>CM060975.1:50890692-52186272 GCA_030765065.1 Deroplatys truncata | reverse complement strand
GTTCTTCTTCTTCATGATGGTTGCCATTATATACTACGGTTTGCTGCTGAACTGTCCGGGATCCCTTGTGATGGTATGGCGAAGAGGAACGCTGGTGTGGAGAGGACACCCTGTGCAGATTGCTTGGAGAGTCTCTGTTGACGTATCTGGGCACTGGTGAACAAGCTCCCCCGTTCCTCTCTGCCGCTAGGAAGTTGCTCGTGCTTTCGTAAGAATTGTTTCTGTGGGAAGAGGAGTTGTGGTTGGACTGGAACGGTGACGGTGAGCGCCCGTTGACGACGGGCGAGGGAGATGCAACTCTGTCCAAATGATTGGTGCTGCCACCAAGTCGAGGCTTAGAGAATGTATGGTTAGCTCCAGTGGGCAGCACCTGAACTCGATCGGGTCGCTGTGGAGGAACCGCAAGGTTTGCAGAGTTCCTCCCAGATTCGTTGATGCGACGTTCCGACCACTCACTGACTCCGTGGAAGTAGCCCCCAGAAGGAGAACTGACGCCATTGGTAGCGTGTCGGCGTTTGTCGTCGACATCTGGTTCCTCAGGGGAGGATGACACGAAAACACGCGATGAACTGCTGACGTTTGCGATGTATGATGAAGGAGATGCCGCCGAGTTGGAAGAACCGTGTCCATTGTTGGCCGCAGTCTTTCTGCTACCAATAGGCCTTGACTTCATTGTCACATTGATGAAGCTCGTGCTGGGACCGTTAGCTGCGGATGGAACCAGCTCTTCATCGTCAATGGAGTCTTTGGAAGAGCGTGAATCACTGCCAAAGTGATGCTCTAACCATTTAGAAGTTTCTACTTTCCGAGTTTCCTCTTCCTGATCGAAGTCAAGAGGCTTCTTTGTCAAGGCATCCTTACGGTCCATTGCCAGTGGACCTCCCCCAATAGCACCCAGTCCTGTCTGTACAGGAGCAGCCCTATGACCTTTGCTCTGACGGCGCATGCGCCTTATGCGTGTGGACAGGCTTTCCCAGTCTTGGTGATCCATTGGATCGTCTCCGTGGCGCTCCGCCTCGACGTTTTCTGCCATGTACCGCATCTCTTCGCCGATCTTCACGCCGTCGGCGACGTATTCTACTAAATCCTGATCTCGACTCTTGGCGAAGCGGTGAGAACTCTCTCGGTGCGTTTCCTTGTTCTCCTCGACGCCTGTGGGATCGTCATCGGGTTCCTCGTCCTCTCGAATCTCCTCGTGTTCGGTAGTGCGCCGTTTCTCCGTAACCAAACGGCCGTCCTCTTGTACCTGACTGACTTCGACACTGTCTTCGGTGTCAATGATCTTGCGTCCCTTGCTGGACTGACTAACAATGCGTGAATTAGCCACCAACTCGCCCCCCGTTTCTCCAGGAACAGGACTTCGGAGAGCTTCCCTCAGGTCCTTCTGATTCTTGATTGCCTCAAGATATGCCTGAAACAAAATAAAATGACCATATTTACCGAGATGATCATTTATGCTAACTTAATTCTAATATAAACATCAATAAATATAAGCTAGAAATTGTCAATGCTAGGAAACCATAAGAAAATAATTTATTTTTACACTAATATAACCCGCATCTCCAGTTAACTGTAGAAATTATTCCCTCGATCCTTCCTTCTTCCCCTCTATTTCCCTCTTCCACGTTCATTCCCCCTCTGACCTCGTCTTCCCCTCCATCAACTTATGTTACTCTGTGCAATATACACGTCATGTGTATGTTTTTAAAACCGGCACCAAAACTCTTTTCTGAGGAGGTAATATAATTCATTCGTGCCAGAGGAAGGTCAAACAGAGAAACTTTACAGGACCAAATTTTAAGTTTTCTTAAATCTATGAGAACTACAATAATTATTAAGGATATGAAGCGAATAAAAGGTCTACAAATATTACAAATCCGTTTATTTTTCCTCGTGCAGAAATATGTTTGTTACTCTCATTGCAAAGGTTAAATACTCTGTATCCTGCAAAGTATCTTGTTATGAATTACATTTTATTCTATGATAGAAATAATTGAACTTGCGCTAGCAAAGTAGTCGCAACCATAATCTCTCTCGAAGTAACTGGTTTACATACACTAATAATCGTAAAGATAAATTGTTGTGGGTGTTGAAACATTCATCTTATTAAAGTCTGGCGAATAACAAAATTTGTCAGAAACTTATAAGTTTTTTGCATAACATCTAAACAAAAACGGGATAATGAGAGAAATATTTCAAATTCTGGACTTCGTGCCCCAAATTAAACTAGTACCTTTAGAGAAAGCAAGTCTCTACGCGGGATCTGAGATATGTTGCATACAGATTCGCAAAAATCGGTTGGGGCATTCTTATATACCAACTTTAACGTAGGTAATTCATCCAAAATATTAGTTTCTTTTATACTTACTCTACCACATGTTTTGGGATTCCCAGAACCCGAAAAAAGTAATTTTAAGAAACGGACCGCGCGTGTGCGTGTGTACTTCTGGGGTAGTGTCGATGTGCCGTGGCACCACTTGTATCACAAGGAAAGAAACAAAAGTGTATAGGAGCTGCGCATAAAACATTGTTTCCCAATATGTGTTCCCTCATTTGAACAGGCGCGTTAAGCGGCGCGCGCTCTGCCGGTAGTTTTCTGAAGCTTGGAGCTAATTCCAGATTGACACCCGTCTACGCTCATAAGCACTGTGTTTAAGGTTAAGGTGCACGTTTTTACATGACCCTAATGGGAGAGGTGGAGCCAAGATTAACTCAGAATTTACGTTCTACCCGCGCAGTAAAGCACGGAACCTAGAGACAACGGAAGAATAGATATTCCCCGTTCAACCTTCCTTTAATACAGTGTTACAATCTTGCTACAAGCTAATGCTAATAGATTTGGAAACGAAAATTAATGCTTAAATCGAATGCAGAGATAATAAACAAAGTATGCTTATAAATAAAGAAATATAGTTTTGAATGCAATATTGTTAGGACTTGAAGCTAAGAGGCATTATTTCAATATTTGTATATTTCACAGTAGCTGGGTTATTGGTAATGATTGAATACGTGATATCTTATCCACCACATAACACAAAACCAACATATTCACTACGTGTTGAGCACCTGTTTTCAAAACAATGCTCAAGTATTTCTGTTTATCTTCATGTGGTAACAGTTCAGTCAGGCAGTTGCCGCCAAGTCAGGCAAATAAAACATTATAACTGTGCATAAATGTTTTCTTTAAGTGGGTATCCAATTGTATGTGAAAGCTACAAGCATGAACAAAGTAAGTGAATTATTAAGAAATCCAATTAGCAACAGGATTCTCAGTGAAAAAATTCAGTTGAAAACATTGGGTAGGCAATTCTCAAATCTGAATCTGTAGCAGCAATCAAAAATTGATGGCGTAAGTTCTATCTGGAAATTTACCAAAAGCATAAAGGGGTTGTGGCTGTGGAAAACAGCGCTCTTTTTACTTTCTCTACTACGTATAGTAAGTAGCGGAAGTATTGTATTCCACCCAAAAGTTCGATACCGAGATTTCACCAGAAATACATGTTTTGAGACCCCTTGAATAAAAAAAAGCATTTTTGGAAACATGTCCGTGTGTGTCAGTGTGTCTATGTGTGTGCACTTTGTGAACAGCATAACTCGGAAACGAACAGTCGGATAAACATCAAACTTGGTATTTAGGTTCAGTATCTTCCAGAGATGCGACACGAAGGTTTTCAAGAAAATCCTCCCACCCCAGATTACCCATTACATAGAACATTTTTCGAAAATTTTAATTTTCTCAAAAATGTCTCTAACGATTTTGATTAAAATATCATATGTTTAAGATATTTTCATGACAAATAAAATGTATATCTTGAATTTTCTGGGAATGTCTCCAAAAGTATTTTTCATTGTGAACGACTTTTGCATAACTGGTAAACCATAAGCGATAGACAAAATTTTACTACACAAAAAATGTAGATCGCATTAAAATACACAATTTATGTCATATACATTTTTTGTTGAGTGAACCATTTTCGAGATATTGCTTGTTATTCCCTTAAATTTTTCCAATACTTACACTTTTTCTCAAATTCTTTATTCATTTTTTTATGTCCTGGACATGGAAGGAATGGAATGCGCCACATAGCAACCAGCTCTTAAAATATTTGACTATCGCTTAAAGCCTAGCAATTCCCCTTGCACCTACAAGAAAATTAGCAATAAGATTAACATCTCGCTTAACATGAAGCATATGGAGAATAAGCGTTTTCAAAATAGTTTGTACAAGAGTAGAGAAGTCATGTGAGTGTAACACATAAGATTTTTTATTTTCCATGTCTTCTAATTATTAATTTCCTTATAATGTTTTTATTACCAATTATTAATGTGAAGTACAAAGTAGTATATGGGTTATGGTCTGTGTTGGACGAGGCAGTAACTTAGCAATATAAATTCACAACATTTCTAAAGTCAGCTCGTGCATGCCTTTGTGACATCAATATGGACAGCCGAACGTGTTTGCTGCTGATTCTTCCTCTGGGTTCGTTACACCCAAGAGTTGCGGAAATCGTAGCTCTGTTATCAAGTTCAGACCATCGCTACGCTGTACCGGTCATCTGGGTGGAGTATGATGTATGCTGAGGGCTTTTCTGCAGTTTTTCACCTCCTAAGAATTACGTTTCAGCCAAATTTACCCCGAGGTAACGATCGCATGTTTCATCACTTCTCGAGCATAAAGCCTTTGATGCGATGAAAACAAAAAAACACTTGCTATATGCCAGTGAAACACTACGTTTTGTTATTTAAAGCCCTCTGCAGTGTTTTGATAAGGTTTAAAGAACCAGGAAGTGTGTAATTTACTGCACGTACACTGAACTCAGGAAATACCTTTAGGGTGAGACGGTATCATTTTGAAACCTGCTGTTTTCTGACTGTTTATTTCGGGAAGTACAGAATGGATTTTAATTTAATTTATAGGCGTTATGAAGTGATCTTAAGGGAACCAGGAAGGTTAAAATTAGAATCTTAGTGTCCCATTTTTCCATTATCTGTTGGTCACAGCTTATTAAAATGATAAGCTTATGTTCATGAAACCTTAACAATAAACTAGAAACAAGAAAATTGCATTATGTTGAGCTACAGCTGTGAAATATTATTTTTACATTTAAGGTAATTTTTACCACAATTTTATCCATGTGATCGAAATTTTTACGCAAAACACTTGTGTGCATTTGCTGTAAGAAAACATTTGCACTACCAGCATGTCTTGCGATGCGAACTCGAAAGGAAAAAAATCTGATGTGTTACACTCACATGACTTTCTATACTCTTGTACAAACTATTTTTACAAAAACTTATTCTCCATATGCTTCATGTTAATCTTATTGCTAATTTTCTTGTAGCTGCAAGGGGAAGTGGTAGGCTTTAAGCGATAGTCAAATATTTTAAGAGCTGGTTGCTATGAGGAGTATTCCATTCTCTTTGCATTTCCAGGACATTAAAAAAAATTAACAAATTCTCATTTGAGAAAAAGTATACTGGAAAATTCAAAAAAATAACAATGAATATCTCAGAAATGGTTCACTCGGCAAAAAAAATGTATATGTCATAATTTATGTGTTTTAACGCGATCTACAATTTTGTGTAGTAAAATTTTGTCTATCTCTTGCGGTTTACCAGTTATGCACAATTCATTTAGAATGAAGACGACTTTTGCGGACATTCCCAGAAAATTCAAGAGATACATTTAATTTTCCATGAACATATCTTAAATTTGTGACTTTTAATCAAAATTTTCGAAAAATCTTCCATGTAAAGGGTAATATGAGGTGGGAGGATTTTCTTGAAAACCTTCGTGTCGCATCTCTGGAAGATACTGAACTTAAATACCAAGTTTGGTGTGTATCCGAATGTTCGTTTCTGAGTTATGCTGTTCACAGACACACACACAGACAGACAGACAGGCAGACAGACACACACACAGACAGACAGACACAACGACAGGCAGACAGACAGACACACAGACAGACAGACACACAGACACACAGACAGACAGACACACAGACACACACAGACAGACACACAGACAGACACACAGACAGACACACAGACAGACAGACAGACACACAGACAGACACACAGACAGTCAGACACACAGACAGACAGGCAGACAGACAGTCAAACAGGCAGATACACAGACAGACACACAGACAGACAGACAGGCAGACAGACAGACATACAGGCAGACAGACACACAGACAGACACACAGACAGACAGACACACAGACACACAGACAGACACACAGACAGACACACAGACAGACTCACAGACATACACAGACAGACACACAGACAGACACACAGACAGACACACAGACAGTCAGATACACAGACAGACACACATACACAGACAGACAGACAGACACACAGACAGACAGACACACAGACAGACAGACAGACAGACACACAGACAGACAGACACACAGACAGACACACAGACACACAGACAGACAGACAGACACACAGACACACAGACAGACAGACAGACACACAGACACACAGACACACAGACAGACAGACAGACACACAGACACACAGACACACAGACAGACACACAGACAGACAGACACACAGACAGACAGACAGACACACAGACAGGCAGACACACAGACAGACAGACACACAGACAGACAGACACACAGACAGACAGACACACAGACAGACACACAGACACACAGACAGACAGACACACAGACAGACAGACAGACACACAGACACACAGACAGACACACAGACAGACAGACAGACACACAGACAGACACACAGACAGACACACAGACACACAGACAGACAGACACACAGACAGACAGACAGACACACAGACAGACAGACACACAGACAGACACACAGACAGACAGACACACAGACAGACAGACACACAGACACACAGACAGACACACAGACAGACAGACACACAGACAGACAGACAGACAGACACACAGACAGACACACAGACAGACAGACAGACACACAGACAGACACACAGACAGACAGACAGACACACAGACACACAGAAAGACAGACACACAGACAGACAGACAGACAGACACACAGACAGACAGACACACAGACAGACAGACACACAGACAGACAGACACACAGACAGACACACAGACAGACAGACACACAGATAGACAGACAGACCCACAGACAGACAGACACACACAGACAGACAGACACACAGACAGACAGACACACATACACACAGACAGACAGACACACAGACAGACAGACAGACACACAGACAGATACACAGACAGACAGACATACAGACAGATACACAGACAGACAGACACACAGACAGACAGACACACAGACAGACACACAGACACACAGACACACAGACAGACAGACAGACACACAGACAGACAGACACACAGACACACAGACACACAGACAGACAGACACACAGACAGACAGACAGACACACAGACAGACAGACACACAGACAGACACACAGACAGACAGACACACAGACAGACAGACAGACACACAGACAGACAGACAGACACACAGACAGACACACAGACAGACAGACACACAGACACACAGACAGACAGACACACAGACAGACACACAGACAGACAGACACACAGACAGACAGACAGACACACAGACAGACACACAGACAGACACACAGACAGACAGACAGACACACAGACAGACAGAGAGACACACAGACAGACAGACAGACACACAGACAGACAGACAGACACACAGACAGACAGACACACAGACAGACAGACACACAGACAGACAGACACACAGACAGACACACAGACAGACAGACACACAGATAGACAGACAGACCCACAGACAGACAGACAGACACACACAGACAGACAGACACACAGACAGACAGACACACATACACACAGACAGACAGACACACAGACAGACAGACAGACACACAGACAGATACACAGACAGACAGACATACAGACAGATACACAGACAGACAGACACACATACACACAGACAGACAGACACACAGACAGACAGACACACAGACACACAGACAGACAGACAGGCAGACACACAGACACACAGACAGACAGACAGGCAGACAGACAGATACACAGACAGACACACAGACAGACAGATACACAGACAGACATAAAGACACACAGACAGACACACAGACAGACATACACACAGACAGACAGACACACACACAGACAGTCAGACACACAGACAGACAGACAGGCAGACAGACAGTCAAACAGGCAGACACACAGACAGACAGACACACACACAGACACACAGACAGACACACCGACAGACAGACACACCGACAGACAGACACACAGACAGACAGACACACACAGACAGTCACACAGACAGACAGACACACAGACAGACATACACACAGACACACAGACAGACAGATAGACAGACACACAGACACACAGACACACAGACAGACACACAGACACACAGGCAGACAGACACACAGACAGACACACAGACAGACAGACACACCGACAGACAGACACACAGACAGACAGACACACACAGACAGACAGACACACAGACATACACACAGACTCACAGACAGTCAGACACACAGACAGACACACAGACAGACATACACAGACAGACACACAGACAGACACAGACAGACACA
Organism: Deroplatys truncata; assembly: GCA_030765065.1. Taxonomy (NCBI): domain Eukaryota; kingdom Metazoa; phylum Arthropoda; class Insecta; order Mantodea; family Mantidae; genus Deroplatys; species Deroplatys truncata. Next base: position 52,177,646 of record CM060975.1, on the reverse strand, counting down.
CAGACAGACAGACACAGACAGACAGACACACAGACAGACACACAGACAGACAGACAGGCAGACAGATAGACACACAGACACACAGACAGGCAGACAGACACACAGGCAGACAGACACACAGACAGACACACAGACACACACACGGACATGAATCCAAAGATGCTTTTTTTGGATTCAGGGGATCTTAAAACTTGTATTTCCCGTGAAATCTAGGTATCGAATTTTTGGGTGGAATACAATACTTCCCCTATCTTACTATACGTAGTAGAGAAAGTAAAAATGTTACATCGGGTTGCCATTACACATTTATAGTGGAATTTTGCTTGAGAAGCAACTCATTGACTGTAGGTTTTTCATATTTAACATTAAACACATTCACCCCCACGCGAATTCGGACGGGAGAAAAGGTTTCAATTTTTGACAAATTCCCAGCCCCAGCTGAGAATTGAGCCCAGGACCAGCGTTTGTGTTGTCTGTATTTTTATTAAGTGTATGTATGTATATAATTTTAATTTAGCAGGCTTCATGCTATTGCTTTGTTCCTATTTGTTACAAGTTTGATTTTTGTTTGCATGTTTATTCTTTTCATTTTTATAGCCCCCTTGGACACACCCCTGATCTACGCCATTGTTTCTAGTTTCATATTCTGCGTTAAACATTCCATGTTTATGAAGTAACTCAGAGATTTAAAAGTTGGTGCGCATGCATTTTTTCTTCAAGCCGCAGTTTTTAAATGTATTTTTCTCCAATACGTTTTTCAATATTTGCAATATTCAAATTGCTCCACATGATGCAAATCTAAACCAATTTTGTTGAAATTTTCAGCATTTGTGGAGAACTGTTTAATAAAGGAAATGTCCTGGACTTTCTTTAATATAGTGCATATTGATTGTGCAATTAAATATTTCATATACTACTTAGTGCAAAAAACTGCGAAGAACATGACATCAATAATTGAGAATTTTTAACAGCCACACTAAAGAACATTTTGCAAGCCAAAGTAGAACTTTTAACTATGGTTTAATGGTGTAAAAATTAAAATTTGAGCTAAAAATCTGCAATCGTTCATCGCAAGGCGCAATTTGAAAAAGTGAAAAAATTATAACCTAAATAATAAATAATTTCTCTATAATGATTTAACTTAGAGGTTTCAAAATTTGGCATTTTATTTGTAGAATATACGCTAATATCATAGCGAAATTTGAAGACGATAGTTAAAAGTTATTTGCTATACGTGTAATATATCGTTCTAAAGCTAACATTTGAAGATAACTATTCAGAAAAATATGATTTTGCTCCTAATTCTATATCAAACCTAGTGAATTCATTACTATAAATGAGGATCCTTAAGGTTCAGTATATCTAAAATAGTCTTACTATCCCTAAACATTCCCTATTTTCAGTGTATTCTGAAAAAGTAGGACAACTTTTTGGAAATATTAAGTATTTTCTGAAAAAAGAGGTTTACGGCTTTCAATTAAGATTGTAATTATATAACTTTATTGTACAGTATTGATCCTTTACACCGGTATGAAAAAAATTCCTCCAGATCTGTATAACAGTTTTCGTAAAAAAGTTGTCTTAGGATAATTTAAATTGGGAATCAGCTTAACAAGTATGGATGACCAATTTATTTCAGAAGAAAGTATCAATAGTAGCAAGCCCCTGGTTGTCTATACGATCCTAATCTGTTGAACATATTATGGAACACTCGATTAATTTCTAAGGTTTTTCCTCAGTCGTCAATCTGGCAAATGACGGGGAGGAACCCTGAACTTATGTGGACCTGGAAAGTTTCTTTTCCAAATTTCCTTCCGCAATTACTATTTCATTTCATGCAGATATCATCAGCGTCCACCACCTGGGACGCCGTATGCAGTAAGAACGGGCGTTAAACACTAACAAAAAATTGTTACATTCACATATCCTTCTCTACTCTATATCGTTTATTACTGGGTATACAAACTATTCTTACTAAGTCCTATTTTACTACGAGGGCTGATCAATAAAGACTGAGATTGATTTTTTTCCTGTAGCTTTCTTGAGAGTTTCCTGTCTCTACTATGAATATTTGAAAAGAGCTGAGTTTCATGTATAATGTCCATAGGCGGCAGCACTCTCGTATCGGTAGGTTGGTAGTAATGCTGTATATTGTTGACCCTCGTTGAATTTCGCATACCACAAAATGAAGGTGACACAAGAGGAGCAATAAAATTTTGTTTTCGTTTAAATCATACAGCCTCTGAAACTTTGGAAAAGCTGAAGCAAGCATACGGTGAAGATGCACTACCTCGTGCAACAGTGTTTAGGTGGTTCAAAGACTTCAAAGTAGAGCGAGTCCTCTGTGCTAAGCAAGGTGGGCCTGGTGCTTCGGCTTCTGCTATGACTGAAGTCAACATCAACGCAGCTGCTGTGATTGTTGTTCCCACTCACACCACTGTTACAGCAGCGTACTATACGTCAGTATTGGCTACACCGAGGAAGCACATTGCAAGGAAACATCCAGAACTTATCACAACGTGCGGCCTCACGTTGCAAATCAAGTCTAGGAATTTTTGGCTAAATTCAACATTACCTGTGTGCCGCATCTGCCTTATAGCCCAATCTTGTCCCCTGTGATTTCTTTTTATTCCCATCACTAAAGGCAAAGCCCCGGGGCATACGATTTGAGAGCACTGAAGCAGTGCTGAAGAAAAGAGGCGATTCTCAAAGACCTGACAAAGAATGGCCTGTACCATGTGTTCGAGGAGTGGCAGAGACGTTATAAAAAGTGCATTCAAGTAGGAGAGGACTACTTTGAAAAAGACCATGTCAACATTGAAATGGAGTAATAAATATCTGTGAAAAAAATTAGTCTCAGTCTTTATTGATTAGCCTTCGTATATACTTCATTATAATCGAGATAAATCTTTGCAGAAATAGCTACATTACACATTTCGTTATATAAGGGTCATTCAAATGAAACCCGGTCACTTGTGTAAAGTAACGGTAACGATTTTATTAACTCAAAAATAGTCGCCAAAACTGTTGGCACATTTATCCCATTGCGACACTAGCCGGTCGATTCCATCTTTGAAAAAGCTAGTAGACTGCTGTCGGACCCAGGCCTGGATCCATTCACACGCTTCGTCGTCCGTTGTGAATCGATGTCCGCGAATAGCTTGTTTTAGAGGTCCATAAACATGAAAGTCACACGGTGAAAGGTCTGAACTGTGCGATAGATGTTCCAGCGTTTCCCATCGAAACTGCTGCAATGTCGTTTTCGCCGTATTGGTAGTGTGTGGGCGGGCATTATCATGCAGGAGAATAACGCCATTGGACAACATGCCTGGGCGTTTCGACTTGACGGCTCGTCTAAGGTTCTATAAAGTGGCTTGATAACGCTGGGCATTGATGGTGGTTCCCCGTTCCAGGAACTCGACAAGCAGTGGACGCTTGTGGTCAATAAAGGACATCATGACCTTACCAGAACTGGTGTGCACGTCCTTTGATATTTTTGGAGGTGGTGAAGTCGCATGTTTCCACTCTTGTTCTGACTCACTCCTTGTTGTTCCTGCTTACTCGCCTTTATGTTCAGTAGTGGACGATAACTTGTGTGACCACCTTCTCTTCGGCGTGAAACCACACTGTCGCTATGCAACGTCAAACGTTGCGCACGTTGTAGTCGCTCTACCAATAGATGGTGCCACCATACACGCAGTTACTTGGTGCCACATTACGTGTAGTGCAAAGTTAGACGCACTGACCAGGTTTCATTTGAATGCCCCTCATAGATACAAAGGGAAGAGCAATGGTCAAATGTTTAAGAGCTGGACGCTATATGCTGGCCTTAAAATTCCATACTGTTTCCATGCAATCGTGAGGAACAACTGAATGTTGAAAGGACTTTATAGAATGACCAAGTAATGAACAATTATTATATCTGAACGGATATTTCGGAAATGGCTTATGCCACACAAAAAAGTGATTTGAAATTTGTTTTAAAGAGTTCTACATTTTTCATGTAGCTCATTTTCGTCTATCGCTTACATTTATCAGTTTAATCAAATCGTGAGCCATATTTTAGAAATTCAAAAGCTTCGAAAAATGTTCCACGTAAAGGGTAATTGTGGGCGGGGAGATTTTCTTGAAAACCCCTCGTGTCGCATCTTTGGGAAGATATTAAACATAAATACAAGATTTGTTAGTTATCCGACTTTTCGTTTTTGAGTTATGCTGACGCACAGACGTTCTTCTAAAAATGCTTTTTTTTGGATTCAGGGGGTTTCAAAGCATGTATTTCCAGTGAAATCTCCAATCGTGTTTTTGGGTTGAATACAATACTTCCTCTAGTTACCTACTATACGTAATAGAGAAAGTAAAAATAACCACATGGATTTAGATCTGGAGAGCAAGCAGGCCAGTCTAAATTCGTATCAAAAACACGTAAGGCGAGGCAGCGATTTTCTTGGACTTCTTTCCACGAAGCCCTCATCTTGTCTAAGATTTCCTCGGTTAGAAAAAGTACCGAGCCAGTTTAAATTTTTGTAACACTGCATAAATCGTGGATTTGTTAGGAACAGAATTACTGTGTAAAATTCAAACTGACAGTCCACATGTGACTCCATGCCAGCAAAACCTAGCACAATAAACACACGCTGCCCTGTAGTATACAGCTTCACCGCAGACTGAACTGCAAGAACCGTTACCCTTCGTAGGCGCGTAAGTTAGACTACCGCAGAATGAGTCCAACCCGCTACCAGTTACGAGTCAGACCCAGCCGATAATGATTAAGTCGTTCAAAATTAACTTAGTGTAATGCAAGCCTGCATCTTTAGATCACTTACAACAGGGAAGGAAAACATTAGCACAATGGTGCACGTCAGAATCCAGCTTTTGTGGTCACTTCCGGGCTGAACAGATTGGTCACTCGCTTGTTTAAAGGCATCAGTGTTACTATTCTACCAAGTCTTTCCCAGTTCTACACACCTACTTCAAACTTAAAAGGCGGTGAACACATGAAGTGATAATTGGAAAGAAGACTTTCTAGGCCTACGTTTAGGTTACCTCCCCGGCAATTGTCAATTAGGAGTGAGGAAAGCCTCGAAAAATCGTAAGTCAGGGGAGGATGGTCCTATCGGGATTCTCCCGTTCCCTAGTCCGTGCCGTATCGACCTCGGATACACGTGTCGGTCATTACGAATCCTAAGTCAGCAGAATTTTATAAAAAGAGTATTCATTTTGCCAACAAACAATAACCAAGAAATAAAATAGCCGGAAGCAGCACTGCAAATAATCAGGGACGTGAAACAAGCCACAAGTCTAACATTTTTAGCTTTTAAGTATTTCCCTTGCGAGTCATTGAAAACGATTGCATTAAACTCAGAAAGGAAACGTCATCCGTTCAAGAGAGGAGAAAAAAGATTGTGTGTGGATGGCTGCGCTGTGTACAGCAGTTTCTAAAACAGATGGACAGATGTCACCACTAGTTTGAAACCTCGGGTTAGCTGGTAGATGTCACTGGAGTTCTCCTTCGACTTTGGTTCTACGAATAGTAATTTACTGTTCGCGACGTAATCGTGCAAGTTTATCTGAAGATTATGCAACTTGAAGCATTTTTTGAGTTTTCCTTTTCAGTTACGAGTAAAAAGAATAAAACTGAAGGGCAGATAAGAAAAGGCTGATATGAGAGGAACTATTTGCGACCATATGTAAAATAAACTCTACTGAAGCGGCCTTGTTCGAGTATCTAAACCTGAGAGCTTTGAAAGAAAAGATAGGTTAATATTAAAATATAAAGTTTTATTTAGGGTTGTTTTAACCTTCCTAGGTTTTATCACGACCTTTCATGTATAGTTGTTTACATTATTGACTACAGTATAATGCTTACACATTATGTATACATACAGTTTACAATTTGGTTAAATGTATTGATGGATATTAATTAATTTAAGAAAAATAATTACTTTCTGGATGAAAGTTGCATTATTGAGTACTGCAGAAATATTTCTGGGCATATCAACCTGACTACGTTGATTTTCAAATTTAGTATAAGATGTACTACTGTTAATGCTGTTTTACATGTTTCACAAATTGGTGGAGAGCTTCTATTTAACAAATAAGACTGTGTTAGTTTGGTATGCCCGATTCGTAGTCGGGATATTACAATTTGGTTTCGCCGCTGTAGCTGTCTTATTGGATATTCTTGAGTTGAAGTTTACTTGTAGAGTTGTTCATCCAGCTGGTCAGCCATTCTTTATGTATTTTCTTCTTAAAGTGTGTGACTGTGGTATTTTGATATCAGTATCTTGTGTTGGTAGTTCTGTAGCTTGTTTTGCTGCATTCTATATTTTTAAATTTCATGGGAACAACAGTCACATTTATACTCATAACTTGGGTTAGGCAAAATATGAAGAAAACTCTCCAAAAATTATGAAATATATATATATATATATATATATATATATATGTGTTAGGGCCAAAACGTCCTTATGATTTAAAGTTTAAAAGCAGGCCATATTCACTTTATTAGCTTTAAAAAATTATATATTACAATCACATGACTTTCTATACCCTGTACCATTTATTAATGGGTATAAAAACCATTCTTATGAAAGTTTATTTTTTATCTACTTCATTTTATCGAGATAAATATTTTCAAAAATAGCTATATTACACAATTCGTTACAAATGCAAAGGAGATAGTGATAGTCAAATGTTTAAGAAGTGATAGCTATATGGTGGTCTCACTCTTTCCGCGCAATCGCGAGAAACAACTAAAGTTCCATAGAACTTTAAAATGATAACGACAAAGTATCGAACCATTAATAACCGATATCTCGGAAGCGGCTTATGTCCCAAAAAAGCAATTTAAAATAATTGGGGTGCTTTAAAGAAATGTACAATTTTTTGTAGTACTTTTTGCTTAATGTTTACTAGTTATACAAACTTCCTTCATAATGAAGAGGACTTCACAGACTATTCCCGGAAAATTTCAAGATATACATTTTATTTGTCTGAAAATGCATTTAATAATATGGTATTTTAATAAAAATTATTAGAGTCATTTTTAAGAAAATAAAAATGTTTGAAAAATCTTCCATGTAAAGGGTAGTTGGGGTGGGAAGATTTTGTTAAAAGTCATCGTTTCGCATCTTTGGAACATACTAAAATTAAATACAAATTTTGGTATTTATCCTTCTTTTTGTTTTTGAGTTGTTTTTCACACACACGGGCCTTTCTAAAAAAATCTGATGTGTTACACTCACATGACTTTCTCTACTCTAGTATAAACTCTTATTCTCCATCTATTTCATATTAATAGAGATAAACATTTGCAGAAACGATCTTTCGACATGCAAAGAGAATTACATTTTACACATAGCGACCAGTTCTAAAAATACTTGACTATCGCTTAAGGCCTACTATGTTCCCCTTGTTTTGTATTTGCAAGGGCAATATAGAAATACAGTAGCCTTTAAGCATAGACATCTCTCTTAATAGCTGGTTGATTGGTGCAGCACCATTTTCTTTGCCACAGATTATAACTCTTTGCATATCCAAGACAAAAAAAATGAATAACGAATTCCCATTTGAGAAAATAAGTATTGAAAAATTTTAGGGGAATAACAAGCAATATCTTGAAAATGCTTCATTCAACAAAAAAATGTATATGACATAAATTGTGTATTTTAACGCGATCTACATTCTTTGTTTAGTAAAATTTTGTCTATCTCTTATGCTTTACCAGTTATGCAAAAGTCGTTCACAATGAAGAATACTTTGGGAGATATTCCTATAAAATTCAAAATATACATTTTATTTGTCATAAAAGTATCTTAAACATATGATATTTTATTCAAAATCGTTAGAGCCATTTTTGGGAAAATTAAAATTTTCGAAAATGTTCCATGTAAAGGGTAATCTGGGGTGTGGAGATTTTCTTGAAAACCTTCGTGTCGCATCTCTGGAAGATACTGAACCTAAAAACCAAGTTTGGTGTTTATCCGACTGTTCGTTTCTGAGTTATGCTGTTCACAGACAGACAGACAGACAGACAGGCAGACAGACAGACAGACACACACACACACACAAACACACACACGGACATGTTTCCAAAAATGCTTTTTTTTGGATTCAGGCAGTCTCAAAACATATATTTCCGGTGAAACCTTCGACATCGAGTTTTTGGGTATTGGCAAGCAATACTTTACTTACTGTCAGTGGTAGTAGTAGAGAAATTTAAAATAGGCTTTGTAGATTTTTACCCATATTTAATAATAAAATATTATATGAAATTACTAGGAGTTTATAGATTTTAATCACTATGAAACCCTTAAACTTAAAAAAAGAAAAGAAAGCTACTAGTTGCTTAATGCTAATTACTAGAGGTAGAATTAAAGTGACCTGGTCCATGATTTCAAGTTACCGCGAGCATAATATCTTGGTAGGTGCAGCTGGTGGGTAAAGGAATCTACCGTAGTAGGCATGGTATTCCGCTTCGCAGACACAATAAGAAATATATGAGGCAGTGATACAATGTATTATTCGTATGCGCCTATTACCTCTTGCGATGTCGAAAGGAGTTTCTCACGATACAGCTTTTGTTTAGATGAAAGACGGAGAACGTTCACTTTCGACAATCTCCGCATGTACATTATTGTCCACTGCAATGCACAGACTATGTAGGACGACTCACTTTACATATATGTAAAGTGTAGTGTTCTATAACGGAATAGAAACATGTCATGTATAGTATAGTATACGTAGGCACGCGCCCGTTGTTTACATCTGGACTCTCTCTCCTTCAGCATAAACAGACTACAGTACAAGTAAGTTAATCTAATTAAAATGGTCACTCTGATCTGTCCTCTTACTAATTACAATATGTCACTGAAGGCATCGGTTCTCGAAAATAAACACTGTTCAAGAATACATGACGATTAATTTCACACGTGACGTCACATAGAGGAAATGCTACAGTTTCTCGAGTGTACCTGATTTGTTGAAAAGAGTGACCTGGGTCTTTTAAATGTTCTTCACAGAAAACTGCCCGATTAGAATATTTGGAAAGCCGAGTCCATTGGCAACGGAATTATTTAAAAGCGAAAAATCGTAAAAGTTGCTTTCATAAAATATGAAGTATGAAACGTTTTGTCAGTTGCATTAAAGTCTAACCACTGCAAAACGTAAAATACTTGTTTCCAGAATGATTTAGTTTAGAATATGAAATTCCATAGTTTTTCTGTCTCTATAACACCATGATAGACAAAAAGGAAACATCCATTGTCACAATGCATTGTCTCAATCAATCCTGCTTCCTGAAGAGTGTGTATAATGATACCATTGTGGCATATAAATCAATATAAGAGTGATAAGTGGTTTACAACAGAATCGACGAAACGTTTGAAAATACGAGACGAAGTCGAGTATCAAATTGTCAGGCCAGTACCAACCTTAAAAAAGAACTGATGTGTTACATTCATATGACTTCCTCTACCCACTATCGCTTCTGCAGACTGTACTTACGATAGTTTATTTTTTCTATCTATTTCATGTTAATCGAGATAAACCTTTGCCGAAATAGTTTCATTACACATTTCGTTGTAGGTATAAAGGGGCAGAGGAAACCGAATCGACAGTCAGATGTTCAAAAGCGGTTGCTAATTGCTGGCCTTGAAATTCCATACTATTTCCATACATCCCGGGAAATAACTGAATAGCGACAGCACTTTTAAAAAATCTTGCGTGTTGCATTCACATGACTTTTCTACTTACTTCTATAAACTATTCTTAAGCCGCTCGTACACGATCAAATTTTTGTCAAATTTAATACTTTACAAGACTTTTCAAGAGTTGTCACAACCTCACAACTTTTCTTGTCAAATTGCTTCTAATACTCTTTGAAAGTCTTGAAAGCAAATAAGGACATGCTCTAAACGGTCAAAGATTTCACAAAGATTTCATGGCTTTGGCCAATGAAATGCGAGTATTCACAGTGCGTCACGAAATCTGCAACATGGCTGAAAGCGAAAAGTAAACAAAATGGCTACCCAGCCAAGGTATGTCGTATGCGAACTGATTAGGTTATACATAAGCTGGCCATGTCTGTACATAGAAAGCTCCGTGGATTACCACAAGATGGAGCAGATGAAGGCGATTATGAAGAAATACTTGCCAGGCAGTTTTTCGAACTAAGTATACATTCATTAATGCAATGTTATATAGTGTGGTTAACCTATCAGTTGGTGTTATTTTCATTGTATTCCACACTCGTAATGTGATTTAATTGTATATAATACGTGAAAGTGCTACATATATTAGTAAAGAACAATATTTCATTGCAAATTGTTATACTGTGGCGCAAATACTAAATTGCTTTGCTCGTGATAAATTACCAATGTGTTCTGAAGGTTTTCAGTTTGGCGAAGAGATAACTTGTAAATACACATTTTTGACATTGTCAAGTCTTGCCAGATCTTCCCGAGTCTTTTCCAATCTTGTCACATATTGAAAAATATTTGACAATTTTTCTTGTAAACTCTTGAATTGAAAAAAAAGTTTGATCGTGTACAAGAGGCTTATTCGTCCATCTACTTTTTAAATAACTTTCATTGCACATTTCGTTGGATGTATAAGAAGGACACAGCAGGCTAAAGCGATAGTCAAATTTTTAAAAAACGGATCATTATGTGTTGGCTTTGAAATTCCTTGATATTTTTCATAACCACGAGAAAAAACGAATAGCGACCTACCACTTGAGAAAACTACAAATATTTCAAAATTCAAACTAATAACAAAGAATTTTTCGGAAATGGTTAACGCCACAAAAATTTGTAATTAACATAAATTGTGTACTTTAATGAGATGTACATTTTTGTGCAGTAACATTTTTTCCATCTCTTACGTTTACCAATTACACAAAAGTCATTCAAAATGAAAAGGACTTCACAGGTTATTAGCAGAAAATTTAAGATATATATATACATATAAATTACATTTATCATGCAACTCTTAAACATATGCTGCTGTAATTAAAATCTTTAGAGCCATTTTTGAGAAAGTAAAAAATAAAGAACCTTTTCCATGTAAAGGGTAGTTTGGTGTGAGGGATTTTGCCACATCCTTGGAAGATGCTGAACTTAAATACCAACTTTGGTATTTAACCAACTTTTCCTTTTTGAGTTATGCTGTTCACTGATACACAGGCCTTTTTTTTTTTAAAAAAAAATCTTTTTTGCATTCAGGGGGCCTCAAAACGTTAGGTATCTCTGGTGAAATATAGGAATCGAGAATTTTTGGATGGAATGCAATAAATCCTATACTTATAGGTAAATAACAGAGAAAGTAAAATTCTTGCATATGAATGCCGGTTCATGCCATAACCAAATTGATCTAACTCGAGTCACGAAGGTTCATTGCTGTTGATTGATTACTTTAGGAAAACATTAGGAAGTTGCTACCAGGCAATATACACATCCATCCCTCTTGAAAGTACTAACACTAATTATTATTATTGCTCAAAATGTGTATCTTTTAGAACTTTTTAAATTTTTCATGTATGTATATGTGTGTGTGTGTATGTAGTCGTCCTCCGTGGACTAGCGGTACTGTGCTAACCTCCAGTTCTCGAGGTCGCGGGTTCAAACCTGGCGGAGGGCGATGGATTTTTTCGGGCGTAAAAATCCTTAGCAGGCTTCCTTCGGAAGGGAAGTAAAGCCGGTGTCCCCCGCCGTATATTTACGGCACGTAAAGGAACCTCAAGCCTGATAAGAGGCCTCTGAGCAACATTTCTGTCGTTCACGCCCAATTTAGAACGGACGCTAAGGACCATAGTAGTTAAAGAGCGTCCATAAATAAAGCTCAATTCAATTTATTTGCGTGTATGTATGTATTTATTTTCCATAATGCTATACAAAAATATTTACAATTTTTCATACATTACTTCGAGTTGCTATTTTATCCTTTAGACCACCATGCATTTTAACACCGTGGTTATTTATGCATGGTGGGCCATAACAGATTCGTATTGCTTTAGTTTTCTCTTACTCTCCCCATATATTTTCCTATCCTTTTTATATCCCTCTCCTTTTGTATTTTTATTATCTTAACTTTTAATACTTCTTTGTTAACATTCTCCCATAAAAACTGATCTCTCCACAACTTAGTTTCTTCACATTCAATTATATAATGTAAGTCATTATCTGCCTCTCCACAAAGAGGACATCTATCCAAATTCACTCCCTTCCTATCTCTCCTTAGCCTATGTACACTTCTTCTCTCACTAACCTATTACCTACATCCACATACTTCTCCCTTCCCCAGTCCACCTTTAATTGTCTATATAGTTCCAAACTTTTCGTTCCTTCCAGACTTTGAAATAATTCTTGTTTATCTATATCTTCTACTCTGTTCCTTACTGCTTTCTAAAAACCTTTAACTAACCCCCCTCTCTCTCATCCCATTCCTATTTCCTGTAGGATTCTCCTTATTCCTTGAGCCCAGTTCATCCCATCACTGGATTTTTCTTGTATTATTAAACATTGCCTTAAGATATTATGCTCGTCCAATGATTTCAATCTATGCCAATATTTAAGTATCCCTTCTACTATCTTGCCCTTGCTACCTACTCTTCCCAACTCCAACATTGCTGCTCCATTAGGTGATGAAATAGATAAACCTAACATACATTTACAGAACAATCTATGCACTTTATCAATCATCTCCCATCCTTTGTCACTTCCCCAAATCTCTGACCCATAGACCATTTTTGCTTCAACTGCAGCTTTGTAAACCCTTTCCACCATTTAATATGCATATCTGGTATTTTTTAAGCATATTCTTATAGCAGTCATTGCTAATCTTCCCTTAGCTAAGGCACTTATCTTGTGATCATTCCATCTCCCATTACTCTTATTGTCATTCCTAAATAATCAAACTTGTTTACTATTTGCAACTCTTCTCCTTCCACATAGCATACATTTTTCATACTTTGTTCCACTTAAACTGTGGTTTAGATGTGTCTCAAGTAAAGTTATATTAGATAAATTATTTGCTACAAAATATAATTTAGCGTACAGCTGCTCTTGCCGCAGGAAAACCTTGCAACCGTGAAATTGAACAGGGTTAATGCAGGTCGTCTCTTCTAGAGGTCAGCAGTAGAGTTACGTGTCTGACAGAGCAACCCACAATTTCCCATTCAAGCAATTATCGTATCCGTTAATCTGGGACACGTGTTTAAACCCGGGGAAGACATGTTGCAGATAAAACCGGTTCCTTGATGCCCTTTGGCTTGCCAGTAATCCTCTTACAAAAATTAAACTCTTTGGGAATTTGCTTTTAGTAGAAAACAAGCAAACAAGCACTTTTCTTTAAAACCTGTCAGAGAATAATGGACCGCCTTTGATTTATACGCGCCAGGTGGCCAGAGATTGCACGTACTGAAAATAACCAAACAAGTAAACATGCGTGTAATTTAGACATGCTCGTGAGATTATAACGCAACAAATTATTTCTCTGTTACTGAACAAAATATAATTTATTTCATTCTTATGACATAAGTTGTGTATTTTAACGCGATCTACATTTTTTGTGTAGTAAAATTTTGTCTATCTCTTATGGTTTACCAGTTATGCAAAAGTCGTTCACAATGAAGAATACTTTTGGAGACATTCCCAGAAAATTCGAGATATACATTTCATTTCTCATGACATTATCTTAAACATATGATATTTTCATCAAAATCGTTAGAGCCATTTTTGAGAAAATTATAATTTTCGAAAAATCTTCCATGTAAAGGGTAGTCTGGGGTGGGGGGATTTTCTTGAAAACCTTCGTGTCGCATCTCTGGAAGATACTGAACCTAAATACCAAGTTTGGTGCTTATCCGACTGTTCGTTTTTGAGTTATGCTGTTCACAGACACACACACAGACACACACACGGACATGTTTCCAAAAATGCTTTTTTTGGATTCAGGAGGTCTCAAAACATGCATTTCCGGTGAAATCTCGGTATCGAATTTTTGGGTGGAATGCAATACTTCCCCTACTTACTATACGTAGTAGAGAAAGTAAAAATGAATAACGAATTTGAGAAAAAGTATAAGTGTTGGAAAATTTAAGGGAATAACAAGCAACATCTCGAAAACGGTTCACCCCCTCAAAATGTATATGACATAAATTATGTATTTTAACGCGATCTTAGTAAAAGCTTGTCTATCTCTTATGGTTTACCAGTTATGCAAAAGTCGTTCACAATGAAGAATACTTTTGGAGACATTCCCAGAAAATTCGAGATATACATTTATTTGTCATGAAAATATCTTAAACATGTGATATTTTAATCAAAATCGTTAGTCATTTTTGAGAAAATTAAAATTTTCGAAAAATGTTCCATGTAAAGGGCAATCTGGGGTGGGGGGATTTTCTTGAAAACCTTGGTGTCGCATCTCTGGAAGATACTGAACCTAAATACCAAGTTTGCTGTTTATCCGACTGTTCGTTTCTGAGGTATGCTGTTCACAGACCCACAGACACACACACGGACATGTTTCCAAAAATGCTTTTTTTGGATTCAGGGGGTCTCAAAACATGTATTTTCGGTGAAATCTCGGTATCGAATTTTTAGGTGGAATACAATACTTGCTCTACTTACTATACGTAGTAGAGAAAGTAAAAATGTAGCACCCAGTAAAACATACGGCATATACGATACCCACGATAACCAGTGCCAATAATTCGTACCAACATTATAAATATCGAAATAGACCATGAACTTGTCATTCAATAACAGTAGCAACGTTGCGCACAGGAGCTTTTGTAATCCTGTGATTTTCTCCAGAGTTTTATTAATGCACTTTTAACGGTAGCATTGCATCATTTCTTCGGTGGTGTCTGGGTGCCCCTGACATACGAATATCGGAGCGCAATCTCAATTCATGGCTATAAATGTAAAACAGAAAGCATTGCGGTCGTCAGCAACGTAGCAGATGAATGGGAATGCAATTAAACATTAAGAAGTAATCAGGAAGGGGTAAAATATACTTTACATTGGAAAGGTAGAATCAGATGACTGAAAAATTCAATGCCATAGCCGAGATTTGTCTTGCTTTACATTGTTGCTTTACATTGTTATATCGAACCCCATTCATCACATTATAGTCACCTATCTTGACTATAACATTACGCAAAAGTTACATATTACGGAGGGACTTCAGAACCCGGGTAGAGCACCGCAAATAGGCAGCAACGGCCGCTTTTGCTTTGAAAGCGACCCCTGGGGGGAAGGATGAGAGGAGAGAATCAAAGGCGTCCAGCTTCGGGAGACGGAGCCCCTAACGTTTGCAGTTCCAATACATCCGACGTCGCTCAAGCTCCTGAGCCCACGGAAGGGGAGCCTGCTCTAAGAGCTCCCGGAGGCGGACCTAGCTGAGCAATTCGACCGACGCCACGGAAAAACTTTCACCGCCCAGCCGCAATAGGCCGAGCACCGTCGTCTGCTCCTTCAACCATAAAACAGATAATGGGTACATGAAATAAGGGACAGAAAAGTCCTGGTAGAAGAGGATCTACCCCAGCATTCTACTTGCCCGGGGAAACCATGAAAAACACATGATCAGAGTGGGCGGTCGCCGAGAATCGAACCCGTTACCGTGGAGCCATCTCGCTTAGTATTAAACTACGCAAGTCATGTGTGAATACCTTATGGCTACTGCACAGGATTGCATTGTGGTTACCTTTCACCTCTAATGACAATAATACAGCTGATTTAATTTCCCACCAATCTAATTGCAGTCCACTCTGATCACACTGTATTTTACGTTTAGTTAGCAAACGTTCGGATGTATCGGAAATATTCGGCTGTTTCGCTCCGGAACAACTCGGCTCTGGATAAATTACGGACTAAAAGTTTTGCTTAAGTGGATTAAAGCAAATAACTTACATATTTTGGATTTTTTGATAGGACACAAACGATTTCAAAATTAGCCAAAGACTTGTTATATGTTTCAGTAAAACGCAGTAACTAAGGGCTTCAAGAATCTCCGTTTGAAATACCGACATACACGCTTTGAGACTCTCTGAACAAAAAAGGATAATTTTAGAAAAAAAGGTTATGTGTGTGTGAGTGGTGAACAGCATAAATAAAAAAGCAAACTTGGCAGTTTAGCTTAGTAACTTCCAAGGGTGACACAAAGACTCTCAAGCAAATTCCCCTCCTCCCAAACTACACCTTACATGAAATATTTTACGTTGATTTTTATTTGGATGATATTTACATGACAAATCTGATGCGATATATTCACATGACTTTCTCTACCATCTATCTTTATTAGTGGGTATACAATATATTCTTACTAAAGCTTATTTTTCTATCTACTACATTTTAATACAAATAAACCTTTGCAGAAATAGCTACATTACACGTTTCGTTATTTATACAAAGAGAACAGCGATAGTCAAATGTTTAAGAACTGGATGCTATATGCCGGCCATAAAATGTTATACTGTTTCTATGCAATCGCGAGAAACAACTGAAAATCGATGAGACTTCAAAAGAGTTACAAGTATTGAACAATTCGAAGCTTTAATAACGGATATCTCAGAAACGGCTTATGCCACAGAAAAACTTATTCTAAGTAAACTGTGTGTTTCAAAATTTTACATTTTTTTGTATGGTACTTTTTCGTCTACGTTTACCACTTATACAAGATTATACGAAACTCCTTACAAATGAAGAGGATTTCACAGGCTATTTCAAGAAAATTCAAGATATACATTTTATTGTCATGTAAATATCCTTAATATATGATATTTTAATCAAAATCATTAGAGCCATTTTTAAACATCCAAAATTTCGAAAAATGTTCCATGTAAAGGGTAGTTGGGTGGGGGATTATCTTGAAAATCTTCGTGTCGCATCTTTGGAAGGTACTGAACCTAAATGCCAAGTGTGGTATTCATCCGACGTTTCATTCTTGATTTATACTGTTCACAGATACACACACGGACCTTTTTCTATTCTTTTTGGATCCAGGAGGCCTCAAAACATGTATTTCCTTTGAAATCTTGGTATTGAATTTTTGGGTAGAATGCAATTCCTTTCCTACTTACTATGTACATGGTAGAGAAAGTAAACATAAAATGTATATCTTGAATTTTTCTGGAGTAGCCTGTGAAGCCCTCTTCATCCAGAAAGCATTTTGTATAGTTTTATATAACTGGTAAACCATAACAGTTACAAGAAAACTTACTACACAAAAATATATATCTCTGCAAGATCCACGATTTATTTCGAATAACCATTTTTGTGGTATAAGACATTTCCGAGATATCTGTTGTTATTGGATTGAACTTTTCAATACTGCCTTTTTTACTTTCTCTGCTACGTATAGTAAGTAGGGGAAGTATTGTATTCCACCCAAAAATTCGATACCGAGATTTAACCGGAAATACATGTTTTGAGACTCACTGAATAAAAAAAAAGCATTTTTAGAAAATGGTATGTGTGTGTGTGTTTGTGTGTCTGTGAACAGCATAACTCAAAAACGTAAAGTCGAATAAATACCAAACTTGGTATTTAGGTTCAGTATCTTTCAAGGATGCGACAAGAAGATTTACAAGTAGATCCCCCACCGCAGACTATCCTTTACATGGACCATATGTTTAAGATATTTTCATGACAAATGAAACGTATATCTTGAATTTTCTGGGAACGTCCCCAAAAGTCCTCTTCATTGTGAATGGCCTTTGCATAACTGGTAAACCGTAAGAAATAGATGAATCTTTTGTGCACCAAAATGTAGATCTCGTTAAAGCACACAATTTATGTCATATACATTTTTGGTCGAGTGTATCATTTCCGAGATATTCCTTGTTATTTGTTTGAATTTTCCAATACTTATATTTTTTCTCAAATGGGAATTCTTAAAAGTTCTTAAAAGATTTGACTATCGCTTAAAGCCTAGCAATTCCCCTTGCACCTACAAGAAAATTAGCAATAAGATTAACATCTCGATTAACATGAAGTATATGGAGAATAAGCGTTTGTAAAAATAGTTTGTACAAGAGTAGAGAAAGTCATGTGAGTACAACACATCAGATTTTTAAAAGTAGCTATTATTCAATTATTTCTCGCGATGTAATGGAGAGATTGTGGAATTTCAAGGCCAGGATATAGCGACGCCTTCTAAAAACACCTGACTATCGATTCGCTTTCCTGTATTCCCTTGTAACTACAACTAAATGTGTACTGATTGCAATTGTTTATATCCAGTAGCGGCTGCTGTATAAGAGCACGTGAACACCCTAACTTTTGACAGCTTGCGGATTTATTGGTTATTTTGTCTTTGAATGCTGTTAAAAATCTACGGCGTTTAAATTTATCCAGCTACTCCTCTAAATTCGATAAGACATGGCAACATGGTCGCTAGCACATCTTGACTTGTGTACCTTTTAAGGAGCTTCTGCGCAAGCGCAACTGGTGTGATGTAATTGCCGTATAGGACCTAATACATACGGGTCGTGCACACTTGAAGAAGTGCACTAGCGCGCGAAGTTTTTCCTGTACCCTGTTTTCACTATACGTATAACTTTACGTGGTAGTACAGTACGCAAAATTGGGAGTCGCTGTAGCAGAAGTAGGTAACGTGCACCAGGATGAAACTTCTTACTACCATCTATACTCTCAACTACAATTTAATTTACACATTATTAAAAATGGTGTACTTAATTATGTACACACCGAGCGACATGGTTCCGCGGTAACGTGTGAGGTTCTGGGCTCGATTCCCGGTGACTGCCCACTTTGACCATGTGTTTTTCGTGGTTTTCCCTGGTTGACAAAGGCGAATGCTGGAGTGGTACTCTACCACAGATTTCCTCTCACCCCATTTCCTCTCATTTCATTTCCTTTTCACGTTTCAGTTGACTCCGAGCTGTGGTTCGTCCGGTGTCGGGCAGATGTCGTAGAGGCTTGCAATTTGGAACCTCTTCTTGATCCTGCTAGAGGGGAGCCTGTCGAATTTCCACTGCTGGGTCTTTTTTCCCGGGTTACACTAGAAGGACGTTTCCGAGAGACACGCGTGGCCGGGTGGTCAAGCCTGGAACTGTTAGGGAACTTTGTGCGTCTCTATCGACTTGCACTGGCCTCGCGCTGCAACTCATGCGTCCCCTGTGATTTTCCTTATCCCATCCGTTCCTCTCTGGGGTGTACGCACGGAAGATCCATTGGGGGATGAGGTGCTAGGTGCTCCCTCCGTTAACTCGTCCTATCCTAACCTAATTATCTACACAACATCCACAAACGCAACCCTTTATTTAGTCACACATGTTATACATTATTACTATTATTAGGAGGGATTGTATTCTATAAATTTGTTCGTAACCACAACTATTATGCAGCAGTTGCTATTTCACATTTTCAGGGCAGTATATGACTAAAATTTGGTAACACCCAAAACGTGTGCTCACGATCCGCCACTGTTTATCTCGGTTAACGTAGAGCAGATAGAAAAGGAAGTTTTCGTTAGAACAGTTAGCGGAAGCCATATAAAAATAAACGATAGTGGGTAGAGAAAGTCATGAATGTAACACATCAGATTTCTCAGGAACTAATCACACATACTAGTTGGGTAGTTTTCGAGACACCTGGTACAGGTGGTGCCCCCGCGGAATATCACGAATCCTCCAGTCACGAGCATGCGCGGCAGCATCATCATCATGGGAAGATGCGAGATAAGTGACGCATCTTCCCGCTACATTAGCGCTCCTCGCGAGAATAATGTGTACTACTCGTCATCAGATTCAAAGTGAATTGATTTTAGTTTCTCATTCAATCACGCTTGCCTTTCTCCATTCACCGCCGTGCCTTCAACAATTTCACTTTTATGAGTCTTTTGTGTAGAGAGGAATCCGGCGCACACCTACGCTATTATTTTGACACATCAAGGGAACAGTAATAAAATGCATGACATCTGTAGGATGCCTTTTGGGCCTTCACATTTACATACTGCCTTTCTCCAAAGTCGTTAACAATATTTGTCACTGCCCACCTCGTAAGTCCTTGCACATCCACTAACACCTCTCTTCTGCACGCACGCAATACAGGGAAACTTAATATCCCCTAGTATCTCGGCAATTTTACTAACACTTGCCTTGGTACACTTGTATTCCATCCCAAAATTCTATGTCCAGATTTTAGCGAAAATCAAGCTTTGAGGTCTCCTGAACCATGCAAAAGAATTTTATAAAAAACTGTGTGTGAGTGAACCGCACTACTCAAAAATGAAATGTGGAGGGCTCCCGCAACCGAGGCCACAGCACCGCAATGGCCCTTTTTGCTCCTACCGTAAACCCTGGGAAGAAGGGATGAGGGGAGAGACCCGAAGATGAAGTTATTTTATTTACGTTATTATGTGCCCCAAGTTTAAAAAAATATTAACTTTGTAATTTGACAGTTTCTTTAAATATTATATATTTATGTTTGCCTCGGCTGCGTCAGTAATTATTGTTAGAGACATGTTTCTCTTTGTAGGGTTGTGGTGCGCCAAGAATGTATGCTTACACAGATTATAATTGTACTTCACTCCTTTTATTAATGCTTGACACGATTTAAATAACACTTCACTGATATAGAGAGCTGTGAGATTCTTTTTATTATTAAATACTTGCACTTTTTAACACGTAAACTACTTTCGTCTCACACGAATACGTATTATATTTCTCGAGGACGCATCACGCATCCGGTTACAAACACTGTCCGCAGGCAACTGAACTCTAAATTTGTAAAATTTTCTCCTTTTCAGTTTCTGATTGACTAATCCTACTCCAATAGAATATCTTCATTTAACTTTTTCTGGTTGTTGATTGGCTATTTTATAAACTGTCACAAAAATTACATTAATGTTGCTCCAATAATGACTAGTAACATTATTAAACTCTCAAACTCATTATAGCCTCAAGGTTACCTCATTGTTAGCAACTTTTAACCTATTATTCTCACAGCTCCTACATTATTAAATTACGTAATACATTCATATAACATTATTGAACATGTATTCAATAGGATAGAATAATATAAACATATATACTGACTGTAATATACACTTTTTATATATTGTTACATACACATATTGCTTTAAGGCGGGCTGTTGTTGAATTGTGTATTATATAATTAGACTGAAATTACTATTGCCTCAAAGATCAGTGTTCTAGGTCTCCAAATTGCATCGAATGTCACTGAAATGATAAGTTTAAACTGGACATCTTTGCTCCATCAAATCCGCTACACTTTACACCGCCACTAAAGTAGAAACCTCAATCTGCTCGAGAGTTTGGTTTGTTAACCTTTTTGCATTATCCAAGTTGTGGTGTCTGGCACAAGTACTACCGCTTCCACCAGAGATATCCCACCGCAGTGTCATATTATCTGTGGAGTGGCCATATGTACAAGGTGGCAAGTCTCAACTTTGGCGTCCTATCACAAGAGGGGGTCTCGGACTAATGGCAATATCTGAAAAGTGCTGTTTTGTTGATTAAAACTTCTTTCGATCTGGTATTCCTAAAGGAAAATAGACAAGTTCAGTCCAGTAATGGGAACCTCGTGCATCATGCTCTTTTTCGCCGAACGGTGAAATGCATTACCACTTTACCTCAGAGTTATTTCTCTGGGGGTTCACTTCGTACTACGAAGCAGCTGTATCGTCATCTTCTGTTGAGACACTCTTCTACTCCGACTATAGAGGACAGATATCCTAACCTACCGTGGAAGAATATCCTGAGGGTCTTTTGATACACCGAAATCTCGACGGACTGGAAGCCTCCTAAATGCCATAGTACCCACAGCAGAAAAGCAATATCTACATAACATTTGCAATTCACCATATTGTACCCGCTGCCAAAATATTGATACCCTTCATACCGGTTCACAACCTGCATTCCAGAAACTTGGCACTGGATCCAACATAAAATTCGCTGCATTACTATGGCGGAGAACCCCAATACCATTCATAGAGCTATCTTACAGCTCGATATCCAGATTCAACGTCATGTATTTACCCAAATATGACTTGTCATGGGGTATCTCCATTACATGCTGCAGGATCCCGCTCCAAGTGTACGGGGTCTCGAGAATTTTCTGACAGACCACCGGACCCGACTAAAAAGGAAAAAAACGAGAGACACTAAACTATATTCACTCTTAGGTTGATCGGCGGTAAAACAAACCCACGTGGTCAGTGCACCGTGGTGCAACACGGTAGCAATGCGCCCAGGAAAGTAGTCCCGTGCTAATCTCTGAATTTTAGAATGAATTTATCCTTAAATACTATAATATTCTATACAAATATCTAAGGTTTTATTTAACGCTGATTTATACCTTAAACAGAGCTACATGTCCCATGACGCAATTCGTGTGAGCCACCTGACATCCGGATAGGCGCAGAATATTGTTTACAGCCAGAAACGAGCAGTTGTGTTTAGTATCATGGAGGACGGTGAATTCGCTCTTGTGTTTTCATCGAATTACGTAAAGCGTTAGCATTGATTAGTGGTGAAAAAACAATAGTGTTCGAATGTTTATTATAAGTTATGTGAGAAATATCCAACACTTTCCGCGAAAGAAATGGCGAAATTAACTTCTGAGTTCACCGGTGTTTCGAGTACAAGTATAAACAGTGCTTGTGCAGAAAAATCTGAAGCGAGAAAAGTGGTTACACCCGAAAAAAAAGAAAGCATATGAAATACGTGATGCAAGAATGTAGTGATTTTAAGAAGAATGCAATTCGCGTAACAGTGGACAATTTCTTTTTTTAAACTGAGCCGCCAACAGTTAATAAAGTGCCGCTTCCAGTGAGCGAATAAATTAGGTTATCGCATACCTGTTACTTTATTTTTCGCTCATTTATTTTAGAATTAACTATTATTATATGTGCAAACGTTTATTTTGTTGCAACTATCAATCTTATCACCTTTAACCCTTAACAGAATATGCTAGTCACCGTTTCAGTTGTCGAAATAAGGACTGTTCTTTTTTGCACTACGTGCCGCTTGTACTCGCCACATGGTCTGAAAGTGTGACAGTATTTCTAGTGCGAATGGCGGAAGGATACATTATAGCGGTGCACTGGTCACCTGGGATTTGTTTTGACGCGGATCAACCTAAGAGTGAATACAGAGTAGATATTCTCTCTGTTTAAGAAGGGGCATTTATAAAGAAGAATTTTCATTTTCAAATGTATTTGTTTCCTTGCGAATAAGCGTTCCTAATGTAGTCACGAAAAAAGTCATGAAAATGTTTATCATAATTGAAAAAAAAGCAGGAAACTGTGAAAGTGAAGTGCAGTGAACTTAAGAAACTTTGAATGAGTACTCTGACCCACATACTCAAATAAACACAATCTGTAAACCAACTACAAATAAAACAGACTTTTGGAAATTTATATATATTCAGAAGAGAAATTAACAATGCAAAGAAATAATTGCATAGAAAAAATAGTATAAGAAGTATTGTATTTAATTTGTGAGATAAGAGTTATCCATTCCTTTTGAAATATTTGTATGTGACAATGAGTGTAGAGGAGATGAAATTTGTAAAATATTGTATGAAAATTATTGAAAGAGTACAATAAATATAAAAAAGATCACTAAAAAAAAGGTAGATTAGATCCGAATGACGATGGGTGTAAGCATAGATGGGTCCCTAACGTATCCAGCCCAAATGCATCCGCCGTTCGAACCCACGGCGGTCCCCCCTGGTGGGGCCCATTCGGAGGAGGGTCCTAACTGAGCACTCCAGCAAGGGAAGAAACCTCTACAGAACGTACAGCCACCGCCCTCTGCAACCCGCTGAACACCATCGCCTGGTTCTACAACCCTGAAAAACATGACAATGAAGGAAATAATGGATAAAGGAAGAGAGGGCAGGAAGCTCGTGGTAGAAAATGAACCACCTCAGCATTCGCATTCCGACCCGCGTAAACCCGAAAAATCCATGGGTCAGAGCCGGTGGAGATCGAACCCGGGACACCGCTACCACAGCGCCATCTGACTTAGTGGTATATAAATTTAGAATCTTAAAACATACGACACGAAGATTTTCAAGAAAGTTACCCCACCTTAAACTGCCCTTTACATGGCAAATTTTTTCTCAAAAATGGCTTTAACGATATTGATTAAAATATATATTTAATATATTTGCATGACTAATGCAGTGCCTGTAATGTGCACATTTGGAAATGCATTTTGTATAATTTTTTTATAACTGGTAAACCATAAGACATAGACAGACATTTACTTCACAAAACTGTAGGACTCTTTAAAACATACAATTTCAAATGCTTTTTTGTAACATTAGCCATTTCCTAGATATTGGTTGTTATTGGTTTGAATTTTCAATACTTTGACATTTTTTAAATGTTATCATGATTTAGATAATTGTTTCTCTTGATGTAATGAAGAGGTATGGAATTTTAAAACAAGTGTATAGTGACCCGATTTTAAACATTTGACCATCGATTGAGTCTCGTGTATCTCTCTTGTACCTACAGAGATATATGTAATGAAACTACTTCTTTATACATTTATCTCGATTAACATGAAGTGGATAGAAAAATAAGCTTTTGAAAGAATAGTTTGTGGAACAGATAAGCAAATGAAAGATACTAGGGTAGAGAAAGTTATGTGAATATAACACAACGGTTCCTTTACTTTCTCTACCACGTACCGAGTATTGTATTGTATTTCACCCAAAAATACTATACCGAGACTTCACCGAAAATACATGTTTTGACACCCCTGAATCCAAAAAGGCATATATGTGTCTGTGAACAGCATAACTCAAAAACGAAATCTCGGATAAATACCAAACTTGATATTTAAGTTCACTGTCTTCCAAAGATGTGACACGAAGTTTTCAAGAAAATTTCTTACCCCAAACTACCCTTTACATGGAACATTTATCGAAACTTTTTATTTTATAAAAATGGCTCTAACGTTTTGATTAAATTACCATTTATTAAATATATTTACATGACATATAAAATGTATATATTACATTTTCTGGGAATAGCCGTGAAGTCCACTTCATTCAGACGGAATTTTGTATAATCTTGTATAACTCGTAAAGGTTAAGCGATGGACGTACTACACAAAATAATGTAGATCTCCTTAAAACACACAATTTATTTCAAATAACGTTTTGTGGCATAAGCCATTTCCGAGGTATTATTAATGGTTTAATTTTTTCAATAGTTTTCCATTCTCTTAAATTCTCTGTTGATTTTCAGTTGTTTCCCGCGATTGCATGGAAACAGTATAGCATTTTAAGGCTAGCATATACCGTCCAGTTCCTAAACATTTGACTATCGCTATTTTCTTTGTATCTACAACAAAATATGTAATGTAGCTATTTCTGCAAAGGTTTATCTCGATTAAAATGAAGTAGATAGAAAAACTTTCGTATGAATAATTTGTATAGTCAGCAATAAACGATAAAGGGTAGAGAAAGTCAGGTGAATATAACGCAACTGCTTTTTTTTTTGTCTAGAAGCTATTTCGAATTAAGCAAAAACTGTGCATATACATACATAAATCATACGGGAACAGCATTCAAATGATTTCAACCACGTTCGTCAGATGACGTACTTGGGGAAGGTTAAACGTTCAACAGGGACTACTTCGGGAATAGTTAGCTCTATTTGACATACATTAATTTATGCCCTTACATCCCATACCATTATGTAAGAGACGCTGACACTTCGAAGTGCTGAACGAAGCCATTATTTCATTATACCACTAAGCTATTTGCTACCTTGAATCTGGATTCATTTTTAAGTAACCAATCTAAGCTAATTCTTATTATCACTTCTAAAGTTTCCTTGTATGTTATATTATTTTACAATGACTTTTAGCCTTTATTATATGTTTTAATGTGGTTATCAAATACTCAAACTAATAAGAATGTTATATTTAATCGCTAGAACCAAAATATTAATTTAATATTTTCTGTTTTATATGATTGTATAGCACCCATTTTTGTAATAGATATCTCTCTTGATTGGCTGTAACGTATCGCTTCTCTGTTTTTCAGTCCCGGAGTCATGATAACAGAAGTAGCCGAAAACGTCCTCTGCGCAGACACGCGGGGAGTTTACAGGAACCAACGAACGTAATGATGTGAGAGGGTAGAAGGGGTAGATTTTAAGAGCAGTTGCTAATTATTATAGATGGCAACGTGACAGGGACACCATGAAAGGAGCGATATTTTCGCATGCCTTCTTCCTCCGTATACTTTCGTGTGTGCCTATCAAGAAAGTGGGTCATATCTGCAGTTGTTTCTTTTGTCTGATTTTTACATTGGCTGCATGAGATTTCATAGATAGGTAGATAAGTACATTCTGTGGCAAAAGTTAATAAAATCTACTTGAAAAATTGCTCACTCTAGTTAGGAACTTTACCCCAAAGTAATTTTTGTATCTTCAACACTTTTTCACGAAGTTTGCAACGTTTTAATATTTAAACAAGTAAATGAGCTTCAAAAGGCAGCGAATCTGCCTATTTACAGGCTGTATAAATTGAGAAACATCTAGGGGCAGGTGTATTGTTCATCATATAACGTATTTACGCGAATCTAATGCGCACCCCATATTTGAAACTTACAATTGTGAAAAGAAGGGTTTGTATCGAATGTAAAGCGCATCAACGACGGAAAATAGATGATAGGTATTTTACTTAAATTTATTTAATACAACAATGGATTTATCGTATATATAAACCATCAGATTATAGAATTGAAAGTGCTGTATTGTTAGGTAACACATTGTTAACAAAATTAGTGTTACGCGCTGTTTTTCGCACCCCGTTGTATTGATGATATCCTTTGTTCCCTTCTCAGTAATAGTGTTGTTCCACGGCATATTAAACCAAATTGGCGTCTCATTAGGTTGCCTATTTGCCCCATGGAAAAGCTTTTTTTCTTCCGAAGTGAAATGTTATACCGCTGAAACGTTTGTGGTTTGTCCTCAAAATCTGCAGGAAGCTTCTGGCACATTGTTGTACGGCGTCTTAGAGATAAACCCGTCCGCTGCATGAAACGACGGCTAGCCTTAAACTCTTGTTTCGAACTTCAGCCTCTTCTTTGGCTTTCTTTCGTATTGTATCACTATTCACAGGTTGCCTATTCTTCCTCCTTTCACGCACAAATTCCAACATTTTTTCTTCAACTTCAGATGTCTTCCTTCACGAGGACCCGTAAATTTCCTCCTACTAGCTTTAGTAGCAAGTAATGCCAAATTATGTTTTCCCAACAAGCGAATATTACTCTCTGATACATTGAACTTCCTTCCTTCCTATTACATTTTTTTCAGCATAAAGGATTACTTTACGCTTTAAAGAAGTATCATAAGACGTTCTTTTCTGTTTGTCCTTGGCCTCCATATCGTAACTAAAAACGCTCAATAATAGGCCAATGATAAATGAGCGG
This sequence comes from Deroplatys truncata, assembly GCA_030765065.1. Lineage (NCBI taxonomy): Eukaryota > Metazoa > Arthropoda > Insecta > Mantodea > Mantidae > Deroplatys > Deroplatys truncata. The sequence goes on along the minus strand of CM060975.1, from coordinate 52,150,191 downwards.
CTAGCTTGTCGCGAATTTACGGCTGCATGTTAACTCCAGCAGCAATCCATTGTGACGTAATAAACGAGAAATTTGAAAGCATTTACTGGCGTTCTACGGAACGGATTTGCACTCGAATCTAATGCGCACCACGATTTTGAGTACTACATTTCGTCAAAACTGGTGCGCATTAGATTCGTGTAAATACGGTATCTTATTACTTTCTCTACTACGTATAGTAAGTAGGGGAAGTATTGTATTCCACCCAAAAATTCGATACCGAGATTTCACCGGAAATATATGTTTTGAGACCCCTGAATCCAAAAAAAGCATTTTTGGAAACATGTCCGTGTGTGTGTCTGTCTGTCTGTGTGTATCTGTCTGTGTGTGTCTGTCTGTCTGTGTGTGTCTGTGAACAGCATAACTCAGAAACGAACAGTCGGATAAACACCAAACTTGGTATTTAGGTTCTGTATCTTCCAGAGATGCGACATGAAGGTTTTCAAGAAAATCCTCCCACCCCGGATTACCCTTTACATGGAACATTTTTCGAAAATTTTAATTTTCTCAAAAATGGCTGTAACTATTTTGATTAAAATATCATGTGTTTAAGATATTTTCATGACAAATTAAATTTATATCTCGAATATTCTGGGAATGTCTCCAAAAGTATTCTTCATTGTGAACAACTTTTGTATAACTGGTAAACCATAAGACATAGACAAAATTTTACTACACAAAAAATGTATATCGCGTTAAAATACGCAGTTTATGTCATATACATTTATTTTTGTTGAGTGAACCATTTTCGAGATATTGCTTGTTATTCCCTTAAATTTTCCAATACTTATACTTTTTCTCAAATTCGTTATTCATTTTTTTGTGCTGGTAATGCAAAGAGAATGGAATACTCCACATAGCAATCAGCTCTTAAAATATTTGAGTATAGGTTAAAGCCTACCAATTCCCCTTGCATCTACAAGAAAATTAGCAATAAGATTAACATCTCGATTAACATGAAGCATATGGAGAATGAGCGTTTGTAAAAATAGTTTGTAAAAGAGTAGAGAAAATCATGTGAGTGTAACACATCGGATTTTTTAAAACGCCTGATCCGACCCTATGTATTTCAAATAGGGATTCTTGAGACCCTTACTTACGCGTTCTATGAAACATATAACACCCTTTTGACTTATTTTGAAAGCCCGTTCTAGATTGTCCAAAAATCCAACAACTGTTAATTATTCGCATTTAAGCCATTAAAATACAATTTAAAGTCCGTAATTTATTCAAAGCTGAGTATTTCCGAAGTGAAGCAGGCAAATGCTCCCGAAACGCCTGGAACGTTTGTTAGTAAGTTAGTTAAGTAACATACAGTGCGATCAAATACGTCGTACTAATGAAGTTCAAATCGATATGGGGGATAAACCAGATGTTTCATTTAACTTTTATTGTCATTAGAGGTGAAATGCAACCACAAAGCAGTAATAGAAACGATGTTAATGTCTTTATAGTCATGGTTATACACAACTTCCGTGGTGTAACAGTTGACTGTCGCGTGTTTGACTGGGGTAAAGTAAAGGCAAAGGTACGAACTAATGGAGAGGGGCCCCGAAACCGGGGCAGAGCACTCCGAGCACGCCAGTCGGCCCCTTGTGCTTCTACCAGTGACCCCCGGGAGGAAGGGATAAGGGGAGAGACCCGAAGGGCAACCAGATCCTGATGACGACGGGCGCAAGCACAGACGGGGTCTCTCCTGTTTCCAGATTGAACTCATCCGACGCCGCCCGGTCCTGCCCACAAGCCATCGAACCTCCAGCAATCCTCCTTGGAGAGACTATTTGACCAGTCCCCGCAGGGAAGAAGCCTCGACAGAACGCACTGCCACCGCCCAACCGCAACCTGCCGAACACCGTCACTTGGTCCTACAACTTAGAAACAGTGACAAGGAAAATGATGGTTACAGAAAATGAGGGGGAGGAGAATCGTGGTAGAAGAAAACCCCCCCAGCATTCGTCTGTCGACCCGAGGAAACCGCGGAAAATCAAAGATGGCGGACGCCGGAGATCGAACCCGGGACCTACCGAATGCGGGTCAGAGACGTTGCCGCCTGAGCCATTCCGCTCGGAAGCCATGACGTTACTCACTATTCCACCATGGCGAAGGAAAAGAAAGAAAGTAAAAGAAAAAAGAGAAACTTTCAATCATCTTCGTCAGATGAAGTTATATTTTGGAAAATGTAATTATACATTTAGGAGGAATATATCGAAAACAGTAATGCTACGAAAAAATATATTTTACAGAAGTAACACATTTTAATGAGCTCTGATTATTTTCTTTTCTAAAGTAAGCTTTTGTGTATCGCTTGTGGTTTTCCAGTTAAATAAAGAAAGGAGAACGGTCCAAAGGCATGTTACCTATTCGTCTACTCACGAATATATAATCTCTGTCATTAAGATAAACTATCAACAACTTTTAGCAATTAAAATTCTAAACAGCGCACAAACTTTGGCTGCTTTCTTTGCATTCTGTTATCGTAAGAAATGCGGAAGTCGGATGGTCTAGAGTGATATGTTTTAGAGCATTCACTGGCTTCTCTAAGGGACATTATGTTACCATTCCTTGCACGAGGAAGTCTTGTGAATCCTGAGATCTTGAGAAAAATCCTTAAAGGTACGTTTTTGCCCCAGCAATTCGTGAGGATTCAACTTTCTCGAGGCGTACGTGAACATGGTATCTTTTTTATGGACTCGACTCCGTCTTTCAGCTAGTATCCGCCTTGATTTAATCAAAATGTTAACCTGAATGGCTTCTTTCTGCGACCATAGCGCCAGCTCAGCACATTCTGCGAGAATACAAAAAGCAAACGAACACATACACTATGATGTGGTACAGTCACACCGCCTTCTCTACCTATTACATGTTCGCATACATAACTTACACATATAGGATTTCTCTATCTACGTTACAATACTAACGATACATTTTTTCTAAACCAAAATGATTTCAATTAAGCAGTAGGTAGTTATCGAGCAGGATGGCTCAAGCAGCAACGTCTGCGGCCGGCATTCGAGGTCCCGGGATCGATCTCCGGCGGTGGCACACTCTAACCCATGGATTTTTTCGGGGTTTTCCCGGGTTGCCAGACGAATGCGAAGTGGTTTTTTTTATCCCCGAATTTTCTGTCTCTCATTTCGCTCCACTCTTCATTTCATTCATTTTTCATCCCGATGGTCTCTTTCGGGGTCTGAGGTGTCGACGATAGTATTTCAGTGCAGCGTGGGTGGGTAAAAGGAGATTCTTTGTGATTCTCTCCGTCCCTCGGGTTTCGACTGGCTGCCGGGGTATCCGAACCCCCTAGTGTGAGGTGGAGTCCCAGGTCTCCTGTCTGTCTGCCAGGGTGTCTCTATGTGGAAACTTAGCTGTGCCGTCGCTCCTGGTTCCGGCCCGGTGTCTCCTCTCGCCTCAACCTTCCTCCCGGGGACGCCTCATCCTTCCTCCCGGGGACGCCTCCTCATGGTACAATATCTCTCTGGAACGGTGCCGAGTCCCCTCCGTAGTCAATCCTAATAGGTAGTTACATGCAACATGAAAAAACAACAAAATCTTTATAGAAAGCACGGAGGAATAAATTTGGAAGTAGCAGTTATTTAGCGAGCAAGTTGGCTCCGTGGTAGCATGTGAGGCTCCCAATCCGGAGGTCCCGGGTTCAATTCCCGTCGACCGTCCACTCTGATCTTGGGTTTTATCTGATCGTAGGCGAATGTTGGGGTAGTTTCTCTTTACCATGATTTTCTTTCCCTCATTTATCTTTCACTCAGCTTCCTTCTCATGTTTGAAGCATACTTCTAGGTTTCGTGGCATCAGGCGTTGCAGGACATGATGGAGATGCTTGCTCCAAGGAAAGAGTACTTCCAATGGACACGATGTCTGCCTGGTTGAAAGGGTCGTTCCTCGTCCTCTCGGGCAGCTCCGATAGTGGATCAGATCTTCGAGCCAGGACATATTAGGGACTTCTGCGCATCTCTGTGGCCTGTCTGCTTGCGGCCTTACCTCTCCTGCAGTTCCTTCAGTTCATCCATTTCCTCCATTGGTAGCAACAATAGATCTATGTAGGTCGCGATACGCAAGGTATATCGTTCCGCTATATTATCTATACTACAGTGGTCATTCAGTAACACACTAGTCCACTTGGTGGTGCAAACCTTTACAAAGTAATAGAATAAACAAATTCAAGCATCTCCCGTCAGCTTGGGATGCTTCGAAATCCGTTAATGTTACGAAAATAATTATTTGTCAGAAGTTTTATTTTTTTCAGTGAGCTCTACATTTTTACTTTCTCAACCACGTACACCTTAAGGAGCGGGGGGGGGGGGGTGAGCAGACTCTCGAAGCGTACATTTGACGAACTCCAAGTCGTTTCCGCGGCCAGTTCACAATGGTGTCTCGCGACGCGTGCCTTTTGCTTCCTTCCCTCCACCTTTCATATTGAGTCCCAGCTGCTGAATATGTGCTGACAGCGGCGGTTACAAGCATGTATGTTATAATGAGGCCTACCGACGTTTGTATCTCGAGCATATTTCATTTTTTGCGCATCTTAATGCTTATTACGCATATTGTAATATAATTCCCAAAGGCTAAATTAAAATTAAATTGAATTGAATTTTATTTATGGACACTCTATAACTGCTGTGGTCCTTAATGTCCCATTCTATATTGGGCGTGAAAGACCGGTAATTTGCTAAGGAGTTTCACGCCCGAAAAAAATCCATCGACCTCAGCCGGGTTTGAACCTGCAACCTTGGGAACTACAGGCTAGTATGGTAACCACTACACCACGGAGGACGACCCCAAAGGGTAAGACTTTGATTTCACATATACGCTCACACTTAAAAACCCTCCTTTTCGTTTTCAAACTAAATATGAAATAAGTAAATATTACATTCCTATATGAAAATGCAAATCAAAATGGAAATTAACTTAATATCGGCTGTGCAAACCATCTGCTTCTATTACTGCCCTCATTCTACATAGATGATATCAAATAACTAGTCAAATTTTCACAAGAGGATATTTCCACCCAAACATCCTGTATGTGACCACAAAAACTCTTTTGTATTACGTTGTCTTGCGGGACAATTTAACTCCAAAACTTTCTTCACCTCTGCCCACACATTTTCAATATAAGTCAAACCTGGTGAGCAAGGAGGCCAATCAATTACTGTGATGTCTTGCCTTTGCGAGAACCAGTTTGAAACCTGCTGACTTGTGCGAACAGGTGGTTATCCTGTTGGAATTCAATCATTCCATAGGGGTATGCAGGCTTTTCAAAAACAGAGGGCATAATTTCAGGTATGCATTCCACATATGTAGACAATAAAAAAATCTATTATAACATGTGTCCGGGAATGCTTGATTTCTGAGTTATGGCCTTCAAAACAGTAATATTCACCGAAACGCATTTATTACCGCATACCGACCCGGTTTTGTGCTTGAGTATCGATTCGGTTTCCTCTGCTCCCTTGAACCTTTAATGAAATGTGCAATGAATATATTTCTGCAAAGGTTTATTTGGATTAACATGAAATAGATATACCTGGCCGAGTTGTTAGACCGCTCGACTCTCACCTAGCCCGGATTCAATCCCAGGGAACCGCATTTAGGATTTGTGTGGGCAAAGCGATGTCTAGGCGGGTGTTCTCCGAGTTCTCCGGTTTCCACCGCCAGGTTTCATTCCACCGGTGCTTCATCATCACCTTTCCTATCATTCATCTCTCAACTGCTGCTTATCATCCGCTTCCCGCTCTCATCCCGGGCACATGGCTGATCACCATCCTGGTATCTTACTCTCTGATCCGTAGGCCCTCTGCCCCGGGCATTGTCATAAGTCCTGGAGAGCGTGAGTCCTCGGTTCGGGTGGGCGTTAAGGACGGAAGGCTCTGGTCCAGTTGAGCTCTTTCTGCCTTTAGTTAGTTTTTAGATAGAAAGATGAACTTTGGTCATGATAGTTTGTAGAAGATACATAGGAATATATATTTTTTCAAATGGTAAGTCCATATTCATTTTTTCTCGTGGTCATGTATAGAGAATGCAATTTCAAAGCTATCACAGAGCGACCCGCTTTTATAGAATGCGACAATAGCTTTAGCCAACTGTATCCTCCTTATATTCATAACATGTGTGAATGCGAAGTGACGAAGTTGAATCAGAAGTGAACCAGAAGTCGGGACCTGTGCTCGTAACCAGCAGTTCACTTCTGATTGATCTTCGTCACGGTGTTGAAGTGCTTACCTCCATGATGACCTTTGAGTCAGGGGAACATGTAAATCACTTGGGAAAACATCTGGTGAATATGCGAGAAAACTTCCCAGTTCAATCTTCTGAGCTCCGTCTGGGTCAAGATTCAACTTGCATGTTTTCGCGCATCCTCCGTATTCACCGAAGCTTGCCCCAAGTGTTTTTCACATGTTCCTCCAACTCAAAGGTAAGCACTTTTAACACCGATGATGAAGTCAAATCAGTGAACAGCTGGTTGCGAGCACAGGGCCCAATCTGGTACAACACTAGCTTGGAAAAACTTGTGTCACGTTCCCAAAAATGCTCGGAAAAACATGTTGACTATGTAGAAAAGTAACAGAAGGATTGTACAATATAAATAAAATTAGTTCAAAATGATCGATTGTGTGTAATCTTTTTTATGCAATAGGGAATCTTACTTATTGGACGCCTCTCGTATAAGAATTTCATATAAGAATGCATGTGGCAAGTGCAGAAACAAATACCACAATAAGTTGTTAAAAATACTCCTGTGGCTCACAAGTGAATGTTAAATATAATTTCTTCTCAATAGCTTCATGTGTATACGTACATCAGTGAAGGTAAAACTTGGATTGTTCATATTCAGAAATGACATATCTCTTTCCTAAAATACGCTTTCTTCTCATCGTTTATTTTAGAGGTTGTTTACTAACGTATTCTAATCTTACGCAGGTGTTTAGTTAGAAAGCAGGATTACAGACAAAGCAAAACAAGTCACGTGGCCGTTGCAAAGTGCATTACTGCACGACTGTTAATTAAAAACTAATTAACTATTGCATCACCTCCCTCCAGGAAGTCTTATGCTCTCTATGAAGGATGAAACAACATGCATAGGAACCCACGACTTTCGCGTTATTAAAACAACCACAAAGAACGAATCAACGTGATGTAAAATCGTCCTGACATCTATTGGGATAAGTCTGCAATAATATCATTGTTACAGTTAAAACTACACTTGACATCTAGACGGCAGTATTTCACTAAAGACTTAAACATTCCAGCACGCTCATTTCACGCCGCTTGCTCCAATTGTCAAGGCATTTAGTTTTCTGAATACTCGTAGAAACAGATTTCAGAAATTGGTAGAAAGCGTAGGACCTTTAAAAAAGGTTAATGATAAATAATGAATAGTTAATAAGGTTTCTTTTTACTTTCCCTACTACATATAGTAAGCAGGGGAAGTATTATATTCCACCCAAAAATTCGATACCGAGATTTCACCGGAAATATATGTTTTGGGGCCCCCTAAATCCAAAAAAGCATTTTTTGAAACATGTCCTTGTGTGTGTCTGTCTGTGAACAGCATAACTCAGAAACGAACAGTCGGATAAACACCAAACTTGGCATTTAGGTTCAGTATCTTCCAGAGATGCGACACGAAGGTTTTCAAGAAAATCTCCCCACCCCAGACTACCCTTTACATGGAACATTTTTCGAAAATTTTAATTTTCTCAAAAATGGCTCTAACGATTTTGATTAAAATATCATATATTTAAGATACTTTCATGACAAATAAAATGTATATCTTGAATTTTCTGGGAATGTCTCCAAAAGTATTCATTGTGAACGACTTTTGCATAACTGGTAAACCATAAGAGATAGACAAAATTTTACTACACAAAAAATGTAGATCGCGTTAAAATACACAATTTATGTCATATACTTTTTTGTTTTTGTTGAGTTAACCATTTTCGAGATATTGCTTGTTATTCCCTTAAATTTTCCAATACTTATACTTTTTCCCAAATGGGAATTCGTTATTCATTTTGTTTTTGTCCTGGTAATGCAAAGAGAATGGAATGCGCCACATAGCAACCAGCTCTTAAAATATTTGACTATCGCTTAAAGCCTACCAATTCCCCTTGCACCTATAAGAAAATTAGCAATAAGATTAACATCTCGATTAACATGAAGCATATGGAGAATAAGTGTTTGTAAAAATAGTTGGTACAAGAGTAGAGAAAGTCATGTGAGTGTATTACATCAGATTTTTTTATGTATAATAGCCTCCTTTAACTTCTATGTTCATATCGGCGGATTTGACTTGAAAATGACTCAATAACCAGGGAACGGAGGAGATACCTCACACTTCGACTCAACGTGGATCTTTTGTTCTTGCCTCCCCCAGAGAAGAACGGATGAGGTGAAAGAACCGCAGGAGGCTATAGGCCGCAGGCATGTCACCCGACAGAGCGCGCAGAGGTTCCTAACGATTCCAAACTCGATGTACCGATCACACTGGCGGGCTGCGCAGGGAATACTTCTCTCTGACGGAACCGCGGTGAACTTGACCCACCTGAGGCGGCTCAGAGGAGGTTGCCATCTCTCAGGGACGAGAAAAGCTTTCCAACAATCAAACACCTGCGCCATCTGTTCAACACCGTCCGAAACTGCCCCTAAGACATCTGGCTCTACTTGACTTGAGAAACAAGTCCTTGACTACAGCTTTTTTAACGCTATTTTTGTAAATAATTAAACACTTTCACATTCATTCCCATATGCAGACTGCAGAGGGCAGGGAAAGCTTCTAAAAATTATGACCAAAGAAGAATTCCTCCGCCCCTGCAGGGAATTGAACTCGGCACTTCTGGTTTGAGTAGACAGAACGCTAACCACTCGACAACAGAGGCAGACAAAGGGGTGCTATTAATTGTTCATTTAGTGTAATCTGTTGCAAACAGTAATTTTCATTTTTTAACATATAGAAAGAACAAACGTTATTACAGGTTACGTCTTCTGAATTTTTTTAAAAAAGATTCTTTAATTTATTTCTCTTTGAAAATTATACAGATGTTTTGTACAGAACTTTATCGTGTAGGCTTCTGCACAATTATTTAAAACGAATTTAGCGGAGCAAATATTTTAGCTGCGGTGAAAAGACGTTTTAATCTGACAGACGAAAAACTGAACGTCAGAAACTATGAACGTTTTTACTGAACTTCATTAACGCCTCAGTGTTTATACTTTCCAAATTTATTTCCCCGACACAATATTGGTGACACTGTCAGGTTATATATTGCGGCAGGGATCTCTGGCTGATTCCCCACTTCAAGCAGGTGTGGTTTCGGCAGCGGCTGACGTATGGTATGTAGGAGAGGGAAGGAGAGGTGCTCTCAGGTTTCGAACTATCCGGAACTCCTATCGGGACGCGCAACAATATCGGAAAAATATCTACTAAATAGATACAAATAATTTTGTAACACCATATATGAAAACGTTGAAAAAAATTTACAACTAATAAAATGTAAAATCTTGAAAAACGTCATAACACGTAAACTATTGTATCATTTATTTTTTCTGAATATTAAAAATGATAATTTTCTCTCTGTTTTGTACTTTATTTGCTTCATTACCACTGTTATTAGGAATAATATATCCTTATAGTAATTTAAAATAAACAGTTTTTTCCTTAGTTTATGAAAATGATTTTATACATTTTTATATATGTCTTAAAATAATTTTTGGCATTTTTAGTTTGACTGCAACAATTTTTTAAAGTAGAGATGAATACTTTCTAGAGTTAATGTACATAAGTAAATCTTTGACTTAGTAGGCTACATAAATACAAAAATGACTAGGTGCTGTACTTTTATCTGGTATTCAATGAACCACTTAACATTTTCATATTGTGTGGCAGTGGTGATGGCGCCGCTGGTGGTCGTGCTGATTTAGCAACATTCAGTGCGCAGACAGGCCGACGAAAACTGAAGATGATGTTGGTTGAGAACATTTTTAAGCTGCATCTGGCAACACTGTTCTTCTTCCTGAGTGACAGGATGATGGACTAGGGAAGGTCGCGTTTTCTGACCTATTCAAGACTCTTCTTCTTCTTTTGTACCAAACAGGGTTGTGCAACTTGTTCTGCAAGTTGGGATGCTACATCGTCACGACGAAGACGTTACGAATTTCGAGCGCGCCCAGCCATTCCATTGTTTCTTCATGCACCGGAAGTTGCCAACAAAGAACGTCGATCAAGATCATAATTGTGGCTCAGCTTCATCGTGCACATATTATTTTTGATGGAAAGCTCACTTTCCTTATGTCGGCGGAATAACGGAGTCCAGGAAGGGAAATCAGCCCGTCTGATCTGCTACACATATTTCTGACAAGAGAACAGCGCATCCCTCGGGGGCAATGTTTTCCACTCAATTTGTGCGTCTAAGCAGTAGTCAGTTGGAACTGATCCTTTAGTTTATCTGCACTCAAAACACCCTCAATCCATAGGTTTACACAAACTGTTTTAAACAGTGATTTTTGTATCACTGAAGTCACTGTTTGTCTCATGGTGACACGATAAGGTGACTCCTACACCAGCAGATTCTGAGATCGGTTTAGGATAACAAAGTTTGTTTTGCTTTTTATCCCAGTAACATTAGCTGACTTGCTAGTATATTAGCGATCTTACGGCACTTACTCCTGTTTGGAGTGCTAAATGAGCAGGGGAAAAGGAAGGTTTTGTTAGCAAGGAGTTCTCTCGCAGAAGAGGAAGGGTGAAACAAGGGACAATGGGAGTTGAATTTACAGGCGGCCCGGGTTCAATCCCACGGACCCGCATGTGGGATTTGTGATGGACAAAGCGGCGTCTGGACGGGTTTTCTCCGGGTTCTCCGGTTTCCCTCGCCATTCCTTCCACCAACTGCTCCATCATCACCTTTCCTTTCATCCATTTCACCATCATTTCGTTTCATCTACTTCCTTCCTCCCATACCAGGCTGATCACCCATCCTGGATATTCTGTCTGATCCATGAATGTCTGCTCCTCGACGGGCCTCTGACTCCAGGTGCCCGCCTGTAAGTTCTGGGGGGTGTAAGTCCTACATAAGAGGAGGCTAAACAGAGAAAGAAGAAGAAGTATACAGAATGAGAATAGGACTGTATATGGCAAAAAAGTTTACCAAATGTAAAATTGATCAAAACATGATGATGAATTGGTTGACAGCAGGAAGTGTGATACTTATGCTCCTAGTGATTGCAGGGAGATCTTTGATTTTTTATGTTAACATAAAAAACACTGGGAGAGAGATATATATGTTGACAACGCAAATAAAGAAGAAAGAGGAGGTATAGCATGGTTAAGGGCAGGAATATGGAGGCTAAAAGGGAAGCGAAACGGCTATGCACAAGGTGAATGTCCATTATGTGGGGAAAGTGAAAATATACAACATATTATATTTGAATGCAAAGAAACAGATTTGGAGAAAAGAAAGTTTATGGTATGGGATGAATAGGAATCAAGATATACATGCCATTCTAGATAAAAACTCTAAAAATATGGGTAAATACATAATGAAAGTAAAAAATAAATGGATATGGACGGCTAAAACAGGAAAAATAATGTAAATAAAATAAATATAAGAACTACTAAATGTATCAACACAATGACTGCTCATCTTAGTGGCCAGGGCCAAATAGAGAAGGCAGCCTAAACATGTGATAACTTAGTGCTCAAATAAATTATTCCTTCATTCATACTCCTGTTTTTATAGAGACAAATCACATGTGCTAGTTTCACACGACTTTCTCTACCCACTATCGTTTATTATTTCTTTTCTACGCATAGTAAGCAAGGGAATTATTGCTAGTATTTCACCGGAAATATATGTTTTGAGGGCCCCTGAATCTAAAGAAAGCATTTTTAGAAAAAGCTGCTATGCGTGTCTATGAACAGCATAACTCAAAAACAAAGATTCGATAAATACCGAACTTGATATTTAAGTTTAATATCTTCCAAGCATTTGACACGAAGATTTTGAAGAAAATTCTTCCACCACAAACTACCCTTTACATGGAGCATTTTTCACAATTTTTATTTTCTAAAAAATGGATCTATCGATTTTCCTTAAAATATAGTATATTAAATATACTTACATGACAAACAAAGTGCACATCTTCAATTTTCTGGTAAACGTTAAGCGATGGACGAAAACAAATTGCACAAAAAAATGTAGATCTCTCTAAAACACATAATTTACTTAAAACAAGTTTTTTTTTTGTGGCAGAAGCCCTTTCTGAGATATCCATTAATAATGGTTCAAATTGTTCATTTCGTGGTCATTCCTTAAAAGTCCTTTCAACATTCAGTTGTTCTCGCGATTGCATGGAAGCAGTATGGAATTTTAAGACCAGCATATAGCGCCCAGTTCTTAAACATTTGACTATCGCTGTTCTCTTTGTATCTATAACAAAATGTGTAATATAGCTATTTCTGCAAAGGTTTGTTTGAATAAAAATGTAGTAGATAGAAAAATAAGCTTTATTAGGAATAGTTTGTATGCCCACTAACAAACGATAGAGGATATAGGAAGTCATATGAATGTATCATATCACATTTTTAGAAAAAGGTCCGTGTGTGTGTCTGTGAACAGCATAACTCAAAACCAAAAAGTTAGATAAATACCAAATTTTATATTTAAGTTCAATATCTTCCAAAAAGTTGAAACGAAGATTTTTGAAAAATATCTCTCCACACAAACTATCATTTACATGGAGCATTTTTCACAATTTTTTATTTTATAAAAATGGCTCTATTGATTTTGATGAAAATGCATGTATTAAAGACCAGGCAAATAAAACGTATATCTTGAATTGTTTGGGAATAGCCGTGAAGTCTTCATTCGGAAGGAATTGTATATAATCTAACTGGTAAACGTTAAGCGATAGACGAAAACATATTACACAAAAAATGTAGATCTCCTTAAAACACACAGTTTATTTCGAATAACTATTTCTGTGGCATAAGCCGTTTCTGAGATATCCGTTATTAATGGTTCGAATTGTTCATTTCTTAGTCATTCGTTAAAGTCCTTTCAACATTCATTTGTTTTTCGCGATTGCATGGAAACAGTATGAAATTTTAAGGCCAGCATATAGCGTTTTAGTTCTAAAGTATTTGACTATTGTATGCCCTTTGTATCTATAACGAAATGCAAATATTTTCGGAAAGATTTATCTCGATTAAAGCTAGATAGGAAAATAAGGAGAATTCATAAGAATAATTTGTATACCCACTAATAAGCGATACAGGATAGAGAAATGCATGTGAATTTAACACATGGGACTTATAGGGCTCCAACTATTCTTATAAAAGCTTGTTTTTCTTAATACACACTTCAATATTATTGATGAGCCGAAGATTATTGAAGGAAATATTTTCGTCGGTCCCAGTATCTTTAACCTCAAGTTGTTTCTCAACTTGACTTTGACTTGACTGGCGCCCAGCACAGGGCCTCAGGGCCATCTTTTCCTTAATGGTTATAAATGTAAATATTAGAAGGTATGATAATGTGTTTATTTCGCTAAAGCGGTCCTAAAATGTGCTAAATTCCGTATTACATTCGTTTCAAAATGCGCACAATATCCATACAGGGAGGGAGGAGTGGAATGTCAAACATTTAAGGACGTAACAGTTCTATAAGTGTCATGCTTTTTCTCTTTTTGGTGTTAATGTCAAACATAAAGGATTTGTTTACAGAAAGGAGTGAAACGCTGGTGTTCTGTTAAGGAATTTTCTGAGTCACAAGCACGACCTTGTTAACCTTGGCATTAGCAATGTTGATATATTAGGTACTGTTATTTGGTGCAGACGCGCAAGCAAAACAAGCACTGTGAGTACCAAGGTAGACAAGATGACAGTTTCAGCTACGTGTTTTCCTTAGCTTATCACGCGGTTCTGCTGCTTCCAGTATAAACATAATGATACCTGTTGCTTCCAAACTTAAGTTGTTTTAAGTGCGTCGTTTCTCAAACTAGACACCCAGTTCTATTTTTCTTTCTTTCTTTTTTATAAAACAACTTTTTCTTTCTTTCTTCTTTGGACTATCGAGCTATGTATCCTTACACTGGTTGCATGCATAGGAAATTGACTTTACCGCTGCCTACTTGCTATGGACAATAGCGTATTCACCAACAGTTACCGCTCTAGTGGCGTCTTGCCTAGATTCAGCAGCAATGATGCAAGACATTCCTGAGCAGGTTGGAAGTCGAAATATTTAAGGTTATAGTCGGCGCCTTGCGTGCTTGATTAGCACGATCTGGCCTTTGTCCACTCATACAAAAATCGAAAGTACATTCGTGCTGAATGAAAGTGGTATGACTGCTGCGTGTGCATTCTGCATTATGTTGGCTACGCTGCAAACACAGAAATGCCAACAATCGGATAAATTAAAGCAGAATCGGTGAAGCGTGAAGAGTGTTATCAAGGCAATCAGAAGAGAAATCCACGTTGGTGGTTTTTCCATATCGGGGTCCAGTACGTTTGTGGTCGAAATAACAACTGCCAAACTCCTGTCTCTTACACAACGTGGTCCTGGGTTCTGATATTGCGTTACTGCAGCTAGTGGCGCCGTCTTAATGGTGCAACAGGCCGGATTAAGGCTTATGTAGTCGGCCAACGCTGTCGCTAATGGCCTAATTATCTCATGTCACAAAATAGGCGTCAATATAGAGTGGGGACAATGTCTCTGCGCTCATGCTCCCTGGGTACGTTCTGTTTTTCGTTTTTAGGTGCGCGCGCTATTGCAGAGCACCTATTAACTTAGCTTCGTCTGTCTGTACATGCGGCAAAATCTTATATGTTACATTCACATCACTTTCTCTACCCTCTTTCGCTTATTAATAGATATACAAACTATTCTTACTAAAGTTTAGTTTCCTACCTGCGTCACTTTAATCGAGATAAACCTTTCCGGAAATAGCTGCATTATACATTTCGTTCTAGATACTAAGGTAAAAGCGATAGTCAAATGTTTTAGAGCTGGACGCCATTTGTTGGCCTTAAAGTTCCATACTGTTACCATGACATTGTAAGAAACAACTGAAAATCGGCGGGAGTTAAAAATAGTGGCTAAGTATTGAACAAATCGAGCCATTAATAACGAATATCTCGGAGAGGGCTAATGTCACAAAAAGTTATTTGAAATAAATTGTGTGTTTTAAGAGATCTACATTTTTTGTGTAGTAAGTTTTCGTCAATTGCTTAACGTTGACGAGTTATCAAGATTATATAATATCCCTTCCTAATGAGGAGGACTTCACAGGCTATTCTCTGAAAATTCAAGATATCCACTTTATTTGTCATGTAAATATCTTTAATTGGTATTTTAAACAAAATCGTTAGAGCCATTTTTGAGGAAAAAAAACCAAAACATTTTCCATCTAAAGGGTAAAAGGTAAATATATATATTTTGGAGGAGCCCTTGAAACCGGGATAGAGCACTGCAAGTAGGCCGCATAGACCCTTTTTTCTTCTAACGCGACCTCGGGAGGGAGGGAGGGAGGGATGAGGGGGAAAGACCCGAAGGGCAACCAGATCCAGAAGGGCGCAAGCATGAACGTAATCTCTAACACTTCCATATAGAAAGCATCCAAAACTGCCCAACACCACCTACGAGCCCCTAATCCCAGCGGTCCTCGCTGCTGGGGCCCACTTCGGAGGTGGGCCGTCTGGACTGACGCCAGGCAAGAAACCTCTAGAAAGAACACAGCACCGCCCAGCCGCAACCTGTCGAACACCGTCGCCTGGTCCTACAACTCTGAAACATATGACAATGAAGGAGATGATGGTTACAGGAAATAAGGGGCAGGAAAGTCGTAGTAGAAGAGGAACAACCCCGGCATTCGCCTGCCGACCCGAAGAAACCACGAAAAACCTATTGGTCAGAGTGGACGTGCGCCATGGATCGAATCTGGGATCTCTCGAATGCGAGTCACACACGTTACCGCAGCGCCATCTCGCTCGGTCATGTAAAGGGTAGTTTGGAAGTGGGGGATTTTCTTGAAAACCTTCGTCTTGGAAGACGCTGAAGTTACGAGGAGCACTATTTATATTTTGAGCCTTGGCAACCCTGAATGTTGTAGGTGCCATCTGACGTTTCCAATTGAAAGTTTGACAGTTTTGACCATAATCTACTTCAAAAATTTTGTCAATAGTGCGTCATTTGTTTTGTTTACACTAACTTGAAAACTGTGTGTCAACAAAAACATGGCATTAACTCGTGAAAATGTTCGTGCAATGAATTATTACGACTTTCGACGTGGATTGTCAAGACAAGAGTGCAACGATCAACTAACTTCCACATTTGGCGACGAAGCTCCATCCTTTACCACTGTGAAACGCTGGTATAAAGAATTTAATCGCGGCCGCCGTTCGCTCAATGATGAAGTTCGTGAAGGTCGTCCAAAATCAGTTGTGCCGGAAAACTTGATGCTGTGCAAAACCTAATAATGAAAGATCGTCATGCGACATATTGCGAGATTGAGGCAACCCTAGGCATTAGTTCCACCGGCATGTATAAAATATTGCATGATTATTTAGCCGTGAAAAAGGTTTGCTCTCGTTGGATCCCACATAATTTTACGCAATCTCAAAAAGATGCTCGTGTCGATTGGTGTACAAAAATGCTCAAGAAATACAATGGCGGTGCCTCAAAAGACGTATATAAGATTGTAACAGGTGACGAATCATGGATCTATGCGTATGAGCCGGAACATAAACAGCAGTCGACTGTATGGGTGTTTCAAGATGAAGCAAATCCAACAAAAGTTGTTCGCACTCGAAGCACTTCGAAGCAAATGGTCGCCTGCTTTTTCAGCAAAACTGGCCATGTGGCAACAGTGCCTTTAGAGAAACGTAACACGATCAATGCCGAATGGTACACAACCATTTGTTTGCCGGAAGTCTTCGGTGAAGTAAGGAAAACCAACAAGAACCGTAGGATCGTTCTTCATCAAGACAATGCAAGCGCACACACATCTCGTCTAACAACAGAGTATTTGAAGGCTCAAAAAACCGAATTGATGGATCATCCGCCATGCAGTCCTGATTTGGCACCCAATGACTTCTTTTTGTTCCCGAACATCAAGAATAAATTGCGTGGACAACGATTTTCGTTGGCAGAAGAAGCTGTTGATGGCTTAAAAAATCATGTTTTGAAGGTGCCTCAAGAAGACTGGAATAAATGTTTTGACAAATGATCCAAACGGATGCAAAAGTGTGTTGATCATAAAGGAGAATATTTTGAAAAACAATAAAGCAGTTTTAAATCAGAAATTACTTTGTTTTAATTATTAGGCTCAAAATATAAGTAGTGCCCCTCGTAATACTAATTTTGCTATTTAATCAATTTTCGTTTTTAATAATGCTGTTCTCGCAAACGAACACACACAGACACAATAGACCTTTTTATTTCCAGTAAAAACCGATACTCTGTAGAGAAAGTCATGTCAGGATATTAAAAACATACAACTGTAAAAGTTATTCAGCATTCTCGACACAGAACTGCACTGACCGTATAAAGCAAGCATGGAAATTCCCTGCAAGTTTAAACCGGGAAAAACACAATGATGATTTTTCTCGCTATTCATTCAAGTGCACAGAGCTGAACATCGCATGCAATTCTTGTGAGCGGCGGGAAACAAGCGATGCACTACAATGGAGAATACGCACTCACGTTCTAATGCAGAGTGGGTCAATGCGTGCCATGCCGTGACCTTAAACTCTTCAGTTGTGGGAGACATGAATGGACTCGACATTATTTGCAAAAGTGTCTCTATTTCTCCTCGTCATTCTCCGAGGACCTGCAATACTTCCCTTCACGAAGATAATGTTGCACTTCCTGTACATTCTAGTGCCCCAAATTAGAGTCAATACTTATTTACGTAAAAATCTTGCTACACTTTCTTCTACAAACCTTACGTACATAAGCTTATTCTCCAATCTACTTTAGAGACAAACGTTTGCAGAATCCATTCCATTAATCTTTTTGTTTTTTACTACAAGGCAGGAGACTGAAGCGATACTCAAATATTTAAAAGTGCTGTCTTTGAAATTCCAATCTCTTTGCATGACCACGAGATACAGTCAATATTGGAAACAGTTAATGCTACAAGAAATACGATTGGTATTTTTAAAGTGATTACCGTTTTAATATTTTACGATTTTGAGCATGCGAGATCAGTTCATTCATTAGGAAGCAAGACACAGCTGTGAGCTATCGTCAGTTTGTGTTTTCCTGTTGTTCGAAACAATTGAACAATCCGCCGATTGCGAGGTTGGATCAGTGATTCGTTTTTTGAGTGCAAGTAATGTTACGCCAGCCAACATTCATTGCCAATTGTGTGAGGTTTATGGGGAAACGATAATGAGTGACAATGCCCGGCCACACACAGTAAAACAAACTCAAGATCTGATCAGATCATTTGGTTGAGAACAATTTGACCACCCTCCCTACAGTCCGATTTGGCACCAAGCGATTTTCATTTGTTTCTTAATCTGAAGAAATTCCTTTGTGGAAAACATTTTAACGACGATTATGTTCTGAAACAAGAAGGCGGCAACCTTCTTTGATGAAGACATACAAAAACTGGTTTCTCGTTACGATAAGTGCCAGAATAACAACGGTGACTATGTGGAGAAGTAGTGTAAGGTTTAGGGTAATGAATGATAATAAAGTATTTGGAAAATAATGCTCTGTTTTTTTAAATTGCCGGTACTTACTTTAAAAACACGCCTCCTATATTAGATATAAATTGTCTGTTTAAAGAGATCTACAATTTTTTGTATTCCACCCAAAAATTCGATACCGAGATTTCATCGGAAATACATATTTGAGACCCCCTGAATCAAAAACATCTGATGTGTTACACTCACATGACTTTCTCTACTCTTGTACAAACTATTTTTACAAACGCTTATTCTCCATCTACTTCATCTTAATCGAGATAAACATTTGCAGACTCTATCTTATTGCTAATTTTCTTGTAGATGTAAGGGGAAAATATATTTACAAGGGCAATATAGAAAAATAGTAGCCTTTAAGCACATACATATCTCTTAATAGCTGGTTGCTAGGTGCAGCACCATTCCCTTTTCCACAGATTAATACTCTTTGCATATCCAAGACAAAAAATGAATAACGAATCCATTTTAGAAAATAGGTATTGAAAAATTTAAGGGAACAACAAGCAATATCTCAAAAATGGTTCACTCAACAAAAAAAATGTACGAGTTATGCTGTTCACAGACAGACACCCAGACAGACACACAGACTGACACAACAGACACACACGGACATGTTTCCAAAAATGCTTTTTTTTGGATTCAGGGGATCTCAAAACATGTATTTTCCGGCGAAATCTCGGTATCGAATTTTTGGGTGGGATACAATACTTCCCCTACCTACTATACGTAGTAGAGAAAGTAAAAAAATCTGATGTGTTACACTCACATGACTTTCTCTACTCTTGTACAATCTATTTTTACAAACGTCTATTCTCCAAATGCTTCATGTTAATCGAGATATCGAGATGTCAATCTTATTGGTAATTTTCTTGTAGATGCGAGGGGAATATGGTAGCTTTTAAGCCATAGTCAAATATTTTAACGCTGGTTACTATGCGGCGCATTCCATTCTCTTTGCATGTCTAGGACATAAAAAAATGAATAACGAATTTGAGAAAAAGTATAAGTATTGGAAAATGTAAGGAAATAACAAGCAATATCTCGAAAACGGTTCACTCAACAAAAGAAATGTATATGACATAAGTTGTGTATTTCAACGCGATCTACATTTTTTGTGTAGTAAAATTTTGTCTATCTCTTATGGTTTACCAGTTATGCAAAAGTCGTTCACAATGAAGAATACTTTTGGAGACATTCCCAGAAAATTCGAGATATACATTTCATTTCTCATGACTTTATCTTACACATATGATATTTTCATCAAAATCGTTAGAGCCATTTTTGAGAAAATTAAAATTTTCGAAAAATGTTCCATGTAAAGGGTAGTCTGGGGTGGGGGGATTTTCTTGAAAACCTTCGTGTCGCATCTCTGGAAGATACTGAACCTAAATACCAAGTTTGGTGTTTATCCGACTGTTCGTTTTTGAGTTATGCTGTTCACAGACACACACACACACAGACACACACACAGACACACAGACACACACACGGACATGTTTCTAAAAATGCTTTTTTTGGATTCAGGAGGTCTCAAAACATGTATTTCCAGTGAAATCTCGGTATCGAATTTTTGGGTGGAATGCAATACTTCCCCTACTTACTATACGTAGTAGAGAAAGTAAAAAGCATTTTTGGAAACATGTCCATGTGTGTGTGTCTGTGAACAGCATAACTCAGAAACGAACAGTCGGATAAACACCAAACTTGGTATTTAGGTTCAGTATCTTCCAGATGCGACACGAAGGTTTTCAAAAAAAAAACCCTACCCCGGATTACCCTTTACATGGAACATTTTTCGAAAATTTTAATTTTCTCAAAAATGGCTCTAACGATTTTGATTAAAATATCATATGTTTAAGATATTTTCATGACAAATGAAATGTATATTTCGAATTTTCTGGGAATGTCTCCAAAAGTATTCTTCATTGTGAACGACTTTTGCATAAACCGTAAGAAATTGACAAAATTTTACTACACAAAAAATGTAGATCGCGTTAAAATACACAACTTAAGTCATACACATTTTTTTGTTAGGTGAACCATTTTAGAGATGTTGCTTGTTATTCCCTTAAATTTTTCAATACTTATTTTCTCAAATGGGAATTCGTTATTCATTGTTTTGTCTTAGATATGCAAAGAGTATTAATCTGTGGCAAAGAGAATGGTGCTGCACCTAGCAACCAGCTATTAAGAGATATGTCTATGCTTAAAGGCTACTGTATTTCTATATTGCCCTTGCATACACAAAACAAGGGAAACATAGTACTCCTTAAGCGATAGTCAAACATTTTTAGAACTGGTCGCTATGTGTAAAATGTAATTCTCTTTGCATGTCAAAAGATCGTTGCTGCAAATGTTTATCTCGATTAATATGAAGCATATGGAGAATTAGCGTTTGTAAAAATAGTTTGTACAAGAGTAGAGAAAGTCATGTGAGTGTAACACATCAGATTTTTTGTAGTAAGATTTTATCTATCTCTTACGGTTTATTAATTATACAAAACTCATTCAGAATGAAGAGGACTTCACAGGATATTCACAGAAAATTCAAGAAATACATTTTGTTTGTCATGCAAATATCTTAAACATATGGTACTTAAATAAAAATTGTTGGCACCATTTAGAGAAAATAAAAAATAATGAAACATTTTCCACGTAAAGAATAGTTTTGTGGTGGGGGATTTTCTTAAAAATCCGTGGCTAACCGGTTACGGCGCGAACTGAAATAAGCTAATACCTCTAGCCCAGTCATGGTCCGATGAAGTGAAATTACAATCGCCTAATATATCCATATTTTAAACAAACAAATAAATTGCTAGTTAAGCGTATGGAAAATGCACAGTTATAACGCAAAGCTATTCAATGTTAGCCACGTTTAAGACTACGAGAGCTGTCCCAGAAGTACACTACTTAACAAAGAAAGCACAAAAATGTTGGAAAAAAAGACATGTTTACTTCTCTACATAGTCTCCTTTCAGCTCGTTACACTTTTCCCAGCGATGTTCAATAGCTTCGATACCCTGTTTATAGTAAGAACCGCAAAGTATCTATCAACTGAAAACTGCACCTCTTTTGGCAAATCTGTTACCACCAAGCCATTTCTTCAACTTTGGAAACAGAAAATAATCATAGGGGGCTAAATCTGGCGAGTAGGGTGCATGAGGAGGCAATTCGAACTTTAACTTATTGATTTTGGCCATGGCAATAATGGATGTGTGAACTGGTGCATTGTCTTGATGAAACAAAAGTCTATTTTTCGCTAAATGAGGCGGATTTTGCTTGATTTCGTCATTCAAATGCTGCAATAAGTTTGCATAATAGTCGCCGTTGATTGCCTTTCTTTTTTGAAGATAATCAATGAAAATTATACCACACGCATCCCAAAAAACTGACGCCATGATATTGCCTGCAAATGGAACTGACTCGCCTTCTTTGGAGCAGATTCTTCCCTTTCAATCCACTGTTTTGACTGTTCCTTCGTCTCAGGTGTGAAGTGATGGACTCATGTTTCATCCACGGTTATGAATCGACACAAAAACTCGGTTTTATTGCAGCAAAACATTGCCAAACACTCGACTAAAACATTTTTACGATGCTGATTTTGTTCCATTGTGAGTAAACGCAGCACGCATCTTGCGCACAGCTTTCTCATGTCTAAATTTTCAATCAGTACGCGATGTACAGCACTTTTTGAGGTGTTTACGATGTCTGCTAGCTCGCACACTCAATCGACGGTCATGCAATACCATTTTGTGGATTTTACTCACAATTTCTGGCGTGGTCACCTCATTTGGTGACCACTGTGATGTTCGTCTTGGCAGCTCGTACGGCCTCGCTTAAACTCTGTCACCCAATATTTTACTGTTGTAAACGAAGCAGCAGACTCCCCCAGAGTAGAATCTAGCTCAGCTTTAATATTAGTTGGACTAAGACCTTTCAAATGAAAGTATTGTATCACATAAAGATGGCCAGTTTTATCCATGTTTACAAATTTGCTGAGAGCGTTCACTATTGATGGCTGCCAAACAGTTACTAAACGACGTAGCATCATCAAACTTCAAACTTAAGCTTTATAAGGTTGGTACTTTCTACCATAGCCATTTGTATAAAACAACAACCACTATCTATACATTAGGTCGGGTACTTCTGGGACTGCCCTCGTACCATTGCTACGTAACTCGGATTCATGCCCTAGCCTGTCTATCTCGTTAGCCATGTTAAAAATATTTGTGTCGCATCCTTGAAGGATGGTGAACGTAATTATTAATTGGTATTTAACGGAATTTCCGTTTTTGAGTTACGCTGTACACAGAACCGCAAACAGACTAGCAGGTAAGACGTACACACTGATATTTTCGTAAAAATGTATCTTTCTTTATTCAAGAGCCTCGAAATGTGTATTTCCTTTGGTATCTCTGTATCAAATTTTTTATGAAATGCAATACTTCCTCTGCTTATTCTAGGTTAGTAGTGGGGAAAGTAAGAATGCATAAATACCGTTCTGAACCGCATATTTTTTTAAGGAAATGTCACTGAATACAACTGTTTTGTGTGAAAGAAATTGCGATATGAATATAATACAAAGCCAGCTACTAAATTAGATATTTCATTATGCAAATAAAGTGGTTAGCGGTAGAAACCCATTTCCTCTATCCCTTTTAAGACAAAGTGAGCCATGTAAAGCGCAAGATTAAGGACGATTAAACTGGTTTGCAAGGACAGCGTCAATTAAAGGAACAACTCGATCTGTCAAAACTTCTACTCCACCTCTGCCATGCTTCCATAAGCAATTCGTATCATGCCCACCAACACCGTCAGTTTATAACAGAATCAAGGGAAATTTTGAAAATAAAAGACTAAGTCGAGTATTTTCTGTTTAGAGATTCTACACTCAACACATGTATTTATTAATACAGGGTGATTTATGAAGAACTGACACAGTTATTTCTTTAATTGTTTCAAAACGAGTTATGCTAGCGACAACTTATTATACCTGAAATGCAGAGGAATTTTGGGAGATTATTTAACTCTATAGCAAATGTTGAAAATGTCCTCCATTCTGCATAAGGCAGAACTCAACACGTCGTTCCATCTTACTGGCCACTCGTGGGAGGACTCTGTTGTCAATAGCTTGAATCTCCCGTGTAATGTTGTACTTCAGACCGTCTATTGTCTGGGGACATGTGGCATAAACCCTGTATTTTAAGTAACCCAATAGAAAGATGTCAAATCCGGAGATCTCGTTGGCCACAGGTTCTTGGAAATTACCCGGTCGTCAAAGAAACTTGCAATCAGTGCCATAGATTCATTTGATGTATGGCATGTAGCGCCCTCCTGCTGAAAATATCCTTGACTCAGCTCTACATCGTCTAGCTGCTCAGTAAACTCCATGAAAATCCGTCGGTACAGTGCAGTGTTCAATTGTTTAAAAAAATTGGGCCCACTATTCTCTGTGCGGATATTGCGCACCAAACTCCGATTTTAACCGGGTGCATAGGCGCTTCATGAATAACATGTGGATTTTCGCTGGCCCAATAGCGTGAGTTATTTGTGTTCACATAGCCGGATAAATGAAACTATGCTTCATCTGCGAACCATGTGATGCACAATATAGCAGGATTTTGCACAATGAACGCCTGAAACCAATTTCAGTCGTCTAACCTTATCTGGTTCCTGTAACTGATGGACAGCCGTAATCGTATACGGCTTTAGACCTGCACTTTTCACAGCTCTCTGACACATTGAGTAGCTCTACCGTGTCTCCTGCAACAAACGTCTTAATGATTTTTTGGATGACGCTCCAGTCGTGCTCTTACGTCAACAACCGTGGGAAGCCTAGATGAACGAGTTTTACCTTCTTCACTCACCAGAGATCCAGTTGTTTATCAGTCCCAGTTTTGTGTTTCTTTGGGGAAGATTCCGAACACCAAATTCCCTCTGGTATGCCCTTTGAGTAGCTGTAATTGAATTCATAATCCAGTATTGCTTTACAAGGAAGAGTCGTTCATTTAAAGTGTACCCCATTTTCACGTTGACTAGAACAAAAATCTCAAAATCAGTTGTCGACAATAAAACTAACAATTACGAATAAAACATGAACATCTGCGCATCTAGTGACAGGCAATCGAAACTGTAGAATATTCGGCTTAATTTGATGCTAAAATTGGGGTATTGAGTGAATTTTGAACACAATAATTAAAGAAAGAAATGTGTATATAAAAGCCAATGTATTAATGTTCCTTCTAAGCTTCTACACCGTCGTACCGATTTCGACCAAACGGCACAGATAACCTTTGACACAAGGCTAAAATTACCGTCTATCTTACAACTCGAAATTCCGTCCCATTTCACACAATTAGTTATTTAATTTTATATGATGCCTACAAAAGCTCGCAACACTATCTATATCTTTCTCAACGGTAATCGTAATAGGCGGAACATTGCCAACATAAGAACAATAATTACTGACGCTTTCACGGCCTCATGAAATAACAAAGGAAAAGCGTGTTCACATTAATCGTGGAGTACTAACAGAGCCAAATAAATAATTTCAACACCTATCCACCTGTGGCTATATTTGCGCAAATGTAAAGGCACTGCAATCGCCTGGTTAAAAACTTAAAATTTCGAACTGCATTACATTACAGTGTGATAACAGCAATAGCATCAAGCCAGACTAAATACCACTTCTTTTACTTATTTATCTTCATATGATTATTTACTGAGCATTGATATAAAATAACATAAAAGGAATCAACGTAATTGAGCAAGGTTTGTTTTTACGTTTTTTATAAGCCCCACGCTTTGGGAGCCAATTTGAGAAAGCAGTATTTTAGAAGGAGTTGTATCGTATTTCAACTATTGGGGAGCTGAACTTGTAGTAGTTGCAACCGCACGTATAGTAAACAGTTTCCGGTAGCCTTCGCCCCAAATGTACTTTCAGGTGGCCTTTGCACCAGTTTAAAAAATATTAACTTTGTAATTTAACTGTTTCTTTAAATATTATATATTTATGTTTGTCTCGGCTGCGTCAGTATTTGTTAGAGACACGTTTCTCTTAGCAGGGTTGTGGTACGACTTAAGAATGTAGGCTTACACAGATTATAATTTGACTTCACTCCTTTTATTAATATTTAAATAACACTTCACTGATATAGTCACTATCGGACTGTTCCGATGAATTCTTTAATTGTTAAAGATAACTTACTTATGGACTGTACAACATTTATGCAATTTGTAAGAACACCGGGGTGAAGGAGATAAGAAATGCAAAATCCGCCGATTTTCATATTCATTTCGGTGAATACCAGGGGAGTTTTGGTCGGTTATTAGTAATATTACAGAGAATTTACGAAATTACAGCCATAGGGGGTAATGAGAAGGCAAATGTAAAGGTACGGATGAACGGAGTGGTCCCTGCAATCGGGGCAGAACTCCACAGCGACCCTTTTTGTTTGTACCGTGATCCTGAGAGGAAGGGGCGAGGGGAGAGATCCTAAGGTCCACCAGATCCGGATGACGGGCGAGCTTGGCGTGGTCTCTAACGTTTCCAGATCGAACACATCCTACGCCACCGGGTCCACCCACCCCTCGTCCTACAACCCTGAAACAGATGACAATGAAGGAGATGGGGGTACAGGAAGTGTGAGACAGGAAAGTCGTGGTAGAAGAGGAACCAGAATTCGCCTGTCGACCCGGGAAAACCACGAAAAAACTATGGAACAGAGTGAGCGGTAGCCGGGGATGGAACCGGGAACTCCATTCAGGAGATTAAATTGTGCAATCATTTGTGCAATAATTTCACAACAGTATGGAGTATATAACTGAAATAAAAAATTTATTCGAGACTTCACAACTCCTGCCTTGTAACAGAGTGAAGCAGAAAACGATCTTGGGTGTGAAAAGAAAGGCGAACCCGGAACGAAAACAAGGAATAATAACCTGGAGCACCAGGTTCGACGTGCATTTACAAAAACGTGTTCATCCGCAGCAGCAGCCGCATAACTTCATGAAGTTTTGTGGTCGATTTCCTCCGAGTGACGTTGGAGGTAGGAGAAAATGACCTTGAGAAACAGGTGTTTTGTTTCTCTCGAGATTTCTGTGCGGCGAACTCTTTCCAAAGGCTGCTTTACTTCTACACAGATTTGTTTTGTTACGAATTATTGCAACCAGAAACATTCCAGCAAGAGAAACAAAAGAAGTCTGTGGCGCCGCTTGATGGCTGCGAACTCATTTCGTGTCGTCAGGCACGGAGGTGCACCAAGGGCAGATCAGTCATTTAAATGTAGAGCTGTGTTCTCAACTGCGATGTCTGTTTTCTTCACCGCTTGCTTATAGCAGGTAGTGGAAGCATTGTACTTGTACCAAAATCATAGATAATTCCACGTGAGGTCGTAACCTCGAATGGGATTTACTATGATTAACGGCCGGATTCTGATGAGAATCTTTTAATTGTTGCATCATAGTAGGGCCGGCTTTTTTATTAACGAGAACTGTAACGGAGAGATGCAGCAAGAAGTACATGCACGATTTATGACAAGTGTAATCGATTTATGTCTATAGTTTCTCGCAAGTTTTTGCCAAAAATTATCGTTTTGTCGAAAAAGTTTATTTTAAGGATAAAAACGAAAGATAATCTATTCGTTTTGAAGAGTTGACTGTACAGGAATGAGAGTTCATTTAGAAAGGTACATCAGCCTGAAAATTTAGACTAATTTGTTATTGTATTTCATGACCTGCAGGACCATCCATGACAACTGACAAGGTTTTCCTGAGCTTTTGGAACATTCCGTAAGAAATACTTTTGTTTTTCAAGTTCTTGAAGTAATTGCTGCAGCGGAAAAATAATCGACCGCGTTGAAACAGAAATAAATTTGACTATAAGCAGTGCACGTGATCAACAATCGATAACGACTGTAAACTTGTCTCCAACCGAATTTCAAAAACATCAGCTGTAGCAATGAAACCTATTGCCTATGACGTTAAAATTATACCACGAAGTTTTCACGAAATGTAGCGATATTTCCGCCGATTAAGAACACATAAAAAGGAACTCTATAATAATTATATTTTAGGAATTATTAATAATTAATTAATATTAAATTTAATAAATTTCCATAATTTTAAAGCCATAGGATTAAAAATTGTATCAATCGAAAGCCCTTCATAAGCTGTAAATATGTTTTTCCATAATACTGTAAAATAAACAAAGGCGTAATTGCATAAGAAAAACTGCAAGATTTAGGCCAGAATAAGAGTAGCTTCGTTTTAGACTGACCATTATGTTTTCCGAGCGTGGGGCCATAAAAATCGAAACCTTCTTTTGTACTTTGTGGGTGCGAGACAAGTTTTCAAGGAAACAGACGCTATGGGGCAACGGACATTTCCTACAGTTAAGCTTTAAATTTTCAACCAGGGAACCAATAAACGTAGGGAATAAGTGCGAGAACCAATAGAAACATAGGAATACGCAGTGACATGTATTAAATTTGGAGGAGAGCAGTCGTTGATATGTGAATGCGAGCGTGTTTTTGGGACAGTCTGCCATGATTCTCCGGTAAGGAAACACGCATCATGTTGAGTCAAAAAAGAAAAGAAAAGGATAAAAGTTCCAAAATTTACGAAGTGCCGCACCGCAATGCAATCATAAAGTAATGCGTGTGGAATAATTATATAGAGTGTTAGATTGTCGTTGAAATTATTTTATCCAAGATAGTAAAAAGCTTAACACGCCGCAAGTAATGAATTCAAGTTCGCGGGAATCAAAGGAACGGTGATAGAGCGCCTTAAATAATAAATAATTAGTCAGAGCAAAACGTTAGTGGACCAAAGGGTGAAAATATTATAATAGGACCGTATGAGGCAGAAAAAGAACAAGAATCTTGCAGGTTTTCTGGCATGAATACGCGTTTTAGTGAGGAAGTGAAAACGTTTTCTTCAAGAATAATATCCTAGTGTCACCCTCCCGCAATCCTATCTGACAATAACAGTAGGGAATTTCAGACCGACTCGCCGACAGTTGACCCTGAGATGTGACGTCCATAAGTGCTTCCTGACTGATATCGGCGATCTCGAGTCCTGAAGACTTCACCCTACAACGACGAGAGGTAAGAGTATCACAACAAAGTAGCGGCAACACGCTACAATGTCTACCATATTTTAAACTATAAATACGACATTTTATATATTTTTCACAATTTTTGGTTGATAATAAACACCAAAAGAACTTGCCCCTGATCATAGGCACTACTAACGTGTACATAGATCCTCATTATGGGTCCCAGATCATGAAAATGCATATTTACTACAAATTTCACTATTCAACTGAGCAGTAATAGTAACGTTGTGTATCCTTTACTTGCATTCTTGGAAAAAAATCACGTTCCTATTTAATGGTTAGTCAACCGTGCGAGATGGCTCTGCAGTAAAATGCGAGGCTCGTATTCGGGAGTCCTGGGTTGGAATCCTGGGGCCAGCCACTCTCACCATGGGTTTTTCGTGGTTTTCCCTGGTTGGTAAGGCGAGTGCTGGGGTGGTTTCTCTTCTATCACGAATTTCCTTTTCCTCTTTCATATAATTTCGCTTTCCTTTTCATGTTTCAGGTAGCCTTAGCAGCTGTGTAATGTCCGTCGGTGTCCGACAGATGGTGCAAATGCTTTCTCTTGGAAAGTTCTCGGTGTGACTGGGTCATCAAGCTTGGGGTCGTTAGGGACCTCTGCGCGTCTCCGTCGGCCGGTCTCTAGCCCCCTGCGGTTCCCTTGCCTCATTCGTTTCTCCTGGGGGTGGTAAGTACAAAAGATCCACGTTGTGTCGAGGTGTGTATATGTTCTTACCTGCATTGTTTAAATCAAATCACCACGTGTCACCTGTCAGATCAGGGATACTAAATAAATGAACAATCGAATGTGTTACGAAATACTAACAATGGTACCAACAGTGGAATAAGAAAATAGGTAACCTCATGACTAAGATAAACTAACATATGTTTTCAAGAACATAATTGACTTGGAAACTGACACTATTTGAATGTGCATTATTTAAAAACGCAATTATCAAACTTAAAGTAATCTGCTGGTTTTCGGTGATGGAAACTGAAGTGGATATCGAGATCTAATGTCGAGATGGTTAACGTAGTCTATTAATCACTGCATACTGATACTGTGACGGTTCAGTAACGAACTGACGTTTTATCCGATAAAATCGCGACCTTGCAAGCACATTATAAGGTGAACGACCGTAACTGCTCGATAGCCGAGATATTCCTAAATGCTATTGATACTTGGCGTATGAATAGCATAGTCGAAAACACACGATTTCAAATCCCCTGAACCCCACCCACAAAACATTTTTAGAAAAACCCCACGTTCACGCGTGTGCGCCATTGAAAGAAACACAAAAACGAAAACTCAGAAAATACAAGAAGTTACCTTGTACAGACAGTGTTCAAGTATCCAAGCGAAACATTTAGTGGAAATACACTCAATTCCAACAGTTTTATACACCGAAAAAAATTGTCCTTTTATACCTTCTCTGCTGCCTAGAAGAAGTATTGCATCCCACGCAAAAAAGGCACTTTTAGAAAAATTACTGTGTTTCTTTGTGTGAGGCAGTTCAACTTCAAACTTTGCATTTAAATTAAGCCTCTTCCTCGGCCCCAAAACTTTGCTTAGAAACATTTTCATTGTTTTTTATTTTCTCAAAAGGGCTCTAAACATTTGATTAACATATCATATATTTGAGACATTGGAAGCAGAAATGAAATGCATATCTGTAAACAGCCTATAAAGACATTATTATTATTATTATTATTATTATTATTATTACTGTAATAACTTATGTATAAAAATTAAACCACAAGACACAGACAAAAACTTACTCCAGGAAAAATGTTAAATTTCTTTTTTATAGGTTTAGGTGTTTTGGTCGAAAAGGTACACGCTCTTGAAATGCTATGTCCGTTCTTTTGTTTCTCATCAGGCTATGCAAAGAGTATTCAAATATATACGAGCACAATGAATGGATATTCATTTTAAACACACGACTGCCGTGCTGGCTCCTGTATGCTTCTACGTAGCAACAACAAAATAGGTAGGCCACCTCCGTGGTGTGGGGTTATCGTGTCGGCCTCACATTTAAGAGGTTCCGACCGAGCGGGATGGCTCATGCGGTTGAATCTGTGGTCCACATTTGGGAGGTTGTGGGTTCGATTCCCGTGGCCAGCGTTCCTGACCCATGGAATTTTCAGGGGCTTCCTAGGGTCACTAGGTGAATGCTGGGAAGGCTCATTCTCTCCCGCGAATTTCTCTTCCCTCATTCCCTCTCATTTCGTCGTCCTCTTTCACGTAACAAGTTGGCTCCGGGCTGTTTGTCGGACGATTGCAAGCAGATGGCTTCCTTGTTGGAACTTCTTCTCGGCCCCGTCAGCTGGAGGCCGCTCGAGTCTCCACCGCTGGATCGAGCTTTCCTCGGTTTCCGCTGGAGGGAGCCTATGAGCCAGCCTCCGGTAACTTGGGAGGGTTACCTTGAGCACTCTCCGGCTGGGTGGTCAACCTTGTGTTAGGGATCTTTGCGCGTCTCTGTCGTCTGCGTTGGCCGGTCCTGTAGCCCATACGTGACCTGCGGTTCCTTCATCTCGTCCATTTCTCCTGGGGGTGTGTGCGCAAAAGATCCCTGTGTGGTTCGAGGTGCTAGGTGTACCCTCCGTAGCGTAATCCTAACCCTAAGAGGTTCCGAGTGCGAGCCTCTCTTAGGGTGAGTTTCCCCGGTAGATCGTTTCCCCCCTTATCCTGAAAAGATGAATGTTGGTTAAGCTCAAGCTGTATGGGCCCCGGGCCCGTTTGAGCATTATTACATCCATTTCATTTATCGTGCCACATGACCTACCCAGTTAAAGGACGTTAAAGTTAAAAAAAGTAATGAAACGATTTCGTAAAAAAACTTGATTAACAAGATGTAGGCAAAGAAGTTTTATTTTTAGATAAAATAGAATAATAATACGAAATAAATTATAATGGGCAGAGAAGGTAGTATGATTGTAAAATCAGATTGTTCTGCATTTTTTCGTTCTTTCTATTATTTTGTGAAAAAATGGCTGTAGCGATTGTGATTGAAACATCCTAAGTTATTGTTTATCTTTTACGGTCTCCTAATTATACAATATTGCATAAAATTAAAACAGATAAATTTTTTCGTCATTCAGGACATGAATCCAACAATTCTCCATATTAAGTGTGGTTTTGGGTGAACGGAATATTGCGAAAATCTTTGGTTGATGCGGGCCTAAATATTTAAATAGTTTTACCGCACCACTTTCTCTTCCTCTAACTCTTTCTCCCTTTCTCTCTCACCACATACACATACTATGTTTTTCTGAAACTGTTCCTTGCACCCTCTACCTACCATAAACAAGAAGTAGTGGAGAAAGTAAAAAGGAAGGCAAATGCTTTGAGCTTAACATTATTTAAATAATAATATTATAGGTATTTGGACAGTTAATCTGCAAGGTTATCAAATCTTTGTGATGAATAAGAATCAGCGAAAAGAAGTTAAAACCCTTAGAATGCACTTTGCCTGAATTTCCCCTACTTACAGGGCTTATATCCACAATATCCTTGAATATTTTTTCACAAACGAGAAAAAGAAAATTACCTGGGAGTTAAAGTAAATGAGAGAATCCGTTTCGCGAATATATATGTTATGTAAGTGTTAGCATTACTTGAGAATTAAACTTAGGTATACGGCGCATTTATACATATTTATAAGACTGGTTCTTCTTGGAATGCCAAGCTTTTATTTGCATGCTTCCACGCATTTGGTTTAAAATGTAGGATGGAGCTGCCGTAGATAATTAAATTCAAATCGTTCTAGCACGCAGAAGCTGTGTGAATCAGTCACGCAAACGATTCGTGCTTGCACTACAGCGGCTTCTTAAAGGGCTAGTTTATTCAATCCATGACCGTGTGTAAATTCCTGAACCGTGTACGTGAAACACGCTTTGTTGGTCATTTTAGAATGTGATTCTTTACAGCTAATACACACTAGTTACTTTCTCAACAGCTTAGCTGTAGTATTATGCAAAAATCTGATATTGAAAGTTTATCACAAATATACGTTTTGAGGTACCTTTGTGTACGTTTTGAACACCATAAAACGAAGAGAAAGGTTAGTAGCAATCTTTGTACTTAAGTCCAGCATCTTCCAAGGGTGTATGAATGGGTGATTTATTGTCTGTTGAGGCAGTATTTTTAACACTTAAATGATTTCAGTCTAATTATATAAATGTAAATTCAATAACAGCCCGCCTTAAAGCACTATATGTATGTATAATTTGTAAAATGTATGTAACAGTCATTGTAAATGTTTATATTATTGTATACATGTTCAATAATGTTATGTGAATGTATTACGTAATTTAATAATGTAGGAGCTGTGAGAATAATAGGTTAAAAGTTGCTAACAATGAGGTAACCTTGAGGCAATAATGGGTAAAAAGTGTAATAATGCTACTAGTCATTTTTTGGAGCAACAAAAATGTAATTTTTGTGACAGTTTAGAAAATAGCCAATCAACAACCAGAAAAGAGCTTAAGTGAAATAAAAGTATTCTATTGGATTAGGAATAGCCAATCAGAGACTTGAAATACAGAAATTTACAAATTTAGGCGGTAGAAATCAAGTCAGTTGGTTTTAGACAGTGTTTCTAACTGGACGCGAGATGCGTCCTCGAGAAATTTAATGCGTATTTTGTGTGAGACAAAAATAGTTTATGTGTTAAAAAGTGCAAGTAATAAATAAAAACAAATATCATAGCTCTCTTTCTCTATATCAGTGAAGTGTTATTTAAATAGTGACAAGCATTAATAAAAGGAGTGAAGTAAAATTATAATCTGTGTAAGCCTACATTCTTCAGTCGCACCACCTCCGTGCTAAGACATACATGTCTCTAAAAATATATATAAATACTGACGCAGCCGAGGCAAACATAAATATATAATATTTAAAGAAACAGTCAAAATTATAAAGTTAATATTTTTAAACTTGGGGTAAAGCCCACCGGAAAGCAGGTACATTTGGGGCGAAGGCTACCGGAAACCTTTTACCATACGTGCGATACTTCAACTTCGGCTCCCCAACAGTCGTAATATAATACATCTTCAAACTGACTTTCCATACATAGCAGCAACAAACATTCTTCACTGTTTTAAACTTTACATACAATGTGGACAATGGAGTTGCTTATTATTTCTCTTCCCCTTATATCTAACATTCTGTTGTATATATATAATGCGGAGATATTAATGTATCCATTATTTACTTATTTGTCTTGTTAGCATTTTTCCGTATTTTCCTCAATTTGCTTCACATTTATTTTAACCATTTTAACGTTATTTTTCCTAAATCTTTTTCTGCTTTCTCCATATATTCACTGGATTTTGTATTAAAAATCTTTCTAACCTTTAGCTCTATTGGTAATTTTTTTCCATTTCTCTAGTACTAAATTCTCTCGTCCTTTATTCGTGTCCTCGCATTCCAGAATATAATGCCAATTGTCATGTAATCCATTACATTTAATACACCTCTCCCCCTTCTTCTCCCTGTTAAGCCACTAAAATTCATTACACTTCTCCTCGCCCATGCATACCCCATTTTGGCCTCTTTGTTGCATACTTCGATGTAGGTTTCTTTTCCCCATTCAATTTTAAAATATTTGTGATATATTAATGAGCTTTCTTCCTTGAAACTACTTATAATTTGTTGCTTTTCCATATCCTCCACTATTGTTCTAATTTCCTTCCAGAAACCTTACTTTTGTTGTTTATTTCTGCCTATGTTTCCCTCATTGCTGTTTCTTCCAATGTTATTTGTATCTTGTGCATCCAAGTTTCTTTTTTCCCCATTTTCTCCTATACAACCAAGCGTTGCTTTAGTATATCATTTTCCTCTAGTGGCTTTATTCCGAACCAACATTTGATTGCACTTTCTACCATTTTGCCTTTTGCTCCCACCTTCCTTAGTTCTGTCGTGCTACTCCATTCGGTGAACTTCTTGATAATCCCAGGCTTATTTTGCGAAACTCCCTATGTATAGCATCTACATTTTTCCAACCTTTTTCCAGCCCCCATATCTCTGCTGGTATAACCTCCTTGCTTCTACCACCATGCTATATATCCTTTCTCGCCACGTAATTTGTATTTCTAGTTCCAAGAGTATAAAAGACGAAATTTCTTTACGCTATACTACTTACCCTTAACATAGAAACATTTCCTTATTCTTTATTTTCTAAAAATGGCCCTGTAAGTTTTGAATAAAATGTGTTTTAGCTGTTGACATGAAGACAGGAAAAAAGTGTTAAGGACGTTATTTGTGTCATTAATCGTTGTGTATATTCGTTGCTATTGGCTGGTATTTTCCAATTCATCATTCTTTAGTTTCTCATGGAAGGAATATGGAACCTCAAAGCCAGCATATAGTGACCCGCTTTTTGACCATCGCTTCAGGCTCCTGTATCCCTCTTGCACCTATAAAGGTAAAGGTGTGTATCACGGCAGGGCCCCCGGGACCGGGGCAGAGCAACTCACGCAGGCCAGTCGGCCCTTAATGCTTCCAATGTGACCCCTGAAGGATGAGTGGACAGACCCGTAGGGTGACCAGATCCGGACGGGGTCCCTAATGTTTCCAGGTAGAACGTATGCAACGCCGCACGGTCCCTGACCACAAGCCACCAACCTTCAGGGTCCTCCGAAGTGGAGCCCTATGCTGAGGAGAGACCTAACTGAGCGGTACTGCAGCCCCCCCCCCCCATGGAAGAAACCGTTACAGAGCGCAAGACACCGCCCAACCGCAACACACCCTGAAACAGATGACAAGGAAGATGACGGGTACGGGAAATGAGAGGAAGGAGAAGGTGAACCACCCCAGCATTCGCCTGGCGGCCTGGAGAAACCACGAAAAACCCATGGGCCAGAGTGGGTGGTCGCCGGGGATCGTGCAGGTCACAGACGTAAAACCGTCTAAGCCACCCCACTCGATTGTTGTGCCCATAAGGAAATGTGTAATGAAGCTATTTCTTCAAACGTTTATCTCTATAAACATGACATAGATAGAAATATCAGCGTTTGTGAGAAAAGGTTGTAGAAGGGATGCAAAAATAAACGATAGTAGGCATCGAAAGTCATATGCATGTAACACATATTATTTTTATTTTCTTTGACATCTGGAATCTGTGCTTTATACATAATTAAAATATATCTACGTACGATTTTCGGATTTTCAATACGAATAAATGAAAATAGGATTAATTTTTAATATTTTTGTTCCAGTTATATGCCGTCTTTAACACCCAAGGTCATATCTGCGGGTTTGCCTTTGGAACAATTCCTCAACAGCAATGATGTTCACTCGCTTACTGTGATGTTAATCTTTGTTTGGGTTTTCTATATAAGCATTAAATTCACACACACACACACACACACACACATTTACATTCTCACTCATACTTCCAGACTCTAGGGAGGATGAAAAATAATCCTGGTTAAAGAAAAATTCCCATCCTCCAGCCGGGAATCGAACCCAGAAGCTCTGGATTTAGAATCTAGCATGCTAACCACCATACCATAAGAGGTGATCTATTTTTTACTTTCCCTACTACGTATAGTAAGTAGGGGAAGTATTGTATTCCACCCAAAAATTCGATACCGAGATTTCACCGGAAATACATGTTTTGAGACCCCCTGAATCAAAAAAAAAGCATTTTTGGAAACATGTCCGTGTGTGTGTCTGTGTGTGTGTCTGTGTGTGTGTGTGTGTGTGTGTGTCTGTCTGTGACAGCATAACTCAGAAACGAACAGTCGGATAAACACCAAACTTGGTATTTAGGTTCAGTATCTTTCAAGGATGCGACACGAAGGTTTTCAACAAAGTCCCCCCACCCCAAATTACCCTTTACAAGGAAGATTTTTCGAAAATTTTAATTTTCTCAAAAATGGCTCTAACTATTTTGATTAAAATATCATATGTTTAAGATATTTTTATGACAAATAAAATGTATATCTTGAATTTCCTGGGAATGTCTCCAAAAGTATTCTTCATTGTGAATGACTTTTGCATAACTGGTACACCATAAGAGATAGACAAAATTTTACTACACAAAAAATGTAGATCGCGTTGAAATACACAATTTATGACATATACATTTTTTTTGTTGAGTGAACCATTTTCGAGATATTATTTGTCATTCCCTTAAATTTTTCAATACTTATATTCTCAAATGGGAATTCGTTATTCATTTTTTTGTCTTGGATATGCAAAGAGTATTAATCTGTGGGAAAGGGAATGGTGCTGCACCTAGCAACCAGCTATTAAGAGATATGTATGTGCTTAAAGGCTACTGTATTTCTATATTGTCCTTGTAAATATATATTCCCCTTACATCCAAAAGAAAATTAGCAATAAGATAGAGTCTGCAAATGTTTATCTCGATTAACATGAAGTAGACGGAGAATAAGCATTTGTATAAATAGTTTGTACAAGAGTAGGGAAAGTCATGTGAGTGTAACACATCAGATTTTTAATTGTGCACTGTCTGTATTTCCTATCGATGATGTCTAGTGTTTCAATAAGGTCACCAACTGATTTCTTCAATGCCCGTTCGATGGTTATACGCTGTGACTCAATTAGCTAATATTTCCGGAAAGTAAGCAGTCCATAACATCATAATCCAGTCATGGCTCATTTAATTGGAAATCTACTGTGACATGAACTTTCAAAGACCCTGAGGTTTTTACAGATCTTTCCTTTAGACGAGTAAGTACTCATATATAGACCATGAAATGGTATAACATCAAGCATAAGAGATACATAAGCTCATAGACTTTCAACTCATTTTGAATGATTTTAAAAGGTGTTAAACCTTCTTATGATAATATTTAGTCTGATTTCGGCCACTTTTCAAATTACAAATACGCTGAATAATAAAGTTATCAGGCTGGATATTATGAGCTCTACCAACAGACTTTCGGGGATTGTTCAGGGATGTTTACTGACAAGGGAAGTACCTCAACTGGATAGCCTCAATTTGTTTCTAAATCGGCATATACGCCAATTTTTTTGGTCGATAAAAACATCCACTATTTTCCCCCCTGACGTGACATATCGTAATTCTTCTTCTTTAAAGGGGTAGTGTAGGACTTACATCCTCAATGACTCACAAGCCAATGCCTTGGGTCAGTAGCCTATCGAAGAGTAAGTAAACTCTAGATCATAGCATATCCAGGATGGGTGATAAGTCCAATGCTTGGTATGGCGGTGAAGCAGAAGGAAATTAAATGTATCTAGTGATGAAAGAGATCATAAGAAAATTCGCGTTTCAAATTATACAACCAAGCATTCTCCTACCGACCGAAGAAAACCGCGAAAAATTCCTTGGGTTAGATTGGTTGTCTCCGGGCGTTTGAACCCGAGACCTTCCGAATGCGGGTCACAGACGTTATCGCCTGCACCATCCCGCTCGGTGTATCGTCATTCGAAAATTGAACTCAATATGTCGCTCTGGCACGCACCTCGACTCTGGCTATATCCGACGTTCATCTTAACAGAAGATGATTTTGTAATCTTTACGCATGGATACTGTATAGTAGCACCATTGGTAACAATGTGGATTTGAAACAAAGT
Organism: Deroplatys truncata; assembly: GCA_030765065.1. Taxonomy (NCBI): domain Eukaryota; kingdom Metazoa; phylum Arthropoda; class Insecta; order Mantodea; family Mantidae; genus Deroplatys; species Deroplatys truncata. The sequence goes on along the minus strand of CM060975.1, from coordinate 52,111,770 downwards.
GATCTGGGCACAGCATCCTGGAACGCTGCATTTTTACATTCATCTTCACCACACATACACACATACACACACACAATGCACAATATGGAGCATTGTTTCGAGGACCTTTCGTAAACTGTTATTTACCGAACGTGATGACTCTGTGGTAACTCGCGAGTCTCGCATTCGGGAGATCCCGGGGTTTTTTCGTGGATTCCCCGTGTCGGTAGGCGAATGCTGGGGTGATTCCCCTTTTACAACGAATCCGCTATCCATAATTTTCCCTCATGTGTTTCAGGGAGACGGCGGTTGGTGTTGAGAAAGGACGGTAGAATTTGCGCTCTGGAAAGATTTCCCCTTAGTGTATGGCAGGACTGCTGGGATCCCTTCCTGGGAACTGTCTTGACTGCCACGGGACCCCCGGATTGCGAGTGGCTTAGGCAGAGCTAGCAGGCTCCAGGATTGCTGCATTGGACTCGTTAGGGATTCCGTCCTTGCTAGTTCGGATATGGTCGACGTTGGGATCTCCCCTTCATCCCTTCCTCCCAGGAGTTACGTTGGAAGCAAAAAGGATCCACTCTGGCCTACTTGCGGTGCTGTGCTGGAGGCCTCTCGTAATTCTTAACCGCAGCATTGTTTCGAGGACATTTCAGTAATGTATCCACACTTCTGTCATGCATACTTTTCAAGTCTGGGGAATCGAACTGGTAGAACACAATAGAATGCAAATTCATTATATAATTTCTATCATGCAGTTTTTGCGTTGCTTCCGTGGCTAATGTTTTATTCCTGAATAATTCTTCCATTCTTCGGATTATAATTTTGTAGTAATATATTGGGGGAATGATTTGAGTCACAATTCTCTTGATGTTATTTCCTCGTCATCGTCAGTCTGACCACTCCAAGAATCCAAAAGGAGGAATGTGTCGTTTGTAACATCAACGACCCGTGTCTATTCTGTACGCTTTACATGCTAGCGCAATACTGGAGTAAGTGCAAGTTTCGAATCACGACATCTCGCCACACCTGAAAAAGCCAGCATAATGGCGTTTACCAAGTCTATGTGTACACCAATTTAGAGTGAAATCGTGTCTTCCCAGGTGGGATACTACCGTTGTGGGTGTTTTATTACAGGTAAGCCATTGTGTCCGGGGGTTAATTACAGAGTAATGCGTTTACACTTATAATGTCTCTCGGACCATGAGAAATGAATTTTAATATCACGAATAAATGAATTTGTTACTAATCATTACCAGGACTTGTATTTGGATGACATTAAAACCTTTGAAAAAACCTATAAAATGACTCAAATTTTTAAAAATGTCATAACAGTTACCAAAATGTCCCAAACCTGACGTTTATTTAATTTATGAAAATAAGTGCACAGAAGATTATAAATTAATATACATGCATACAATTACTATATAAGTACAAAGAGTAGGTATAAGAATAATTATGAAATAATTTAGAAAATACATTGAAAAGTTTTTTTCCCCGTTCTTGTTTGAAGAACGTGTTATTTTTGAAGCAGGTCTTATAAAACTGTAGCATTAACTCTTTTGATTCCTCAGATTATACAAAATTCATTGTGAATGAAGAGGACGCAAGGACAATAGCCACCTGACCGTATACACTCATTAAAAATAGAAAACTAGCCTGTCTCATCCCTTTTTGGGACATGAATTCATATCTGCAATGACACCCCCCCACCCGAAAGCAACCCATTCCAGATAACCATTAATGCGAGTAAAGGATTTACAGTGTTACTCATATTTCTCAGTTGAATAGTGACATTTCTGATGTTTGAAAAGTTATCTTTATATTAAATGTCAGCAACATAAAGTTTTTATATATACTCAATGAAAATACAAGAAAATTACTAAATACAGACACACAGGTCAGAAAAATGGTAAAGTAATTATTAAAATCGAAAAAAATGGTATAAAATGACCAAAAATAACCCATTAAGTATGCATTTTCACAATCTAGGACAAGGATTTATGCATACGTTACCACTGCCTATGATGTTACAATTAAAAGATGACATGTCACATAGCTTCTATTTACAGTGAGTCATTTCCTTTTGTAATCCGACCTCTGATTGGTTCTAATTACTTATTGGACTGTCTTGATTCATTGACTGTCTGCAAATAGCTGTACGAACAGAATAAATACAAAATGAAAAATAAAAACTGAAATCATTACCCTTAATAAATATAAATCACTAATTTGAGGTTAAAAATACAAGACGTATTTAGGAAGAAATGTGGTCAAACGTCTTCCAACGTTTTGTCATGTGAATGCAGCATTGTAAATTCGGCTTAAAACTTCAAATCAAACATTAATAATAGGTGATTTAGACACTTACTATTACAAATATCCACAAGGAAGACTCAAGCAGAGAATTAGGTTAAACTGTATCCAGCGTAACGCCGTGTTCCACAACCGTACAGTTCAATAGAACAGTTTAGACTGTGTGTTTAACAGAACACGAGTTTAAAATTGCTTAAGGTATTAATCAACTATAATTAGGACAGCCGATTATGGATTACAGTGGAGAAATGTACACCACCCACTGAAGAACCCCCCGCACCTGTTCTGACCATCTACGATCATGTTAAACCTTGTTTTCTCCATTGGTGCACGTTATAATTTCACTGACGTGAACAATCACTGTATTAGGGGGTACGTTAGAGATAAGTGCGTCATACAAGTGGTTTAAAAGGTTAATGACACTGTAATATTAAAAGAAGTTTGCGTAAGGTAAGTGCAAATTTCATCATCATATCCCAAAGACAAATAGGTGAAGACAAAAAAATTCTGATGTGTTACACTCACAGGACTTTCTCTACTCTTGTAAAAACTATTTTTACAAACGCTTATTCTCCATATGCTTCATGTTAATCGAGATGTTAATCTTATTGCTAATTTTCTTGTAGATGCAAGGGGAATTGGTAGGTTTTAAGCGATAGTCAAATATTTTAAGAGCTGGTTGCTATTTGCAGTATTCCATTCTATTTGTATTACCAGGACAAAAAAAAATGAATAACGAATTTGAGAAACAGTATAAGTATTGGAAAATTTAAGGGAATAACAAGCAATATCTCGAAAATGGTTCACTCACAACAAAAATGTATATGAGATAAATTGTGTATTTTAACGCGAACTACATTTTTTTTGTAGTAACATTTTATCTATTTCTTATGGTTTACAAGTTATGCAAGTCGTTCACAATGAAGAATACTTTTGGAGACATTCCCAGAAAATTCGAGATATACATTTTATTTGTCATGAAAATATCTTAAACCTGAGATATTTTAATCAAAATCGTTAGAGCCATTTTTGAAAAAATTAAAATTTTCGAAAAATGTTCCATGTAAAGTGTAATCTGGGGTGGGGGAATTTTCTTGAAAACCTTCGTGTCGCATCTCTGGAAGATACTGAACCTAAATACCAAGTTTGGTGTTTATCCGACTGTTCGTTTCTGAGTTATGCTGTTCACAGACACACACACGGACCAGTTTCCAAAAATGCTTTTTTTTTGGATTCAGGGGGTCTCAAAACAAGTATTTCCGGTGAAATCTCGGTATCGAATTTTTGGGTGGAATACAATACTGCCCCTACTTACTATACGTAGTAGAGAAAGTAAAAAAGTGTTACGTTCCTACGACTTTCTCTACCCACTCTTCTACCAGCTATTCAACTGCTTCATGTTAATCCAGGTAAAAATTTGCAGAAGTGGTTTTATTAAACATTTCATTATGGATACAGGGGGAATACAATACGCTTAAGCGATAGTCTAGTATTTTAAAACCATATCACTGTGTGACAGCTTTGAGATTCCGTTCTCTTTGCATGACTACGAGAAGAATATGAGTAGCGACTTGGTAGTTGAAAAAGTATAAACTATGAATTACTGCCATTTCAAACCAATAACAAAGAATATCTATAAAGTGATTAATGTCACTAAAACTATTTGAAATAAATTGGGTGTTATAGCCAAATCTACAGTTTTACTTTCTCTACTAGGTATAGCAACCTATTGCGTTCCACCCAAAATTGGATACAGAGATTTCTGCGGAAATACATGTTTTGAGGTGCCCTGAATGCAAATAAAGCATTTTTGGAAACATATTCGTGTGTGTTTGTCTGTCTGTAAAAAACATAACTAAAAAACGAAAAATCCCATATATACCAAACTTTAAGTTCAGTATCTTCCAAAGATGCGATACGAAAATTTTCAAGAAAATCCCACCGAGCGGGATGGCTCAGGCGGTAACGTTTGTGGCCCGCATTCGGAAGGTCCCAGATTCGAATCCCGTGTGCCGACCAATCTGTCTAAGGTTTTTTTCGTGGTACCCGCAGTCGCCAAGGTAAATACCGTTTTGAATATTTAATACCACGACCCAAAGTTCCACCTTGAGTAAAAAACAATAGTAAAAAATGAAAAATAAGTGGTAATAGCGGATGCTATGCTATCTATCCACAGACAATGTAAGCAGTTAGACTGGACGGTTCCCTAACGCCATCTGCACGGCACGAAGCAGAAGATCCGGCTGCCATGCGCTGGGGGTCTCTGTGGGCACGTGGCGAAACAAGATGGCATTTCCAGGGATGAGACCTAGAAGGCTAACATTCCGCCTTTCTGTGTGAGGGCGGCGGTTGGACTGAACGGCACCATAATGCCATCTGCACGGCACGAAGCAGAAGATCCAGTTGCTATTCGCTAGGGTCTCTGTGACACGTGACGGAGCATGGTTACAGGAATGAGACCTAGAAGGCTAACTGTCTATCACACATCGTTCTAAGGGTTATCCACTAACAGTTCCGTCGCGATATGACCAAGGATTTAAAGCGACGTAAAATCAAATAGAGTAAAAAAAGTCCCCCCACCCCAAGTACCTTTTACATGAAACACTTTACAAAATTTTAATTTTCTAAAAAATGGCTCTAACGATTTTGATTAAAATGCCGTACATGAAAGATATTTACATGAAAAATAAAATATATATCCTGATTTTTGGGGGGGAATAGCCTAGGAAGTCCTTATCATTCGGAAGGAATTTTGTATAATCTTGTATAAAGTGTAAACATTAAGCGGTAGACGAAAACTACTAGGCAAAAGAAGTAGATCTCACGCTTTATTTCAATTAATTTTTTTGTGGCATAAGCCATTTCCAAGATATCCGTTATTATGGTTCGAATTATTCAATAATTTTGTCATACTTTTAAAATCCTGTCCATTTTCGGTAGTTTCTCGCCAATGCATGGGAAGAGTGTGAAATTTTAAGGCAGGATAATATAGCGTTCAGTTCTTAAACATTTGAATATCGCTGTTGGGTTTGTGTTTATAAAGAAACGTGTACGTTAGCTATTTCTGCAAAGGTTTGCCTCAATTAAAACGGAGTAGATAAGAAAATAAACTTTCGTAAGTTAAATTTATATACCCACTAATAAACATAGATGATAGAGAATGTAACAGATGTTTTTGTAATATTTTCGTATTAGTTTCCTATGAAATACAAAACGATGGATAGCATAAAACCATAAAAGTGTTTGATTTTCCCGATAGATACGACACATCGTTACTTTATAATGGATCGTTCATACCATGTTAGGTATATCCAACTTCAGGTATTAACAGTGACAAGGGCAATGATCTGTCCTAGAAAGGAACCTGGGGCGGCCTAACCTATCACAAGGAGGACATCGTCTTCCAAAGCAAACAAGCAGCCGCAATGCCCTTGCCGGTCTTCGTCGTGAAAGTGGCGGTGTCACGACTGACCTCTACAGCGCCATCTTGCTGACCCAGTGCGCAAGGTCTTTCCCAATAATTGCACTTCTCGATCGAACCAAACTCTAGCATTAAGGAAGGTGAAAGTATTTATAGCCTCTTTCCATGCTTTAACACTGCCGAGGTCCAAAAATGTTGCTACAGCGGAACGAATAGATCGCATTTGTGGGCGTGCTGGATATGAAGCTGGTGTATGACCTTTAACTTCACGGGAAAATACACACGCAGGCACACATTGCCGCGTGTGTTGCTGGCAAGTACACTAGTAATGTGACTAGCACGAAATCATACCGACTGAATCATCATCCCCGAAGAAATAAGCTTAAACCAAGGACTATTAACTCATTTGTTGGCATGGCGGGTTTGTGCTCAGAACAGCGTATATGTAGTAAGGAATCGTTTAATAATAATGATATCTTATGATACGGCCAACTGAATCGGTACCATAATCCATATAAAAACTGGTTTTCGTTTGACAACGTATTTATAACAGATTCGAACGTTGAGGTTTGGTGAAAATCCCAGATTTAAGATTTCACGTTCAGCAAAAAATTTAAAAGATATAATTTTAAAGCATTTTCCCTTTTGATACTGTGAATGATTAGCTTTGTAAACCACAACATAACAATATAGAAACCGAGCGAGATGGCTCCGCGGTAACCTGTGAGGGCGATCCCGGGTCCGATTCCCGTCAGGTGACCACGACCACTCTCACTTGTTTTTTTTCGTGTTTTTTTCCGGGTTGGTAGGCGAAAGATGGGGTGGTTCATCTTCGGGCACGAATTTCCTGTTAATGATTTGCTTTCATTTTTCATGTTCATATGCTTCAGGGTTGCAGTACCAGACGACGGTGGTTGGTAGGTTGCGGCGGGGCGGTGGAGTTTGCGCTGTGTAAAGGATTTCTCCCTGGCGTTTGGATGGAGGGATGGTGCCAATCCAGACACCAATTTTTTGGTTTTTGAGTTAAGCTCTTCACACACAAACACACACACATCTTTTGGATGGAGTGCAATACTTCCTTTACCTACTAGGTATGTTTACTTTTTAAATTTTTGGACGCTCTTTAACTGCTGTGGTCCTTAGCGTCCCTTGTGTATTAGGCAGAACAGATCGGAAATTTTGCTGAGAGGCCTCTTTTAGGCTTACGTGCCGTAAATCTGTAAATCTACGACACAGGACCACCGGCTTTACATCCCATCTGAAGGATTTTTACGTCTGAAAAAAAAATCCTTCGCCCTCCGACGGGTTCGAACGCGCGACCTCAGGAATTAGATCTAGATACGTGGTAGATAAAGTAAAAAGAATAATAATCCGGCGGCGCCGTGGCCGAGTGGTTAGACCGCTCGCCTCCCACCAAGGCGGACCGGGTTCAATCCCAGGGACCTGCATGTGGGATTTGTGGTGGACGAAGCGGCGTCTGGGCGGGTTTTCTCCGGGTTCTCCGGTTTCCCCCGCCATTCATTCCACCAACTGCTCCATCATCACCTTTCCTTTCATCCATTTCACCAAAATTTCGCTTCATCCACTTCCTTCATTCCATACCAGGCATCGGGCTGATCACCCATCCTGGATGCTCTGTCTGATCCATGAGTGTCTGCTCCTCGACGGGCCTCTGACCCCAGGCACCCGCCTATAAGTCCTGGGGGGTGTAAGTCCTATATAAGAGGAGGGTAAACAGATAATGAATGAATGAAATGAATAATAATCCGCGTGTAACGTAATTATCCATAAGAACTTCATGTTAATGAGTTTCACAGGAGTATGAATGACCGCCTGCCAGGTAGACCTGTAATTAAGCGCGTGAAAATACAAAATGGTACGACAAACTAGCTCCTTGACCTTCACCATGGTTTAGTTTCCCTAACACCTTCTCGCGAACAATTACGAGAACACTACAAGAAGTTCTTCCTGCTTTGTCTTCATTTGTTTCTCGCCCCTCTCACGAGAACTTCCGTAGAGTACGCCACCCACGCGACACACGAATGCTGCTTTCCCTCGCCAGGGTGTGATAATGATATACGCTTTCATACTGCCGCTCGATTATTTTGCATTTCATGCTTTGTGCCCTTTTTGAGTCAACAATAATGGAATAGGAGGACATTTTAAAATAATTCTTTCACTCAGCATGATACATATGTATGTCGCTCCAATACGAGCTAGATGGCTCTGCGGTAACGTGCGAGGCTCGCATTCGGGAGATCCCAGGTTCGATTCCCGTCGACCACGCACTCTAACCTTGGGTTTTTCGTGGTTTTCCTTGATCAATAGTCGAATATTGGAGTAGTTTCTCATCTACCACGACTTCCTTTCCCTCATTTCTTTTTCATTCCCTTTTTTCTCATTTTTCAGGTTCACTTCTAGGTTTCGTGGTGTATTTCGGTACCGGAAAGATGGCGCGGATGCTTGCTTAAAATAAAGAGTACTCTTCGTGGACACTAGTGAGCGTTTGGTCGACCTCTCTAGGCAGGTTCAGCAGTGGGACAGGTCTTCGAGTCTGGAACTGTTAGGGACTTCGGCGCGTCTCTGTGACCTGTCTGCCTGCGACCTGTGGTCTGCTGTTTTTTTTCTCTTCATCCCTTCCTCCTGGGGGTAGCCATAATAAATCTATGTAGGTTGCAGTGAGTGCGGTGTCCCCCTTTGTTGTATAACCTATAATATAGATATGTTGCTGCAATTGTAATTGTCACGAACATAAAATTTACTTTTGCTTTTTAACGTAAGAGTAACAGTACGTAGACGAAGAGACTTCCAGAAACTGGAGAACAGCACCACAAGTAGGCCATGTTTGCTTCTATCGTGACTCCTGGGAGTAGGGATGATGAGGAGCCCGAAGGGTGACACGATCCGAAAGACGATGTGCGCAGCAAAGACGGGGGTCCCTAACGATTCCAGATGGAGCGCATCCTGGCACCGGCTGGCCACACCTTAGCCTGTGCACTTTGGGGGTCCCGTTGGCCCGAGACGCCCCCCGGAAAGGTCCCAGCAGACCGATCAAAGCCAGGGAGAAACCTTTTCAGTAAACACAATCCAGCGTCCAGCCAACGGACGCCGTCGCTTAGTCCTTCTACCATGAAACAGATGAAAGGTAATGATGAGAACAGGAAATTCGTGTTAGAAGAGGAACCATCCCAGCATTCACCTACCACCAGGGGAAACCATGAAAAAAACCCATGCCAGAGTCGCCAGCCCGTGAGATATAATGTAGTTTAAATACCTTTCATATTTGTGGGTAGGTTAAATTCTTTTCCATTTCCGTCTTTTGTTAGTATTTGTTGCAGTTATGAAAGAATTTATTTAAAAGAATATGTGAGCAGCGGCTATGGCTCAAAATTATCGGAACGTCGGCTCCAAGCGGCCGGTGCAAACAACGATAACACCGCTGGCCAGCGTAAACTCCGGGCGCGCTAGAACTTACTGGAAGCTTTATCTCCCCCTTCCTCCAGAAAATGTGTGGAAATAGTTCTAGAATGTTCGAGCACCTTCAGTGGAAGATTCTACTGCCTATATAAGCGAGCGCTCTCGCAGGCAATCAGTCAGTGAGAGGTAAGAAGTTGGTCAGTACGAGTCGAGTGTGACAGAGTTGAGTTGAGCCAGTCAGTGAGCGAGAACTGGTTTCTGGTGCGACATTAAGAGCGATATCCAAAAGAGTTGGTGAAGAGCTCTGTGACGAGCAGCGAGTGCTACCGCGGAGCGACGGTTTTGGAGAACTTGTGCTTGACTCCCGAGTGTAGAGATCGTTAAAACACACAATTTATGTCATACATTTTTTTGTCCAGTGAACCATTTCCGAAATATTTCTTGTTATTTGTTTGAATTTTCCAATACGTACTTATACTTTTTCTCAAATGGGAATTCGTTATTCATTTTTTAGTCCTGGTAATGCAAAGAGAATGGAATGCTCCACATAGCAACCAGCTCTTAAAATATTTGACTATCGCTTAAAGCCTACCAATTCCCCTTGCATCTACAAGAAAATTAACAATAAAATTTCTGCAAATGTTTATCTCGATGAGAATGAAGTAGATGGAGCATAGACGTTTGTAAAAATAGTTTTACAAGAGTAGACAAAGTTACGTGTGTGCAACACATCAGATCTTTTTTGTTTTCTTTTACTTTCTCTACTACGTATAGTAAGTACGGGAAGTATTGTATTCCACCCAAAAATTCGATACCGAATTTCACCGGAAATACATGTTTTGAGACCCCCTGAATCCAAAAAAAGCATTTTTGGAAACATGTTCGTGTGTGTGTGTGTCTGTGAACAGCATAACTCAGAAACGAACAGTCGGATAAACACCGAACTTGTTATTTAGGTTCAGTATCTTCCAGAGATGCGACACGAAGGTTTTCAAGAAAATCCCCCCACCCCAGATTACCCTTTACATGGAACATTTTGCGAAAATTTTAATTTTCTCAAAAATGGCTCTAACGATTTTGATTAAAATATCATATGTTTAGGATATTGTCATGACAAATAAAATGTATATCTCGAATTTTCTGGGAATGTCTCCAAAAGTATTCTTCATTGTGAACGACTTTTGCATAACTGGTAAACCATAGGAGATAGACAAAAGTTTACTAAGATCGCGTTAAAATACACAATTTATGTCATATACAGTTTTTTGTTGAGTGAACCATTTTCGAGATATTGCTTGTTATTCCCTTAAATTTTCTAATACTTAATACTTTTTCTCAAATGGAAATTCTTGTCCTTTTTACTTTCTCTACTACGTATAGTACGTAGGGGAAGTATTGTATTCCACCCAACAATTCGATACCGAGATTGCATCGGAAATATATGTTTTGAGACACCAAAAAGCATTTTTGGAAACATGTCCGTGTGTGTGTGTCTGTGTGTCTGTCTCTGAACAGCATAACTCAGAAACGAACAATCGGATGAACATCAAACTTGGTATTTAGGTTCAGTATCTTCCAAGGATGCGACACAAAGCTTTTCAAGAAAATCCCCCCACCCCAGAGTACCCTTTACATGGAAGATTTTTCGAAAATTTTAAATTTTCTCAAAAATGGCTCTAACGATTTTGATTAAAATATCATATGTTTAAGATATTTTTATGACAAATAAAATGTATATCTTGAATTTCCTGGGAATGTCTCCAAAAGTATTCTTTATTGTGAACGGCTTTTGCATAACTGGTAAACCATAAGAGATAGACAAAATTTACTACACAAAAAAGGTAGATCGCTTTAAAATACACAATTTATGTCATATACATTTTTTTAGTTGAGTGAACCATTTTCGAGATATTGCTTGTTATTTCCTTAAATTTTCCAATACTTATACTTTTTCTCAAATTCGTTATTCAATTTTTTATGTCCTGGATATGCAAACAGAATAGAATGTGCCACATAGCAACCAGCGCTTAAAAGATTTGACTATCGCTTATAACCTACCATGTTCCCCATGCATCTACAAGAAAATTAGCAATAAGATTAACATCTCAATTAACATGAAGCATATGGAGAATAAACGTTTGTAAAAATAGTTTGTACAAGAGTAGAGAAAGTCATGTGAGTGTAGCACATCAGATTTTTTTTGTCCTGGTAATGCAAAGAGAATGGATTACGCCACATAGCAACCAGCTTTTAAAACAGTTGACTATCGCTTAAAGCCTACCAATTCCCCTTGCATCTACAAGAAAATTAGCAATAAGATTAACATCTCGATTAACATGAAGCATGTGGAGAATAAGCGCTTGTAAAAATAGTTTGTACAAGAGTAGAGAAAGTCATGTGAGTGTAACACATCAGATTTTTTTTCTTGGTCATACAAATACAAGGTAATTTCAAAGCCATTACATGGCGATCCGTTTTTAAAAGATTTCACTACCACTTAAAGCTTATTGTATTCCCCTAGCCCTCTCGTACACTAGCTTCTACCGGGCGGGATGGCTCAGGCGGTTTCTCTGTAGTACGCATTCGGGAGGTCCCGGTATCGATCCCCGGCTACCGCCTACTCTGGCCCATAGGTTTTTCGTGGTTTTCCCGTGTCGCCAGGGGTGGTTCATCTTCTACCACGACTCCCCTTCCTCTCATTTCCTGTACTCATCATCTTCCTTGTCATCTGTTTCAGGGTTGTTGGACCAGGCGACGGTGTTCGGCGTGTTGCGGCTGGGCGGTGATTTGCGTTTTGTAAAGGTTTTTCCCTGACGTCGCTGCGGTACCGCTCAGTTAGGACTCTCCTCAACGTGGGGCTCCATCCCGTGAGACCATGGAGGTTAGTGGCTTCTGGATGCGTTCTGTCTGGAAATGTTAGGGACCCTGTCAATGCTTGCGCCCATCGGCATCCGGATCTGGTCGCACTTCGGGTCCCCCCCTCATCCTGGCCTACTTGCAGTGCTCTGCCCCGGTTCCGAGGGCCCCTGCGTGATAACTATCTTTACACTAGCTTCTATTTATGCCATCACCGCAGCTTCGGGAGGCAGTATTCTAGCCTTCACTGGTGAGGATGGATGTGTGTGTATCTTTTCGCGCATGCAGTGCCGTCCTGTTTTACGTGCACGGTTCTAGGATGTTCGCATATGAATATATAGCTTTGAGCAATAGCTTTACTCGTCAACGCTTATAATAACTATGTATATATTTAACTAAATAAAGCCCCGTTTTGCACAATATCTCCACGAAAAATATTTTTAATGGCAACGTAATGTAAAACTGAAATATACTACGCTTTTACTCTTAAAGACGACAACATTATTTCAATAATCTGTCCACGCGAATGCCGCATGGAATTGCTCTAGCAATGTCTTCAAATGGGAGTGAAGTGGAGTCGATCTGGTAGGCTCGTGGTGAACCTAAGTGAGTTTGCTATGTGCCTACCCTTGGAAGGGCTTTACCATAGGTAGGATGGATTGTTTTGGGTGACGGTTTGGTGTTGAAGTTGGGAGTGTGATGGGAGTTAGCTCTATGTTTTTATAGGCTCCTCAGTGGCTGCCTTTTCAAGAGCAGCGCCAGTGCCCTGCTCCACTGCTGTTTATTTGTTTAAATTTTAATTGGTTGAATTTTGTTGACCACTCCCATAGGGGAGGGGGGAGTACTTAGTGACCGCATGTTTTTGCTGTTGGTAGGTTTAAAGCCTTTGTTACCGGGAGTGGCCGCAAGACATGCGAGGAACCCGGTAGCGTCTTTATTGACGTTCTTGAGGTAAGTAGTCCCCCAGGGATCTGACAAGGGCGTTCTCATGGTAAATCAAATGGAAAGTTGACTTACCACATATATACCCACAATTCTTCCCCGATGCACCTCTGAAATTTACCATGCTAGCCCCTAGTTCCCGAGGTCTCGGGTTGATACCCGGAGGAGGGCGATAGATTTTTTCGGGCGTAAAAATCTTTAGCATGGCTTCCTTCGGAAGAGAAGTAAAGTCGGTGGTCTCGTGTCGTAGATTTACGGCACGTAAAAGAACCTCAAGCCTGATAAAGACGCCTCTGGGCAAAATTACCTGTGTTTCACGCCCAATAAAGAATGGGACGCTAAGAACCATAGTAGTTAAAGAGCGTCCATATATAAAACTCAATTTAATTTTACCTCCGAAATGTTTACATAAACAGACACCAGTACTTGGTCGAACAACAAAGGCAGAACGCTCTACACACACACACCTCCCTGCTATGTACGCGCCCGCTGAGATTGTTGGTAAAATGTCTCACGAAGCTGCGGCGATGGCATAAATGGAAACGAGTGTACCTAAAAGGAAATATGTAATAAAACAACTTCTATAAATGTTTCTGTCTATCAACATGAAGTAAATGGAAGAATAGCTTTTACAAGAATAGTTGGTTGAAGAAGGGTGGAGAAGGTCATGTGTATATAACACATAGATTTTTTTTTCTCTGTAAGCAAAACAGCGTCTTGGTACTGAATATATATCCATTCCAGTTTTACCTGGCAACTGAGGGAAGTCACGTATAAAAATGTCAGATTGATCGGTGCATGGAATTTGAACACGCAACCTGTCGAATGCGAATCACAGACGCTACCGTCCGCGCCATCTTGCTCGGTTTTTCCATGTTTTGCATGTATCCGATAGGGTAGAAGAGTCACTCTTATATGAATACTATTACATCATAGTGCATTATGTGAAACAGAAATGGGTAGAGAAAGTCATGTGAGTGGGACAATCAGATATTTTTACTTTCTCTACTACGTATAGTAAGTAGGGGAAGTATTGCATTCCACCCAAAAATTCGATACCGAGATTTCACCGGAAATACATGTTTTGAGACCTCCTGAATACAAAAAAAGCATTTTTGGAAACATGTCCGTGTGTGTGTCTGTGTGTGTGAGTCTGTGTGTGTGTCTGTGTGTGTGTGTCTGTGTGTGTGTGTCTGTGTGTCTGTGAACAGCATAACTCAAAAACGAACAGTCGGATAAGCACCAAACTTGGTATTTAGCTTCAGTATCTTCCAGAGATGCGACACGAAGGTTTTCAAGAAAATTCCCCCACCCCAGACTACCCTTTACATGGAAGATTTTTCGAAAATTTTAATTTTCTCAAAAATGGCTCTAACGATTTTGATGAAAATATCATATGTTTAACATAATGTCATGAGAAATGAAATGTATATCTCGAATTTTCTGGGAATGTCTCCAAAAGTATTCTTCATTGTGAACGACTTTTGCATAACTGGTAAACCATAAGAGATAGACAAAATTTTACTACACAAATAATGTATATCGCGTTAAAATACACAACTTATGTTATATACATTTCTTTTGTTGAGTGAACCATTTTCGAGATATTGCTTGTTATTTCCTTAAATTTTCCAATACTTATACTTTTTCTCAAATGCGTTATTCATTTTTTTATGTCCTGGACATGCAAAGAGAATGGAATGCGCCACATAGCAACCAGCGTTAAAATATTTGACTATCGCTTAAAAGCTTCCATATTCCCCTTGCATCTACAAGAAAATTACCAATAAGATTGACATCTCGATATCTCGATTAACATGAAGCATATAGAGAATAGGCGTTTGTAAAATTAGATTGTACAAGAGTAGAGAAAGTCATGTGAGTGTAACACATCAGATTTTTTTAATCATAATTTTGATCATACTCCAACACTGGACTTTCCTAACGCGCTACAACAAAGCCACTATTATAAGAAAGGAGGCTAGCATCCCGAGTTGTTTGAGTCGATATATAAATTATCGATATATGGCCCACCAAGGGAGTCAGTTTTACAGCCGAGTTCCTTACCTGGAAGATGGTCATTAGTCGCATGTCAGGTTCAATTTAAAAACTAATTCTGAACATCATGCTGCCACATAAAATACTGCTCGTGTTATTAGTTGAGTGGAAACATTTTACGAGGTGGGTTTCTGTGAACGTTTCCGCCTTTAACACGAGGCTTGCACCGCTATCTTGGCCCGTTTAGCAGCAAACCCATTACATGCAGTGTTGATACCACGGATTTGGTACAGTTTTTACATTTACAGTGTCGTTTTAGACTCATATGTATGTCGTTATGTGATGATGAAGATATATATAATCGCTTTTTGTGTAGTACATTTTCGTTTATCGCTTAACATTTACTAGTTATACAAGATTATATAAAACCCCATCCCAGAACATTCAAGATATACATGTTATTTGTCATGTAAATATATTTAATATATGGCATTTTAAACAAAATTGTTACAGCCATTTTTTAGAAAATAAAAAAATTCGAAAAAATGTTCGGAACAAGGAGCGACAGTACAGCAATGAAAGGGTCCCTAAGTAGCCAGAAGTATTCACCCCGGCAGACGGGCAGGCAGACCGGGGATCCCACCCCACACAAAGGGGATCAAAGGCCCCTCAAGGGGGGTTCGAATACCTCGGCAGTCATCCGAAATCCGAGGGACGGAGAGAGTTCTCAGAGAACATACTTTTCCCCTACCACGCTGCACCGAAACACCATCGCCGACATTTCCGACCCTGAGAAAGTCCAACTGGATGAGGGATGTTTCAAATGATGAATGGAACGAAATGGAGGGACAGGAAATTCGGAGGCTGAAAGAAACCACTCCAGTATTCGCCTGACGACCCGGGAAACGAAAAAAACCTATAGGTCAGAGTGGGTGATCGTGGCGGTTGTGGCATCTGTGGTTATTCAACCGTGCTTTCGCATAGTATTATTACCTTCTCTACCATGTACATAGTAGGCAGAGAAGGTATTGCATTCCACCCAAAAATTAGATACCGAGCTTTCACCGGAAATATACGTTTTGAGGTCCCCTAAATAAAGAAATTGGAAAAAGATCATGTGCGTGAATAGCATTGCTCAAAAAACGAAAAGTTGGATAAACACCAAAGTTGGTATTTAAGTTCAGTATTTTCCAAGGAATATTTTCAAAAAAATACCCCCACCTAACTATCGTTTACATGAAACTTTTTCGAAAATTTTGATCTTCTAAAAAATGGCTCCAACGATTTAGATTAAATTACCAAATATTTAAAATATTTACACACAAATAAAATGCATATCTTGAATTTTCTGAGAATAGCCTATGAAGTCCGTTTCATTCGGAAGGAATTATGTATAATCTTGTATAACTTGGAAACGTTAAGCGATACACAAAAGCGTAGTATACAAACAGTGTAGATCTCTTTAAAGCACACAGTTTATTTCAAATACGTTTTTTTGTGTCATAAATCATTTCTGAGATATCCGTTATTAATGGTTCGAATTGTTCATTACTTGGTCATTCTCTTAAAGTCCTGTCAACAATCAGTTTCTCGCGATTACATGGAAACAGTATGGAATTTTATAGCTTATAAAAATCAAACTGATTTTTATATATGGACGCTCCTTGACTGTTATGGTCCTTAGCGTTCCATTCTATATAGGGCGTGAAAGATAGGAAATTTTGCTCAGAGGCCTCTTTATCAGGCTTGAGGTAAATTAACGATACGGGACAACCAGCTTTACTTCTCTTCCGAAGGAAGCCATGCTAAGGATTTTTACGCTCAAAAAAATCCATCATTCTCCGCCGGGTTTGAACGCGCGACCTCGGGAAGTAGAGTCACGTTGACGACAGCCAGCATATTGCAACCATTTCTTAAACATATGACTATCGCTGTTCTCTTTGTATCTATAAAGAAACGTGTAATGTAGCTATTTCTGCAAAGACTTATTTGGATTAAAGTGTAGTAGATAGAAAAATAAGCTTATTAAGAGCAGTTTGTATGAACACTAATAAACGATAGAGGGTAGAGAAGGTCACGTCAATGTTTTTTTTTTTTTAAAAAATAAACAGTGTCCTGAGAGTTTTAATTAATTCTTTGTCTAAGTGTTTTATGTAGTAATTTCAAACACCTCCAAAGAAACGTGTGTCCTCTTTGGTGTAGTGGTTACCATGTTAGTCTCTAGTTCCCGAGGTCGCGGGTTCAAACCCGACGGTGGGCGATGGATTTTTTCGGGCGTAAAAATCCTTAGCATGGCTTCCTTCGGAAGGGAAGTAAAGCCGGTGGTCCCGTGTCGTAGATATACGGCACGTAAAAGAACCTCAAGCCTGATAAAGAGGCCTCTGAGCAAAATTACCGGTTTTCACGCCCAATATAGAATGGGACGCTAAGAACCGCAGCACTTAAAGAGCTTCCATAAATAAAACTCAATTTAATTTCCAAAGAAACGCAAGAATATTGGACAAGTGCAACCTATAGCAAAATGTTGTAGGGATAAACCGTCAAAGCAGGGGTAACCCCGGATATTTCAACTAGTTAGCACAATACAAGTAGAACATTTGTTTTATCAAAATCTATTAAAGATATCTGCATGAAACTTTAACCATAGTTATTTATGCTAGACCGACGTGTGACAAGATTTTCAAAACATTTAGGGGAAAGGTGCCTATATTGAAACACTTGAACCTAATTAGTAAATAATAATTGTATTTTCAAATCAAAATTTTCAGAAACACAAACGTTAAAGTGAAAAATTCTTGCGCTATAAATACCCTCAACACAATTTAAAATTAGTACAATTATCAAGTAAATAACATTTAAAAAGTGAGATGGTGTAATTCGGTTCAAACTAGGAACGTGGTCCTTAAATTGAACCACCCGTGTCTTAAAATGTACCACATACTTTTAAGTTTAAAAGTATTTTTATTAATACAAAATACACATATTTTATTGTACATTCAAAACAAATGTGCTATCAGCAACAAAAGTAGAGTCCAAAATTGTGATAAGAATAGCAATTTCCTTGAACATGTTGAATTTTTATATAATGATAATCACTTGGTTTTTGGAATAGGTATTATTTGCAAATATACTAATTTTTAATCTCATACAAAAGAGTCCAATTAATCACAGTGCTTCAAAATAAAACACTTTCTTCTTAGCACTAACTTTTGCACACTTTTGGTGAAGCCATATCCTACAACTCACACACTGGATCATGTCCATCATTTCAGACAATTCACATATTCATGTCATCCACTGTTTTAAGATCCTTTTTTTTAACTTAGCATATTATGTGGATATTTATTCACACGATATACTATTCGCAGTTGAGCAATCCTAGAACTTCAATAGGTTTCCTAAATTGGACCAGCTCAATATAGGGTTCAAACAGTGGTTCAATTTACGCCATTTTGGAAGCTTTAGCATCTATGTGACTAGGAGAGACGCTGCTTGAAAAAACGTATGCATGAATATTGTTGCTAAATAAACACTTTCTAACACGTAATATAGATAGATCATCTCAAACTTATCTAATTGGTCGTATAAGCTTAGCTAGAAGAGTCAAATGTTACTTCTGAAGCACCAAAAACACACAACACTTCATACAACTGAAACCACAGCTCAGAATGCAAAGTCAACAACTCCAAGCATTCATAGCTGTACACGCCAAGCTTCTGCTACGATTATGGTGACATCTGTCGAACAGTTTGGAAAATATCGGAGCGGTTCAATTTAAGAGGCGGTTCAAATTAGGAACCTTTCCCTACATAAAAACTGTAAGATTTAGAAATTTCACCTACGGGTGCTTACTTCAAGCTGAGTAAATAACATTTAAATTGTTGTTTCATGCCTACAGAGAGACAAAGAAAGAGACCAGCGTGATGGAAGTAGGCTATCTATCGCTGCCAGATTCTGTGGCTACTGTTGCGATTTGATCATAGCATATCTCGTTCGTACTGGCACTCACCCAAGTAACGATCGAGCTCAAAGGAAGTTCACTTGAAGGGCAACGTTATGTGTAACTGGTAACGTAAAAAAGAACACTTTCTCTGTACCATATTCTGTGAGGTGTAACACAACATGCCTCACGGGCGGTGGGACATAACGGCGTGTTTATGTAACGCCCAATCGTAAGGTGCCGAAATATTACACTCCTACTCTTAGGAATTAGGACAAAAACCTTGCGGCTCTGGGAAATGTGAAATTTCATATGCAGGTGAGCACGACAATTCGTGCATGACGCTTTATTACTCTCCGATATGCAAATGCTCTACGATAATTTTCTACACCTGTTGCTGCCATGTGTTTATTGAACGACTTTCATTGCTTGTAAAGATTTATAGTACTGCCACTAATAGCAGGAAATAACAATTATGTAAACCAAGTACTACTGTTACGAAATTATCCACAAATGCATGTACAACCATCAATTTAAAAATCTGATGTGTTGCATTCACGTACTTCTACAAATTATTCCCAAAAAGATTATTCTTCTATCTACTTTTTGTTAATTCAGATAAATTTTCATTACACATTTCGTTGTACGTGTAAAAAGCATACAATAGGCTAAAGCGATGGTCATATTTTCAAAAATTTGAAGCAGTAGGTTTGTTGTATTGTTATTTGCCCCACTCTTTGGGAGCCGAACTTGAAGTAGTTGCAACCGCACGTATGGTACCCGGTAGCCTTTGTGCCCCCCAAATTAAAAATATTAAATTTGTAATTTGACTGTTTCTTTAAGTATAATATATTTATGTTTGCCTCGGCTGCGTCAGTATTTATCTTTTTAGAGATATGAATGTCTTAACAAGGCGTGGTGCGGCTGAAGAATGCAGGCTTACACAGATTATAATTTGTACGTCACTCCATTTATTAATTCTTTAAACGATTAAAATAACACTTCACTGATATAGAGAGCTGTGAGATTTTTTAATTACTTGCAGTTTTTAACACGTAAACTATTTTCGTCTCACACTGAATACGTATTAAATTTCTCGAGGACACATCTCGCGTCCGGTTGGAAAACTGTCTACAACCAACGCGTCCAGTTATGAGCGCTGTCAACTGATTTGATTTCGACCACCTAAATTTGTAAATTTCTGTATTTAAAATCTCTGATTGGCTATTCCTAATCCAATAGAATACTTTTATTTAACTTAAGCTTTTTTCTGGTTGTTGATTGGCTATTTTATAAACTGTCTCAAAATTTACATTACTGTTGATCCAATAATGACTAGTAGCATTATTAAACTTTCTTACTCATTATTGCCTCAAATTCATTGTTAGCAACTTTTGACCTATTTCTCACAGCTCCTACATTATTAAATGACGTAATACATTCAGATAACATCATTACATGTATACAATAATATAAACATTTACAATGACTGTAATATATACATTTTATATATTGTTACATACACATATTGCTTTAAGGCGGGCTGTTATTGAATTTATTATATAATTAGACTGAAATCATTTAAGTGTTAAAAATACTGCCTCAAACTGCGTCGCTATGTGATGGTTTTGAAATTCTAAGCTCTTTGTGCGACCAAAAAAAAAAAACGAATAGCGAGTTACTACTTGAGAATAACAAAGAATATCTTGGAAATGCTTAACGCCACAAAAATGTCGTCGTTTCTACGTTCCCCATAGGCCTATGACCTTCGGGCGTTACCTCATTTCACCAAACGATGACTGGACCCATTTCTGAGTTTGAGGCACCCAGCGGGCGAAGTCCTTTGCCTCCGATGATACGGTGGTGATTAAGATGGCGGTGGAATGAGAGAAGCTACAGCCTTTACTGTGGACTCTGAACCACGTAGGGCCCTGTTGGATACTTCACATGAGCAAGTCAGAGATGAAGGTGTGAATAGGGTCGACTTACAACAGCCACCCCAAAGCCGGAAACGAAACCACTGAGCTACTCCCGCGCCCGCCACAAAAAAATGTGCTTTAATGATAATACATATACATATCGTTATACAGAGAGAGTAAAAAAACTACGAACACGCTGCGCGGTTTTTTCCTGTCCGCTATCAAAGAAAGGCGCGGATGAAGCCATACAACATTTTTAAAACTACTTTTAAAAACTTTACTAAACAACTTTACGAAAGGAGATGCTGAAACTGGCCACCGTCGTTGTCCATACATTTTTGGCACCTTTTTAGGAAACTATCCATCACTCGCCGTAGTTCACGTTGAGAAATGCTGGCCATTTCCTGGCGGATATTTTGTTTTAATTCTTCCACGGTGTGTGGGTTTGTCTTGTGAGGCAGTATTTTTAACACTTAAATAATATCAGTCTGATTATATAATATAACATATAAAGCAATATGTGTATAAATAATATATAACATGTATGTAACAGTCATTGTATTATGTTTATATTATTATGTACATGTATAATAACGTTATGTGAATGTAGTAAGTAATTTAACAATGTAGGAGCTGTGAGAATAGAAGCCGAAAGTTGCTAACAGTGATGTAACCTTGAGACAACAATAAATTAGAAAGTTTAATAATGCTACTAGTAATTCTTGGAACAATAATGTAATATTAAAAACATTTTTAATAAATAGCCAATCAAAAACTAGAAAAGCTTTAAGTAAAATAAAAGTATTCTATTGGAGTGAAATTAGCCAATCAGAGACTTGAAATATAGTACAAGTATAAATTTAGGCGTTAGAAGCCAGACGCAAGAAAATAGCGTACCCAACCGGACGCTACTAGACAGCGTTCCCGAGCAGTTCGATACGTATTCAGTATGAGATATAAAAATTTATTACGGCGAGAATAATATAGAGTTTACATGTTAAAAAGTGCAATTAATAAATAACCTCACGGCTCTACAGTAGGATACATCAGTGAAGTGTTATTTAATCGTGTGAAAGATTAATAAAAGGAGTGAAGTAAAAATTATGATTTGTGTAAGCCTTCATTCTTTAGCCGCACCACCCCTTGCTAAGAGATACTGACGCAGCCGAGGCAAACATAAATATATAACATTTAAAGAAACATTAAAATACAAAGTTGATTTTTTAAAAGTGGGGCGAAGGCAACCGAAAAAGTAAAACGTGGGACGAAGGCCACCGGGAAGTGAACGTGGGGCGAAGACCACCGGAAATTTTATATCGTACATGGGGCTAGAACTACTTCAAATTGGTACCTAAACGTGGTGGAACAATAATCTCCTATACTTGTACACTTTGTTTTAAGTTACCCCAGAGATGGAAATAGCTGGGGGGGGTTATGTTGGGAGACCGAGGGAGCCATAAATCTCTACTAATAGTTCTGTCCTCAAACACACGTTCATAAAGTTTGTAAGTAAAGCCTTTAAAAGTAGTTTTATCAATGTTATATGGTTTCATCCGCGCCCTCTATGATAGCGGCAGACGGCAACGAGCGCCGAGGACGTGGACAGGAAAAACACCGCGCAGCCGGTTTGTAGCCTTTTGGCTCTCCCTGTATATTTGCAGTATGATTTTGTCTATCTCTTAGGTTTACCAATTACACAAATGTCATTCAGTATGAAAAGGATATTTGCAGAAAATTAAAGATAATACATTTTATTTGTCTTAAACATGTGATATTTTAATCAAAATCTTCAGAGTCATTTCTGATAAAAAAAAAAAGCGAATCATTTTTCATATAAAGGAAGTTTAGGGTGGGGGATTTTCTTGAAAATCCTCGTGTTGCATCGTTGGAAGGCAAAAAACAAGTTTGGTGTTTAACCGAAGTTTCGTTCTTGAGTAATGCTCTTCTCTCTCTCTCTCTCTCTCTCTCTCTCTCTCTCTCTCACAGGTGGAATGGATGGAATGCAGTATTTCCTCGCCTTACTATAGATAAGCAGTAGAAAAAGTAAAAATCTGACGACTTTCGTTACTCATAGCAATTTTGAAGTTTGCCTTTAATATCGGTTTCTTCTTGAATAGCGCAACTGATAGCCCGCCGCTCCCAAGGCACTACTGTACGAATCTTTTCGTGTAATAGCGGTGGCAGACCCGCCATTTCTCCTGTACACAACGTTAACGATCCAAACAATATTTTATGCTTAACTTTCGTAATAAAAGATATTATGTTTGTGCAAGCCTGGCACCTGTTGAACACATTATTGAACACTCGTGCAGATGAAATATTGAAAAACCACCTGTAATACCTACTTCCTTCCCCCGGGTATGGGGATTTGATGGATAAATTTTATCTTTAAGCATATCATCCAAAGGTAATAAACACAAATAATAATATAACACAATAAACATACCACAAATAAATAGAGTGGTTATTGCAGGATCTGTCGAACTAACCCATGATTTCAGCACCTATCCCCGCAACCCCTTGCATGTTAGTCCTTAACCACATGAGGAAGGCGGTATAGAATGAATGCCGGAAGAGAACATTCCAGTCAGTTTATTGTCATAACAAAATAGTAGTAATGAGAGGCAGCGATTCTCTTAGACTTCTTTCCACGATAGCCCTTTGAGGCAGTATTTTTAACACTTAAATGATTTCAGGCTAATTATATAATATATAATTCAAAACAGCCCGCCTTAAAGTAATATGTGTATGTAACTATATATAAAAAGTGTATATTACAGTCATTGTAAATCTTTATATTATTGCATACATGTGTAACAATGTTATGTGAATGTATTACGTAATTTAATAACGTATGAGCTGTGAGAAATAGGTCAAAAGTTGCTAACAATGAGGTAACCTTGAGGCAATAATAAGTAAGAAAGTTTAATAATGCTACTAGTCATTATTGGAGCAACAATAATGTACATTTTGAGACAGTTTATAAAATAGCCAATCAACAACCAGAAAAAAGCCTAAGTTAAATAAAAGTATTTTATTGGATTAGGAATAGCCAATCAGAGACTTGAAATACAGCAATTTACAAATTTAGGCGGTAGAAATCAAGTCAGGCTTGTAGGCAACGCTCATAATTGGACGCGTTGGTTGTAGATGTGTTCCTAACCGCACGTGAGATGTGTCCTCGAGAAATTTAATACGTATTTTGTGTGAGAAAATAGTTTACGTGTTAAAAAAGTGCAAGTATTTAGTAAAAGAATCTCACAGCTCTCTATATCAGTGAAGTGTTATTTAAATTGTGTCAAGGATTAATAAATGTAGTTAATAAAAAATTAAAATCTGTGTAAGCCTGCATTCTTCAGCCGCACCACGCCTTGCAAAGAAATCCATGTCTCTAACAATAATACTGATGCAGCTGAGGCAAACATAAATATATAATATTTAAAGAAACAGTCAAATTACAAAGTTAATATTTTTAAATTTGGGACAAAGGCTACCAGATACCATACGTGCGGTTGCAACAACTTCAAGTTCGGCTCCCCAACAGTCGAAATATAATACTTCTTCAAACTGGCTTTCCATATGTGAAACAAACAACTTCTAGTTCACCTTATCTCGTCTAATTTTTCCTCCGTCAGAATTGTTGACTATCATGTTTCTCTCTAAAACGGACCCAACCTGTTTAAATTTTTCTAACAACCTATAATTTGTGGATTTGTTAGTAACGGTGAAGCCGTTAGATTCAGGGAGCCTCGAAACGTGTATTTTCGGTGAAATCTCGGTATGGAATTTTTGGGTGGAATACAACACTTCTACTTACTGTACGTACAGACGCGGACAAAAGTATTTTCTTCCCTTTAAAATATTCTAACAGCCAAATTAATGGAGATGAAATTCTCTTTGTTAATACACAGAAAGGACAAATGGTATTACATTTTAAAAGTTGTTGCGTTTTTTTTAATCTTTCATTTTATTAATTTTATAATGTTAAAGAAATTGCACCGACTTTTCAACCTTTTCATCTATGGTGCAACTGTTTGTGTGTTCTACCTGATATTTTCATCGACGTATGATTTAAACTAGCGGAGAAATAAATTTGTGGAGTTGTAAGATGGAGGCGTTAATAAGGAGGATCAGGAAATACATTGAAAATCCCTGACTTCGATAATCTATTCTTCCTACAAATGAAAACCTATTATTACCGCAAAATCAGGTATCGCACAAAAATATCGCTCTATATAATGCATGAAAGGAATTTTGTAAACACCGGTACAAAGTAGTTCAAAATTTGTTATACTTTTCAAACAGTCGTAAAACTAGTAATATTCAAGATTTTGAAAGCTGCCAAAACAAGTAAACTATGATATTGTTTGTTCTTTGTGTCCATTAAAAATGAGAATTTTATCTCCATTAATTTGGCTACTAGAATTTTTAAAACTGTATACGAATATACATACTTAAGGTTTCACGACCGGTGTCAATGTTATAAAAAAATTCTGATATGTTACACTCACATTACTTTCTCTACTCTTGTACAAACTATTTTTACAAACGCTTATTCTCCATATGCTTCATGTTAATCGAGATATAGAGATGTTAATCTTATTGCTAATTTTCTTGTAGATGCAAGGGGAATTGCTAGGCTTTAAGCGACAGTAAAATATTTTAAGAGGTGGTTGCTATTCTCTTTGCATTACCAGGACAAAAAATCTGATGAATTACACTCACATGACTTTCTTTACTCTTGTACAAAATATTTTTGCAAACTCTTATTCTCCATCTATTTCATATTAATCGATATAAGCATTTGCAGAAACGATCTTTTGATATGCAAAGAGAATTACATTTTACACATAGCGACCAGTTCTAAAAATATTTGATTATCGCTTAAGGCGTACTATGTTCCCCTTATTTTGTATTTGGAAGGGCAATATAGAAATACAGTAGCCTTTAAGCATCGACATATCTCTTAATAGCTGGTTGCTAGGTGCAGCACCATTTTCTTTGCCACAGATTAATACTCTTTGCATATCCAAGACTAAAAAATGAATAACGAATTCCCATTTGAGAAAATAAGTATTGAAAAATTTAAGGAAATAACAAACAAAATATCTCGAAAATGTTCCACTCAACAAAAAAATTAATGACATAAATTGTGTATTTTAATGCGATCAACATTTTTTGTGCAGTACAATTTTGTCTATCTCTTATGGTTTACCAGTTATGCAAAAGTCGTTCACAATGAAGAATACTTTTGGAGACATTCTCAGAAAATTCAAGATATACATTTTATTTGTCATGAAAATATCTTAAAAATATGACATTTTAATCAAAATTGCTAGAGCCATTTTTGAGAAAATTAAAATTTTCGAAAAATGTTCCTTGTAAAGGGTAATCTGGGGTGGGGGGATTTTCTTGAAAACCTTCGTGTCGCATCTTTGGAAGATACTGAACCTAAATACCAAGTTTGGTGTTTATCCGACTGTTCGTTTCCGAGTTATGCTGTTCACAGACACATACACACATAGACAGACAGACATGTTTCCAAAAATGCTTTGTTTTTATTCAGGAGATCTCAAAGCATGTATTTCCGGTGAAATCTCGGTATCGAATTTTTGGGTGGAATACAATACTTCCCTTAGTAGAGAAAGTAATTATTATTAAAATTCTTAAAACAAACCGGTCTTTATGCCGTGGTCTAAACTATAAAACATCTGCTGACGTTTCGCCCGACATGTTTTATCATTTAAACCACGGCCAAAAAGCGCGGTTTGTTTTATGAATTTTAATAACATTTTTTATTGTATACAATACTACTGTCCGCCTCTGTAAGTGGTAAAAACAACACAGATCACTGGAATACAAGTGAGTTACAGAAGACTGTTGGCAACACAAAGAACGAACATGCTATATTCCTTTGGACGGTAAGAATTAGTGTCCGGGTCCGTGGTCTCCTTTAAGTGACCCTGAGCTACATTACAAGAAATGGTACCATGTTGTCATAACCTTGGTAACTCAGTGAACCAAGAGATAGCTCTAGACTCTGTAAATACTTCCAAGTCACCTCTGTGTATCAGACCACTTAATGTTGTATGTAACGGGTCGCTCTGTGGCGTCCACATGTGAGCAGCTCTTATACAGTTTCTGTTGTGGTTGGTTTCTGGTTCGTTAACTAGCTTTGTTACCAGCAAATAAAACAGCAACGTGCTGCCTTAATGCGTATATCTTATTGCATGCCTCATACCAGGCGTGTTTTAAAGTGAGTACCGATAATGCTTTAAAAAAATCTGATGTGTTACACTCACATGACTTTCTCTACTCTTGTACAAACTATTTTTACAAACGCGTATTCTCCATATGCTTCATGTTAATTGAGATATCGAGATGTTAATCTTATTTTCTTGTAGATGCAAGGGGAATTGCTAGGCTTTAAGCGATAGTCAAATATTTTAACAGCTGGTTGCTATGTGGAGTATTCCATTCTCTTTCCATTACCAGGACAAAAAAAATGAATAACGAATTTGAGAAAAAGTATAAGTATTGGAAAATTTAAGGGAATAACAAGCAATATCTTAAAAATGGTACACTCAACAAAAAAAAACGTATATGACATAAATTGTGTATTTTAACGCGATCTACATTTTTTGTGTAGTAAAATTTTGTCTATCTCTTATGGTTTACCAGTTATGCAAAAGTCGTTCATAATGAAGAATACTTTTGGAGACATTCCCAGAAAATTCGAGATATACATTTCATTTGTCATGAAAATATCTTAAACATATGATACTTTAATCAAAATCGTTAGAGCCATTTTTGAGAGAAATAAAATTTTCGAAAAATGTTCCATGTAAAGGGTAATCTGGGGTGGGGGATTTTCTTGAAAACCTTCGTGTCGCATCTCTGGAAGATACTGAACCTAAATAACAAGTTTGGTGTTTATCCAACTGTTCATTTCTGATTTATGCTGTTCACAGACACACACAGACATGTTTCCAAAAATGCTTTTTTTGCATTCAGGGGGTCTCAAAACATGTATTTCCGGTGAAATCTCGGTATAGAATTTTTGCGTGGAATGCAAGCAATACTTCCGTTTCTATACATAGTAGGAAAAGTAAGAAAGGGAGATGTTAAAACACACAATTCATGCCAATTACATTTTGTTGCATTAAACATTTCCCAGATATTCTTCATGAATTGTTTTAATTTTCAAATACTGAATAGGTTTTTTTCAAGTATTAAGTCACGATTGTTCTCTTTTTCTTGTGGTCATGCAAAGAGTATGAAATTCCAAGGCCAGCTGACCAGGTCCTCAGCCTCCTGTATCCTCCTTGTATCTACAATGACACGTGTATTAAAACCATTTCTACACAAGTTTTATCTCAGTCGACACAAGTAGAGAGAACAATAACCTTTTGTAATGATAGTTTGTAGAAGAGTGGATATAAGTAGACATGTAAATGTAACATATCGAATTTTTAAAATTACTGTACTATCCATATAGGATTTCGTTTCTTTTTTCAGTTCGTTGAAGTTAATTGCTAAAAGATTTGATATTGAGTGCAGAGAAAAGGCTTCGATTTACTTCCGCTTTAGTTTCAGATATCCAAAGTTGAAGCAATACGGCGCATTAAGGATAACGTAAATGTTGGGGATGAATACAAATCCCATCCGCCAAGGGCAATCTCCTGAAGTTACTGCGGTTTGTAAAGAGATATTTTCTGCAAACCACCAATGTCACAGTCCTCCGTGGACACAAGTCATATCAAACTTGCTGCGTAGTTGTGTCAACGGTCTGGTTACAGCTCTAAGCAGCGTCACTACTTTATTATTATTATTATTATTATTATTATTACATGTATATCTCTATAGCTTATAACGCAAAATATCTGCACACAACTGTTAAAGTCGTAACTTAATTTTTTTCTGGTAATTTCGATTTTTGGATAAATAAATAAGATTTATGTATATAATGAGTCTCCTGAAGCTCTTTTATACCAGATATAAATGTTAAATGACTAGAGAAAATATATAACGCAGTAGTTGAAGCAAAAATGTTATATGGAAGTGAAATATGGGGAGTAGAACGAGGCTGGGAAGGGATAGATGTGGTACATAGGAGCTTTAGGCCTGCCAAATGCCACAGTTAAGGAATTTGCTCTTAATTGAAATGCAGAGAGTGGGGAGAACAGGGGTAATAATGGAGAGAGCTCTTAAATATTGGTATAGACTATTAAATTTAGAAGAAAAGAACTTGCTGAGGCAGTGTTTGGAATTTCAAGAAAAGAGCCTAAAGAAAAATGGGAGGAGTTATAGTATACAACTAATTTGGAAAATAGTGGTCTGGGAGAAATTTGGAGGAGGAAAAATATGTTAAGGATTTTTAGAAAGAAGCTAGGCAGAGATTTGAAGATATAGAGATACAAAATTCTTTAGTAACATTGGGAAGAAACGTTCCTTGGAATCATATATATTAATAAAAAATATATGGGCTAGAGAACAGTATGTGGATAACTCAAATAAGGAACAAAGAGAAAGTATAGCCTGGGTACGAGCAGGTGTATGGAGACTAATAGGAATGAGAAATGGGTTCCCACAGAACCAGTGTCCAATATGTGGGGAAAGAGAAGATTTAGAACATATCGTGTTTGATTGTAAAGGTACACAGCATTGGAGAAAGCGAGCTATAAATGGGAAATGGTTAAAACTGGACAGGAAAGTACCTTTAAGCAAGATTTTTAACAAGGACAATAAAAAGGTAGGAGAGTACCTGTCCAAAGTAAAAAAGAAATGGTTATGGACAATAAAAAGAGATGTAAATTAGTTTCATCATGTGATGTTAAGTTATGTAATTATATTATTATTATTATTACTATTATTATTATCAATTTATGTTATAATTAAAGAAAGTAATATGGGTAGAATATGGCAAGATAACAGCTTGGACTGATGTATAGCCATATTCTAAGGAAGATTGCTAGCACAAATAAATAAATAAAATAAATAAAATAATGAATGAATCAATCAATTATTTATTGGAGTTTTGGATTCCAATAGTGAATACACTATTTGATTTTAGTAAATAGGTGTAACGCCTAACAAGTCTGTAGCATTACAATCACACCACTATAAAAATGTAAAGGTAAAAGGTAGGGACGAAAGGAGGGGCCCACGAAACCGTAGCGGAGCAACGCAAGTAGGCCACACCGGCGTTTTGCTTCTAACGTGGCCCATGGGACGCTGGGATGAGGGGAGAGACCCGAAGGGCGACCAGATCCGGATGACAAAGGGCGCAAGCACTGACGGGGTCCCTAACGTTTCCGCCTGGGAGCACCCGGAGGCGTGTCCTAACTGAGCAGTTCCGCAACGACAACAGGGAAGAGCGTGGTCCTGCAACCTTAAAATAGATGGCAATGAAGATGATGGATACAGGAAATGAGAGGCAGGAAAGTCCTGGGAGAAGATGAACCATCCCAGGATTGGCCTTCCGACCCGGGGAAACCACGACAAACCCATGGGCCAGAGCGGGCGGTCGCCGGGAATCGATCTCGGGACCTCCCGAATGCGAGTCGCACGGATACCTCAGCGCCACCTCGCTCGGAACCACTACGACTTAATTCGTTATCCATTCTTAAAATTATTTCTATTTCCTGTTAGCCATGATAACGTTTACGAAAATGGTTTCAGAATCCATTTTGCTGTACTGAAACAAAAGAACTGAAAGGAGAGGACCGTAACCCCAGTCAAGAGTAGAACCCTACATTTTTGATGGCACACACGCAACTCCTACAAAACGGAGATGGGCAAAGTATATAACTACGTAGTAAGAGATATTGCATTTTTATATTTTTGTGAAGTATTGATATTATAATATGAAATATTCCAAAATTTTAGGTAGATGTGTCCTAGTGCTGCTGAAAGTAAATCCCCTTTATGTCATACACTTTGAAGTAATTGGTGCCTGTCCCACGTATGGAAGCAATTTGTTAGTAGTATTTGTTGTAGGACTTTGCACCACGATTTGGGCGGCAATTTTAAGTAGGTCGCATTGTTCTTTACGTTGTCTGCTGCTACGTATGAAAAGTCAGTTTGTAGATGCTGAATTAAAGGAGTTGTATTATATTTCAACTGTTGGGGAGGCGAACTTGAAATTCGTTGCAATCGCACATATAGTACCCGGTTTCCGGTAGCCTTCGCCCCAAGTTTAAAAAAATATTAACTTTGTAATTAAACTGTTTCTTTAGATATTATCTATTTATGTTTGCCTCGGCTGCGTCAGTATTATTGTTAGAGACATGGAAGTCTTGGCAGGGCGTGATGCGACAAGAATGTAGGCTCACACAGATTTTAAGTTTTAATTCACTCCTTTTTAATAATCCTTGACACAAATTAAATAGCACTTCACTGATATAGAGATCTGTGAGATTCTTTTATTTAATACTTGCACTTTTTTTTAACACGTAAACTTATTTTTCGTCTCACAAGAATACGTATTAAATCTCTCGAGGACGCATCTTGCATCCGGTTGCAATCACTGTCTGCAGGCAACTGAATTGATTTCAACCGTCCAAACTTGTAAATTTCTGTATTTCAAGTCTCTGATTCGCTATTTTTACTCCAATATAATACCTGCATTTAACTAAAGCTTTTTTCTGGTTGTTGATTGGCTATTTTTATAAACTGTCACTAAAATTACATTAATGCTTCCAAGAATCACAAATAACATTTAAACTCTCAAACTCATTATTACCTCAAGGTTACCTCATTGTTACCTCATTGTTAGCAACGTTTAACTTATTATTCTCACAGCTCCTACACTATTAAATTACGTAATATATTCACATAACATCATTACACAGGGATACAATAATATAAGCATATGCAATGACTGTTACATACATTTACAAATTATTACATACACATATTGCTTCAAGGCGGGCTGTTATTGAATTTAATTGTTATATAATTTGACTGAAATCATTTAAGTATTAAAATACTACCTCAGCTTCTCCTTTTGGTACTTTAAAGTTTATAAACAGTACTTAATATTCTCAAAAGGAACGCCACTTTCACCCACATATGAATAAACCATGGCAAAACTAATCAGCAATTTTACAGGTAAACAAGGGAAGGTAGCAATAGAAACCATACGAACAAATTGCACG
Organism: Deroplatys truncata; assembly: GCA_030765065.1. Lineage (NCBI taxonomy): Eukaryota > Metazoa > Arthropoda > Insecta > Mantodea > Mantidae > Deroplatys > Deroplatys truncata. The sequence continues at coordinate 52,079,826 of CM060975.1, read as the reverse complement.
TTGTCATGGTAGCTCAGAACAACGATATAAACCAAATTCTCCCTATTTATTTGAAAATTATTATCTCCGTTCACAACTTCCATCAATCGTTCCTGCATTCGAACTCATGACTCTCCTTCTCTGCTCTCGCAGACACTCTCACTTGTCCGTATGCTGCAAGAACGCACCAAATAAGTAGTGGAACACAACTGTTGGAACCCAGGGTTCGCATTCAATCTGCTTTTTATACCCGAGCGGCGTTTTTTTTTTTTTCAGAAAATTCAAATTATGCAAGCGGGGACGGGAATTTTGGAGATTTCTATATACATCCTGATGAGGATTCCGGAAAGTTCGAGGAGAATAGCCCACTTCCTTCTCTTCAATCACACACACACACGCCAGCCAGTGCCGAAGCCACGCCTTGCCCAACATGGAGCAAGCAGCTAGAAGCACTCATCTCAATATTTATTTACTAAAATGATGGCATTCGGCATGGTAGGAAGCAAAAATTGTGCGTTACAGGAGTTAAGGTGTTCTATAGACCCGTGTCGAATTTCAACTCAACGGAAAAACCTCACTTTCACCCTGTAACGTAAATTACTATTTCCGCACTCTGTTTTTATTTAGCAAGAAGTACATTTCGAATTTCATTAAGCCACTATTACGTAATCTAGGAGCAACAGCACTTGGCTTCAGCAAAAAGGCGTCAAGTAGTTTTCCGTGAGCAGAGTAAGAATGGTTTCCAGGAAGGTGTTAACCTCTCTTAATGGACGCGAGCATGATGAATCAAAAAGCGTGAGGTAAGTTAAAAAGGACTTCTTGCCGGCTGATGTCCATGAACCGCCGCGCCAGTGTAATCTGCACAAATTGCTGTGTGTCTCGCCATTGTTCGTCCATTCACTCAACCTGTCGCTCTGCGTTCTCAGAACTAGTTTCCGAGGGCTTATTGAAAGGCGTTATTGAATTCTGCTACAGTATTATTGTTATTAAGGCATCAGTGTGGGAGTAGACCGGAATTCCTGTATTATGGTGCAAAACGTGAGAGTATGTTGCTGAGTGTGCTGTGATTGGCTCTTACATTATCAGGCGTTGTTGGGATAACAAGACTTAACATATACAGGATGTATCTAAAGGTTACTGACCGGGACACATTCACGCTTACAAGTCATGACAGCTAAAATCTTTCCCTTCTTTGGTTTTTATTTTTCCTATCCATCTAAAAAATTGATAAGGAGATTTTACTATAAACATACGTTTTGACACCCTGAACAAAAACCAAGCAATTTTTTTTAAAAAACAAAGATTCCTATGTGTAAGTGTGCTGTCTATCTGTGAACAGCAAAATTAAAAAAATACTTGGTATTTAAGTTCAGCGTTCTCTAATGATGCGAACAAAGATTTTCAAGAATATTCCTCCACCCTAAACTACTCTATACATGAAAAATTGTTATTTTGAACTTTTTTCAAATATGGCTCTAGCGATTTTTATTAAAATATCACATGATTAAGGCATTTGCTTGACAAATATAATATGTACCTTAAATATTCTCGCAATAGCCGTGAAGTCCTCTTTATTTAGAAGAAATTTTGTATAATCTTATATAACTGCTAAACGTTAAGCGATAAATGAAAACGTAATACACAAAAATGAAGATCTGTTTAAAGCACATAATTTATTTCAAATACGTTTTTTGTGACATAAGTAATTTCTGGGATATACGTTATTAAAGATTGGAATTGTTCATTTATTGGTCATTCTCTTTAAGTTCTGTCAATATTCAGATGTTTCTCTCGATTGCATGGAAATAGTATGGAATTTTAAGACCATGATATAGGTTCTTACACATTTGACTATCGCTGTTCTCTTAATATCTATAACAAAATATGAAATGCTACGTAGCTATTTCTGGGAAGGTTTATTTAGATTAAAATGAAGTAGATGGAAAAATAAGCTTTAGAAAGAATGGTTTTTATACCCACTAATAAAGATAGAGGATAGAGAAAGTCATGTGAATGCATCACGTCAAATGTTTTTGTTACTGCATGTTGAAGATTGTCTAACACAGCAATACAATTTTGGCTGTAACGAAGTGCACTTGGCACAATAAAAGGAAAAAAAGTTTACACACTGTTTCTGACTCAACGTATTGACTTAAGTATCTTGAAGTATTTGACTAATAATGCCCACGTGGAAGCTAAAAAGTGGCTTTGTTCTAATACATTTTTATTAAATTAAAACAAAACTGAATCCATTTTATTTACTAGGAAAGTTAATGATGACATTTGAGTCAGTATTTTTTAACACTTAAATAATATCTGTCTAAATATATAATATAAAATTTAATAACAGCACGCCTTAAAGCAATATGTGTATAATATAATATATAAAGTGTATATTAAAGTCACTGTATTATGTTTATTTTATTATGTAGATGTATAATAATGTTATAGAATGTATTACGTAGTTTAACAATGTAGGAGCTGCGAGAATAGAAGCAAGATGCTTTTCGTAGCAAACAGAATTACAAAGTAAAAGCCGAAAGTTGATAACAATGAGGTAACCTTGAGGCAACAATAAATTAGAAAGTTGAAAAAGGCTACTAATAGTTCTTGGAACAATAATAATGTGATATTTAAAACAGTTTATAAATAGCCAATCAAAAACTAGAAAAGCTTCAACTTAAATAAAAGTATTCTATTGGAGTAGTCTCAGCCTATCAGAAGCTAGAAATAGAGAAAATGTACAAATTCAGGCGGTAGACGCTACAAGGAAGCGTAATTAGTACGTACGGTAAGGGTTCTATGTGAAACAAAAATTTATTGCGGCGAGTACCTGTTAAAAGTGCAATTAACAATAATCTCACAGCTCTACAGTAAGATACATCAGTGAAGTGTTATTTAATCGTGTGAATGATTAATAAAAAAGGTACAATACAATTATAAGTTGTGTAAACCTTGTTCTTTAGCCGTACCAGCCCTGCTAGGAGATACGTGCTCTAAAAAACAATAATAACGCAGCCGATGTATACATACATATATACATAATATTTAAATAAATAGCATTAAAATAGTTATTACACATAAAGTAAACGTGGGGCGAAGGCCACCGGAAAGTTAGTATTGTACGTGCGGCGAAGACGCCTAGAAACAATCTCCCGCAAATTGGCATCCATTACGTGCGTGATCTAAAACAGCTTCAAATTGGTGCCTAAACGTGGTGCAACAACAATTAAACCCCTTCACAGTAATAGTTTAAAATTCTTAGTGTTGTAGTACACAGACTGGGAAGACCATATTGGTTATATCAGCAAAAACTTGTCAAGACTAATGTTTTTATTGCGAATTTGAAAATGTACACGCCAAAAAGTACATAAAAATAACATACTTCCACATCATACTATTATTATAAGGACTATTATTATTGGGCAACAGCATTATGTTCATAAAATTAAATTAAATTAAAAAGCAATTAGAACCATAACCGACTCACGAACAAAAGCACACCGCAGATAGTTGTTTATAAGCGAACAAGTAATCACAGTTACTAATGTGTATACTTTTTAAGTTGAAATTATATCAAAGAAAATTCTCAAAGTTTAAGTTAAAGGAGTGATATTCACTCATATAATACTGGAAGTAGAATTTTGTTCAATGTATCCAAATGTAGATTGTCTAAAACAATGAATAATTTTCCCATCATGGTAGTAAAGATAGAAATACAATTCCATACCATGTTTATGAATTACAAAAGAGGGCTTTTATCAGGATTATTTGTGGTCATTTGACACATAATAATATTTATGATATTAATGCATTCTTTAAATAATAGAGTAGTTTTAAATATTTAAGTTTTTTTAAACAGTCCTATAATTTTAATTAGCAGTGTGTTTATATTGTACATACCATTATTTTTATCTATGTATAGTACACTAATAAATGTTCTCTGAACTTATACAACAAACTATTAAACTATAGCTCATTTCCTTGTTATTTTCAGTCGGAAATTAACTGCACCGAAAGCCTGGGGGTTAAATTAAACATATATTAGACATATGGAGAGAATGCGAGAAGTTAAATTGTTAGATTAAAACCCAGTTTTGTAGCGGATACTTTATCCACAATACCTACATCTGGTTAACATCGATATAAAATCGATTTGGAATCGATCTCCTTCAGATTACTCTTAAATATACAACGTGTATGCTAGAGCAAAGAGAAACAATAGCTGTATATTTTATGTAATCTTACCTATTGAAAAATGAGTGTCCATTTCACTCGTTTTACACTCACCTGAAAAAAGAGAGATACATATATTAATACCTTAGTTTAACGATTCAGAAGTTATGCAATAAAAATAAAGATAACATCGTGGGCATTATGGCCTTAAGACTGTGGGCACACGCTCTACACAATTATTATACAAGGTGTATAGAAACCAAGGGCTGTCCCCTTGTTGCTGTAGCATCACTTATTACTTGCCATGGGCCGTAGATATAATTACTGCTTGTATGTGTGCTACAACGCATTCTCTTGTACCCATTACTCCTATAGATACATCTCTGGTCGACCACACTGTAATACGGTGATTACACGTGACGTAACTGAACTGTTACGACATCCATAATACTTCAGCGACTCATTATAATCTTACTGGGGGCGCGCGCAGCTTCTCTGTCGCCCATGGGCGTGCCCGGCTAAAATTACTGGGGGGAAGTCTTGTGATTTTCAAAAGTCAAGTGTGGGTAAAATGTATGTTATCACTTTACTTTGACCATTCATAAATTTATAATATTTGCAAAAATAAATGTGCCTACATTTATTTTATAGTTAGCAGAATACGATTCGCACTTTATTTTCAGTGAATAGTAATGAAAAAGCTGATATTAAGAGCTCTCGTTGTTTAATAACAGTTCATATTATATCTTATAACCTACTGATGTTGATCCTTCAAAGAGAGGCGACTTGCAAATTATTTTAATTCACAACTTTCCAAATGTTTGTTTCCACATTTTATTACTACTTATAAAAGTGTTTATTATACAGAAAGTTTCTAACTTGTCAACTTCAGTTCTGTGAGTGTTGAGGCAGTATTTTTAACACTTAAATGATATCAATCTAATTATATAATATAAAATATAATAACAGCCCGCCTTAAAGCAGTATGTGTATAATATAACATATAAAGTGTATATTACAGTCATTGTATTATGTTTATTTTATTATGTACATGTATAATAATGCTATGTGACTGTATTACGTAGTTTAACAATGTAGGAGCTGTGAGAATAGAAGCAAGCTGCCTTCCGTAGGAAACAGAATTAAAAAGTAGAAGCCGAAAAGTTGCTAACAATGAGACAACAATAAGTTAGAAAGTTTAAAAAGGCTACTAATAATTTTTGGAACAATAATAATGTAATATTTAAAACAGTTTATAAATAGCCAATTAAAAACTAGAAAAGCTAAAAGTTAAATAAAGGTATTCCATTGGAGTAGGCTTAGCCAATCAGATACTAGAAATAGTGAAAATATACAAATTCAAGCGGTAGACGCTACAAGAAAGCGTACCCGAGCAGTTCTGTTTGGTACGGTTTAGTGGAGACTTGAGAATTCATTACGACGAGAATACTATAAAGTTTACCTGTTAAAAGTGCAATTAACAATAATCTCACAGCTCGTGTGAAGGATTAATAAAGAGAGTGGAGTACAATTATAATTTGTGTAAGCCTTCTTCTTTAGCCATACCACACCTGCTAAGAGATAGGTGTTCTGCAAATTACTACTGACGCAGCCGAGGCATACATGTGTAATATTTAAATAAATAAATAAACAATAAAATAAAACGTTGGTACCTAAACGTGGGGCGAAGGCCACTGGAAACATTGTACCGTACGTGGTGCGAACACTCCTAGAAACAACCTTCCGCAAATTGGTGCCTAAACGTGGTGCAACCGCAACAACAATTAAAACTCCCGCAGTGTGTGAAACATCAACATGGTTCAGCCTCATCTGTGCCGTTGCGCTTCAGAGATGTGTTTTCAGTCTCCCGAGAATACTTGATAATCGTTCTGCTTCACAAGAAGAACCTGGTAATACAAGCCACAGCAGAATTTCCATGTTATTGAACAATTTTCTGCAATAAAAGGTAAAACTTACCGGAGGTTCTTATTACAGTGCATTATGGTGTTTGACTATGAATTTTAATTTGTATACATTTAAAGACAGGCAAGCCTTAATTTGATAATTTGAAAGGCATAATATTAGGCTTTAAAATTTTACTAATCAGGAAAATAAAGTAGTTGTTCTCACAGACTCAGTCTCTGCCATTCAAGCAATAGAACGGTATGATAGTCCAGATGAATCTTATAATATTAAGTAAACAAAATTTCAACAGATAGTATTACTGTGGATACCAGCACATGTGGGAGTGAATGGTAACGAGACTGCAGACTTTCTGGCGAAAAAAGGTGCAGTGTTATACTCAAAACATATTAAGTCTTGTGGACTAGATATTAAACTAAAAATGTCAAAACTAATATTGAACAACAATACCAATACAATATTCACAATGAAATTACTAACAAAAATTACTCCAACGTAAAAGAAGCAGTACAAAAAATAAAAAAATGTCCCAAGGAAAGAAACCGTTGCCCACTTCAGATTAGCCACTGGACATGACTGTCTGGAGGAACATCTACATAAGTTTGGTTTTATGAATGAAAAAACATGTAAGATTTGTAATGCTGACAAGATTTTAAATGGAGAACACTTACTAGAATGTCCAGAATTGAGGAAAGCTGTACCAGATGGGAAGATACGCAGTTTATATTGCCTAGGAAGGGAAAAATTGATGGAACAAAATCCTGCACATTAGATCAACAACAACAAATTTTACTAATCATATACCCGTAGACAATCCTCTGTAAATGTCGACTACAGTACTGAGAGCATCATAGTAGACTTTCTTCTTGTACATTCTAACTTCCACACTTAGTGAACCTAAATAAAGTTCATGATAGATATATAAATCACGGAGTTTCAAAGCTGTCTTTTTCTGTTAGGATTCTCTCCATGCATTCCACTTTTAATTTTCTGTTGCCAAAAAAGCACGCCTTTTCTGTAAAGGCTCAGAATTCAAAATATAAATCCAAAGTAATAATTTAAAATGATAGATGCCAAAAGCTTCCAGCTAAGAAATTGGAGTGGTCAAAGCCCCCAACCTCTACCAGGCACGCCCGTGCTGTCGCCCATACTTTTTAACACCTTCAAAGCAGCAGTACAATGGGATCTCTTCCCCAGATAATCAATGAAATACGTGTATTTAAAATAAAATATGTTCTGTTTATTGTAATGTTAATATTCTAATAAACTGAGTTAATTTCAATTGCGTCAATGTGTTGCTTTCACGTTACCTGAAAAAAAAACAATAAATACAGCGTTGACTCAACAGTGCTGCCATTTGTTACACTCTTCACAAACACGTTCAAGATGCTGCCACCCGACCAGCATTTAATTGCATTTAATTAAGAAGGTAAGATATTTTTATAAAATTCAAAGTTTTGAAATTTTAGTGTGATCAACCAATACATTCGCATACAACAGGACTGCAATGTTATCTAAATAAGACGCTCGTATGAAAACTATAAAATTCGCTACAGCTCGTTTCATAATCATACTCACGTCTTAATTACTACCATTATAGTCTATTTTACGTTTACAGGCTTTTGTTATATCCTATCAGGTGTTTTCATCAAGCCAGTTTCGTTTTAATGCTAAATATTTTATTCGATGAAAACATATGAAGATTAAAACATGAAATGGTATGTAAAATTGTTTTGTGGCGTTAACCATTTCCGAGATTTACTTGTTTTTGGTTTGAATTTTCAAATACTTATACTTTTTTCAGTTATAAGTCGCTATTCATTTATTCTCGTGGTCTTGTGCAGAGCATGGAATTTCAAAGCGATCACATAGCGACCTACTTTTTAAATATCTGACAATCGGTTTATCTATTGCATCCTTCTTATGCCTACAACGAAATGTGTAATCAAAGTTTATCTGGATTAACAAGAAGTAGATAGAAGAATAATATTTTGTAAGAATAGTTTGTAACAGAGTGGGTAGAGAGATTTATGTGAATGCAGCATATCAGACGTTTAGGTCAAGTACTGTAGTTATCGAGTTTACATTTTGTGTGCAAGAGTTAAAGCCATTTTTATCGATAAGTAAAATCTTTTGTTGGAACTGGTATAAATTTTGAGCTTGTTCATACATACAAGACTTCTGAAAGCTACAGTGCTTCAGATAATATTCGAAAGTATTCATAAATACTGTCCATAAAAATACTGTCATACTTTGAACTGGTATTACGTCATCTTTGAATAGTCGTATTTGGGTGAAGTTAGAGACATTCGAAAGAAAAGCTTAAATATTTTTTACTGTACTTCGTAGACATTGAGTGTGGTTCCCACGAGTGACGCTGCAGACATCAAGGCGATATCTCATTCAAGCCACAACATGTCTGATGAAATTGACTGGATGGCAGCAGTGATACGAACTTGCACTTCTTGCAGGTTTTGCAGGATCATCAGGTTTCAACTTATGCAGTAATTGCAGTTTGTAGGGGTGAAACTTCAGTCGCGTACGCAGGATCTTAGATACGGTGCATTTAGGGATGTTTAACTGCTGACCAGCTCTACGGACAGACTTATTAGGACTACGTACAAATGCCTTCGCATTGACAGTTGTCCTCACTGAATGGCCTTTCGTTTGATGACATGCAGCCACGATCTACAAAATCACGGTACCACTTCAAAATTGACGTGTGTGTTGGAGCTTGATGTTGAAACCTTCGCCTAAAAGCAGGCTGAACCTGCACCAGACTGCGTGCTATGATATTCCAAAACACATCAACTACTTTCTTGTGGGTTCGCCATAACTCCTTAAAACTTCTTTAATAACAACACAAGTTTAAAAGCAAACATTCGCATGTAACCTGCCTGCTAAATATTCAATAATGAACGCCGTCGCGGTAAGTTCGTGTTAGTGTTATTTGCTGAGCGCCTTTTATTGTATTACTAGTTTGAATTTTGGGTTCTTTGTCCTCCGGCTAGCTATTATTACTACTCAGTCGAGCATATCTCTTGAACAGTGTGTGTAAACGGAAAGGAGTTGTTACTAAAAGATAACACTGATAAAAGAATTTGTTTTTACACTTTTATTGCCGTCACACTTTATTCATTTCACATAATTATTCTTGATACACGCCAAACTGAAACTGTTAAATTTTCTAATGTTACTATAATCACGTATGTGCTGCACATTATTAATTCGCGTATTTCACATTTATAACTAACTTTACGACGCAAGAGATTCTGTTAAACTGTGCGAAGTGTAACCCGCGAATGATTCTGATGAACTGAGCGACGTATAACCTTTGTATGATTCTGTTTGACTGCACGACGTATTACTCGCGAATGCTTCTGTTGGACTGAGCGTCACCCGTCTCTTGGCTTCATAATTTATACTCCCCCACCCGATATGCCTAAAGATTATAACAGAGCTGCTATTGGTTAATAAAACGCGCCAACATTAGCGTCTATTTTTATATCCAATCAAAATTACGAACACATATGCTCTAGGGAAAATATTCCCTCCATTTCTACAGAAACGCGCGCTACTCTGACGTCATTTGCTTGCCTCTTCTAATTAATAAACAACTCACCCCCTCGCTCATTGTTGCCCGCTCTTATTGTCAGTTTCAGTGAGGTCGTGTAAACTTATTTCCTAACAATGATTATAATTAACAAACATCTCAAATCACTGTCATACAACAATGTTAAGTTACACTACAATCACTCTGGCATTTACAGTGTTGTGATATAAAATACTGCCACAACCCACATCGACTAATTACAAACGTGAGTGAATTTAGTTTCTGTGTTTGATTCCTACGATCCCGTCCATTGTTATCCATTGTTGACATGCGCAAAAATAGTTGAATTTTTCTTTCGAATGTCACCAATTTCATTTAAATACGATTATTCAAGGCAACGTGGTGCCAGTTTGGTGTATGGCAGTAGCAATATCACCAATGTAAATGAGCTGTCTGCGCTACAGACGAACGCAGCTGAATTTTATTCATATGCACACATTTGCAGCGTTGATCTTTCTCAAGAGATAACCAGGAAATACGCTAACGTCATTTAAAACACTGAGATACCGTTTCATTTAGCATAACACAATAATTCCTTAAAAACCTTCTAGGATGAAACAACATTTTCACCGCACAATCGAAACTGTGCTTCCGTCACACGTGTGTTGTAAAATAAGACGTCATTTACGGGAAGATCATAACATATGCCAAGCGAGCGAGTAACCGTATTTCAAGTGACATAAAATTTGCATTAGTTGTAGATGCAACAGTACCACAAACTGACATCATCATTATGTTGTGAGAGACGTAAGCCAACTTTCACTTGTAAGTCTATCTCAACGCAATTATACAACCCAACAGGAGAATGAATCATACTCAAACATGCATACAAGTTTCCTTCTTTAGCCTCACCTGGAGAATATATCTGTCCGGAGTGGATTACTGGACCTCCGCTGCCTACGTAATCTCACCCAGCCATCTATATTTAGAACTGGCATAGCTTTGAGTACGAATGAAAGTAAAAGTGAACCGATTACAGATATGGAAGCAGAAGTGAGTAAATCCTGGGATTTACAACATACTATTTAATAGATGTTTGCACAAGATACTGTTATCAACAAATGCATTCTTTATCCACAATGTATATAAAAAATTTGAACAAATCTATAAAAGTTTGATCTGTTACATTCATATAAGTTTCTCTACCAACTATCGTTTATTAATTTCTCTACCAGTACATACGAGGGCGGTTCGAAAAGTAACGCACAATATTTTTTTACAAAAAGTTTAATAGTTAAAACAACAACAAAAATCACAAATGAACTTACACCTTTTACCTACTTTTCGACATAGTCACCAAGTTTCTCAACACATTTCTCCCATCGTGATACCAGTATCAATATGCCCTGTTCGTAGAAGTCCGTTTCCTTGGAGTATAGCCATCTGCGGACAGCTGATTTCACTTCCGCATCTGTCGCAAAGCGTTGGCCGGCCAGGAATTTCTTCATGGGACCAAACAGATGAAAGTCCGACGGTGAAGGTTCCAGACTGTATGGTGGATGCTGGAGCACCTCCTAACCAAATTTGGTGATTTTCTGACGAACAGCAGCAGCAGCAACATGGGGGCGATAATTGTCATGAAGAATTTTGACATCGTCAGCATTCACACGTCACCAAAGATTCCGCATTCACAGGACTCTCGTGTTCGGCAAAGTCCACCAATACAACATCATGCATATCCCAGAACACAGTCACAAGCACTTTCCTAGCAGATTGAGTCACTTTGAATTTTTTCTTCACTGGGGAGTCAGCATGTTTCCACTCCATACTTGCCTGCTTGGTTTCTGGCGTGTAGTGATATGCCCACGACACATCACGAGTGACGATTCCTTTCAGAAAGTCCTTCTGCGGTGTATCGCGTTAGGTGATTCAAGCTCGTCATCATTGGCTGGCCCTTGTGGTTTTCTGTCAGGTTCTTAGGCACCCAGCAAGCAGTAACTTTACGAAATTTCAACGTGTCATGTACAATGTCGTACACTGCACCATAGGAAATGTTGAACTGTTGCGATAATGTTCGCAGTTGCACACGCCGGTCGTTCAAAATTGCCGCCTCAATGTATCTGATTCTGCGGGGTTGCAGCTGTTACCGGCCTCCCGGAGCGTGGCGAAACACTAAGGTTCACACGGCCCTCTAAGAAGTATGCACACCACCTGGAGACATTGCTACGGTCCATACAATCATCCCCATATACGCCAGGCATGCCCCTGTGAATATCACTCGATTTATGCCCTTCGGACCACAAATATCGAGCCACATATCCCTGCTCTTCATACGTGGACGACAGTAACATGCGCGGCATCCTTTTTGCGTAGTTCACGCTTCTCTTGCTAGAACTGCACATGAAACAAAAAATACCTTCTGTAGTGAAAACTTCAAACTATATCTGTGTGAAATTGCAACATTCCAGCTGCAATACCAAGGTAGAAAAAATTATTTTGCGTTACTTTTCTATCCGCCCCCGTAGTAGATAGAGAAGGGATTGCATTCCACTAAAAAATTCGATATGGATATTTCAATGGAAGTAACTGTTTTGAGGCACCCTGAATAAAAACAACAACATTTTTAGAAAAATATGCGCGTGTGTCTGTGAACAGCGGAAGCCCAAAACGAGTAATCGGTTAAATATCAAACTGGTATTTAAATTCAGTACCTTCCAAAGATGCGACACGCGAAGATTTTCAAGAAAATCCCCCCACCGCAAACTACCCCTTATATGGAACACTTTTTCAAACGTTTTATTTCCTGGAAGATAGCTCTAACGTGATTAAAATACCGTATGTAAATATATTTACATAATAAATAAAATGCATATCTAGAATTTTCTGGGAATAGCTGTGAAGCCCACTTCATTCGGAAGGAATTTTGTATAATCTTGTAGAACTAGTAAACGTTGAGCGATAGACAAGAACGTACTGAACAAAAACTCTTACATGTCTTTAAAAAACACAGTTTATTTCAAACAATGTTTTTGTGACATAGGCCACTTCCAAGATATCCTTTATTAATGGTTCGAATTATTCATTACTTGGTCATTCTTTTAAAGTCCTGTTGATTTTCATTTGTTTCTCCGGATGTCATATAGATCAGCGTATAGCGTTTATTTGACTATGCTATTCTATACTCTTCCAAGACATGAGAAACAAGAGAATAGCTACATCACCTTAAGCATATGTTGAAAACTATAAACCAATATTGACAAAACATATCCGGAAGTGGCTGATGCCACAAAAAGGTTATTGGATATAAATGGTGTTTTAATGAGATCTACATTATTTGTGTGGTAACTTTTTGACCTTCTCTTATGGTTCACCTGTTATGCAAAACTCCTTCCGAATGAAGAGGCGCAAATAGGCTATGCCTAGAACATTTAATATACCTATATAATTTCTCATGTAAATATCTTAAATATACTAATTTGATCAAACTGTTATAGCCATTTTTGAGAAAATAAAAATATAGAAGTTTTTCCATGTAAAGGATAGTGGGGTGGTGTTATCTTGTGTCACTTTGTTAGATACTGAAAGTAAATACTATTGGTATTTATGTGAATTATGCTCTTCATACACACAGACCTTTTTCTAAAAACTTATGTAATACATTCACATGGCTTTCTCTACCCTCTACATTTTATTAGCGGGAATACAAACCACAGTTACTAAAGCTTGTTTTTCTATCTACTAAATTTCAATCCAAATAAACTTTACAGAAATAGCTACATTACACATTTCGTTGTAGATACAAAGGGAACAGCGATAGTCAAATATTTAACAACTGGAAGCTATATGCTGACCTTAAAACTTCATATAGTTTCTATGCAGTCGCGAGAAACAACTGAATGTTGACAGGACTTTAAGAGAATGACCAAGTAATGAACCATTCGAACCTTTATTAACGATATCTGAGAAACGGCTTATGCCACGAGAAACTAGAGATCTAGATTTTTTATGCAGTACGTTTTCGTATTTCACTTAACGTTTTCCAGTTATATACATGATTATAGAAAACTCCTTCTGAATGAATAGGACTTCACAGGCTATTCCCAGAAAATTCACGATATACACTTTTGTTTTGTAGTGTAAATATATTAAAGTTATGGTATTTTAATAAAAATCGTTAGAATCATTTTTATAAACTCAAAGTTTAGAAAAATCTTCCATGAAAAGAGTAGTTGTGGTTGGGGGATTTTCTTATGTTGTTCACAGACACACAGACACAGACACACACACACACACACACACACACACACACGAACATTTATTTAAAAAGGATTTGTTTGGATTTAGTGGATCTCAAAACGTATTTCCGGTGAAATATCGCTATCGAATTTTTGGTTGGAATGCAATACTTCCTGTACCCACTAGACGAGGTAGACAAACTAAAAATAATACGTCTATGCAGTCAGTGGTAAGACTATAGGGGAAAGTATGTCTTAGCGGCCTTTTGTATGTATGTATTGCTTCGTATGACATCACCCTGGAGGGGAGGTATGTGTAAGTGAAGTTAGAGGTGTTTCTTCCTGTTTGTTAACCGAACAGCTGACACTTTCCTGGAAATCTGATCTGTTGTCATGGACACAACGCCGCTCACAGCTAGCAATTTACCTCTTCCCATTAATATTTATCTAACGTTACACGGTTCACTGACATAGGCTACTCGTGTTAGCCTACTTCATTGTTGTGTGGCTGTTGGGAAGCTTGTAAAATATACTTTATATCTATCTTTGCATAAAACTCGTTAGTATAGCATAGGACTAGGAGGGAGGGGGACTTAGTACTTGGACCTACGCAGATCTTTTGCACCTAGGACCCTGACTGGGAGCCCGGGAGGAAGGGATGAGTTGAGAGGAGACAGAGGGCGGCCCGGACCAGGAGACACAACCGTTTTCAGATTTAAACTCTCCGGATGGCTCCCCTCCCTCTCTCTATGGGCTTACATATCCCCTGGGGGGTGCGAAGACCTTCCGCCGACACTTGCAACCCTGAAAGAGACCAGAGGAAAGGTGAAGTAAAATGAGAATGGAGGTGAAATGGAGGGACAGGAAATTCGGGGTTATAGTGATCCTTCCCAGCATTCACCTAACAACCCGGGGAAACCCCGAAAAAAACCAATGGGTCAGGAAGATCGGCCGCGAGTATCGAACCCACGACCTCCCGAATGTGGGCCACAGACGTTACGGCCTGAGCCAACCCTCTCGGTATAAAACGTTTTACGAGCCTTGAGTAGAATCATTACCTGTTCGTTTTACGCTAACTTTTAAAAATAATCTTAAAACAGAAATAAACTTCAAAATCCCTTTAACCACATCCTATATGAGGATTCTTGTAAAACGCCGTAAGTAAGGGTCTCAAGAATCTCCAATTGAAGTACACAGGATCGAATTAAAAGTTTTAAATGTAAGATAACCTCAAATCTTTAAATATATTAACTACAGGCTATAAAACAGAGCTAGGTGGCGCCGCGGTAACGTGTGTGACTCGCATACGGGAGGTCCCGTATTCGATCCCCGGCGACCGTCCATTCTGACTCATTGACTTTTCGTTAGCTCGAGTCGGCAGGTGAATGCGGAATAGTTAGTAGTTTCTCTTCTACCACTACTTTCCTTCCTCTCATTTCCTGTACCCGCCATCTTCCTTGTCATCTGTTCAGAGGCGACGGTGTTCGGTAGGTTGCGTCTGGGCGGTGGCTGTACGCTTTGCCGCTTTAGTGTGCGCCGTTGCGGAACTGCTCAGTTTCGGCTCACCTCCGAGTAGGCCCCACCAGGGGTAACCGCGGGGGTCTGAAGGCTTGTGTGCGGGCTCATGTGGCGTCGGATGCGCTAAATCTGGAAACGTTAGGGACCGCGTCTTTCCCCTCATCCCCCTCCCAGGGGCCACGGTAGAAGCTAAAAGGACCGTTACGGACTACTTGCGGTGCTCTGCCCTAATTGCGGGGACCCCTCCTTTGTCCATACCTTTACTTTACATTTTTAAGGCTATAAAATATTTATAAATTAATTAAAAAATCTGATGTGTTACACTCACATGACTTTCTCTACTCTTGTATAATGTATTTTTACAAACGCCTATTCTCCATATGCTTCATGTTAATCGAGATATCGAGATGTCAATCTTATTGCTAATTTTCTTGTAGATGCAAGCGGAATATGGTAGCTTTTAAGCGATGGTCAAATATTTTAACGCTGGTTGCTATGTGTCGCATTCCATTCTCTTTGCATGTCCAGGACATAAAAAAATGAATAACGAATTTGAGAAAAAGTATAACTATTGGAAAATTTAAGGGAATAACAAGCAATATCTCGAAAACGGTTCACTCAACAAAAGAAATGTATATAACATAAGTTGTGTATTTTAACGAGATCTACATTTTTTGTGTAGTAAAATTTTGTCTATCTCTTATGGTTTACCAGTTATGCAAAAGTCGTTCACAATGAAGAATACTTTTGGAGACATTCCCAGAAAATTCGAGATATACATTTCATTTCTCATGACATTGTCTTAAACATATGATATTTTAATCAAAATCGTTAGAGCCATTTTTGAGAAAATTAAAATTTTCGAAAAATGTTCCATGTAAAGGGTAGTCTGGGGTGGGGGGATTTTCTTGAAAACCTTCGTGTCGCATCTCTGGAAGATACTGAACCTAAATACCAAGTTTGGTGTTTATCCGACTGTTCGTTTTTGAGTTATGCTGTTCACAGACACACACACACAGACACAGACACACACACACAGACACACACACGGACATGTTTCCAAAAATGCTTTTTTTGGATTCAGGAGGTCTCAAAACATGTATTTCCGGTGAAATCTCGGTATCGAATTTTTGGGTGGAATGCAATACTTCCCCTACTTACTATACGTAGTAGAGAAAGTAAAAATACCCTTGTAAGCTGTAACTAAGATATCCTAATATGACTAACCACTAACGATTAAAATATCTGCTTGACTAACAGCGTATATGAATTAGTTTGTGAAGTTCCCTTTATTCTGATTCAGTTTTCTATAATTTTGTATATCCGAGAAACCACAAAGAAAAATTTACTGAAGGAAACCAAATTCGCATTTTATTTGTTTATTTTACCTCCTTTCCAGGGCTAATTTCTATGACATGAATTATTTCTCCATGCTTCTGATATTAACATTTAAATGCTGTTCCCGTATAGTGTACGTAACAAAACTTAGTATGAAATCACTCCTAGACAAAAATATTTGTAAACAAATTATTATAGGGGGTTTTAAACTTTTTTCTGTAGTATACAATATAATTTTGCATTATAACTTAAATTGAAGCGTAACTGCGGTAGTTTGAATTTTACGTCCGCACCCTTTTTTTGTAGCCATAGTAACGAAATAAACAAAACATGCAGCTCGCGTGGATCTTGAAATTCGCGAAACATACTTCAGTGGTTATAGTTTACTGGTGGTATAGTCGAAGATTTGGTCTTTAACACCGCTTCTGGAACAACAATCGTAGGTGGTACAGTCAAATCCAAATAATTGGTGTTTCTGTAAAGAAAGTAGCACCGGATGACCGTGCTGACGAATGAGAATGTGAAGAGAATCAGAATGGTTTTCGCGCGCAGTCCTAAAAACTATGTGTGGCGGGGCGGGTTGAAAACTAGCAATTCCAACAATGCTAGTCTGGAAGGTGTTAAGAAAAGTGTCACCGTTGCAGGTTGAAACGGAGTAGGATCATTTACACCAAACATGCTAACATTAGTGTGGCAAGAGGTGGACTACCTGCTCTACCCCACAGATGGATCCCTTATTCAACGGCAAGCTCCACAGTTTTTCTTCAATTTAAGTTATGGTTCAAAATTATATTATATACCGCAGGAAAAGTATACAAGTTTAAAACTCCTATTTGTGTACACCCTTTGTATCATGAATAACGTAACTTTTATATGAACACTGTAATAAACTGCTTTTGCAATTTTTGGTATAAGCGTTGTCTGCTTGTGTGGGGTTTTATTTTTAGAGGGAGAAGATCTGTGTAGAACAAAGCCAAGAAATTTAATTGTTTGGTTTAGATAAGTACCCCGAAATCAGTCGTCCTCCGTGTTGTAGTGATTACCATGCTACCTCTAGTTCCCGAGGTCGCGGGTTCAAACCTGGCGGAGGGCGATGGATTTTTTCGGGCGTAAAAATCCTTAGCACGTCCCGTGTCGTAGATTTACGGCGCGTAAAAGAGCCTCAAGCCTGATAAAGAGGCCTCTGAGCAAAATTACCGGTCTTTCACGCCCAATATAGAATGGGACGCTAAGGACCATAGCAGTTAAATAATAAAAATAAATAAAAACTCAAACCCCGAAATCATACTAAAACGTAACTAAAAGTTGTTCTATATACTATTCTAGTACAGTAATTTGCAATGTTTAATAAAACATACATGTTATATAAATCAATTCCATAGCACGGTTCAGTGCTTCATTTATCATTAGAGGTGCATCGAGGTTATAGGTAATGTTCGAATAGGGCGCAGAAGGAAGATGATAACCAAACCTTTGCACCGAAGAAAAGAATATTATAGAGCAGTATATGCGAGGGGTGTCCAATAAGTAAGTTTCCCTATTTTATAAAAAACATTACACACAATTGATCATGTTGCATTAATTTTATTTATATTGTACAATCCCTTTGTTACTTTTCTACATAGTAAGCTTGTTTTTCCAAGCATTTTTGGGGACGTGACACAAGTTTTTCTAAGCCAGTGTTGTACCAGAACTGGGGTCCTGTGCTCGTAACCAGCTGTTCACTTCTGATTGATCTGCGTCACGATGTTAAAGTGCTTACCTCCATGATGACCTTTGAGCCAGGGGAACATGTGAAAATCACGGAAAAGATCCGGTGAATATGGAGGATGCGAGAAAACTTCCCAGTTGAATCTTCTGAGCTCCGCCTGGGTCAAGATTCAACTTGGAAGTTTTCTCGTATCCTCCGTACTCACCGGAGCTTGTCCCAAGTGATTTTCACATGTTCCTCCAACTCAAAGGTAAGCACTTTTAACACCGATGATGAAGTAAAATCAGTTAACGCGACCTGGTACAACAACGGCTTGGAAAAGCTTGTGTCACGTCCCCAAAAATGCTTGGAAAAACATGTTGACTATGTAGAAAAGTAACAGAAGGATTGTAGGAAATAAAATTAATTCAACATGCTCAATTGTGTGTAATGTTTTTTATAAAATAGGGAAACTTACTTATTGGACGCCCCTCGTAATACCCTTACATGCGCGGTTAACCATCTTTGTTTTTTATAACCTGAGTTAGGCTGCCACCGCTATACATAATGAATATAAGTGAATTTGTTATGGTAGAGAAAGTGTTGACGTCAAATTTTGTTTTTAAAAGTATCTAATAAATATTTGATGCCGTATTTGTTTTGAAGAGATATTATTATACCCTGCTCCTTAAAGCTTTTGAAAAGTAACTGCTATTATTATGCTGTAACATACACTGTGCTGTTTCAGATACCCGATGAAAGAGTATTCTTGATGTTGAATTAGTAACAACTGTTCCATGCATCAAAGTTAAAGAGGCAGTATATAATGGAGCTGACACGATCTGCAGTGAAGTCAATCCATTACCATTACTGATTCTGGCCTCTGCATCCTGAGGTCAAGGGATTGTAGGCCGTATATTGTCTGTTTACATTACATGCCATTTCCCTGGAAGACCTCCAATTGCACGGCACTTAACCTTAGAAAGTGTGCGGTCTGCATGTCAACCGATCAAGCTATTACAATGCCGGTAATGAAACACTGTGGAAAAGTCCTTTAAAAGGCTGTTAAATGTGAACGGAATTACTGAGAGCCTACTTTCCAATCTGAAGATGCTTAGAGCTCAGGCTGATGATGGTTCTCTAGGCAACGGTTAGAAAATGTTCTAGCTTTGCTAAATTAATTTTCAGTAGCGTTTTTACTACTTTCTCCTTCGTTACACACAAATTATGTTAAGATTTCATGGGAAGTACGCATGCACCGAATCTACCAACTAGCTATGTCGAGATTTCATCGGAATACAAGTTTTAGGTCGAATAAAATAATTTTTACAAATATGTGTATGAACAGCATAAAAAAACGAAAAGTTTAATAAATACCAATTTTCATACTTCAATTTGGCAGTACTTAAGCGATGAAGATGTTAGAATTCCCTTATCCCATACTACCCCTTATTGTAAAATGCTGTTGATTTCTGTTTCTCTAAAATGGCTCTAATGATTTTGATTAAAACATACTATGTTTGAGATATTAATGGGGTTAAACGCATTTCTTAAAGTATGTGTGAACAGCCCATGAAGTCTTCTTTAGACAGATTGAATTCTGTATAAATTTTCCAAAATAACCTTTACATGGACAATATAAGCTATTTCTTTAAAATTGTTCTAAAGATTTCGATTCAAATATAATATGTTTAAGATATTAATGTGAGAAATTTAATTCATATATTGAACTATCTGCCTAGGAAATCTTCTTCAGACAAATTGATTCTGTAACACTTACCACAAAATATATCTTGTATGGAAAAAGGTTAGCTATTTTTCATTGATCCAAAGTGTCTCTTAAAGATTTGGATTAAAATGTAGTATATTTAAAAAAATTAATATAATAAACTAGAAGCATATCCTGAAATATCTGTAAATCAGCTAGCAAGTTTTCTTGTGGTTGATTCTGTATCACTTGCCCCAAAATACCCCTTTCATGGAGAACTGTTCGCTATTTTTCATTTCTCTGGAAGGGCTCTAAAGATTTTGATTGACGTCAGAAATTGCACATATATATACTCTTAAATATCTGTGATTAACGTGTGAAATCCTCTTCACAAATATATCCCTTTGTGTAACTGGGAAATAATCGGGGTACACAAAACTTACGACAATAAAAATGTAGAACTCATTAAAATACACAGTAATTGTCAAATAAACTCTTTCGTAGCCTTAGCCATATTCGAAATATTCAACGTTTACGGTTTCCAAAGTATGTCATCTAAGGCACGTACTTGAAGGTTTGCGATTCTTCTTTATTCTTTCCATCGCAATAGTCTGTTATCACTAAGCATTTGAACGCCACTTCCGTACTTATTGCTTAGTTTGAAATCATTTGTAGGTAAAAATATATACCGCCAATAAGGCAAAGTGAATAAAAGAATACTTTTTTCGACGACAGTATCTATTTTTGGATCCACTTTCCGTTCATACTGTCATGTCGTAAAGCTGAATTTTTTTCATTAAATGCTGTCAACCTAACCTAGTCACTTGTTTTGTCTATTTTATTGCACGTACGTACAGGAACTATATTAAATCCTCTAACTTTTTATGTATTAATTATTGCAGACATAGAATACAGTCGGATATGATGGTTGGATTTTACCATTTGAATGTTACATGGGTCTTTACTTCCTTTTTATTTGTTAATATTTATTTACGACTTAATTCATGCTACAGTTAAGTATGAGCTGCAAGTATTGATGTTTTTAAGGTCAACAAGTCGTGGATAATTGATCGCGAATTCACCACCGAGGTTGATGTCGGCGACCTTGCTACTGGAAACATGCTCAGCACGTGTTAGTAATTAGTTTTATTTTTGGTAAGCGTTATTTCTATTATTCACTATCGTCGAAAAAAATTGTAGCAGTGTACATGTGATAAGTGCATTGGAGAATCTCGAAAGTAGAAAATACTCTGCCTGGTCTCATATTTTCATATTCTTCTTCGTTCTCCAATGATGCACTTACCATACGTTTATCGAAATATCCTATTTATGTAGGGAAAATAACATGAGTGTTCACATCACGTTTCGTGTCGGCCGAATGCTGGGGTGGAATTTCTTGTCCATCTTTTCCTTTCATGTGTTTCAGGATTGTAGGAGCTCAGGAACGGCGGTTAGCTGTTGCGGCAGGACGGTGGGATTTACGCTATAGAAAGATTTCTCTCTAGCGCTTGGCGGGACTCCAGGTTGCAGGTGAATCGGGCAGGGTTAGCCTGCCTCAGGCCATGTTGGAATCGTTAAGGACCACGTCTTTGCTGGCGCACATCGTTGTCCGGATCTGGTCGCCCTTAGGGTATCCCCTTCATCCCTTCCTCTCAGCGGTCAAGTTGGAAGCACAAACATTGTAAGCAAGGCTCGAATGAATGCAATAGTTTGTAAATGGCAGAGAAAGTAAAAATATTTGGTAAATGTATGCAGCGTCAAAAAAATGTAGCATCCACGGTCTGCACACAAGGGCAGCGTTATTAGTGGTAGTGATATTTCTTATACTATTTCTTTTCTATTAACAAGACAAAAGTTTTGGTGCCATTCACAAGTCTTTTGTTTGGTAACCGTTACTCGATCCTCTAGAGAACGGTCGGAAGTGAAAGAATAACTCCTTACATATAAATCATTGACAAGACAATCTCGATTTATTGCCTCCAAATATCTTTTGTTATCTGTTGATCAAAACCAAGTGCTGTGTTGAGTAACACAATAAAATTCCTTTCTCGGCCATAATGCGCTATAATACGATTATATACATTCTTTAAACGCTTGTCAAATCCAACAGATTTATAGAGAGACAGGGTTTATGTGAAGTTGAACTTTCACTTTTACGTTGATACATCGTTGAACGTGACTCTTTGACTTCATACGCTTCATTAGCATTTCCTTATGCTCCAATCAATGTCATCGCAGTCTGTTCACTTTCCAAATCCCATGTACAGCTTGATTCTGCAGTTCAACACCTGGTGAACGTTTCAATTTATAATAATCATATCTATTGACTCTGTATTTCCTTGATAGTAAATGCTACTATCATTATTATTTTCGTTGGTGTAAGAAAAATTGCAAACTTGTTTATTTTCTATAGGAGAGAGAAAACAACATAAAAAGGTAGGTTCTTATTTAAAAAAAATCTTATGTGTTACACTCACATGACTTTCTCTACTCTTGTACAAACTATTTTTACAAACGCTTATTCTCCATATGCTTCATGTTAATCGAGATGTTAATCTTATTGATAATTTTCTTGTAGATGCAAGGGGAATATGGTAGGATTTAAGCGATAGTCAAATTTCCATTTGAGAAAAGGTATAAGTAATAGAAAATTTAAGGGAATAACAAGCAATATCTTGAAAATGGTTCACTGAACAACAAAAATGTATATGGCATAAATTGTGTATTTTAACACGATCTATATTTTTTGTGTAGTAAAATTTTGTGTATCTCTTATGGTTTACCAGTTACGCAAAAGTCGTTCACAATGAAGAATACATCTGGAGACATTCCCAGGAAATTCAAGATATACATTTTATTTGTCATGAAAATATCTTAAACATATGATATTTTAATCAAAATCGTTAGAGCCATTTTTGAGAAAATTAAAATTTTCGAAAAATGTTCCATGTAAAGGGTAATCTGGGGCGGGAGGATTTTCTTGAAAACCTTCGTGTCGCATCTCTGGAAGATACTGAATCTAAATACCAAGTTTGGTGTTTATCCGACTGTTCGTTTCTGAGTTATGCTGTTCACAGGCAAACATACACAGACACACACACGGACCTTTTTTGGATTCAGGGGGTCTCAAAACATGTATTTCGAGTGAAATCTCGGTATCGAATTTTTGGGTGGAATACAATACTTCCCCTACTTACCATACGTAGTAGAGAAAGTAAAAATTAAATTGATCTAAAATGACCATCATAACGTCCTCCACAAAACACGACTAATGACATTTACTTTCCCCCATAATATCAAGCAACTTTTATGCAAGACATTTCTTTCTACCTGGCTTAGTTTTGGAGAGTCTCAACTTAAATGGTCCACCCAGTATATTATACTATATTCCATTTAAAGAATGATTCTTCTATCCTTGCTAGGCTACTCATGATATTTTTTACCTAGGCAGTCTTCAAATTAAGCAAGAATGTTTCAACGTGCGAAAATATCACTCAAATGTTTATTTGTGGTAATAAACTCTTATGTGGAAAGAAAAGAAAGATGGAAAAAGCAAAAATCACTAAATTTCAACTCCGCCCCTTATGTGGCGTTTAAGAAAGGTCTAAACTTGTAAAATAAAATATTTAAAAAACGGTTAACGCTACGAAAAAGGTTATTTGATACTCTAAATTTTTCTTGTTGTAGCTTTGGTATATCTAACATTTTCTTGTTATATAAAATTCGCTCAAAAAAGGGAAATTCAGAAACAATTAAAAATACACCTTGTAATTCTCATTTTTCAACATAGAAGGAATGTAACGTTTTGGAAAAAGAAAAAATAACGAAATTTTTGACATGTAAAGCGTAGTATGGTTGGGGGATTTTCCTGAAAATTTTCGTGTCGTAACCTTGAAACATGCTGGACTTAAATGTCAAGTTTGGTATTTAACAGACGTTACGTATTTGAGTAATGCTGTTCACAGACACAGACACAGAAAGCCACAAGGTGCCTTTTCAAAAATACTTTTAGGTCCAGGGATCCCAAAACATGTATTTCTAGCGAAATCTATGTTGCAGATTTCAGTTTACGGATATGGTATTTTTGAGATGAAATTCAATCCAGAGTAACCGCGTCCAAACTGCTTTTGTATTGAGCGTTGAAACGTCTGTCTAGATACGTAAAACAACTACTAGTGGATAATACAGATAGGCAGGTTGCATAAACTACAAGGGTAGCTGGTTCACGATACATATACATGATATGTTAATTCCTTGCTGACCTCTGGCATGATGGTGTTATTTCTCGGGCAGGGCACCATGCTGAGGATGAAATATAAAAGATCTTAATATAAAATTCGAATCACGCGAGTTTCACAGCACACACTCAACTAGAAGCTGAAATAAGACGTCCATCTAAGGCATAACCAAGATCAGTGCCCTTTAACCTTGAGACCGGCCAGTCCTTTGGTCCAGCAAGGACATGGAGGCCTTAATACTATAACCACTGCGCCACTCTGACTCACTTTAGAGCTCATCGTCATCTTGTATTACGTCTGCTCATTTCGTCCAGGGTCTTCTTTATCTTAGTTGTGTTCCAAGGTCTCTTCCGGAGAAAGTTCCATGTAATGTATGTACTGTATTCATTTATGTCTGGTTTCCTATGGTGTGTAAAAATCTGATGTCACTAGAAATATATGTTTTGAGGACCCCGAAAACTAAAAAAAACATTGTTAGATAAAGATTCGCGTGAATTTTATTAAAATAAATACGTAAAACACGATATTCCCACATCGCCATCCACTTTAATTGAACAACCCAAATTACATCAGCGATGATAAAATATCTCTATTGTTTTATCAACAGTAATCTCACTAGAGGTTTTGACTTACCTTGAGAAAATCAAAACTCGAGTGGGATTTGATTGACTATTTCACGATTAAAGGAAAGTATGTTTTACAATAAATAAAATATGAATTAACTTACTAAATTAATTGATCGAACTGCTTCCATATACTTTTTGTGTTTCTTTTTGTGTTGTTTGTGCTGTTTTGGTGAAGCTAACTTTAAATATTTATACGGAAAACAAATGATGACCCCAAACAAATTAACAGATGCTAGGGAGGTAACATCAGATAAATGCTACGGGCGTGATAAAACAGACAAATGGTGATAACATGTGACAAACAGCCATGATTGGCTGAAACACGTCGCTTCGTAGCGTCTTATTGGTCAAAAGTATTGTGACGTTGTAAGAACGCGAGTCATAGATAATTCCAAGAGAGGTTATGAATTTATCTGATGAAACCTCGAATGGATTTATTAAAACTATTTCACTAATAAAACGTAACAGATTGTATTAATAATAATTACTTCCATACTTGTGTTGTTTAAAATGAAATCACCATTGTGTCAGCTGTTAGCTCAGAATGAAAATCGAGTGAGTTATGGAATACTAACCAATGCTACAAACAGTGGGATTAAGAAAGTGTTAGATTGCCTTATAAGTAATGTCGGTTTTTAAGTTTGGCGTTTTGTAAGACAGAATTGGCTTTCTTTGGTTCACCAATATTATTTGCCATGGCTAGTATTGCGTATATTGCAAGAATGTGTCAGCCTTCAGTTGTTAATACACAATCACAAATGGAAGTTCAAAGTTTGAGATTAGAGTCCTTCTAAAGCACTGCTGCAAACAAGATTATAAAGCTGCTGCCGCGGCTCGAAAATATGTGAAGTGGAAGGAGAAAGTGTTGTTAGTGAGCGTGTGGCACAACGATGGATCCAACGTTTCAACACTTAAAGATTTAGCACGTTCTGGAAGACCTAAATTATGGGATATTGAGAATATCCGCAGAGTTTTGGATGAAAATCCGGAAAAAGTACTCGTACACCGTCAGAAGAACTTGGTCTATCAAAATATATCATACATCGCCAAATTAGGAAACTTGAAAAATCAAACAGAAGCTGTAGATCTGTACCTCATGAATTGGCATCTCAACAGCTCAACGTAGAGCGGATATTTGTCGTCAGCTTATCGGAAATCCCATGGATGATAGATTTATCAACAGAATTGTCACATGTGATGAAAAATAGGTCTATTACAGCAACCCTGATACCTCGAAACAGTAGGTCAGTCCTCGTCAACCTGCCAAAGTCATAGTTAAAAAAAAACAGCTCGGCCCAAAGTAATGTGTGTCTGGAGGAATTTTAAAGAAGGGATTGACCAGAAGTTTGTCCAAACAAGCGTACAGTCAATGCGGATCATTATTCTCAACTGGAACAGGTTCGTGAAATTTTGAGATGGAGATACCTAGCATTAGTTAACCGAAATAGAGTTCTCTTGCAGCAGGACAATGCAACATCCCATACTACACGAACAACCATGGCAAAAATTTAGGATTTGGAAGGAATCGTACTGCTACCACACCCAGCATACAGCCCTGATCTTGCGCCTTCAGATTACCATATGTTGCCCATTTCTTGCGTGGAAGAAATTTCGAAAACATTGAAGCTGTGTATGTGGATCTCACCGAATTCTTCGCTTCAAAAACCAGAGACTGGGATAGTAAACCTCGCTGAGAGATGGTTAGAGACCATAGAATCTGATGGTCTCTGCTTTGAAGAGTAGTTTAATTTCGTAATTTCGCTTAAAAACCGACATTACTTATGAGTAAGTTCCGGATTTTTAGATGAAATAAAGCTTCATTTTAGGTTTCTTATACCTATGCTTAAAATAGTTTTCTTTTAGGTTTTTCTTGATTAAAGTAGTTTTTTTAATGTTTTGCTTCCTGGATCAATACAGGTATCAATAATTTTGCTTTTTTGGTACTTAGTTGTAAGATTTATATTTTGGCATTGCAGTAGATACATACATTCTCAAATTTTCTGGCGTAAACGATTTCCTATTATCACATAACACATTCTTGTATGAACAAAAGGTTCTTTCAACAGAACATGACGCCATTGGAGCGTAGAACATAGATCTCAGTGCAGCAGGTTTTAGGGGTAGTTCTCCTGTATAATTTTCTTCCTGCAATACTGAAATGATGATTTTCAGATCTTCAAAAGCAGGATTTCGTTAAAGTATCTTCTGCAACTTCGAAGAACATGCAACTCCCACAGGTCCAGGTATTTATTTACCCGAAACATTGCCAATGATATCTAGAGCATCTTTCAGTGGCAAAGTTGTACTTTCCAACCGGAGACTAGCTTCTGGTGTAAAACAAAAATGAGTCTTAATATACACAAGGGAAACGGCAAGAGTGCGGCACTTGAGCGATTTCTTAGCTTTGGAAATGCAGGAAGCTTCTGTTTCATCCAATTCATTGACGACATTTTTAACGTCTTTTAAGTGCTCGGCATAGTAAATGGCAGCAGACAGTCAAGTACACTCCTCCTGACCTATCAGCTGCATCCAGGGGTCACCACGTGATATGCGCTGTGTTGAAGTGTAGTAACTTGAGCTATCTACTGCCTATAAGTGGTGGAAATAATTTTACAATCAGTTTCAATCCGAAAACAACATTTTTCATTTCGGAAAAGGAAAAAAAGACTATTTAGCTTATTTTAGGTGTTAAAACCTCATTTATTTTTTTAGGTGTAATGAAATTCGCATATTCTGCTCCAAGAAGTGTGAAAGAAATATATATCTTGAAATGTGTTAATTAAATAGCGAGGAGAAATATAGGTTAAAACCTAAAATTCTGGGCCCTACTCATGAGACACCATCTATAGTTAACCTCAAATTAAGCTAAAACCAGAACACAATAAACACGCATATTTTTTAAGAATAATTTATCTAGAAATTGACACTGTCTGAACCTGCATTGATTAGAGATCACTTTTGATGACGCAGCCTATTAATCACTGCATACGGATACTATTACGGTTCAGTATTATCGAGCTGATGTTTGATTCGATAAAATCGCATCCATGCACGCATATTAAAAGATAAACGACAGTGATTGTCAGACGTTCCATACATTGCTAAGCGTTATTGGTATGTACATATATAAACGTGGCGTATGAACAGAATACTGATTCCATTAAGTTTCAGTTATTGTATTTAAAAACCTCCTGGTAATGTTAACACTGTCACCGAGTACGAGGCAAGTGTGTTAACTTTACATCGTTCTAACCAATATTCTATTTGTGTATTATCAATTGTAGTATACTTCGTGTAGTGTTATAATATTTATGATATAACCACCACTATAACACTTCATAATCAGTCAGAAGCTAATACCGAGACAGATAGCTTGAGGATCGCATTCGGGAGGTCCAATGTTCGATTCCCGCTGGGTCGGCCACTCTGACCATGTTTTATTTCGTAGTTTCCCCGGGTCAGTAGGCTAATGCTGGGGTGCTTCCTCTTCTACAAGTATTTCCATTTCCACCATTTCCCATTGAAGGACCAGGCGACGGCGTTCTGTGTGTTGCGGCTGGGCGGGAAGGTGCGTATTTGAAAGCTTTCTCCTGGAGCGGTATCCCTGAACTCTAGGGGCTTGCGGGCAGGGTGAGTAGCATCGAATGCGTTAAATCTGGAATCGCTAGGGGGCCCGTCCATGCTTGCACACATCGTTACCTTTCGGGTCTGCCCCTCAACGCTCCCCCAGGGGTCACGTTAGAAGGACAAAGGGCCTATCTGGCCTATATGTAGTGCTCTGCCCCGGTTGCGGCCTCTTCTTTATATGTATTCATACTTCTACAAGCTTGCTTGCTTTCACCAATATATCCACAGTTGTGCTTTGTGTGCGAGTGAGTAGGGCGGCGGGTTTCTAACGAAGAGATTCCGAGTTCGAATCACGAATACATATTATACTTCACGTATACATGTATTACATGCATGTACAGTATGATTTTTTCCTCCTGGCCCTGATGCGCAGCGGCTGGACAAGCCCGGGGGTTAGTGGTAGGAGAACAGCCGACACGTACCTTACGCATTCCTGTTGCACCACGCTAGGGAATATTGCCGGTCTCTCCCTTGCGTTTCTGCAGGGCCAGGTCGAAGAAATCTTACTATGCTTAACTGATTAAAATTTGTACCTGAAACACCTGCAACATGCAACCAACCGTCGCGGCGTGCACAACGTCAGGAAGTGAACGGGGATTCAGAAACACCTTGTATGTTTGAGATATTCACACGAACAATAAAATGTATACCACGAATTTTGTGTGGACAGCATATGAAGTATACTTTATTATTAAAACATTTACATAATTTTAACTAACTCAGAAGCTGGACTAGTGTACCTATCCTACTTTCTTATCTTGCTATAGAGCAGCTAATATTGCAATTATTCGTATTCAAACGTGCTCTTTCTCCGTTGAATAATGCAAATAAATTCAGTTGCCAGGGATCTCGTGATAATCTTTTAAATTCAAACGAAACGAAAGTCGTACTTGCGAAACAGACGCTCGGAGAACTTTGTCCTTGAATATAAATGTGGAACTCATTCACGAAATTGCCTTAAAATGCTATAAATGTCTCTATAGCAACCGGATATTATTAATAATTCAGAACATCACTACTTTGGATTTGCATATTGAAATCTCCTCGCTTTCGGTTTAGAAATTCTGCGAGCCAGTATGCAAATGAAATGAAAGGGATATGAAATTATCCTGCATTGAGAAAAACATGCACGCACGGTACCAATTACTTTGGTATTAAATGTTTACCTCCTAAAACCGCAGATAATTTACATTAATTTTGAATTAATAAGAGCTAAAGTGTACAACATTTTGTGACAATTAGGAAGTAGTCCTGAGGACACAAAGCGTCACTCTTGTGTGTTTAGAGAGTGGGAGATTGTTTTAAAAAGCGTCCTTAGCAAGATGATGCGGCAACCCATTTTGTTTGAGTAGAATGGAGTTTGCATTACAGGTCTGTATACCTTAAAATGAAGCAACGTAGAATCTGTTTTTCAAAGATACCAAATATATGATTTTAAAAACCAGCAGGATGCACCTATTTAAACTTTGGAAGCTGCGTAGTCAAGTGATTCATTACTTGCAGACCGACCTAATACCATGTACAAAATCTGTTACATTCTACAAAGGATTGTTGTTGTGTCTAATTGCTTTCGTCATAACGCGACAGTGCGTATTTGCCCTCGGTGTTAGTTTTTTTACTTTCTCTACAGCTTAACTGTACTAAAGACGAAGTATTGCATTCCAGAATAAAAAATCTGATGTGTTACACTCACATGACTTTCTCTACTCTTATACAAACTATTTATACAAACGCTTATTCTCCATCTACTTCATGTTAATCGAGATAAACATTTGAAGACTCTATCTTATTGCTAATTTTCTTGTAGATGTAAGGGGAATATATATTTACAAGGACAATATAGAAATACAGTAGCCTTTAAGCACATACATATCTCTTAATAGCTGGTTGCTATGTGCAGCACCATTCTCTTTGCCACAGATTAATACTCTTTGCATGTCCAAGACAAAAAAATGAATAACGAATTCCCATTTGAGAAAATAAGTGTTGAAAAATTTAAGGGAATAACAAGCAATATCTCGAAAATGGTTCACTAAACAAAAAATGTATATGACATAAATTGTGTATTTTAACGCGATCTACTTTTTTGAGTAATAAAATTTTGTCTATCTCTTATGGTTTACCAGTTATGCAAAAGTCGTTCACAATGAAGAATACTTTTGGAGACATTCCCAGAAAATTCAAGATATACGTTTTATTTGTCATGAAAATATCTTAAACATATGATATTTTAATCAAAATCGTTAGCCATTTTTGAGAAAATTAAAATTTTCGAAAAATCTTTTATGTAAAGGGTACTCTGGGGTGGGGGGATTTTCTTGAAACCTTCTTGTCGCATCCTTGGAAGATAGTGAACCTAAATACCAAGTTTGGTGTTTATCCGACTGTTTGTTTCTGAGTTATGCTGTTTACAGACACACAGACACACACACGGACATGTTTCCAAAAATACTTTTTTTTGGATTCAGGGGTCTCAAAACATGTATTTCAGGTGAAATCTCGGTATCGAATTTTTGGGTGGAATACAATACTTCCCCTATTTAGTATACGTAGTAGATAAAGTAAAAATCGATACAGAGATTTCACGGGAATACACATTTTAAGGTCCCATGAATAAAACAACATTCCTGTAAAAGGATCCGCGCACGCGCGCAAGTGTATCTGTGTCTGTCCGCCCTAAAAAACGAAACATCGGTTAAATACCAAAGTTGGTGTGCAGAAAATCCCACCACCCGGCACTATTCCTTATATGGAAAGATTTTCGTTATTTTTGATTTTCTCAGAAATAAATATTGTAGCGGACCAGGTTGAGCGCCGAGGATTACACCAGATGAGGTAAGCAGGCATAAAGTGTCGAAACGAGGTTACCTCAACACGACCGTGCTAAGGAACGCGGAGTCAGCTCTTCTGTATGTATTTATACTACGGGGGTTTGGTTCGAGTCGAATCAATTGTCGGAATCATTGTCTGAATGAATGTGGGAATCGACGTAGTAATCAGTTGAAGGGAGAGTTGTATAATCGACGACCTGAGGTCCGCTTACCTTACACGAGTCCAACGCAACACCAGGTGAACAGGTAAGGATGTATCTCCTCTAAGTTCAGCTTGCTTGCCGGGCTGCACCCCAATCTGAGTGGCCCACCTAGGGTCCTAATGTAGTCACACTAAAGCAATAATACAATTTATTGGCTCAATGCATCCCCTGTGCATTATTTAAATACCCCCATCCCAGAACGCCAACCTGGCCTACCTACCACCCCAGTACTGACGCATGCCCTACCTCTGAGCTATCACCCCCCTAGGTAACCTAACTACTGCGGGGTAACCACCCCCGGCAGGTGTGTTACAATATATGTACTATAGTGTACTATATGTTTAAGATATCTACATGAAAAACAAAATGCATATCCTGTATTTTTGGGAGTAGCCTTTGAAACCTCTTCTTTCTGAATTACTTTCGTATAATTGGTAAACTGCAAGAGGTAGACAAAATCCTACTGCACAAAAAAAGATCGTTTATAATACAAGGAAAGTCTCTGCTCACTCTGCAATACAAGAAGCTGCAATAATTATACCCATTTGGACCTATTCCTGTGGTATATGGGCTCTTTAGCGAATGCAAATATTAGGAAAATAGAACAATCCAAAACCGGATGTTATGTAAGTTAGTTAATGCACCTTGATTCATTAGCAAAAGTACTATCCATAGAGATCTTCAGATTCCTGAAGTCATCTAAGATCTTAAGAAACATTACATAAGACATTATTTGAGTTAATTTGGTCATTATAATGCATTATTCAATGAAATTTCAACACAGATACCTCATCTAGAGAAGAAAGAAGATTAAAATGGAAGAGATACACTGATCTCTTCATTGTCTAACAGAGAATCTTCACTGGAAGTCATCTTCTACACGTGTTTTATGTATGTTGTTTTCAGTGTTGACAAAACTGTAAGGCAACTTTGTTGCAAGGAAGTCTCTAAATAAAAACCGAACGGAATGGCTCAGGCGGTTTCGTCTGTGACACGCATTCGGGAGGTCCCGAGATCGATCCCCGGCGACCGCCCACTCTGGCCCAAGGATTAGTCGTGGTTTCCCCGGGTCCCCATGCGAATTCTGGGGTGGTTCATCTTCACCACGACTCTCCTTCCTCTCATTTCCTGTACCCATCATCTTCCTTGTCATCTGCTTCAGGGTTGTAGGGCCAGGCAGCTGGGCGGTGGCTTGTGCTCTATTTCTTCTCTGGCGTCGCTGCGGTACCGCTCAGTTAGGTCTCTTCTCAGTGTGGGGCTCGCTCCGGAGGACCCTGGAGGTTGGTGCGACGGCGGAGGATGCGTTCTATCTGAAAACGTTAGGGATCTGGTCTGGTCGCCCTTCGGTTCTTTCCCCTCAACCCTCCCTCCCAGGGGTCACGTTGGAAGCATAAAGGGCCGACTGGTCTGGATGAGGTGCTCTGGCCCGGTTCCGGGGGCCCCTCCATGATATGTATCTTTATCTTTACCTTTATCTAAACAAAAAAAATTTAAATGTAGATTTTGTTAAAGCACACAATTTATATCTAATAAAATGCTCTGTAGGTTAACAGTTTTTTGATACATTCTTTGTTCTTGGTTTGAATTGTCCATACTTCATACTAGTTTTAAACTGCTAAGCCACTACTCTTTTTACTTTCTCTACTACGTATAGTAAGTAGGGGAAGTATTGTATTCCACCCAAAAATTCGATACCGAGATTTCACCGGAAATACATGTTTTGAGATCCCCTGAATCCAAAAAAAGCGTTTTTGGAAACATGTCCGTGTGTGTGTCTGTCTGTCTGTCTGTGTGTCTGTCTGTGAACAGCATAACTCAGAAACGAACAGTCGGATAAACACCAAACTTGGTATTTAGGTTCAGTATCTTCCAGGGATGCGACACGAAGGTTTTCAAGAAAATCCCCCCACCCCAGAGTACCCTTTACATGGAACATTTTTCGAAAATTTTAATTTTCTCAAAAATGGCTCTAACGATTTTGATTAAAATATCATATGTTTAAGATATTTTCATGACAAATGAAATTTATATCTTCAATTTTCTGGGAATGTCTCCAAAAGTATTCTTCATTGTGAACGACATTTGGTAAACTGGTAAACCATAACAGATAGACAAAATTTTACTACACAAAAGACGTAGATCGCGTTAAAATACACAATTTATGTCATATTCATTTTTGTTGTTGAGTGAACCATTTTCGAGATATTGCTTGTTATTCCCTTAAATTTTTCAATACTTATTTTATCAAATGGTAATTCGTTATTCATTTTTTTGTCTTGGATTTGCAAAGAGTATTAATCTTTGGCAAAGAGAATGGTGCTGCACCTAGCAAGCAACTATTAAGAGATATGTATGTGCTTAAAGGCTACTGTATTTCTATATTGCCCTTGTAAATATATATTCCCCTTAAATCTACATGAAAATTAGCAATAAGATAGAGTCTGCAAATATTTATCTCGATTAACATGAAGTAGATGGAGAATAAGCGTTTGTAAAAATAGTTTGTACAAGAGTAGAGAAAGTCATGTGAGTGTAACACATAAGATTTGTTTATCTCGATTAACGTGAAGGATATAAAAATAAGCTTCTGTAAGAATAGTTTGCAGAAGAGTGAGAAGAGAAAGTTATGTAAATGCAGCTCATTAGTTTGTTTTAATTGTTCCATTTATAAGTAGTCTTTATAATTACAACCTTATCGGCGGCTTTGACTTTGGGATATCTGTCCATCGGAAATTATATTAAATCATTTTAAGTTTGTGATACCCATTGGGTTTTTCTACTGCTTTAGGTTTCCTTTAAATATTAAATATCACACCCACACAATCTCTCATTCATACTTCCAGACTATAGCAAAGATAGGGAATAATCCTAGGTAAAGGAACATTTCTCCCCTCTGGTCGAGAATCGAACCCGCGGCGAATCTGTGCTATGGATTTAATATGAGATTAGAAGTGTTTATTTTGAAGGCTTTTTCACGAACGACCCATCACTGCAAGGTTGTCTTCACTCAAAATCTCACTCATTTTGTTGCTCGAACGACTTATCACACAAACAGCCGCGCGTAATGGCATGTTCCCGTTTCAAGGTCTAGTGCTGTCTCAGTATGCAGACTAGAGCTGTCTATAGAAAAAGTTTTGGGCACTATTTTCTACCATTCATGCCTTCGAACACAAATGAGCTCCTGCACTCTCTCAGACTATTACGTTTGATATACCGAGCGGGAATACATATGTCTCATCTGCTGTTCAAACGCCCAGAGTAACCAGACCCAAGGGGAGGATCAGTCCGTTTACTTCACTAGTGTTGTCGCCTTCCTTATACGTAGCTCAAGTTCGCATGATAATGGAACAGGCGAAATACAAGTGCGGTCAACGGCCACAGCTGATATGTGAATGTATGCACCAACAATAATATACTTAGTCGGCTGTTTTACAATTAGTTTATTATTCGGTTATTGTAGGTAGATTATGAGGAACATTCTGGCTTTGAAGCCATGACAAAATTTCAGCTTTCAGAATTTGTATTGAGGATTTTTTCTTTAAGTATTGTCCGTTACTATCACACACCCTTCTTCCAGCCTCTGAAGGAGATAGGTAAATCATTCCCTAAACGCTACATTACTCATCCCTTTATGGTAATCACCACCACTTTTTTACTGAAACACTAAATCTGCACCTTATATGAAGCCATATTTGACCTATCTAGCATGGCAGATTATTACATATTATGATCCTTTATCTAATAATTATTCACGGCAACATTCATATGTTGGAAGCGTAAAATGCTAAAACAAAAATAACGTATTGTTTTTATTATAAGTAACAATATTATATTCTGCTTCAGCTGAAAAATTTATCACTGTGTTCATTCAAAATAAGATTATTCATTTGCTGGAATTGTAAATTGTTAAAAGAAAAATAAGTTATTATTTTAAGTTATTGATCCCATACGATAATGTATGGTATTTTCACCTGAGTTTCTCATTTAGATTTTGAAAATGAACTCATAATGTATACATGAAACCAGGTCATACACATTCAGCCCGAATATGTATTCTGTGAAGTGTTGTTTTAAATTTTCTTTTAAGAAAACTGTCTTTGATTTTATTTTTATCAGATTTAATACTGTACAACATTAAGTCGCTCTCAAATATCGTCATTTGTCATTGATTTGTTAATTTATATCTCATTAAAGGAAAATGAAATTTTAAATGCATTAAACTTCTTTTTTGTAGTGGACTTAACTGTATATACCATTAATGTAAAGAAACAGCTTTTGAAAAATTAACTTGAATTTACGTTAAAGGTTGGTAGTAACACACTTTACTTTAATGGCAGTTCTGCAATATCTGGACTTTAAAGAATAATTCTAATTTAATTTGTTGTATTATTATATAATTTGTAACGTTTATTTATACGGATGACTGAGTTGCTTTTTCCTATCACATAATTCAAAATTAAATTGTTATGAAGTTTTTATGATATTTATTTTGCCACATATTTTCGTATATATTTTGCTTAGGGGTAATCATAAAACGAAACATGAAAATGGCATTTACGTATCATAATGTAGTAGAACAAATCTTTGACTATAAAAGCAGGCATAAACAAAGTCGAAAACACAGTAACACGACATAGGCTATTGACATTGCTTTGCCTTAAGGCACTGAAGCAATACGCCTGACAACACCGCTATGATGTGAGCTCTCGAACGAGCGGATACCCGTACGGGTAAATACCCAATGAGACCCATTTCCCAGGAGAGGGCATGCGAACCAGAAGCTCGGCCATAGTTCGGTATATTCGTTGCTGCTTTTCGAACGAGTTGAGCTGGGAGAAGCGGACAAGTCCCACCATGTACCATATGAAACGAACAGGTAAAACGCATGTCCTTGACAGCTCTAATACAGACCATCTCCCCTGGATCACTGTACACTTGTAGATAGAACAAAACGACCTTTTTAACTAGGAGAAGGAAGACGACCTTCCCTTTCCACTCTAAATTTTACGACACCAAACAAAAGTTGTTTTGGTGCCAGACTTCAACAAGCACGGTTGTCAGATCTAGCAATTCTACAGCATTTTCTGGCTTCTCAGTTTTTACTTGTATGCTCTTATGTGTTGACGGAAGTGAATAGTGTTTTATATTTGATACTTAAGTGAAGTGGCGAAGCATCTCCCGAACATGATATAAAGAAAGATAAAAATCCTGATTTTTCATCGCAAAGAACTCCGATTTATGGTGTAGTTTTATTTTCTTCGGATTATCATAGGGTCTCGGTACTCCTCCAGTGAGGATATTGTAGCTATGTTCCACAAGGGGGCGCCCCAGGGAGGAAGGAGAAAGTGAGAGACACCGGGCGGCCGGAACAGGACGGCACAGCAATGACAGGACCTCTACAATCGGACAGACCGCAGACAAACCCCTCCCACACAGAGGTTCGTTTACCCCCGGCAACAGCCAAAAGCCGAGGGACGGGGGAAGTTCTCCTGAGAGCATCCTTTTTCTCTACCACGTTACACAGAAACACCATTACCCACACTTCCAACATTGAAGCATAAGATGAAGGAGTGGCAGGAAATTGGCGGCTGAAAGAAACCTTTCCAGCATTCACCTGACGACTCGAAAAAAACCAGAAAAGCTCATGCTCAGAGTTGGAGGTAGCCGGGAGTCGAACCCGGGACCTCCCAAATGCAAGTCACACGCGTTACCACGGCGCCATCTCGCTCGGTATGGTGTAGTTTACTATATATTCAGTCACAAACCTAGCCAGGAGAATTATGCTCATCAGCTTTTGTTATCTGACAGTAATCGAGATGTTTCTTTTAGGTTCAGAAGTAACTCAGATAAGTACCCTACATCAATTTGATATAAGGAATATTGTATTCGAAGTTTCATAGCAAGCGGTTTAGTTATTCTTACATGAAAATATTACGATAATTAATTAATTAATTAATTAATTAATAATAATAATAATAATAATTAATACTTCACACAAATGAAACTTGAGCTCACGTCTGCTCGTCAGATATTTACACATAACATAAAATTCTGTACAACAATTTTGATAGAGATAGTTTATTATTATTATCATCATAACTTTTATTATTATCATTATTATTATTATTATTATTATTATTATTATTATTATTATTATTATTATTATTATTAGATCCTTGTAACTTTAAATATGTACCGAAATATGAATGCGCTATGTTAACCAACAGTGTGAGAAGATTCGCTAAGTTAGAGCAGTTCAGAGCAATAAAAGAGTGTTAAAGGTATAAGTAAAAGTACGGACGTATAGAGGGGCCCCCCGAAACCGGGGCAGAGCACCGCACGTAGGTCAGTTAACCTTTTGTGCTTTTACCAGTGATCCGCGGGAGGGAGGGATGAGGGGAGAGACCCGAAGGGCGGCCAGATCCAGATCACGATGGGCGCAAGCACAGACGGGTCCTTAATGGTTCCAGATTGAACGCCTCCAACGACGCCCGAGCCCCCGGAGGTCTCCCGAAGGAGCTCCCGCCCGAAAGAGCCCAGAGGCAGGTTCCAGCCGAGCGGTCTCTGGACGACGTCAGGATGAAACTTCCATAGAGCGCACAGCCACCGTCCAGCTGCAACCTGCCGAACACAATCGCTGGTTCTACAACCGAGAAACAGATGACAAGGAAGATGATGGGCACAGGAAAATGGGAGGAGCAGGAGAGTCGTGGTAGAAGATGAACCATCCCAGCATTCGCTTGCCAACCAGGGGAAACCACGAAAAACCCAGAGTGGGTGGCCGCCTGGGGTCGAACCCGGGACGCCCCGAATGCAAGTCGCACGTGATAAAAGAGTGTTAAGACCCGCATTGTGATCATTGGTGCGTGGCCAGCAGGATCGGGATGAATAAGCTACTGAGGAAGGCCGCTATGAAGCATAAATGATGTAACCCAGACTACTGGGTTTTGGATCACCCAGTAGGATTTCAAGAAGAGAAATAATTCCTTGAAGAACTGTTTTATGTCAACATTACTACGGTTCAAACGAGCCTGCTAATCAACACAGTTCAGTTACCATCTGCAATCTTATCTCACAGAAGGAAAATGAACTTATTTTATTGCATGAACTAACTAGAGGGGTTTATAAAGCTGCGATTTACAATGATCAACTGGTTTAACGCTTCTAAGAAGAAAATGCAACTCGTCTCTTGCCAAGAAACAAAGAAAAAATCTGATGTGTTACACTCACATGACTTTCTCTACTCTTGTACAAACTATTTTACAAACTCTTATTCTCCACTATTTCATATTAATTGAGATAAACATTTGCAGAAACGATCTTTTGACATACAAAGAGAATTACATTTTACACATAGCGACCAGTTCTAAAAACATTTGACTATCGCTTAAGGCGTACATGTTCCACTTGTTTTGTAATTACAAGGGCAATATAGAAATACAGTAGCCTTTAAGCACATACATATCTCTTAATAGCTGGTTGCTAGGTGTAGCACCATTTCCTTTGCCACAGATTAATACTCTTTGCATATCCAAGACAAAAAAATGAATAACGAATTCCAATTTGAGAAAATAAGTATTGAAAAATTTAAGGGAATAAGAAGCAATATCTCGAAAATGGTTCACTCAACAACAAAAATGTATAAGACATAAATTGTGTATTTTAACGCGATCTACATTTTTTGTGTAGTAAAAGTTTGTCTATCTCTTATGGTTTACCAGTTATGCAAAAGTCGTTCACAATGAAGAATACTTTTGGAGACATTCCCAGAAAATTCAAGATATACATTTTATTTTTCATGAAAATGTCTTAAACATATGATATTTTAATCAAAATAGTCAGAGCCATTTTTGAGAAAATTAAAATTTTCGAAAAATGTTCCATGTAAAGGGTAACCTGGGGTGGGAGGTTTTTCTTGAAAACCTTCTTGTCGCATCTCTAGAAGATACTGAACCTAAATACCAAGTTTGGTGTTTATCCGACTGTTCGTTTCTGAGTTATGCTGTTCACAGACACACACACACACACGGACATGTTTCCAAAAATACTTTTTTTGGATTCAGGGGTTCTCAAAACATGTATTTCCGGTGAAATCTCGGTATCGAATTTTTGGGTGGAATACAATACTTACTATACGTAGTAGGGTAAGTAATACGTTACATAACCTCTCAGGAGTATTATTATATTTTAAATAGAGGCAGGTGCTCATTGCAATTGCAGAGCAATATTGATTTCATTACACTATTGATGAAATAAAATTACAACTAGTCGAAACAAAACATGCTGCTGGAGTAATTTTCAGTAAAGACCTATTATTCGCAAAACATATTAATACTATTGTTAGTGTAACACATACAAACCTGGGATTTATCATTCGTAATTCATCACATTTCAATGATACAGGAATTTTTCTTATACTGTATAATTCATTTGTGAGATCCAAGCTTGAATATGCTTCTATTATATGGAGTCCTTATAATGATAAATATGTTAAACTTATTGAAATAATTCAACACCAATTTCTTAAGTATGTATTTTTCAAAAAATTTCCTTTTTTCCCTAATCTAATATCTTATGACGCATTACTTCAATTATTTCGGTTTAAAATCTTATCTCATAGAAGGAATCGTCACTTGTTACTTTTCCTTTACAAATTATTACATAATAAGATAGACGATTCAAACCTAAAACAATTAATATATTTTTATGTTCCCAATATTACACCAAACCGTTTTCATAACATCTTCTTTATTCCAAGAGTCAACAATGATACATATAAATATTCTCCTGTGCTAAGAATGCAATCTTTATGTAATAAATTGCATTGTTTAACTATTAATATATTCAGTGTGAATCATAACAATTTCGCTTTATCCTGTGATCATCTACTACAAATTATACATTGACTAATTAACCAGGACCAATTACCAATTTTCTAATTTTTGTGTAATTTGTTTTGTTTTGTTTTATTTTGTAAGTTTTTGTCATGTTCGATTGATTGTATTTTGTGCTAATTTTTTCGTTGATTTGTAATAAGAATATTATATTTAATTAAGTGAACATTGTAATTGGGGAAACCTGTAATGTTCACAAAAAAAATAAATAAATTGCATTACTGTATGTTAGCAATTTATCTAAATTATTTTCTGAAAAGGAAGAAGCTCGTTTCAGGTCTGTTGTATGCATAATTTATATTCATAATGACATTTCATATTTATTTAAATGTGCTAAGCGCGACAGTTGATTATTGGCATGTATAGAATTCCTGGTACTTCTGAAAAATCTTCCGTCGGTCTTGGTCTTTACCAGAGTCGTTAAATAAACTTGAAAATTATTCCAAATAAAGTACAACATTTCTTGGCCATTTACATAAGTTGTCCGAAACCTGGAACCGCTTCTCCATTCTCAACAGGTTTCAGGCAGCAGTCTTTTTCTTCTGTTTAGCACGAGGTCAGTAGTTTGTTATGAGACGACGGCCCAATCACGGCTGGAGGCATCATTGCTATGACATCATCCTCTGGGGTTAATGCCTTCTCCTCATTTCCACTTTAGCATATCCTATTCCAGCTAACCTTTAATATTAACACCTCATATAATGCATTCATCTACTGCAGAAAAGTGGCAAAACTCATAACACCTGATGCGTTGGAGGACTTGATGACACATGAGCGACTACCATTAGTCATGACCTCCTAATTCTGCAAGTGGACACGCCTTTTGTATGATGACATTTCTGTCTTCTCCCTTAGTAGAAATAGTAGTATTAGTAGTGTAGTAGTAGTAATAGTAGTAGTGGTAGCAGTACTACTAGTAGTAGTAGTAGTACTAATAGTAGCAGTAGAGTAGTAGTACTAGTAGTGGTAGTAGTGTAGTAGTAGTAGTGATAATATTAAAGTATTAGTAGTAATAGTAGTAGTAATAATAGTAGTAGTACTAATAGTAGTAGTAGGATAGCAGTAGTACTAATAGTAGTAGAGTAGTAGTAGTAGTGGTGTAGTCATGTAGTATTGTAGTAGTAATAGTACTAAAGTAGTAGTAGTAATAGTAGTAGAGTTGTAGTAGTAGTAGAAATAGTAGTAGATTTGTAGTAGTAGTAGTAGTAATAGTAGTAGTGTATAGAGTAGTAGTAATACTAGTAGTAGTAATAGTAGTAGAGTAGTGGTAGTGTAGTAGAGTAGTAGTAATACTTGTAGAGGAGTATTAATAGTGTAGTAGAGTAATAGCAAGAGTAGTAGTAATAGTAGTAGTAGTGTAGTAGAGTAATAGCAAGAGTAGTAGTAATAGTAGTAGTAGTGTAGTAGAGTATACTAACAGTAGTAGGGTAGTAGAAGTAGTAGTAATAGTAGAAGTAGTAGTAGTGTATTAGAATAGTAGTAATAGTAGCAGTAGTGTTGTAGTAGTAGTAGTAGTAGTAGTAGTAGTAGTAGTAGTAGTAGTAGTAGTAGTAGTAGTAGTAGTAGTAGTAGTAGTAGTAGTAGTACTTAGAAAGCAGATTTCTCTTTAAGCATCTCAGCCTAAAAAGACCTTTCGTGCATTTCCTGGTTTCTAATTTTAGCGACCAATATCTACATTTTTAATTACTTGTAGTATCTGTCTCACTAAATTGCGGCTTGTTTCTATGTTTGTGGTAGCTCCAAGAACTTGGTATCTTGTCTGTTCTATGGCTTCGCATAGAATGTGTTTCGCCGTTTCAACTGTTTGTAGACATAGACGGCAAATGGGTTCCATGCAGTATAGTCCCATTGTCTTCTGGTGTTTTCTGAACATTCCATGTCCAATTATGAAGCTCATAACTCTTCTAAGTGAGAGTTTGTTAAGGTAAGTAAATACACTACTTAGTTTTTTCTAGGCTTATTAATCGCTTGTAGAGTTTGTTTTTTGGGTATGGTTTTCCATTTCTTTTGGATTGCTTTCCGAACCCAAAGTCTAATTGTGTTTTTCGCATTTAATGTCTATTCCACAGAGCGGTTCTGGTCCTAAAAGGGAGAGACACTTCTTTCTTTGCTAAGGAATCAGCTTTTCATTTCCCGATACCCGCGTGTCCAGGTACCCACCGCAATTTTACTGTTATGTGTTGAAATGCTTTAATAAATATTAATAACATTCCCACACTGATTTTGATTTAAGGTGATGGGAACTGAGAGCTTTTAGTGCAGCCTGACTGTCAGAGTTTATAAGGATGTATTTGCTTAGATTCTCTCTTCCCAGCACAGACGTGCAATTTCAAGTATAGCCTGAAAAACTAAGCCAATCTCATCCCTTTGTTCATGCTCATTTTAAACTTTACTTTCGTTTATGTTTCGCGATACTTATGGATACACTCGACTGCAAAGAAGAATACATACAATAATAAAAAATGCCTGATAGTTTATACTTGTGGGCAGAATATAGCGACCTTCCTCATTAACCTACAGGGTTATTCAAAAAAAAAAAGGAACAGATTTGAAATATTCATTTTTAATGAACGACAATAGATAGCGACACATCATTACATAGAGGAAAGTTCAAAGTTTTAAGTCCCACGTATTAGTTCCATTCAGTGGCAACAGAGGCGCTGTGTTTGTTTACGAGAAAATGACGACGCCACAGGAAAAGTCGCTTTGTGTGCTGCGTTATTCAAAGAGTGAATCCATTGTTTTATCGCAGGGTGCCTTTAGCTGTAAGTTCAACAACAAGCCGCCTCGTCATAAAAAATGCACAATTGATACAATAAATTCTTAGAAGGAGGTTGCGTATGTAAATGGAAAAGCACTAGTCGTCCTCGCATAAAAAATGGTGCTCATTTTGAACACATAAAATAAAATTGAAACTTTTCTCTATTCAGTGATGCATCGCATGTGTCGCCATCTATTGTCATTCATTAAAAACAAATATTTTAAGTCTGTTCCTTCTTTTTGAATAACCCTGTGTTCATGCCGATCTTGTGGTCACACGCAAAGGATTATAATGTGTCTCTTAACAGAGCTGACAGTCTTTTACTTTGCTCTCAACTGCTCTAACAGCTTTCGCGAATTTTCTGACACTGTTAGTTAATGTAACGCAGCATTTGTTTTTTCATTATACTTCTAGAGTGGCATGGATGAAATAATAACAGAGATGATGATGGTGATAATAATAACAACAATAACCTGTTTCTATCAAAATTGTGGTCACAATTGAGGTGTTGGAAGAGAGGTCAACAGGCCAAGGCCCTTTTCTGGAGATCACTGAAAGTAATTAACAATTTTGTTTTCTATATTCTCTGAAACTTTCAGATCCATATCTTGAATCTATAAATCTAGGAACATTTTTCTTTTGTCTGTGCAGTTGGTATTCCAGAGGAAGATCAGGTTGTTTAGTGTTTTGAATGCAAAAATAAACATCTAACAACAGTGTTATTTTGTATGTGGCTGACGTATTAATAACAAGCATTTATTTCCTACATGGAGCACTCCTTTACCATTATTTTTGGACTCGTAAAAACTGCAATCAAGGATAAAAAAATATCATATCAGTTGCGAAAGAGGATCTGGTAGCATTGTGTGATGTCGAAGAATCTATTCTCCATTTATTGTGACAATGGACAACACGCTTCGTCATTCTTCAGGAAGAAACCCTACTCAAAAGGAGAGAGCTTTAGAATACAAAAATACTCCAAATGAAATACAAGCCAGGTGGAAACCTGCTAGTGTCACAAACAGACACAGAAGCTTTTGTACCATTCATTTTCTGGCACAAGAGGTATAATGTAAATGAACTGAAAAATATTACACTATGACCAACAAGTTCAGCAAAAGGACAAAGATGCACGAGATCACCAATATTTGCCAAGGGACAGTAGGGACTGTTTGGAAAATATACTAAAAAAGAAACTATTAGGTTGAATGATCGAATGATAATGTGTTTTGAGAAATCTTGGAAATATATGAAAAATAAAAGTATTAATAAATTAAAGATAAATTATTCTTAAACAATAATATTAAAACAGTTTCGTTCTGATGTATTTTACATAGTTTGTCTATCTTAAAAAAAATAAATGTTGCTCTTAAAAATATACATCAATAAAAATATTCTTTGGAAGAAAGGCCTAAACGCATGAACTTACATTTCAAAATACTAAGATTTGAGGCTAAAAATATTAAAAAATACCACTAAAATCATGAAAAGGAGTAACTTTTACAGATCATATAAAATGATTTACTTAGGTGACATAAAATAAAATATTTGTTTTTGTGTTTTTCTCAAAACACCATACTGGCATATGAGCCCT
Organism: Deroplatys truncata; assembly: GCA_030765065.1. Lineage (NCBI taxonomy): Eukaryota > Metazoa > Arthropoda > Insecta > Mantodea > Mantidae > Deroplatys > Deroplatys truncata. The sequence continues at coordinate 52,034,932 of CM060975.1, read as the reverse complement.
TCTTCCAGCTAATACCTCAATTACAGCCCAGGCCCTTTAGCCACGTAAGGTCTCACTGATTCGATCAGGATCGAACTTCAACTAGTTTTAAAGCATGGTGCACAAAAAGTAATAATGAGTTTTTTCTCCTACGTTCATTTTTGTATTCCTATAATCTCTGCTTTGATTCGACTAGGGATCTAGGAAGCCTATTATCACGGTTTTCCTGTTCGCTTGGCGGTTGGCACAAACTATAAAAATGGCGAGATTTGGTAATCTGCGAATTCAAAACATAAAAGAAGCGGTATAAGATCTAACGCAACATAATACGAGAAAGAAACAGGTAAGCCAATTCAGTGATTAAGTATCGTTCTTGCATTGTAATTATCTTACCGTATCCCCCTCTTGCTTATAACTATCAACATTAGTAGATAGATTCAGCGGCGTTTTGATTTTCAGTGGCAGCGACCGACACCTCCTCTTCTTCCCCCTATAAAGACTGGTTCACAACCAACGAGAACGGTAACCAGAACGAGAACGAGAAAGTTGAAATACATGTATTTAAATGGGAGTGTTCACAATGGACGGGAAGTCTTCCCGGGTCCCGGGAACGGGAAAGAAGAGTTGCCCAACTTTTAACTTTCTCGTTCTCGTTCCCGGGCACGGCATGTTGGATCCATACTGTGCATATTAGACTCTTCACTCAAGAGGTTATTCCAGGCGGCCGTGACATGAAACAGCCACTAGTGCTCTCTATAGTCGCAAGCTGGAAACATGAAAGTGGAAGGAATTAGTAGTAAATGTGCTTCCTAACCTCACCCCGACACCCGCAAATCTAATCAGCGTTGGTTCCTCTGGTGAAGGGGTCATTTGTAGTTTGTTTATATGCAACTCAAAACTGGCTATTACCTAAAAAAACATGGCAAAAGCTACAAAGAAGAGCTAAAACCGATGGAAATGAAAAAACAACAATAAACAATTTTAATGTATGCCATTAAATAAAGGAATGAAAGCTTGGCACAATTAGAGGGATCGGAAATGTAATGGATATACATTTAGATAATGTTTACTCTACCGAATTTTGACGTTGGCTTGGCTAAAATGGAAGTAGGTGAAAAAAGTCATTGGTCAGTTAAAAACAAATGAAATTCAGTGCGCAAAATCGATTTTTACTTTGTGATCGATATGCGTTCCCGTTCTCGTTACCGGGCTGTCGTGAACCAATATCTTGCATGGTGCATTGCTTCCCGTTGTCGTTTCCGTTCTAGTTACCGTTCTCGGGCGGTTGTGAACCAGCCTTAAGTCGCGTAAGACGTATTATAAGTTGGATTTTTTACGAGACGATAATAGATACAGAAAGGCGCAGAAGAAACATTTTGAACCCCAGCAGCTTGCAGAAGAAAAGAAGGAATATGAGTGTTTCAGCAGCATTCTACAACTTCTTAAACAACAGCGGAGTTCATGAATAAAATTAAGGAAGTGTTTGAAGATAGGGTGATTAGTGCTGGTGTATGGCAGTGTGTGTGGTTTTGCCTGAAGGACAGAGTTTATAATGCCTGTTTAACCATTTGAAGCATTTTCTATATGGTAAGATTTTATACATAGTATTAGGTGCAAAGTTAATGTACTATGTTCCTCTCACGAGAACGTGTCTGTAAGGAATGTGTTGACATCAACAATTCTACAACTATCTGAGAAAGATTACGTCTCTACTTTCAACATATCAAGATGACTTACGGTCTCTTAGAAAACACACGTTCTTCTGTTAGCAATGCTGAATGGCCAGTTGCTATTGTTTCACCGATTTTAACAATGTTAGCAACTATTTCTCGGGCTTGACTGTGTAGAGTTCTTCCTCTATTACGGCATGGTAAATAACTTTATCCAAGAAAACGTTTACACACTGCTCCAAGTGAAGCACGCTGGGATACTAACGTTACGCGATGTTTTTGATGTAGATAATAGATATATTTATGACATCACGGTGAGCTACTACATGGTACTATCCCCCTCACTCTTCCGGAGAGCAGAACACTACGCAAACGTTTGCTCGTCGGAGGCTATAGTACGTTCTCGGGCGGTCGCGACACGCCCAACCGCCGAGAATCAAAACACCGCGCTTGCGGGATAGTTTTTACATGAAAGCGCTGTACTTATACGCGTAGAGAGATCAATATTTTGCCATACACGAATGTTTTTTATGTTATGCATCAAGGTAACTAGGAGAATATTGCCTTAATAAGTAGATTTGTCCAGCTGGCGATTGGGTATCTGCATCTGCTCTCCCTTGAGGGTACACACAGATTTTCAACGTTTCTATAAGTGTAGTAACGGAATAATGACCTATGCGAGCAGTACTTTTGATTTTTTAAGCCTGGTGTGTGACGGATGCACAAAGCCAACTTTGCGGGAAGTTGTGCCCATAATGGGATATAATATCTACAAAGGAATACAGAAGGTTATGTTCCTCAACAATCACATTACGACTGTTGGGATGACCGACCTTTCAACAAGTACCGCTGTTAAACGACTCTTTATGGGCTATAAATTAACGGCATGCGGCGGTTAACTGTACGCGTTTATCCTGGTGTCATATAATAATTCACGAGATAGTTCCATTGTCACTTCCACGTCCTGCCTATGGGTGGAGTTCCTGTATCTGCTCTGATATATGGATCACAGCACGTTACAAGGCTTTCATATTAGCGCTGGCTGATGGCATCCTTCCGCCCCAGCAAAAGGAGTACAGGCAATCCTTTAACGAAAATATAATCTGTTGGCTTTCTTTACTCACTCCTCTACAAACTATTCATACACAAGCCTATTATTCTGTCTTGTTAATACTTTTCATTATGCATTTACTCATTGTTTGTAGGTATAAGAAAAATGCACTCGGTTAGAGCGATAGTCACATTTTTAAAAAGCGTGCCAATATGTGATGGCTTTGAAATTCCATGCTCTTTGCATGGCCAGGAGAAAAAAAACGAATAGCGGCTTACCACTTAAAAAACTATAATTATTTGAAAATTTAAACCGATAACAGAAGGTTAACGCCACAAACAGTTACTTGACATAAATTGTGTGTTTCGATGAGACTTACAGTTGAGATTTTGTGTCTCTTAGCAGTTATCAAAGGATATTGTTAAAAGTAGCGTTCGTTATGGAATAAAATAAGAACTGCTAAATATTTTGGATAATTAATTTTTTATTTCATTTTGCGTACCTTAAGCTTTCTTTCTGCCCAGTTTTCACAATCATTTAAATTCTCACTATAGTGTAGAATACATTTTACTGGCTCCTTCTCATAGAAGCTCGCTGCCATCCCCATAAAACCTTCTTGTATTGTTCCTGATATGCATTTTTATGTGTTTAGATGACATGGCAGGATCTTCATCGCAATTCAGAAAACAATTATTAATCTGATGTTTGCCAAAACAGGCGGCTCACTAATTTAACCCCGAAAACAGCTACACGTTTCCTAAATGGACTGGCAGCAGAAGTCAGCGATGAGGTTCTAAAAACTTCGCTGAGGAAAGTGTTCGATAAAGATTCTAACTGGTAGAAAAGTAGTATAAGGCTTGAAGAATTGGCTTAAAATGAGCTATCGTACAATATTTGGTAGTTCGTACTTTATTCCAAACGGGGCTTGTTTTAAAATTATCCCTCATAGAGAAGTCACTCAGATTGAGGAGGTCTTCTCAGGCTATTCCCAGAAAATTCGAGGCACACATTTTATTTGTCTTAAATATATGGGTAGTTTAATCAAAATCATTAAACCATTTTTGATAAATTAAAAGATATCAACAATTTTTCCATGTAAACGGTAGGTTGCGGTGAGGAGCTTTTCTGGAAAATCTTCGTGTCGCATCCTTGAAAAACGATGAACCTAGTTTGGTATTTAACCAGCTTTTTGTTTTGAGTTATGCACTTTTACAGGCATACGTATACGTTTTCCTTTTTAGATTCAGGGAACCTCAAAACGTGTAATTCCGGTGAGATCTCGGGATTGAATTTTTGGGGTGAAATACTTACTATAGGTAAGCAGTAAAAAGAAAGAGACCTTAACAGATAAAAGTATAACGCAGTTACAGATGCGGGACTTGCCAGCACAACGAATTAAAAATGAAAATGATATAATAATACGAACAAAAGGAGGTTCTGATTTATTTTAAAGTTTTTTATGCGCTCCTAAGCAATAACCTGAGATTATTTTCGGCACCTAGGACAGTTTCTCGGATGCTTTATTTCTTTCTTTCCTTTTGTTTTAATTCATCTGTTGCTTCTGGTTTCTGTCTGTCATAGTGATCTGACGTTCCACTGTCTGTCTTCTAAGCCAAATTTAACCATTCTTTTTTCACACTGCCATATCAACTTATACAGTCCTTCCTGTTTTCCTTCTTTCTGAAGGAGACCAATAAATTATTATCCGTCTGGACCATTTCTCCTCCTCTATTCTTTGTACAATATCCATTTTTCAATTCCATTTATCACCATATCTTCCGCTTCAATCTCTATTCTAATAACATCATTCCTTATATGCTGCAATCGAGATACTCTCATACTTCTACGGTGTTCATCGACTTCTTCTTTCATCTATCATACAGAGTCCAACACACTGACACATAAGCACACTTTCCACCAATGTCCTCAGGATACGCCTTTTTCTTGGAGATTAGAAGCGAACAAGCTTCTTTTGATGAAATATTCTAAGTAAAAATGTAGATCGTAAGCTTGAACCAGGAAGGATTGGAGCTCGTGACCTTCACTGGTCTGTATTCAAGGAGAGGGGGGCCTGTTTGAGTTCAAAGACTTGTTATTACTCTCCCCGTAATGAAAATAAAAAAAGAGTGCTAACAAAGAGGCACAGTATGAGGTAAGCATAAAGTTCCGTTTCGTTGCTGCGGGAACAACAAAATTATTTTTGTTTCTAGGCAGACATAAATAGCTAGTTTTTCTATTTCGTTTAATTGCGGCAGACCCTCGTGCAGAGCGATCGAATGATTAACATCGGCCTGTTCACGGTCCAATGGCACTTGGCATACTCCTCCATAAACAGCCTCTCCTAGTAACTTGATTCTACCAGGAACTAAACTATTATGCATGCAAAATAGGCTCTACAGAACAAAAGGAGTCATTAGAATGTGTTAAAATGCAACAAATCACCTGCTCCCCCGTTATCAGACATATTATCCGATCAATCAATCGGTATTTCTTTGCCGAAAACTACATTCTTATCAGTCATAGACGTTAATCAAGAGAGATTTCAACTAGTGACTCCAGAAAGTAAAACATCCTAGTAGCCAAATGAACGGGGAGAAAATTTTTTCAATATGCATAAAGAACAAACGCATTTTACGTGCTTCGGCATTTTAAAGATGTTTGATTTTATTAGCTTTATTTTTCAACTTTTTCATGTATGTTATTTACAAAATTATTTTATATGCATTTAGTAGATAAACCTAACAATGTCACCGATATTTTAAACTAATGTAAAAATAGATATATAAAGTGGTAAACACGGGGAGTGCTAATCAGCAAATTCAGAAAAAACCTGATCATTTTCATGACATATTTTTTCTTTCTTACGTAAAATAAACACTCTATTTTCACAGCAACTTCTGGCATTACACTAAAAGAATTTTTTACACTAAAACTATGCAAAATAATTTCGTAAAAATCATAAATAAAAAAGTTTAAAATCTGGGCTAGTTTCCAAAAATTATACAACTAACAAAAAATCTTTGAAATCTACTAACATGACTATGATTTTATTTCACTTGAGCGAGTCGAACAGAAATCACAAAAAAACTAAAATTACAATTTGTTTTAAACCGCGATATTTCAAACTGTATCGTAGGGGACATTTTGAAAGTATTTCTACATAAGATACAAAAAGCTTCATATGTTTTACATGTGTAATAGATTACTGCAAACGAAAGTTTGTTTCAGTCTTGTCTTCTTTACAGAGCTAAGGAAGGCTTGATCTGTCGTTTTAAAACTGCAACATTCACAGTTCTGCCCTTTTTTTGGAAATTATCTCCCGATATGTTTATATCTTTTATGTCCTCTTATGTGAGATGATATACAAGATTGCGAAATAGCACGATTGCCGCAAATATAAACAAAACCTCAACAATTAAAGTTATGCTAATCAACTGCTGATTGCAATTCGGTTTTTCAACCCGCATTGAACTCTCCAGTTTCTTTTTTATTCCTGCATTGAACTCTCCAATTGCTTTTCTACACCTGCATTGAATTCCCAGTCTGTTTCATGATCGCTAAGGGCTACAGTGTTTTCAAAAGTTCATTCGGCTCAATAAAGACTATTCACCTCACTATTGGTCTTTAATTCATCGCAATACGTGCATTAAACCCACGCAAAACATTTAATCTGTCCCCTCCCCTCTGAATTTTATTGTCTCAATCGCCGACATCGACAGGTAACGCCTTTAGTACAGTAAAGTAACCTTAGAAACGGCGCATTCATTTGGTTTTATGTTTAATTTATCAGCTAGCTTAACACGCGGTTAAATGAGACCTTTTTCTAACATTTCATATCGTCATCTTATTGGAAAATGTTGGTAACATTTGAACACCTTCAGAGTCTAAATTTTGATTGACAAACGAGATGTTTACGCATTGAGAGTCAGATACGGAAGAGAGTCTAATACGTAACACAGTCTTTTAAGTGCATCAAGCAGTAACTAAAGATTAAAATAAAAGTGGAAACAAGTTATCGCCATAAATTCGGATTATAGATAACCATAACAAGAACAAAATGCACCGTTTTAAGATGACTTTAAAAGTTTTAGCGCTAGGGATAATAAAATGTAAAACTATTGTTAACTACAAACTACGAGCGGGATGGCTCCGCGGTAACAAGAGAGATTCGCACTAGGGATATCCTGGATTCGATTCCTGGAATCAGCCACTCTGACCATGACCTTTTCGTGGTTTTTCCTGATTGGTAAGGCGAATGCTGGTGTGATTTCTCTTCTATCACGAATTTTCCTTTCATTATTTCCCAATATTTCGCTTCCCCTTTCATGTTTCAGGTAGGCTTAGGAACTGGTCGGTGTTGGACACATGGCGCATATGCTTGCCCGGTCTTCTCGGCCCTGCCACATGGCAACCTTTTCTAAGCCGTCTACGGTGGGTCAAGTTCTCCCCGTTTCCACCATAGGGAAGCCTCTCTAAGCAGACCGTCGATGTGGCCGGGTCATCAAGCTTGGAATTGCTAGGAACCTCTGCGCGTTTCTATAGGTCGGCCTGCCTGCGATCTATAGCCTCCTGCGATTCCTTTAACTTATCCGTTCCTCCTGGGACTGGTAAGCACAAAAGATCTGCGTTGGATCGGGTCGCGAATTTTTCCCTCCGTTCCCTGGTAGGTCATAGATCAACTATAAACTATAAGCACGTTCATACTCGATACTATCTTAGTTTACTGAGTTTATAAAATTACAAAGACATTATAGCCTCAACATCCTTATAATTAGACTTGATTTAAGGTGGCCAGGGAGAAAAGAATCTTTTATTGAAGCCAGTACGTGAAACATATATTCCAGTTTAGTTTCAAAACTTAGCTACCCGATTTTGATTGTTGTTATGTACGTCAGTTGCTTAGAGCCGAAGATCCGTTGATCAAATCCTAGCTACGATATTGAACTTTTCAGTGTGGTTTCTACCTTTCCAACTTTAACCTACACACGGCTCGTATGAAAGAACAATTAATTAACACTGATTGACCTACTAGTGGTTAATTACGAAACCCGGGACAAGTACTTGTGAGATTGTAAGTCGTCAACTGGGTATGTTATCTTAAAACGTATTTGAGAACTCCTTATGGTTTACCAGGGAAAAATAATGTGAGCCAGTTGGGAAATTCAATTTGACAGCATGTTGTCATGATAGCTCAGTTGCGTAGAGGGCACCACGGTAAGCCGAAGCCGTGGTTCAAATTCCGGCTACGACACTGAATTTTTCAGTATGATTCTCCTTTCCAACTTAGTCTACATTGAAGAAAGTATTTTATTGTTATTTTGTTTCAGTTTCTGCCCCACGCATGGGCGTCAATTTGAAGTAGGTAGTTGCTGTTACGTGTGTAAGATTATTGTTTCACGTATGGAAAAGCCGATTTGAAGTAGGTTATATTGAAGGAGTTGTATTATATTTCAACTGTTGTGGAGCCGAACACTTGAAGTAGTTGCAACCGCACGTATAGTAAACAGTTTCCGGTAGCCTTCGCCCCAAATATACTTTCAGGTGGCCTTTGCCCCAATTTAAAAAAATATTAACTTTGTAATTAAACTGTTTCTTAACTATTAAATATTTATGTTTGCCTCGGCTACGTCAGTATTATTGTTAGATACATGGATGTCTTGGCAGGACGTGATGCGACAAGAATGTAAGCTTACACAGATTTTAAGTTTTAATTCACTCCTTTTTATTAATCCTTGATACAAATTAAATAGCACTTCACTGATATCGAGAGCTCTGAGATTCTTTTATTTAATACTTGCATTTTTAAACACATATACTATTTTCGTCTCACATGAATACGTAATTAATTTCTCGAGGGCGCTCAAGCAACGCATCCAGTCATGAGCACAGTCTGCAGGCAACTGAATTGATTTCAACCGTCTAAACTTGTAAATTTCTGTGTTTCAAGTCTCTGATTGGATATTCCTACTCCAATAGAATACCTTCATTTAACTAAAGCTTTTTCTAGTTGTTGATTGGTTATTTTATAAACTGTCACTAAAATTACATTATTGTTACTCTAATAATGTCTAGTAGCATTTAAACTTCCTTACTCATTATTGCCTCAAGGTTACCTCATTGTTAGCAACTTTAAACTTATTATTCTCACAGATCCTACATTATTAAATTACGTAATACATTCACATAACATTATTGAACCTGCAATGACTGTTACATACATCTTACAAATTATTACATACACATATTGCTTTAAGACGGGCTGTTATTGAATTTACATATTATATAATTTGACTGAAGTCATTTAAGTGTTAATAATACTGCTTCAACATACGTAATGTGTGGAATAACAATTCATGATCATTAAAACGTAACATTCCTGTGGATGTTCGTGTTATTTTTTCAGTACTTTACGCAATCATTCTGGGCTTATGCTAAGAACATGAATTTCAAGGCAGACATGTAGAAAACAGTTGAATGTTGCATTAGCCTACTGTCACAAAAAGTGTACTGAAGCTATTTGTGTCAACCTATTTTATCGCGATTACAAGAAGTGCATAGAAATATATTTTTGGAATAAATATAAAAATTAATAACTCTTCTACTTGTTAAAATCAATTTAATCACAATTATTAGCTTCTCGAAACTTCTCCCCAGAATGGTTTAAGATTTTGGCAGCTTGCCGGGTCCTTGGAACTTGTTTTTAATGGGGTACCTATAAGTTTTACGTACATGTTTTGGTCAGCATTTTTACATATCCATTGGTGAATGCAGCGCTAGCTTTCATGTGAACTCTATAGTGAATCGCTGCGGAATGGGCAGCTGTGCATTATCTAACTGATGAAGTGCAAGGGAGACGTTAACAGCAGCGTTCTTTATTACGCACCTAACCTTGCAAGAATCCGGAAATGTGATCATTTGGGCTTGGTGGTGTTGGTCATCATGAGATAAAACGAGAACGTGATCTATAACGGGAGGTATCTCGCATCCCTTCCCTTCAATTATATTAGCACCGTACTGATTGACAGTAATTCCTTTTCTTTCTTGCTTACTTCCCACTTCCTTTGTTTTTTTATTTCTTTCGTCTTTCTTTTCTCAGATATAAGGTGCTCTTTGGGGCAGTATTTTTAACAGTAAAATGTTTTCAGTCTAATTATATAATATATAAATTCAATAACAGCCCGCCTTGAAGCAATATGTATGTAATAATTTGTAAAATGTATGTAACAGTCAGTGCTTATATTATTGTATCCATGTGTAATAATGTTATGTGAATATATTACGTAATTTAATAATGTAGGAGCTGTGAGAATAATAGGTTAAAAGTTGCTAACAATGAGGTAACAATGAGCTAACATTGAGTCAATGAGTAAGAAAGTTTAACAGTACTACTTGTGATTCTTGGAGTAACAATAATGTAAATAGCCAAGCAACAACCACAAAAAGCTTTAGTTAAATGAAGGTATTTTATTGGAGTAGCATTAGCCAATCAGAGACTTGAAATATAGAAATTTACAAAGTTTAGGCGCTTGAAATCAGTTCAGTTGCCTGCAGACAGTGATTGTAACCGGATGCGAGATGCGTCCTCGAGAGATTTAATACGTATTCGTGTGAGACCAAAATAGTTGACGTGTTAAAAAGTGCAATTATTTAATAAAAACATCTCACAGGTCTCTATATCAGTGAAGTGTTATTTAAATCGTATCAAGTATTAGTAAAAGGAGTGAAGTAAAAGTATAATCTGTGTAAGCCTACATTCTTGTTGCATCACAACCCTGCCAAGTCATCCATGTCTCTAAAATAAACACTGACGCAGCCGAAGCAAACATAAATAATATAATATTTAAAAGCAATAGTCAAATTACAAAGTAAATGTTTTTTTATACTTGCGGCAAAGGCCACCTGAAAGTACATTTGGGGCGAAGGCTACCAGAAACTGTTTACCATACATGCGGTTGCAACTACTACAAGTTCGGATCCCCAACAATTGAACTACAATACAACTCCTTCAATACAAACATTTTCTCATCTCTCACATCTTATTCCTTCTGAAACTTGTAATCTTAATGCATAAAATAATTTACTGTTGATATTACCACAAATGTGAGAGTCTGAAAATAGTTTCCCTACTCCTCCACTGGGGTTCAGGATGAATTGTGATGTCGCTGGGTTTTGGTTAAGGGTACCGATTATCACTGATTTATTACAAACCAGCTGTTTTACCAGACGTTGCACGGTTAGGTTTTAAGCTCCAGTGCTATAAATTCTATTTAACCTCCGCGTTCCTTATGAAATGATTCTACACCGATCTAGATGGCTTTTATAGTTTATTCTATCCTTTATCCCTAAAGCCACTTGTACACGATCAAATTTTTATCAAATTCAATACTTTATAAGACTTTACAAGAGTTGCCACAACTTCACAGCTTTTCTTTACAAATTACTTCCAATACTTTTAAAATCTTTGTAAGTTCTTGACAGCAAATAAGGACATGCTCTAAACGGTCAAAGATTTGACAGTGATTTGATGGCCTTGACCAATTAAATGCGAGTATTTGCAGTGCATCAGAAATCTACAACATGACCGAAAGCGGAAAGTAACGAAAATGGCTACTCTGCCAAGGTATGTCATATGCAAACTGATTAGGTTGTACATAAGCTGGGCATGTCTGTACGTGGATTATCACAAGATGAAGGCATATGAAGAAATAATTGCCAGGCAGTTTTCCGAACTAAGTATACATTAATGCAATGTTATATAGTGTGGTTAACCTATCAGTTGGTGTTATTTCCATTGTATTTCATAATCGTAATGTGATTTCATTGGATATAATGCGTGAAAGTGCTACGCAATATTGGTATACAACTATTTCATTGCAAACTGTTATACCGTGACGCAAATAGTAAGTTGCTTTGCGCGTGATGAATTATCAATGTGTTCTGAAGAGTATCAGTTTGGCAAAGAGATTTACAACTTGTAAATATGCATTTATGATATTTTCAAGTCTTGTTCAATCTTGTCACGTATTGAAAAATAATTGACAATTTTCCTTGAAAACTCCGAAGCTTTTAACACTTAAATAATTTCAGTCCAATTATATAATATTAATTCAATAACAGCCCGCCTTAAAGCAATATGTGTATGTAACAATATATAAAGGTGTATATTACAGTCATTGTATATGTTTATATTATTGTACACATGTAATAATGTTATCTGAATGTATTACGTAATTTAATAATGTAGGAGCTGTGAGAATAATAAGTTAAAAGTTGCTAACATTGAGGTAACCTTGAGGCAATAATGAGTAAGGAAGTGTAATAATGCTACTAGTCATTCTTGGAGCAACAATAATGTAATTTTTGAGACAGTTTATAAAATAGCCAATCAACAACCAGAAAAAGCTTTAATTAAATGAAGATATTTTATTGGACTAGGATTAGCCAATCAGAGACTTGAAATACAGAAATTTACAAATTTAGGCGGTAGAAATCAAGTCAGTTGCTTGTAGACAGCGCTCATAACTGGACGCGTTGGTTGTAGACAGTGTTCCTAACCGGACGCGAGATGCGTCCTCGAGAAATTTAATACGTAATCATGTGAAACGAAAATAGTTTACGCGTTAAAAGTGCAAGTAATTAATAAAGGAATCTCACAGCTCTCTATATCACTGAAGTGTTATTTAAATTGTGTCAAGGATTAATAAATGTAGCGAAGCAAAAATTATAATCTGTGTAAGCCTACATTCTTAGCCGCACTACTCCTTTCAAAGAAAAAGAAATCAATGTCTCTAACAATAATACTGACGCAGCCGAGGAAAACATAAGCATATAATATTTAAAGAAACAGTTAAATTACAAAGTTAATATTTTTAAATTTTGGACGAAGGATACCAGGTACAATACGTGCGGTTGCAACTACTTCAAGTTCGGCTCCCCAACAGCTGAACTACAATACATCTTCTTCAAACTGACTTTCCATACGTAGCAGCAACAAACCTTTCTTCAAATTGGCTCCCAAGCGTGGGGCAAATAACAATACAACTACTACTTCAACTCCTGAATTGAAAAAAAGTTTGGTCGTGTACAAAGGGCTTTATGCATTTAATTTCATACAGTCCTGACTATTCCAAATAACAGATGAAACTCCCCTCCCCCCGCGATATTCACGCAAAAGAATGTGAAACTTCAGCGGAACATTTAACTTACTTAACCTTCTCCCGACAGTTTTTAGAAATGCTGCGTAGCGTATAAGTCCCCTTTGACGGTGGAAGAGTCCTCGATCGGAATGATCTAATAATGTTTTACATAATTATAGCAGGTTAAATTTACCTTCTTTTTGATCCCATAGTGATTTAATAACATAGAAGCTACATAATTTTCACAAACTGCAGAAACGACTAACATATACAACGAAATAAGATTCCTCACTCCCAGGCCACCAAGTAAAGACAAATAAAAATTCTGGATGCCGATATAACATAAAGTATCGCTTCACTGATTTGCAATTTAGAAGTTTTCTCTCTTTATACCATTTTTAACATACCCTGCTAACGAACTTGATCACAAGATAAATACAAATAAATAAAGCAAAATTTTCTTACACGAGAGTTCTTAGAAGGTTTTGGAACCAAGAAACTTCAATGTATACATCTATAGAATTGGAATAAAGGACGTTCAGAGGTTTTGGCACATTGTATTACACACTCACACATCTACAAAATTTGAAATGGCAATTAAAGAAACAAATACAACATAGAATCTATTGTCGTATTTTAAAGTCGTCTTATGTTTGCTGACATGTTACATGATGGCCATTTATGTACCAGGGTCGTCCAATAAGTAAGTTTCCCTATTTTATAGAAAAACATTACACATAATTGATCATGTTGAATTAATTTTATTTATATTGTAAAATCCTTCTGCTACTTTTCTATACAGTCAACATGCTTTTCCAAGCATTTTTTGGGAACGTGATACAAGTTTTTCCAAGCCACTGTTCTACCAGGTCGGTCCTGTGCTCGTAACCAGCTGTTCACTGATTTGACTTCATCATCGGTGTTAAAAGTGCTTACCTTTGAGTTGGAGGAACATGTGAAAATCACTTGGGGCAAGCTCCGGTGAATACGGAGGAAACGAGAAAACTTCCATATTCACCAGATCTTTTCCCAAGTGATTTTCACATGTACCCCTGACTCAACGGTCATCATGGAGGTAAGCACTTCAACTGTGACGAAGATCAATCACAAGTGAACAGTTGGTTGCGAGCACAGGATCCGAGTTGGTACAACACAGGCTTGGAAAAACTTGCGTCATGTCCCCAAAAATGCTTGGAAAACCATGTTCATTATGTAGAAAAATAACAGAAGGATTTTACAATATAAATAAAATTAATTCAACATGATCAATTGTGTGTAATGTTTTTATAAAATAGGGAAACTTACTTACTGGAAGCCCCTCGTATATTCCTTGCAATAAACTGTAAACAACTTTTAATACACTTTTTATAGCAAGGAATTCTGTGCAGTAATTGTTTATATTCTGTGGAGTAACAAGAACGTTTCTACTCTATAGTATTCTCAACTAAAAGTGGAGGCCTACTTCGCAAGTATATTCGTTTATAACTTGAATATATATTAATATTCAAGTACTGAGAATTTTTAAATTCTTTTTAATCTTTAAGTGTTTTATGAAATGAAATTAGAAATTTTATAGCCTATGTCCGTCAGAGAGACTTGAAGCTTTCAATGGTGAAACAATTTTCAAAATCGGTTGAGTGTATTTTAAGATTACCATAAATAAACAAGCGCACACACACACACACACACACTTTCACTCTTTATAACATTAGTGTAGATTTGTCCAAAGTAATATCATAAACTTAATATTCATGGTCCTACATATATAACTCAACATCATTTTCGACTGTATCTGTAGTCGAGTGTTAAACATTGCGGCTTCTCAACCAAGAGGTGCCGAGTTCTATTCTCGGCTAGGATGGAGCAATTTTTCTTTAATTACAATATCTCCCTACCCTCCGCAGAGTCTGAAAGTATGCATTTGGGTGTGTTTCAAATGATTAAAACCCAACTTTAAAGAAGCTTCAGTCAACGAGTTGTTTCTCAAGTCAAAGCCCTCCATATCCACAGAAGCTAAAGAAGGCTATACAAATGAAATAATTTTTAAAAATCTGATGTGTTGCATTCACATGACTTTCTCTACCCTCTATCGCCTATTAGTGGGTATATAAATTATTCTTACGAAATCTTATTTTCCTATCTACTTCATTTTAATCGAGATACACCTTACATATTTTGTTATAGATACAAAGGGAATACTGATAGTCAAATATTTAACAACTGGACGATGTACGCTGCCCTTAAAATTCCATATTCTTTGCGTGCAATCGCAAGAAAGAACTGAATATCCAAAGATCTTGAACAATTCGAAGCATTAATAACGGATATCTCGGAAATTTATTTGAAATAAATTGTGTTTTAAAGAGATCTACATTTTCTGTGTAGTACATTTTCGTCTATCGCTTAACGTTTACCAGTTATACAAAATTCCTTCCGAATGAAGAGGACTTCACAGGCCTAACCAGAAAATTTAGATATACATTTTATTTGCCTGTATATCTTAAATATATGACATTTTAATCAAAATCATTTGAGCCATTTCTTAGAAAAAAAATTTCGAAACATGTTACAGTAAAGGGTAGTTGGGAGTTAGTAGATTTTCTTGACAATCTTGGTGTCGCATCTTTGGAGGATACTGAACTTAAATACCAAGTTTGGTATTTATCCGACTTTGCGTTTTTGAGTAATATTGTTCACAGATACACACACATACAGACAAACACGGACCTTTTTTATAAATGGCTTATTGAGAGTTCAGGGAGCCTCAAATCATATATTTCCGGTGAAACCTCGACATCGAATTTCTGGGTGTAATGCAATACTTCCCTTACTTACTGTACGTAGTACACAGCTCAGACGGTTGCATTTGTGACCCGTATTCGGGAGGTCGTGGGTTCGATTCCCGTGAACGACCTTCCTGACCCATGGGTTTCTTCGGGGTTTCCCTGGATCGCCAGGCGAATGCTGGGAAGGTTCATTACATTCCCCGAATTTTCTGTCCCTTCATTTCATTAATAATTTCATTGATCCTTCACCCCGTTTGGTCTGTTTGGAAGTGTCGGTGATGGAGTTTCGGTGCAGCGTGGCAGGGAAAAAGAATACTCTCTGTGAACGTTCTCCATCCCTGGGCCTTCAGCTGGTTACTGGGGTTTATATATGTAAAATTTAGGAACCCTGTCATTGCTGTGCCGTCACTCCTGGTTCTGGTCCTCCGGTGTCTGCCTTCAACTCATCCCGGGGGCGCTCTCCCTCGTGGGGACTCCTCGTGTCCGGACTCCCTAGATCAGTGCCGAATTCTCTCCGCTTCTCATTCCATTCCCTCCATACATAGTAGAGAAAGAAACAACGGGGAGAGCTAAATGAAACGAACTAATTCATCAGAGTTTAAAATCTAACCATGCAATGTCGGATCAGCCAATATATTTGTCATCCTGTGGCAAGACTCAACGTAATCTGTAAGGAAAACGGAATTTCACTTGGTGACATTAAAGTGTAACACTTGAGCTGTATCAATCAGAAGCCTTTTTGTGCAGATACTGCGTAGCAATCTGTTGCTATGGAGACCTTGGCCCGTATAGCTGTTGTGCCGTGAAAGTGGACTTTCAGCTTTTCTGTTATACAACTCCGAGCAACAGGTTCTTGCGAGTACAGATAATTCAGTTTAATATAGCACTGCACTCGCTAAATTACAGAAGAGTAATACAGACTATTGTTGAAGTTTAGATCATCTTTCAGTATAACACTTACAGCGTATTTCAATAACATGTTTTCAAAATCATGAATAGAGAAGCAAAATCATATACTTAGCATAAGTGTACATACTAAATATATAGTATAAGCAGAGTATAATACATAAGAGATGCATCTCTAGAAATGATGTCAGACTATATAATTCCAATTAAACACTTTATAGAGAACTTAAGGGTTATTATTGATTATAAACGTTGGACGAATAAAACTCTGGAAACTCCTGAGAAAACTTTGATGTGGTTTAGAGATGATTCAAAGGATGGCTCAGGAACAGGCTCTGGAGCATATGGCATAAGACCAAGGTACAAAAAGTATTTTCCTTTGGGTGAATATGTTACTGTTTTTGAAACAAAAATTTACGCTATTATTCAATGCATACATGAAAACATAAGGAGGGCTTACACTGGTAAACAGATTCTTATCTTCTCAGTTGCCAGGTTGAACCTAAGGCTCTAAGTAGTCATAAGGTAACGCCAAGACAGGTTTTAAACTGCCTAAACATGCTCACAAGCTTGGCAGAACAGAATGAACTTCATCTCATCTGGTTGCCGGGCCATACTGGCATAGAGGGAAATGAAAAAGCTGATGAACTTGCAAGACAAGGAGCAACTTCACAATTTATTGGCACACAGCCGGCTCTAGGAACATCTCGATGTTTAGTAAGAGAGGCTATTAAGAACTGGTCCAAAGTAGAACATCAGAAAACCTTGCTTAAAACTTCAGGAAACAAACACTGTACTATATTTATTAGGAAACCATGTAAGAAAAGAGCTGAAAGCATTTTAAAACGATAAGAACGTTTCAAGGTTTAGATTGCAGATTATGAAAGAAAGAAACTGAATCAATCCAGCACATTATATGCTGCTGTGAGCCAAAGTCTCACAGGAGATATATGGCTTTTGGGAAAATGCTTTTTAAAACCAGAAGAATTTGAAACCATATCTTTTATGAGAACGTATTCCTTGGTAAAGGCTGAAGACATAATGAATTGGCTTTAAAATAATACAGGTAGCTGAAAAGCGTCCGGAACAATGATGAAAATCTGTATCATATGAGACAAGATAAGATATAGTATAAGCATACAAAGTTTCGTCTAGGTAGGCCAAAGAATGTTGATTGCACTTTAGGGGTTGAAAATGGGGATTGAATGTAATGGTAGCTTATCATTTTAATCACATTCTAAAACCAGGTTTTTCAAAACCATACCAAAAGCACTGCTTGATAGCAAAGTTCAGCGAAATCAGGAGGAAATGTGGTGGTATAAATACAACACACAACCGCCCTCCTTCAATAACTACATTTTAAAATATTTGTCTTCTTCTTCTTTCTCTGTTTAACCTCCTCTTATGTATGACTTACACCCCCCAGGACTTACAGGCGGGTGCCTGGGGTCAGAGGCCCGTCGAGGAGCAGACACTCGTGGATCAGACAGAATATCCGGGATGAGTGATCAGCCTGATGCCTGGTATGGGAGGAAGAAAGTAGAAGAAACGAAATGATGGTGAAATGGATAAAAGGATAGGTGATGATGGAGCATTTGGTGGAATGAATGGCGGGGGAAACCGGAGAACCCGGAGAAAACCCGCCCAGACGCCGCTTTGTCCACAAATCCCACATTGAACCCGGGCCGCCTCGGTGAGAGGCGAGCGGTCTAACCACTCGGCCACGGCGCCGCCTTTAAAATATTTTAAGCCCGCACATTTACCCCTTTGAGATCATTAAAGGTCTTTCATATTTGCAATAAAGTGGCAAGAGTAGCCTATAATATCCACATTCAACAAAACGGGATTGAAATTTGGTGACATGAAAACGAAAAATCTTATGTGTTGCTTTCACATTATTTCTCTACTCTTTAAACTATTCTTACAAAATATTAAATCTTCTATCTACTTCTTTTTAATGGAGATAAACTTTCATTACACATTTCGTTTTAGGAAGGAGGATGCAATAGGCTAAAGCGATAACTGATTTCTAAAAAGCGGATCGCTGTGTGATAGCTTTGAAATTCCAAGTTGCTTACATGACCACAAGTAAAAACAAATATCGACTTACCACTTGAAAAAGTATAACTATTTGAACATTCAAACAACAAAGAATATCTCTGAAATGGTTAACGCAACAAAAATGTGAGCTTTAACGAGATCTTTAATTTTTTAAGTAGTAAGAGTTTGTCTCTCTCTTACGGTTTATATACGAAAGTAATTCAGAATGAAAAGGATTTCACAGGCTATTCCAAGAAAGTTAAACATACATTTTACACACATTTAATAAAAATCGATAGCCCTTTTTGAAAAAATAAATTAACAACGAAACATTTACCATGTAATGGGTGGTTTGGGGTGGGTGATTTTATTGAAAATCTTCTTTTCGCATCCTTAGAAGATGCTGAACTTATATACCAATTTTGATATTTTACCGACCTTTTGTTTTTGAGTTGTGCTGTTCACAGACATACACGCACGCGCGCTCTCCCTCTCTCCCTTACACACACACACACACACACACACACACACATACACACACATACACACACAATGTATGGTATGCGGAAGGAGAAGAGTTGCAAATAGTACACAAGTTTGATTATTTAGGAGTGACAATAAGTAGTAATGGGAGATGAAATGATCACAAGATAAGTGCCTTAGCTAAGGGATGATTAGCAATGACTGTCATAAGAATGTGCTTAAAGAAAATACCAGATATGCAAATTAAATGGTTGTAAAGGGTTTACAAATCTGTAGTTGAAGCAAAAATGGTCTATGTATCACAGATTTGGGGAAGTGACAAAGGATGGGAGATGATTGATAAAGTACATAGATCGTTCTGTAAATGTATGTTAGGTTTATCTATTTCATCACCTAATGGAGCAGCAATGTTGGAGTTGGGAAGAGTAGGTAGCAAGGGCATGGTAGTAGAAAGGATACTTAAATATTGCATAGATTGAAATCATTGGACGAGTATAATATATTAAGGGAATGTTTAATAATACAAGAAAAATCCAGTGCTGGGATGAACTCGGCTCAAGAAATAAGGAGAATTTTACAGGAAATAGGAATGGGTAACTTATGGGAGGAGAGAGAGGGGTTAGCTAAAGGTTTCTGGAAAGAAGTGAGGAACAGAGTAGAAGATATAGAGAAACAAGAATTATTTCAAAGTCTGGAAGGAAAGAAAAGTTTGGAACTATATAGACAATTAAAGGTGGACTGGGGAAGGGAGAAGTATGTGGATGTGGGTAATAGGTTAGTGAGAGAAGGGTGGGCCTGGTCCAGATTAAGTGCACATAGGCTAAGGGGAGATAGGAAGGGAGCGAATTTGGATAGGTGTCCTCTTTGTGGAGAGGCAGATAATGATTTGCATCATATAATTGAATGTGAAGAAACTA
Organism: Deroplatys truncata; assembly: GCA_030765065.1. Lineage (NCBI taxonomy): Eukaryota > Metazoa > Arthropoda > Insecta > Mantodea > Mantidae > Deroplatys > Deroplatys truncata. Next base: position 52,014,964 of record CM060975.1, on the reverse strand, counting down.
AGTTGTGGAGAGATCAATTTTTACCTAAAGAATGGGACAATGTTAACAAAGAAGTATAAAAGTTAGGATAATGAAAATACAAAAGGAGAGGGATATAAAAAGAATAGGAGAATATATGGGGAAAGTAAGAGGAAAATAAAGCAATATGAATCTGTTATGACCCACCATGCATAAATAAAGACCAAAGAAAGAAATAATAGCAACTCAAAGTAATGTATAAAAATTGTAAGAATTTTGTATAGCATTACGGAAATAAATATACATACATACAAAAATACTTTTTGGGGTTCAGGGGACCGCAAAACGTGTATTTCCGATGAAATCTCGGTATGGAATTTTTGGGTGGAATGCAATACTTCGTCTGCTTACTATATGTAAGTAGTAGAGGAATTAAAAAGAAAACCCTAATCCTCTAGTTTTAAAATGTTTAGAAACATTATATAAGCTGTGACCATCTGAAAGAATGGGGCTATTCAAGTATGAAGGAATTATCAAATTCGGTTGAGTGTTCTTTTGAGATTCTCTCCCCACACACAAAATGTTTCTGGTTATAATATATAATAACTACATTAGTACAGATATAGGTGTCAATCCCAAAGTATTCTCTTGTGAAGAAAAGTCACCTGATGCTACTCTCCCAACAGCTACCACCGCAGGGCTATTAAGCCACACGACAACTAAGATTTACTGAGTACCTGGGTATGTAGATGTTATTCGCTCTCCACTGGGTGCCAAGTTTTTAACTCCACTGTATTACCCTAGTACGGGGTCCCTCATTACCATGCGCCTAGAAGCAACAAAGACCGGTGTCTTTATCGGATTGTTGGCTTCAGTTCAAAGCCCGGGAGATCACTGCATCCTTAAGTTGCTCTTTGCTCCGGGTAATGCTCAAGTACGTAAATCTTATGACGAAGTGGGGGGGGCGGATACGCATACAGACACACACACAAAACTACCAGCTGAAGCTTGAACGCGGACTTTGACTTTTCTCCAACTAATTACTGACTTGTGTTTACTTTAAACATGACTCATTATGGTTTTTCGACATTCATTTTAAGAAATCGGTCGCTAGTCATAATTCTTAATGCTGCGCATAAGAAACATGCTTAAATTTAAAATTTGACATGAGTTAATTGGATATATATTCCAGGACCTAAATAACTAAAAGTATTTATGAAGCCTGAATATTAGAACAGGAACATGTTGGAGTCATAAAGGAACATACATGCGAAGAAAGCTTTGACTTTTCGTTGAGAATATCCTAGAGAAGAGAATAATAGTTACTCCGCAGAAAATGCGCGTCAAAATACGACAAAAACTGCTGATATTTGAGATAGATATTGTCTTTACGTTGTTTGCACCATGATTTGGGCGTCAATTTTAAGTAGTTTGTATTGAAGCAGTTGCATTATGGTTCAACTGTTGGCGAGCCGAACTTGTAGTAGTTGCAACCGCACGTATAGTAAACAGTTTCCGGCAGCCTTCGCCCCAAATGTACTTTCAGGGGGCCTTGGCCCCAAGTTTAAAAAAATATTAACTTTATAATTTGACTGTTTCTTTAAATATTATATATTTATGTTTACCTTGCCTGCGTCAGAATTTATTTTAGAGACATGGATATATTGGCAGGCGTGATGCGACAAGAATGTAGGTTTACACAGATTATAATTTACTTCTCTCCTTTTATTAATACTTGATACTATTTAAATAACACTTCACTGATATAGAGAGCTGTGAGATTCTTTTTATTAATTAATTACACTTTTTAACACGTAAACTTATTTTTCGTCTCACACGAATACATATTATATTTCTTGAGGACACTTTTTGCGTCTGGTTAGTAACGCTGTCTGCAGGCAACTGAACTCTAAATTTGTAAACTTTTCTCCTTTTCAGTTTCTGATTGGCTAATCCTACTCCAATAGAATACCTTCATTCAACTAAAGTTTTTTCTGGTTGTTGATTGGCTATTTTATAAACTGTCACTAAAATTACATTATTGTTACTCCAAGAATCACAAGTAGTACTGTTAAACTTTCTTACTCATTATTGACTCAAAGTTACCTCATTGTTAGCAACTTTTAACTTATTATTCTCACAGCTCCTGCATTATTAAATTACGTAATATATTCACATAACATTATTATACATGGATACAATAATATAAGCATATGCAATGGCTGTTACATACATTTTACAAATTATTACATACACATATTGCTTCAAGGCGGACTGTTACTGAATTTACATATTATATGATTAGATTGAAATCATTTAAGAGTTAAAAATACTGCCTCCTATTTCATTCAAAGCAATATACTTCGGTGATCATGATTTAGTAACTGATAAAACAGAAGTCACAGTAAACAAAAGACAATGGGACGAGCGAAATGGCTGAGTGGCTCGCATCCGTTCAGACTTCGGTTTTTTCGTAGCTTCCCTCACTTGTTAAGTAAATACCGAAATTAGATATTGAATACAACCTATAGAACATCGGAAATAGGAATAAACATTTACGGTATCGTAAGGCGATTGCGCAAGTAAGACGCACTCTCTCCATGACTACGAAAACACTTAATGAACAGCCAGCACTTCCACGATCTGAAAATCCAGAAGAAAGAAAGAAAAAACTCAATAGTAACAAAATAGACTACGCAACTAAGACCATCTTGTTATGCAATTATTTTGTATTTTCCTGTCTTGATATTTCGATTTCTTCTTTCGTGAGTTAATCAGAAACAAAATAAGTGACTTCAAATGTATTGGAAATTCAAAACGACATAATAAATATCTTGGAAATGGCTGTTGCTAACGAAAACGAAAAAACTTATTTGAAACAAACGATAACAACAACAAAAAATACGTTAACATAGATAGTGAGGAGGAAGCTTAAAACTGGTCTTAATTGCATTTTAGATTTCACTCCCTCACCCCCACTTTGAAATTTCAAATGGCACCCCTATATTCTTATTCTTAAATATGAAAGAGTATTCAATTATTTATTCACCTCATTCATTTATTTTACATTTTTTGTTTTAAATCGTTGCCTAGCAACCTGGATTGTTGCTATTGTGGAAGACCATTTTGAACATTTCTTGTTTATTAAATGTTTGTAAAATGGTGTATTCCATTCAAGAGAGATCAGAAATCATATTTATTTATGGGGTTGAAGAAGAACTGCTATTCCTTTAACGAGAAACATCCTGAGAAAAACGTAAGTCACAGATACATCACAGATCTAGTATGTAAATTTGAAGAAACTGGTTCTATGTGTCACAAAGTAAATAAACAATCTAGAAAACTTGATGAAATTTCCAGATTCAAATATTAGATCATTTCAGTATTGAACACACCACGTCCATTCTAAAAGTATCTGATGTAACAAACGTTTCGGTTGGTACCATACATAAAATGATAAAAATGAACAAATTTTATCCCAACAAAACACAAATTCACCAACAACACAGCGAAGACGATTTTGATAGAAGAGTAGACTTTTGTGAACACATGTCTTTGAGAATCGAAGATGATCCAGATTTGACACAGCATGTTTGTTTTAGTGATGAAGCGACCTTTTTACTTTCTCTACTACGTATAGTAAGTAGGGGAAGTATTGTATTCCACCCAAAAATTCGATACCGAGATTTCACCAGAAATATATGTATTGAGACCCCCTGAATCCAAAAAAAAAAGCATTTTTGGAAACATGTCCGTGTGTGTGTGTCTGTCTTTGAACAGCATAACTCAGAACTGAACAGTCGGATACAGTCGGATAAACACCAAACTTGGTATTTAGGTTCAGTATCTTCCAGAGATGCGACACGAAGGTTTTCAAGAAAATCCCCCCACCCCAGATTACCCTTTACATGGAACATTTTTAGTAAATTTTAATTTTCTCAAAAATGGCTCTAACGATTTTTATTAAAATATCATATGTTTAAGATATTTTCATGACAAATGAAATGTATATCTCGAATTTTCTGGGAATGTCTCCAAAAGTGTCCTTCATAGCGAACGACTTTTGCATAACTGGTAAACCATACGAGATAAGACAAAATTTTACTGCTCAAAAATGTAGATCGCGTTAAAATACACAATTTATGACATATACATTTTTTGTAGAGTGAACCATTTTCGAGATATTGCTTTTTATTTCCCTTCAATTTTCCAATACTTATACTTTTTCTCAAATGGAAATTCGTTATTCATTTTTTTGATCCTGGTAATGCAAAGAGAATGGAATACTCCACATAGCAACCAGCTCTTAAAATATTTGACTATAGCTTAAAACCTACCATATTCCCCTTGCATCTACAAGAACATTAGCAATAAGATTAACATCTCGATTAATATGAAGCATATGGAGAATAAGCGTTTGTAAAAATAGTTGGTACAGGAGTAGAGAAATTCATGTGAGTGTAACACATCAGATTTTTTTTCTTGTGATACCAGGTGTATCACAAAGGCCCTGGAAATGTTAGCATTTCTATATATCTATCTCTCTCGTGTCTAAGTCACAAACATTCATAACAAATTAACGCGCCATAGAGTACAAAAGCATTAAAATTAGCCTTTCTAAAGGGAACTGACTGAGTAACGAAAAACGTCCATTACCAAAATAAACTAATACTATAATGGATTCAATCTAGTAGAGTATGAAACCATTAACAATCACCATATAAGAAAGCAATGATTTTACTTACAACACATTTATACAGGCATTGTAGCATAGTTATGTAACTCGACACTTGTATGTAAGTTATAAAACCCGCGTCGAGTGCGTGCGGCCGTACTTTGTAAGGCGTAGAACAGGCACAGTCATGTAAAAATTACATTAGATAATTTTGTTATATAACATGAAATTATGTCTTCCACTCTCTATGCTAAGCAACAAGTTACTGCAGTGCTTAGGGATATCAAAGAATACTACTCTCACCATAATCAAAATAAACAACCTGGCTTGATTTGATTTTAATGACCACGTCTACCACAAAATTCAGAGAACGGAAGGCAATCTCGTTCTAAAACTTGTCTGAAAATATAAAAATTCAACACTCCATATGCCGCAGCGAAAATCTTCCAAGCTATCTCTTAATTTTAGAAACATGTTCTTATGTTTTAAAACTTTCACTTTCTCTACACGTACATAGCAAGTAGAGAAAGCATTACATTCCATCCAAAAATTCGATACAGAGATTTCACCGGAATACATGTTTTGAGGACCCCTCAATAAAAAATTGGATTGTTACACTCACATGACTTTCTCTACTCTTGTACAAACTATTTTTAAAAACGCTTATTCTCCATATGCTTCATGTTAATCGAGATGTTAATCTTATTGCTAATTTTCTTGTACTCGTAGATGCAAGAGGAATTGCTAGGCTTAAAGCGACAGTCAAATATTTTAAGAGCTGGTTGCTATGTGGGGTATTCCATTCTCTTTGCATTACCAGGACCAAAAAAATGAATAACGAATTTCCATTTGAGAAAAAGTATAAGTATTGGAAAATTTAAGGGAATAACAAGCAATATCTCGAAAATGGTTCACTCAACTAAAAAAATGTATAAACATAAATCGTGTATTTTAATGCGATATACATTTTTTGTGAAGTAAAATTTTGTCTATCTCTTATGGTTTACCAGTTATGCAAAAGTCGTTCACACTGAAGAATACTTTTGGAGACGTTTCCAGAAAATTGAAGATATACATTTTATTTGTCATAAAAGTATCTTAAACATATAATATTTTAATCAAAATCGTTACAGCCATTTTTGAGAAAATTAAAATTTTCGAAAAATGTTCCATGTAAAGGGTAATTTGGGGTGGGGGATTTTCTTGAAAACCGTCGTGTCGCACCTCCTAGGAAGATACTGAAACTAAATACCAAGTTTGGTGTTTATCCGACTATTCGTTTCTGAGTTATGATGTTCACAGACACATACACAGACACACATACGGACATCTTTCCAAAAATGCTATTTTTTTGGATTCAGGGGGTCTCAAAACATATACTTCTGGAGACATGTCGGTATCGAATTTTTGGGTGGAGTACAATACTTCCCCTACTTATATACGTAGTAGAGAAAGTGAAAAAGCATTTTTAGATAAATGTATATGTATGTGCGTGTGACTGTGAACAGCACTCAAAAACGAAAAGTTGGATACTTACCAAACTTGGATTAAGGTTCACCACTTTCCAAAGATGCGATACGAATATTCTAAAGAAATCCCCACCCCAAACTACGCTTTATACGGAAGATATTTCTAAATTTTTTATTTTCTAAAACTGGCTCTAAAGATTTCGATTAAAGTACCTGTATTAAAGATATTTACATGACAAATACAATGTATATCCGTGAAGTCCTCTTCATTTGGAAGGAATTTTGAATCTTTATAACTGGTATACGTTAAGGGATAGACGAAAACAACTACACAAAAAATGCAGATCTCTTTAAAGTACACAAGTTTTTTGTGGCATAAGTCATTTCTGAGATATCCGTCAGTAATGGTTCGAATTGTTCATTACTTGCCCATTCTCTTGAAGTCCTGTCAACATTCAGCTGTTTTTCGCGATGTTATGGAAACAATATGGAATTTTAAGGCCAGAGCATAGCTCCAGTTCTTAAACATTTGATTATCACTGTTCCGCTTGCATCTATAACGAAAAGTTTAAATTACCTATTTCTGCAAAGGTTTATTTGAATTAAAATGTAGTAGATAGAAAATAAACTTTAGTAAGTAGTTTCTATACCACTAATAAACGATAGAGTGTAGAGAAAGCCATATGAATATGTCAATCAAACGTTTTTTACTTAATTGCGGCGGATCACAAAATATTTAAAGTGGGTTGCTTCATGAACAGTTTTTCTGTCAATAAACATAAAAACCATTCCTTTAACTGTCATTGTTTGACTAGGACATTTCCTAATGCAATTTTTAATTATATTATCAACATGTTGAATTCTTGTAATTTACAAGGAATTAAGGACTATATTTAAAATGTGTTTCCAAAAATTCATATGCAATGACTCCGGAAAGTATTCGTGCTCAGGTTAAAAAAATCTGATGTGTTACACTCACATGACTTTCTCTACTCTTGTACAAGCTATTTTTACAAACGCTTATTCTCCATATGCTTCATGTTAATCGAGATATCGAGATGTTAATCTTATTGATAATTTTCTTGTAGATGCAACGGGAATATGGTAGGCTTTAAGCGATAGTCAAATATTTTAAGAGCTGGTTGCTATGTGGAGTATTCCATTCTCTTTGCATTACCAGGACAAAAAATGAATAACCAATTTGAGAAAAAAGTGTAAGTATTGGAAAATTTAAGGGAATAACAAGCAATATCTCGAAAATGGTTCACTCAACTAAAAAAATGAATAAGACATAAATTGTGTATTTTAACGCGATCTACATTTTTTGAGTAGTAACTTTTGTCTATCTCTTATGGTTGACCAGTTATGCAAAGGTTGTTCAAAATGAAGAATACTTTTGGAGACATTCCCAGAAAATTCGAGATATACATTTCATTTTTCATGAAAATATCTTAAACATATGATATTTTAATCAAAATCGTTATAGCCATTTTTCAGAAAATTAAAATTTTCGAAAAATGTTCCATTTAAAGGGTAGTCTGGGGTGGGGGAATTTCCTTGAAAATCTTCGTGTCGCATCTCTGGAAGATACTGAACCTAAATACCAAGTTTGGTATTTATCCGACTGTTCGTTTCTGAGTTGTGCTGTTCACAGACACACAGACAGACCCACACACGGACATGTTTTCAAAAATGCTTTTTTGGATTCAGGGGGTCTCAAAACATGTATTTCCAGTGAAATCTCGGTATCAAATTTTTGGGTGGAATACAATACTTCCCCTACTTACTATACGTAGTAGAGAAAGTAAAAACCTATAGTCAAATTAACGGAGAAGAGAATATCATTTTTTACTATGCAGAAGAAACAAATTATATTAAAGTTTACGTGTTCTGGCATTTATCAGCTTTCCATTGCATCAAGTTAATACGTTTTTTTAAATATTGCCCAGATTTTTCAACTTTTTCATGCAGAGGGTTTGTAAAATCATTTTATATGCATTTAGCAGAGCAATTTTTATATAATAGCTGACAAAGGCACCGACGCATGATTTATGGAGAATTTGTGAAGTTCTGATAACTGAGGCGCTAATGACAAAGTTCAGCAAAAGAATTTATAGCTCCTCAAGGTAGTTTTTCTCTTAAACAGATTAAAACCCATTTTCACCGAAACTTCTGGTATAAGGCAAAAATGTTCTCTACTAACTCCAGAAAAATAATTTTGTAAACACTACACATAAAAAAGTTTAAAAATTCTTGAAAATTTCAAATATTTATGAAACAAATAAAATGAAAAAGGTTTAAATATGTCAGAGCATGTAAATGTAATACAGTCTGCAAATATGAATCAGACTTAAATTCAATACCGAATTTTCCTTGAATTATGCAAATGGTGGCTACCGGGTCCTGTCTCATAGCAGGTCTCGATTTTAATGACCTTGATCTGGATAGTCTAGCTTACGCGCTTGCGGAGGATAATGGCATTTGGAGTTCAGTCTAACGTTCCTTGTCAAGTTGTATAGTGAAAATAATGTGTTATCATTATGTACACTACAGGAAAGCGTGTGTTTATTGTGTTAAGTTTTGCTCGAACGGAGTCAAATGTAGACCGTCATCTTGAATTTATACAAAAAATCCTTGGTGTCACCGTTTCTAACAAATCCAAACTTATAGACTGTTAAAACAATGTAAATAGAAACAATGTATGTTAGAAAACACAGTCAGTTAACAGTTCTAACCAGGGAAACGTTAGCTGTCGTGAAAAGAAGCACAAGAAAATCCTTACCTCGCAGTAAGGTAGAATAATTGGCTGGCCTCCTCGCTCTCCAGTTCTAAATTCGTTTGATTATTATTTATGGGAAATGCTTAAAGATAAAGTTTGTACAACAAATCCCCACACGCACGACGAATTAGAAGACAGTATCCGACGTGGGTTTCCACTATTCCGGCTTCAGAAATTCGTCGAATGTTCAACAGATGCCAGGATTTGTATAGACGCGAGGGGCATCATTTCGAACATCATTTTATACGTAAGTGTTACATAGCTATATGTTAAACATCATTACCATCACCTAGGGGAGAAACCACGGGCTAATCCGCTGCTACTACAGGATTCGTATAGCAGTGCCGTGGGAGCTGCGGTTTACTAATCATGTCTTTACAGCGAAACCCGGTATAAAAAACTTCTTCGTTTCAGGTCTTTAGCGAAAATGAATCAAGTTATTTTTCCGCTCTCTGACGAGTTCTGTGTAATCTGCAAAGTTACAACGGATTAAGCATAATCTTCAGAATTTAGATCTGATTATTTAGCTGTGTTTAATATAAAGGAGTAAAATATAGGTTCTCAAGTTTCTATGCGACTTGCAAATCCGTTATTATGCCCAGAGACACTATTCTTACGCAGCATATCGGATGTTGTTACAAGAGTAAAATATCAGAGATTAAGTTTCACAATATTTTGCTATCTGGTTGTTAAGTGCAGAAAATCTCTGAAGCAATCATATTAACATGGCCTGTAAAAGGAGCTGGAGTGAGAACAAGACAAGGCTGTATGTATGAACCCGTCTAAAGTAGAAACCCGTATTTCTGGTCGTGACTCAATGCAGAGGCATGCACTCTGGGATATGATACCTACTCGCCGTATTTTTAGCGCCCGTCTTTATGCAACAACATCCCCCTTTAAATCTCCTAATAGGTAACATGAGATTTTGTGACCCTTTTTTTTCTTCCACGTTTAAACGTTGCTGACTAATTTATCATCCCGAAGCTTCAAAACCCAAACTGTTTTTCTTTTATTATTTTCACTTACCTATGATAGGCGGAGGAAAAATTGCATTCCATCAAAAAATTCGATATCGAGATTTCACCGGAAATACACGTTTTGAGGTCAACTGTACTTGGTTAAAATACCATATAATAAGATATTTATAGGAACTAATAAACACATGTATTGTATTTTCTGTATAACATTGAGTTCTCCTCATTCTAAATTAATTTTGTGTAATTTTGTATAACATGTAAACCTAAGATATAGATAAAAACGTACTACATAAAAATAATTAAACATACAAATTATGTCCATTTTTGTGTCATTAACCATTTTCGAGATATTCTTGTTTTTGGTTTAAAGTTGTTAACATTCGTTTGTTTCTCGCAATGTCATGAAAAGAGTAGGACTTTTTATGTCAGAATATACTGACTTGGTTTTTAAACATTTAAGTATATAGCTTCAGCCCCCTGTATCTCCATTGTACTTACAATGAAATGTGTAATTAAATCATTTCTGCAAACGTTTATCTCAATTATCAATAGAAAAATAAGCGTTTGCGGCATTAATTGGTGGAAGAATTATAAAAATTAACGACGCTGTTTACAGGTCATGTGAATGTAAGACAGATTTGTTTAATGAGTAATTATTTTTCATACAAAATACAGCCGCAAACACTGGTGATTAATTATTCAGACGTTGTTGCAAAATTATAGTTAAAACTTATATAATCATGCGTAATTAATAAATATTGACGTGAAGGTAGCTTTAATGTAACCGCTGTCTTCTGTATATGCTTTCAAAATGACTTGAATTTGTCATAGTATCAAGTAATTTATGTTGAGAATTCTATGCTGTTTACATACAAATATGCAAGTATACACCTATTGTGCTGTTATGTGTTCTTTTTATGTTTTGTATCTGTATTATACATCCAGCCAGTCACTTTACGTTGCTTGTCCCCTTTGCTTAACGCTCTCTTTGGTGCTCTCTTTTTTTTCCTCTGTGGGTTGCTGACGTGGCATGTGCTTTGGCCGTACGCGCTGAGTGGTGGATTTCTGTCCGCATTGCAGGGATAGCTCTCTGCCCGGCAACTACTGATGCGGATTGTGGAAGTTTTTGTAATGAATTTTTAAGGAACGTCTTTGTGATTTTCGGTGGATCGACCTTATGTAAAGGTAGGCTTTATTATCAGTTTTATGTCCTGGTAATGGTGAGTGAATTTTGGGGCGGAAAACGTTATGTGTGTTTGAAAATAAGAGTTCGTAAAGTGACTGGCTCTTGGAGTTGTTCATAGGTTTAGTGTGTTTTGTTTCTTTTCCAGTTGAGTTATATTTTCAGTACGTGATTTTCAGTGTATAGTTAGTTTAAAATTTGTGATAAGAGCTTTACACAGTTGTGCAATTTGAAAATGCATATTTTGATTCATGAAGGTAAAAAGCATCAGTAGTGTGAAATTTGTGAGAAAAGCTTTTGGCATTTGTCGTCTGAAATTGCATAGTTTGATTTAGGAGGGCAAGAAGCAATATAAGTAGAAATTTGTGAGTAGAGCTTTACATATTTTGGGCACTTTGAAAATACATAGTTAGTTCAAAATTACAGTAATTCTGTTGTGTAAATTATGAGAGCAGTAATTGCAGTTAAAACCCAGTTATGCTGAACCCATTTATGCTGAACTTTGTAACTGACAACGGTTGGGTTGTAAAGCTACCTACATCTAGCTTAGCTGGACTTTGAAGCTCTCTGTTACCAGAATTTCATAAAAGTCTGTTTCGGTCTTGTTCAACATTCTTAGCTAGTCTTTGACTAGCTAAACATAATTAAATATTTTGATCTGATGTTTATAGTGGCTTTGTTTTATAAAGTTTCTAAATTGATTTTGTTTGTGGAATTTTGTTTGACTTAATTTTTGCTGTATTTAAAACTTGCTTTACTGCTTTGCTCAATTGGTTATGGTTGGGTTACTATTTAAGCCATCTTTGTTTTACAGGTATTCTTTTATGGTTGGTTTACGGTTCTGGTTATTAATGTTTGTTTATTTTTATCATTAAAGTTCCTACAAAACAAACTTATCAATAGTAGTATATTTTTGAGAGTTCTGGTTTCCGTTTTGTTTTCCCCTACGGCACTCGTTAGGGCTTCCCTTTTCGTTTGGCCGGGGTTCCCTAACTCAGTCAAACAGCGGTATCATTGCAAATTACTGGTAGCAGAGCGTGGTTAATTGATTTGTCTGTGTTGGTTAGGGAATATTTTTGGGTTTGTTGTTTGCTCTGTATTCTCCGGATCTCATTTTCTTACTTGTACCATATCCGTAGTATCAAGATGGCGGTATCGGTTACGGAAAGGTGAATTCTGGGTAGAGTTGGTTGTACGTGGAGGTCAATGTTCTATGACAACTGAAGTGGCTATTATGTTGGATGTTTTTCGACAAATTAAGGATGCTCCAATAATTACTGTTTCTATTGATCACGTGATAGTGACTAAGTGTGAGTCCACTTGCTCGTTGGCCTTAGCAGAGATTCAGGATAATTTAATGGATTTTGGGCGCGAGGATTCTCCCTCTAAGGCACAGTTGCTCCGGTGGCAAGTTAGAATTCGGCATTACTTGTTCTATTTAGATTATGTCTTACAGAGATTCCCTACTTTGCAGTCTTGTATAGCGTTGCAAAAGTTAAAGGATCAGTTTAAGGAATTAGCCCATAAGGTGGAGGAAGATTTTGGGACTACACAGAATGACACTGGGGCGTCTCCCTTGTATAATCAAGGATTGTCGGATGTGGTTCAGCCTGCGATTGCGGTATCTGCGTTTCGGCCACTTAGACTCGCTCATCCCCTCCAACAATTCGTGGAGGGCTTTCAGTTAAACGACATTGTTGATGTACCATCGGCTTTACAGTTTCTCTATTTTCTTGTTCGATTGACGCTAATGGCTAAGCGTTATTTGGTACCCACGGCTCAAGTGATAGAATTATTATCTGTCAAGGTGTCTGGGATAGTTTTGGACCTCTTAATGCGGTGTGCTGGTTTGGCCGAGCCTGTGACTCGCTTTCATTTGGCCCTATTAGACATGTTCATTCCACGTAGGGAATGCACGAGGATAATGCAAGACGTATATTTTCGTCCTCAGGGTCTAACGGAACCGTTTACAGAATATATGGTTCGGGTTAAGGAAATTGCTTTAGTGTTGGTGCTCCCTGATACGGAAGCGGAAATTTGTGATGTCATTTTATCAGGACTCAATCCAGTCGTCAGGTCGGCTTTGGTTTTAGGACCTCGGCCGTCAAATTTGCAGCAGTTGGAAGCATTGGTACCTAAACTCAATGAAGTTATGCTTGTTGATAGGCTGCGTCTGTCAGAGCCTCCGGGCTCATTAGCAACTCCTAATACCACTGTATCAGCTCCTTCTTCGGCCATTGTTCCGGTTTCTGGTCGTCGGGCCACTATTAAATGCTTTCAGTGTGGTCAGGAAGGCCATGTTCGACGAAATTGTCCCAATAGGAGGACCGTGAATCGGGGTTTTCTTCGTGTTTCTAATCAGGGGCGACAGTTTCGACCTTTATGACGCCAGAAGGTTAAGTCGACCATTTGTTTGTCTCGGCGTATTTGTGGTTATCCGTTTTCGGGTAAACCCTTAGTTCAAGTTTCTCTTGAGAAGTTGCCTTTATTGGCGTTATTAGATTCCGGAAGTTCTGTCTCTTTGATTCAGCTTGATTGGCTTAGGTTAAATTTACCATGTATTATGTCGCGTGCAACCACGTGTCAGTTGGTTTGTTTGATGGTCAATGGTCAGGCCTTTCAAGTTACTCAAAAGGTATCATGTACTATACGTTTCCCACGTTTTACGTGGAAACATAGTTTTTTTGTCGTTCCCAAGCTTCCTTATGCATGTGTCCTAGGTGCCGATTTTATGTCAAGGACTGGGATGGCTATTGATTTTTCCACTAGGCAGATCGCTTTTCATTTTGCTCCCCGGATAAAGTTGGACTTTGTGAGGGATTTTAAACCATCTCGGCCCCCTTTAACTTTGGGAGATATTAATTTGGTAACCCAAAATTGCGCAACTTCTTCTCTGTCTCATTTGTCCCCTGAACAGGCAAAGCAAATAGAGCATTTAGTTGGGGAATTTGATTCATTGTTTACAGATGTTTTAGGGGTCACTCATTTGACTCAATATGAAATTCAGTTAACTGATTCTACTCCGGTCAAGTTATCTCCATATAAGCTCACACCACCGAAGATGGCTATATTAAAAGAGAAAATACAGAAGATGCTTGACCAAGGGGTTATTAGACCATCTACTTCAAATTACAGCAGCCCCATATTTCTAGTACCGAAGGGAGATCAGGATTTTAGACCGGTCATAGATTATCGTCTCTTGAACAAAAGAATCCTTATTGAAAGTACCCCTTTGCCCGATTTGCATACAGCTGCTCATCATTTTTCGAAGGCTCGCGTTTTTACGACCCTGGATTTGAACAATGCTTATCATCAGATTCCTTTGGCTGAACATTCCAAGCATCTAACAGCTTTCGCTATCCCCTGGCGCCTTTATGAATTCAATAGGGTCCCATTTGGTTTGGCTACGGGCGCGCAAGTCCTCACTCGTTTGCTGGATAATTTGTTTTCGGACATAAAATTTAAATATTTGTACCATTACTTAGATGATCTTGTAGTATATTCCGAGGATTTTGACTCACATCTTGTTCATTTACGTGAGGTCTTTCGTCGCCTACAGAGCGCCGGGTTATCAGTTAAGCAGTCTAAAGTTCATTTTGCTACCTCTCAAATATCATTTTTGGGCCATATGGTTTCCCCTTCTGGTATTACCATAGACCCAGATCGCACTAAGGCTATTAGAAATTTTCCGGCACCCAAGAATAAGCGTGAGGTGGCTCGATTTTTGGGAATGGTTAACTTCTTCTCTAAATTTATTTCAAATTTTTCTACTCGGGCGGAACCTCTTAATTGCTTACGTAGGAAAGGGGTTACTTTTGCGTGGGCCGAGGAGCAGGAAGCGGCATTTGTTGATCTAAAAGAGGCTATTTCAAACCCTCCTGTCTTGGCTTTTCCAGATTTTGCTATGCCCTTTATTTTACAGACGGATGCTAGTGCTAGCGCGCTAGCGGCTGTTTTGTTGCAGGAATTTCCTGAAGGTCGTCGTCCCATTTATTATAGTTCGCGTACTTTATCTCCTGAAGAACGTAAATTTTCTACATATGAATTAGAAACCTTAGCGGTGCTTTTTGGGTTGGAGAAGTATAGGGTGTACTTAGAACATGTGCATTTCTTTTTAGAGTGCGATAACCAGGCTTTAACGTGGGCATTAGCTGTCCCAAGGAAGACAGGTCGTCTTGCGCGTTGGGGTGTCCGGATAGGTGCCTTTAAGTTTACTCCTTCCTTTATCAGAGGTTCAGAAAATTGTATTGCGTATGCTCTTACCCGGGTATTTTCCGAACCTACTGAGGAGTGTGTTTATTTCGAGACTTTGGATGCTCCTGCGGATACTCAGATTGAGAGCTTCTCATTTTCGGCATTTCCTGAAATGTTTGTCAGTATACCTGAACTTCAACTTACCGATTCTGGGTTGGCCTCAATTATTGAGCAAATTAAATCAGGAGTTTCACTGCAGGATTATAAGATTCATGAGGGTGTTTTGATGGGAAGAGCTAGTTTTGATCGGCGTTATAAAGTCATAGTTCCGAAGGCAGCTATTCC
Source organism: Deroplatys truncata (assembly GCA_030765065.1). Taxonomy (NCBI): domain Eukaryota; kingdom Metazoa; phylum Arthropoda; class Insecta; order Mantodea; family Mantidae; genus Deroplatys; species Deroplatys truncata. Next base: position 51,999,384 of record CM060975.1, on the reverse strand, counting down.
CATGATTCTCAGTTATTTTCACGATTCTCCTTTCGGGGGTCATTTAGGCATTGCCAAAACCAGAAATCGAATTCGTGAACAGTTTATGTGGCGGGGCATGGATTTCGATGTAAGAAAGCATGTTAAGTCTTGCCGCATTTGCGCATTGTCCAAACCCGCGCAGGCTACAAATTGGGGATATTTGGCTTCGGAGGTTCCCTCCGCGCCCATGGAAAAACTATTTGTAGATTTTATCGGACCGTTCCCTCGTTCTATTCAGGGAAATATTTTTGCATTGGTGCTTACTGATGCTTTCTCAAAGTTCGTATGGATTTCACCTCTGAGTGCGGCTACTGCTCGCCTCGCTATTCGGGAACTTGGAACAATATTTGGATCTTTTGGTGCTCCTCAATATCTGGTCTCTGACAACGGTTCGCAATTTAAGTCGCGTCTCTTTCGTTCCTTTTGTTTTGATTGGGGTATTAAGCATTTTACTACTACCCCTTATTACCCTAACCCCTCATTAGCGGAACGGGTCAACCGTAACCTTAAGTCCGCTTTAATTGCTTATCATCACCAGCAGCACAATTGCTGGGATAAATACTTGAAGCAACTTCAGTTTGCTTTCAATTCTGCGAGACATGAGGTTCATAAGACGACGCCATTTTCATTGTTATTTGCCTACCAACCTGCGTCTCCTTTGGCTAATTTGTGGGCGTTAAATGATTTATTACCGGCTGACAATTCTCCGCATACCATTCGTACTAATTGGAAGGCTGCCTTGAATAATCTGCGTAGAGGCCACTCTATGAGAAAGCAGCGATACGATGCGTCCCGTCGTCCCTCCCCATTCAAAGTGGGAGATGTTGTTATGTGCCGTAACTATCCTCAGTCCTCGAAAGCAGATGCGTTTGCCGCGAAGTTAGCTCCTCGCTATCTTGGCCCGTTTAAGATTCTCAGAATTTATAAGGGGGTGTCTGTTCTTTTGCAAGAATTGTCTTCTTCCTGCAGGCGCCGCGCTCACCTGTCTCAGCTTAAATTGTATAACTCGGGGTAGCAAGTGAGTCACTTGGCTTTGTCCTGATGATGGGTGACTCACTTTCAGGAATTAGCGATCCTGCCCCATGCGAGCTCTTGATTTGTCCCATTCCCTTAACCGGGATAAATCCTGTCCCATTCCTCTCCCAATCATCCTTTCTTATCCCTTCCATATTCATGAAAGCTCCCAATTATACTTTCCTTTCCTCCTACAGTAATGGTATCTTTTCGGATGTTAGCATATAGAACTCCAGTGATTTGTCTTCAGAACTTTGACACATGAGAATATCACTATTGCATACTTGCCAACTTTTACAGTTTGCCCGTAAAATGTATGGTTATGCCCGTGTGCTAGGGCTATTCAAGAGTCAGTCACTTGCCAGTTCCTGAATATTTTTGAGGAATTTATGATTTCCTTTTCAAGTCAGTGTGCAAGATAAATATGGTAACATGATGGTTATCTAATTCTGAAAGTTTTGCCTCATTTCCATTCGCCCTTGCTGGGGTATTTAGCTGTTGCGCAGAGCCTACCTTTGCTGTTGATCCTGTTATTTTGAGTGACCTTTTGTGTTTCTATAAATTTGGCTCGAATTTAATATCCTTTGTTTTTTTTATTGTTAATCTTTGGGGGTAATATTTTAAATTATAATTATATATACATATTTATAAGGTCACTTAATTTCAGTGGGTGTCAGCTTAATTAAATTGTTCTTATTGGGTTAAATTCCTTGCTTCCACACCGGTGATGCCTTGCCGGTATGCCCGGTTCACCTGCCTCTCCCCAGTTATAGTTTGTGTGGGGTCGGGGCAAGTGAATTATTATTTTAGTTGTACATAGTTGTTATATTGTGCATTATGTCTCATAGTTGTTTCATTGTATACCATGTTTATTTCTTGTTCTGTAATTGTAATGCTATACTTGCCTAATTTAAAAATGCACATGGTTTATTATAGAATTCAATATTTATATGTCTATAAAATTATAATTGATTGAAGATGATTTAGTTTGTATATGTAAGTTCATGTTTTGCTTTGTGAGCCCCCTCTGCTGCTTTGTTTTATTATGTTTCAGATTCTTATCCTTCTCGGCTACCATCCCTTTTTCCTTCCTCGTGCTACTCTGTGGGGACACGTTCTGGACCTTCTGTGTTGCGATGTGCTGACTGCTGTGCAAGTTTCTTCTGCTCTCGTGGTGTGTGCAGCCGGGTGGTCCTACGTGGGAATTTCACCGTCGGACGCTATTTGGTGGTTTAAAATACTGAAGCCTGTGCCTCCCCTTCCGGATCCTGACAACTTTATACATGTTTTGGCCCGCTTCAGTTTCTGCCTTAGCGTTAACCGTCTGCAGTGTCGGCGTTATTAGTAAAGAAAAATCTATTCTCCTGGTTAGCGGCGTGTCCGCTGAATGTTGCTGCCAAAATCATGATGCAACTTTTCACCTATGACTGTTCCTGGGAGTTATATACTTAAGTTTTTCATCACCTTGGATGGCTGCCCGGTTGCTACGTCGTGGGATATATACTGTTGGGGTTTGCTTGCCTCAATTATGGTCTTCTCCTTGTGTGTTCAGTGTCAGCTACTGAAGTTTGCGGACTGTATGTGTGGAGTTACCTTCTTCGTCTACTTACAGTGTAGCATGTTCCTTCTGTTTTCCTAGTTGTTTCCCCTTTTGGCTACTTATTGTTCCCTTTCCTCGAGTTCCTATAAATGGTTATTTTTTTTCTTCTCGCAAGCTCGCAGATTGGGGGGGGCTATTGTGCTGTTATGTGTTCTTTTTATGTTTTGTATCTGTATTATACATCCAGCCAGTCACTTTACGTTGCTTGTCCCCTTTGCTTAACGCTCTCTTTGGTGCTCTCTTTTTTTTCCTCTGTGGGTTGCTGACGTGGCATGTGCTTTGGCCGTACGCGCTGAGTGGTGGATTTCTGTCCGCATTGCAGGGATAGCTCTCTGCCCGGCAACTACTGATGCGGATTGTGGAAGTTTTTGTAATGAATTTTTAAGGAACGTCTTTGTGATTTTCGGTGGATCGACCTTATGTAAAGGTAGGCTTTATTATCAGTTTTATGTCCTGGTAATGGTGAGTGAATTTTGGGGCGGAAAACGTTATGTGTGTTTGAAAATAAGAGTTCGTAAAGTGACTGGCTCTTGGAGTTGTTCATAGGTTTAGTGTGTTTTGTTTCTTTTCCAGTTGAGTTATATTTTCAGTACGTGATTTTCAGTGTATAGTTAGTTTAAAATTTGTGATAAGAGCTTTACACAGTTGTGCAATTTGAAAATGCATATTTTGATTCATGAAGGTAAAAAGCATCAGTAGTGTGAAATTTGTGAGAAAAGCTTTTGGCATTTGTCGTCTGAAATTGCATAGTTTGATTTAGGAGGGCAAGAAGCAATATAAGTAGAAATTTGTGAGTAGAGCTTTACATATTTTGGGCACTTTGAAAATACATAGTTAGTTCAAAATTACAGTAATTCTGTTGTGTAAATTATGAGAGCAGTAATTGCAGTTAAAACCCAGTTATGCTGAACCCATTTATGCTGAACTTTGTAACTGACAACGGTTGGGTTGTAAAGCTACCTACATCTAGCTTAGCTGGACTTTGAAGCTCTCTGTTACCAGAATTTCATAAAAGTCTGTTTCGGTCTTGTTCAACATTCTTAGCTAGTCTTTGACTAGCTAAACATAATTAAATATTTTGATCTGATGTTTATAGTGGCTTTGTTTTATAAAGTTTCTAAATTGATTTTGTTTGTGGAATTTTGTTTGACTTAATTTTTGCTGTATTTAAAACTTGCTTTACTGCTTTGCTCAATTGGTTATGGTTGGGTTACTATTTAAGCCATCTTTGTTTTACAGGTATTCTTTTATGGTTGGTTTACGGTTCTGGTTATTAATGTTTGTTTATTTTTATCATTAAAGTTCCTACAAAACAAACTTATCAATAGTAGTATATTTTTGAGAGTTCTGGTTTCCGTTTTGTTTTCCCCTACGGCACTCGTTAGGGCTTCCCTTTTCGTTTGGCCGGGGTTCCCTAACTCAGTCAAACAGCGGTATCATTGCACCACACACTAACAACCGACCTGTATCTAAAAAAACTGAGTTTATGTAAACTGCTTAAAAAATCTGATGTGTTACATTCACATGACTCTCTCTACCCTCTGTATGTTATTAGTGGGTACACAAATTATTGTTACGAAATATTTATCTTCCTATCCGCTTCATTTTAATCCAGATGTATCTATCTCCGTTTCCGGTATATCTATATCTAAAGGGAACAGCGATAGTCAAATGTTTAAGGACTGGACGCTGTACGCTGTCCTGTTTCAATGGAATTGTGAGAAACAACTCAATGTTGGCAGGACAATTATATTTAGTTAATTCAATAAGGTATATATGTGTTATTAAATATATTATTACATACTATTGTAATCTAATTCTTATTGTTTTTACTATTTAAAAGAATGGATAAGTATTGAACAACGCGAACCATCAATAACGAACATATCGAAAATATATTTATTAAAAAAGTTATTTTAAATGAACTGTGTGTTTCAAAGAGATCTACATTTCTTGCGTAGTACGTTTTCGTTTATCGCTTAACGTTTATACAAGATTATACATAATCCTTCCGCATAAGGACTTCACAGGATATTCCGAGAAAATTCAAAAAATAAATTTTATTTTTTATGTAAATATATTTAATATATTGTATTTTAATAAAACTGTTAGAGCCATTTTTTAGAAAATAAAGATTTAGAAAAATATACCACGGGTAGTTTGTGGTGGGGAGTGTTTCTTGAAAATCTTCGTATCGCATCTTTGGAAGGTACTGAACTTAAATACAAAGTTTGGTGTTGGTCCGACTTTTCGTTTTTTAGCTATGCTTTTCACACACAGACACACACACACACACACACACGCAGACCGTTTTCTAAAAATGCTTTTATTTTATTCAGGGGACCTGAAAACACGTATTTCCGGCGAAATCTGGGTATAACATTTTTTGCTGCAATGCAATAGCTTCTTTACCTACTATGTACGTGGTAAATAAAGCAAAAATGGTACTAAATCTGTCACTTGAATTTTGCACCTCTTCACGAAAAAACTCGTAGCTCTTACACACATTGTAGTAGAGTGACAACTTTAGCCATCTTTTAGGGGAAGTTTTGCTCTACAAATCAGGGTACTTATGTTAAATATGTCAGCTTCTGCGTGCTGAAGCCATGTGGTTTCATTCTTTGCAAATATATGCAAGTTTGTTTTCTCCATGTTTGCTTTGAACAGCTTTTTCTGTGAATGATATTTTCTGGTATAAATAACTTGTATTCTCAGAAACTATTGAAGTCACCTAAATTAAATTTTAGGATACTAAATAAAACTTCTAAGTGCTACTGTGGATCTACTTTGGTGTTAGTAAAAGGTTGTTATTTTTTCAATAAATAATTGCTGATAAATTCTAATCAAACGATGGTATAATTGAAAAAAATCCTATATTATTTAATAAATAAACTCACTGTATAAAAGTAGATCAGTGAACTTATAAGGCATTCATTTACATCCTGTAAAACCTTCAATCTGATGTGTTAAATAGTTTCTGACATATGGGTCGTGAATTAAGCAGATTTAACATTGATGGGATAGGACTTTTAACTAAAGGTCAGAGAAAGTAAGAATAACAGCATAAAAATTATTAAAACCTTCCTTTATTAAAAGAGAAGGGAATAATCATACAACTGTAACCAGCTAAGGCACTTCTGTCGTAATCCATAAATACCTTCCAAACAGTTAGTAGGATGCTTCGAACCGTAAAAGCAAGCTCATTGGGCTTATACGAGGTACTTGAAGATATTCACGTTATATATGGACACGTTTGAATATTTGGAATGAAAAATAATATAACAGTTAAAACGGAGGTCGAGGAAAAAGTTTATATGCCTAGCTTAACGGTTCTATTCGGATCGTATATGGAAAGTCGTGAACATATGCAACAGTTGAGACAAGTTTGGAGATTTCAATGCCAGTATAAGAAAGCAACCGCTAAATGTTAACGATGGGCACTGTTGTACGAGATCAAATTGCGGAACAAACTAATTAAAATCGTGTGCAAACTGAGACGGCCTTGCCGGCTGAAGGTCCATGTTTGCTCTCCGTAACGGACTTCCTTGACTTCTTGTTATACATTTCCTGAAATTTTCGCTTATCGTCTTATACATATGCGGTATAACTCCAAGGTTCCAACAGATCTTGTTCGTTGTGAGCTTGAAGACATGACTCATGGTGGCATAGAAGATGCTCTTGAACAGAGCCACAAAATATTGCGTTTCAAGTTCTGAAGTCTGTAGGTACGACGAAAGCTATGACCATACTGGAATGAATACAACCGCGAAAAAAAAGTTTTCCTTTGAGCGGCTTGAAATTTTTTACTTTCTCAGAGGACCAAACTATCCTTATCCAAAACAAAAATAATATATTTGTACGACAAATAAAACGTATAACATGAATTTTCTACGAATAACAAGTAATGTCGTCTTCATTCTGAAGGAATTTTATATAATTTTGTAGAGTTTGTAAACTATAGGAAAATACAGATCTGTTTAAAATACAGAACATATTTCAAAATAAGTTTTTGCAAAAGGCACAGTTATTTTAGAGATATTCGTTTTTATTGTTTTAAATTTTTCAATACTTGTATTACTTTCACTACCAGAGGTATTGCATTCCACCCAAAAATTCAATATCGAAATTTCTCTGGAAATACGTTTTTTGAGGCTCCTGAGTCCAAAAATCCATTTTTAGAAAAAGGCTCATATTTATGTGTCTGCCTGGCGAAACGAGATTTTTCAAGAAAATCCCGCCACCCTAAATAACCCTTTACATGGAACATTTTCCGAAAATTTTGATTTTCTATAAAATGGTTCTAACTATTTTATATAAATACCATATATTAAAGATATTTACATGACAAACAACATGTTTATCCTGAATTTTCTAGGAATAGCCTGAGTAGTAATAGCCTCTTCATTCCTAAGGAATTTTGTATAAGCTTGTATAACTTGTAAACCTACTACACAAACTGTAGATCTCTATAAAACACAATATATTTCATTTATCGCATCAGCCATTTCTGAGATATCCGTTATTAATTTTCGGTGTGTTCAATACTTTCATTCTTTTAAAGTCCTGCCGATTTTCAGCGTTTCCGTGTGGTCCATGTGTGTGTGTATGTCTGTGAACAGCATAACTCAAAAACGAATAGTCGTATCAAAACCAAACTTGGTATTTAAGCTCAGTATCTTCCAAATATGTGACGTGAAGATTTTCAAGAAATTCGGCCACCCCAAACTACCCTTTACATGGAGCATTTTAAAAAAGATTTTGATTTTCTAAAAACTGCCTCTAACGACTTTGATTAAAATTCCATATATGAAATATTTACATGAAATATAGAATATATATTTTGAATTTTGGGGAATAACCTGTAAAGTGTCTTCATTAGGAAGGAATTTTGTATAACCTTGTATAACTGGTGAACGTTAAGCGATAGACGAAAACGTACTACACAAAAAATGTAGATCCCTTTAAAACACACTTTATTTCAAATCAGTTTTTTGGCGTCATAAGCCGTTTCTAAGATATCCGTTATTAACGTTTCGATTTGTTCAATACTTTGTTAGTCTTCTCAAGTCCCATGGATTTTCAGTTGTTTCTCGCGATGGCATGGAAACAATATGGAATTTTAAGGCCAGTATATAGCGTCCACTTCTTAAACATTTGACCATCGCTGTTCTCTTTGCATCTGTATCGAAATGTGTAATGTAGCTATTTCTGCAAAGATCTATTTGGATTAAAATGTAGTAGATAGAAAATAACCTTGAGTAAGAATAAGTTGTATACCCACTAATAAACGATAGAGTGTAGAGAAAGTCATGTGAACGTAAGACAAGATTTTTTTAATTGTACCGTTGCCAATGGGTTGTTTCTCGCGATGTCTTAGGAAAAGTATGGAATTTCAAAGGAAGCATATAGCGATCTTTTATTAAAGATTTGAGTACATCTTCAGCCTCACGGATATCTCTTTTGTGCACAGGAGATTTTTAATGAAACTATTCTGCATAGTTTATCTGGATTAACATGACATAAATAGAAAAATAACCTTTATTTTTTTTTAAAGAATTTTCCATTCAAACCTTCAGTCATAAACGAGCAGTGATTATTATTTGCTACTGGATTTTGGTTTCACTCGTCATAAAGAGGTGTTATTACTATTATTATTATTTATATTTGTTTATTTATTTACATGCGAAAGAGCCCATACAGGACTACGCAAAGATAGTTCTTTCATTCTTTGTCTGTCGGCTTTATTTCTCTTGTCTGTCCAAGTTGTTCCAGTTTTGCTTCTTCGGTTTGCCCTCTTGGTCAACTGGCTAGTTATCTTTGATTCTAAATATATCTGTTTTTAGGATATCTTCTTGCGTTATTCCTGCCAATTTTAAGTCCTTTTTCACTTCACCAATTGACTTCATAATACTACTTGTGCTTGACTTCTATTTTCGTAAAACTTCATTATTTGTTTTGTGAGCCTGCTGAGTTCATTATTTAATATGCCCATAAAATTATCACCATAGTTTTCTAATGTTACTGTGAGTAACTGTATATATTTTTATTTCATTATTACTTCTGAGTCTGTATTGTTCATATATGACCTTTGAACCTAAACTTTTTCTTATCATCATTATCATCATCTTTCATGGTTCTTTGGCTTGTTCCGTCCATCTTCTTTTAGGTCCGCCGATGTTTCTTTGGCCTTTAGGTGTATATCTTAAAACCAACTTCGTATAACGGTTACCATTCATCCTCTCCACATGTTGTTTCCAGTTGTTTTGATTTTCTTGAATTCTTTCCAGTAATTTGAAAATTCTTAATTCTTTACGTATGTCTTCACTTCTCCTTCTGTCTTTTAAAGTATATCCTGCTACAAGTCTTAAAAACCGCATCTCTGCTGTTTCTATCTTTCTTTACATTTGTTTCGTCATTGCCCAACATTCGGATCCATACGTTAACATTGGAACATCCATCACTTTATAAAATTTTATTTTTGTCTCTTTCTTGGTATTTTTACATTCTCTACTACGTATAGTAAATAAGGGAAGTACCGTATTCCACCCAAAAATTCGATACCGAGATTTCGCCGGAAATATATGTTTTGAGACCCCCTGAATCCAACAAAAAAGTATTTTTGGAAATATGTCCGTGTGTGTGTCTGTTAACAGCATAACTCAGAAACGAACAGTCGGATAAACACCAAACTTGGTATTTAGGTTCAGTATCTCCCAGAGATGCGACACGAAGGTTTTCAAGAAAATCCCCCACCCCAGATTACCCTTTACATGGAACATTTTTCGAAAATTTTAATTTTGTCAAAAATGGCTCAAACGATTTTGATTAAAATATGATATGTTTAAGATATTTTCATGACAAATGAAATGTATATCTCGAATTTTCTGGGAATGTCTCCAAAAGTATTCTTCATTGTGAACGACTTTTGCATTACTAAACCATAAGAGATAGACAAAATTTTACTACACAAAAAATGTAGATCGCGTTAAAATACATAATTTATGTCATATACATTTTTTTTGGGTGAACCATTTTCGAGATATTGCGAGTTATTTGCTTAAATTTTCCAATACTTATACTTTTTCTTAAATGGGAATTAGTTTTTCATTTTTTATGCCCTGGACATGCAAAGAGAGTGGAATGCGCCACATAGCAACCAGCTCTTAAAAGATTTGACTATCGCTTAAAGCCTACCATTTTTTCTTATAATTTTGCATTCTTTTTTCACAATATTTTCGATATCTGCCTTTCTGTTCAAAATTGATGTTTCTGCTCCGTAGAAGCACCCTGGTTTAATTACAGTGTCATAATGTCTTAATTTTGTTATACGTGCACTTTTTATTACAGATATTTTGAGTAAGACAATATGCTGTTTTCATTTTTAGTCTTGGTTTAATTTTCTTGAACTTTTTTCACCAAAGTATTTAATTTTTGAAATTCGTTTAATGTTTCCATAGAATATCTGCCTTTAATAAATGCATGAAAATAACAGAATTTATTGGGGCACCTCTGTCTCAACTCAGGAACATTTAAGTAGAGCAGAAGCGGGAGTAAACAAGGTAGGCAATGAACAGAAAACACTGTCTAGACGGCCTGCTTCTTTTATTTTGCCCAGTTGCTACGCGAAGGCTGGAAACAAAACAAAACACAAAAGTTATACGACTAGTAACCTGTTTTTGATTATCTCCCAGTTCTACGTTCAGATGCACCATCTTGTTCTACCCACATGAGCGACAACTTAACCACCTCAAATATGACAGTTGCACACCACATTACGCTTTTATCTGCTTTCTCCTTTTCTGCAGTTTCATGGGGGCTCGTTTATTATTGTTATTCAACATTTTCGACGCACGATTTCCACAGTTTTTATGGTCGTTAAACCAGCATTCGTTTGTGTCATTTTAAGATTTCTTGTAATCCCAGTTGCTGCTGAATATGACAAATTAAGTTCTTGGTGAATGACATGGTTTCTTTCTTCATTCATACTCCAAACCTACTTATACGTTCATATTATGGTAGTTTAAAATATACATTGAGTAAGTCGTTTACTGAAGTTTTTCTCACTATGTACTTACGACATGTAAACAAAAAACGAACGGAATTGCCTGTATCTTGTGACGCAAGCAGTCACTTACGAAACTCTATAAAACTACTATTTTAGCAAAAACTAGTCTTATGTGTCATAACACTTGTTCTGTATCCCTGGTGATTACTTTTTCGAAACCATGCCACCAAGTCTTATATTAGCAGAATCCTGTCCAAGTCACTATTTAGTGGCGCTCTACGAGTACTCTATACAAATATCTGCTGTTATATTCGCATGACTTTCTCTACCCTTTATCGCTTATTAGTGAGTGTAAAAACAATCTCATGGAAGTTTATTTTCCTATCTACTTATTTTAATCGAGATAAACGTTTCTGGAAGGAGCTACATTACACATTTCGTTATAGATACAAAGGGAACAGCGATAGTCAAATGGCTTTAAAACTTCATACTCTTTCCATGACAAAGCGAGAAACAACTGAAAATCGACAAGACTTTAAAAGAATAATACAATTTGAACAATTCAAACCATTAATAACTCATATTTCGGAAATGGCTGATGCCACAAAAAAGTTATTTAGAATAAATTGTGTGTTCTAAAGTGATCCACATTTTTTGTGTCGTACGTTTTCGTTTATCACTTAACTTATACAATATTATACTACATCCTTACCAAAGAAGGGCTTCATAGGCTATTCCCACAAAATTCAAGACTTACATTTTTATTTGCATGTAAATATTTTAAATATGTAGCATTTTAATAAAAAATCAAATACTTTGAAAAAAGTTCCAGTAAAGGGTAGTTTGGGGTGGAGGGATTTTTCCTGAAAGTCTTCGTGTCACATCTTTTGACGACACTAAATTTTAATACCAAGTATGGTATTTATCCGACTTTTAGTTTTTGAGTTATTTTGTTCACAGACACACACACGCGCGCGACTTTTTCTAAAAGTGTTTTTTTTGGATTAAGGGGCTTCAAAACATGTTTTTCCGATTCAATCTCTGTATCGAATTTTTAGGTGGAATGCAATGCCTTCTCTACCTACTATGTACGTGGTAGAGAAAGCTTCACATAACTTTTTCTAACCACCATTCTAAAAAAAATATATATTCTTATAAAATCTTATTCATCTATCTGCTTCCTTTTTAATCGAGATAAACTGTTATTACTCATTTACATATTTCGTTATACGTATAAGAAGGATACAGTAAGTTAAAGCCATAGTCAGATTTTTTAAAACGCATCACTATGTGTTTGAAATTCTATACTTTTTGCAAAACCACGACAAAAGAAAAAAAACCAATAGCTACTGCTCACTTGAAAAAAGAAAAACTGTTTGAATATTCAAACCAGTAACAACAAAAAATTGAAATGTTTAACGCCACAAAACATTGTATTTGGCATAAAATTGTGTGCTCTTAACGAGATCTACATTTTTTGAATACTAAGGTTTTATCTATCTCTTACGATTTACCAATTATTTACGATTAAAATAATTAAGAATAAAGAGGTATATATTTTATATTTATAATATATCTTAAAGATATGGTATTTTAATCAAAATCGTTAGAGCTATTTTTATGAAAATATAAAATAACGAAAGTGTTTCCAAGTGAAGATTAGTTTGGGGTGGTGACTTTTCTTGAAAATCTTCGTGTCGCATCCTTAGAAGATGTTGCACTTAAATAATAAGCTCGATACGCACGTAACGTTTTCTAATATTTTTTATTTAAGGGACCTCAAAACGAATTTATGGGAGGAAAGCCACACTTCCTCTTATCTACTATAGATAGGTGGCAGGGAAAGTAACAAATTGCGTTAAAATGCAAACTTTATGTCCAATAACCTTTATGGGGTAGTAAAAATGTTCGAAAGTTTATATACACAGTGGACTATTTCTCAGCCTCTTGCATATGCACGCATCATGATATATCTTGAAGCTTTTATACGAACAGTGAGTGGATCTTCAGTGGGTAGCAGTCATGTAACTAGACAGGATTTTTTTTAAAGCTCGTTAAACGTTTTGGGCTGTTACCGCCTAAGAGAGTGGGAGTTTTTACAAGATTATGTTTCTGATACATGTTATATTAGCGCCTTTGCTACAAGTATATTTATAATTTTCAGATAAACGCTGACAGCTCAAAGACCCCCCGGGCCTTCCCAAAGCCTTTCACCGTCTTTATAAACTTTCACTACAAATACCGAATTACTTAGATGCAGTATTAGGTAACGAACAAGGATGTGGTGGCTTAAAGGAAACACGATGAAGGTGTGCATTTCCTTGTTTTTAATCCTCTCAGAGGTTCTGATTCATTATCGTGTGTGAATTTCCTTATGCTTCAGACTAATAGCCCATGACTCATATCCCCTTTCTGGTTATATTGTTATTTTGATCTTCAGGAAGTGATGATCATGTTCTTTCAAACCTTAATCGATCGATTATCAACGCTAGTTAAGCCTAAGCAATTCGATATCATGACTCTCTGGTTGTATCGAACCGAAGGCTGTCGACACTTTCCCAACTGCGACACAAAATGCTATCCTGGAGCCCATGAGCGTAACTTCATACCCACTTTTGGAGGGGGGGGTGCAAAGTAAGTGAAAGCTATAATGAAACACAGTATAAAATACATAACAGTCTGATGTGTTAGACTTTCTCTACCTCTATCGCTTATTAGTGTCCATAAAAAATCTTACCAAAGTTTATATTAGTATGCACTTCATATAAATCGAGATAAACCTTTCCGGAAATAGCTGCATTACAATTTCGTTACATATACCATCCTTAAAATTCCATACTGTTTCCATGACAAAGCGAGAGACAACTGAAACTCGACAGCACTTTAATTTATGCCGAAGTAATTGAACGTTTCGAATCATTAATAGTAGATATCTCGGAAATGGCTGATAACAGAGAAACTTTATTTGAAATAAATAGTGTGTTTCAAAGAGATCTACATTTTTTATTTAGTACATATTCGTCTATCGCTTAAGGTTTACCAGTGATACAAGAATACAAAATTCCTTCCGAATGAAGAGGACTTCGCAAGCTAATCCCAGAAAATACAAGATATACATTTTATATGTCATGTAAATATATTTATTTTACGAATTTTAATCAAAATCGTTAAAATCTGATGTGTTACAGTAATGGCTTTGAAAATCCATGTTCTTTACATGACCACAAAAAAAAAAAAAACAATAGGGACTTTCTATTTGAGAAAAATGTAAGTGTTTGAAAATTCATACCAATAACAAAGAATATCTCGGAAATGGTTAATGCCACAAAAATTATTTGGCATAAATTCTATGCTTTAACGAGATTTACATTTTTATGCAGTAGGATAGGATAGGACTAGAAGCGTAGGAGGAATTAACAGTTCGATCTAGGCAGATTTTTTCGTATCTAGGCCCTAACGAGGCGCCCCCGGGATGGATGAGGTGAGAGAAAACAGAGGGCGGCCGGACCAGGAAACAAAACAGGCAGAGGCCAGGGTCCCTACCATTTACAGATTTGAACTCCTCGGGTGGTGATGGTCCAACCGGCTCAACCCCCTGTGGGCTTACACATCCCCAAGCTCCCAAGACCGCTCGCAGTTCGGGGGACGAAGGTTTACTCAGAGCGTCCCTTTCCCACGCCATGCAATGCCGAGACCTCTTACCGACACTTGCAACCCTGAAAGAGACCAAGCAGATGAAAGGTGAAGTGAAATGTGAATGGAGATGATATGGAGGGACAGGAAATTCGGGGGATATAATGATGCTTCCCAAGATGCGTCTGACGACCCGTAAACCCCTGAAAAAACCCATGGATCAGGAAGGTCTGCCACGGGAATCGAACCCACGACTTCCCGAATACGGGCCACAGGCTTACCACCTGAGCCATCTCGCTCGATATCTCTTACCCGGTTTACCTAGTATAGAAAAGTCATTCAGAATGAACAGGACTTCAGAGGTTATTCTCAGAAAATTAGATGTACATTTTATTTCTCATGCAAATATCTTAAACACATGTTGTTTAATCAAAATGGTTAAAGACATTTTTGAGAAAATAATAACGAATTTCCATGCAAAGGATAGTTTGGTGGGGGAGATTTTGTTGAAAATCTTCGTGTCGAATCCTTGGAATACGAACTTCAAACTACCTTGGTAGAGAAAGTAAAAATTCTAACTAAATTTGTTGAGTTTTATAGAAATTGTGAATTTAAGTACTCAGTAACCTTAAAACTATAGCTAAAAGTGTCTTAGTTTTTCCGCATTGCAAGGTCAGCAATGCATCTCTTTAAGATCAAAGGTTCTTCCGTGTCACCTGCAGCAGAACTGACCATCCAGAGATTGCCATGTACCGCTGGAGACCTTGAAGAGGTAGAAGATAAGAAACATATGGCGATGTGCAGGTGACCTTGGCTAAACAGGTCCGCCTGGAGTCCAGTCCATCCTGGTAACCTTGCTCAAGCATCGGCGACTGCGCATTCATATCCAATTTCTCTGCAGGGGTTGTAGTAGCTTTGAATGAAGTATTGCGGCTGTACTCACCACAGGGTTATCGAAACGAAGACTCGAAAACTGCACCAAGAAAGGATCATTTAACACCCCACCCTTACAAATAGTCCACAAGTTTCATCTATATATGTCTTATCATTCTTTGCGGGGACCAATACTTACTTTCTCTACGACTTACTTATAGCGGGCAGACGAAGTATTATGTTCCACCATAAAATTCTATACCGAGATTTCACCGGAAATATATGTTTTGAGACTCCCTGAATACAAAAATGCATTCTTAGAAAAAATGTCCAAGTGTATGTGTATATGTGTGTGTGTGTGTGTACAACAAAATGTGTGAATGTGAATTGCAAGTTTATCTGCATTAAAAAGTAGCTAGAATATTACGCTTTCCTAACAATATTTTGTAGAAGAGTGGGTAGAATAGTCATGTGAATGCAACACATCAGTTATCAGAAAAATGCTCAGTTTAGAATTTTAAGTAAAACTAGAACAAAACAAAATATTAATTAGTTATTAACATACATAATATTTGTGTACTGTCTTTCAGTGCCTGGTTCAGTATACCGGTAATTTTAACTTGGCGTTAAATTATTTCAGGATACCAAGCGTAAATTCTGGCAGAGCTCCAAAAGGCATCCTATGAACGGACCAGTTGGTAACGTGAATGTTGTAACAGCTCGCCAGAAAAGGAACACAGGGTTCGTAAATACTTTGTTTTCTTCATTTACCTATTTAGCCTAGATGGAACCCCTTTCAAAACGAACGGCTGAATCTAAAACGAAGTGTAGCTATCTGGATTCAAATGAAGTACAGTGAGCCAAAAAAACTACGAACCGGCTGCGCGGTGTTTTTCTGTCCGCTATCATAGAAAAGCGCGGATGAAACCATGCAACATTTTTAAAACTACTTTTAAAGCCTTTACTTACCAACCTTATGAAACGAGATGCTGAAACTAGCCACCGTCGATGTCCATACATTTTTGGCACCTCTTTAGAAAACTATCCATCACCCCCCGTAGTTCACGCTGAGAAATGCTGACAATTTCCTTGGTTGTTTCTTGTATACTTTGTTTTAAGTTACCGCAGAGATTGAAATTGCAGATTTAGGTCGGGGGACAGAGGGGGCCACAAATATGTACTAATAATTCTGTCCTCAAGCACACTTTCAATTATTCTCATCGAAATCTCTTATGGTTTACCAGTTATGCAAAAGTCGTTCACAACGAAGAATACTTTTGGAGACATTTCCAGAAAATTCGAGATATACATTTCATTTGTCATGAAAATATCTTAAACATGTTATATTTTAATCAAAATCGTTAGAGCCATTTTTGAGAAAATTAAAATTTTTGAAAAATGTCCCATGTAAAGGGTAATCTGGGGTGGGGGATTTACTTGAAAACCTTCGTGTCGCATTTCTGGAAGTTACTGGACCTAAATACCAAGTTTGGTGTTCATCCGACTGTTCGTTTCTGAGTTAAGCTGTTCACATACACACACACACACGGGCATGTTTCTAAAAATGCTTTTTTTTGGATTCAGAGGGTCTCAAAACATATATTTCCGGTGAAATCTCGGTATCGAATTTTTGGGTGGAATACAATACTTCCCCCACTTACTATACGTAGTAGAGAAAGTAAAAAAGGCAAAATCACGCTCCCTGTCAGTTAATTCTCTAAAAACAGGGGGCAAAGTTGTATTCACATATGTACGGGCTTCAACTGTTGACTCGAAAAAAATTGGTGAGTGATGGATAATTTCCTTAATAGGTGCCAAAAATGTATGGACAACGACGGTGGTCAGTTTCAGCATCTCCTTTCGTAAAGTTGCTAAGTAAAGCCTTTAAAAGTAGTTTTAAAAATGCTGTATGGTTTCATCCGCGCCTTTCTATGATAGCGGCAGACAGCAACGAGCCCCGAGGACGCGGACAGAAAAAACATCGCGCAGGTGCTTTGTAGTTTTTTGGCTCTCTCTGTAGATATAAAATAAGCTTTAGATAGAATATTTTATATACCCACTAATAAAAGATAGAGGGTAGACAAAGTCATGTTAAGTTTACACACCAGATGTATTGTTAAGTATTATTGCATGCATCTGGAATACAACTATTTTCTTCTTTTTGCTGCTTAAAGTCACTACCATCGTTTATCCGAAACGGTCCTCCCTCCAAGCGGGGTTCTTCTGTACTTAATTTATGAACCAGTGAATATTTGCGTTTTCCCAATGAGTCCTGAGGCAGTATTTTTTAACACTTAAAGATTTTAATCAAATTATATAAATATAAATTTGAATAACAGCCCGCCTTAAAATAATATCTGTATGTAACAATATCTAAAAAGTGTATGTTGCTGTCATTGTATATGTTTATATTGTTGTATCCATGTGTAATAATGTTATGTGAATGCATTACGTAATTTAATAATGTAGGAGCTGTGAGAATAATAAGTTTAAAGTTGCTAACAATGAGGTAACCTTGAGGCAATAATGAGTAAGGAAGTTTAAATGCTACTAGTCATTATTACAGCAGCAATAATGTAAATTTTGAGACAGTTTATAAAATAGCCAATCAACAACCAGAAAAAGCTTTAGTTAAATGAAGGTATTCTATTGGAGTAGGATTAGCCAATCAGAGACTTGAAATACAGATATTTACAAGTTTAGACGGTTGAAATCAATTCAGTTGCCTCCAAACAGTGCTCATAACCAGATGCGAGATGTGTCCTCGAGAAATTAATTATGTATTCGTGTGAAACGAAAATAGTATACGAGTTAAAAAAAAGTGCAAGTATTAAATAAAAGAACCTCACAGCTCTCGATATCAGTGAAGTGCTATTTAATTTATGTCAAGGATTAATAAAAAGAAGTGAATTAAAGCTAAAAATCTGTGTAAGGCTACATTCTTGTCACATCACAACCCTGCCTAAGAGTAACGTGCCTCTAACAATACTGACGAAGCCGAGGCAAACATAAATATAATATTTAAAGAAACAATCAAATTACAAAGCTAATATTTTTAAACTTGGGGCGAAGGCTACCGGAAACCGGGTACCATACGTGCGGTTGCAACTACTACAAGTTCGGCTCCCTAACAGTTGAAATACAATACAACTCCTTTAAAATAATCTTCTTCAAATTGCCTCCCAAAACGTGGGGCAAATATAAATACAACAAATAATACATTTTCAAACTGACTTTCCGTACGTGGAGCTAAAGCAATATCTTCTTCAGTCCTCAGTAGAATTTGAAGATATAAAACATTCTAGGAGCAAAGATCTAAGAAACATAATCCAGACCCCTATAAGGAAGAAATGTCAAGTTGCGAAAGATAGGTACAACTCTGCCGGTCGTGTGGTGAAGGAAGTTTATTGAGCTGCCCAGAGGGACTTGTTATGTGCTCGAGAAATCGAATTCCTCGATTTATCGATCAAGATAATGACGTGTTACCGCCAATCAACGGCGCGTTGACCAGGAAATAAATATTAGACGGTATAAAAAAATTAAAGCCGGTCTAGGGTTTGTATTTGATTAATGAACACGACGCAAACTGAGTTAGAAGATGGCTAGCAGCTGTACACCAAGAAAGCGGAACTTAATTAATGTTTGTAAAACGGCGCACCGTATTTCGATATTTGTTATCTTCAGCACGCTCAGTTACAGGTGAATTCCAAGCGGTCACGGCCTCTTAGAGAGAGCCACAGAGAAGTTATGCAAACACCACGCCCACCAAAGATTATATCAGCGGGAATACCATCATTTTGTAGCTGAAGTTGTAGTGCATCGGAGTCCGTGCATGTTTATTGACGAAAGATCACATAATAGCTCCGAGAAAACAACCAGATCGTGCATCATTACAATTATCACGATTTGCCTAAATGTACATCAACCTACACGGGTAGCCGAGGTCGTTAAGACACCGGGCTCGGTTGCGGTTCAAATCCTGCCAGGATCGTTCTTCCTGACTAAGGTTTCACTAGGTTTAGTCAGTCCTTATAACTGGCATGCGACGTGGAGGTATTCCACACTTAGGCCTGGAACGTTTCCTTTCCCAATAATCATTTGATTTCATGCATCATCAGTGTCCATCTCCTGTGGTTCCATATGTAAGAATCTGACGTGTTACACTCATGTGACTTTCTCTACTTTGGTAGAAATTATTTTTACAAACGCGTGTTCTCCATATGCTCATGTTAATCGAGATGTTAATCTTATTGCTAATTTTCTTGTAGATGCAAGGGGAATTGGTAGGCTTTAAGCGATAGTCAAATATTTTAAGAGCTGGTTGCTATGTGAAGTATTCCATTTTCTTTGCATTACCAGGACAAAAAAAATGAATAACGAATTTCAGAAAAAGTATAAGTATTGTAAAATTTAAGGGAATAACAAGCAATATCTCGCAAACGGTTCACTCAACAAAAGAAATTATATGACATAAATTGTGTATTTTAACACGATCTACATTTTTCGTGTAGTAAAATTTTGTCTATCTCTTATGGTTTACCAGCTATGAAAAAGTCATTCACAATGAAGAATACTTTTGGAGACATTCCCAGAAAATTCGAGATATACATTTTATTTGCCATGACAATATCTTAAACATATGATATATTAATCAAAATCGTTAGAGCCGTTTTTGAGAAAATTAAAATTTTTGAAAAATGTTCCATGTAAAGGGTAGTCTGGGTTGGGGGGATTTTGTTGAAAACCTTCGTGTCGCATCTCTAGAAGATACTGGACCTAAATACCAAGTTTGGTGTTTATCTGACTGTTCGTTTCTGAGTTATGCTGTTCACAGACACACACACACACACAGACACACACGGACATGTTTCCAAAAATGATTTTTTTGGATTCAGGGGGTCTCAAAACATGTATTTCCGGTGAAATCTCGGTATCGAATTTTTGGGTGGAATACAATACTTCCCCTACTTGCTATACGTAGTAGAGAAAGTAAAAAGAACGGATGCTAAAATTACTGGAAAATGATACCATTATTTAAACCTTACGTTCATAAAATCTACTTTTGGCCACTTGACCAGGTTAAAAATACAAGAGGTACCTAAAGAGCAACTTTGACATTTTCCCACCATTAAGGGATAAGTCACCGGCAACTTCTCTGCAAAGACACGCATGTTTCATATACTGGGAAGGCTAGTTATATTGTATCTGTTATGTTGACGCCTTGTTTTTATATTCGCAGGTGTTCACTCTTTTATGTCATGGCCTACATAATGGAGTTCTTTTTTAGTACTTGTAGTGCAATTGTGTTTAGGTGGCGGCAATGACGTCATTTCCTTAGCAACTTGTATGGCATACGTGCCATAATCAACCGTTTATACATGATTTTGAAATTAATTCAGGTTTATTTATGGACGCTCTTTAACTACTATGGTCCTTACTGTCCCATTCTATATTGGGCGTGAAACACCGGAAATTTTGCTCAGAGGTCTCTTTATCAGGCTTGAAGTTCTTTTACGTGCCGTAAATGTACGATTTTGAATGTTATATCTACTAATAACAGTGCTAGGACTACATAAATAGACCTTTTTCTGAGTACCCTCTTCCCTTAAATGAATGAAAGTTCATAATGAACCATTCGAAATGTTCTGTGTCATAATTCAAGAGTAGTGATGCAATTCATTTGTTTTTCACGTTGATGAAGGTGCTCTTTTTACACTTCGCTGAATCTACTCATTAACTGCTTTAAATGATATGTTTTGAAAGCAGAAATAGATCAAGGTTAAGCAAACAAAAAGTGAACATTTCATTAATACATATCTTGGGTAGCTTCTGATAAAATTGCAGTTCTTATAAAGAAATTATGTGGTCAGCAGGAAACCACAAGTTATAATTTTCTTTATAGATCATTAGTTCCATTACGTAACGTACACTTGTATAATAATATTACAAAAGAAAGCATACGTGACGTAACTACGTCTACCAATCCCTCAAATGTTTTACAATTTTAGTATAATAAATAAACTAAACGTTAAAACCTCTCAATTACTGTAAGTATATTGCAGTATGTATCTGGTTAGTGAATTTCATAGTATCTGCGACCAATCTTAAAAACGGGCGAAGTGATATATTTTTATTTTCTGTGCTACCTATAGTAAGTGGGGGAATATTACATTCCATCCAAAAATTTCAAGAAAATCCTCACCAGAATACACTTAACATTGAAAAATTTGCGAAAATTTTGATTTTATAAAAACTGGCTCTAACGATGATGATTAAAATATATATTTAAGATACTTTCATCACAAATAAAATGCATATCTTGAATTTTCTGGGAAAGTTCCCCAAAGGCCTCTTCTTTCTGAATGGCTTTTGCATAACTGGTAAACCGTAAGAGATTGACAATCTTTTTACACAAAAATGTGTAGAGCTCCTTAAAATATACAATTTATATAGTATACATTTTTTCTGGAGTGAACCATTTCCGAGATATTCTTTGTTATTTGTTTCGAATTTTCCGATACACGTCCTGGACATGCAAAGAGAATGGAATGCGCCACATAGCAACCAGCTCTTAAAACATTTGACTATCACTTAAAGCCTACCATATTCCCCAAGAAAATTAGCAATAAGATAGTTTCTGTAAATCTTTATATTGATTAACATAAAGTAGATGGAGAATAAGCGTTTGTAAAAATAGTTTGTATAAAAGTGGAGAAAGTCATGTGATTGTAATCCATCAAATTTTTACTTTTTATAGCACCAATTTATAATATTGCATTCCACTCAAAAGTTAGATATTAAGATTTCACCGGAAATGTATGTCTTTGCCGTGAATAAAGTAAACATTTTCAGAAATGTGTGTGTGTGTGTGTAAACAGCTTAACTCAAAAAATAAAAGTTTGTAAATACTCTTTGTAAGTATTCTACATTGTGAACGACTTTTGCATAACTTGTAAACCATAAGAGATAGACAAAATTTTACTACATAAAAATATAGATCGCGTTAAAATACACAATTTATGTCATATACATTTTTTTTGTTGAGTGAACCATTTTCGAGATATTGCTTGTTATTCCCTTAAATTTTTCAATACTTATTTTCTAAAATGGGAATTCGTTATTCATTTTTTTTGTCTTGGATATGCAAAGAGTATTAATCTGTGGGAAAGGGAATGGTGCTGCACCTAGCAACCAGCTATTAAGAGATATGTATGTGCTTAAAGGCTACTGTATTTCTATATTGCCCTTGTAAATATATTTTCCCCTTACATCTACAAGAAAATTAGCAATAAGATAGAGTCTGCAAATGTTTATCTCGATTAACATGAAGTAGATGGAGAATAAGCGTTTGTAAAAATAGTTTGTACAAGAGTAGAGAAAGTCATGTGAGTGTAACACATCAGTTTTTTTGTCCTAGTAATGCAAAGAGAATGGAATGCGCCACATAGCAACCACCTCTTAAAATATTTGACTATCGCTTAAAGCCTACCTATTCCCCTTGCATCTACAAGAAAATTAGCAATAAGATTAACATCTCGATATCTCGTTTAACATGAACATATGGAGAACAAGCGTTTGTAAAAATAATTTGTACAAGTGTAGAGAAAGTCATGTGAGTGTAACACATATAGAATTTTTTTAGTTATGTTTGTTGTCATCCCCGTAAAACCACGCTGATGTTACCAGTTTAACACTAATCAAAGAGTACTAAATTATAAGAGCTCTGCTGGACGGCGCTATTGGTTCTCGGTTTTAGAGGGGTGAGTGCGCATGAGCATACGACTGTATATACTCTCTGCCCTTCACAAGTAATAATTGAGCTACAGTATCGTTACGTAGCAGGCAATTCTGGGATTTCTGTAAACACCTTTCAGATGTACCTCCATATTCTTTAAGACCAAGTATAGGTGCATGATCGTGTGAAAAAGAGAACGCTGAAGCACTATTATCTGGGAGAGTAAATGATCAAAACCTGTGACCAGATTCACGAGAATATCCATTTCCTGAGCTGAATACCAACCCCTACTGAGGCATAGGATGTAAGCAGGAAGCTTATCTAGGGCACGCGTATCAGATCGCACAGGGTCTGTTTCCGGTACGTTTTGTTTCGGCTAATTACAGATTCTGTTGCACATTTTGACAAAGGATGGTGTTTCCAAATTTCGTGTATATATTAGCACAGATAGTGGAGAACCAGAGAGCGCAGTGTTTCGTAATAATGCATAGCTCTTCAAGCCTTTCTATGCCACAAGCAAAATATTCCCTGTTTGCATAATATGTAAATTTACTTTACTGTTATTTGAGTTGCCTGACTTATTTTGGCACAGTGTTCATAGTGATCTCTCCATTACTCTCTTGTTTTCACTTGCTCCTTCGTCCCTGCATATAAGTCATTTATCATTCATTATTTATGATCATCTATGTTTTTTCTGCATTGTTTTCCCATTGGCGATTCCTTACGGTGCAAAAGTTTAATTGTTTATTTTCTGTACATCACACACGCAACAATGTTCTCCATTACAAATGCCTCTAACATTTTTCCTTCTTCGTCACGACGTTCCGATTTCCGCACTGCGCAATACCACACTCCACATAAAATTCTTTGCTAACCTCTTCCTTAGCTATTTCTTCAAGCATCCACGGAGGATTTTTTTACTTTCTCTGCCATTACCTGTAGAGGTAAGTAAAAGCATTGATTTCAATAAGAAATTCAATATCCAGATCACGCTAGAAACATGTTTTGAGGTCCCCTGGATTCAGAAAAGAGTTTTTTAATTCTCTACTACGTGTAGTAAGTAGGGGAGGTATTACATTCTACCAAAAAATTCTATACCGAATTTCACCGGAAATACATGTTTTGAGGCCTCTCAATAAAAAAAGCACTTTTAGAAAAAGCTCTTAAGTATTCCTGTCCGTCTGTCTGTTTGTCTAGTGTCAGTGTATCAGTGTGAACAGCATAACTCAGAAACGAAAAGTCGAATAAATACCAAACTTGATATTTAGGTTCAGTTTCTTCCAAAGATGTAAGACAAAGATTTTCAAGAAAATCCCCCACGGCAACTACCCTTTACATGGAACATTTTTTCGAAAATTTTGATTTTCTAAAAAATGGCTAAAACTATTTTGATTATAATACTGTATATTAAAGATATTTACATGACAAATAGAATGTATATCTTGGATTTTTCTGGGAATAGCCTTAGAAACCCTCTTCATTCGGAAGGAATTTTGTATAACCTTGTATAACTGGTAAACGTTAAGCAATGGACGAAAACGCACTGCACAAAAAATGTAGATCTCCTTAAAATACACAATTTAATTAAAAACAAAATTTTCTTGAGGCATAAACCGTTTCTGAGATATCCGTTATTAATGGTTCGAATTGTTCATTTCTTGGTCACGCTTTATAGGCCTTTCAATAATCAGTTGTTTCTCGCGATGTCATGGGAACAGTATGGAATTTTAAGACCAGCATATAACGTCCGGGTCTAAAACATTTCACTATCGCTGTTCCCTTTGTATCTATAACGAAATGTGTAATGTAGCTATTTCTGCAAAGGTTTATTTGGATTCAAATTAAGAAGGTAAATAAATAAGCTTTAGTAAGTATATCCATTAATAAACGATAGAGGTTAGAGAAAGTCATGTGAATGTATCACATCAGATCTTACTTTTCTGCCATTACCTATAGTAGGTAAGTGGAAGTATTGATTGAAACCAAAAATTCGATGTCCATGTTTAGAGGCCTTGAATTCAGAAATGCATTTTAAAAGAATCTGATGTGTTACACTCACATGACTTTCTCTACTCTTATACAAACTATTTTTACAAACGCTTATTTTCCATATGCTTCATGTTAATCGAGATGTTAATGTGATTGCTAATTTTTTGTAGATGCAAGGCGAATTGGTAGGCTTTAAGCGATAGTCAAATATTTTAAGAGCTGGTTGCTATGTGGAGTATTCCATTCTCTTTGCGTTACCAGGACAAAAAATGAATAACGAATTTGAGAAAAAAGTATAAGTATTGGAAAATTTAAGAAAATAACAAGCAATATCTCAAAAATGATTCACTCAACAAAAACAAATGTATATGACATAAATTGTGTATTTTAACGCGATCTACATTTTTTGTGTAGTAAAATTTTGCTATCTCTTATGGTTTACCAGATATGCAAAAGTCGTTCACAATGAAGAATGCTTTTGGAGACATTCCCAGAAAATTCGAGATATACATTTCATTTGTCATGAAAATATCTTAAACATATGCTATTTTAATCAAAATGGTTAGAGCCATTTTTGTGAAAATTAAAATTTTCGAAAAATGTTCCATGTAAAGGCTAATCTGGGGTGGGGGATTTTCTTGAAAACCTTCGTGTCGCATCTCTGGAGGATACTGAACCTAAATACCAAGTTTGGTGTTTATCTGACTGTTCGTTTCTGAGATATGCTGTTCACAGACACACACACGGACATGTTTCCAAAAATGCTTTTTTTTTGGATTCAGGGGGTCTCAAAACATATATTTCCGTGAAACCTCGGTATCGAATTTTTGGGTGGAATGCAATACTTCCACTACTTACTATACGTAGTAGAGAAAACAAAAAACTCAAGAAAACCTGTTCACCCCAAACTACCCTTTACATGGAACGTTTTTCGATATTTTTATTTTCTCAAAAATGGCTCTAACGATTTTGATTAAAATACCACATGTTTAAGATATTTACATGGCAAATAAAATCTATGTCTTGAATTTTCTGGGATTAGCCTGTGAAATCCTCTGCATTCGGAAAGAGTTTAGTGTAACCTATGTTTAGGTCAATTTAGTTAAGAAAAAAAGCAAACCTCATTAAAACAGACAATTCGTGTCAAATAGCTTATTTTTGTAGCGATAGCCATTTTCGAAATATCCATTACTATGTTATTATATTTTTTCAACTAAGGAAAGATGCTAGAAAGTTTCCAATTCCTTTATACTTTTCCTTCGCAAGAGCTCTTTACTAGAACGATGGAGGAGTAGTTCATTACTCCATGACTATATTTCAAAATTAGTTCCTCTGTGCTTCCGATAAAAATTTGAAGGTTGTTCCGTATTTTGTATATAAGTAAGTCATTTCCTCTCACAATATATCGTGAATAACTTAACGTGAATAGAAAAATCCTTCTTTAATGAATCCTAAAGGTATTATTGCGAATTTGTAATGAGTAGAGAAAGTTGTTTGACTGCTTCACCTAAGATTTTATTTTCTTTCTCTCCCTCCCAAATCTTGGCTCACACACAGATTTGCGGCTTCTTTCATACTTTGAGAATCTAATGGGTATACAGTACAATATAATGCATTTACACAGTCTGCTTTACTCTTCATAAGACACTTAAGAAAACAAATGTCGTAACTAGAGAGGATTCTCCATTTTTATGTCGCATTAATAAATACTACTTAGGTTTAATGCTAAATATGTGAAAAAATCTAATGTGTTACACTCACATGACTTTCTCTACTCTTGTACAAACTATTTTTACAAACGCTTATTCCTCATATGCTTCATGTTAATCGAGATATCGAGATGTTAATCTTATTGCTAATTTTCTTGTAGATGCAAGGGGAATTCGTAGGCTTTAAGCGATATTCAAATATTTTAAGAGCTGGTTGCTATGTGGCGCATTCCATTCTCTTTGCATTACCAGGACAAAAAAAAAATGAATAACGAATTTGAGAAAAAGTATAAGTATTGGAAAAGTTAAGGGAATAACAAGCAATATCTCGAAAATGGTTCACTCAAAAAAAATGTATTAGACATAAATTGTGTATTTTAACGCGATCTACATTTTTTGTGTAGTAAAATTTTGTCTATCTCTTATGGTTTACCAGTTATGCAAAAGTCGTTCACAATGAAGAATACTTTTGGAAACATTCCCAGGAAATTTAAGATATACATTTTA
Source organism: Deroplatys truncata (assembly GCA_030765065.1). Taxonomy (NCBI): domain Eukaryota; kingdom Metazoa; phylum Arthropoda; class Insecta; order Mantodea; family Mantidae; genus Deroplatys; species Deroplatys truncata. The sequence continues at coordinate 51,972,298 of CM060975.1, read as the reverse complement.
TTTGTCATAAAAATATCTTAAACATATGATATTTTAATCAAAATCGTTAGAGCCATTTTTGAAAAAATTAAAATTTTCGAAAAATCTTCCATGTAAGGGGTAATCTTTGGTGGGGGGATTTTCTTGAAAACCTTCGTGTCGCATCCTTGGAAGATACTGAACCTAAATACCAAGTTTGGTGTTTATCCGACTGTTCATTTCTAGGTTATGCTGTTCACAGACAGACACACAGACTGAGAGACACGGACATGTTTCCAAAAATGATTTTTTTGGATTCAAGGGGTCTCAAAACATATATTTCCGGTGAAATCTCGGTATCAAATTTTTGGGTGGAATACAATACTTCCCCTACTTACTATGCGTAGTAGGGAAAGTAAAAATATTTATGGTCATTCGCGCCAAGACATGAGCATCTATATTTCTAAAGCCATTAAAAAGATTTGTTGAAGCGTGTTTGTACATAAATGGAGACAAGCTTGAACCTTGAGGTATATGCATGACCCACTATGTTATACCGGAATAGAAACTTGTGGTGTCTTGCTATGTGACGTTCCACTTAACACGGCCAGCGTTGCTCCTTTGTCACTGCTTCTATCAACTTAAATAGATAACTGACTATTCCTTACTTGTTAAAAATGTTACACTTTAAACCTTCTGGAGCTCTTTTAAGTATTCTTTCCTTCTTTCACTACTGCAAGATAGAATAACTAAGCTTTCATGTCTTGATAAACCTTGGATTGTGCCTCAAAACGCTTGGATTCTGAATTTAAAGCGCCTGACATCCGTCAAATTTATAATAGCATTTTATTGAATTTCGTGCATCAAAATACATATATTTAACCTGTATTCCCATTAATATAAAACCAAAAGATAAGATATATTTAAGTCAGAACCTATATGTGTGACAGCTGTAGCTTCTAATCACAGTACCAATTTTGTTCCAAGGCTTTACAAACAGATTAATAGCTAATTTCCAAACAATAATTTGCTAATTTTTAATACCATAGGGATACTCTTAGAGAGTCAATGTAAATTTCTAACTAAACAAATGATATTTCTCTCTCTATCTTTTGTTGTTGTTTATATTAGGGATGGGATTTCGATACGTCGATACCTTGATACTCGGTGGTATAGAAGTATGTTTAATACATTGAGATAAACCTTTGATACTTTTAAATTTTTAAGTTTTGCATTACTGAATGTTGTTGCTTTTAACTTTACGCTAGATAAGGAATGAAAAGAGCCTAGGTTTCACGTCATTGCCTCGCACGCGTCCCCAAAGAGCTGCTGGACTATAGTTCTTGGTAGACCTTGACTGCGATTCCTGTGGGTGAATGAATGCAACATTCCATCGACTCATGTTTAAGCGGAAACATGCAAAACAATGGGCGAAGAAGTATACGTACTCGTGTAACATGCAGCGTTAACTGAGTTGTGAATGAAGCTGATTTAGCTAACGCACGTTTCTGCAATAGCCTGATTTGGTGACCAAAACCTGTGAATGCAGCAGAAACAAATGAAAATTTGAGACGTGAGACAATAACAGCGGATGGGAATACTTTTCTTTCCTTCTATCTGTTAGCTTGTGTTTACACAAGTCAAACTCACGAGCGTGGCTTACAGATATACTCTACGACTAATTTGCATAATACCTATGGATAGAGAGCCCTACAAAAGAAAATTTTCAGCACAAAACACAATTACATAAGAAGGAAGCAAAGAAATTATTTTTGTTACTATTAATTAGCCTTGACTAACAATAGGAGATATAACCTGTGGTATTATCGAGATAAAAAAATCCTGCTAATTGGAGAATGTCAAGCAGAAACAATTTCGAAATTAGCATACAATAAAAAAACTACTAATAAGAACACAATTCAGTGAACAACCTATCACTTTTACAGTATTTTATAAGTTGAGTATCGAGTGTCGGTGCTCAAAAAATCAGTATCAGTATCGCGTATCGTGTATCGAGAAATAGGAGTATCGTCCCGTCATTAGTTTATATATGTATATTTGGTAGTAGTGTTAAACGTCCGCTCTTATTACATACGGCACCACAGTCGGTGGACACTGGTGATACATTAAATGATTATGGGGAAAGCAAATTTGGGAAGGAAGCGTTTGAGGCCTAGATTTAGGGTACCTCCCCGGCATTTGCCAGTTACTGGATTGAGGTAAACTTGAAAAAAGAAAGAAAAGAAAAAGAATCCCAGTCAGGGAGGACGGTTCTGGCTGGATTTGAACCGCGGACCTTCCACTCTGTGCAAGTGCGCTCGTGTATAAATATTTACAAATAATGCAGCTTACATACATATTTCATATTGTTGTTGCATGCCCCTGAGCACGAGGTTCTTCTCCTTCAAAGGGTGTTAGGGAATTACATAATATGTAAACATAAATACTCTTGGAATAAATAACACTATTATTTTATATCTATTATTATTATTATTTCTTATCTACAAAAGACTATATGAATAATTAAAGCATAAATATATTATTATTTACCGAAATATCTTGCAATATTTCTATTTATTTATTACTTTCTCTACTACGTATAGTAAGTAGGGGAAGTATTGTATTCCACTAAACGATTTGGATTAAAATACCATATATAAAGGATATTTACCTGAGAAATAAAATGTATATCTTGAATTTTCGCGGAATAGTCCATGAAGAAAGGAAGTTTGTGCATCTTGTATAACTGAAAACGTTAAGCGATAGACGAAAATGTAATACACAAAAAATGTAGATCTTTTTAAAAAACCCAATTTGATTCAAATAGATTTTTTATGCCATAAGCCGTTTCTGAGATATTTATTATTGAAGGTTCGAACTGTCTATTTCTTGGACATTCTCTTAGTCCTTTCAACATTCACTTATTTCTCGCGATTGCATGGAAAGAATAGGGAATTTTAGGGCCAGCATATAGCGCCCTGTTAAGCATTTGGCTATCACTGTTCCCTTTGAATCTTTAACGAAATGTGTAATGCAGCTATTTCTGCAAAGGTTTATTTGGATTAAATTTAGTAGAGTAGTAGAGAGAAAAATAAGCTTGAGTAAAAATAATTTGTATACCCAATAATAAACGCTAGAGGATAGAGAATGTTCATGTGAATGTATCACATCAGAATTTTATTTGAGATAAAAGTTGTGCTTGTACAAGGTCTATATTTTTTGTGTAGTAAGATTTTTACTTTCTCTACTACGTATAGTAAGTAGGGGAAGTATTGTATTCCACCCAAAAATTCGATACCGAAATTTCACCGGATATACATGTTTAGAGACCCCCTGAATCCAAATATGCATTTTAGGAAACACAACCGTGTGTGTGTCTGTGAACAGTATAACTGAGAAACGAACAGTCGGATAAACACCAAACTTGGTATTTAGGTTCAGTATCTTCCAGAGATGCGACACGAAGGTTTTCAAGAAAATCCCTCCACCCCAGATTACCCTTTACATGGAACATCTTTCGAAAATTTTAATTTTCTCAAAAATGGCTGTAACGATATTGATTAAAATATCATATGTTTAAGGTATTTTCATGACAAATGAAATGTATATCTCGAATTTTCTGGGAATGTCTCCAAAAGTATTCTTCATTGTGAACGACTTTTGCATAACTGGTAAACCATAAGAGATAGACAAAATTTTACTACACAGAAAATGTAGATCGCGTTAAAATACATAATTTATGTCATATAATTGTTTTGTTGGGTGAACCATTTTCGAGATATTGCTTGTTATTTCCTTAAATTTTCCAATATTTTCCAATTTTTTATGTCCTGGTAATGCAAAGAGAATGGAATACTCCACATAGCAACCAGCTCTTAAAATATTTGACTATCGCTTAAAGCCTACCAATTCCCGTTGCATCTACAAGAAAATTAGCAATAAGATTAACATCTCGATATCTCGATTAACATGAAGCATATAGAGAATAAGGGCTTGTAAAAATAGTTTGTACAAGAATAAAGAAAGTCATGTGAGTGTAACACATCAGTTTTTTTCTATGTTTTACGGTTTACCAGTCATACCAAAGTCATTCAGAATGATAAGGTCTTGACGGGCTACGCCCAGAAAATTCGACACATATATTTTATTTGTAATGCAAATATTTTAAACATACGGTAATTTAATCAATATCGCGGATTTTCTTGATAATGTTCGTCTCGCAACCTTGGAAGACGCTGAACTTGATATATTTGGTTTTTGCGTTATACTACTCACGTATACAAGCTCACGCGCGCGCGCACACACACACACACACACAATTTCAAAAAGTGCTGTTTTTTTGTTGTTGTTTGTTTACTTTTTCATTCAGGGAGCCTCAAAACATGTGTTTTCGGTGAAATGTCGCTATTGTATTTTTGGGTGGAATGCAATGCTTCCTCTTTTCACTATAAGTAAGTGGTAGGACAGTAAAAACTGCAATGTTTACTCTTTTATTTGGGAGGCATATATAACCTGACTTAAACTCAGTTAACTTCTATGAGACTATTGCGTATACAAGTTAGGAGAAAGAGAAGAAAGTATTAAAATGTTATGACAGTGATGATACATCAAATTTCCCATCATCTGTCTACACACGCTTTAATGCATCCATCATGCAGTCCCACCAAATATGGTATCATGTTTACGTAACACTTTAAACGTTTGTGAGGATGTCTGTCTAATCATTGTGAGGCGTCCTATGCCCGCATAACTTTCTAAACGGGTGAATGGACCCCGGAATATCACTTATGCAACAAAATATCATAAAGAGATAATAATTCTCCGAGGCTGTGTGTGCCCGCTGACACACTTGGGCAACATCGGCGACCGGCATTTCCGGTTGGTGATGCATTCTAGGTCTGCTTCCCAGAAGTGTGTTTTGCCTTGGTAATAGTGTCAGTCAGGCCTTCCGCTAGAGGCCTGTGTTTGTACTGGACATCGACGACATTTCTTGCCACAACCGGATCTAGGATAGGCTGTGTGATTGATTGCAAACATCTTGTTAGCTTCTCATGGTATAAACAGTTCAACAGGTGGGCTTTGGGAATGTCACCTGATGCAACATCTGATTAAAACGTCATTCATTAATCACTTAATAACAAAATGAATGTAAGTCAAATCTTAAATGTAGCGTTAGCGTCTGTGGCTCGCATTCTGCAACTAGCGGGTTCAAATCCTATGCCCTGGCCAACCTGACGAAGTTTATATTATAGTTTCTCTCAGTTGCCGGGTAAATAAGGGACTGGATATTCAATATTACGACCCAAAGCTCTACCAACAGAGCAAAATAAATAAATATGAACATGGATGGTACAGGAAGGGGACTAAGTAACTAATGTCAAAAAGTTACCTAAGCGCTCGCAACATAGCAACCTAACATTGATATGGAACATCTTTGAACTTTCGAGACGGGAGTATTCTAGTCGCGACATTAGGCAAATCCCTGCTTCTTCTTGATTCGGGATTAGGCCAATACACATACACACGCGTGCGCACAAACACACACACACACACGCACACGAACCTGTTTCTAAAACTGCTTTATTAGTATTCAGGGTGCCTCAAAACACGTATTTCTGGTGAAATCTTGATACCGAATTTTTGGGTGGAATACAATATTTTCCCTACCTACTAGTTATGTGATAGAGAAAGCAATAAAACACATAGTACAGGAAGGCGACTACACAATTAACGCTACATGTATACTCAAAGAACCGCCAAAGGACCCAAAATAGATAGTACAAGGGGGTGAGCACGCAACTAAGACCATCTACACTTACTCAAGGGAACCAATGAATTTACAGAAACTGTCACGATGTCACCAAGAAGTTACATCGACGTTAAAGTATTCAAAAAAGGTTTATAACTAAAAAGACTAAATCAGCAAGTAGTTAAATGGAATTAAATCAATTTAATTTGTGTTATGAACTCTAAAGATTAAAAGAGTCATTCACTTCAGAGGAGAAAAGAGGTCACTAATCCATCACTTTTGTTTCTTACTCTTCACGTGTCATTTTCATGTTCTATTAGTCAAAAATATATTTCTGAATAGAAATGGTTTTGGCCTTGAGGGACATAGGTCTGGATCTTCATCAGATGTTGCATTGCATGGTACATTTGAATTAAAATTCATAAAATCTATTGAAGATAGAACGTTTACTGTAAGATAACCTTTGCTATGGCGTTTTCTTTAACACCACTGCGAATTATTTTTTAATATGCGAATGTTAATAAGATACGCCCATTCAAAAATACCAGCAGTACTTGACCTTCAGTTCTCTATCAACCTGGAGCATGGCAACGCCCAGTTAACAGTAACACGAAGACATATTAAATTCTCCAAAATGAGAAACAAAACATGACATGTGTTTTTAAAATAGTTACACAATTACAAAAAGAATTATACATTAAATTTACATCTCTACCAATTATTCAACAAGCCATACTTACAAAAGATCTTCTTTTATCTACTTCATGTTAATCGAGATACACAGAAATGGTTTTAGTAAACATGTTTTTCTATAGCTGCAAGGGGAATAAGAGAACGCAGTAAACTTAAAGCGATAGTCAAATTTTTTAAGAACTGGTCGCTATGTGATGTTTTCTTGCATGACCACGAGAAACAAGCGAATAGCGACTATGAAGTTGGAAAGGTATAAAATATAATAATTCAAACCAATAATAAAGAATATCTCGAAAATGCTTAATGCCACAAAAACTCTTATTCGACTCACTGTATCTTCCTGCATATAAGACACACACGCACCCCAATTTTAAGATATGTTTTAGGGAAGAATTAATGAATCTGGTGTAATTCAAAGAATTGTAACAAATATGCGCAGAAACTGAAATTCCCACTTGTCTGTTGTCTAAAATCGTGTAGGAGTTCAAGTTCTGGCATTTAACAGTCCCACTTCTTAGATTATGTTTCACTGCGAGTTGCTTTCTTTAAAACCCCTTCATGATTCCGCCAAGTTATTATCATTTTCTCAGTTGGAGTTGGCCCGAAATACCTTCCAGCAGCCGTTTCAGTGTTCTTTAGCATACACAATCACTTGTAGCCTAAATGCAATCGTAGCCATAGTATATAAATTGCCGTAATTAAAGACAAAAGCGAATCTTCGCACTAATCACAACACTTTTATTGAAGTTTGAGCGAACAACATCAAAATCGTTAACGACAGTATGTGTGCATCCACTGAACTCTATACAACTGGAATGTTCTCACCTCCACAAGGAAGCTAAAAAGGAATTGCTTCAAGCTGAAACATACCAATTTTGAAGAAATTGAGCTTTGTATCGCGTATAATCCGCACACTGTTTTTGGACGTATTTTGGGAGGAAAAAAGTACATCTTATACAGCGACAAATACGGTAAATCGTGCGATTTAACGAGATCTACATCATTTGTGCAATGAACTTTTGTCTGTCTCTTGCAGTTTACAAGAAATTCATTCAAATTGAAAAATATTTCATAGGATATTTGAATATATGATGCTTTAATCAAAATCGTTAGAGTCATTTTTAATAAAATAAAAAATAACGAAAATTTGTCCATATAAAAGGTAGTTTGGGGTGGGGGATTTTCTTGAAAAATCTTCGTGTCTCACATACACACACATTGTTTTCCAATATTTTTAAATTCACGGAATCTCAAAAAGGGTTTTCCCAGTGAAATTTCGAATTCGAATTTTTGGTGGAATACAATACTTTCTGTAGATAAGCAGATGAAAAAATAAAAATAAATTTTCGTTAAGATACTGTGAACGCCGTCTTGTCCAAAATTATTTTCAATTTTGACAATACAACTCTCAATCTGCAGGCAGCAAATACTCTGTACGTTGTTTTCTGGGTAGAACGCAATACTTCCTCTACCTTAGTGGTAGAGAAAGTTCAAATTAATGAGAGTTTATTTGTGGGGATGCTGAATGTGCAGTCAGGGCGTGTAACTATTTTATGCTAAATAGGAAAGTGGGTTAAAATACGGCCGTGAGAAGATGGGCACATGTGGAGGAGTGTAATTGTGGGAACGGCATCTTGACAAAAGAATATCAAATGTCACTCGTAACAACGTGCACCGTATGGAGTACTAGAGGCAACCCTTACTTCCTGGTGAACGTCGACTATGTATCTCTAGCTGGGAGCAGTTCTCCACAGGAGAGCAAACACAACGCAGAGTATTCACTTCCGACAGCTCATGATGTCATCAGACTTGTCCTTGCGTGATATCATAAATAAGACTCGCATGTTTTTCATTCACATTACTGTATCTGTTCACTCTTCTACAAACTATCCTTACAAAATTTATTCTTCCGTTACTTCATAGTCAGATTTTTAAAAAGCAGGTCCGTATGTGATGGCTTGAAATGTTATACTACTTACATGACCACAAGAAAAAAAAAATCTTTGATACTTTCACATGCATTTCTCTACACTCTATCTTTATTAATAGGTATAGGAAGCACTTTTACAGCTTATTTTTCTATCTAATACATTTTAATTCTAATAAACCTTTGCAGAAACAGCTACATTACACATTTCGTTATAGATACAAAGAGAACAGCGATAGTCAAATGTTTAAGAACTGGACGTTATATGTTGACCTTAAAATTCCATACTTTTTCCATGCAATCACGAGAAACAACTGAAAATCGATGGGACTTTAAAAGAATGACAAGTATTGAAGAATTCGAACACTCAATAACCATATCTCAGAAACGGTTTATGCCACAGAAAACTTATTTTAAGTAAATTTTAAAGACATCTACTTTTTATTTTTTGTATGGTAAGTTTTCGTCTATCGTTTAACTTTACAAGTTATACAAGATTATACAAAATCCCTTCCCATTAAAGGGGACTTCCTAGACTATTCCCAGAAAACTCAAGATATATATTTTATTTGTCATGTGAATATCCTTCATATATGGCATTTTAATTAAAATCGTTAGAGCCGTTTTTAGAAAATTAAAACTTTGGGAAAAGTTTCATGTAAAGGATAGTCTGAGGTGTGAAGGATTTTCTTGAAAATCTTGGTGCAGCATCCTTTGAAGATACAAAATTGAAATACCAATTTGGTATTTATCCCACTTTTCGGATAGCAAACGTTTATTAGAATATGAATTAGATGGAGAATAAGCGATTATAAAAATAGCTTGTTCAAGAGTAGAGAAAGTCATGTGAGTGCAACACAGATTATTTTTCTATCTGTTACACTTTAATCTAAATAAACCTTTGCAGAAATAACTACATTACACATTTCGTTATAGATACAAAGGAAATAAATGTTTAAGAACTGAACGCTATATGCTGGCCTTAAAAAATGTGATACTGTGTCCGTGAATCACGAGAAACAACTGAATGCTATAAGGACTTTAAAGAATGACCAGTAATGAATAACTCGGGCCTTTAATAACGGATATCTCAGAAATGGCTTATGCCATAAAGAACTTATTTGAAGTAAATTGTGTGTTTTAAAGATATTTACATTTTTTGTGTAGTACGTTTTCGTCTATCGCTTAACGTACAGTAGTTGTACAAGATCATGCTAAATGTCTTCCAATTAATTTAGATTCAGAGGCTATTCTCAGAAAATTCAATATATACATTTTATTTGTCATGCAAATATCTATAATATGTGGTATTTTATTCAAAATCGTTAGACCCATTTTTTTTTAGAAAAAACAATATTCCATGTAATGGGCAGTTTGTGGTAGGGGATTCTTGCAAATCTTCGTGTCGTATCTTTGGAAGGTACTGTTGAACCTAAATACCAAATTTCGTATTTATCCGACTTTTCGTTTTTGAGCAATGCTGTTCACAGACAACACACGCGCGCGCGGGGCTTTTTCTAAAAATTCTTTTTTGGATTCATACGGTCTCGAAACATGTATTTATGGTGAAATCTTGGTATCAAATTTTTGGGTGGAACATTTCTTCTACTTACTATAACATAGTAGAGAAAGTAAAAAAGGACATAAACAAAAATTGTCTGCTTTAAAAAGATCTCATACTTTATGTAGTACGATTTTATCTATTTTCACGGTTTATCAATTATACAAAAGTCATTCAGAATAAAGAGGCCTGCACAGGATATTCTCAGAAAACTAAAGATGCAGATTTTGTTTGTCATGCAATTTCAATTCAGGGAGCCTTAAAACGTGTATTTCTAGTGAAACCTCGGTACGAATTTTTGGATGGAACACAACACTTAACTTACCGTAAGTAGTAGAGAAAGCAAAAATTGGCAATTTAGGTCCGTTTCTTCACAGGTGAAGAAGGGATTATCATTAATTTTATAAATATCGATATAATATTATCTAATTGCTACTAGATACTTTTACCTTACATTGGAAGGAATACAAAGGCGCTAAATCTGATTCTTCAATAAATTTCAGAGGAAAACTCTATGAAATCTATGACAGTTTTTGATAGCCTAAATGTTCCGAGCTTCAATTTTCTTTCTTCTTTTCCTTTTCTTTCTTTTTTTGTGATAGAATTTATAAATCATTAAAAAATTATAGAAATATTTTTCCAAAATATGTATTTCTTAGACTGCGTTGATAAAGCATGTGAATAAAAGGTACATTTTGCTTTCTAACGTTTGCTTATTTTGAAATAAATACAGTTTTAAACCATGTAGTTAACGCAGATTGTTTGTACGTGTTACATTTCAACCCTGTTAGGGGAAAAGATTCTGTAATTAGATATTATTATTATTATTATTATTACTATTCTTATATTTTTTATAATCAAATACTGAAAAATGTTTTATTTATGTGAGGAAAATTTACAACAAATAAAAGTAAGAAAAATGTCTGATAAGTTACATTTACATGACTTTCTCTATGCACCCTTCTGAAAACTTTTCTTATGAAAGCTTATTTGTTTATCTACTTCATGTTAATCAATATAAAATTTAGCACAGTAAGTTTCATTGCATATTTTGTTGTAGGTATAAGAGGGGGCTAAAACGATAGCCAAATGTTTAAAAAGCAGAATCACTAAAATTTAGGGTTTAATGCTGACTTTGATAGTCCATGCTTTGAATGTCCAAGAGGAATAAAAACGAATATCTGGGGAATTATTAATGCAAAAAATTATACATTTCACATAAAGGTTGCACTTGTTCTGTTTTAAGGAGATATACGTAGTAAGCTTACGATCATCTTTTATGGTTTACCAGTTATACAAAATTACACAAAATTAATTCCGAATGAACTTCACAGAAAATTCAAGATATATATTTTATTTGTGAAGTAAATATCTTAAACATTGAGTATTTTAATCAAAATCATTAGAGCCCTTTTGAGAAAATGAAAAATAACGAAAACTATTTCATATAAAGGGTAGATTTAGAACTTAAGATTTTCTTAAAAATCTTCGTGTCGCATCCCTCGAAGATTCTGAACTTAAATACCAAGTTTGGTACTTATCTGACTTTTTGTTTTTGAATTATGCTGTTCACACACACACACACACACACACACACACAAGCGCGGATTATCTAGAAATTGCTTTCTTTAGTGCCAGAGAATTTCAAAACATATATTCGGTGAAATCTCTATATACATTTTTGGGTGAAATGCCATAATTCCTTCAGCTACCATAACTAGGTGCTAAGGAAAGTAAAAGCACCCCCAACGTGCACAAACAATTGTCACTAATCTGAAATCTAAACAAGCTTTCTCTTGGTCATCTTTCGCCCATTTACAGTGATTCCTCCCTGGAAGAAAACACAAAAACACCAGAAAAAGGTTCTGCACTAACAACTAATGACTCAATTATTCCCAGTATTAATAATGATTTTTAAATTTAAATAAATGGTTATTATTTTCTATAAACTTTCCCTGTGCCCAGGGTTACCTTATAACATTTGTGAACAGCTGTTTTATCTTTAGAAACTTTTTAAAGGAACAAAGTTGGCTGTCCTGTCTGCTTGTGGAGCCAGACCACGTCTCGGTGTTACACCCAGCCAATGAGAAGTGGGTTTGATAGATTCCTTCAGGCGTCCGATGTATAAAGGAATGCCTTTCCAACGACCCGGCACAGGAATACAAAATACTCCCAAACGAGCTGTCTGGTAGAGCTAAGGAACTCATCAGGAGGATGGTCAACAAGCAGTCCAAGTCATTTAAATAGAACATCGTATCCACCCGAAGCTGTCATAAAATTATGAATTTCTGAAGCTGTCGCAGTGTCCTGTTTAAGAGAACACCTCTTTGTAATATCCAGAGTGGCCCAAATGTAGGTATACATATTTAATTTCCTTTTTCATGTGCATTGACACTGGTATTGGATGTTTAATCTTGTAAGTATTCAAAATGCCCTCCATTTGCGTTTACAGCAACTTGCACAGAACACTCTGACAAGAAGTAACACATAAATTGCGGGCAGCTTCAATATCATGAAAGTATCTGTGATGAACTCTTTTAATTCGTCTATTGTGTGAGGTCTCTTCTCAAATACCTTATCTTTCAATACACCCCCTCACTTCCCCCAAAAAGAAGTCCTGTTAGATCGGGTGAATAAAGTGGCCAATCAATGCTATCATTGTCCGATCCAATGTTGTGGGGAAGTGTTTTCAAAGTAGTTCCTTACCATCGCAACAAAAGATAAGGTGCCCCATCTTGTTGGAAGTACAGTACAGGGAAGTCATTTCCGTTCATGAGTTGGAGTCACACTGTGTTTCGCAAGAAGTTTAGATAATTGTTATCATCCACTATCGAAGAACAATGAGACTTATATCTCGCTCTCCCCTATCAGAGACGTCTTTGTTCAAATTCTCCATCATGAAATTTAAATTGAGTTTTTTTATTTATGGACGCTCTTTAACTGCTGTGGTCCTTAGAGTCCCATTCTATATTTTGCGTGAAAGATCGGTAATTTTGCTCAGAGGTCTCTTTATCAGGCTTGAGGTTCTTTTACGTGCTGTAAATCTACGACATGGAACCACCGCCTTTACTTCCCTTCCGATGGAAGTCACGCTAAGCATTTTTACGCCCGAAAAAATCCATGGCCCTCCGCGGCCTTGGGAAGTAGAGGCTAGCATGGTAACCACTACACCACGGAGGACGATTTCTCTGTCATGTATTCTGTCAATGTCTCACATAGACAATATTTGCATTCTGCTAACTGAGTTTACATAGTAACCATTACTTCAATAAGCAGCTCTCTATAAACCCCACGCTGTATGTAATCTTCCTTGCTCAGTAGTATCAATTAATTAAGAAGCAGGGTTGTCAGATGAAGACGAACCCGGAGATCCCGAGGCAAACCCGGGCATTCTTGGTCAACGTAGTTATTATTATTATTATTATTATTATTATTATTACTATTATTGTTATTTATTAATTTAGATACTTCACAAAACAGCAACTATAGTGATAAACATTCTTCAGCAATAATTAGTATTTACTATCTATGTTAAGAATAGACGTAAGCCACCTTTAAATTTGTAATTCCTAACGGCTTATCCTCAAGTTCATTTTAACACAAATTCCTGCTTTCACTAGTTCTGTTGACATTCTGTTCCGGTCATCTGTCCACAAAACATTCATGAACTAAACACCCTTTCCATATATGCGTTACTTACCGTTATTGCTAGTATATGTCGCATTATTATTAACATTTTCGAAAAAGAATATTCAATTATAACATTTATCTTTGTTTTAAATTAGTGTTGTTATCACTGCCTTGAAATATAACGCCATCATACACTACTGTAAATAAAATGTTGCACACTTTACACCTGTAAGAAAGTTCATCCTCTCCTTTATATTGCCAGTCCTTGTACTTGTCATTTGTCAACCATTCATCATGAAAATAACTAAGGTATCTTTGCGCAGGATTCAAATTGAACACAATATTAATAAAAACTCGCACAAAATCCCGCACTCGCAAAACCAGATTACTTTGCACAATAAAGCTGTAAGAACTTCAGGTTTCGTTAAAATACTGCTACAATTAAAGTACAAAAGTTCCACTGTTGACAGCAAGACCGTAAGAAGCTAGTGTCTGATTGGCGAGAAGAGAAGTGCGCCGAAACTTCAAACTTCAACCCGAAAACAGACGTTCACTTTTAAAGTCATTTGATGGACAGTTAATTTTCAGTACTTACATTACTTAAAATTATTACTATTATTATTATTATTATTATTATTATTATTAACAACAACAATTCAATGTAAACGCAATTTTCCCAGGCCAGAATGCATTCCAAAGTATATAAACCACAAACAGAAGTGGAACTAGGTATAGGTAGAATAATTATTATCATTAATCAATTTATTTTACGTCGCTTTAAGTACATGGTCGTATCGCGACGGATCTGATAGTAGATAATTCATGGATTGATGTTTGCCGGACAGTTAACCTTCTAGTCTCATCCCTTTAACCATACCAACTTGCTACGTCGTGTCCACAGAGACCTTAGTGCATAGCAACTGTATCTTCTGCTCCGTGCCGTGCAAATGGCATTAGTCCAGTCTACGTGCTTTCATTGCCTGTAGATAGAAACGCGGACAGTTAACCTTCTAGCCTGATTCCTGTAACCATACCAACTTGCTACGTCGTGTCCACAGAGACCTTAGTGCATAGCAACTGTATCTTCTGCTCCGTGCCGTACAAATGGCATTAGGGTGCCGTCCCGTGTATGTGCTTTCATTGCCTGTGAATAGAAAGGCGGACAGTTAGCCTTCCAGGTCTCATCCCTGTAAACATACCATCTTGCTATGTCGTGTCCACAGAGACCTTAGTGCATAGCAACTGTATCTTCTGCTCAGTGTCGTGCAGATGGCATTAGGGTGCCGTCCAGTCTATGTGCTTTCATGGCCTGAGGATAGAAGGGGTGGACAGTTAACCTTCTAGTCTCATCCCTGTAACCATACCATCTTGCTATGTCGTGTCCACAGAGACCTTAGTGCATAGCAACCATATCTTCTGCTCCGTGCCGTGCAAATGGCATTAGGGTGCCGTCCAGTCTACGTGCTTTCATTGCCTGTGGATAGAAAGGCGGACAGTTAACCTTCTAGTCTCATCCCTGTAACCATACCAACTTGCTACGTCGTCTACAGAGACCTTAGTGCATAGCAACTATATCTTCTGCTCCGTGCCGTGCAAATGGCATTAGGGTGCCGTCCAGTCTACGTGCTTTCATTGCCTGTGGATAGAAAGGCGGACAGTTAACCTTCTAGTCTCATCCCTGTAACCATACCAACTTGCTACGTCGTGTCCACAGAGACCTTAGTGCATAGCAACTATATCTTCTGCTCCGTGCCGTGCAAGTGGCATTAGGGTGCCGTCCAGTCTACGTGCTTTCATTGCCTGTGGACAGAAAGGCGGACAGTTAACATTATAGTCTCATTCCTGTAACCATACCATCTAGCTATGTCGTGTCCACAAAGACCTTAGTGCATAGCAACTATATCTACTGCTCCGTGCCGTGCAAATGGCATTAGGGTGCCGTACAGTCTACTTGCTTTCATTGCCTGTGGATAGAAAGGCGGACAGTTAACCTTATAGTCTCATTCCTGTAACCATACCATCTTGCTATGTCATGTCCACAGAGACCTTAGTGCATAGCAACTGTATCTTCTGCTCCGTGATGTGCAGATGACATTAGGGTGCCGTCCAGTCTATGTGCTTTCATTGCCTGAGGATAGAAAGGTGGACAGTAAACCTTCTAGTCTCATCCCTGCAACCATACCATCTTGCTATGTCGTGTCCACAAAGACCTTAGTGCACAGCAACTGTATCTTCTGCTCCGTGCCGTGCAAATGGCATTAGGGTGCCGTCCAATCTATGTGCTTTCATTGCCTATGGATAGAAAGGCGGACAGTTAGCCTTCCAGTCTCATCCCTGTAACCATACCATCTTGCTATGTCGTGTCCACAGAGACCTTAGCGCATAGCAACTGTATCTTCTACTCCGTGCCGTGCAGATGGCATTAAAGTGCCGTCCAGTCCACTTGCTTTCATTGCCTGTGGATAGAAAGGCGGACAGTTAGCCTTCCAGTCTCATCCCTGTAACCATACCATCTTGCTATGTCGTGTCCACAGAGACCTTAGTGCATAGCAACTATATCTTCTGCTCCGTGTCGTGCAAATGGCATTATGGTGCCGTCCAGTCTACGTGCTTTCATTGCTTGTGGATAGAAAGGCAGACAGTTAACATTATAGTCTCATTCCTGCAACCATACCATCTAGCTATGTCGTGTCCACAGAGACCTTAGTGCATAGCAACTGCATCTTCTGCTCCGTGTCGTGCAGATGGCATTAGGTTGCCGTCCAGTACACTTGCTTTCATTGTACGTGAATAGATGGCACAGCATTCGCTACTATCACCTACTTTTTATTCTTACTATTATTTTAAGCTTAAGGTGGAACTTTGGGTCGTGGTATTAAATATTCAATCTGGTACTTACCTTGGCGGCGGAGGGAAACCATGAAAAAACCTCAGTCCGATTGGCCGGTCCACGGGATTTGAACCACGGACCTCCCGAATGCGGGCCACAGACGCTACCGCCTGAGCCATTCCGCTCGGTTATAGCCGTAATGATCTTTCTCTAAAGAAACGTTTTAAGTAGAACCTAAATGGAGAAACTTCTGGGTTATAGGTTACACGTATACGACGGAAAACACCGCACGCGACTTACATAGATCTATGGTGGCTACCACCCCCAGCAGGAAGGGATGAAGTTAATGAACCTCAGGAGGCTATAGACCTCAGGTAGTCAGGCCCCAGAGACGCACGGAAGTCCCAACAGTTCCAATCTCGAAGACCAGTCTCATTGCTGGAGCTACCTAGAGAGGGCACGAACGACCCGTCGACCAAGCAGCCCTCTAGTGTGCGCGGGGAGTACTTTTGAGCAAGCATTCGCGCCGTCTGTCCGACGCCGCCATACGCCACGAAACCTAGAAGCACATCTGAAAGATGAGAAGGAAACGGAATGAAAGGGAAATTATTTGTGATAAATGAGAAACCACTCCAGCATTAGCCTAAAGACCAGGGAAAACCACGAAAAACCCAATATTAGGATGGCCGATCGACGAGAATCCAACTCCGGGCTTCCCGAATGCGCAGCCATTTCGTTCGGTAACTTTTGGGTTACGACACCAGCACTTCATGAATTAGGCTTTAAACCCGTTCCTGCTTCACAGATTGTCTGTTCAAAGTTTACTTAGGCGCACTAGATTTTCGACGTCCTCGTTTTTTATCCACGTTATCTAAAATTAATATTAAACTTAATAGCAGAATTTGTAACTCTGCTCGCGTTATAGAGTTAAACGTGGAGATTTATCTCAATTTCTTCCTTTGTCTGACTCTCTCCCTCCATTTAAGTCCACCTCTCTTTCACCTATGTCTTCCTCCTTCTCCCCACCATCATCAACCTCACTTCCTGTCTCTTCAGCAACTTATGTTTTCAAAACCGGTAATAAAACAGCTTATTCTGAGGTGTTAATAAAATTAAAACACAAAGAAAAGGTTCAACAGTACACAAACTTAGGTTCCTTTCTTAAACTTGTAATGCAACAGGAATTACACTGTTTCTCATGGTAAAGGTGTACACCGATCATAGTAAAACAAAATCCTACGCCTCTCATTAGTATAACGTTCTGAGTCCACTCTTTACAAACTATTTTTAAAAATCTTATTTTTCTATCTATTACTTTTAATCGAGATAAGCATTTCCAGAAATAGTTTCATTACAAATTTCGTTGCAGACACAAGAGGGATACAGGAGGCTGAAACGACAGTCAAATCTTTAAAAGTGGATTGCTATATACTGGATTTGAAATTCTATACTATTTCCATAACATTGCGAGAAATAATTCAACGGTGATGGCTACCACTTCAAAAATGACTAACTCTTGAAAGATTCAAATAAATAACAAGAAATAACTCGGAATGGTTGATGCCACATGAGGCAGTATTTTTAACACTTACCTAAATGATTTCAGCCAAATTATATAATATATATAATTCAATAAAAGCCCGCCTTAAAGCAATATGTATATGTAACAATATATAAAAAGTGTATATTACAGTCATGTATATGTTTATATTATTGTATAAATGTAATGTTATGTGAATGTATTAGGTAATTTAATAATGTAGAAGCTGTGAGAATAATAGGTTAAAAGTTGCTAACAATGAGGTAACCTTGAGGCAATAATGAGTAAGAATGTTTAATAATGCTACTAGTCATTATTGGAGCAACAATAATGTAAATTTTGAGACAGTTTATAAAATAGCAAATCAACAACCAAAAAAAGGCTTAAGTTAAATAAAAGTATTCTATTGGATTAGGAATAGCCAATCAGAGACTTCAAATACAGAAATTTACAAATGTGCCGGTAGAAATCAAGTCAGTTGCTTGTAGACAGTGCTCAGAACTGGACGCGTTGGTTCTAGACAATGTTCCTAATCGAACGTGAGATCTGTCCTCGAAAAATTTAATATGTATTTTGTGTGAGACAAAAATAGTTTACGTGTTAAAAAGTGCAAGTATTTAATAATAAAAAATCTCACAGCCCTCTCTATATCAGTGAAGTGTTACTTAAATCGTGTCAAGCATTAATAAAACGAGTGAAATAAAATTATAATCTGTGTAAGCCTACATTCTTCAGTCGCACCACGCCCTGCTAAGACATTCGTATCTCTAAAAACAATACTGACGCAGCCCAGGCAAACATAAATATATAATATTTAAAGAAACAGTCAAATTACAAAGTTAATATTTTTTTAAACATTTGGGACAAAGGCAACCGGAAAGTACATTTGGGGCGAAGACTACCGGAAACTTTTTACCATACGTGCGGTTGCAACTACTTCAATTTCGGCTCCCAAGCAGTTGAACTACAACTCCTACTTCATATTGGCTTTCCAAACGTGAAGCAGCAACCTACTTCACACAAAAAGAGTTACTTCAAGTTAATTGTGTGTTTTAAATAGATCTACATTTTTCTTTAGTATGTTTTCGTTTATCGTTCGAAGCTTGCCAGTTATACAATATTATATAAAATTCCTCCCGAATGAAGAGGACTTCACAGAATTTTCACGGAAAATTCAACATATGCGTTTGGTTTGTCATGTAAATATCTTTAACAAATGATATCTTAATCAAAATCATTAAAACCATTTCTCAGAAAACTAAACATTTCGAAACATCTATGTAAAGGGTAGTTTGGATGACAACCCTTTTTGAAAAGCTTCGTGTTGCATCTTTGGAAGGTACTGAACTTAAATACCAAGTTTCACTTTTTAGGTTATGTTGATCACAGACACACACATACTCACGAATCTTTTTTCTAAAAAAATTCTTTTTTTGTGGGGGATTCAAGGAGTCTCAAAACGGGTATTTCTGGTGAAATTTCGGTGTCAAATTTTTGGGTGAATGCAATACTTTCTCTACCTACTATGTATGTGGTACAGGAAGTAAAATGTAAACGCACACAAATTTATCTGCAGCACACTGTAGATTCAAAAAGGAGACGTAGCAGAAATATTTTTGATAAAAAAACTGGGTGTTTTAACACCTTCATCCATCTTGGAAGGGGAGGAGACACATAAATTAACTTTAATTCCCCCACAAAACGCCCGAAATTATAGTCATCAACGACTTTTTGACTTGCTTCAGCTTGTAATCTTTAGATAAATCTTAAAGACGTACTCTGAACGCAAGTTTGGATGCTGTTTACCAGCCGTAAACCGTGTGGGTGCGCCGCTGCAAGCAGACATAATGCTACAGGTGGCCTACCTTGAGACAAGGATGTTGCGATCACAGTTCGTGCCATTTGTATGTAGGGCGCCAGTAAACTTCTTTCTGAGGCAGCGTTAGGAAATGCTAAAAATATACGTCTGGGACAGCATTCTCTTGCACTCCACCTGTTGCTTAAATCAACTTATATACAATAGTCATAATATCTTTTGACAAGATTAAGATGCTGTTGCAATTTGGGTATGTTTCAACGTCGTCGCCGTCGGTCTGGAGGCTCAGTTGGTTAGGCGCTAGCCCTCTGGTTCGGCCCAGACCTGATGGTTTTTAAGTGTGCTTAAAAGTGACAGTCCGATGTCAGTGGATATACTAGCACATAAAGGAGCTTCTGGGGACGAAATACCGGCATATCGGTACACTGATATTATCCTGGCAATTGACAGCGCCGTTAACAAACAAAATATTATTATTAACGTCGTCGTCATCTCTAAGGCTCCCCATGTATAACCTTCGGGGGTTACCGCATTCCACCAGGCAATGAATAGACCCATTTCTGAGGCGGTGTCCGTCACCTAGCAGGCGAGTCGTTACCTCTGATGGTAGGATGATGAGGATGGCGGTGGAATGGGAGGAACTACTGTAGACTATGGCTTTTACTATGGACTCCGAGCCACGTTGGGTTTTGGGAAATTGAAACTGAGTTTTATTTATGGACGCTTTTTAACTCTGTGCTCCATAGCTTCCCATTCTATATTGGGCGTGAAAGACCGGTAATTTTGCTCACAGGCCTCTTTATCAGGCTTGAGGTTCTTTTACGTGCCATAAATATACGACACGGGACAACCGGCTTTGCTTTACTTCCGAAGGAAGCCATGCTAAGGATTTTTACGCCCGAAAAAATCCATCGCCCCCCGCCGGGTTTGAACCCACGACCTCGGGAACTACAGGCTAGCATGGTAACCACTATACCGCGGAGAACGGCATGGGCTTTGGAGATACTCCACATGAGTAAGTCAGAGATGAAGACGTGGATGGGATGGGACCGACTTAAAATCTCCACTCCGGACCCGGATAAGAGCCGGAAACGGAACCACTACACTACCGCAGCGCCCGAGTGTTTCAACGTCAAGCAAAAAATAATCAAACCACTTGGGTGACCGAGGTTGTTAAGGCACGTCTTCGTGCACAGGAGGTCGGTGGTTCAAATCTTGTCGGAACTGTCCTCCTTGATTAAGGTTTTTTCCCAGGTTTTCCTCAGTCCTAACTGGCTAATGGCGGGGAGATACCCCTAACTTTGCCTAAACGTTGCCTTCCCAAAATTTGTTCCCCAATTATCATTTCATTTCATGTATCATCGGTGTCCACCGCCTGTAGTGTCGTATGCAATAACAACATGTATTTTATTACTGTAGGTATCACATAATTGTATTTACTTTCACATGGCTTTCTACCCACTTCCCATATGTTTTATATAGCTTCTATACACTATACTTTGGAAACTTTATTTTAATATCTACCTCATGTAATGGAGATAAACGTTCGCAAAAATATTTTCATTACAAATTTCGTTGTAGATACAATGGGAATAGGGAAACCCCAATCGATAGTCAAACATTTAAAGTGGATCGCTGCATGCTGACCTTCAAATTCTACACTCTTTTCGTTACATCGCGAGAAACAAATGAATAAAGACAGCACTTTAAAAAGCGACAAAGCACTGAATATTCCAAAACAATAAAAACGTATATCTCGAGAATGGCTAATGCCAGAAAAAGTGGTTTACAATAAATTAAGTATTTTAAGGAGAACTACATTTTTTGCATAGTACTTTCTGTTTGTGTTTTAACCTTTACCAGTTATACAAAATTATATAAAATTCCTTCAGAATAAAGAGAACTTCACAGGTTATTCCTAGAAAATTCTAGATATATTTTGTCATATAAATATCTTAAAATATGCACTGTAATAAAAATGAAAGATACAAAATAACGAAAACGTTTCCAGGGTAGTTTGAGGCGGGAGGGGATTTTCTGGAAATTTTTCGTAGATTTTTTTGGAAGATACTGAACTTAAAATACCAAGTTTGGTATTTATCCAAATTTTTGTTATGCTCTTCTGAGACACATAAACACCGATCTTTTTCTAAAAATACTCTTTTTGGATTCATAGGGCCTCAAAAGATCTATTTCTGGTGAAATATCGATATCGAATTTTTTGGATGAACTGTTATATTTATTCTTACTATAGGTAAGTAGTAGAAAAAAGAATAAGTAATGTGTAATACAATCTGTAATCGTATTGAACTCACAGCTGTTTCCAGTTTTTGTGGCATTCGCCCTTTCAAAGAATTCCAATTTGCAGGTGTTGAATTCCTTAATCGTCCTTGTTTTGATGACCTGGTATTCGCCGAGTCTTAACGCTAGAGGCCTTTGTGTGCAAAAAGGGCGCAAATTTTGTGAAGTAACGGAAATCACAAATTAATAAACAGGAAAAGGTAATAGCAAGAGCCAACTACAAATTAGGCTACATGCAAGTCGCTCAAGGATTCGTGTACCCACCACATTCTAACTTGGCACAGGAAATTACCTTGGTTACGTTAATTATTATACATGCATCTGGTGGGCGCGAATCTATATAGGCTCTTCGCTCCTATTTGATTGCGAATACCGTGTCACTGGCATTTACACGCCACATTAAGACTGCTCCAGGTATTCACGATATAGCTTTCGAATAGGATAGAAGATATAGAGGAACTAGAAACCTGGAGAAGCCTTGAAAATAAGAAGTCCTTAAGTTTAAATAGAACAATTACGGTGATGTTGAAATTTATGTAGCAGACAGGAAAGAGATGGTTTAGCATGGGTGAGAACAGGGGCACTGTTCCTTAGAAGGTTAAGAGGGAGTGAATTAGGAACATGTCTCATGTGGAGAAAAGGAGAGTAAGATATATATGTAAAGAGAAAATGGATACAGAATATTTGGGATTCAAAATGGGACAAAAAGAGCGAGGAAATGGTAGCTATAAAAATATTAACAGTTAGGGACGAAAAATAATCAACGATAAGGGGATTTTCAAGGAAAAACAAGGGAAAATGGTTAAAGAAAGCAAAAAAAGCAAAGGGAAAGGGGCAGGAAGGGAAAGATAAAGGAGAATAATGAGAAAGATAAAGGTACGAATTAAAGGAGGGGCCCCCGAAATTGGGATCCAGATGACGACGGGCGTAAGCACGGTCGGGGTCCCTAATGTTTCCAGATTGAACGCATCCGACGCTGCTTGGTCCTGCCCACAAGCCACCGAATCTCCGGCAGTCACCCCGAGATTGAACCTCCTCCGGGGGCTGGACCTAAGTGAGTAGTTCCCGAAGCGACGTTATGGAAGAAGCTTCTAGAGAACGCACAGCCACCGCCCAGCAGCAACCCGCCTACCACCTTGTAAGGAAGAAGGTGGGTACAGGAAATGAGAGGGAGGAGAGTCGTGGTAGAAGATGAACCACCCCAGCATTCGGCTGTCGGGGAACATGAAAAACGTTGCCGCCTGAGCCATCCCGGTCGATAGAAGAATGAGCAAGTAGGAACCAGGGAAAAGAAAGGGAAAAGAATAAGGTCTAATTGAAAGTCAAACGGCGCAAAGTAGCTCTTAAAAGGAGGTAAAATCGAACTCAATGTGTACTAGAATGTAAGTAGCTTTAAGACTTGACATAAATTTATCTAAAACTTTTGTGTGATGTTTGGTACAAATAAATATTCTATTTTATTCTATATATCTTGCGGGACACCAACTTCTTAGATTAACACCGGTGTCAAATACTAACTACTTCTACATACACACAGTAAGTAGAGGAAGTTTGTATTCCATCCAAAAATTCTATACTGAGATTTCATCGCAAATACATATTTTGAGGCCCCCTGAATCCAAAAAAGCACTTTATAAACAGGTCCTTGTGTGTGTCTGTGAACACCATAACTTAAAATCGAGAAGCCCGATTAATACCAAACATGGTATCAAAACTCAGCATCTTACAATAATGCGACACGAAGATTTAAAAACAAATACCCCATCCATATCTACCTTTTACACGGAAAAATGCTCGTTATTTATCATTTTCTCAAAAATCACTGTAACCATTTTGATTGAAATACCATATTTTATAAGATAGTTTTATGTCAAATGGAATTTTTTGTGGCGTTACCCACTACTGAGATATTCTTTGGAATTGGTTTGAATTTTCAAATAATTTGAGGCAGTATTTTTAACACTTAAGCGATTTCAGTCAAATTACACAGTATGTAAATTCAATAGCAGCCTTGAAGCAATATGTGTATGTAATAATTTGTAAAATGTATGTAACACTCGTTGCATATGCTTATATTATTGAATCCATGTGTAATAATGTTATGTGAATATATTACGTAATTTAATAATGTAGGAGCTGTGAGAATAATAAATTAAAAGTTGCTAACAATGAGGTAACAATGAGGTAACCTTGAGGCAATAATGAATTTGAAAGTTTAACAATACTACTTGTAATTCTTGGAAGCAATACCGTAATTTTAGTGACAGTTTATAAAATAGCCAATCAACAACCAGAAACAGCTTTAGTTAAACGAAGGTATTCTATTGGATTAGAAATAGCCAATCAGAGACTTGAAATACAGAAATTTACAAGTTTAGGAGGTTGAAATCAGCTCAGTTGCCTGCAAACAGTGTTCCTAACCAGATGCAAAAAGTGTTCTCGAGAGATTTAATACGTATTCGTGTGAGACGAAAAATAAGTTTACGTGTTAAAACGTGTAATTAATTAATAAAAAGAACTCACAGCTCTCTCTCTATATCAGTGAAGTGTTATTTAAATCGTATCAAGCATTAATAAAAGGAGTGAAGTAAAATTATAATCTGTGTAAGCCTACATTCTTGTCGCATCACAATCCTGTTAACAGAAAAACGTGTCTCTAACAATAATACTGACGCAGCCGAGGCAAACATAAATATATGATATTTAAAGAAACAGTCAAATTACAAGGTTAATATTTTTTTTAAACTTGGGGCAAAGGCCACCTGAAAGTACATTTGGGGCGAAGGCTACCGGAAAGCGGGTACTATATGTGCGTTGCAACTACTAAAAGTTCGGCTCCCCAACAGTTGAAATATAATACAACTCCTTCAATACAAACTACTTGAAATTGACGCCCAAAGCGTGGTGCAAATAATGTAACAAACCACCTTCTTCAAATTGGCTTCCATACGTGGGGCTAACAAATAAAATACGTTCTTCAACTTCTATTTTTCTCTCGTGTTCACGCCCTTAAAAGATTTGAATACCGCTTCAAGTCTGCTGTATTCCCCTAATCGCATTATGCCTACAAGGAAATATGCAATAAGACAATTTCTCCAAAGGTTTGTCTCGATTAACATGAACTACATAGAAGAATAAGCCTTTGTTAATAATAATTTGTTGAAGAATGGATAGAGAAAGTCATGTGAATGTAACACATCATATTTTTCTAAGCGGGTGTCAAAAATCGTGGTAGCTAATTTAAATAAAATAATAAGTGTGTTACTTTACTAGACATACGTGTAAGTAGAGGGGGTATTGTATCGAACCCAAAAATTTCATGTTCGCATTTCACCGGAACTTGTATTTAATTTCCACAAAAAGTATCTAATGAAAATGCTTCCATCCCAAATTATCCTTTACATGACTAATAAAATGGATATCTTGAATTTTCTGCGAACGACCTGTGAGATACTCTTCATTCTGAATGAATTTTGTATTATTTTGCATAACTGGTAAACCATAAGAGAACAACATGAAAAACGCAAAGTCTTAACGGTGAGGCAATATTTTATATCATAACATGCTGTGAATGCCAGAGTGATTGTAGTGTAAATTAATATTATTGTATGTACAGGATATTAGATGTTTGTTAGCCATAACTATTGTTAGGAAATAAGTTTACACGGCCTCACTGAAACTGACAATAGGAGTGGGTAACAATAAACCGAGGGGGTGAGTTGTTTATCACCAAGAAGAGATAAACAAATGACGTCAGGGTAGTGTGCCCTTTTTTTTTAGAAATGGAGGGAATATCTTCCCTAGAGTATATATGTTAGTAGTAATGATTGGCTGACCAAAACAGACGCTTAAGTGAGCGCAATTTGGTAACCAATAGCAGCTCTATTATAATGTTTAGGCAATTTGAGGTGAAGGAGTATATATTCTCGAGCCATAAGCAAGTGTCGCACAGTTCTGAAGAATCTCTCACGAGGAGCACGTCGCAGAGTTAGTTACAAAAATGTAAAGTACGCGAAGTAATTCGTGCACGGCAACTAAAACGACTGTAGTTACATTCGGAAATATCACAGTTTCAGTCAGGCGTGTATAAAGATTAAATATGCCAATTATTAATTAAGTGTGACGGCAATAAAAGTCTAGATTCAAATTTATTTTATCAGTGTTATCTTTTAGTAACAACTCCTTTCCGTTTACACGCCCGGCTTACAGACACGTGCTCGACTGAGTTATAATAGCTAGCCGGAGGACAGAGAACCCAAATTAAAAAAATAATTAATCAATAAGCGCCCAACAAAGAAAATAACACAAGCCATTGAGAACTGCGACAACACATACTTTATGTCAAATAAATATTTTATGGCCGTAACCATTTCCGAGATATTCATTGTTATTAGTTTGAATTTTCCCACTAAATTTTTTGAAGTGATCATGCAAAAAATTATGGACTTTCAAAGTCAGCATGTAACGACCCTTTTTAAAAAGTTCTGATTATCTCTTCGCTCTCCTGTATCTCCATTGCATCTATAAGGAATATGATATATATACATATATATATAATGAAAATATTTCTACAAACGTTTAACTCAATAAAAATAAACGTTTTAAGTTTCATAGTATTCTTCGAGTTATGGAGCTGTAATATTTTAGGATAGTAAGCTATAGTGTGATATCCACATGTACATGTGCAGTACTACGCAAGTACAAAATGTCACCCCGTCACACACACGCACAACGTTGTCACACACCTCCAGTACTACTGTTTTGGCATTAATTTTTGTGGAAACAAGAAGAGTGAAACAAAATTTTATTAGAAGAAACTTGTTTGAACTAAACGCAATCGTCCAATTGGTGCGCGTTTTTAAAATATAAAAGAAATACGTGTTTGTAAAAAACGTCCTGGCAAATGATGCAGTATAGACAAGAGGGCGTTATAAAATAACTAGCAGGTATCTTCAGTGCCCTATGCCACTATCCAAGGCATTAGGGGAACTTGAAGGCAGTCAGCGAGTGTGAAACGCAGGGCTGGAGTGCTCTAACGCCCGTTTCTAAAGCACGTCTACTGCTTTGTGAAGCATTATCAGGGGGTTTAAACTTAAATTTTATTAAAAGCAATAAAACTGAACTTAATTGGCATTAAGGTATTGGAAACCGAGTGAAGTGGCGCAGCGGTAAAGCGTGCGACTCGCATTCTGGAGGTCTCGGGATCGATTTCAGGCGACCGCCCATTCTGACCCATGATTTTTCCCGGGTCATCAGGCGAATGCAGAAGTGGCTTCTCTCATTTCCCGAATTTCCTGCCCCTCCATATCATTCCATTAATCATTTTATTAATCATTCATCCCGTTAAGACTGCTTCAGGGTTGGGAGTGTTGGGATGGTGTTTCGGTGCGGCGTGGCAGCGAAAACAGATGCTTTCTGTGAACTTTCTCTCCCTTGGCCTTTCTGTCCGACCTAGGACATCTCAATGTGGAAACTGTAGGACCAGTAATTGCTGTAACGTCACTGCTGGTTCCGGCCGCCCGGTGTGTCCCTTCAACCCTTCGTCCCTTCCGGAGGCGTCCGCTCAGAGACATAGGTACAGGATCCGCATTCACTGCCTCCCATACACATTCCAGTCTAAGGTATTAGAACATCTTTAGTATTATTTTAATTTGTTAAGATCCTTTAAGAGGTGACCAGGAAGAGCTCTGTCTAATGGTACCCTATTTGACCGCACTTTCGGTTATGACTGATTGATGAAATCAAATGAAAGTGAAAGTGCTCATGTGCTTTAGTTATATGCTCTTTTTAACTGCTACTCTCGTATAAGCTATTGTTTGTTTCGTCGTTCACAGCAACCTGAATACTAGTTATATATACATTAGTGAGTTAAAACCTCTTAATCCGTAATCGGAATCTTTCTATTTGAGGCAGTATTTTAACACTTAAATGATTTCAGTCTAATTATATAATACATAAATTCAATAACAGCCCGCCTTAAAGCAATATGTGTATGTAACAATATATAAAAAGTGTATATTACAGTCATTGTATATGTTTATATTATTGTATCCATGTGTAATAATGTTATGCGAATATATTACGTAATTTAATAATGTATAAGCTGTGAGAATAATAAGTTAAAAGTTGCTAACAATGAGGTAACCTTGAGGTAATAATGAGTTTGAGAGTTTAATAATGTTACTTGTGATTCTTGGAAGCAAAAATGTAATAAAAGTGACACTTTATAAAATAGCCAATCAACAATCAAAAAAACTTTAGTTAAAAGAAGGTATTCTATTGGATTAGAAATAACCAATCAGAGACTTTAAATACAGAAATTTACAAGTTTAGGCGGTTGAAATCAGCTCAGTTGCCTGCAAACAGTGTTCCTAACAGGACGCGAGACACGTCCTCGAGAAGTATTCGTGTGAGACGAAAACAGTTTACGTATTAAAAAGTGCAAGTATTTAATAAAAACATCTCACAGCTCTCTCTCTATATCAGTGAAGTGTTATTTAAATCGTATCAAATATTAATAAAAGGAGTGAAGTAAAATTATAATCTGTGTAAGCCTACATTCTTACTCGCACCACAACCCTGCTAAGAGAAGCATGTCTCTAACAATAATGCTGACGCAGCCGAGGCAAACATAAATAATTAATACTTAAAGAAACATTCAAATTACAAAATTAATATTTTCAAAAATTGGGGCAAAGTCTACCGGGTACCATACGTGCGGTTGCAACTACTTCAAGTGTTCGGCTCCCCAACAGTTGAAATATAATACAACTCCTTCAATACAACATCATCAAATTGACGCCCAAAGCGTGATGCAAATAACGTAACAAACCACCTAATTCATATTTCATTTCTGAAACTAGTCTTCAAGTAGAACTGATTAATCGAAATAAATTCTTATCAATTATATAACAGATTCATATCCCCATACCTGTCTTATTTAATTAGATGACAATGAATGTAGCAGTTTGTAAACACACTACTGAAATTCATGGGTTTACCAACCTTTGGGACTCTAATATTTTGACCTACATTAGTGGAATTCAATGGCCACTGGCCCTGAAACTTATCAGTAGCTTTTTAGATACCTCATTTCTTTACAGTTACACTATCTGCCTCAATTTCAGATTATTTACATCCATTATCTCCAAGAAAACCAGCATTGGTGTCACCATGCTCCCATCCAGCAAAGATACATTTACATATTTAATTAAAATAAATGCTCTGGTTTACGTTTTAGTAGTTGATATTAATACTGCATTACACACGAGATTAAAATAAGGATACATATTTAAAATTGCATGAAAATGATCACCCTCGGCAACCATTGACCGCTAAATTCTCCACTGAGTATTAAAACATTATGCTAATCTCTTACCCATATATCACTATTGCCTCGAAAACCTGTATGCCATATTTTCCCAAATAAAATGACTAACGAATGGTTCAGCTTGTATAAAATCCAACTCCGTACTTGTAAAAAAATATATTCCACATAAAGCAAAATTTGATACTATAAAACAAGATGAATTGAAAGGTATAAAAACTGATACATTTCCTATAAAATGTATATCTTGAAAATTTTTACTTTCTCTACTACGTATAGTAAGTAGGGAAAGTATTGTACTCCACCCAAAAATTCGATACTGAGATTTCACTGGAAGTACATATTTTGAGACCCCCTGAATCCAAAAAAAGCATTTTTGGAAACATGTCCGTGTGTGTGTCTGTGTCTGTCTGTGAACAGCATAACTCAGAAAAGAACAGTCGGATAAACACCAAACTTGGTATTTAGGTTCAGTATCTTCCAGAGATGCGACACGAAGGTTTTCAAGAAAGTCCCCCCACCCCAGAGTACCCTTTACATAGAATATTTTTCGAAATTTTTTTCCTCAAAAATGTCTCTAACGATTTTGATTAAAATATCATATGTTTCAGATATTTTTATGACAAATAAAATGTATATCTTGAATTTGCTGGGAATGTCTCCAAAGGTATTCTTCATTGCGAACGACTTTTGCATAACTGGTAAACCATAAGAAATAGACAAAATTTTACTACACAAAAAATGTAGATTGCGTTAAAATACACAATTTATGTCATATACATATTTTTTGTTGAGTGAACCATTTTCGAGATATTACTTGTTAATCCCTTAAATTTTTCAATAGTTATTTTCTGAAATGGGAATTCGTTATTCATTTTTTTGTCTTGGATATGCAAAGAGTATTAATCCGTGGGAAAGGGAATGGTGCTGCACCTAGCAACCAGCTATTAAGAGATATGTATGTGCTTAAAGGCTACTGTATTTCTAAATTACCCTTGTAAATATATATTCCCCTTACATCTACAAGAAAATTAGCAATAAGATAGACTCTGCAAATGTTTATCTCGATTAACATGAAGTAGATGGAGAATAAGCGTTTGTATAAATAGTTTGTACAAGAGTAGAGAAAGTCATGTGAGTGTAACACATCAGATTTTTACTTTCTCTACTACGTATAGTAAGTAGCGGAAGTATTGTAATCCACCCAAAAATTCGATACCGAGAATTCACCGGAAATACATGTTTTGAGACCCCCTGAATCCAAAAAAAGCATTTTTGGAAACATTCCGTGTGTGTGTGTGTGTGTGTGTGTGTGTGTGTGTCTGTGTGTCTGTGAACAACATAACTCAGAAACGAACAGTCGGATAAACACCAAACTTGGTATTTAGGTTCAGTATCTTCCAGAGATGCGACACGAAGGTTTTCAACAAAATCCCCCACCTTAGACCACCCTTTACATGGAAAATGTTTCGAAAAGTTTAATTTTCTCAAAAATGGCTCTAACGATTTTGATTAAAATATCATATATTTAAGATACTGTCATGAGAAACGAAATGTATATCTTGAATTTTCTGGGAATGTCTCCAAAAGTATTCTTCATTGTGAACGACTTTTGCATAACTGGTAAACCATAAGAGATAGACAAAATTTTACTACACAAAAAATGTAGATCGCGTTAAAATACACAACTTATGTCATATACATTTTTTTTTGTTGTGTGAACCGTTTTCAGATATTGCTTGTTATTCCCTTAAATTTTCCAATATTTATACTTTTTCTCAAATTCGTTATTCATTTTTTTATGTCCTGGACATGCAAAGAGAATGGAATACTCCACATAGCAACCAGCGTTAAAATATTTGACTATCGCTTAAAGCCTAGCAATTTCCCTTGCATCTACAAGAAAATTAGCAATAAGATTAACATCTCGATATCTCGATTAACATGAAGCATATGGAGAATAAGAGTTTGTAAAAATAGTTTGTATAAGAGTAGAGAAAGTTATGTGAGTGTAACACATCAGATGTTTTTATTTACATTATGAATTACTATTCCTGCACATATAAATATGTAGCGTACAGGCGTGAGTACAGACCGACAATACGATCACAAAGGGATTCCGCAGTAGTATACGCACCTAACCAAAAGATATCTGATGCCTTACATTCACATGACGTTCTCTAGCCACTATTGCTTATTCTTATACATCTTCTACAAACTATTTTTGCTAAAGCTTATGCTGGTCTCGAAATTTCATACTCTTTGAGTGCAATCCCGAGAAACATCCGAATATCGACAGGACCTTAAAAGAATGCCAAAGTATTGAACAATTGGAACTATTAATAACGTACACCTCGGAAATGGTTTATACCACAAAAAAGTGATTTGAAATAAATTATGGTTTTTAAAGAATCTATACATTTTGTGTAGTACGTTTTCGTGTGTTGTTTAACGTATACCAGTCACACAAGCTCGTTCACAATGAAGAGAACTTCACAGGCTATTCCCAAAAAGTTCAAGATATATATTTTATTTATCATGTAAATAATTTTAATAAGAGGACGACACTGAATACTTTTAGAAAATCAAACAAGGATTAGTTTAAAAGAAACTAAATCATTTTCTTGTTTTTTCAAATTCTTTTTCTTAAACATCACACATTTTTGCATTCGATGAAACCAGCCCTTGAAAGTAATGAGTCACTTCAGAAAACAACTTTTTATAATGTTCCACTCCTTCATCTATGGTGAAAAAGTGACTCCACGCTTTTATCTTTATTTTTTGGAAACAATAAGAAATCACAAGGTGCTAGGTCAGGCTTGTATGGTGAACGGTCCATGATGCTGACCTTTAGGGCATTAGATACTCAGTTGTCAGTTTTGCTGTATGCCAGTTTTCTTTCCTTTTGGGTGTTTTTCACCAACTTTTTTCAAAATTTTGCGGTAAACAGATATTTGTGTATCATTGTAGTAACGGTACGTCTATCTTCTAATGCTATAGTAGCAATATGGCCCGTTTTAGAAACGTCGGACTCCTCGGACTTTGGTAGGCTTAGATTCTGTTCGAAAGACCCATTGAACTAACTGACTTTTCTTTTCAGGATCATAATAATAAATCCAAGATTCAAAACCAGTAATGATATTTCAAACCAAATTTTCAGCGCCGCCTTGGAATGCTTCCAGAGTGTTTCTGCACAATCAATGCCTTGTTGTTTTTGATCGGGAGTCAGTTTATGTGGAATTCCTACAAATTTTCCTCACGTGTAACTTTTTCTATAAATTTTTTACTTTCTCTAATAGGTATAAACCCCCTGAATCCAAAAAAAAGTATTTTTGGAAACATGTCCGTGTGTGTCTGTGTGTCTGTGAACAGCATAACTCAGAAACGAACAGTCGGATAAACACCAAACTTGGTATTTAGGTTCCTGGATTTTCTGGGAATGTCTCCAAAAGTATTCTTCATTGTGAACGAATTTTGCATAACTGGTAAACCATAAGAGATAGTCAAAATTTTACTACACAGAACATGTAGATCGCATTAAAATACACAATTTATGTCATATACATTTTTTTGTTGAGTGAACCATTTTCGAGATATTGCTTGTTATTCCCTTAAATTTTCCATTACTTTTTCTCAAATGGGAATTCGATATTCATTTTTTTATGTCCCGGACATACAAAGAGAATGGAATGCGCTACATAGCACCCAGCTCTTAAAAGATTTGACTGTGGCTTAAATACTACCGTACTCACCTTGCACCTACAAGAAAATTAGCAATAAGATTTACAGCTGGATTAACATGAAGCATATGGAGAATAAGCGTTTGTAAAAATAGTTTGTACAAGAGTAGAGAAAGTCATGTGAGTGTAACACATGAGATGTTTTATTTATTTGACTCATGTTAATGCCCAATGTCGTCCGAATAAATTCATAAGGTGTCCGTCGATCTTCTTCAAGCATTGCTAGATCAGCAGCAATATTTTCATCAGTAACAGCAGTACTTGGGCGCCCTACACCAAATTCATGACTAAGAAAACACTGATCTCTTGAATTCGCCGTACCAATTATAAATTTTTAATTGGAGCTTCTTTCCAAATTTTATACTTCTAAGCCGATCTTCACATTATTTAGGCGTTAATGAAGGTTTAAACTAGTATAAAAAATCACAGTCTGGAATGTTCTCTAGTGAAATTCATTTTGGGTGAAGACGAAATATTTAAATGATGATAATTGACAAACTGTTAGAGCAAATCAAACAAACTACATGGTAATCAGCCCTCAAAACATTAGAAAGTAGCTGTCAAGTATGCACAAATTTAATTTGTTGTTAGAAACAAGGCAACATTAATATAAATTCTAAAGCTGTTTTTGAAAAAATAAAAAGTAACGAAAAGTTTTCTTGTAAAGGATAGTTTGGGATGGAGAATTATCTTTGAAATCTTCGCGTCGTATTCTTGGAAGATGCTGAATTTAGATAGCAAATTTAGTGTTTATCCGACTTTTTGTTTTTGAGATAAGCTGTTCACACATTAACACGTACACAAACACAGACACACACACATACGCGGAGTTTTTTTTAAATGCTTCTTTTGGATTCAAGGGACCTCAAAACATTTATTTCGGTGAAATCTCGACATCAAAATTTTGGATGGAACGCAATACTTTATCTACTTACTGCAGGTAAGTATTTGGGAGCCTTAAAACATGTATTTCTGGTGAAATGTTCCTATAAAATTTTTGGGTTGAATGCAATACTAGGAACGTGGTAGAGAAGGTAAAAAATCTGATGTGTTACACTCACATGACTTTCTCTACTCTTGTACAAACTATTTTTACAAACGCCTATTCTCCATATGCTTCATGTTAATGGAGATATCGAGATGTCAATCTTATTGCTAATGTTCTTGTTGATACAAGGGGAATATGGTAGGTTTTAAGCGATAATCAAATATTTTAACGCTGGTTGCTATGTGGCGCATTCCATTCTCTTTGCATGTCCAGGACATAAAAAAATGAATAACGAATTTGAGAAAAAGTATAAGTATTGGAAAATTTAAGGGAATAACAAGCAATATCTGGAAAACGGTTCACTCAACAAAAGAAATGTGTATGACATAAATTGTGTATTTTAACGCGATCTACATTTTTCGAGTAGTAAAATTTTGTCTATCTCTTATGGTTTACCGGTTATGCAAAAGTCGTTCACAATGAAGAATGCTTTTGGAGACATTCCCAGAAAATTCGAGATATACATTTTATTTGTCATGACAATATCTTAAACATATGATATTTTAATCAAAATCGTTAGAGCCGTTTTTGAGAAAATTAAAGTTTTCGAAAAATGTTCCATGTAAAGGGTAGTCTGGGGTGGGGGGATTTTCTTGAAAACCTTCGTGTCGCATCTCTGAAAGATACTGAACCTAAATACCAAGTTTGGCGTTTATCCGACTGTTAGTGTTTGAGTCATGCTGTTCACAGATACACACACACACACACACACAGACACACACACACGGACATGTTTCCAAAAATGCTTTTTTTGGATTCAGGAGGTCTCAAAACATGTATTTCCGGTGAAATCTCGGTATCGAATTTTTGGGTGGAATGCAATACTTCCCCTACTTACTATACGTAGTAGAGAAAGTAAAAATGAATAACGAATTTGAGAAAAAGTATAAGTATTGGAAAATTTAAGGGAATAACAAGCAATATCTGGAAAACGGTTCACTCAACAAAAGAAATGTGTATGAAATAAATTGTGTATTTTAACGCGATCTACATTTTTTGTGTAGTAAAATTTTGTCTATCTCTTATTGTTTACCAGTTATGGAAAAGTCGTTCACAATGATGAATACTTTTTGAGACATTCCCAGAAAATTCGAGATATACATTTCATTTGTCATAAAAAATATCTTAAACATATGATGTTTTAATCAAAATCGTTAGAGCCATTTTTGAGAAAATTAAAATTTTCGAAAAATGTTCCATGTAAAGGGTAGTCTGGGGTGGGGTATTTTCTTGAAAACCTTCGTGTCGCATCTCTGGAAGATACTGAACCTAAATACCAAGTTTGGTGCTTATCCGACAGTTCGTTTCCGAGTTACGCTGTTCACAGACAGACACACACACACACACACACACACACACACACACGGACATGTTTCCAAAAATGCTTTTTGTTGGATTCAGGGAGTCTCAAAACATATATTTCCGGTGAAATCTCGGTATCGAATTTTTGGGTAGAATACAATACTTCCCCTACTTACTATACGTAGTAGAGAAAGTAAAAAATCTGATGTGTTACACTCACATGACTTTCTCTACTCTTGTACAAACTATTTTTACAAACGCTTATTCTCCTTATGCTTCATGTTAAGCGAGATATCGAGATGTCAATCTTATTGGTAATTTGCTTGTAGATGCAAGGGGAATATGGTAGGCTTTGAGCGATAGTCAAATATTTTAACGTTGGTTGCTATGTGGCGCATTCCATTCTCTTTGCATGTCCAGGACAAAAAAAAAAATGAATAACGAATTTGAGAAAAAGTATAAGTATTGGAAAATTTAAGGAAATAACAAGCAATATCTCGAAAACGGTTCACTCAACAAAAGAAATTGAAACGGCAACTCTAGGCCGAGCACAAGAACTGTAATTACAGATAATTTATTAATTAACTTTTATTGATGTTAAATCGTACTATGTAAATATCTTTTTCTCATACTGCTTGTATATTTTAAGAAGGGTGATTTAACATTATGTATCTATCTAGGTTACTAATATTAGTAGAGTTATAAATGGTTTAATGTAAATAATTTAAGCGCTATGTTAAAATACTGTCCACGATGGAATGTTTTAGCTACAGGAATAGTGCTTTCGAAGGCAGAAAACCTAGTTTTATTACCTCTCTTCGGTCGCAGTGCTATTATTCCTACAGCGAGGGTGTAGAGCCTTTGTCCCATTATTTGATAATTCGCCGTAACCAAGTGAGCGAGAAAGACAACCTAACGGTAAATGTAGGAAAAGCCGCGATTTATATTAAACATTGGACCAATGAGATCCCTGAAAGTTTATTCGAAATAGTTAGACGCGTCGAGTCGCGCTAAAAATGGACCAATAGGAAAGGAAGCAACCTCAGAAGCCTGAGACTATAAATGGATCTGTTTGGGGAAAATTCGGGGCAGTTTTTGGTAATGTGTGGTCAGGGAGAGATGCTGCAGGATGCGTGAGATATCGCGCCAAGAAGGGAATCAAGTCAGCTTTGTAATGTCAGCTTAGTATTGCATTTTATTCGACAGTTTTTGTCATGTGTGGTCAGGGAGAGATGCTGCAGGATGTGTGAGATATCGCGTCAAAACAGGGAATCAAAATAGTTTTAGCAACACACCTAAGATCCGCTACTCTGAAAGCGACAATAAGAATAGTTATATTTCGTGCCATATCCACGCCATAGTTTAACAGCGGTGGACAGTATTTTACAGCGGCAATACCAGTTTTGTATACTACGAGTGTTAATTAAATAAAAAGAAACGGCAGTGTCATCTTTTCATAAACAAAGCAAGTCTATGTCTTCCTATATCACCACCCGAGATCTACGTTTTCCTTTACCGAGGATAAGTCCATGCTCCCATATAGTTTAAGAAAAATTACTGCAGCTAGCCGAGGATAAATTGAAGAGAACCAACCCACTGAGAACTTCTGGAAGCAACGGGAGAAGCATCAAGGTAAGCCTAACAGCAACGGATGAGGAGGTGATCGCCGCAAACTGGCGCCCAACGTGGGGCTCGAAGGGAAGAACGACACAAACGGAGGACTAGGAAACAACGAACAGACGAAGAATCTTCAGAGGAAAGGGGCACAGCAGAACAAAAATTACAACGCGAACTTCTAGTCTACCTACGTGGGACAACAAAACAGCTGAGAACATCGCTTCTAGAACTTCACCAGGATTCGAACCCGGAACGCATCAGTTATCATTAAAAAAAAATACAGGTTAGAACATTTATTCAAAAACAAACAAAAAGGCATGCAGAGTAGTGACACAGT
The DNA here is from genome assembly GCA_030765065.1 of Deroplatys truncata. Classification (NCBI taxonomy): domain Eukaryota; kingdom Metazoa; phylum Arthropoda; class Insecta; order Mantodea; family Mantidae; genus Deroplatys; species Deroplatys truncata. Next base: position 51,934,922 of record CM060975.1, on the reverse strand, counting down.
TTTGCGAACACATGTTATTGAGAGGGGGTAAAGTCATTACTAGGGAGGTAGAACTTGCTAACGGAACCATGAGTAGGTCAAGGGAAGATTTGAAAGAACTGGATGGGGAGGCTATTGTCAGCATAACAACAGATGGAGAAAATATGGGTGCTGCAGAAGTAGAAGTTAGGCTAGAAAGGCAATCACCGATTGAGCAGGTCATTGACGCAGGTCAAAACCAGCTGCTAATATTGCTTCAACATTTGAGCACAAAGATAGACGAGATGGGTAAGGACTTAAATGAGCGGGGTAAGATATTAAATGAGCGGGGTAAGATCTTAAATGAACATAGTAAGAACTTAGAAAGCATATTAAATGAACATAGTAAAAAGTTAGAGAGCATAGTAGATGAGCATAGTAAGAACTTAAAAAGCATAGTAGATGAGCGGGGTAAAAGGTTAGAAAGCATAATAGATGAACGGGGTAAGATCTTAAGTGAACATGGTAAGAATCTAGAAAGAGTCGTAAGGGAACAAGATAAGAATTTGGAAGGGAAATCAAACGAGCAGAGTAAGGACTTAGAAAGAATCGTAAATGAGCAGAGTAAGGGCTTAGAAAGAATCGTAAGTGAACTAGATAAGAATTTAGAAGGGGAATCAAATGAGCATAATGAGGACTTAGAAAGAATCGTAAGTAAGCAGAGTAAAGACTTAGAAAGAATCGTAGGTGAACAAGATAAGAATTTAGAAGGGGAATTAAATGAGCAGAGTAAGGACGTAGAAAGAATCGTAAGGGAACAAGATAAGAATCTAGAAGGGAAATCAAATGTGCATAATAAGGACTTAGAAAGAATCGTAAACAAGCAGAGTAAAGACTTAGAAAGAATCGTAAGGGAACAAGATAAGAATTTAGAAGGGAAATCAAACGAGCAGAGTAAGGACTTAGAAAGAAAATTGAGTGAACAGAAAAAGGATTTCGAAGGGAAATTAAGTAAGCAGAATAAGGACTTAGAAAGAAACTTAAGTGAACAAGATAAGAATGTAGAGGGGAAATTAGTTGAGATGATGAAGGGGAAGTTAATAGAAACACTTGAAGGGAAATTACTACAGATACTAGAAACTAAAGATCCGAAAACACTAACGGGAGAAGAGACGTTAAAGAAAGCTTTTGAAAGAATGTTAAAAAGGGCGCAGAAAAGAAAGCAGGAATTTAAAACAAGGAAGCGAAAGAAAGGGTTGATCGAACTTGGAGAATTAGTATGGATATAAAAAAAAAATTCAGCATTCAAATTAAAAAAAAAAAAAAGACATAATATCATTGATCCTGACTCTACAGTGCCTGGAAAGGAGAGCTTTCACATGTGAATTAATGAATTATCGTAAGCAGTTGTGCAGAACATTTTTTTTGCATTACTAAAGAGACTTGAGTATTAAATGATCATTAGTGATAGTGAAGAAGAACAAGAAACACCTTTGCCATTAATATGTTTCAGTTTCTTTCTGTTTGAATAAGTTTGTCTTAAGGTTGAAACAGCTTTTATTGTCAGAATATTTGTTATTTTTTGATATTTAGCAATATTTGTAAATTATTAATTGGTTGGTATGCTAGAAATATGCTGACAGTTTTCTTTAAACATATAAATTAGTTTTATTAATTATAAAAAAGAGGTATCATAGAATGGAAAATTTATTTAAAGGTCCATACCGGGTGATTAACATTTTTGGCTCGGATACATTTGAGTTACAAGAAATAAAGAATTCCAAGATCGTAGGGAGATATCATAAACAGTTGCTCAAACCATACAAATGTTTAGAGAATGAGAAGGGTGAAGAACGTAATGAAAAGAATCCCGTTAGTGTTACTCGAAATGAGGTAGCAACCCTATGAACAAATAGTAAAGGTAATACACCCGATAAATAAGGATGTAAAGAAATAAACAAATGCATAATAATTATGTACCAATATGTATGTAAATAGATTTAATTTAGAACTTAAATTGGGTATTAGAGTATTTGTTTGCGTCACAAGTTATTCGTGTGCGGGAAATGTATTGTGTATAAGAATGTCTCTCAGAAACCTGTTTTTAAAAGGGAGAGTGTAGAGTGAATGACCCAAATGTAAACACCACTGGTTTGGCAGAACCCTTGTGAAGGAACAGGTATAGAGAAGGGTCTCTGTCAACAAAACAAACCTACAAAGGCCATAATCAGAGGAATTATTCTGGAAAAGAAAATTGTATCAAGTGTTGAAAAAATTTATTCTTTTCCAGAACAGGGCAATTTGAAACGGCAACTCTAGGCCGAGCCCAAGAACTGTAATTACAGATAATTTATTAATTAGCTTTTATTGATGTTAAATCGTACTATGTAAATATCTTTTTCTCATACTGCTTGTATATTTTAAGAAGGGTGATTTAACATTATGTATCTATCTAGGTTACTAATATTAGTAGAGTTATAAATGGTTTAATGTAAATAATTTAAGCGCTATGTTAAAATACTGTCCACGATGGAATGTTTTAGCTACAGGAATAGTGCTTTCGAAGGCAGAAAACCTAGTTTTATTACCTCTCTTCGGTCGCAGTGCTATTATTCCTACAGCGAGGGTGTAGAGCCTTTGTCCCATTATTTGATAATTCGCCGTGACCAAGTGAGCGAGAAAGACAACCTAACGGTAAATGTAGGAAAAGCCGCGATTTATATTAAACATTGGACCAATGAGATCCCTGAAAGTTTATTCGAAATAGTTAGACGCGTCGAGTCGCGCTAAAAATGGACCAATAGGAAAGGAAGCAACCTCAGAAGCCTGAGACTATAAATGGATCTGTTTGGGGAAAATTCGGGGCAGTTTTTGGTAATGTGTGGTCAGGGAGAGATGCTGCAGGATGCGTGAGATATCGCGCCAAGAAGGGAATCAAGTCAGCTTTGTAATGTCAGCTTAGTATTGCATTTTATTCGACAGTTTTTGTCATGTGTGGTCAGGGAGAGATGCTGCAGGATGTGTGAGATATCGCGTCAAAACAGGGAATCAAAATAGTTTTAGCAACACACCTAAGATCCGCTACTCTGAAAGCGACAATAAGAATAGTTATATTTCGTGCCATATCCACGCCATAGTTTAACAGCGGTGGACAGTATTTTACAGCGGCAATACCAGTTTTGTATACTACGAGTGTTAATTAAATAAAAAGAAACGGCAGTGTCATCTTTTCATAAACAAAGCAAGTCTATGTCTTCCTATATCACCACCCGAGATCTACGTTTTCCTTTACCGAGGATAAGTCCATGCTCCCATATAGTTTAAGAAAAATTACTGCAGCTAGCCGAGGATAAATTGAAGAGAACCAACCCACTGAGAACTTCTGGAAGCAACGGGAGAAGCATCAAGGTAAGCCTAACAGCAACGGATGAGGAGGTGATCGCCGCAAAATGTATATGACTTAAATTGTGTATTTTAACGCGATCTACATTTTTTGTGTAGTAAAATTTTGTCTATCTCTTATGGTTTACCAGTTATGCAAAAGTCGTTCACAATGAAGAATACTTTTGGAGACATTCCCAGAAAATTCGAGATATACATTTCATTTCTCATAACATTATCTTAAACATATGATATTTTCATCAAAATCGTTAGAGCCATTTTTGAGAAAATTAAAAGTTTCGAAAAATGTTCCATGTAAAGGGTAGTGTGGGGTGGGGGGATTTTCTTGAAAACCTTCGTGTCGCATCTCTAGAAGATACTGAACCTAAATACCAAGTTTGGTGTTTATCCGACTGTTCGTTTTTGAGTTATGCTGTTCACAGACACACACACACAGACACACACAGACACACACACACACACACATACACACACACACAGACACACACACGGACATGTTTCCAAAAATGCTTTTTTTGGATTCAGGAGGTCTCAAAACATGTATTTCCGGTGAAATCTCGGTATCGAATTTTTGGGTGGAATGCAATACTTCCTCTACTTACTATACGTAGTAGAGAAAGTAAAAACGGAAGCAACTGTAGTAGGCCATGGGTATTACAAAGAGGGCGCGAGTGGGAAAAGTGTATCGCCTCCTGAGAGGACCACACTCTAATCCTTAGATAAATGCTGATGCCATCGTGAACCGCAGGAGCGTGAAGAGTAATGGCAGAGGGCGATGTATCCCTCACTTGCACTCTACCCCAACTCCCAGTTGATTACTCCAGCCTCGCAGCAGAGGAATCCGGTTACTATCAACGAAACCAAACCGGTTACAACAATTTCTTCCCCAGTTGCATTTCGAGGACAGTGTTGTAGGAAAAGCACCTTGCTTTTCTCTTCCTCTTCTCTCGTTGTGTTTTGGGGCCTCTCAGCGCCGACTTGGTGTCCCACAAGGTCGTATTCTAACTAGTAATCTCTTCAACTGACGACCTTGACTTTTAGCATCTTGTGATTGGTTTTTCACGGAATGCTGCGGAAAAACCCATTCCGGTTTTTATTGTCAGTTTTAACAACGTATTTATCCTTCAGAGAGGTTTGCAAAATAATCCCGGAAGCTATTGTCTCTCTTCTGTGAAACAGAGTGGCCATCCTGATGGGACAGACTTCAAATCTGTGTTTCTAGGAATGGATGAAGCACATTTATTATACACCATGTTAGGTAACCGAAATACTGGAGTTTAGCATTATGGTCATCGTTTGACAATCACATCCCTTAGATAGGCACCATTTTAATGATATTTTTGGGCTCTGCTAATCATTCCCTTCATTGTGTTGCAGCAAATCAGTTAGAATGGCCTTTATATCCCATCGGATGTTTTCTTTGAACTCAACAACTACACTGAATCTTGTGGTGTACAGTCCAGTGCTGATATAATGCACAGTAGTTTATGTTGCTAACAAATAACAAAACCACCTCTGCCACGCCCAGCCCCCACACGTTACCGAGTTCTAGTGCTTACCTTAAAATTTGCCTTACTCCACCCTTTTCCTTCGCTCCTGAGACTGAAGACGACCTGTGCTCATAGGTTAGTGTTTGAGTGCAGAATTTTGACATCAAACCAACACGAGATGGACTTATCCAGGGATAAGCAAAGGACGCCTTACAACAATTCAAGTGAAATGTTTCTGGACTCCTCCCCTTTCGCCGCTAACCTAGGTCTACTTTTGTTCATAGCTAATGCGTGTGTGTTGGGCCTAAATTCAAACCAATAAAGAAATTGGCTCCTCCAGGGATGATGTAAAACCAGATGATATGGAGTTTCGGCCCACATTAAATAAAGATAAGCACTATAGGAATTCAGACTGTAATCCTTTCCTTTAGGTAATCCTACAAGTATCAAGAAAAAACACCCGAGGGAGTTAAAAGAACATTCCAGTCTGATTACTGCACGTTGTGGAGACCCCAAAAACGTTCTCATCAAAGTGATGTCCATCTAAGGGATGTGATATTCAAATGATCATCATTGTGCTAAATCACAGTATTTTGGTTACGTGTTGTTTCATTCACTTCGAAGTGCTTCATTGATTTCTAGAAATACCTATGAGTAATCTGTCCCATCAACATGGCCCACCTGTACTTCCCATAGAGCGACTGCAGGAAGTAACAAATAAAAAGGCTATTCACTTAAAATGCAATACATGCATTGTTTTACTCAAGTCTGTATCTCAATGTGATATTTTACCTAAAATCGTAAGATTACGTTGCAGTTTAAAAATTCTGATGTGTTACACTCACATTACTTTCTCTACTCTTTACAAACTATTTTCACAAACGCTTATTTTCCATATGCTTCATGTTAATCAAGATATCGAGATGTTAATCTTACTGCTAATTTTCTTGTAGATGCAAGGGAATTGGTAGGCTTTAAGGAATAGTCAGATATTTTCAGAGCTGGTTGCTGTGTAGAGTAAATCCATTCTCTTTGCATTACCAGGACAAAAAAAAATGAATAACGAATTTGAGAAAAAGTATAAGTATTGGAAAATTTAAGGGAATAACAAGCAATATCTCAAAAATGGTTTACTCAACAAAATAAAGTATATGACATAAATTGTGTATTTTAACGCGATCTACATTTTTTGTGTAGTAAAATTTTGTCTATCTCTTATGGTTTACCAGTCATGCAAAAGTCGTTCAAAATGAAGAATACTTTTTGAGACATTCCCAGAAAATTCGAGATATACATTTCATTTGTCATGAAAATATCTTAAACGTATGATATTTTAATTAAAGTCGTTAGAGCCATTTTTGAGAAAATTAAACTTTTCGAAAAATGTTCCATGTAAAGGATAATCTGGGGTGGGGGGATTTTCTTGAAAACCTTCGTGTCGCATTTCTGGAAGATACTGAAACTAAATACCAAGTTTGGTGTTTATCCGACTGTTCGTTTCTGAGTTATGCTGTTCACAGACACACACACACACACACACACACACACACACACACGAACATGTTTCCAAAAATGCTTTTAAAAAAAGAAACGATATTACAGTTTACGTGTTCTGGCATCTTTTAACATTTTTCACTTCATCAGCTTTATAATATTTTTGAACCAAGAAGTATTACACCATACGAAGCAAGGAATATCTACATACTTTGAAATATGTAATACTATTGTAGGAAAAGAGTAAATTATCACCAAGCCCAAAATGCAGCTCTATACTCCAGTGATGGCACCTGCTCTACAGAGTAGAAAGTCTTTCGCTACTGGACAAGCATATTACCAAGTTAACGGCAGTCGAGATGCGGTACTTAAGGAGAATAGTTAGGGAAACAAGTAGAGACAAGAGTAATAAATGAACATATAACCATTCACATCACCTTATCTACCCCCTATCGCTTATTAGTAGGTATACAGATATTCTTACGAGAATTTATTTTCCTATCTACTTTATTTTAATCGAGATAAACCTTTCCGGAAAGATTCGCATTACACATTTCGTTATAGATACAAAGGGAACAGGCATAGTCAAATGGCTTTAAAATTGCTTGACAAAACGAGAAACAAATAAAAATCGACAGAACTTTAAAAGAATGATAAGGAATTGAACATTCCAAAGCATTTATAACAGATATCTCAGAAATGGCTGATGCTACCAAAAGTTATATGAAATAAATTGTGTGTTTTAAAGAGATATGCATTTTCTGTGTAGTACGCTTTCGTCTATCATTTAAAGTTTGCCAGTTATACAAGATTCTACAAAATTCCCTCTGAATGAACAAGACTTGACAGGCTATTCCCAGAAGATTGAAGATATACATTTCATTTGTCATGTAAATATCTTTATGCTCGACCATGCCAAAAGGTAGTACTTATACGACTGGTAGCAGTACTTTAATGGGCCTCATTAAAGTATTGGTATTCGACCAATCATTGTGATAGCGCAAGAATCGATTATTCTCGTTTCGATCGACAACGGTACTAGTGCGAGTTTAGAAAAAAGTCAAAATGTCTGACACTAGTAACAGTGACATTCAACTTACACCCCCAGAAATTACCACAAAAGCACTCAATCTTACGAATAACTTGTTACCACAAAAGTCAAGAAAGATGTACGAGAAATTCTATTCACTTTATGGAAGTTTTCAGAAAATGTCAGGTGCTACAAGGTCATTGTATTGTAACCATAGATAAAGGAATAACGATTGTAACGCATCACTCAAACCAGAAACGAATACTTATGAAACCTTTAATTTAGATACATGGTCTAGCATAAACAATCGTATGAAACTTGAATATAATGGTGATTAAAACGCTCGTATGATAATTCTCGCTTTTTAATTACTACCATTATAGTCTCGTTGCATAATATACTATTAATATGTGGTATTTTGAGGTAGTATTTTAACACTTGAATAATTTAAATTAAATTATATAATATGTAAATTCAATAACAGCCCGCCTTGAAGCAATATATACGTAATAATTTATAAAAATGTATGTAACAGTCATTTCAAATGCTTATATTATTGTAAACATGTTTAATAATGTTATGTGAATACATTACATACTTGAATAATGTAAAAGCTGTGAGAATAATAACTTTAAAGTTGCTAACAATAAGATAATAATGAGGTAACAATAATGAGTTTGAGAGTTTAAATGATATTAGTCATGATTAGGGCAGCAATAATGTAAATTTTGTGAGTTTAAAATTAGCCAATCAACAGCCAGAAAAGCTTTAATTAAATGCAAGTATTCTATTGGACTAGGATTAGCCAACCAGAGACTTGAAATACAGAAGCTAACGGATTTGGACGGTTGAAATATGTTCAGTTGCCTGCAGACCTTGGTAGTGACCGGATGGAAGATGTGTTCTCTAGAGAAATATTACGTAAACAAAAATTAAGTGTACGCGTTAACAAAGTGCAAGTATTAAATAAAAGAATCTCACAGCTCTTGATATCAGTGTAGTGCCATTTAATTAGTGTCAAGGATTAATAAAAGAGTGAATTTAAAACTTAAAATCTGTGTAAGCCTACATTCTTGTCGCACCACGCCCTGATAAAGAGAAACGTGTCTCTAAAGTAATACTGACGCATCCGAGGCAAACATAAACATAAATACTATCTATAGAAGCAGTTTAATAACAAAGTTAATAAATAATTTTTTAAACTTGGAGCGTAACAACAAAAATACATCTTCAAATCAGCTTCTCATACGTAGCAGCATATTACGTAACAAACAAACTTCTTCTAAATTGACGTCCATACGTGGAGCTAAATAAATAAACAACGTAAACAAACAATCCACTTCAAACTGACGCCTAAAGCGTGGTACAAACTCTATCAACTCCTAAAACTTGAACATTAAAAAAATAACAACAGAACAACACGTTCTCAATTTTAATAAAAAGACAAAGAACATTGGAGCCATTTTTGAGAAAATTACAAATTACATTTTCCATGAAAAGTGTTTTGGGGTAGGAGGCTTTTCTTGAAAATACCCATGTTGCATCTTTGGGATACACTGAACTTTAAATACCAAGTTTGGTGTTCATCCGATATTTCATTTTTGAGTTATGGTGTGTCCACTGACACTGTCATAAATTAAAATATTGAATACGGTGTTAACAAGTACATTTTATACTGTCGAATTTAACAGAAGAGGTAGAATAGGACGATAACTGAATGCTAGCCCTAGGAAATGGTCCTGAGATCTCATTTAAATCCCTCGCGCCTGCGCAGTATCGCACAGCAAGCAAGTCGTGAGATGGAGCGGCATGTTAGTGGTGAAAGGAAACGTAATGCGCAATTTGGAGGCGAGATTACGTCGCTGTAACACTAAAATCCGTGAATCTCGATTTACCCATTTTCTTCTCTTTCTGGAAAAGGCGTTGAACGTTGGCATCAACTTCTTTTTAACCAAGATTATCTGGCTCAAGAACATATTGGCAGTTCTAGCTGCTACGCTGGTATTGCAGGCGTGCATGACGCCAATGTTGTAAGATATAAAATGGCATCACTGTGTTTTATTATGTTACACTCGCTTAGCGATTTTCGGAGCATACAACGGACACGGATACATAACAGTGCTCCTATATTACTTTCTCTACTACGTATAGTAAGTAGCGGAAGTATTGTATTCCACCCAAAAATTCTATACCGATATCTGTGTGTGTGTCTGTCTGTGAACAGCATAACTCAGAAACAAACAGTCGGACAAACACCAAACTTGGTATTTAGGTTCAGTATCTTCCAGAGATGCGACACGAAGGTTTTCAAGAAAATCCCCCCACCCCAGATTACCGTTTACATGGAACATTTTTCGAAAATTTTAATTTTCTCAAAAATGCCTCTAACGATTTTGATTAAAATATCATACGTTTAAGATATTTTCATCACAAATGAAATGTATATCTCGAATTTTCTGGCAATGTCTCCAAAAGTATTCTTCATTGTGAACGACTTTTGCATAACTGATAAACCATAAGATATAAACAGAATATTACTGCACAAAAATGTAGATCGCGTTAAAATACGCAATTTATGTCATATACCTACATTTTTTGTTGTTGAGTGAACCATTTTCGAGATATTGATTGTTATTCCCTTAAATTTTCCAATACTTTTTCTCAAATGGGAATTCGATATTCATTTTTTTTTTTTACGTAATGGACATACAAAGAGAATGGAATGCCCCACATAGCAACCAGCTCTTAAAAGATCTGACTATCGCTTAAAGCCTACCATATTCCCCTTGCACTTACAAGAAAATTAGCAATAAGATTAACATCTCGATTAACATGAAACATATGGAGAATAAGCGTTTGTAAAAATAGTTTGTACAAGAGTAGAGAAAGTCATGTGAGTGTAACACATTAGATTTTTTCTTCTACCGTGACCACTGGGAGGAGGGATAAGGCCTAACAGTCACCATATTTTTTACTTTCTCTAGCACTACCTAGTAGGTGAAAGGTAAAGAAAGGTACGGATGGGCCCCCACAACCGGGGCAGAGCACCGCAAACGGCCCTTTTTTCTTCTACCGTGACCACTGGGAGAAGGGATAAGGGGAGACACGAAGGGCGAACATATCCGGATGACGAGGGGCGCCCGAGCCCAACTACAAGTCTCCTGACGCCCGGCGATTCCCCTCCCGGTGGGGCCCACTCGGAGGCGGGTACTAACCGAGCAATCCACAACGACGCCACCGAAGAAATCCGCCGAACACCGTCGCCTGGTCCTACAACCCTGTAACAGATGGTGGATACAGGAAATGAGGGGCAGAAAAGTCTTGGTAGAAGATGAAACACTCCAGTATTTGCCTACCGGCCGGGGAAAACCACGAAAAGTCCATGAGCCAGAGCGGGCGTTCGCCGAGGATCGATACCGAGACCTCCTGAATGCGAGTAGCACACGTTACCGCGTCACCATCTCGCTCGGTAACATTGGAGGTAGAGGAAGCGTTCCATCCAAAAATTTCGATATCGAGATTTCCTAGGAAACACATGTTTTGAGTTTCCCTGAATACAAGAAAAGAATTTTTGAAAAGGTCCGTGTGCGTAAATGCTTATGTATGTTTACCTGTTGTTGTTTACAAAGCTGTTGTAAATTTCTAACTTCTATATTCAAGACCTTTAAATGTTTCCAGAGCTGCTAAGCTACATTTAAAACACTGCCCTGCATTGCGAACTTTGCATATCTGTAGCTCTGACGTCCATGATGAACTGAATCAGCCTCTGCTACATCAGATCAGCTTGAAACCATCAGCCGTGATGGTTTCAAGCTCCTCCAATTTTGGAAGCTGACTCCCAAAGATGAAAAATCTTCGGAGGCATGTGCTGGACACTTGCACAATAGATGGGCAGCTGTCTCGTCTGCCTGTTGACAGCTCTGCTGGGAGAAGGGCACAGTAATCTGAACTGTTTTAGTTATACGTATGATAAATAATACTCTAATAATCACTAAGTAGATCAAAGGCGAGGTATGAAGTCAAACATCCGTTGGAAAGCAGCTGATATTGGAAGGGAGGAGTTACGAATAAGCAGACGAAGGGGCCTACAGTAATTGGAGCACAGCACCGTATCTAGGCCATAGTGGGCTCTTTGTGCTTCCAACATGACCTCTGGGAGGAAGGGAAGAAGGATTCTGAAGACAGATAGCTCTGGCTAAGCCACTTGCAAGCTGGGAATCCCATGGTGGTCGAGAGATCTCCCAGAAACGGGGCCAAACTCCAGGGAGAAATCTTTCCATAGCGCATATTCCAACGTCCTGCCCCAACAAACCGACCACTGTTGCCTGGTCCTACAATTCTGAAGCAGGTAAGGTAAAACAGATAAAAGCAAATGATAGGGAACTTGTGGACAGGAAATTCGTGGTAGCATTGCCTACCGAACGGCATGAAAATAAACCAAGGTGAGAGTATCCTACCCGATGGGAATCAAACCCGAACCTCCCGAATGTGATGCTCACACGCTATCTCGCCCGCTAGTATTGGAAGGGAGTGGTATGTATTTGGATATTACCATTAACAGAGACAGTTACGGATACAGTAAGATCCTGAATCTTGAACCGAAGCCAGCGGTTTTTCTGCCCAAGCCCGTGTGTGCGAAATGACAATGTCCTGAGCCTAGCGGTTCACCGAGGTCTTCCAGCCGCACCTGACATCACTCCTTACTCTAATGAAGAGATAAAGGAGGCGGTGTGTAACTTGTTTCCCATATCAGAGACGTGAATACGTGACCGATACGCGATGTCCACTTAATTAAAACTGGCCTCATTTTCATTTCGATGTTTAATTTTAATTAATCTTATCTTCGTTACTTTAAGGGACTGGTCAGTAGAGATGATCTGCTTCAACGGACTGTTGCCGTTGAATGGTCATTTTCGTATTAGAGGAGGCAAATTAGCAGGTACCTTTCTCCTCCTAATAATTCCAAAGCTTATTAAACCAATCATAAAAATTCTATAAATAATAATAATACTTATATGAAATAGTTTCATTGCACATTCCATTGTAGCTACAGGGAAGTAGAGTTATATATTGGCCTTGAAATTCCATATTATTTCTACGTCTTTGTAAAAACAACTGAGTAGCTTAAAAAATGATAGAAGTATGGAAAAATTCAAACCAATATCTTGAAAATGATTAATGACACGAAAAAGTTATTTGCTATAAATTGTATATTTTCAAGATATTTACATTTTGTTTGTGCGTATTAAATTTTTGTTTATCTCTAAGGTTTACTAATATACAAAATCATGTAAAGTTCCTTCCGAATGAAAAGGATGTCATAGGCTGTTCCCAGAAATTCAATATATACATTTTATTTGTTATGTAAATATCTCAAATATATCGCACTTTAATCAAAATCGTTAAGGACCATTTTCCCACGTTTGGAGTGTGGGGATTTTCTTGAAAATCTTTGTGTCGCAACTTTGGAAGATATTAAAAACTTAAACACCAAGCTAGGTAATTTACCGACCTTTCCTTTTTAGTTGTGCTGTTCAGACACACACACACATACGGAACTTATTCTAATTTTTCCATTCAGGGGACCTCAAAACGTATATTTCTGGTGAAATCACGATATCAAATTTTTTGGGTGAAATGCACTACTTCTTCTATTAGGCAAGTGCCAGTGAAAGTAAAGTAAAAAGTGTCATATCTTTCTTCACAAATTACGTTTCAGCCATTTCATAGACTATTCATATAGAAAGTATAATTTTACTTTCTCTGCTGCTTATCTATGGTAGGCAGAGGAACTGAGGTATTCCATTCGACACTTCATGGAAGTACATATCTGTGTACAGGAGCTTCCAATAAGATAAATCGAATAAACACCAAATTTAATATTACTGTTACATACTGTAGGTATAAGAAAACAAGACGGAGGTTTTTAAGAAAATGCCCCATCCCTATCTATTCATTACACAAAAATAAAAATATCTGATGTGTTACACTCACATGAATTTCTATTTTTACAAACTCTTATTCTCCATCTATTTCATATTAATCGAGATAAACATTTGTAGACTCTATCTTATTGCTAATTTTCTTATAGATGTAAGGGGAATATATATTTACAAGGGCAATATAGAAATACAGTAGCCTTTAAGCACATACATATCTCTTAATAGCTGGTTGCTAGGTGCAACACTATTCCCTTTGCCACAGATTGATACTCTTTGCATATCCAAGACAAAAAAAAATGAATAACGAATTCCCATTTGAGAAAATAAGAATTGAAAAAATTTAAGAGAATAACAAGCAATATCTCGAAAATGGTTCACTCAACCAAAAACAATGTATATGACATAAATTGTGTACTTTAACGCGATCTACATTTTTTGTGTAGTAAAATTTTGTCTATCTCTTATGGTTTACCAGTTATGCAAAAGTCGTTCACAATCCAGAATACTTTTGGAAACTTCCCAGGAAATTCAAGATATACATTTTATTTGTCATGAAAATATCTGAAATATGTGATATTTTAATCAAAATCGTTATAGCCATTTTTGAGAAAATTAAAATTTTCCTAAAATGTTCCATGAAAAGGGTAATCTGGGGTGGGGGAATTTTCATGAAAACCTTCGTGTCGCATTCCTGGAAGATACTGAGCTTAAATACCAAGTTTGGTGTTTATCCGACTGTTCGTTTCTGAGTTATGCTGTTCACAGACACACACACACACACACACACACACACAGACACACACACCAACATGTTTAAAAATGTTTTTTTATTCAGGGGGTCTCAAAACATGTATTTCCGGTGAAATCTCGGTATCGAATTTTTGGGTGAAATGCAATACTTCCCCTACTTACTATACGTAGTAGAGAAAGTAAAAAATTTACTTTTAATTTTCTCAAAAATGGCTATATCGATTTTAAATAAAACCACTCGTGTTTAAAATACTTGTTTGACAAATAAACTATATATCTTGGGTTTTGTGAGATAAGCCTGTAAATTCCTCCTCATTTGATATGACTTTTCTATAATTGGTGAACTATAAGAAATAGATAGACAAAATCTTACTACAAAAGCATGTAGATCTCGTCAAGGCACACGATTTATGTCAAATAAAAGTTTTGTTACATTAACCTTATTTTTCTCTAATCGCTTTTTCTCGTTGTCATGCAAGGAGGATTGCATTTAAAGTCCATCACATAGCGACCCGCTTTTTAAAAATCTTACTATCGGATTAGCCTACTGTATCCTCCTTATACTTACAACGAGATTACTAAATCTATAGTGAAAATTTATCTTTGTTAATAAGTATATAGAAGTGTAACTTTTTGTAAGAGACAGTTTGTAGAGTGGTGAGTAGAGAAAGTCGAGTGAATGGTTCAGAGCAGATTTTTGCTTTATCTACCACGTACATAGTAGATAGAGAAGGTATTGAATTTCACCCAAAAAAGGCAATACTTAGATTTCACCGGAAATGCCTGTTTTCAGACCGCCTCAATAAATTAAAAACAAAATAGAGAAAGGTATCTGTGTGTGCGTGTGTACAGCATAACTAACATGAAAACGTCGGATAAATATGAGCAAAGCTTGGTATTTAAGTTCACTATCTTCCAAGGATGCGACAAGAAGATTTTCAAGAAAATTCTCCCACTTCTTACTACCCTTTAGATGAAACATATTTTCTGAAATTCTAATTTTCTCAAAAATGGGTCTAATGATTTTGATTAAAATACCAGATTTTTAGTACCTTCTGGCGAATAAAATGTATATCTTGAATTTTCTGGGAATAGCCTGTGAAGTGCTCTTCATTCGGAAGGAGTTTTGTATAACTGATAAACGTTAACTGATAGACGAAAACGCACTACTCAACAAATGTAGATCTGTTTAAAATACAATTTATTTGAAATAACTTCTGTAGCATAAGCCATTTCCGAGATATACGTTATTAATGATTCGATTTGTTCGATATTTTTCATCATTTAAGTCCAGTCGAGTTTTAGCTGTTTCTCGAGGTTCTACGGAAACAGTAAGGAATTTTAAGGCCAGCGTATAGCGTCCAGTTCTTAAACATTTGACTATCGCTGTTTCCCTTGTATCTATAACGAAATGTGTAATGTAGAGGAAGTGATGTGAATTAGCCCATCAGATTCTTTCTAAGTATATTACATGGCGTGAGCTTCGTTTGATGGATGTGTGATATTCTGTCCATTAAGCCTAGTTTGCAGGACAGGAAATACCAACTTTAATACAACATTAAGCTGAAGACATGCTAATGGAACACTTGTCACAATTGCTTGCAAGAATAGGAATAAACCACAAACATAAATGCTCTCCTTTGAGCCCCCGACACTAATGTTTTTCTTATAGTAGCAAAAACCTTAAGTGCTAAGTGCCTTGAGTACAGGAAATTCCAGGCAATGCTGTAGGGTATTGTGGTTCAGATTGATTTGATGAAAACCTTCTTGGTATAGCTGGTCCATCTAAAGACCTCCTGACATTTCTAGGACCGCTACACTTACTTTCCGGAGATGGGTGTGCCGGCTACGCAGACCGCGCAGCTGCAAGGACTACTAATTTTAGACGGTGAATGATCTCACACTTGAGTTGTGTTCAAGAAAACCTGGACATTTCCAGGCAAAGCTACAAGGCATTCTTGCGGGACCTCAATGAAACACTATGTTTATTTATTGCATCAAAACAGCTCTCGTGACTAACGAAGATTAATGCTGAAAACTAATTATCACTTATTTCGCCGTTATTTTGGCCAAAGAAAAAGAATCCTTATTGTTTTCTCTAGTAGAGGAGTGCTGCATTCCACCCAAAAAATTTAATAACGAGACTTCACCGGAAATACATGTTTTGAAGTGCCTTGAATCCAAATAAAGCATTTTGGAAACATGTCTGTGTATGTGTCTGTCTGTCAGTCTGTGAACAGCATAACTCAAAAACCAGAAGTAGGATAAATACCAAACCAGGGATGCGACATGAAGATTTTCAAGAAAATACCCCCACCCCAGACTACCCTTTTCGTGAAAAATTTTTAGATTTCTCAAAAATGGCTCCAACGATTGTGATCAAGACATTTAAGATATTTTCATCGCAAAGTCATGAATTTTCTGGGAATGTCTCGAAAAGTCCTCTTCATTCCGAATGAGTTTTGCATAACTGGTAAACCGTAAGAGATAGACAAAATTATACTACACAAGACATGTAGATTTCGTTAAAATACACAATTTATGTCATATACACTTTTTTGTCGAGTGAACCATTTCCGAGATATTCCTTGTTATTTGTTTGGATTTCCCAATACTTATACTTTGTCTCAAATGGGAATTCGTTATTCATTAATTTTTGTCCTGGACATGCAAAGAGATTGGATTACTCTACATAGCAACCAGCTCTTAAAAGATTTGACTATCGCTTAAAACCTACCATATTCCCCTTGCATCTACAAGAAAATTAGCAATAAGATTAACATCTCGATATCTCAATTAACATGAAGCATGTGGAGAATAAGCGTTTGTAAAAATAGTTTGTACAAGAGTAGAGAAAGTTATGTGAGTGTAACACATCACATTTGTTTTTTTTAAATACCACTTATTTAAGATACTTGCATGACAATTGAAATTTATATCTTTATAATTTTCTGTAACTAGCCTGTGAAGTTCTCTTTATTCCCAATGACGTATAATTTCATTTAATTATATATTAAATAATGCGGGTGACATAAATGTCCCCTTATAGTATACATTTTATATGGATACTGTAATGTAAAGGGGGTTATGTGAGGCCATTTTTCTTTCTTTAGCTTTTTATTTCATTCCAAGACCAGGAAATATTGCAGTAGTGCCAAAGGGTTGTGGGGAGTGCACATTCACATTCCAAAACTGCTGTAAGCAGTAGTTCTCAAATAGTGGTGTGCGACCCCAAAGTGCAATATTATGCAGAAAAGGAACCACGGATATTTCCCTGTACCAAAATGATTATGACGCGGGAATGCTGAGCCCAAGAAACGGACTTTCCTACACTTGCAACAACATTTCACTTTTGCATTTTCTAAAATTACTTTCATTTTTCACTTTCTCTACTACCTACTACAGTAAGTAGAGGAAGTATTGTATTCTACCCAAAAATTAGATGTCGAGATTTCACCTAAGTATTGAACAATTCGAGCTATTAATAACGGATATCTCGAAAATGGCTCATGCTACAAAAAAATGTTATTTGAAATAAATTGTGTGCTGTAAAGAGATCTACATTTTTGTGCAGCACATTTTTGACTCGCTTAACGTTTACCATTTATGCAGGATTATATAAATTTTCTTCCGATTGAAGAGGTTTTCATATGAAATTCCCAGAAAATTCAGGATATACATTTTATTTGTCATGTAAATATCTTTAATATATTGTATTTTAATCAAAATCATTGGTGCCATTTTTCATAAAATAAAAATTTCGAAAAATATTCCATGCAAAGGGAAGTTTGGGTGGAGGAATTCTCTTGAAAATATCGCATCTTTGGAAGGTACTGAACTTAACTGACAAGTTTGGTATTTATATAACATTTCGTTATATAAATGTTATATAACGTTAGTTATTCACGAGTTATATTATTCACAGACACATAACAGAAAGTAATAAAACATAAGATGCAAAAATAAGTTATGATATACTCGTAAATATCTGATAAACATTCTCTTAAGGATAATTAAAGATTTGAAACAGATCCGTCTTGCAGAATAAACATTGAAATGTACATGTCTAAAAATGTTAAACAAGAATTTAAATGCTTCTCAATAAAAAAAATCATTTCACTATTTAGTTACTATTATTTATTAATATACACAATGGTAAAGTCTAAATTTTGAACCAAAACAGCTTAATAACATGACTAAAACAAAATAAAAGCTTGAGTAAAACTGAAAATATGATATATACTTCGTTAAAGCTTAAATGTTAGTTTAAAATACAATCTTCATCCGCAGATTATTGAAGTGAGTTAAATTAATCCAGTTTACATAATTTTGCTTAGATGACTGTTCGTCTCTCAAAAATAAATATACGAATTATGTCAAAAATATATCAGTGGAATTAAACTTCTAAGATTTTCCAAAATTAGGTTATTCACTTAAAGCTTCATTTTCTGTCTGTTAACTTTATTGTATGATACATAAGTTTGATATAGTGACAGAGAATATTCAGAGGGATTATTCTTGTGTGGGGGGGAAACAAATTCTTTATAAAACGACAAAATTTACACTTTTTCAGGAATAATTACTTAACAAGGTACAAAATTACAGAAGTTTAGCCTTTCTTAAATTAAAAATGCTATAATTAACTTAAACTGCATATCTAAATATAGCAGTTTCTTTTTCCCTTCCACTTTCAGTTTTGTGTTTCAGTTAAAGAAAATTATTTATTTGTTTTTATAATTGTTATACATTCCTAATATCATGCACCTTTTGTGGTCACTGACTAATATTTACTAAAACTGACATTTTTATCCTTAAATCTAGAAGTTATGGAAAAAAGGGCGTGACGTTTTATGTCATAAGCCATGACCCCTTTTCAATCTGAATATTGAAAAGTGAGTTTACACATTGAAACTAAACTAAAACCCATTATTTTATTAATGACATCTTTGTTTATTTAATTTTTATTTTTATTTCGTTTTTATAATTTTATGCAGTATGTTCCTATTATCTCAATACACAATGCAAAACAATTGCTTATAACCTAAACCATAAAATTATTTCGAAGCATAGAGTTATTAAATATCGAAATTTCACATAAATTATCTGTCAATATTTTTAAAGGAATTATTCTAACAGAAGCATACTTTATGTATTTAAGAATCTTACTATTAGTAAGAAAAACTTACAGAACCTATAATATTATATTTTTTAAACAAACATAACCTAAATAGCATTAAACTGACATGTATTTTTTTCGGATCACGTGGTGCCAAAACGCTTTTGTTATATGGAGAGACAGCTACAAAATTGATAAGCGACTAAGACTAACTTAATAATCTGCATTACAAAGCATTCAGTTACCACTCTTCGAAATTATTTATATGATAATGCATGTTCTTAAATCTACTCCTATTTACTGCATCTATTTTCATAGTTAAATTATATTCCATTTATAACATTTCTTGAAGGAATAACTATTGTATACGTTTGATAGACTATTTTAATTTATATTTTTGGTTAAGAATTTTTGTGTTTATGTCAAAGCGATTGTGGGTCAAATTGTAAATAAATGGATAATATTTTTTCTCAAAATAATTTCCTTAAAAACGTTCGAAGATATTTTATTATGAAATTTGGATATTTAATTAGAGCTCTGCAGGTGGAATTTGTTATCATGAAGCTGTGTTTTTATAAAATAAATTTATAACACAATTGTCATGTTTATAACTTTTTCACTGATACACAGAAACAGCACTTACCAAAAAGAGGAGAAGATTCCTTGTGGAAATACACAACACACGCACGTGAATCACATTTGGCCCACACAGAAACACAAAACACCCGCGAAACAAGTGAGGAGCGCACGACCCACGCAGGATTGCAGTCCAAGCACCACTGACACTACTCTCTGGGCTACAGCAGCCAACTAGATGCAAGTGAACACTGCTGCCTGCCCTGCCTAATCCATCGACCTTGCCACTATCTGCTCGTGAACAACTTTACTGTTACTTGTTAAGTCACACATTACATGTTTATGAAATGTTATAGTTTCGTTCTTCGCCTCAAGGTAACACTACTGTCCCGCTCGTACTTGTTTATGATGTAATTACTTTGTATTGCTATCCTTCGTTGTACAAATAAATGTTTATAAAAACCTCTACTTAATTTATAAATTTATAAATTTATTTATTTATTTATTGGAGTTAGGGTCCCCCCAGGCCTTCTCTTACACATTACCAGAACTACAAGTAATACACAGAGAATAGAATAAATATTAATGCAATAAAATATAGCAATTCAGTGAACATTTCTGATGTGTTACATTCACATGTTTTTCCTTCTCTCTATCTACAGCTACATTACAACCGAGCAAGATGGCTCAGACGATAAGGATGGACCGCATTCGGGAGGTCGTGGATTCGATTCCCGCGGTCGACTATCCTGACCGGTTTTCCTCGGGTAGCTAGGCGAATGCAGGGAAGGTTCATTACATACCCCGAATTTCCTGTCCCTACATTTCACCTCCATTCTCATTTCACTTCACCTTTCATCTTCTTGGCCTGTTGCAGGGTTGAAAGTGCCGGCGGGAGCCTCGGCTTTGCATGACGTGAGAAAAGGATGCTTTCCGAGTTCCGGACCCCCCAGTATAATGTGTAAGACTGCAGGTAGGGGGAGGGGAGCGGTTGCACCACTTGCTATCAAGGAGTTTCAATCTGTAAACGACAGGGACCCTGCCCTCTGCCTTGTCGTGCCTCCTGGCCTGGCCTCCCTCTGTCATCTCTCACCTCAACGCTCTCTCCCTGGGGCACCGTCAGGGGCTTAGGCATAAAATATCTTGTAGGTCGAGCTGCTAGGGCCCCCTTCGCACCTACTCTTACTCCTATATTACACATTTCGTTATGATACAAAGGGAACAGCGATAGTCAAATGTTTAACAACTGCACACTATATGCTGGCCTTAAAATTCCATACTGTTTCCCTGACATCGCGAGAAACAACTGAATGTTGACAGAACTTTAAAAGAACAAAGAAATTAACGATTCAAAAATAAGGGATATCTCGAAAGTGGCTGGTCCTAGAATAAAAGTTATTTGAAATAAATTGTGTGTTTTAAAGAGATCTACATTTTTTGTATAGTAAATTTTCGTGTTTAGTTTAACGTTTACCAGTTACACAAGATTATACAAAATTCCTTCCAAATAAAGAAGACTTCACAGGCTATTTCCAGAAAATCCAAGATATACATTTTATTTGTCATGTAAATATCTTAACTATATATCTTTAATCCACTTTAATCAAAGTAAGGTACTTTAATCAATGTACTTTAATCAAAAGTGTTATAGGCATTTTTGCGAAGATAAACAATTTCAAAAAGTGTTCCATGCAAAGGGTAGTTGAGGGTGGGAGAATTTTCTTGAAAATCGTCGTGTCGCATCCATGGATGATACTGAACTTATAGACCAAGTTTGATATTGATCCAATTTTTCGTTTTTGAGTTACATATAGACATACACGTTCCTTTTTTAAAATACTATTGTTTTGGAATTAGGTGACTTCAAATCATCTATTTCCGGTGAAATTTCGGTATAGAATTTTTGGGTGGAATTCAATACCTTCTCTGTCTACTCTTTACGTGGTAGAGAAGATAATAACGAATAACAATTTCTCAGTTAAGAAAAGTACAATTATTTGAATACTCAAACCAATAACAAGGAATATCTCGAAAATGGTTGTCACGAAACAAATGTGGAATTCTTGGGTGGAATAAAAGCCTTCCCCTACTTACAATAGGTAAGTGTAACAAAGAATAATGGTATACTATGAAATAAATTCATAATGTAATAATGATGTAAAATTATAAACAACTTTCACTCGCTATTTTATACGAATAGCAACGTATATTAATAAAGAGTAATTCAAAATAATAACAAAGAATATTTCGCAAATAATTAACACTTCAAAAAATTATTTGACACGATTTGTACGCTTTAGCGAGATTTACATTTTTCAGTAGTAAGATTTTGTCTGTCTTACGGTTTATTACCTAAGTGGACTTCAAACGCTATCCCCAGTAAATTCAAGATATATATTTTATTTGTCATGTATATATCATTAATGTATATGGTATTTAATCAAAATCGTTAGAGATATTTTTTAGAAAATAAAGAATTTCGAAAATCTTTCATATAAATGGTAGTTCGGAGTGGGGGATTTTTTTGAAAAACTTCCTGTCGCATCTTTAGAAGGTATTGATGCTAAATACCACGTTTGACTTTTATGCGAGTTTTCGTTTTTGAGTTATGGTGTTCACAGGCACCCGCGGGGGTCCTCAAAACATGTATTTCCTGAAATCTCGGTATCGAATGTTTGGGCGAAATGCAATACATTCTCTACCTAATATGTATGTGGCAAAGAAATTAAAAAAACCTTTATGAACCGGTAGTGTATTTTCCACGACAGCATATCATTTACATTAAATAAACATTTTAAGATGGAAAGGATTAAAGATCAAGACTTCATGGCCGTCTAGTCTTAACCGGCCACCTACAAGTACGATTACCCCACACTTACTTCACGCAGCATCGTTTATTCGCTACCAACAGTAGTAACTTGTATACGGTAAAATATGTTACATAGTCCTTTACAAGTCTCTTCAGAGTGATAGAACAGTTACTTTCTTATATTTAACTTCAATGAGGGCAGACAACAAAGTAGGTAATAAACTTTGTGATGGTGCAATAATTTCAGTTGTATCTTCAGTGACATAAAAGACACTTGGATGTTAATCACATCTTTGCGTTTTGGTGACAGGTCGGATCTGAACTGCAATTTGTTTTCAGTTCCTTCGCCTTATCTGTGTGAAACCAAATCTCAAGCCTTTGGAAACATATTGTTGTGTCAAAAAAGAGTTATTAGGATTATGTTAAGTAAGAAGCCAGATGAACATTGTAAACATTATTTTTTCAATTGAAGATACTTACTGTTTTTAATTTATTTATATTTTATGTTTTGGTATATGTACATTCCCATTTGCATCTGTATAATTTAAGACCAGACACTCATAATATTGATACTGGAAACAAACATAAATTAAATATATTTAATTTAGATAGATAGATAGATAGATAGATAGATATATAGATAGATAGATAGATAGATAGATAGATAGATAGATAGATAGATAGATAGATAGATAGATAAGGTACCTTTATTGGTTTCAAATTATTGAAGTTATTTCACAAGTATTTAGTGCATGGGTCATTGACCGTACATGCATATTTAAGATACAATAGGGTGACAAAATAAACAACAGAGAAAGAAAACACAACAAAAAGGAACAAGAAAAAGGGATATAGAGATAAATTACCTTTGTCTAACTGAACAAATTTGACCTAGCTTCGCGCACTTTAGCCAAGAAACTGCCCATGTTTTGCCAGTTCCTCTGGTCAGCCAGTGGATCCCAACATGCCAATCTCTTTCTTGAGGGACTTAAGAATTTTTCTTTCAATTTAATCGTTCGCTGGTTCCCCCACTGTACACATTCCGCCAAAATATGTACCCAGTCCTCATCCAAATCACAGAATGGGCAGATTCTCCTGCCAGAATCGTCAGTCATTTTCTGTGCCCTCCAGCCCCCCAGTCTAAACCATGCCGTTCCTGATCTTTCCTTTCTTCCTAAATTAAGTATATATGCCTCTTTACCCCAGTTTAATTTTATTTCATTTGCTAGACTTAGAGAAGGTTTAATTTTCAATCCGATTCTATTTCCTGTTGGTTGATGTCTCTTAGTCTTCTTTTGACACCTTTCCATATGTTTTTGTCATTTGTTTTAGCCATACTGACCCCATTCCTATTCTCCTTAAACCTCTTTCCAAATCAGCTGCCCAAAACTTAGGAGACAGGTTTTCTCGCTGGTATTTATAACATTTGGATCGTAGTGTGGAGTTATCCCCGTGCATCAGCCTCAGGCAGTACTACACTGCTCTTATTTTGCAGTGTATTGTGTCTTCATAACATCCCACCTCCTTCAATAGACTCGCTATGACGAAGGAGACTTATTATGTTTAGGGTGTAGAATCTATAATAAGTTAGATATTAAATTTAGATCATTGAGCATGAGCGTTTTTAAAAGAATGCTTTTTAATTGGCTAGTGGAAAGGTCATTTTATTCGATTAATGATTTTAATCATTATTCCGTAATTGAATATTAAGTTATGTATGATTATGTTCTTTGACTATGTCCTTTTCTTATATAACTATGATCTTGGACAAATAAACTGATTGATTGATATTCGGTATTAGCCACTCACACACACGAAAATACATGCATACAGCCAACAGATATTCGTGATACCACACTTTCACATACAGTTTACTTCGTGAGAAAACAACAGTTTCGTTTCCATGCCCCTAAGTTATGTTATTCAACCTAATATGCAAATACTTTGGATCATTTAAATATTTTCTCTTCATTGATCCTATGTCGTACAAAACAAACAGGATTTAATTACGTTACGCAACATGCATTTATATACAGGGTGGACCACTAGTTGAGACTGTTCAATAACTCCAAAACTAAGCGTTGTAGAAAGAAATGTATTTAATAAACGTTGCTTGGTATTATGGAGGAAAGTAAATGGCATTAGCCGTGTTTTGTTTGGAGGACGTTATGATGGTCATTTTAGCGTCAATTTAATTGTTTTTAAATGGGAACCTACTTTTTGTATGTTTTCATTTACAATCTGGCAGTGACTAAATCAAAGCATGAATTCTTGTTGTCAACTTTTAAATAACTGCTGGTGGTATATCCCTGCTTTCTTTCCTGATCCTAATTTTTAACTGTTCCATATTAGCAGCCTCGTAACAAACGCTCTACGTTTCAAATATCCCCATAAAGGTAATCATTTAGAGAGAGATCTGTTCCCATAGTAACGAAACCTTTTGTGCGAGACAAATGAAATTGTTCAGAAAAAGTAAAATAAACAATATGTTACCATTTAAAATTTGAGGATGACGTCACCCTGTACAATAATGGCACAAAATTTTGTTTCTTTTTCTAAAATGTCCTTTCAAAAATATCACATTTGTATGTTCGAACATTAAAAATTAATCTTAATTCTATATGTATTATTCCTTACTTATTAATTGCCTGTATAGTGTCTGTGTAAAAAAATGAAACAGTGGAGAAATTCCAAACTTGGTATTTATTGTGCATGAGAAACGAAGATTTTCAACAAAATAGCGCGACCCCAAATTACACTTCGTGTGGAAAATATTCGTTAGCTTTTACTTACCAACAAGTGGCTCTAAATATTTGATTAAAATGCCGTATATTTAAGATATCTGCATGACTAATAAAATGTATATCTTAAATTTTCTGCAAATAACCTGTGAAGTTCTCTTTATTCAGAACAATTTTTGTATAACTGGTAAACCGTAAGAGATAGACAAAATCTTGTTGCAAAAAATATAGATCTCGTTAAAGCACACAATTTATGATTGATTAAAATTGTTTGTGGGTTAACCATTTCCGAGATATTCCTAGTTATTGGTTTGAATTTTCAAATACTTATACATTCCTCAACTGCAAATCACTATTCTTGCTGTTCTTTCTTTCTTTATTGTGTGTATGCAAAGACACCAGAATTTCAGAGCCTCACACAGAGACCGACTTTAAAAAATTTGACTACCGCTTTAGTTTACTGTAGGTATTCTTCTTATAACTACAAAGAAGGTTTTGAGTAATGAATGTTTATCTGTATTAAGAAGAAGTAAATAGAATAATAAACTTTTGTTAAAATATTTTATAGAAGTGTGAGTAGAGAAAGTCATGTGAATGTAACACATAAGATTTTTCTTAAAGTGTACCTTGTTTAAAGCCATAAACACTTTTACTTTCCCAACTACGCAGAGCAAGTAGGGGAAGTATTGTAATCCACCCAAAAATTCGATACCGAGATTTCAGCGGAAATACATGTTTTCAGGCCCCCTGAATCCAAAAAAGCACTTTCAGAAAAAGGCCCGTGTGTGTGAACAGCATAACTCAAAAACGAAAAGTCGAATAATTACCAAACTTGGTATTTAGCTTCAGTATATTTCAAAGATGCTACACGAAGATTTTCAAGAAAATCTCCGCACCACAGACTACCGTTTACATAGAAAATTTTGATTTGCTCAAAAATGGCTCTAACAATTTTGATTAAAATATCATATATTTAAGTATTTTCATGACAAATAAAACGCATATTTCGAATTACATAACTGGCAAACCATAAGAGATGTTTTCTGCACAAAAAAATGTAGAACTCGTTAAAACACACTATTTATATCATATACATTCTTTTTGTGGAGTGAACCATTTCCGAAATATTCCTTGTTATTTGTTTAAATTTTCCAGTATTTGTACTTTTTCCCAAATGAATTCGTTCTTCGCTTTTTTATGTCCTGGACAGTAAAGAGAATGCAATGCGCCACATAGCAACCAGCGTTAAAATACCTGACTATCGCTTAAATACTACCATGTTCCCCTTGCATCTACAAGAAAATTACCAATAAGATTGACATCTCGATATCTCGATTAACATGAAGTATGTGGAGAATAAGCAAAGTCAAGTGAGTGTGACACATCAGATTTTTATAAATATGATTCATTCTGTGGATGGGTCGTGGTACTGACTATCCCACCGGTACTCACTTGGTAACTTAGGGAAACCACGGAAAAACCAGTTAGATTGGCCGGTGCAAGTAATTTTATCCCAGGAGCTCCTGAATACCAGTCCCAGACGTTCATATTACATGCTTTCGTTGGAGAAAGGATGATTTGTAAAATTTAAACCTAAGCAACTGACGATTTATGTACATATCTATGGAAACCTCTGCAACCCAGCATATAACAGGGAAAGAGTTTGTCTTTAATCACAATTCCGAACAAACCTTTCTGAAGTGCGATTCGTTTAGAATAATATTCATAATTACCAAGTTATGGCAGAAACACGCACTTATAGTACCTACAACTATGTGTTGCATTTATAAGATCGCAGAAGTCAAACGCCGAGGTCATAATATTACTGCCACCACTGTATTACTACATAAATTGTCTGATATCAAATATCTTTCAAGAAATAAATTTGAAAACTAAACTAAAAATTGGATGTGTTATATGCACATGAATTTCTATACCCATCTTCAACAAACTATTCTTACAAAAGCTTATTCTTCTATTTCATGTTGATCGAGATAAACATTTGTAGAAATGTACTATTTCCTGGTACGTACAAGGGGAATACAGTAGGCTTAAGCGATAGTCAACTCTTTTAACAGCTTGTCGCTATCTCATATCTTTGAAATTGCATTCTTTTGCATGACCAGGAAAAAAAGAGTAACGGCTTCCCATTGGAGAAAAGTACAATTATTTAAAAAGGAAAGCAATAATAAGGAATATATCGCAAATGGTTAACCCCCATAAAACAGGGGATTTTGCGTAAATTGTTGCTTTAACCAGATATATACTTTTACTATCTCCACCAGGTACATAGCAGATAGAGAAGGTACATATTGTATTCCACCCAAGTCTCTATACCGAGATTTCACCAGAAATACATGTTTTGAAAAAAATAAAAAGCGTTTTATTTATGGACGCTCTTTAACTTCTGTGGTCCTCAGCGTCCCATTCTATATTGGGCGTGAAAAACCGGTAATTTTGCTCAGAGGCCTCTTTATCAGGCTTGAGATTCTTTTACGTGCCGTAAATGTACGACGCGGGGCCACCGACTTTGCTTCCCTTCCGAATGATTTTTACGCCCGAGAAAAATCCATCGCCCTCCGCCGGGTTTGAACCCGCGACCTCGGACATGTTTTGAGGCTCCCTGGATCCAAATAAAGCATTTATGGAAACATGCCCGTGTGTGTGTCTGTGAATAGCACAACTCAAAAACGAAAAGTCGAATAAACACCAAAGTTGGTAGTTAGGTACAATATCTTTCAAGATGGGATACTAAGATGTTCAACAAAATCCCCCATCCTAAACTAGCCTTTACATGGAACATTTTTAGAAATTTTTGATTTTCTAAAAACGGCTCTAACGATTTTTGTTAAACTACCATGTACGAAAGATATTTACATGACAAATGAAGTGTATATCTTGAACTTTCGGGGAGTAACCTATGAATTCATCTTCATTCGGAAGGAATTTTGTATCATCTTGTATAACTGGTAAACGTTAAGCGATAGACGAAAATGTACTGTACGCAAAAAATGTAACTCTTTTTAAAAGGCAGGATTTATTTAAAATTAGTTTTTTTGTGGCATAATCCATTTCTCAGATATCCGTTATTAAAGATTCGAATTGTTCATTACTTGGTCATTCTTTAAAGCACGTATGGTGAAAAAGTTTCCGGTAGCCTACACCCGAAGTTTAAAAATATTAGCTTTGTAATTTGACTATTTATTTAAATATTATATATTTATGTTTGCCTCGGCTGCGTCAGTATTTATTTTTAGAGACATGAATGTCTTAGTAGGGAGTGGTGCGACTGAAGAATGCAGCCTTACACAGATTATAATTTTACTTCACTCCTTTTATTAACGCTTGACACGATTTAAATAACACTTCACTGATATAGAGAGCTGTGGGATTCTTTTATTAATTACTTGCACTTTTTAACAGGTAAACTATTTTTGTCTCACACAAATACGTGTTAAATTTCTCGAGGACGCATCTCGCGTCCGTTTAGTAACGCTGTCTACAAGCAACTGACTTTTGAATTTGTAAATTTTGCTCCATTTTAGTTTCTGATTGGCTAATCCTAGTCCAATAGAATACCTTCATTCAACTAAAGCTTTTTCTGGTTGTTGATTGGCTATTTTATAAACTCTCGCAAAAAATACATTATTGCTTCCAAGAATCACAATTAGCATTATTAAACTTTCAAATTCATTATTGCCTCAAGGTTACCTCATTGTTACCTCATTGTTAGCAACTTTTAACCTATTATTCTCACAGCTCCTACATTATTAACTTACGTAATACATTCACATAACATTATTACACATGTATACAATAATATAAACATATATAATGACTGTAATATACACTTTTTATATATTGTTACATACACATATTGCTTTAAGGCGAGCTGTTTTGAATTTATATATTATATAATTTGACTGAAATCATTTAAGTGTTAAAAATACTGCCTCAACTTCTATAGGCCAGTAGTAGAGAAGGTAAAAATGAAACCCAGAAAATATCTGTGAAGCTTGTATCTCTCTAGTTTGAAATAACGGGCAATGCGTTCATTTCGCACACAGTTTGTTGGAAGCTGTCAAAAGGGGACTCATTTGGCTCCTACTTTCAGCGCTTCATGTTGTTCTAAACCTTAGAACAATTGTTAGGAATTAGCACTCTTTAACGTATTATGATTGAGTCGCTTTTAACAGCCCAAAATGCATTATTTCCGATGCACATTAAAGTGTAAATGATGTCAGCGAAGCAAAGATTTGGATGTTGCTGTGAACGGGACCAGCTGTGATTGAGCAGTGCAGGAGAACTGGTGAAAGGCAGGCCGGCCGGCCGGTACAGGAGCCAGCCAGTCAGACAACTCCTCTCCCTGTTCTATATAAACACTATAGCCTTCATCTAACCTGGCCTTTACTGGTACAGCACCCATCGTGCGGATAAGATGTTACCTAATACCTCAAGAGGGGACATGACACCTTTCAGTTACGTCAGCATTTAATTCTCTGCTTTCCAAAACTTGCATGATGATCAACCTGTGCACATTCATCTTCAGAGGAGACTAAATGGCAAACACTGTCAAAAAAGGACATTTTTAATCTTTTTTGCAGTCTTATTAAATAGAATTTCCATTTTACGAGGCGTGTTTTAAAGTACCGTTTTAATATTTCGCCGCTGCAGCCGCAATTTTGAGTATGCGCGATCACTTCATTCATTAGGAAGACAGACGCAGCTGTGAGCGATCGTCACCTTGTGTTTTCCTGTTATTAGAACGTTTCGAAATGTTCAAAACAATCGAACGACCCGCTGACTGTGAAGTAAGATCCGTGATTTGTATTTTGAATGCAAGAAATATTACGCCAGCAAAGATTCATTGCCAATTGTGAGAGGTTTATGGGGAAAAACAATAAGTGACAATGCCCGGCCACACACAGCCAAACAAACTCAAGACCTATCACATAATTTGGTTAAGAACAATTCGACCACCCTCCCTACAGTTCGGATCTGGCGTTTCATCTGCTTCTTCATCTTAAGAAATTCCTTGGTGGAAAACACTTCAACGACAATGATGTTGTGAAACAAAAAGTGCAGAATTGGCTTTTATCACAGGCGGCATCATTCATACAAGGCATACAAAAACTGGTTTCCCGTTACAAGTGCCTGAATAACGGCGGTGACTATGTAGAAAAGTAGTGTAAGGTGTAAGCTAATTAATGATAAAAAGGTATTTGGAAAATAATGTACCCTTATTTTTGAGGCAGTATTTCTAACACTTAAATAATTTCAGTCTAATTATATAATATGTAAATTCAATAACAGCCCGCCTTGAAGCAATATGTGTATGAAATAATTTGTAAAATGTATGTAACAGTCATTGCATATGCTTATATTATTGTATCCATGTGTAATATTATGTGAATACATTACGTAATTTAATAATGTAGGAGCTGTGAGAATAATAAGCTAAACGTTGCTAACAATGAGGTAACAATGAGGTAACTATGAGTCAATAATGAGTAAGAAAGTTTAACAGTACTACTTGTGATTCTTGGAGTAACAATAATGTAATTTTAGCGACAGTTTATAAAATAGCCAATCAACAACCAGAAAAAGCTTTAGTTAAATGAAGATATTCTATTGCACTAGAAATAGCCAATAAGAAACAGAAATATAGCAAAATTTACAAATCTAGAAGTCAGTTGCCTGCAGACAGTGATTGTAACCAGACGCAAAAAGTGTCTTCGAGAGATTTAATACGTTTTCGTGTGGGACGAAAAATAAGTTTACGTGTTAAAAAGTGTAATTAATTAACAAAAAGAATCTCACAGCTCTCTATATCAGTGAAGTACTATTTAAATCGTATCAGGTATTAATAAAAGGAGTGAAGTAAAATTATAATCTGTGTAAGCCTACATTCTTTATTCACATCACAACCCTGCTAAGAGAAACGTGTCTCTAACAAGTACTGACGCAGCCGAGGCAAAAGCATAAATATTTAATACTTAAAGAAACAGTCAAATTACAAAGTTAATATTTTTTAAAACTTGGGGCCAAGGCTACCGGAAACCGGGTATCATACGTACGGTTGCAAACAAACTTCAAGTTTGGCTCCCCAACAGTTGAAATGCGATACAACTCCTTCTAAAATATACCTTTCTCAGTTTTTAAAATATGATTGGTACTTCTTTAAAAACATGCCTCGTAATATTTATTTTATCATTGTGGGCACAATAGTCATATTTAAATATATTTGTAAAATCGCATTTTATGCTGTGAATTCTGCACAACTACACAGAAAAAAAAACCTACTCATTGGAGTAGAGTAGTAAACTTTAGTTCATCCTTTAGGTGAAGTTTTGTTCTACAAATTGGTACTGCTGTAAGGTGCGGCAGCTTCTGTGTGTTCAAGCTATATGGTTTCTTACTTTGCAATTTTTTTCAGAATTTGTGTGTTCCCCCCCCCATTTCTTGCTTTGAAGAGTTTTTTCTTTGAATAACACTTTCTGGCATAATGACCTGTTTTATCAGAAACTGTTGAAATTAATCAAATTTTAGTATGATAAAATAACCTCTAAATGGTGTTATGGATCCACTTTAGTGTTAATAACACAGATTTGGCTATTTTCTGAAAAACAATAATCGAATAAAAGCAGACTAGTGCTTAATATGTTCCCTTGTTTTATAGATTGAAATTATATACCATAGAGACTCACATATCCCTTTATTGACACATCACTGGCTAGACAAGGAAAATTTTCAACAGATAGTTTTCTTACAAACCTCTGTTTAACGAATTGTGTACGCTGTATTCAACACACACTCGTATCTTCACTGATGGATCTAGACTTGACGGCCATAATGGATGAGCAGCGGTATTCCTTGATTACAGCAAACAATACAGACTTCCCAACTATCTTTCTGTCTATTCTTGTGAATTGTTCGCAATCCAACTCTCATTGGAATATATCTTAAAAAATCTGATGTGTTACACTCAACATGACTTTCTCTACTCTTGTACAAACTATTTTTACAAACGCTTATTCTCCATATGCTTCGTGAATTCCCATTTGAGAAAAAGTATTGAAAAATTTAAGGGAAAAACAAGCAATATCTCGAAAATGGTTCACTCAACAACAAAAATGTATATGACATAAATTGTGTATTTTAACACGGTCCACATTTTCTGTGTAGTAAAATTTTGTCTATCTCTTATGGTTTACCAGTTATGCAAAAGTCGTTCACAATGAAGAATACTTTTGGAGACATTCCCAAGAAAATTCGAGATATACATTTCATTTGTCATGAAAATATCTTAAACATATGATATTTTAATCAAAGTCGTTAGTGCCATTTTTGAGAAAATTAAAATTTTCGAAAAATGTTCCATGTAAAGGGTAATCTGGGGTGGGGGATTTTCTTGAAAACCTTCGTGTCGCATCTCTGAAAGATACTGAAACTAAATACCAAGTTTGGTGTTTATCCAACTGTTCGTTTCAGAGTTATGCTGTTCACAGACACACACACACGGACATGCTTCCAAAAATGTTTCTTTTTCTTTTTGGATTCAGGGGGTCAAAGCATGAAATCTCGGTATCGAATTTTTGGGTGGAATACAATACTTCCCCTACTTACTATACGTATTAGAGAAAGTAGAAAGATAACCTACTTAATTACATAATACTCTCCGACTCCTTGAGTACTTTATCATCCCTTCAGCAAACCTCAACCCCCGAAACATCGTTAAAGAGCTTCAGAAACTGTACTAGTCTCAGGTAAATCAGTATCATTCGCCTGGACTCCGTCTCATGTTTGAATTCTGGGAAATGAATCAGCTGATTAGGCAGTCAAAGAAGCCACCAAGCATCCCCCTCAGGACATCAAGATCCCACACATGGACTTCATCAACTTCACCAAAAAGACTTGTAATAATCAATTGAGACAAACATGGAAAGCCACATCTAGATGCAAGTTACATTTCCGAGTCCAAACTTCAACACTACCATTTCAACCGCAAAGACCAAGTTGTATAAACTCGACTACGTATTGGACATACTTCTATAACGTACAAACATCTCCTCAACCTTCCTCCTGTGTGCGATCTCTGCAGATCCAACTTCACAGTTCATCATCTCGTTACAACCTGCCGTCCCTCGTATTTACAACACAGAGAAAGATGTAACATTCCCAACAGCCTATCAGACGCCCTAAATTCAGCACAACAAAGAACTCTATGAAAACGACAAAATTGTATAACAATGTATAGCACACCTATCTAGAGAATTTAATGTTGTATGTGCTATTACTGTTTAAAATATTGTATTTTCATTGTAATCATATTCTGTATTGTAAAGTAGTCGCGATGTGACTTTACAGCTGAAGCGACAATAAGGAATATACACAGACCAGTGAACTTGAAGGACATTCATCTAGATTATGAAAAACGTTAGTATCATATCTTAAATACTTTTTGAGATAATGGATGATGAATTTAGCACATTTAACATTGGTTGGATAGGCTTTTTAATCTACCCTTAAGAGAACACAACTATAGTAGAATATTTTGAAAATTGTTATATTTCCAGACATTTACTTTCTGTCGCAGCAAATTGCAGAACGTTCTGTGGAATTCCAAGCGAATCAGACATCAATCTTAAAATTCAGGCCTTAAATGCAAAAATGTAATACGATTTACTTTATTTTAACCCCACCCACGAATCTTACTTGATAACGATTGCTATCAAATTTTATACACTAACCGAGATGAAAAGATTACGAGAAAAACTGTGCTACATTCATATGACTTTCCCTACGTACTATCGTTTATTTTTATATAGCACCTACAAACACTTGTTATAAAATGGTATTTTCGTATCTACTTCAAAATCGAGACGAACTTTTACAAAATTTCATTACACTTTTGATTGTAGGTACAAGAAGAATATCGGAAACAGGATCGATGTTTGAAATCGGGTTGCTATATGTAGCCCTTAAAGTGGCATAACTGCATTACATCGGGTGAAATAACTGGACATCTACAGCATTTTAAAAATGAACAAAATTATTGGAAAAATCAAACTAATAATAACGGATATCTCAGAAGTAGTTGATGCAACAAAAACAGTTATTTAAAATAAATTGTGTTTTAAAATATCTACTTTTTATATAATAAATCTATCTCTTATGGTTTACCAGTTATACAAAACTCCTTCCAGATAAAGGGGACTTCACAGGCTATTCCCAGAAAATTCAAAATATACATTGTATTTGTCATATAAATATATTCAATACATGATACTTTAATCAAAATCGTTAGAGCCATTTTGAGGAAATAGAAAATATCAAAGAATTTTCCAATGGTAGTTTGGGGTGGGGAATTTTGCTGAAAATCGTCGTGTCGCATTTGGAAGATACTGATCTGGAATACCAAATCTGATATTCATCCGACTGTTTACAGCCACAAATACCCCTCACACTAAAGGATCTTTTTCTACTACGTATAGTAAGCAGGGAAAATATTGCATTCCACACATTCCACAAGCCTCTTCATAGGCTTGAGGTGGAAGGAAGCAATGTTAAGGATTTTTACACCTGAAAAATATCCATCGCCCTCTGTCGGGTTTGAAGCCGCGACCTCGGAAACTAGAGGTTAGCATGCTACCCCTAGACTACGGAGGACGATGAATGAAAATTCACGTGGGCCCATCACAAGAATGGTTACGTTAAGAAAGTGTCCTGGAGAAATAAAATACAAAAAACGTTGTCAATATTTTAACAATGCTTTGACTAAGGATTTAATACAAAATGTTTAACAAAAATAAACATTTTAAACACACCAGTCTGCATTAACGTTTCTGAGTCCCAAGTCTGTGCTAAGCGGAAGGGAAACTTTTGTCTTTGAACCCCCCCCCCTTTTTGTATGTATAACGAAATGTGTAATGCAACCATTTCAGCAAACGTTTATCTCAATTAACACGCAGTAGATGAATTATAGGGAAAGCTATGCGAAGGTAAGAAATCAGACTATTTGCTTAAATTAGAGAGCTCAATGAAAAAATGTCACTGATATCTTAAAGAAAATTTGCTGATGTTCCATGAATTCTTGATTAATCAACAATGTTGTCGGCAAAAATTAACTGGAATGTGCATCTCACCAGCATATCAACAACACCAAACAAAGCACACAACGGTGACCTCTACTGGGTATACCAGTTGACGGTGCTGAAGCGAACATCTTACGGATACAAGAACACCAACAGTGGGCCGTTGACGTGTGGAAATCAGATGCCCTAGTGTGATGAATCACACTTGTGGATGCATGTTGGGAACAGCATGAGGCCATGCTGAAGTTGTGCAAGCGACTGTTCCGGTGAGGAGATTTTTGACAAGATCCAGTTGCTATGACACTATTAATCAGTGTTGGAATGCAGACGTGTTCTTGTCTATTGTAACAGACCAAATACATCCATTCATACTGGAAATGTAACCGGACTACTCTGGCACTGCATGCCTTCAGGCGCTGCAAGTTATGGAGCAGTTTGAAGAGCATGACAATGAATTCATCCTGGTGCTTTGGCAGCTACTCGTGTAATGAAATGTTAATCGTTTTCAAGGATATCTAGTTTTTTAATATATGAATTTAATTTAAAGAATATACCGTATTTACACGAATCTAATGCTTCATCGAATTTAATGCGCACCCCATATTTGAAACTTACAATTATGGATTTGTATCGAATGTAAAGCACATTAACGACGGAAAATAGGTATTTTAATTAAATTTACTTAATACCACAATGGATTTATCCTATATATAAACCATCAGAATATAGAATTGAAAGTGCCCTATTGTTAGGTGACATTGTTAAAGAACAAAATTAGTGTTACGCGCTGTTTTTCGCACCCTGTTGTTTTGATGATAACTTTGAAGAAGTTTTTTATTAGCTCCACGTATGGACGCCAATTTGAAGAAGTTTGTTTTCTTTACGTTATTTGCACCACGCTTTGGGCGTCAATTTGAAGTAGGTATTTTGTTGTAACTTGTTTGCAACACGCTTTGGGCGTCAATTTGAAGTAGGTTGTATTAAAGGAGTTGTATTATATTTCAACTGTTGGGGAG
Source organism: Deroplatys truncata (assembly GCA_030765065.1). NCBI lineage: Eukaryota > Metazoa > Arthropoda > Insecta > Mantodea > Mantidae > Deroplatys > Deroplatys truncata. Next base: position 51,898,504 of record CM060975.1, on the reverse strand, counting down.
CCGAACTTGAAGTAGTTACAATCGCACGTATAGTAAACAGTTTCCGGTAGCCTTCGCCCCAAATGTAATTTCTGGTGGCCTTTGCCCCAAGTTTAAAAAAAAATAACTTTGTAATTAAGCTGTTTCTTTAAATATTATATGTTTATGTTTGCCTCGGCTGCCTCAGTATTTATTTTAGAGACACGTTTCTCTTAGCAGGGTTGTGGTGCGACAAGAACGTAAGCTTACACAGATTATAATTGTACTTCACTCTTTTTATTAATGCTTCACACGATTTTAAATAACACTTCACTGATATAGAGAGCAGTGAGATTCTTTAATTAATTACTTGCACTTTTTAACACGTAAAATATTTTTCGTCTCACACGAATACGTATTAAATCTCTTGAGGGCACCTTTTGCGTCTGGTTAGTAACGCTGTCTGCAACCAACTGAATTGATTTCAACCGTCTAAACTTGTAAATTTCTGTATTTCAAGTCTCTGATTGGCTAATCATACTCCAATAGAATACCTTCATTTAACTAAAGCTTTTTCTGGTTGTTGATTGGCTATTTTTAAACTGTCTCAAAATTTACACTATTGTTGCTCCAATAATGACTAGTAGCATTTAAACTTTCAAATTCATTATTGCCTCAAGGTTAACTCATTGTTAGCAACTTTTAACTTATTATTCTCACAGCTCCTACATTATTAATTTAGTAATACATTCACATAAAATTATTACACATGGATACAATAATACAAACATATACAATGACTGTAATATACACTTTTTATATATTGATAAATACACATATTACTTTAAGGCGGGCTGTTAGTGAATTTATATGATTAGACTGAAATCATTTAAGTGTTAAAAATACTGCCTCAACTTCCTTTGTCCCCTTCTCAGTAACAGTGTAGTTCCGTGGATATCAAACCAGATTGGTGTCTCATCGGCGTTGCTTATTTGCCCCATGGAAATTTGTTTTTCTTTCAAGTGAAATTATATTGTTATATACCGGGGTGAGGCCAAACGGTTTTGCAGCTAGCTATTAAAATTTAGATATCCCAGCATAAACATTGGGAGGCATAACTTCAGAGGCAACGAGAGGACCAGCATCTTAGCTGCATATTTTAGAGCAGGCGTGGGATAATTATCACAAAATACACGGGTTTTTACATTTAACACATTACCTGTGGTTTATTGAATATTAAAACTTGGTGTCGAACATCGTTCACAAGAGATTAAAGAACAGACATTGGAGGGAATGTTTCACACTCACACGATCCACGCACGTTTCCATACTTAACCCTCGCCCTCAAGGGGCACACTACGACTATCTTGATGCCATGCTTCCGGACAAAGAACAGCTAGTAACGCTTACTTCCCTCCTTTTCCTCTCTCCACCTCTGGCCAGGAGGTGGGGAGAGATATCACGTCGGACGAAAATTCAAACCCCAGTCGAAATAATTATACCCAACAATGTCGTCACTACAAAGCAATAATGTGTGACAACGCACACTCATACACGCCACATCATACCACTGAAACGTTTGTAGTTTGTGCTCAAACTCTGCAGGAAACTTCTGGCACATTGTTGTACGGTGTCTTAGAGATAAACCCGTCCGCTGCATGAAACCATCCACGGCTAGCCTTAAACTCTTGTTTCGGAATACCAAGAACTTCAGCCTCCTTTTTAGCTTTTTTTCGTATAGTGTCACTAGACACAGGTTGCCCATTCTTCCTCCTTTCACGAACAAATTCCATCACTTTTTCTTCAACTTCAGGATGTCTTCCTTTGCGAGGACCTGTAAATTTCCTCCTACTAGCTTTAGTAGCAATAATGCCAATTTCTGTTTTCGCTACAAGCGAATATTACTCTCTGATACATTGAACTTCCTTCCTGCCTTTCTATTACCATTTTTTCAGCATAAAGCATTACTTTACGCTTTAAAAAAAAGCATCATAAGACGTTATTTTCTGTTTGCCCTTGCCTTCCATATCGTAACTAAAAACGCTCAATAATAGGCCAATGATAAATGAGCGGCTAGCTTGTCACGAGTTCCCAGATGCATGTAAACTCCAGCAGCAATCCATTGTGACGTAATAAACGAAAAATTTGAATGAAGTTACTGGCGTTCTACGGAACGGATATGCACTCGAATCTAATGCGCACCGCGATTTTGAGTACTGCTTTATCAAAAAAAGGTGCGCATTAAATTCGCGTAAATACGGTAATTTATTTACAATTAATACAAATAAGCGTACGTGGGAATAATAATTTGTTATGGTTAATGTAATCTACCAACAGAAACATACTGAATATATCAGTGTTATTAATACTAATAGTGTACTGGAAACTGGAGTGAATTATAGAGATAGAGGAGCAAGTTAAGTTCAGCTCGTAGTGATAAAGATGATGACGATGATTTTTTTCACAACTTTGTAAGTTTTCAAAATATTGCATATTTATACTTTCCTAATAACGGTTGGGAGCAGTAAGGTTGGCTCGTTCTCCTAGATAGCAATAATATTCTTTTCTTTCGTAAGATTTCCATATTTCTCTAACCAGCACTAGTTTCTACCTAGCCTTTATCACATGTCTCTATACGAGGGCAATACAGAAAATTCCTGGAATGTCATATTTATAAAAACAAACGAAATTTGTTTATATTTGACGGCTACTTTATAACCTCTTGCAAGTTCATTTCCGTGTAGTTTGATTTGCTCTAATACGTGGATCGTCCAAAAAGTAAGTTTCCCAGTTTATAAAAAATATAACACACAATTGATCATGTTGAATTACCGTTATTTATATTGTACAACACTTCTGTTACTTTTCTATATAGTCAACATGTTTTTCTAAGCATTTTTGGGGACGTGACACAAGATTTTCCAAGTCAGTGTTGTACCAGGTCGGATCCTGTGCTCGTAACCAGCAGTTCACTTCTGATTCATCTCCGTCACGGTGTTAAAATGCTTACCTCCAAGATGACCTTTGAGTCAGAGGAACATGTGAAAATCACTGGGAAAAGATCCGGTGAATATGGAGGATGCGAGAAAACTTCCCAGTTGAATCTTCTGAGGTCCGCCTGGATCAAGATTCAACTTGGAAGTTTTCTCGTATCCTCCGTATTCACCAGAGCTTGTCCCAAGTGATTTTCACATGTTCCTCCAACTCAGAAGTAAGCACTTTTAACACCGATGAATTCAAATCAGAGAACAGCTGGTTGCGAGCACAGGACCCGACCTGGTACAACACTGGCTTGCAAAAACTTGTGTCATGTCCCCAAAAGTGCTTCGAAAAACATGTTGAATATGCAGAAAAGTAACAGAAGGATTGTGCAATATAAATAAAATTAATTCAACATGATAAATTGTGTGTAATGCTTTTTTATAAAATCGGGAAACTTACTTATTGGACACCCCTTGTAGTTTGTTAATTATCGTCATTTAAAGATTTTGTATTCACCCAAAAATAAATTTGACTGGAGAACATTTCTGGGCCATGATGTTTTTACGATTTGCAATCGCCATTAACATCTAAACAATGAGAAGATCGGTTTAGAAATGCTTTTGGCGAAGAGGCAACAATTTATAATCGGCACAGCAAATTAAAAAGAAATCTGTTTTTGTTTTTTTAGTGATGCATTTCGTGAAGAACGCCCGAGAAGTGTTGTTACTAATGAAAATATTGCCGCTGTTCGAACAGTCTTGAAGATTGACGACCCTTTTATGAATTTATTCGGGCGATACTGGGCATTGGTATGAGTTCAAAACATTTTACATCAACAGTTAGACGTCAGAAAACTTTGTTGCCGGTGGATTCCACATAAACTGACTCCCGATCAAAAACACCAACGCACTGCTTGGTGCTGAAAATCTCTAGAAACATTCCAAGGCGGCACTTCAAATTTGGTTTGTAGTATTGTTACTAGTGATGAATTTATTTCTATTGCTTTGATCCTGAAAAAAAGCAATCGATTCATTGGGTATTTCGAACAGAACTCAAGCCTTCAAAAGTGCTGATAAGAAGATGGTTGCTAGTTTTTTTGTTTTTCGAAAACGGGTCATATTGCTACTATAGCATTAGAGGATAGACGTGCCATTACCGCTGATTGGTACACTAATGTCTGTTTACCGCAAATTTTTGAAAAACACCCAAACACCCAAAAATAAAATTAATCATGACAACGCCTCATCGCATACAGCAAAACTAACAACTGAGTATCTGGATGCCCTAAAGGTCAGCATTATGGAGCCTCTACCATAATGCCCTGACCTAACACTGTATGATTTATTTTTGTTCCCAAGAAGTAAAGATAAAATGCGTGGAACCACTTTTTCGTCATCAGATGAAGCATGGAACATTATAAAAACCTGGTTTCTGAAGTGCCTTAGGAAGAGTGGCATCATTGCTTTAAGGACCGGTTTCATCGACTTCAAAAAGGGGAATATTTTGAAAGCCAATACAAGTATTTAATTTTTTTAAATTAATCCTTGTTTGATTTTCTAAAACTGTTCAGTGTTGCCCTCGCAACTGATTTCGAACAAATCACAAGAAACAAACATGAAACAATGAGCAATATTATACACTATGTGAAACGAAGGAGGGATCAGAAATAACCTCTCTTTAATGTATTCTACTCTGATTAGGGTAAACAAGCGGAGATGTAAGACGTACGCATGTTGTTGTTACTATCAACATGTTTCCAAAGTATTGAATTGTTTCCTGATTTTATCCCCACACGACTGAAATAAACTGCAGAAGGTACTATTGGCGCAGTATGCATCTGGCCGCAAACACGTACAAGCTGCTTGCTTTTGCACTTGTTTTCCATCTCGGATGTAGCAAAAACAAATTGTTTGCAAACATCAGCATATTGTCCACAAAAAAACTGCTCTCAAAGAGATTTAAACAACTTTTAAGCATTTTGCATTTGTTTCCTTGTTTGTGGACCCCGCATGCAACCTGTAAAACGGATACAAGTGAATTTGTCATGTGAATGTTGACATTAATATTTTCGTCCTGCATTGCATAGTACCTAGAGGATAGTTACCATTCACAAAATGCTTCACCTAATTAAAAATCTGATGTGATACATTCATATTACTTTTCTCATTCTATCTACTACATTTTAATCCAAATAAATCGTTGCAGAAATAGCTACATTACACATTTCATTATAGATAAAAAGAGAACAGCGATAGTCAAATGTTTAAGAACTGGACGCTGTATGCTGGCCTTAAAATTCCGTACTGTTTCCATGACAGAGCGAGAAACAACTGCATGTTGGTAGGGCTTTAAGAGAATGACCAAGAAATGAACAGTTTGAATATCCTTTAATAAAGAATATTTTAGATATGGTTTATTCCACAAAACACTTATTTAAAATAAATTGTGTGTTTTAAAGATATCTACATTTTTCGTCTATCGCTTAACGTTTACCAGTTATACAAACTTATACATAATGTCTTCTAAATGAAGAGGACTTCACAAGCTATTCACAGAAAATTCAAGATATACATTTAGTTTTCATGTAAATATCTTTAAGATATGGTGTTTTAATCAAAATCGTTAGAGCCTTTATCAGAAAATAAAAAATTTCGAAAAATGTTCCATGTAAGGGGTAGTTTGGGGTGATGGGATTTTCTTGAAAACCTTCGTGTCGCATCTTTAGAAGGTGCTGAATTTTCCTTTTTGAATTATGCTGTATGCAGACACAAAGACTCACGCAGACTTTTTCTAAATATGTTTTTTTTCTTCAGGGAGCCTCAAAACATATATTTCCGTTGGAATCTCGGTATGTACGTGGTAGAGAAAGTAAAAAGGCATTATAGTTAATTCGTTATGGATTCAAACAGCATTAATTTTTACTTTCTCTACTACGTATAGTAAGTAGGGGAAGTATTGCATTCCACCCAAAAATTCGATACCTAAATTTCACCGGAAATACATGTTTTGTTACCCCCTGAATCCAAAAAAAGCATTTTTGGAAACATGTCCGTGTGTGTGTCTGTGTGTGTGTCTATGAACAGTATAACTCAGAAACGAACAGTCGGATAAACACCAAACATTTGTATTTAGGTTCAGTATCTTTCAGAGATGCGACACGAAGGTTTTCAAGAAAATCCCCCCACCCCAAACTACCCTTTACATGGAACAGTTTTCGAAAATTTTAATTTTCTCAAAAATGGCTCTAACGATTTTGATTAAAATATCATATGTTTAGGATATTTTCATGAAAAATGAAATGTATATCTCGAATTTTCTGGAAATGTCTCCAAAAGTATTTTTCATTGTGAACGACTTTTGCATAACTGGTAAACCATAAGAGATAGACAAAATGTTACTACACAAAAAATGTAGATCGCGTTAAAACACACAATTTATGTCATTTACATTTTTTTTGTTGAGTGAACCATTTTCGAGATATTGCTTGTTATTCCTTTAAATTTTCCAATACTTATACTTTTTCTCAAATTCGTTATTCATTTTTTATGTCCTGGACATGCAAAGAGAATGCAATTTGCCACATAGCAACCAGCGGTTAAAATATTTGACTATGGCTTAAAACCTACCATATTCCCCTTGAATCTACAAGAAAATTAGCAATAAGATTGACATCTCGATATCTCGATTAACATGAAGCATATGGAGAATAAGCGTTTATAAAAATAACTTGTACAAGAGCAGAGAAAGTCATGTGAGTGTAACACATCAGATTTTTTTATTTGTCGTAAAGAGTTGTTATAAAATCCGAGCGTGTTTCTTTTCGGCAAGCCGATGCACGCACACGTTGTTTTCATGTTATTCCTGTTTTTAAACAAACAAAAAACTGTTAGAGGTTCCTAATCGCGCAGAAGTAAGTTCTTCCTCGGCCAGAATGTATTCCCATGAGCAGCAAATCAAATCAGCTACGCAACGTTTTTTAGCTGGCGGCCTAATGGCTACCCCTGGTCCATAAGGCAGTGTAACGAACCGTGCATGCGTATCTTAAGGCCATCTAGTTAGATGCTGGATGAATGATGAACAGTTGTGCATGCAGGAAGAAGGGAGCACTATCTCTCCTTTAATGGACGTGTAATATTTCTCTTGTGGCTTTTCGGTAGGTAGCCGGAGAATAGCAACATTACAGCAAGCTTAAGATTCTATCCAAAATCCGTGCTGCTTGTGCAAGCCTGATTACGAGGACAGCTCTTCCTCGTGTCAACTCATTTCAGCAGAGAGGGCGTAAACGTAACCAAAGAGGCAAAGCAAAATTATATTGTTGTTGTTCACCAATGGACCTGGGGATTAATTGATCTGCATCATTTTCCCCCTGGCTTCCCAATATAAAGTCTGTAAGTTATCACCTTCAAGGCCTTTGCATTTGGCGAGATGTTGTTTGTTCAGGATGACATCTTCACAGATAGTGCACTTGGGTGTAGGAAGGCATCGTATCTTGTAGAGATGTTCTGCGAGGCAATCGTGGCCAGTTGCCATCCTAAATAAGGCCACTGCAGTCTTCTTTGGCATGTTTTGTACATCAACTCTATCTTTATCATTCCTATAATCTTTATCTTTTAATTTATCTTCTTCATCAAGTTTCTGCTATCTTTTGAAATGTTGTTTAACTTATTTAATTGTTTATTTATTTCTATTTGTCCTACAGGTTTTATTTGTTGTATTGCAGCTTTCTTTGCTAATTGATCCGCATGTTCATTGCCCAAAAGTCCGACATGACCTGGGATCCATTGTAGAGTGACATGATTTCTAGTTTCAACTGCTGTAATTAGGCTTCTTATTTATTTAATATTTCTTGTTGTTTTATTATTGCAATTTACTATCCTATCTATGGCTGATTTTGAGTCTGATAAGATGACTGTTTTTTGTTTTATGTATGGTCTATATAAAATGTTCTGTAATGCTGCTTTTATATCTGTTAATTGTCCATCATAGTGGTTTGACGTTTCATCTAATGTTAGATACTGTGCAAAATGTTTACAGTATACTCCTGCACCGGCGACTTTTTATTGATGAGGGATCCATCTGTATATATTTGGAGTCATTCTTTTTCTGGATATCTTCTGAAAAAGAATGGCACATTCTGGAAAATTATAACACATTGTATTCTGTAAATTATCGAAACAGAGTACAAATATATTCATTTCCTAACCTTTTACCAATATATCAATATGTGTTTTCCATGCAGGTAGGTAGATTTGCAATTCTGCTCATCCAGGTTGCATTTGGAATCACTGTAACTGCAATTGATACATTAACTAGGGAGTATTCAACAAGAAGTGTGTTGTGTAGTTGAACCACACTTGAACAAAGTCTGTGTTAACTTTACATAACTTTCTCCCTCTATCGTTTATTACTGGGTATACAAAATATTCTTGCGAAAGTTAAATATTCTAGGTATTCTTTCCATGCAATCGCGAGAAACAACTGAAAGTCGATAGGACTTGAAATGAATGACTAAATATTGAACAATTCGAACCTTTAATTTTGTACAGAATGGGAGGATGAGTTTTTTTGCTGTTAGAGGGAGAGAATGTGAAGTGTTTAATTTGCTCAAAAATATTACATGGCGTATTTATGGGCAACATCCTCAGACACTACGTTAGTTATCATGTTTCATATGGTGAAGTTAAAGGAAAGTCATTATACTTTATTATTATTATTATTATTATTAGTAGTAGTAGTAGTAGTAGTAGTAGTAGTAGTAGTAGTAGTAGTAGTAGTAGTAGTAGTAGTAGTAGTAGTAGTAGTAGTAGTAATAGTAGTAGTTTTAGGAATAGAACCTGCAGAACTTGCAGGAGTTAACTGCAAAGAACATTGTACAGAAAGTCCCGAGAATTATGGCTGTAAATACAAAACTAAATATGCCAGTTACGTACTTAAGCTGGGAGATCGCTCGGTCCCTAAAACCTTTTTAAGACGGTGAATTTCTGAAACTATGTCTGACAAAAGCTTGGAAATTATGTGACCTCAATAACTTGCCAATTTTAATAATATAAATTTATGTCGAAGAACCAATCCAAGAATGAAAAACCCTTTCAAAAAATGTAGAAAGTCAAATTAAGCACAACATAATAGTGACCTAAAGTGTTATCAACCGTCACTGAAGGAGCTTCATAACCGCAAATCTCCTCTTCCCTCGCAGCAATGCATTTCTTTCTTGTGAGGGTTGCGTTGTGTTGTGTTGTCGGTGCAAATCTGACCTCTGCCCACCTCTTCTGTTCACAGACACACACACAACATACATATGGATCTTTTTACTAAAAATTCTTTTGGGGGGGATTCAGGGGTCCTCAAAACATGCATTTCCGGTGAAATCTCGGTATCGAATTTTTGGGTAGAATACAATACATTCTTTACCTACTATGTACGTGGTAGAGAAACAAAAAACCTGAGGTGTTGAATTCAATGACTTTTTTACGCACTATCGTTTATTTTTATTTTCTTCTAAAAAGTATTCTTACAAAAGCTTGGTTCTCCATCTGATTTTTGTTAGTTGAAATAAGCATTTGCAAAAGTGGTTTTTTACACATTTCCTTGTAGATATCACGAAGAACCAAAGAATGGTGACCTGATACTGCAAACAAATACATGATAAAAATATTTGAAAATTAAAAAAATAGCCGACAAATATCTCGGAAATGCTTAATACCACAAAAGTTCAGATAAATTATCTGTTTTAATGAGATCTACATTAATTGTTGTCTGTATGGTTTATCAAGTATACAGAATTAATTCAAAATGAAGACTTCACAGGGTATTCTCAGACAATTTAAGATGTACATTTAATTTGTTAGGTAAATTGAGAAAGGAGTATTTTAGAAGGAGTTGTATCGTATTTCAACTGTTGGGGAACCGAATTTGTAGTAGTTGCAACCGCACGTATAGTAAACAGTTTCCGGTAGCCTTCGCCCCAAATGTACTTTGCCCCAAGTGTAAAAAAATATATTAACTTTGTAATTTAACTGTTTCTTTAAATATTATATATTTATGTTTGTCTCGGCTGCGTCAGTTTTATTGTTAGAGACATGGATGACTTAGCAGGGTTGTGATGCAACAAAAATGTAGGCTTACAAAGATTATAATTTTACTTCACTCCTTTTATTAATGCTTGATACGATTTAAATAGCACTTCACTGATATAGAGAGATGTGAGACTCTTTAATTAATTACTTGCACATTTTAACACGTAAAACTATTTTTCGTCTCACACGAATACGTATTAAATCTCTTGAGGACACTTTTTGCGTCTGGTTAGTAACGCTATCTGCAAACAACTGAATTGATTTCAACCGCCTACACTTGTAAATTTCTGTATTTCAAGTCTCTGATTTGCTATTTCTAATCCAATAGAATACCTTCATTTAACTAAAGCTTTTTCTGGTTGTTGATTGGCTATTTTATAAACTGTCACTAAAATTACATTATTGCTTCCAAGAATCACAAGTATTACTGTTAAACTTTCTTACTAATTATTGACTCAAGGTTACCTCATTGTTACCTCATTGTTAGCAACTTTTAACTTATTATTCTCACAGCTCCTACATTATTAAATTACGTAATTCATTCACATAACATTATTACACTTGGATACAATAATACAAGCATATGCAATGACTTTTACATACATTTTTTTATATATTGCTACATACACGTATTGCTTTATATATTATATAATTAGACTGAAATCATTTTAGTGTTAAAAACACTGCCTCAAAAATCTTAGATATATGGTATTTTAATAAGGGAGCTCTTTTTTACTTTCTCTACTACGTATAGTAAGTAGGGGAAGTATTGCATTCCACCCAAAAATTCGATACCGAGATTTCACCGGAAATACATGTTTTGAGACCTCCTGAATCCAAAAAAAGCATTTTTGGAAACATGTCCGTGTGTGTGTCTGTGTGTGTGTGTCTGTGTGTGTGTGTGTGTGTGTGTCTGTGAACAGCATAACTCAAAAACAAACAGTCGGATAAGCACCAAACTTGGTATTTAGGTTCAGTATCTTCCAGAGATGCGACACGAAGGTTTTCAAGAAAATCCCCCCACCCCAGACTACCCTTTACATGGAAGATTTTTTGAAAATTTTAATTTTCTCAAAAATGGCTCTAACGATTTTGATGAAAATATCATATGTTTAAGATAATGTCATGGGAAATGAAATGTATATCTCGAATTTTCTGGGAATGTCTCCAAAAGTATTCTTCATTGTGAACGACTTTTGCATAACTGGTAAACCATAAGAGATAGACAAAATTTTACTACACAAAAACTGTAGATCACGTTAAAATACACAACTTATGTCATATACATTTCTTTTGTTGAGTGAACCGTTTTCGAGATATTGCTTGTTATTTCCTTAAATTTTCCAATACTTATACTTTTTCTCAAATTCGTTATTCATTTTTTTATGTCCTGGACATGCAAAGAGAATGAAATGCGCCACATAGCAACCAGCGTTAAAATATTTGACTATCGCTTAAAACCTACCATATTCCCCTTGCATCTACAAGAAAATTACCAATAAGATTGACATCTCGATATCTCGATTAACATGAAGCATATGGAGAATAGGCGTTTGTAAAAATAGATTGTACAAGAGTAGAGAAAGTCATGTGAGTGTAACACATCAGATTTTTACAAATGATTTTGTAGGGTTCAGTAAATCTCAAAATATGTATTTCCCTTAAAATCGCGATATCACGTATAGGGTATGTAGCAGAGAAAGTAACAAAGCAAAACAAGACAAAGACTGAAGAATTGGACAAAAAGCTAGCAAAATACAGAACAAAGTAAGGGCAGTACTTGAGCGAATGGCCAACATAAGCATCTTCTATCTTCTTCGGCAGAACAAACTGACATTTAAGTGCCTTGAACGCAGTATTTGACCCGCATGTTCTCTACCAATGCTGCAGGTTGCAGTTGGAAAGCAATTAAAATAGTGAATGACGCCCACATGAATGTGATACGGTCATGTAAGAAGTGACCTGAATTTATTGCATCAGAGAGGAACGACCGGGTTTTACAGCAATGCAATAACTTGATATAATTCATAACTGCAAGTGAAAGTGTAAACACCTAACGTCTAGCTTGTGTTTCTTCCGTGCCTGCTCTCAAGAAATGGGGTACAGAGCCAGCTTCCTTAGCACCAGATAACTTAAATTTAGAGGCTAATAAAGTAGAAATTCGCTAAAATATAAAGCTGAATTTCCTCAGCCTTCCACATATACAGATGTGCTTTGAAAGTGGCCCATGATGGAACGCAGCTAGTTATATTGGTAATGCTAGGGCAAGGCATTTATTTACCATAAATAGCGAAAAAATGCAAAATAAGAAATGCATTTACGACCTAAATTAGTTTTAAAAGTCTTGATGTGTTTCATTCAACATGACTTTCTCTATCCTATATCCCTTATTATGGGTGTACAAATTATTCTTACAAAAGTTTATTTCCCTATCTATTTATTTTAATCGAGATAAAATATTTTCGGAAATAATTGCATTACACGTTTCATTATAGATACAAAGGGAATAGCATGGTCAAATGTTTAAGAGCTGGACGCTATATGCTGACCTTAAAATTCCATACTCTTTCCATGCAATCGCGAGAAACATCTGAAAATCGACAGTACTTTAAAATAATGACTAATTATTGAAGAGTTCGAAGCATTAATAACGGATATCTCGGAAATGGGTGGTGCACAGAAAAAAGTTATTTGAAATACATTATGTATTTTAAAGAGATCTACATTTTTTGTGTAGTACGTTTTCGTCTATCGCTTAACGCTTACCAGTTATACAAAATTCCTTCCGAATGAAGAGGACTTCACAAGCTATTCCCAGAAAATTCAAGATATACATTTAGTTTTAATGTGAATATCTTTGATATATGGTATTTTAATAAAAATCGTTAGAGCCATTTTAAAGAAAACAAAAATTTTTGAAAAACGTTCCATGTAAAGAGTTAAGGAATTTTCTTAAAAAATCTTCGTGTCGCATCTTTGAAATGTACTGAATTTCAATACCAAGTTTGTTATTTATCCGACTTTTCGTTTTTGAGCTACTCTGTGTACAGACACACACACACACACAGTGATATTTTTCTATTTTCTTTTTTGATTCAGGAGTCTCAAAACATATATATCCGGTGAAATCTCGATATCGAATTTTTGGTTTGATTGCAATACTTTCTTTACTGACTATGTAAAATTGCTACAACATTTTATAAAATCATCAAAAAATTGTCCATTATTACTTATAATTACTTTCTCTACTACGTAAAGTAAGTAGGGGAAGTATTGTATTTTACCCAAAAATTCGATACCGAGATTTCACCGGAAATACATGTTTTGAGACCCCCTGAATCCAAAAAAAGCATTTTTGGAAACATGTCCGTGTGTGTGTTTGTGTGTCTGAACAGCATAACTCAGAAACGAACAGTCGAATAAACACCAAACCTGGTATTTAGGTTCAGTATCTTCCAAAGATGTGACACGAAGGTTTTCAAGAAAATCCTCCCACCCCACATTACCCTTTACATGAAACATTTTTCGAAAATTTTAATTTGCTCAATAATGGCTCTAACAATTTTGAATAACATATCATATGTTTAAGATATTTTCATGACAAATAAAATGTATATCTTGAATTTTCTAGGAATGTCTCCAAAACTATTCTTCATTGTGAACGACTTTTGCATAACTGGTAAACCATAAGAGATACACAAAATTTTACTACACAAAAATGTAGATCGCGTTAAAATACACAATTTATGTCATATACATTTTTTTGTTGAGTGAACCATTTTCGAGATATTGCTTTTTATTCCCTTAAATTTTCCAATACTATTTTCTCAAATGGGAATTCGTTATTCATTTTTTTTGTCTTGGATATGCAAAGAGTATTAATCTATGGCAAAGGGAATGGTGCTGCACCTAGCAACCATCTATTAAGAGATATGTCTATGCTTAAAGGCTACTGTATTTCTACATTGCCCTTGCAATTGCAAAACAAGGGGAACATGGTACGCCTTAAGCGATTGTCAAATATTTTTAGAACTGGTCGCTATGTGTAAAATGTAATTCTCTTTGCATGTCAAAAGATCGTTTCTGCAAATGTTTATCTCGATTAATATGAAATAGATGGAGAATAAGCGTTTGTAAAAATAGTTTGTAGGGAAAGTCATGAGAGTGTAACACATCGCACTTATTATGTTGTAATGAAGTAAGTAAATGAATGTTACTTGGACAAGCTTTGTGAAAAAAAAACTATTATTTCAAAACTTATGCTGCAAGTCTGTTTTGTTTCCTGTGGATTATTTGCTTATAAAGTTGTAATAGACAAGTCTTAAAACAAATAATAATGAAGAATTCAAAATATAACAAAATGTAAAACTTTACAGAATGTTATAAAAGCGCCGAAAATGTTTTACCTATCTCTTGAAAATAACGAAAACTGCCCCCTCCAAAAAAAAGCGCAAAAAATTGCACCTATTAAATCAATTAATTCATTATACACATCTGTATATATTCGAGCTATCTTTCAGCTTCATATGAAAAATATGCCTTGCTATCTGCCAGCGTGAGCTACTCTGTTCCTCGAGCATAATATCCAGCGGCTGGATTGACAAGGTACTTTCACTCTCCCCAAATATGGCCGAAATTCCAAAGAGTAACTATAACGCTATAAAACGAGAGGAAGTCAATAAGTATTCGTCCATTATTTTTTTTTTTAGGTTGGCTGCATGGATTTGTGCGTGCGCATGTCGACATGTTGTTGCTTTGTCTCCGCTTGTGGAATGTTTGACCGTTATCACTCCAATGAGTGTTGCACTGTTGCATAATAAGCCTGGCTGCACCCCTCACCGTTTGCACCAAAGAACAGCGTGCGGTTATCCGTTTTTTTGGTCATCTGAAGATGTACAGGAGATTGAGGACTTTTCGTATAATATGGGGGCAATGTGTACGAATGGATGGAAAAGTTCAAAAATAGTCGGACAACTGTGAAGGACGAGGACGCCAACATTGAGCGTACTCGTATCCTGATTCAGAGAACCGAAGATTGACTGTCGATGAACTGGCAAACCATATCTTTTTTGGTCCACTTAAAAATGCCTTAAGGGGCCGTCGCTTCACCACAGACCAAGCAGTGAAGGAAGCGGTGCATCCATGGCTTACTGCTCAGACCAGACGAAAAAAACTTTTTTTTTCCTAAGAACATCAGAAAGCTTGTGCAACGATCGACCATGTGCATTGAGAAGGAAGGGGACTACGTTAAAAATGAGGTAATTGTAAGTTTCTATTCTTATTATAATATGTTTAAAAAATTGTGTGCAGATAATTATTGACTTACCCTGGCATGTTCCTACTAGCGGAGTACCGATAAGACAATAATACTTCGTTGAATTCAAGCACAAAAATAAAATGCAATATACACATAATAAAAACATAGAAATAAACACGAAAAACAGCTTGTCTTCGTCTCATGTTGCTGATGAAAGCTCTCATATTTTAAATGTCGTAGTTGGCCTTCAGTTTAATGACACATGCAAATAATACTTCACGGCTTCCTATAGAAGGCCGAACTACGTCGTATTGGTCTATAGCGTTTTCTTTTGTACCAATCGCAGCGAAATATAGAGGCGGTATCCGAACCACCCCTTCATTTCACATAGATTGTAACATCCTTCATTGCTTCGTGTTTGTGTTTCTAGATTGTTTTACAGGCCAGTCATATACGTTGGATTCAAAGGTTGGCTCCATTAAGGTGAAAACCTTACAGAGGGAGAAACACTATTGCGATCTAGGGGGATTGGGCCACTTGCACGTTTCTCTTCGCATTGTAACTTATTTTCGAAACTTTTTACATAAATCCGAATTTTTACCATCTCTACTACGTCCAGATAGAGTAAGTACTGTATTCCAACAAAAAATTGAATATAAAGGTTTCACTCGAAATGCATGTTTTGAGGTTCCCTGAATAGACTTTTTTTTAGAAATAGGACCTTTTGTGTATTTGTATACCCCCCGCCCTCTCTCTCCCCATGTGTGGTGTGTTGGTGTGTATGTGTATAATTGTGAACAGCACAACTCAAAAAGTCAGATAAATACCGAACTTGACATTTAAATTCAGTATTTTCCAAAGATGCGAATAGAATACTTTCTAGAAAATTCCACAACCCCAAACAATACCTTATATAGAACGTTTTTCGTAAATTTTTATTTCTCAAAATAATTCTAGAAAATTCAAAATATATACATTTTATATCTCATGGAAATATATATATATATATGGCATTTTAATCAAAATTGCTCCAGTCATATTTGAGAAAGTAAAAAGTTTCGAAAGCTTTTCCGTATAAAAGATAGTCTGGGGCAGGGAAGATGTTTAGAAGATACTGAATTTAAATAACAGGTTTGATATTCATCTATTCACCTTCTCGCCTTTGAGTTATGCTGTTCGTAAACAGACAGATAGAGAAACATACGATGCATATGTGTATATACATAAACAATCCAAGATTCGTCACCAGTAGCAATAGCTGAAGAGTCGCCTTGAAATTTTTCTGGAGTTTTCCTGCATCAATCAATGATCGGGAGTCAGTTTATCTATAATCTATTGACTAGAAAGTTTTCTCACGTCTAACTGTTGATGTAAAAGGTTTGGATTTGACTCATACCAATGCCCATTGTCGCCCGAAAAACTTCACAAGATGTCCGTCGTCGATACTTCAAGCATTGCTCGAACAGGGGTAATGTTTTCACCAACAACAGCAGTTTCTGGGTGTCCTTCACGAAATTCCTCACTATGAAAAACCCGATCTCTTTTGAATTCGCTGCACCAACTGTTGTCTTAGATTGGGCTTCTTCGCCAAATGCATTTCTAAGCCGAGCTTCACATTGCTTACACGTTAATGACGATTTAAAATCGTAAAAAATCATAGTTCAGAAATGTTCTCTAGTCAAATTAATTTTCGGATGAACACAAAATCTTTAAATGATGATAATTAACAAACAATTAGAACAAATCGAACAAACTACACGACAATCAACTCGTAAGACATTAGAAAGTATCTGTCAAATATAAACAGATTTCATTTGTTTTTAGAAACATGGCATTCTAAGACTTTTCAGTATCGCCCTCCTACGGACATTTTTCTAATAAGATATGTGCAGGGATTCAGATATCGATATTTTCAATGGAATGCAATACTTCCTGTCTACTAGGAACGTGGTAGAGAAAGTAATAATGAAATACACATTTTAACGAGAAACCTTCAGAATTTCCTGAAAATTGTCTCTTGCATCCTCAGAAAATACGTGATTTAAATACCAAATTAGCTTCCGAACTGTTATAAATGAACACACACGCATACAGCGTCCTTTTCTTATAAATGCTTTTCTTAGATTTGTGGGAGGAGAGAGGTGAATCACAACCTTTATTTCCGGCGAAATCTCAAAACGAATCTTTTAAACGAATGCAATACTTCCCCTCCTTAGGTGACGAGAGATAAAATAAGTAGTCTGATGTGCGACACTCATATGGCATTCTCCGGTCATTCAAAATTCCAATTTATTCCATATATGGTATACCATACATTATGCGGGGAACAAGAAAACTGGACGTATATTTTTGCAGCAAACGTGCTGACGGAGGGTATTAGGAAAAAATTATTACCGGAAGTATTTTTGGCTTCCAACAGACGGAGGACAGCATGCTGGGACTTAATTCTAAACAGCCAAAACTGGCCAAGCTTGGGCACGTACTTAATGGAAGCACGTGTGCTAAGACATGAGGTGTTTATGTAAATTTTCCTTAAATATAGTATGCGGTGCTAGAGCACTTGTGTGCGTGAGTGTGTGTGTGTGTTTGTTTGTGTGTGTGATTCAGAGTATTTTTCATTGTATATGTATGTATATAGTGTGGTGAGTATAAAAATAGTTGTTTTCTGGTCGATTTTGCAAGTCACGTTTACAGACCAGGTATTTTTCTAGAGAGCATGTATGGTCTTATGACGCATGCGACTGTGTTATGCAATTAATACTAAGTACTTAATAAATACCACCACCACTACTACTATTACTACTACTACTACTACTACTACTACTACTACTACAATATATAAGAAGCCATTCTCTCTAGCCAAGTTACGTTATTCACTATAAATGCCTGCCGAGAATTGATTACAAATAAAGCATATCGACTTAGTTACGTGCGACATGTAGAAACAACATTCAACTGTTTATATCATAAATTAGTTTTTATTAACCACCTCGGGCGAAGAAAAGGTAATAAATCTGGCATGTTAAAGGCAAAGGTGCGGATGAATGGGGGGGGGGACCCTGCAACCGGGACATGGCAACGAAAGTAGACCGTAACGACCCGTTTTGCTTCTACCTTAATCTCTGGGAGGTAGGAATGAGGAGAGAGACCCGAAGGGCGACGAGATCGGGCGCAAGCATGGACGGAGTCCCACACGTTTCCAGATCGAACGCATCCACCGCCTCCTGGGCCCACCCACAAGCCTTCAGACCCCTGGCGATCCCTTCTGATGGGGCTCATTCGGAGACGGGGACCTAACTAGCAGTCCCGCAACGACGCCAGGGAGGAAACTTCTACAAAGTGCACACCCACCGACCAGCCTCAACCCGCCGAACACCGTCGCTCTGAAACAGATTGCAATGAAGGAAATGATGGGTACAGGAAATGATGGGCAGGAAAGTCGGTGTACAAGAGTAACCACCCCAACATTCGCCTGCCGACTCGGAGAAACCACGAAAAACCCACGGATCTGTAGGTGGCAGCTGGAATCTTCCCTTACCTCGTTCGATAACTGGCGTGTAACATTCGCTTGGCTTTCTCTATCCACAATAATTTATTTTTATACCTCTTCTATAAATTATTCTTACGAAAGATTGTTTTTCTATCTACTTCAGGTTAATTAATATAAATGTTTGCAGAAATAGTTTCATTACATATTTCAATGTAGATACAAGAGGCATACAGGAGATTGAAGCGATAATCAATTATTTAAAAAGCGGTTGTCTAAGTGAAGGCTTTAAAATTCCATGCTCTTTGAATAACCTTGTGAGAAACAAGGTAATAGTAAACAAGTACTTCAAAAGACAAAATCTAATGGTAAATTCAACCAAAAACAACGAATATCTTGCAAACTTTAATGACACAAAATCATTTATTAGACTTAAATCGCGTATTTTAACACCCACATTTTTTGTACCATAAGGTTTTATCTATCTCTAATGGTTTACCAGTTATACAAAATTACGTGAATGCATTCAGAATAAGAAAGTTTTACAGATATAAATTTTATTATTAATGCAAATATCTTAAACATATGGTATTTTAATCAAAACAGTTTTAGTGATTATTATTCAGAAACACAAAAATAACCAAAACTTCTCCGTGTAGTTTAGTTGGGGAATCTTGCAAATGTTTAGAACTTGCTGAATTTATCGAGCATTTCATTTTAGAATTACATTGTTCACGCCCTCGCACGAGCACTTTTTTTAACATACCCTTTTGGGGCGGAGAATTCATAGTATCTCAATACATGCATTCCCGATGAAATATTGAAGTCGAATTTTTAGATGGAATGCAATATCTTCTCTCCTAGCAGAAACAGGTATCGGAAAAAGTAAACAACAGAAGAACGCAATGTTTCAGAAAGTTCAACCCGGGAAAGTGTAAGCAAACAGCTAGAAATATCTCGAAAAAATCTGATGTGTTACACTCACATGACTTTCTCTACTCTTGTACAAACTATTTTTACAAACGCTTATTCTCCATATGCTTCATGTTAATCGAGATGTTAATCTTATTGCTAATTTTCTTGTAGATGCAAGGGGAATTGGTAGGCTTTAAGCGATAGTCAAATATTTTAACGCTGGTTGCTATGTGGCGCATTCCATTTTCTTTGCATGTCCACCCTTTAAGGAAATAACAAGCAATATCTCGAAAACGGTTCACTCAACAAAAGAAATGTATAGGATATAAATTGTGTATTTTAACGCGATCTAATTTTTTGTGTAGTAAAATTTTGTCTATCTCTTATGGTTTACCAGTTATGCAAAAGTCGTTCATAATGAAGAATACTTTTGGAGACATTCCCAGAAACTTCGAGATATACATTTCATTTGTCATGAAAATATCTTAAACATATGATATTTTAATCAAAATGTTAGAGGCATTTTTGATAAAATTAAAATTTTCGAAAAATGGGTAATCTGGGACGGGGGGATTTTCTTGAAAACCTTCGTGTCGCATCTCTGGAAGATACTGAACCTAAATACCAAGTTTGGTGTTTATCCGACTCTTCGTTTCTGAGTTATGCTGTTCACAGACACACACACACGTACATGTCTCCAAAAATGCTTTTTTTGGATTCAGGGGGTCTCAAAACATATATTTACGGTAAAATCTCGATATCGAATTTTTGGGTGGAATACAATACTTCCCCTACTTACTATACGTAGTAGAGAAAGTAAAAACCGCTAATACTACGAAAAAGAAAATATATTTGAATCAATGCCTACATTTTAATCAGTTTTTAGCTTTTCCACACTGTTTTCTATATACATATATATATATATATATATCTATTGCTTTTCAAGTTATATTACCTTCAATGAGAATGTACAGAACTTCAAATATCAAGATCTGAAACTTACGGTATTTTACTCAAAATATTTGGAACTGCTTCGGATAAAATAAAAACATATGAGAATTTTCCATGAAAATGGGTGTATAGGCGTGGTTGAAGGAGGGATTTTCTTGAAAACTTCACTTGACATCGTTAAACTAGGTCTAACTTACGCATGAAATTTTATATTTATCTGAGATTTCTTTTTGATTTATGCTGTTCACACACATCGTTTCCTATATTTATAACATTAGTATATATATTTATTTATTATAATGAAACGTTGTCTAATAGTCTAGCTCGAAACAAAAATGGCATTTTAAAGTGTGTGCACGCGTAAATATGTAGAGTAATCTCAGAAACCACTCAAATGATTTTGATAACTCTTTTACCATTGAAAACCTCTGTTCTTCTCGACTGGTCTAGAGCTATAACACATCTTCTAAATGAATAAAAAGGATTTAAAGCAGCTGGATATTAGGATGCGAACATGTTGGAATCATAAAAAGAATATGTTTGCAATAAGGCTTTGGCTTTTCGCTGAGAATGCCATGGAGTACAAAATAATTGTTACTTCATAAAAAATGCACGTAAAATAAAGTAAAAACCGCGGATATTTCATTACAAGCATTATACTTAGATGGTCAGGATTTAGTAAGTGAGAAAAGGGAACATACAGCAAAATAAAGGACAATCTGGTCTGTTTACAACAGTATGATATTGAGGCAGCATTTTTTATCGTATAAGTGATATTTTAATTGTGTAATATAAAAATAATAGCCTGCTTATAAGCATCAATAATTACTACAAAATGTATATTCAGCCATTTTATTGTGTGTATTTATTTTATATATGCATAAATTGTTGGATGAATGCATTTCTTAGTTTAGTAACGCAGCAGCTGTGAGCGTAAAAGAAAGCTGTTTTTGTAGGAAACAAAGTCTAAAATGGAAACCTAAGGGTGGCTAACAATATGGTATAACCTTGAGAGAGAACAATAACTTAGAAAACTAAGAAGGTTACCATCATTTGATGGAAAAATACTGGTGTAACGTCCAAAAAGTACGTAAATAGTCACGTGGGTATAAAAAGCCAATCAAATCAAACTAAGGGTTTCTGCTAGAGTAGACTTAGCCAACCAGAAACTAGGAAGATTAAATTTGAAATCTTAAGCTGTGCATACTAAGAGGTAGCGTACCCAAGCAGCTCAGTTCAGTGGTTGTAGCTCACAGTGGACAGATGTGAGAATTTAGTGTTGTGCGAAAAAGCTAAATTTTATTCTTTAAAAAGTAATTAGGAACATCTCACAGCTGCATACTTAGATACGTCAGTAAATTGTTGTTATATATATATATATATATATATATATATATAATTCAACCGCCGTGAAGAAGTAATAAACAAGTTAGAATTTACAACTAGTCTGCATGATATCGGATGACTGAAAACTAATAAGTGATTCTTACTGACTTTTTTATGCTGATTTCAGAACTGCTTTTAGTTTTTTTCTATAACGTACAGTTTTTTCACAATTTCACTTCAAAAATATAGAGATATAAAGATACTGCCTCCGCCACTACACATAAAACTGGGCTTGATGAAGCAATTTGTAAGGGCTCTACCACAGGACGGACCCTGCTTCAAGTACCTTTCCAAGAAATTTCCCTTCATTACACAAGACAAATTAAAGGCTGCAATTTTTGTTGGTCCTCAAATAAAGAAACTGATGAAGAATGAAGATTTTGAGAATACAATGAATGAGAGAGAAATGGAAGCATGGACCGCCTTCCGATCAGTTACTGAAAACTTCTTATGCAATAACAAAGATCCTAATTACAAGGCCATTGTCGAAACAATGTTGGAAAATTTCAAGGAAATCTGGGACACTGTAGTGAAGAGCAGGGTGAACGTTTTCACCAAGATATTAAGGAATGGAGAGGAGGTACCAGGGGAGATGGAATGAAACTATGATGGCCAACTACTGTTGGATGTTGAGGAGGGACAGTCATCTTCAAGGATCTGCAAGAAGGTCAAAGAAGAGAAATTTTGAAAAAAATTAAATGAAACACTTTGACTTCTTGTTTTGTTAAAATGTCATGAAATAAGTTAGGGGAGTTCTTGAGAGTATTCTAAAAATGTTTCTTGAATAAAAACTTACCTTGTGTGAAATGGTATTTGAATACTTTTCTACGCTCATTAGTAAAATTGTCAAATATTATTTATTTTGTGTAAAAACCTGACGTGATAAAAAAAACCGAAGTTATTTCTGGAATCAGCATAAAAACTTGATTCAAGAACACCTACTTTTAAGAAATCATCTGACAAAAAGTTTGAAAATGCAGACTAGTGTAATTGGTGTTATATGTGTAAAAGTATTCTGCAGCCGTATCACCCCTATTTAGAGATACTTGCTCTACCAGATATCACTCACGCAGCCGAGGCATAAATAAATAAATTAAATTAAAAAAATATTAAGTAATTAAAAATTAAAGATTTGTTACACATAAACTTTATTATTAACACACTCATACAACACTTGATGCAAATTGGACACCCATCCAGGTGGCCTATCGGTGCAATATGCATGCCATATTTATGCCAAAACCTAATAATCCTACGTGAGGTAGTATTTTTAACACTTAAATGATTTCAGTCAAATTATATAATATATAAATTCAATAACAGCCCGCCTTGTAGCAATATGTGTATGTAATAATTTGTAAAATGTATGTAACAGTCATTGCATATGCTTATATTATTGAATCCATGTGTAATAATGTTATGTGAATATATTACGTAATTTAATAATGTAGGAGCTGTGAGAATAATAAGTTAAAAGTTGCTAACAATGAGGTAACAATGAGGTAACCTTGAGTCAATAATGGGTAAGAAAGTGTAACAGTACTACTTGTGATTCTTGGAGTAACAATAATGTAATTTTAGTGACAGTTTATAAAATAGCCATACAACAACCAGAAAAAGCTTTAGTTAAATGAAGGTATTCTATTGGAGTAGGATTAGCCAATCAGAGACTTAAAATACAGAAATTTACAAGTTTAGACGGTTGAAATCTAGTCAGTTGCCTGCAGACAGAGTTACTAACCAGACGCAAAAAGTGTCCTCAAGAAATATAATCTGTATTCGTTTGAGACGAAAAATAAGTTTATGTGTTAAAAAAGTGTAATTAATTAATAAAAATAATCTCACAGCTCTCTATATTAGTGAAGTGTTATTTAAATAGTATCAAGTATTAATAAAAGGAGTGAAGTAAAATTATAATCTGTGTAAGCCTACATTCTTGTCGCATCACAACCCTGCCAAGATATCCATGTCTCTAAAATAAATACTGACGCAACCGAGGCAAACATAAATATTAAATATTTAAAGAAACAGTTTAATTACAAAGTTAATATTTTTATTAAACTTGGGGCAAAGGCCACCTGAAAGTACATTTGGGGCGAAGGCTACCGGGAACTGTTTACCATACGTGCGGTTGCAACTACTTCATGTTCGGCTCTCCAACAGTTGAAATATAATACAACTCCTTCAATACAAACTACTTCGAATTGGCGCCCAGCGTGGGGCTAATAAAAATATTCTCATACTTAAGAAGGTTTTGTTGCATTTTCTCTGGATATAATCGATTTCATTACCGCTGTATGGTAAATACTTACACAAATAAAGAGATTCTTGCATTGCCTAGAGTCAGGCGTGCGAAACATCACAAGACTGACTGTATATCTATATCGTCAAACGCATGCATTTGCTATTGATGTTTGTGAAAGCAAATAATAAAAATTACCCGGAAAAATGTCGCATATTTTCTTAGACTAGAAGAACAAAGCTTCAATGGAGTTCTTAACAGAGGGAAATTAATTAAAATAACCGCTTTTATTTTGTCCTTATTGATGTACAGAGAGAATTGGTGTTTTTTATACCACAGTAGGTAATGCTGCAGTAATTGTCATGGCATATCTTAGTGTTATTTCTGTCACTATTTAGGCATAGATTCCTAATGTGCAATTATTAAGTATGAAAACACATCCGCGCAGACAGCTAGATTATTTGGATACAGCGGTTTCATCCGGAAGCTAATAACACTCTGGGAAGAATGTAGTTATACATTCTGTGAGCAGACTAATTCCAAGTGGGCACTTAGCAACTAGGAAGGGCATTCCCACATACATCGCTCGACCCTTTTTTTCTACCAAATTTTGGATTAAAGGTGTGGGTAGCGGCGCAATAAATCTAAACCCAAGAATCCCATTGTTCTGGTCCAGAGGAGAAGCAGAGAGCAATCTCCGAGGAATTACAGTGTTTAGGAGATTCCTCCAGATAATCTCAACCTCATACATTCCGCAGGCCAGATCAATAAACTGGGGCCCATTTGCGAGGCCACGCTCCACGGAACCTAATACACAAATTAATGGAAGAGTGCCTGCCGGCCGGCCGGCATGTTTTCAAACATCAGACTGACGTTTCCTCAACTTCAGTAGTGTAAGGACAACACAATGCGATATGAGTGTGGCAAGTGCATTGTTACAGAATCCAGGAGTAGTTTGAAAATACCATACGAAGTCGAGTCTTTTCTCTTTTGGAGATTCTGTTACGTATTTCACATTATTTTTGTACAATCGGCTATTTTTTTGTATTCTGAATGAATTAATAAACAAGTTTGATGCTACATTCACATAACCTTCTCTACCCATTGCTGTTTATTTTTATATAGTTTCTGCAGAATCAAGCAATTTGCTATATGCCGGGCTTAAAATTCCACACGCTTTACACGACATCGCTAGAATTGATATAAATTGTGTGTTTTTAAAGAGGTACAGTAAGTTTTTATCTGTCCCCTATATGTATCTCTCATACAAGATTCAAAATTCCTTCCGAATGGACACGACTTTACTATTCCCAGGAAATTTAAGATATACACTTTATTTTTCATGCAATTATCTTAAATATATAGCATTTTGATAAAAATCGTTAAGAAGATTTTTGAGAAAATAAAAAATTTCGAATAATTTTCCATGTAAAGGGTTGTTGGGATAAGCGATTTTTTGAAAATCTTTGTATCTCATCTTTGGAAGACGCGGAACTTAATACCAAGCTTGGTTATTTAACCGACTTTTGTTCAGAAACACATTGGGACCGTTTCTAAAAATCATTTTTATTATACAGTGGGCCCCCAAAACATTTACTTCCGGTGAAATTGCGATATCGAATTTTGGGTGGAATACAATGCTTCCTCTACTTTCCATAGGTAGGTGGCAGAGAAAGTGAAAAACAATTACTATAGTTCAGCAACTTAGAAAACACCCTTGGGAGGGGTAACTTACCTAGTCATGTATTCCTTCTAACTGCCTTGGGCGGGCATTTCTCTGAGTCGCTGCTTAAGCACCACACGCCATAATTTCCCTAGCCCGTGTTTTATTTTATTTTCTTCTCACAAAATCGTTTATCATACCACTGTTATAACTATCCAACCGTAGAGGCATGGCTAAAGACACCGGAGCATTGCAATAGAAATGCTGTGTTTGTGACAGACCTCGCAAAGAGCAAGGTGCAGCGGATGTGAAAACAAATGTATGCATATAACTAGCGATAGCATATACATGCGGTATTATCGTGGGATATCTTCCCAAAGCTACTGCATACTTTTTATGGTATTTCATAGACTACATTCCCCCATCTATCTCTTGAAGGAAAAAAGTTCCTCGCTGATTGATTTTCATAATACAAATTATTTCAACTGAAGTTTTACAAAGAAAACCAGCGGCTTTAACTTTTTTATAGGGAGACCAATCACACATCATCATCATCATCACCTCAAAACTGTAATCTTTAACATACCTCTTACA
This sequence comes from Deroplatys truncata, assembly GCA_030765065.1. Taxonomy (NCBI): domain Eukaryota; kingdom Metazoa; phylum Arthropoda; class Insecta; order Mantodea; family Mantidae; genus Deroplatys; species Deroplatys truncata. The sequence continues at coordinate 51,871,993 of CM060975.1, read as the reverse complement.
GAACTGGAATAAGGATTTTAGTTTTTGAGTTATCACGATGTAAACAAGATCCTGTTAAATGTTTCTACGCTATAAAATCGCTGTGTACACAACAGTGACGTGACACCTGTTTCCCGCGTATCAGCCCACTTCCTCTTTAAGACACCTCATTGGATAATTCAGTAACTAAAGCCAAAGGATAAGTAGGGTGGGGGCGATTTATCCCTCCTGAATACTCGCTCAAACCGTAGACCGAGGAATTCTACTAAGTTGTTATACTATAATGAACTTACCCATCTCACCTCAGAGTTCCAGTAACACAAAGCTGTCAATTCACCAGCTATAATTGATACGATGGCTTAGTAAGATACTGTAATTTAGGAGGCTTTGACGCGATTTTTTGATGGTTGATATAATGATAAAAGCTGGTTGTTTGAAAATAATATGGATAATAACAGAGATTCAGTATTTAAAGAAGAATTTGAAGTTGGAGACGTGGATTATGAAGACGCACATATTGAAGAGGCGTGGAAAATTTGAGTACATGTCCACTGATTCCTAAAAAATCTTGAATGAGGTATGAAATGTTCATTCAGCTTTAATAAGCTCAATGGTTAACTAGTTTTAAATAATATTTGAAATAACTTGACTTATTCTGTTCAGAGTGTGCCATTCACTGTAAGGTGTCATTACTGATCATTAATTAAGGCTTCAAGTGTATTTTACGTCTCGCCTTAGTGTATACTGATGTTATTACAGCCACCAAATTTATGTTGGTAAACATGGGTTTCCTTGGATACGAATTCATGTGTTGGAATTCTAAATTTCCTTCTGTGTACATATCATCGGGAAAACGTAGAAAACAATCTGATGTGTTACACTTACAAGACTTTCTCTACTCTTGTACAAACTATTTTTACAAACGCTTATTCTCCATATGCTTCATGTTAATTGAGATGTTAATCTTATTGCTAATTTTCTTGTAGGTGCAAGGGGAATTGCTAGGCTTTAAGCGATAGTCAAATATTTTAAGAGCTGGTTGCTATGTGGAGTATTCCATTCTCTTTGCATGTCCAGGACATAAAAAAAATGAATAACGAATTCCCATTTGAGAAAAAGTATAAGTATTGGAAAATTTAAGGGAATAACAAGCAATATCTCGAAAATGGTTCACTCAACCAAAAAATGTATAGCATATAAATTGTGTATTTTAACGCGATCTACATTTTTTGTGTAGTAAAATTTTGTCTATCTCTTATGGTTTACCAGTTATGCAAAAGTCGTTCACAATGAAGAATACTTTTGGAGACATTCCCAGAAAATTCGAGATATACATTTTATTTGGCATGAAAATATCTTAAACATATGATATTTTAATCAAAATCGTTAAGGCCATTTTTGAGAAAATTAAAATTTTCGAAAAATGTTCCATGTAAAGGGTAATCTGGGGTGGGGGGATTTTCTTGAAAACCTTCGTGTCGCATCTCTGGAAGATACTGAACCTAAATACCAAGTTTGGTGTTTATCCGACTGTTCGTTTCTGAGTTATGCTGTTCACAGACACACATAGACATGTTTCTAAAAGTGCTTTTTGTGGATTCAAGGAGACTCAAAACATGTATTTCCGGTGAAATCTCGCTATCGAATTTTTGGGTGGAATACAATACTTCCCTACTTACCTTAAGTAGTAGAGAAAGTAAAAATACAAGTGCAAAAAATTATTTCCTAGACATCTGGCACTAAAATTAGAGTTTTAACGTGAGTCAATCACACCAAAAATTGAAGATTATAACACTCGTGGAATAATTTTTATAACACTTCATTGTTACCACCCTTATTTCTTGCATTGCAAATTGTGTTTAGGTATATTAAGCGGAGGCATTATAGTGATAATTTAATGATCTCAGTGGAATTAAACGTCATGCAGGATGGAAATCATTTACGGTTGCTCAGGACTATATTGAAAACCCTTTAGAAAAGAAAAGGAAAATTGCTTCACAGATTCTTCCAATGGATTAAACTGTTTACATTTCAAACATGTAATAAATACCAATGCTACTCCCTGCATAAGGAATCAATATTACAACTTTTAATAACCGCACAATCATCATCAGAATTATATCACAGAAATAATAACAATAGTCTTAAATAAAATGTAAATTTGTTAATAAAATTATTGTTATACTTAGTCTGTTGATTCATTTTTACCACGGCCTCCTATATATAGAATGCTATAATTGTGTAAGTTATCGTATTGTCAGCAATGAGGGTCAAACAACAGTGAAGGTCAAACAACAAAAGACTAGAAATCACCATTGCAAATGTCCGAATGTATACTGATATTTCCACACAAATTCCAGATGGATACTTTATAATTTAACATTCAGGCTGGTATAAAGGTAGTATCTGACAACGTGTTAAAAGTGATTATACTTTAATAATCGCAGGATTGCTAAACTTGACTTTCAGTCTCGTTCAGCAAATACTCGCAAATAAAACCCCACTTTTAACACCTTTACTATAAATAACTATTGACGCATTTAGCAGAGTAATTTTTATTTCGTCTACCATTGACAATTATCTACGTAGGGGAAGATTTTTAAGGAAATCCTTCCACATCAAACTATTTTTATTTTCTCTACTACGTATAGCAAGTATGGGAAGTATTACATCCCTCACAAAAATTGAATACTGCGATTTTACTGGAAATACATGTTTTGAATCCAAATAAAGCAATTTTAGAAAAAGGTCCGTGTGCGTGTCTATCTGTCTGTGAACAGCATAACTCAAAACGAAAAATCGAATAAGTACCAACTTTAGTATTTGAGTTTAGTACCTTCCAAGGGTACGACACGAAGATTTTCAGGAAAATCCCCCACCAGACTACCCTTTACGTGGAACATTTTTCGAAAATTTTGTTTTTATCAAAAATGGCTCTAACGAAATTGATTAAAATATCATGTGTTTAAGATATTTTCATGGCAATTGAAATGCATATCATGATTTTTCTGGGAATGTCCCCAAAGATCATCTTTATTCTGAATGACTTTCGCATAACTGGTAAACCGTAAGAGACAGACAAAATTTTACTACAGAAAAAATGTAGATCCCGTTAAAACACACAATTTATGTCATATACATTTTTTTTGTGGAGTGAACCATTTACGAGATATTCCTTGTTATTTGTTTGAATTTTGCAATACTTATATTTGTTTCAAATGGGAATTCGCTATTCGTTTCTTTATGTCCTGGACATACAAAGAGAATGGAATGCACCACATAGCAACAAGCTCTTAAAAGATTTGACTATCGCTTAAATACTACAATATTCCCCTTGTAGTCACATGAAAATTGGCAATAAAATAGTTTCTGCAAATACTTATCTCGATTAACATGAAGTAGAAGGAGAATAAGCGTTTGTAAAAAAAAAAACGTTTGTACATGAGTAGAGAGAGCTACGTGAGTGCAACACATCAGATTTTTTTTTTAAATGACTAACAATTTTAGTTGTAATAGATAGCTTTAATATATTTGTCTGACTAACAAAATGTAGATATAGTTAAGGCACAAGTTACGACATCTCAAGTAGTAAGCCGCTTTGGTTGTTGTTGTTTTTTCTAGTGGTCAAGCAAACATCATGGAATTTCAAAGCCATTATATAGCGATTCGCTTTTTAAAAATTTGGCTATGGCTTTAACTTACTGTATCCTTATACCTGCAAGGTATGCGTAAATTTATAAAGAGGGTTTATCTCGATTAACAAGAATAAGTTTTGCAAGAATGGTTTGCAGAAGAGTGGGTAGAGAAAGTCGTGTGAATGCAACACATCAGATAATTTTGCCGTGTTTTCAAGGCAAATGATCGCTGAAAAAGGCTGGTGCTCGTAACTGCTCGATTACCTAAACTAGATGGCCTCTCCCAGTCAGGAGTGGAACCCGTTCCCTCCCTATATGTGGCCCACGCCCTGAGCTTCAAGAACCTCGTAAAGCCGAACAACAGGTGCTGGTTGCAGAGTCGGCCAGTTCTGACCATATGGCCGCGCCCAGCGCCAATTCAACCAAAACACAACGGAAGTCCTACAAGTTACATTAGGTACATTCCTCAACATCGTCTTTAAATAGTCCAAAAATAATGAGCCAAAATTATTTCAGAAACATCTTCTCAGCTTTACTATGGAAACATACAATCCTGTCATTCAGAAACACATGACATTTTGGCTATATATGCTGTTAGCCTAGACACCTCATTTTTAGAAATGTGTGTGCTTCTGTCTGTGAACAGCTTAAGGAACACTGAACTATCATGCCCAGCGAGCAGTTCAGCATTTAACAAAAGAGGCCAGGACCAAGAGAAGCAATCCAGGACTGAAAGTGCAGATGATTATGACCCTGGAATGTACTGAAGTGTATCAGAATTTAGTGCTCAAAATTTAAATCCAGTTTTCTCAAAACAACATTTTTGAATACTTATGTATCTTTTTCTCGAAAGTATGAGAGGTAGAGAGCTGAAATTTTCAGTACATGTATACAACACGTACTTAAACTTTCTTAAGCACAATCATAATTTTATAATGTATATTAGTGATATTAAGAAAGCAACAACATTGCAAATTTTCCACAGTTGTACTTTTTTGACTTTGCAAATAATTTTGTTTTAAATTTATAGTGAATTGATATACATAACTAAATAATTGAGGTTCAGAAGATAGCTGATTGTACTAAGAACTCACATGACGAATTCACATGTTTTAAGAGTAAATTTTATTATTTTTCTGCTGAATGAAATAATTTTACGGACTCAACAACGTAAGCTATCAATACAAACAAACACTTGAAATAATTGTCATTATTTATAGAGTAATTCATACAATTTCAGAAAAAAGCACTGAGAAACTTAAGAACACTCGTAATTTAACACACTTAAAGCGTAATCTCCATGTGTTGAGACTCCCTTGTCCCCGGAACTCAAAATTGAAAAGTCCAGCATCTTCCAAGCATACGACACGAAGATTTTCAAGAAAATCAGCCTACCCTAAACTACAACGTGAGAATTACTTGGAATGGGGTTTTTTGATGAAAATGACATTTTCGATTTTATTTATTTATAGAAATTGAAACAACAAAAACAACTCCCCGTGTTTACGAGCTGCCATCAAAGACAAGGTAAAACAGACAAATTATAAATATTTTCTCTATATCAAAAACATTAACACTACTGTAAAGATAACAACATAATATCGACAGTTCAATTTTTTTCATTTAACATAATAGTAAAAACGAAAATCTGATGTGTTACACTCACATGACTTTCTCTACTCTTGTACAAACTATTTTTTTACAAACGCTTATTCTCCATCTAATTCATGTTAATCGAGATGTTAATCTTATTGCTAATTTTCTTGTAGGTGCAAGGGGAATTGCTAGGCTTTAAGCGATAGTCAAATATTTTAAGAGTTGGTTGCTATGTGGAGTATTCCATTCTCTTTGTATCTCCAGGACATAAAAAACGAATAACGAATTCCCATTTGAGAAAAAGTATAAGTATTGGAAAATTCAAACCTAATAGCAAGAAAAATCTCGTAAATTATTTACTCGATAACAAAATGTATATGACATAAATTGTGTGTTTTAACATCTGCATTTTCTATGTAGAAAAATGTTGTCTATATCTTACGGTTTACCAGCTATGCCAAAGCTATTCAGAATGAAAAGGACTTTTGCGGACATTCCCAGAAAATTGAAGATATACATTTTATTTGTCATAAAATATCTTAACTATATATTTTAATCAAAATCTTTAAAGCCATTTTTGAGAAAATTAAAACTTTAGAAAAAGTTCCATGTAAAGGTAGTCTGCGGTGGGGGGGATTCTCTTGAAAATCCTTGTGTTGCATCTTTGTCAATTTTGGTAGTTACAACTTTTCGTTTTTGAGTTGTACTGTTCACAGAGACTCACAGAACTTTCTCTAAAAATGTCTTTTTTGGATTCAGGAGTCTCAAAACGTGTATTTAGTGAAATTCGATATCGAAGTTTTGTGTGGAGTACAAGACTACCTCTTACCTACCATAAGTATGTGATAGAGAAGGTAAAAATGTGATTTTTGGTTTCGGGTAGCGTATTATGCACGTTCGTATTAAATTTATTAAAATATTCAGAAGATAGTGTCTTGTTAAATGCATACATCCTCAATGATCATAAACCTTAAACTTTCCGCTACCCAGTTACATTCAGAATGTATCTATCTTTTAGAGTAACTTTGATATAAAGCCTTGAAGTCGGCTCCTTCTGTTTTAATAACCTTGTATTAAGTTAATTGATCTTAATCATTGTGTGTAACGTGTAAGAATTCCGAGTGTGTGTTTATAATGATTTTTACAAGCCAATTGACTCTCATAATGCGATTCTCAATATATGAACATCTGACAATAGGTTTTAATAGACACATCCTGCAAGATGCATATAGAAAACACCCAATATTAGAAAATTGTTCCAAATTTAGAGTTTCGAGACGGGCGAAACCAAGTTCAATGAACTGCAAAGCTTACACCTGAATAATCGGAGAACAATGAAGCACCATTAACATAACTGCGATTGTTGTTCGCACATGTGTGTGTGTGCGCTCGAGCTATAAACCTGTAAAAATGTAAATGCGGCCAAAGAACTGCACCCCAACGTCGCTTTGCAAGTCAAACGAACACCGAATGTACTGTTAGTACGTGTTTAAATAACAAAAGACATTAGCAATGCTGCTGCAAAAAAAATTGAGAGTAATGAGAGCGAGAACACTACAAATAATGTCACACAACTATGAGATCTGGGTTTCATACACAGTAAGACCACAGGGCGTTTGATTTTATACATGTTTCATTCATATCACGTAATTTACTAAGCTAACTGTAATGAAATGCTGAATTTCAACCAATCACAGTCGCATTTATCGATAATTTTGTGAGGTCATTCCTTTTTTTTATCCAGAATTCACCAACTACTGATAATTTTTTCTCCTATATACATTTTTGTCTTTCTCTACCACGTTCTAGTAGGAACAGAGGGTATTGCATTGCACCAAAAACTTAGATACCAAGATTTCACCGGAAATGTACGTTTTGGGGCTCCCTGAAACTAACAAACAAACAAAAAAGCGTATTTTGAAAAAGGTCCGTGTTGAGTCTCTGTGCGCGTGTCTGTGAACAGCATATCTCAAAAACGAAAAATACCAAACTTGGTATCAACTTTTGTACCTCCCAAAGATGCGAAAATCCCCAACCAAAATTATCCTTTACATGGAATATGTTTTGAAACTTTTTATTTTTCAAAAAAATAATTCTAATTTTGATTTAAAAAAACATATATTAAATATATTTACATGATAATTTACATTTATATCTTGAATTTTCTGTGAAAAATATGTAAAGTCCTTTTCATTTGGCAGGCATTTTGTAGAAGCTTTATAACTGGTAAACCTTAAGCGATTGACGAAAAAGTATTTAGCAAAAACAAAATAACAAAAAGAAAGTGGATTTATTTAAGACATATAATTTATTTCAAATAACTTTTTTGCGGCATAAGCCATTTCCGAGATATACGTTATTAATGTTCGACGGTTCGATTTGTCATTATTTTGAGTCTTGTCGAATTTCAAGACTATAGCCATTGCATAGAAAAGTATAGAATTTTAAGGACAGCATATAGCGTCCAATTCTGAAACATTTGACTATCGCTGTTCCCTTTGTATCTATAACTGAATGTATAATGTAGCTATTTCTGCAAAGGTTTATTTGGTTTAAAATGAAGTATAACCACTAGTACACCATATACGACTAACGATAGATGAGTGAAAGGCTGGAAGGCAACAGTTTTTTCATGGTCACGTTAGTGAAACGGGACTTGTATCGTACCTTTCCAGTATTTACATTTGGAACTTCTTTCGCTTGCGTCTCGTAAACTCGCAATCTCAGCATGTATGCTGATAGGTAAAACAAATAACTGGACGGAATTTGTAGCATAGTGTCTCCACTTAGCACTCAACTATGCAAATTCTGTGATCTTCCATCTCGCGTGCAAAGGACGCACAAAATGTCCTAGTGAAAAACGGTTCTGCACCACCGCAGTACATGGAGTCTGAGAGAAGTTCAGTTCCGCACCTCCCCTTTGAGACAAGGAGCTCGCTGAATTAATCATGATGTCATTCATTTAAACCAACTGGGGTAAAGACCAGATAAATCTGAAGACTGGTATATGCACGGCCATATATATCACTTGAAGATCTGAGCAATCTCACACTCTCTTGTGATGTTACTAGTAACTATTTCACTCTTACTACATCACACTATTTTTACCAATAAAAGAAACGGTGTGTTTCAGCCTATCATGACTGCATATCCCCACAATTTTGCCATCTCCCTAGCGTATAAAAAATGGAGCTGAATCAAGAAAGTCTTCTTGGCTAGTAATCGTTAATACAGTTCAAGAAACACTGTATGGTTTAAAGGTATTGGAAAATTCAAACCAATAACAACGGATATCTCGGAAATGGCTGCTACCACAAAAAGCATTTTGGAATAAATGATGTATTTTAAAGAGATGTGCATTTTCGTGAAGTAAACTTTTATCTATCTCTTATGGCTTACCATTTATACAAAGATTTACAAAATTCATTCCGAAAATTCGCGATTTTCATGAAAATAACCTGTAACATATGGTATTTAATGAAACCTTTAGAATCATATTTGATAAATTGGACATTATTCCGTATCCGGGTAGCTATGAGATGTTACGAAACTTATGGAACCGTCATTCACGCTTTTAGGAAGCCACTTATCCTTTCTGAATGTCGTAATGCGCCGATTGTTTGACGTTTTCAGAACATTTATGAAATATATTGCGAGCTTTATTCAGTTTTCACAAGCAACATACTTTTAGCAGAACACGCATCTCAAACGAGGCAATCATGGTGGCGTTGCTGTCGATGTGATTCTGCTGTCAACATTGCTGTGAAAAATTAGCGAAAGGTATATGTGCTGCCAACACTTGGCAGAACAGCCGACATCTGAGAGAGAAATGGATAACAAACAACGAACTCTGAACTCTGAGGGATGCTCTTTTTTTAGAAGGTGAGGGTAGAGGAGCACTTTTGCAATGAAGATGGAAAACACGCGCTTACAAAGTAATTTTATTTGTTTAATGGTACTAATACAGAGAATGAATTTTAATGCACTTATTCTTAACGTATTTAAGGTCAGAAAATCGGTGTAACTTAAAAAGAATAACGTATGAAGAAATTCAACCATTAATAACAGATATTTCGCAAACGGCTGGTGCCACAAAAAGGTTTTTTGAAATAAATTGTGTTTTTAAAGAGATCTGCCTTTTTTTTGTGTAGTGTGTTTTCGTCTATCGCTTAACGTTTACCAGTTTCACAAGATTATACAAAATTCCTTCTAAATGAAGAGGACTTCCAGAAAATTCAAGATATACATTTTGTTTGTCATGCAAAAAGCTTTAATAAATGGTATTTTAATCGAATAGCTTAGAATCATTATGTATAAAATAAAAAAAATCGAAAAATGTTCCAAGTAAAGGGTAGTTTGGGGTGGGGATTTTCTTGAAAATCTTTGAGTCGCATCTTTAAAAGATATTAACCTAAATACCAGGTTTGGTATTATCCGAATTTTTGTTTTGGAGTTATAGCATTCACAGTCACTCCCGGGCCTTTTTTTAAAATGCTGTCTTTGGATTCAGGGTGTCTCAAAACATGTATTTTCATTGAAATCTCGATATTCAATGTTTGGGTGGAATGCAATATCTTCGCAACCTGTGTACGTGGCAGAGAAAGTAAAACAGTCATGAATCTGAGGTGACATTAGTTGCACGCCATGTTATTCCTCACTGTTTACGTGATCTGGTATTCCTGCAAATCTTATACAATATGCTCTTATCTCGCCACTTTAGCTACCTTTTGCATTGCTTCGTGACATTCCGTTAGCCACAATTTTTTTTATTACGTTGGCACTAACACCTTACAAGATGTCAGCCATCGCTAAGCCGTCGCCAAGAAGGGTCCAATATTATGAATAGAACAACTTTAAGAAGTTAGCACATGAGAAACGTTTGTTGCGCTACGTATGGAAAGTCAGTTTGAAGTAGTTTGTGTTGAGAAAGTTGTATTATATTTCAACTGTTGAGGAGCCGAACTTGTAGTAGTTGTAACCGCACGTATGGTACCCAGTTTCCGGTAGCCTTCGCCCCAAATGTATTTTCAGGTGGCCTTTGCCCCAAGTTTAAATATTATTACTGTTTCTTTAAATATTATATATTTATGTTTGCCTCGGCTGCGTCAGTATTTGTTAGAGTCACGTTTCTCTTAGCAGGGCGTGATGCGACAATAATGTGGGCTTACACAGATTATAATTTTACTTCACTCCTTTCATTAATACTTGACACGATTTAAATAACGCTTCACTGATATAGAGAGCTGTGAGATTCTTTTTATTAATTAATTACACTTTTTAACACGTAAACTTACTTTTCGTCTCACACGAATACATACTATATTTCTTGAGACACTTTAGTAATGCTGTCTGCAGGCAACTGACTTCTAGATTTGTAAATTTTGCTATATTTCAGTTTCTGATTGGCTAATCCTACTGCAATAGAATATGTGCATTTAACTAAAGCTTTTTCTGGTTGTTGCTTGGCTATTTTTAAACTGTCTCAAAATTTACATTATTGTTACTCCAAGAATCACAAGTAGTACTGTTAAACTTTCTTACTCATTATTGCCTCAAGGTTACCTCATTGTTACCTCATTGTTAGCAACTTTTAACTTATTATTCTCACAGCTCCTACATTATTAAACTACGTAATATATTCACATAGCATATTACACATGGATACAATAACATAAGCTAATGCAATGACTGTTACATACATTTTACAAATTATTACATACACATTGCTTCAAGGCGAGCTGTCATTGAATTTATATATTATATAATTTGACTAAAATCATTTAAGTGTTAAAAACACTGCCTCACACACTACCCAATAGAGTGTACATATCAAAAAACACCAATTCCGTAAGTTTTGTAAAATCTAATACCTTCTACCCGATACGGAGTAATGTCCGATAATTGTTTTTCATTTAACGGTAGTTTGTGGTGAAAGGATTCTCTGCTGAAGATGCTGAAGTTTATAAGTTATGCTGTTAAAACACACACACATACATGGATACAGTTTTAATTCACTGGACCTCAAAACGTGCATTTACGGTAAAATCTCTATATGGAGATTTTGGGTGGAATTCAATGCTTTCGAGGTTGAACATCGTCTTAAGACACTTTTTAATGCTAAACATCGTCTTCGCAACATAGCTGCCATACTTAGACTTGGTTTAATTTCAACCACTGTGTGAACATCGTTTCTGCAGTGGGCTCTAAATGCTCCGCTCTGACACAAAGGAACATATTTTCGGTTCGGGTTGGAATGTCTCATTTTACATGCACTACAACCCAGAAGAAGCGAGTCTTGCATACAAAAGCTTCTGTCTGCTACATCAAGCGGATTCCAGGAAAGCGACGCTGGGTCATCTAAATTCACGACGCAGCAAAGTATTCCCGCCATTTGTAGAAGTGAACGTCATTCACTCAGGCTTCCAACGTCTGCACAGGATGCACGTTTTGTACCGGGAACAGTTCTAGCCCTTGTCGGCGCATTCATCTCTGGAGAGACTGGCGATTTCTGCAGAGAAATGTATAAAATATTTCGTAACAGGAAGATTATTTCCACCGCTCTGTCCCCGCTAAGTGGCTAACTTTGCTAACAGATTATAAATCCACTGAATGCTTCTTCTACTATCTCTGTGTTCAAAGTAATTCATCACGCTTCCATCCAGTAAAAGCTAAAGGAACTGAAGAACGGAAAGGGACCTCGAAGCCGAAGCAGAGCACCGCACGCAGGCGGTCCGGCCCTTTGTGCTTCTCCTTCTCATACAACTCATACAAGAGTATGAAGTAAATAGTGACAACTTTGGTGCACTATCTTTGCAGTTATCACGCAAGAAGTGAGACAGATTAAGGAAACTGGATACCGAAATTTGTCTTTAGAAAAAAATAACTTCTTTAAAGTTTTAATGGGAAAAATATCTTCAAATGTTGTAAAGGGCGGTTATGGTTTCTGGTCATTTAAATCCCAAACCCGACTCTTAATGGATTACGCAGGTGTGTGCTACAGTGTATGATTTTTTCAAACTTGTTTTTCTCGTAATCTTATTTTCTTACATTTTCTCCAGTTTAAAATGTTGCTCGTGATGCAAGTTTCGTTAAGTATTCGCGTACACAAACGTGCATAAAAAGTTGTCCGTTTCCCTATATCGCAATGGTAAGGTTTCCACGTTCAGCTAATGAAACATGGACACCACTCAGCCGGTATCACTTCTCTATGTCACTGGCGTAGAAAACAATACAGGAGCATAACAATGAACCAATGAAAGCTGTTATAATTGATGTGAAATGAAGGGGTGGTTCAGATACCGCCTCTATGAAAGATTTCACTACTATTAATCCACAACATAATTCGGCCTTCTAGAAGAAGATTGAAGAATTATTTCGAAATGTCGTTAAACTGAAGAACGGATATGAGAGTTTTCATCGGCGACATAAGTTAGGTTATTCAACTGAGGGGGATGCGTCGCGCAGTGCAGCCTATAGAGATCAATTGTGGCTACTATCACCCAGGAGGTGAAGGAAATCCAGAAACAGAGGTCACGCTGACAGAGGGTGTGGCGAGATTAGTCAGTACCAACATAAACAGCTGCTTTCCATTATGAGCCTCATTTTATACACGACTGTATACGTTCTTTGAAGCTGGGTGAAGAGATTTATTGATCCTTTTCTTGAATTCATGTATAATTTTGGGTTTAGGGTATTAATAATTTAATATATGTCACATACTTTTTGTTTTTTTCCAAGAAAAAGTTTAGTTATATACCCTTGATTGTAAAGAACTAGTTTGAAGAATGATATGCAACATTTAAAAGTTTAAAGTGATTTCATCACGATCATTTCACGCCAGACTCGATTTTCACTTTTTGCAAACTACTTTCTTGGAAAGTTAGGTACATAGGACCAAGAAAAAATATTATTTTCTGCTATAATTATGTTGAACAGCTATATGTTTTGGGTTGAAATTTGTAGAAATTAGCAACTTCTTACCGAATGTCCTACAACTGCATACTCGTATCAAACATTAGGACTCGGTTATGGCATTTGTACTCGGCCACACTCAACCATATGCGTAGGTTATACCTACTCGCACTATCTCTTATTTTAAATTCGTTTATTCAGAGTTACAGGCGTCATGGCACATACTCCCATTTATAAATAAATAAATTGATGATCTATGATGGAAGGAGGAGAAGCGGAATGACCGGATGGGATGGATGACTAATAGCAAAGGAGGCGGTAGCTGGTGGACGGTGCGAGAAGTATGGTGCCCTGAAGAAGAAAGTGAGGAGATCGGTGCAGATATAAGGGAGGAGTATAAGTGGGAGTTATTGTCGGCATGAAGAATAGTTTTGGTGGTTATTGAATAATAGATGTGAAACTGAAGTGTATTGTCAAATAGTTAATATGATATCAATATAAATCATTATCAGATTACTGATGTGAAATGGAAGTGAAGTGTAAATTTAATAATTGTGAATTTAGTATGTATTTTAGTGCTGATAACTTAGAGTAGAAGAGTGAATTGACTTTAAATTAAAATTTAACTAATTAGGGTTATTAAAGCAGACATGGATAAAAAAAATTAGCCATAAATGAATTATTATAAATTATTTGTTTATTATAGTGTTAGTTTTGTATTGGAGATGCTGGATACCAGTACCTAAATTGTCGGTTTCCGGCGTATATTTAGTTAGAATTTATTTAGATGGTTTAGTTAGATAGCTACCAGTAGAAATGTAACTGTGTGTCTATTTGTTAGTGGGTGAAAATTTAAACATTTTGTTTTAGTTACTTTTACTATAACTTTTTTGTATTTTCTTTCTGTTTATTAGTTATAGTTAATTATCTTACAATGATAATATAACTGTATTGTATTTATAAACTAAAAATTTGTTAATACACGTCCCAGTTTAGGTAACAAGGTGCCGGATGGAATATTACTGATTTTATTTATATACTCTGAGGCGATAATTCTGATGGTCAGAAAATAAATAGTTTGATTTCACTCATTAATATATTATCAGACATTAACTGAAATCAAAATTGACCAAATTCCACAGTTTCAGCATTATAGAATTGAAATTAGCACCATTAGAAAGCCCGTAGAAAACTACCACTATGTTATAAACCTTGTATATATTGAGTAATAAATGAGCCCGTAATCATGCAGTGTTACTTGCAAGATTTTCCGCAGAAAATAAAGTTTAGAGACCATTCCTGTAATTGTTATATTTCAAACGCGGTGTCGTGGGTAACGCATTGTCGTTGTCTACAGTTAGGAGTTTCGGCGAGCCGTTGGTGATACAGAACGTCTTTTAAAAGGCAGTTAAAAACTACAAAATGTTTGAAGTAACCAATGAGAAATCACAATAAAATAGCAGAAAGGAAAATAACCAATGAGAAGATGATAAAGATTGGGGACGTGCAGATATCACAAAGGTTTGCTGCTAACAATATAAAGATTATGGGGGAATAAAAAAAGTCAGTCAGTCCAGGTTTGTCAGTTGAGTTCGACGTCCAAATCTGTGCGTAACAAGTCGAGTCCCGTGGCGCTCTGAAATCGTGTAACAGTTACGTTTCGCGAGCCGAGATTTTAATTCCTCGTAGTTTATATCAATGGTAGAAAATAATAAGACATAGGAAAGTATTGTAATCTATAAGCAGTTAAACAAGTGAAGTACTAAGTATATGATTATTTCTGGCGTTGAAAAAAAGTCAAGTGTTAGATCAAAAATTGGCGCGCGAGAACCTAGTATGTCGGGGAAGTAAAAAAACAAAAGAATGGCAGATTAGCAAAGGGAATGTTTATTAGTGCGGCATAATAAACTTGCAAGTGGCATAGTGATTCTGACAGCATCATTGAAAGTGAATTATCGTGTTTTTCCTTAATGCACCATATACCTGCATCCCGTATCCTTGGACATTACCCACAATTACTTTTCATAGCCGAGAAGAGAAGGGTCGATCCTGAGATTCAACCTGGACCCTACAACTGTGACGACTCTGCTGGACCGGGCACAACAACAACAACGATATTATCACAGGTAATAAACCCACTTCACCATCGACGAAAAGAAAAACGCTACAAGTCCTAATTTTATTTTTACAAACTTCTGAATTATGCTCTCACTCAGGTTTTATATATTTATATATTTCCGGTTTCTAAGAAATATATTTTGAACTCTCCCAAAACACTCAGCAGAACGTACGTAGCATTGTACTCGTTATTATGCTGTTTCCTGTACTGGGAACATCTTCATTTGTATTTTGCATTAGTAAGCCTCCTTGGCAAGAGATATCGAGAGTAAGACTTACCTCATCAGTGATGTCACCCAGATGTTGGACGTCCTCAGTCTCGAGACGTTCCTCCCGCTCCTCACGGCTTGTCACCTTACGCTCCTTCACCTCCTTGACAAGGCCACCCGCAGGACTCGGCACTGCCACCCAGTCCGGCCCAGGAGCATCGTCCCCTCCCAGAGTTCGGTGCTGAAACACATTTATCACTACTTAGCTAAGGCATGAAAATATGATCAATAAAATGTATATCTTGACTTTTCTGGGAAGAGCCTGTGAAGACCTCTTCATTTTGAATTAATTTTGTGTAGGTAGTTAGTCAAGCAAATATCTTAAACTTAAGGTATTTTAATTAAAATATTTTGAGAAAATAAAAGCTAACGACATTTTTCCAGTAAAGGGTTATAGTATTTTCTTGTGAACCTTCGTGTCACATCTTTGGAAGATACCGAGCTTAAATACTAAGTTTGGTTCATATCTAACTTTTCGTTTTTAAGTTATGTTGCTTACAGACATATGGACATTTCTACGAACATTTTGTATTTAGGGGACCTCAAAACATTCATTTCCAGTTATTCTCTATATACCATTTTGAGGCAGTATTTTTAACACTTAAATGGTTTTAGTCAAATTATATAATAAAAACTATAATAACAGCCCGCCTTAAAGCAATATGTATATGTAACCATATATAAAAAGTGTACATTACAGTCATTGTATATGTTTATATTACTGTATACATGCAATAATCTTATCTGAATGTATTACGTAATTTAATAATGTAGGAGCTGTGAGAATAATAGGTTAAAAGTTGCTAACAATGAGGTAACCTTGAGGCAATAATGAGTAAGAAAGTGTAATAATGCTACTAGTCATTATTGGAGCAACAATAATGTAATTTTTGTGACAGTTTATAAAATAGCCAATCAACAACCAGAAAAAAGCTTAAGTTAAATAAACGTATTCTATTGGATTAGGAATAGCCAATCAGAGACTTGAAATACAGAAATTTACAAATTTAGGCGGTAGAAATCATGTCAGTTGCTTGTAGACAGCGCTCATAACTGGACGTGTTGGTTGTAGGCAGTGTTCCTAACCGGACGCGAGATGCGACCTCGAGAAATTTAATACGTATTCAGTGTGAGACGAAAATAGTTTACGTGTTTAAAAAATGCAAGTATTTAATAAAAGAATCTTACAGCACTCTATATCAGTGAAGTGTTATTTAAATCGTATCAAGCATTAATAAAAGGAGTGAAGTGAAATTATAATCTGTGTAATTCTACATTCTTCAGTAGCACTATTCCCAGTTAAGACATTCGTGTCTCTAAAAAAAATATAAATACTGACGCTGCCGAGGCAAACATAAATATATAATATTTAAAGAAACAGTTAAATTACAAAGTTAATAATTTAAAATTTGGGACGAAGGCTACCGGGTGCCATACGTGGTTATAACTACATCAAGATCGGCTCCCCAACAGTTGAACTACAATACAACTCCTACTTCAAATTGGCTCCCAAAGCATGGGGCAAATAACAACATAAAAATAACAATACAACAAAATAACTTCTTCAATTTTTGGGTGGAATACAATACTTCCTCTAGTTTCCATTAGTAGGTGCTAGAGAAAGCAATAAGAAAAAAAATTGCAGCAGAAACCTACACTTGATTAACTAAAATAATATCTGGTATTTCTTGATACTATATGCAGAAAAACTGTTTGATTCTAACGGAAACCAAACGCACTCTGATGTTAATCCTTCATTCCTTTGGGAACGGGGATGAGCAGTTCCTGAGAAGTAGTACTTATATTACGATACGAGTACATCTTTGGAGAAAGAGGAAACCGAGAATCTACAATGGGCTTAACACATGCGTATTGCGTATACTATTCTTTTCGAGGGTAGTTAATAATAGAAATAGTGTTTGTTGAACATGTGATTCCAGTAGCAGGGTAACCAACATTTAGGTATAGGTTAGCGAGCTACACAGATTTATTGTGGCTACCATCTCCCAAAAGGAAGGGACGAAGTGAAGGAACCATAGGAGGCTACAGGCCGCAGGCAGACTAGCCATAGAGACACGCGGAAGTCCCTAACAGTTCCAGATTCGAAGACCAGTCCCACTGTTAAGAGTTGCCTAGAGAGGATCGACAAAGCAGCCCTGTACTGTCCACGGGGAGTACTCTTTCCTTTGAGCAAGCATCTGCACCATCTGTCCGGCGTCGCCATACGCCACGAAACTTAGAAGCACACCTGAAAGATGACAAGGAAACGGAATTAAAGAGAAAGGATTGAAATAGAATAATGACAGATGAGAAACCACTCCAGCATTTGCCTACCGACCAGAGAAGACCACGAAAAACCCAAGAGTGGGTGGTCGAAGGGAATCGAACCTGGTACCTCCTGAATACGAGCCTCACGTTACTATGGAGCTGTCTCGTTCGGTTAACCAACATTAATATTGGTGGCGAACTGGCGATCGATTATCCACTCCTGGCTGTTGACCTTAAAACATTCAAGAACTTGCAGCTCATACTTAGCTGCTACATGAATTAAATCGTAGGTATATATTAACAAATAAAATAGTACATTATGCAACACGACTATAATGATACCAATTAAGACACAGTATATTTATGAAATAAGAAGTAGGGAGTTTCATAATTTCCATACGAATGTCTTAATTACTATTATAGGCAATACTTCCCCTACCTGCTCTACATAGTAGAGAAAATAAATATGATTTTTTTGGATTCAGGAAGCCTCAAAACATGCATCTCCGGTGAAACCACGATATCGACTTTTTTGTTGAGACGCAATACTATACGTAGTAGGGAAAGTAAAACATACTATGGTCGAAAAATAATTTTTTAGACAGCATGGCCTAAAAGTAGAACTTCTAACACAGTACACACGACCTAAAAGCTTTAAGTGCGATAATCTTCATCGTGACCAACTTTGGTTTCAAGTCCAATCACATGGCAATTACCCTGTATTTGCACATGTTTGATATCTCGACTTTGTTTGATTAGGTTTTTACTTTTCATTATGTCCTTTTACATGATTAATTTCTCATGGCACTCGCGTTATCTGTTCACAATACAAATCGTCATACTTCAATTTATGCCAGTTCGTTGTAGAGTTAACCTATATGTTATACTGGCAGCTTTCTCTGATCTAAAACGTCATTCTTTTATCTACGATAAACCAGATAAAGATTCCAATTAGGGAGGGATTCAGAAGAAAATGAAATGGACGTGAAATTACAGAAGCAGCAGGTAGAATAACACTAGAAGTACTTACTCAAAAAATCCAAAAAGCAATATGATATAGCATGTAATCGCTTCACTGGCTGGTGTAAGACAAAGTACGGTGAAAATAATTTCATTGAAAATGACTGCTAGCGAATCAACAAACCATCTTACATCTCTCTTTTTAACGTCATTTCTCTTGTTTCAAGAACGTGTTGTAAACGTGATCTCTGTTAGTTTTAGGAATCAATATGTTATTGATATTTTACAAATTCGAGCGCTGTCTAAAAATCTGATGTGTTACACTCACATGACTTTCTCTACTCTTGTACAAACTTATTGCTAATTTTCTTGTAGATGCAAGGGGAATTGGTCAGCTTTAAGCGATAGTCAAATATTTTAAGCGCTGGTTGCTATGTGGAGTATTCCATTCTCTTTGCATTACCAGGACAAAAAAATGAATAACGAATTTGGAAAATTTAAGGGAATAACAAGCAACATCTCGAAAATGGTTCACCCAACCAAAAAAATGTATATGACATAAATTGTGTATTTTAACGCGATCTACATTTTTTGTGTAGTAAAATTTTGTCAATCTCTTATGGTTTACCAGTATTACAAAAGTCGTTCAGAACACTTTTAGAGACATTACCAGAAAATTCGAGATATACTTTCATTTGACATGAAAATATCTTAAACATATAATATTTTAATCAAAATCGTTAGAGCCATTTTTGAGAAAATTAAAATTTTCGAAAAATCTTCCATGTAAAGTGTAATCTGGGGTGGGGGAATTTTCTTAAAAACAGTCGTGTCGAATCTCGTGAAAATACTGAACCTAAATATCAAGTTTGGTGTTTATCCTACTGTTCGTTTCTGAGTTATGCTCCCATTCTATATTGGGCGTGAAAGTCCGGTAATTTTACTCAGAGGCCTCTTTATTAGGCTTGAGGTTCTTTTACGTGCCGTAAATCTATGACACCGGACCACCGGCTTTACTTTCCTTCCGAAGGAAGCCATGCTAAGGATTTTTACGCCCGAAAAAATTCATCGCCCTCCGCCGGGTTTGAACCCGCGACCTTGGAAACTAGAGGCTAGCACGGTACCTCTAGTCCACGGAGGACGACATAGAGAAAGTAAAAATAGTATATTCCACACATGTTAAAAGTGGTTTTATTTTGCTGGTGGGATTGCGAAACTCGGCCTGCTCTAAATAAAACTCTACTTTTACCCGTTGTATCATAATCCAGTATTATTTTTATTCTTGAGCGGACTTGGGGGATTGTAAATTCATACACCTTATATGCTACCAAGCAAAGCATTTTTTACAGGTGCAAGTTATATATTTGCAATGTACTCACTTAAAATGGAAATTAATTGCTATTCCGTGCAGAAAACAGGAAATACACGATAAGAAACCTGAACTAACTCTGGTACAAAGAAAGATATCTCCCATACAAGCACAATATGTACACACTAATACAATATTCTACGTAAATTTATAGCGCACTCGTTGCAAACTGCAGACTTGGTGCTATACATCTTCCATGGCGTTTTCTTGTACTTATTTATCTTGCAGCCTCCAGCTTGTAATTGTTTTCATGTTCAGGAAATGTATGGATAATAGAGGCTTATTAATCCTGAGATATTTTATGAGTGGCTTAATTCGTCTATCCGCATTCTTAAGCGCGACTTGCACACTTTTGGTTTTTCAATAAGGACTTTCAAGTCCGTAAATTATACTCACAACACCTGTCTTAGAATATTTTGACAACTTATCTATGAATAGGCAGATAAGAAATTGCATGTGATGATAAAATATTACAATGCTAAAATCTTTATTTTCTGTGCTACTTAACTATAACAAACCGAGCGAGGTTCGATTGCCCACTCTGATCTTGGCGTTTTAATAGTTTTGCCTGGTCGGTAGGGAATGCTAAGGTGGTTACTCATTTACCACGATTTCATTTTCATCATTTTCCTTTCGTCATATTTTCTCACCGTGTGCGATTCGCATTCAGGAGATCCCAAGTTCGATCCCCGGCGACCGCCCACTTTGAACCGCTGGTTTTTCGTGGTTTCCCCGCGTCGGCAAGCGAATGCTGGAATGGTTCACCTTCTACCACGACTCTCCTGCCGCCCATTACCTGTACCCATCATCTGTTTGAGGGTCATGGTGTTCGGCGGGTTGTGGCTGGAAGGTGTCTGTGCAATCTGTGAAAGTTTCATCCTGATGTCGTCCAGGGACGCTCGGCTGGAACCCACCTCTGGGTGTTTTCGGACGGAAGCTCCTTCGGGGGACCCACTCAGTGGGATGGCATTCATCTGGAAACATTTAGTGCCCCGACTGTGCTTGCGCCCGTCATCATCGGCATCTGGTCGCCTTTCGAGTCTCTCCGCTCATCCCTCCCTCCCGAGGGTCACGGTAGAAACACAGGTGCCGACTGGCCTGCGTACGGTGCGTTACTGTGTTTATTAGCACAATCCGAGCACGACATTAAAAGAAAAATGCTGAACTGTAGCTTACAACAAATTAAACACATGTGAATGAAGAGGTATACTTACGTAAAAATGAATGAGAAAAGGCAATGTACGAGGGGTGTTTTTGAAGTGTGGTCCGTTATGCAATAAAATAATAACTACTGAATATTTTGGTCAATTTTTACTTTCTCTACTACGTATAGTAAGTAGGGGAAGTATTCTATTCCATCCAAAAATTCGATACCGAGATTTCACCGAAAATATATGTTTTGAGGCCCGCTGAATAAAAAAAATATTTTTAGAAAAAGGCCCATGTGTGTGTGTGTGTGTTTTTCTGTGAACAGCATAATTCAAAAACAAAAAGCCGGAGTACCTTCCAAGGATGCGACACGAATATTTTCAAGAAGCCACCCCCCACCGAAACTACCGTTTACACAGAACATGTTTCAAAACTTTTGATTCTCTACAAAATGGCTGTAACGATTTTGATTAAAATACAATATATTAAAGACATTTACATGACAAATAAAATGTGTATCTTGAATTTTCTGGGAATATCCTATGAAGCCCTCTTCATTCGGAAGAAATTTTGTTTTGCACAATTGCTAAACGTTAAGCGATACTATACAAAAAATGTAGATCTCTTTAAAACATATATTTTTACTTCAAATAAGTTTTTTTGTGGCATAAGCCATTTCTGAGATATCCGTTGTTAGAGGTTCGAATTGTTCATTACTTGGTCATTCTTTAAGGTCGTGTCAACATTCAGCTGTTTCTCGCGATTGCTTGGAAACAGCATGGAATTTTAAGGCCAGTTAAACATTTGACTATCGCTGTTCTCTTTGTATCTATAACGAAATGTGTAATCTAGCTATTTCTGCAACGGTTTATTTGGATTAAAACGTAGTAGATAGAAAAATAAGCTGTAGTAAAAAATAGTTTGTTTAACCACTAATAAATGATAGAGGGTAGAGAAACTAGTGTGAATGTAACACATCAGATTTTTTTATTCCATTGCATATACCATAGGCTTTCCTTCTGCATAGATTTTAGGGTCAATTAAATTCTCATTCTGATCTAGAAAACATTTTAGAACCTCTTCCTAATAGAAATTCGCCGCCAATCCACTAAATAATGGTACAGTTTCTGAGACCCATTTTCCTGTCTCTAAGATTGTGAGACAGAAACAATTGCATTATTGGTATCGTTGCTTTCAGAAAGGGGATTCAAGCTAGTGATCCAGAAATCAGATTTTTTACCACAGAGTAGCTTCAGGAAAACAGTTATTGTGAATCTGCAAGTTAATGTGATATCAGCCAAAAGAGACGACTCATTATTTATGTCCTTCAAGAAGAAGACAGTTCATCCTTTTCCCCTGCCATGCACACGCCGACAAATGCAACTCATCTTATTGTCAATAGACTCATTACAAGAGCATCAGACAGTGTCAGAGATTACATCCTACAATTATATACAGATATGTATATTGTGGTATGTGGTTGGTAATATTGTAAGAACATATGTGGTTGGTAACAATGTATGGTGTTTGTTTAGGCAACTGTCGTAACCTCTTTTACTTTCACATAATTACGTGGGGTAGAGCATGGTACCGAAATTCTAAATCACCACATTAAAGTAACACGAGGTCCGACGGGGCAAGCTAACAAAGTTCCTAAATCACCTGAAAACGACCTAAATATTCATAAAATCATCATGGATCAGGAAGGAAGGAACTACCTACATTAGGAATTCACATAGTATAAGTTTAGATGGTAAGAATATATTGTTAATTAAAGATGATACATTTTATCTTCCTGCTTAACGAAGCGCCATGCCTAAAACACGTCTGCACTGTTCGCTGGTGACGCTAGAAGAGAGCGCCCTACACGCTAACACAAGATAAAACCAGTTTTACTCCCTCTCCTATTACGTCACTACCGGTCTGTATTACCAACCTAAACAAACACCATACATTGTTACCAACCACATATGTTCTTACAATATTACCAACCGCATGCCACAATATATATTATAATTCTGCAACACTGTACAGACACTTCTTAATTAGGTAAAATATTAAAGCTTTTTTAAATTTAATAGTTACGTTGTTTTTCACTTGGGTTGGTAGCTTATTATAATATAAGGCTCCAATTCTATATGGGTCCTTATTAGTTTGAATTTTATTTGAGCTAACCCTATGATAATCATTTGAACCTCTAGTATCATGGTTATGGCAGACTTTATTGAGCACATTATATTCCTTATTATTTTTAACAATTAGTATACTTTTATAAACATATAGTGAAACTACGGTTAATATTTTTGCCTTTATGAATGTCTCCCTGCATGACTGTCGGTAGTCGACGTTGTACATACATTGATACATTTTTTTTATTTTTAATATCTTATCCATGTTGAACTTACTTGTACCCCCCCCCCAAATTTCAATTCCATATTTTGGTAGCTGTCTTAGAAGGAATAGTCCCGAGTTGATTCTTTGCAAACAGTATCTACATGTATGTTATATGTTAGACCATCATCAATATTTATGCCAAAAAGTTTAAAGTTGTTCACCTGTTCCAAAGTGATATTGTTAATATTTATATTTATTTAGTCCGTAAGATGGTTGGGCTTTTGGAATACCATAATTTTAGTTTTGTCTACGTGTAATTTCAGTACACTATGTAGAAGGTATTGCGAGATTTCACCAATTGCAGTTGTCAGTTTTTGTTCTAGTGTATCTCTATTATCACTCCAACATATTAAAGGTGTGGGTAAATTATTTATATAAATCAAGGAAAGTGTGGGCCCAAGCACTGATCCTTGAGGTACACCGTACTTTACTATGTTATATTCTGACTTGACTGTATCTAAACAAAGAAACCACAGGGAAATGAAACGTAAAGTGAAATGAAATGGAGCAACAGAAAATTCGGGACATGTAATGATCTTTCCCAGCATTCGCCCGGCCATCCGGGAAAACCCCGAAAAACACCATGAATCATGAAGGTCGGCCACAGGAATCGAATCCATGACCTCTCGAATGCGGACCACAGACATTTCCGCTTGACATCCCAGTCGGTTATTTTAGTATCGTAAATTAATTTTTTTTAATTAAAATTGACACAAGCGCTACATTTTCTCACTTTTTCGTTTTTCGCCGCAATGTCTCCCGAAGGCTCAAAATTTCGTTACGCATAGGGGGATTGCGTTTCCGTGGGCAACATTTCAAAACGGGCCTACTTTTAAAATACCTCTCGTAGATTCCATTTGAACACACCAATTTTGATTATTTACCCCACTAATAGC
Source organism: Deroplatys truncata (assembly GCA_030765065.1). Classification (NCBI taxonomy): domain Eukaryota; kingdom Metazoa; phylum Arthropoda; class Insecta; order Mantodea; family Mantidae; genus Deroplatys; species Deroplatys truncata. The sequence goes on along the minus strand of CM060975.1, from coordinate 51,847,449 downwards.
TTTCGAGCAAAAATTCACACATAATGTGAATAAACTGCTAAATCTTGGGCCAAACGGTAAATATTATTCAGCATTGCTGAGATTATAACAATATCTACTTTATTATACCGGTTGGTACATACCTGCGTATTTGACCAAGAACAATTTTTTGCGTGAATTACAACTTCTCAATCGTTAAATACGCTAAAACAATATTATATTGTAGTTTAAAGTTAAATTAATTAGAGTGAAAGATAGTGAGATCAGTTCCTTTTGTGAGCACAAAGATAAAACATCTGCAAACTATTCCTCAGCAATGCAATTAGTACTGATGCGGACATCTAGCGGCCAGAGTGTAAACTTTCTGAAGCTGGCTTGCGAGCTACGTTTCTCAGTAATACTGCCTGTAAATGTTTTACCAGAAACAAACAAACGTTGCATATTAACCAGTTGAGTCAGGTTCATCTCTTGGGGGAGAAAAGCGGCATTATACTTTCTCTGCCACCTACCAATAATAGGTAGAGGAAGCACTTTATATCAAGATAGCACCACATATATCTTTTGCGATCCCTGAATTAAAAACAAAACAAATCTTATGTATTGCACTCATATGACTTTCTCTACTCTTCTACAAACTATTTTTACAAACGCTTATTCTCCATCTACTTCATGTTAATCGATATGTTAATCTTATTGCTAATTTTCTTGTAGGTGCAAGGGGAATATGGTAGGCTTTAAGCGATAGTCAAATGTTTTAAGAGCTGGTTGCTATGTGGCGCATTCCAGTCTCTTTGCATGTCCACGACATAAAAAACGAATAACGAATTCTCATTTAAGAAAAAGTATAATTATTGGAAAATTCATACAAATAACAACTGCTCATAAAAAATGTATATGACTTAAATCGTGTTTTAACGAGATCTGCAATTGTTATGAACTAACATTTTGTCTATCTCGTACGGTTTACCAGTTAAGCAAAATTCATTCAGAATGAAGACGAATTTTGGGGACATTCCCAGAAAATTCAAGATATAAATTTCATTTGCCATGAAAATATCTTAGCCATATGATATTTTAATCAAAATCGTTACAGCTATTTTTGAAAAAATAAAATTTTTCGAAAAAAGTTCCATGTAAAGGGTAGTCTGGGGCTGGGGATTTTCTCGAAAATCTTTGTGTCGCATCCTTGAAAGATACTAAACTCAAATACCAAGTTTGGTATTTATCCGACTTTTCGTTTTTGAGTTATGCTGTTCACAGACAGACACACGGACATGTTTCCAAAAATGCGGTGGCTCTAAGCGTCCCATGCTATATTGGGGTAAAAGACCGGAAAGTTTGTTCAGAGCTTCTTTACCAAGATTGAGGTTCTTTTGTGTGCCGTAAATCTACGACACTAGACCACCGACTTTACTTCCCTTCCCAAGGAAGCCATGCTAAGGATTTTTACGCCCGAGAAAAAACATCGTCCTCCGCCGTTTATGAACCTACGACTTCGGGAAATAAAGGTACCCCTAATACACGGGGGACGACGAGGTAAAGTAAAATTCAATGTGCTCCTTTTGAGGTATGCAGAAAAATTAAGTGGCAAAATCTGCAGTGTTTTACAGAGAAATCCTGACGTTAAAGTTTTGTGTTCTGTAGGTAAATATTTTCAAGCTAAAAACGTAGTGCTTCCTGAACAGATTTTCCCAAGTTAGTAAGTACTTTCAAATTTTGCCCAGTAACTTCTGTAGACGTGGAAATATCCTTCTCAGCACACAAACTTGCGTTAACCGATGAACGTCATAAGCTTGCCCCTCAGCATTTGGAGAAAATGAATACTGCACTGGAATTTACGATACTAAGCCCAGAAAACAGAAAATGGTTTTCTAAATACTACTGAAAAGTTCTTTACATTCAGGGATTTCTAATAATTTATTATTTTAGGCTCAAAATAAGCTCTTGTGTTGGAATTTTCAAACTTTAACAAATTTTTGGACTAAAGCATCTTTTACAACTCAGTTCATGGTAAATATAATCTTCAACGTTTGTAAAGTCTATTTAAATTTTATTTCATGAAAATTTAATCACAATTTCTAACATTTGAATGATTTTATTGTTTTTCAAAATATTCCTCTTTAACATCAATACATTTTTGCATTCGATGAAACCAATCCTTAAAGCAATGATGCCACTCTTCCTAAGGCAGTTCAGAAACCAGGTTTTTATAATGTTCCATGCTTCATCTGATGACGAAAAAGTGATTCCACGCATTTTATCTTTAATTTTTGGGGAAAAAATCACAAGGTGAAGTCAGAGTTGCATGGTGGAGGGTCCATGGTGCTGACCTTTAGGGCATCCAGACACTCAGTTGTTAGTTTTGCTGTATGCGACGATGCGTTGTTATGATGTAACATTATTACTTTCTCTACTACGTATAGTAAGTAGGGGAAGTATTGTATTCCACCCAAAAATTCGATACCGAGATTTCACAGGAAATACATGTTTTGAGACCCCTTGAATCCAAAAAAAACATTTTTGGAAATATGTCCGTGTGTGTGTCTGTCTGTGAACAGCATAACTCAGAAACGAACAGTCGGATAAACACCAAACTTGCTATTTAGGTTCAGTATCTTCCAGAGATGCGACACGAAGGTTTTCAAGAGAATCCCCCACCCCAGATTACCCTTTATAGGGAACATTTTTCGAAAACTTTAATTTTCTAAAAAATGCTCTAAAGATTTTGATTAAAATATCATATGTTTAAGATATTTTCATGACAATTAAAGTGTATATCTTGAATTTTCTGAGAATGTCTCCAAAAGTATTCTTCATTGTGAACGACTTTTGCATAACTGGTAAACCATAAGAGATAGACAAAATTTTACTACACAAAAAATGTAGATCGCGTTGAAATACAGAATTTATGTCATATACGTTTCATTTTTTTGTTGAGTGAACCATTTTCAAGATATTGCTTGTTATTCCCTTAAAATTTTCAGTACTTATTTTCTCAAATGGGAATTCGTTATTCATTTTTTTGTCTTTGATATGCAAAGAGTATTAATCTGTGGCAAAGGGAATGGTGCAGCACCTAGCAACAAGTTATTAAGAGATATGTATATGCTTAAAGGCTACTGTATTTCTATATTTCCCTTGTAAATATATATTCCCCTTACATATACAAGAAAATTAGCATTAAGATAGACTCTGCAAATGTTTATCTCTATTAACATGAAGTAGATGGAGAATAAGCGTTTGTATAAATAGTTTGTACAAGAGTAGAGAAAGTCATGTGAGTGTAACACATCAGATTTTTTAAAAAAAAACTGCGGTAAACAGGTATTTTTGTACCAATTGGTTAGTGACGTTAAGTCTATCTTCTAATGTTATAGTAGCAATCTTATTACCAGCACTGTAAACTCGTCGGACTTTTATAGCCTTAGATTTTCTGTTCTAAAGACCCATTGAGCCGATGGACTTTTCTTTTCAGGTTCATAACAATAAAACCAATATTCATCACCAGTATGGATATTCCAGCTTGGAATTTTCCTGTGTTTTTGTTGTTGCTTTAGATCGGTAGTCAGTTATGTGGAATTCATCGACTACAAAGTTTGAAATCACGTCAAACTGATGATGTAAAATGTTTTGGATTTGAATGTCCAATGTCGCCCGAATAAATTCTAGCATTGCTTGAACAGCGACAATATTTTCATCAATAACAGCAGTTCGTGGGCATGCTTCAGGAAATTCATCACTAAGAAAAAGCCGATCTCTTTTGAATTCGCCGTACCAATTATAGATTGTTAACTTAGATAGGGCTCCTTCGCCAAATGCATTTCTAAGCAGAACTTTACATTGTTTAGGCGTTTTTATGCGATTATATGATTTAAAATCGTAACAAAAATCATAGCCCGGAGTTGTTCTCTAGTCAATTTCATTTTTGGGTGAACGCAAAATTTTTAAGTTACGATAATTAACAAACTATTAGAACAAATAAATAACTACATGGCTATCAACTCACGAAACATTAGAAAGTAGCTGTCAAAGATAAACAAATTTAAACACTGCATTCTAACATTTTCAGTCTCGCCCTAGTAAAAGGAACGTACATGGAACATTTTAACATTATGTTAAATCATATATTAAATTTAATTTGAGAATGCTTATTTCAATAATTTTTAATTGCTTTTTTACTTTCTCTACTACGTATAGTAAGTAGGGGAAGTATTGCATTCCACCCAAAAATTCGATACCGAGATTTCACCGGAAATACATGTTTTGAGACCTCCTGAATCCAAAAAAAGCATTTTTGGAAACATGTCCGTGTGTGTGTCTGTGTGTGTGTGTGTGTCTGTGTGTGTGTGTGTGTCTGGTGTGTGTGTGTGTCTGTGAACAGCATAACTCAAAAACTAACAGTCGGATAAACACCAAACTTGGTATTTACGTTCAGTATCTTCCAGAGATGCGACACGAAGATTTTCAAGAAAATCCCCCCACCCCAGACTACCCTTTACATGGAAGAGTTTTCGAAAATTTTAATTTTCTCAAAAATGGCTCTAACGATTTTGATGAAAATATCATATGTTTAAGATAATGTCATGAGAAATGAAATGTATATCTCCAATTTTCTGGGAATGTCTCCAAAAGTATTCTTCATTGTGAACGACTTTTGCATAACTGGTAAACCATAAGAGATAGACAAAATTTTACTACACAAAAAATGTAGATCGCGTTAAAATACACAACTTATGTCATATACATTTCTTTTGTTGAGTGAACCGTTTTCGAGATATTGCTTGTTATTTCCTTAAATTTTCCAATACTTATACTTTTTCTCAAATTCGTTATTCATTTTTTTATGTCCTGGACATGCAAAGAGAATGGAATGCGCCACATAGCAACCAGCGTTAAAATATTTGACTATCGCTTAAAAGCTACCATATTTCCCTTGCATCTACAAGAAAATTACCAATAAGATTGACATCTCGATATCTCGTTTAACATGAAGCATATGGAGAATAGGCGTTTGTAAAATTAGATTGTAGAAGAGTAGAGAAAGTCATGTGAGTGTAACACATCAGATTTTTTTAATTCAAATTCTACAATGTTTACATTATTAAGCAACAGTTGCAGTACTGAAGTTATAGCACTATAATTTCAAAACCATACGTGTCCCTTAAAGAACTGGCCTGCATTATAACCTCCAATCTATACAAGCGAAAAGGCTTAGACGGTAGCGTCACGGTTTCGATTCCAGTTAGATCATTCACTCTGGTAATTTTTTCGTGAGTTTCTCAAATAGATAAGCGGATACTCTCCTTGATTTCCTCTTAAGGGATTTTACGCAATTGACGTTGGTTTGCTGCGTCTGAGGTGGATCTGCTTTGATGAAAGATCTATTTCTTTCCTGAAATATAATAAGCTTCTGTTTGAATCAGAGCATAAGGAAGGAGACTGGAAACGTTAGGGACGCCAATGCCTTTTGCCTGCCGTCATCAGATGTGGCGCCTTCGTAATCTCTCACCTCATCCCTTCCTCCCGGAGGTTTATTAGGCGAAATAGGCCAAGTCTTGGCCGCAATGGTGAAGTCTCCTTCTTTTTAATGCATATTCATACCCAAGCTACATTCCAAACATAACTAAGTTTATATTTTACCTTATCCACCAGGAATGTGTAGAGGATATATTCCATTCCACCCAAAAACTCTAAGTAGAGATGTCACCGGAAATACACTTTGATGTTTAGAAAAAAGGTGAACGTGTGCGTGTGTGTGTGTGTGTGTGTGTGTGTGTGTGTGTGTGCGCGCGCATGCGTATATGTCTGTGTCTGCGAGCAACATTATTCGGATAAATCCCAAACCCAGTATTTTAAGTTCAGTATTTAAGTAAGATGCGACACAAAAAAAATCCCACCACTCTGAGCTACCCTTAAACATTTCGCAATGTTTTTATTTTGTAAAAAATTACCTAATGATTTTGTTTAAAATACCATATACTTAAGATATTTACTTGACAAATAAATTGTATGTCTTGAATTTCCTGAGAACAGTGTGTGAAGATCTCTTCATTCGGAAGGAATTTTGTATAGTTTTGTTTAACGGGTACGTCATAACAAACAGACAAAAACTTAAACGTAGATATCTTCAAAAACAATTAATTTCAAAAAACAATATTTTTCTAGCATTGGCTGTTTCTGAAGATATCCGTTATTATTGATTTGAATTTTCCAATACTTTGACATTTTACTGCTGTCGTTATTCAGCTATTTCTCGCAATGTAATAGAAACAGTATTTAATTTAAAGAGCAAAATATAGTGATCCGCTTTTAAACATTTGACTATCGATTCAGTTTCCTCTATGCCCCTTGTACCTATGTTATTAGACGTTTTCTGCAAAGGACTATTTTGCAGTAGATAGAAAAATAAGCTTTCGTAGGAATAGTTTGTATATAAAAATATGGTACAGTAGGTAAAGACTCCGCAATAACGTGTAAGCCTCGCATTTAGGAGTTTATGGGTTTAATTCCCTTCGGAACGGCCACTGTTTTTTTCGTGGTTTACCGGGGTCGGTAGGCGAATGCTGAGGTGGTTCCCCTTCTACCACAAATTTTATGTCTCCATCGTTTCCTTTCATCTGTTTAAGGGTTGTAGGACCACGTGACGGCGGTTTGTGTGTTGCGGCAGGACGGTGGAATTCGCGTTATAGAAAGATTTCTCTCTGGCGCTTGGCTTCCTTTCTGGGAGCGACTCGTCTACACCAGGTCGCAAGTAGCTGAGGCTGGGCTACCCTGCGACAGGATTGGTGCCATGTTAGAATCTTGGGACCCCGTCCTTGCTAGCGCACATCGTCGTCCGGATCTGATCGCCCTTCGGGTCTGCCCTTCCTCCCTAGGGTCACGTTGGAAGCACAAAGGGCCTACGTGCGGTGCTGTGTTCCAGTTACTAGAGGCCCCTACATCTGACTACTCGTTACTCCTAGTGGGTGCAGAAAGCCATGTGTGTGCCACACATCAGAATTGTTGTTTTTCGAATTACTGTCTTCTCTATACGCTGGACAAGTGTAACTTTTGATGCCACTAGAAGCTGGTGATTCCCTTCAGGAAGAGCACCATTAAAGTGAATGCGAAGTGTGTCAGGGTAATGTGTTGTGACGTCACGTGTTTATGCGACTGTGAAGCAGACCGTGCGATTGGCAGGAAGGTCGCCGGTGTAGCATCCTCGTGCTGCCAGTTGCAGGTGACCCCAGTTGTTAACATGGACGTGGAGGCATGTTGTTAATTTGTAAACAAGCCAGGCTCTCCAGCGATTAGCTATTCTGAGCCTACTACTTTATATATGTAAATGAGGGTAAAGTATAGCAAGATATGTTGTACAGATACAAAACGCATTCCACTAAAGCTGGAAGAATATCTGTCCCGTAGAAAGGTGACAAAGGCATTCGAAATAATCTAAGGTGAGGGGTATACGGTATTGAAATTGACAATAAATCCACATTTTAACAAATTTATTTGTTATTTTGACCACATTTTCCCACTATAATAAATCCATGCCCCAATAATGAAAATTCAAAAATTTTAAATTCTGCATATTAATTTCGAACAGTTATTTAGAAAGAAATTTTACACTTTTTTACTTTCTCTACTACGTATACCCTGAATCCAAAAAAAGCATTTTTGGAAACATGTCCGTGTGTGTGTCTGTGTGTGTGTGGCTGTGTGTGTGTCTGTGTGTCTGTAAACAGCAGAACTCAGAAACGAACAGTCGGATAAACACCAAACTTGGTATTTAGGTTCAGTATCTTCCAGAGATGCGACACGAAGGTTTTCAAGAAAATCACTCTACCTCAGACTACCCTTTACATGGAACATTTTTCCAAAATTTTAATTTTCTCAAAAATGGCTCTAATGATTTTGATTAAAATATCATATGTTTAAGATATTTTCATGAGAAATGAAATGTATATCTCGAATTTTCTGGGAATGTCTTTAAAAGTATTTTTCATTGTGAACGACTTTTGCATAACTGGTATACCATAAGAGATAGACAAAATGTTACTACACAAAAACTGTAGATCGCGTTAAAATACACAATTTATGTCATATACATTTCTTTTGTTGAGTGAACCGTTTTCGAGATATTGCTTGTTATTTCCTTAAATTTTCCAATACTTATACTTTTTCTCAAATTCGTTATTCATTTTTTTTATGTCCTGGGCATGCAAAGAGAATGGAATGCGCCACATAGCAACCAGCGTTAAAATATTTGACTATCGCTTAAAGCCTACCATGTTCCCCTTGCATCTACAAGAAAATTACCAATAAGATTGACATCTCGATATCTCGTTTAACATGAAGCATATGGAGAATAGGCGTTTGTAAAATTAGATTGTAGAAGAGTAGAGAAAGTCATGTGAGTGTAACACATCAGATTTTTTTAATTCAAATTCTACAATGTTTACATTATTAAGCAACAGTTGCAGTACTGAAGTTATAGCACTATAATTTCAAAACCATACGTGTCCCTTAAAGAACTGGCCTGCATTATAACCTCCAATCTATACAAGCGAAAAGGCTTAGACGGTAGCGTCACGGTTTCGATTCCAGTTAGATCATTCACTCTGGTAATTTTTTCGTGAGTTTCTCAAATAGATAAGCGGATACTCTCCTTGATTTCCTCTTAAGGGATTTTACGCAATTGACGTTGGTTTGCTGCGTCTGAGGTGGATCTGCTTTGATGAAAGATCTATTTCTTTCCTGAAATATAATAAGCTTCTGTTTGAATCAGAGCATAAGGAAGGAGACTGGAAACGTTAGGGACGCCAATGCCTTTTGCCTGCCGTCATCAGATGTGGCGCCTTCGTAATCTCTCACCTCATCCCTTCCTCCCGGAGGTTTATTAGGCGAAATAGGCCAAGTCTTGGCCGCAATGGTGAAGTCTCCTTCTTTTTAATGCATATTCATACCCAAGCTACATTCCAAACATAACTAAGTTTATATTTTACCTTATCCACCAGGAATGTGTAGAGGATATATTCCATTCCACCCAAAAACTCTAAGTAGAGATGTCACCGGAAATACACTTTGATGTTTAGAAAAAAGGTGAACGTGTGCGTGTGTGTGTGTGTGTGTGTGTGTGTGTGTGTGTGCGCGCGCATGCGTATATGTCTGTGTCTGCGAGCAACATTATTCGGATAAATCCCAAACCCAGTATTTTAAGTTCAGTATTTAAGTAAGATGCGACACAAAAAAAATCCCACCACTCTGAGCTACCCTTAAACATTTCGCAATGTTTTTATTTTGTAAAAAATTACCTAATGATTTTGTTTAAAATACCATATACTTAAGATATTTACTTGACAAATAAATTGTATGTCTTGAATTTCCTGAGAACAGTGTGTGAAGATCTCTTCATTCGGAAGGAATTTTGTATAGTTTTGTTTAACGGGTACGTCATAACAAACAGACAAAAACTTAAACGTAGATATCTTCAAAAACAATTAATTTCAAAAAACAATATTTTTCTAGCATTGGCTGTTTCTGAAGATATCCGTTATTATTGATTTGAATTTTCCAATACTTTGACATTTTACTGCTGTCGTTATTCAGCTATTTCTCGCAATGTAATAGAAACAGTATTTAATTTAAAGAGCAAAATATAGTGATCCGCTTTTAAACATTTGACTATCGATTCAGTTTCCTCTATGCCCCTTGTACCTATGTTATTAGACGTTTTCTGCAAAGGACTATTTTGCAGTAGATAGAAAAATAAGCTTTCGTAGGAATAGTTTGTATATAAAAATATGGTACAGTAGGTAAAGACTCCGCAATAACGTGTAAGCCTCGCATTTAGGAGTTTATGGGTTTAATTCCCTTCGGAACGGCCACTGTTTTTTTCGTGGTTTACCGGGGTCGGTAGGCGAATGCTGAGGTGGTTCCCCTTCTACCACAAATTTTATGTCTCCATCGTTTCCTTTCATCTGTTTAAGGGTTGTAGGACCACGTGACGGCGGTTTGTGTGTTGCGGCAGGACGGTGGAATTCGCGTTATAGAAAGATTTCTCTCTGGCGCTTGGCTTCCTTTCTGGGAGCGACTCGTCTACACCAGGTCGCAAGTAGCTGAGGCTGGGCTACCCTGCGACAGGATTGGTGCCATGTTAGAATCTTGGGACCCCGTCCTTGCTAGCGCACATCGTCGTCCGGATCTGATCGCCCTTCGGGTCTGCCCTTCCTCCCTAGGGTCACGTTGGAAGCACAAAGGGCCTACGTGCGGTGCTGTGTTCCAGTTACTAGAGGCCCCTACATCTGACTACTCGTTACTCCTAGTGGGTGCAGAAAGCCATGTGTGTGCCACACATCAGAATTGTTGTTTTTCGAATTACTGTCTTCTCTATACGCTGGACAAGTGTAACTTTTGATGCCACTAGAAGCTGGTGATTCCCTTCAGGAAGAGCACCATTAAAGTGAATGCGAAGTGTGTCAGGGTAATGTGTTGTGACGTCACGTGTTTATGCGACTGTGAAGCAGACCGTGCGATTGGCAGGAAGGTCGCCGGTGTAGCATCCTCGTGCTGCCAGTTGCAGGTGACCCCAGTTGTTAACATGGACGTGGAGGCATGTTGTTAATTTGTAAACAAGCCAGGCTCTCCAGCGATTAGCTATTCTGAGCCTACTACTTTATATATGTAAATGAGGGTAAAGTATAGCAAGATATGTTGTACAGATACAAAACGCATTCCACTAAAGCTGGAAGAATATCTGTCCCGTAGAAAGGTGACAAAGGCATTCGAAATAATCTAAGGTGAGGGGTATACGGTATTGAAATTGACAATAAATCCACATTTTAACAAATTTATTTGTTATTTTGACCACATTTTCCCACTATAATAAATCCATGCCCCAATAATGAAAATTCAAAAATTTTAAATTCTGCATATTAATTTCGAACAGTTATTTAGAAAGAAATTTTACACTTTTTTACTTTCTCTACTACGTATACCCTGAATCCAAAAAAAGCATTTTTGGAAACATGTCCGTGTGTGTGGCTGTGTGTGTGTCTGTGTGTCTGTAAACAGCAGAACTCAGAAACGAACAGTCGGATAAACACCAAACTTGGTATTTAGGTTCAGTATCTTCCAGAGATGCGACACGAAGGTTTTCAAGAAAATCACTCTACCTCAGACTACCCTTTACATGGAACATTTTTCCAAAATTTTAATTTTCTCAAAAATGGCTCTAATGATTTTGATTAAAATATCATATGTTTAAGATATTTTCATGAGAAATGAAATGTATATCTCGAATTTTCTGGGAATGTCTTTAAAAGTATTTTTCATTGTGAACGACTTTTGCATAACTGGTATACCATAAGAGATAGACAAAATGTTACTACACAAAAACTGTAGATCGCGTTAAAATACACAATTTATGTCATATACATTTCTTTTGTTGAGTGAACCGTTTTCGAGATATTGCTTGTTATTTCCTTAAATTTTCCAATACTTATACTTTTTCTCAAATTCGTTATTCATTTTTTTTATGTCCTGGGCATGCAAAGAGAATGGAATGCGCCACATAGCAACCAGCGTTAAAATATTTGACTATCGCTTAAAGCCTACCATGTTCCCCTTGCATCTACAAGAAAATTACCAATAAGATTAACATCTCGATATCTCGATTAACATGAAGCATATGGAGAATAAGCGTTTGTAAAAATAGTTTGTACAAGAGTAGAGAAAGTCATGTGAGTGTAACACATCAGATTTTTTAATATTAAAACATTATTGACACTTAAAAGTTTTAATTTTCTAAAAGTCAATGTTTACTAAATTATTAATACCCTAAATTCAAAACTTTGCTTGATATCAAAAAATACTCTTTAGACCTTTATGCGCTTTCACGAATATCCCGATCTCCGTCCGGTTGCTCTAACCACTGAGCTATCATGGCAACATGCCGGCACAGCATTAAATTCCACAACTGGTTCGCCCCTTTCCCGGTAAACCACAAGGAGATTGTATTAAGATGACATACCCCAATGGCGACTTACAATGCTGTAGTACTTTAAGTAATGGGCTTCATAGTTTCAACCTCTATTAGATCAATTAACTGTTCTTCCACACAAGCCGTGTGTTGGACAGGGTTGTAAAGGTAGAATCAGACAACTGGAAAATTCAGTAGCCGGGATTTGAACCCGGATCTCGGGTTATCTCATGGTATGTTGCCATAGGACTCAGTGGTTAAAGCAACCGGACGGAGACCGAGAGATCCGAGGTTCAAATCCTGGCTATGCCATAGCCAATTTTTCAGTCGTCTGATTCTACCTTTCCAACCTTGTCCAACACACGGCTTGTGTGGAGGAACAATTAATTCTATTAATTGAATAAAGTTGCTCTTAAAAGAAAGAACATATTAAATTTGAAATTTATATATTTATTAAGCAGTAAATTTGATTTTTGCTTTCTCTACTACGTATAGTAAGTAGGGGAAGTATTGTATTCCACCCAAAAATTCAATACCGAGATTTCACCGGAAATGCATGTTTTGAGACCCCTGAATCCAAAAAAAGCATTTTTGGAAACATGTCTGTGTGTGTATCTGTGTGTCTGTGAACAGCATAACTCAGAAACGAACAGTCGGATAAACACCAAACTTGGAACTTAGGTTCAGTATCTTCCAGAGATGCGACACGAAGGTTTTCAACAAAATCCCCTCCACCCCAAATTACACTTTACATGGAACATTTTTCCAAAATTTGAATTTTCTCAAAAATGGCTCTAACGATTTTGATTAAAATAACATATGTTTAAGACATTTTTATGGAAAATAAAATGTATATCTTGAATTTTCTGGGAATGTCTCCAAAAGTATTCTTCATTGTGAACGACTTTTGCAGAACTGGTAAACCATAAGAAATAGACAAAATTTTACTACAAAAAATGTAGATCGCGTTAAAATACACAATTTATGTGATATAAATTTTTTTGTTGAGTGAACCATTTTCGAGATATTGTTTGTTATTCCCTTAAATTTTCCATCACTTATACTTTTTCTCAAATGGGAATTCATTATTCATTTTTCTTGTCTTGGATATGCAAACAGTATTAATCTGTGGGAAAGGGAATGGTGTTGCACCTAGCAACCAGCTATTAAGAGATATGTCTATGCTTAAAGGCTAGTGTATTTCTATATTGCCTTTGCAAATATATAATCCCCTTACACCTACAAGAAAATTAGCAACAAGATAGAGTCTGCAAATGTTTATCTCGATTAACATGAAGTAGATGGGGAATAAGCGTTTGTAAAAATAGTTTGTACAAGAGTAGAGAAAGTCATGTGAGTGTAACACATCAGATTTTTTAAACAAATATATCACTTGTATCTTAAACTCCCAAATTTTGTAATAAAATCTTTGAACAGTGCTTGAGAAAAAATACATTTTCTGTTATTAATGGCTTATAGGAAAAGTCTTTTGAGTACCTTTGTTTTCAAACATTTAAAAAATTTTGATTTCGAAACATGTCGTTCTTATAAATTCGTCAAATAAAATATGAAAACTGCTTCAGAAAAAATTTCAAAATATAAACATATTTTTCTCTTTTCTCGTTTCTTAGCTGATAAAAACAATTTCTAAAAAAATTCTAAAAGTAGATATGTTATCTGTTAGTTATTTCTGAGGATTTCTAGCGATAACTTTTCTGACTCTGTCAAGAATTTCAAATTAACTGGTAAAATATATTTTTGTTTGGGTAACGGCTACCCCAAAACTTGCATATCTGGTGAAATCATGATACCGAGTTTTGGATGGAATTCATCTTCCTACCTTAGGTAAGTGGCAGGGAAATAAATAAAAACGAATGTCATAACCCGTAATTTGCGAAAATGTTGCCCGAAGCTCAAAGTTTATTAGTCCTAGTTTAGAAGCTCAAAGGCTATTACTGAGTCTAGAGGTTACAATATACGGGAGGTTTTCCAGCATTATGACACTAGAATCTGGTGATATTTGGGTTGTTAGGTTTCATTCAAAACCGGCAACTCCTCCGTAAAAACGCACCCGTTATATGTATTGGGAAGGTTAGTTATATTGTATGTGTTGCATTGGAAGCCTGTTACTATATTTGCAGTTGTTCAAGCTTTGCACGCCGACCATTTAGTCACTAACTCACGCACTAATGCGAGCCTTGGTTATTAATTATTATTACGTCATCAGGTCTTACTTCTGCAGTTAACTAGAAATTTGAATTGGTTTAGAATGTTTTTGTGTAGGCGTTGCCCGTTTGTGTGGGATTTTATCTTTAAAGGAAGAATATCCGCAGAAGAAAACCAAGAAATTTAATTATTAGAGGTAATTTAATGGAGGGGGACCTTGCCACTGCAATTAACTAGAGCTATTGTGACTACACCCCCCGGGAAGGAGTGATAAGGTGCAGGAGCCGCAGGAGGTCACAGGTCCACAGAGACGCACGGAAATCCCTAATATTTCCAGTCTGAAACACCCGCCTTCACCGGCAGAGGCAAAGAATCCCGCGAGAGAGCGACGAAGCAACTAGCAAACGGACCAACACATCTAGAATTAGGCTAACCAGGAAACTAAACTGTTCTCGGGTGAATCTGAAGTATGTTTTAAATTTCACATCGTCTTCAAATAGGTGTTTGTCAATTAGTATTTAAAAAGAAAACGCTTCACTAACAGACTTACTATGCAATAATGATCAACTACGTAATCAATTTCGCTTCTTTATTTTCACAGTCTTCTAACAGCCACAAAAAGCACAGTTCTTTACTTTCTCTACTACTTATAGTAAGTAGGGGAAGTATTGTATTCCACCCAAAAATTCGATACCGAGATTTCACCGGAAATACATGTTTTGAGACCCCTTAAATCCACAAAAAAGCATTTTTGGAAACATGTCCGTGTGTGTGTCTGTAAACAGCATAACTCAGAAACGAACAGTCGGATAAGCACCAAACTTGGTATTTAGGTTCAGTATCTTCCAGAGATGCGACACGAAGGTTTTCAAGAAAATCCCCCACCCCAGATTACCCTTTACATGGAACACGTTTCGAATATTTTAATTTTCTCAAAAATGGCTCTAACGATTTTGATTAAAATATCATATTTTAAGATATTTTCATGACGAATAAAATGTATATCTTGAATTTTCTGGGAATGTCTCCAAAAGTATTCTTCTATGTGAACGACTTTTGCATAACTGGTAAACCATAAGAGATAGACAAAATTTTACTACACAAAAATGTAGATCACGTTAAATACACAATTTATGTCATATAAATTTTTTTGTTGAGTGAACCGTTTTCGAGATATTGCTTGTTATTCCCTTAAAATTTCCAATACTTTTTCTCAAATGGGAATCGTTATTCATTTTTTATGTCCTGGACATACAAAGAGAATGGAATGCGCCACATAGCAACCAGCTCTTAAAAGATTTGACTATCGCTTAAATACTACCATATTCCCCTTGCACCTACAAGAAAATTAGCAATAAGTTTATCATCTCGATTAACATGAAGTATATGGAGAATAAGCGTTTGTAAAAATAGTTTGTACAAGAGTAGAGAAAGTCATGTGAGTGTAACACGTCAGATTTTCTTAATCTGTTCTCAACTGGAGAGTTACTGCGACAAGCCATGTTTTATCCGTTTGTAGAAAAACACAATACGCAACGCATTACGTGATGCGTTTAAGGTCGGCGTTTTAAGCTACGCGCGACGTAATAAGTGCGCCGCTAGGAAAACGCGCCTTAAGTCTATTTGGTTATAATTATAAATATTTATAAGCATATTTTATGGATAGTTAATTTGATATCTATATAACTGTATACGCTAAAACAGTCCAAACAAATATAACCTCTCATGATCAATTGTGGATTTCTTGTTATGCTATCGTAGACAAGAGAAATGTGGGAAGACAAGGAACCTGGAACGTCAATCTGGTGCTGATCCTGGTGTGTCATTCTTCACGATTATTGTTCCGCCCAAGGAGATGTTATACACCTGGTTGTATCATCGCCAGGTGTTCAGCACGAGTAATGGACCCATTACAGTACACATTATAGCATAATATTCCCAGCTCATGAAAGTGCACCTGGCGATACTGCTGTGTCATCGTCGGTCAACATTACCTATAGGAAACACTGCATTTATGTGCAGGAAATTAATGAGAAATTCATTTTTACTTTCTCTATTTCCTCCCAAAAATTCCATACCAAGAAATACACGTTTTGAGGTACATCAATTGAAGAATAAGGTGAGTTTGTGTGTGTTTACGTATGTGTGCGTGATTATAAACAGCATACTCATAAACGGAAATTCGGACAAACCCCAAACTTTAAATTTAAATTCAGAATCTGCTTCCAAGGATGCCAGACGCAAATGTTCAAGAAAATCCCCCACACCAAACTACCTTTTATATGGTAAATACCTCTTAACCGAGATAAACGTTTGCAGAATGTTTTCATTAGTGTTACAAGAGGAGGACGAAGTAAAGGTCAAATATTTAAAAAGCGAGTGGCTACGTGTTGGCTTTGAAGTTGCACTTTTTGCATTACCACCAAAACAAACGAATGACGAATTAGCACTTCGAAAATGATAGTCTCATACGGTTTACCAGCTATACAAAATTTAGAATAAAGAGGTCTTGGCAGACTAATGCAGATAATTCAAGATTCATTTTATTTGTGATGTAAATATCTTCAGTACTTATATGGTACCTATTTTAATCAAAATCGCTAGAGCCGTTTTTTGGAAATAAAAAACTTCGGAAAGTGTTCCATGTAAAGGATAATTGCGGTGGATTATCTTGAAAATATTAATTGGAAAGCATTGAACCTGAGTATCAAGGTTGGTATTTATCTGAGTTTTCGTTTTTTGAGTTATGCTGTTCACAGGCACACAGACGCGCGCGCGTGCACACACGGACCTTTTCCTAAAATGCCCTTTTTTGATTCGGGGGCCCTAAAACATATATTTCGGTGAAATATCGGTATGGAATACACTAGTTCCCCTACTGTGTTACTCTCACGAAAATGTGCGTGTAAGGAATGTGTTTACATCAACAATTCTAGCGCTATCTGAGAAAGATTACGGCTCTACATTCCACATATTAACAAGACTTAAGACCTCTTAGAAAACATACGCTCTTCTGCTAGTAATGCTGAATGACAAGTTGCTTTTGTTTGCTTTCTCGTCACAATGTTAGCAACTATTTCACGGGCTTGACTGTGTAGAGTTCTTCCTTTCTCATTGGGCATTGTAAATAACTTTATAAATCACTTATACACTGCTCTAAGTGAAACAGGATGGAATATTAACGTTGCGCGATGTTTTTTAATGTAGATAGTAGATCTATTTATGACCTCATCGTGAGCTGCCACGTGGTACTATCCCCCTCACTATTCCGGAGAGCAGAACACCCCGCAAACGTTTTCTCGTCAGTCCTACAGTACTTACTATACGTAGTAGAGAAAGTAAAAATCTTACTGTAACCTCCCCCCCCAAGTAGACATCGTTAAAGTATACAATTTTATGTCGAACACATATTTTTAAGATGTTAACCATTTCCAAGGTATCTTTGTATGAGTTTTCAAGTACTTGTAGATATTCGTTTTTCTCGCGGTCATGTAGAAAAGGAACATGAAATTTCAAATCTGTTACATAGACATCTGCTTTTTAAAAATCGGACTACCGCTTTAGCCTACTGTAGGTATTTAAATGTGTAATGAAGGCTTATCTCGATTAACAAAATGTAGGTAACGAGCGGGATGACTCGGGAGGTCCCGGGTTGAAATCCAGTAGATCGACCAATCTGCCTGGGGTTTTACATGGTTTCCCTCAGTCCTCATGATAAATGCCGGATAGGATATTAATACCACGATCCAAAGTTTCACCTTAGGTCTAAAATAAAAATACCACGACCCCAAGTTTCACCTTAGGTCTAAAATAAAAATGGATGTTAATAGTGAATTCTCTGTAGGGGACACATCTGAAAACAAATAAATATAGGAAATAAGCATATAAAATACTAGAAATAGGATTAAGAATCAATGTTAAAATATTGCGAATAATTTAAAACATGTAAAACCAACTAGAACAGGCGAGTTGGCAAACGAGAAGTGAAAGTCCATCAACACACGCGCTAATGCGCACAGGGTTCAGGCTAAACGTCTGAAAACAGAAAGATAGGGCACAGAATAGAAAAAGACAGAAATAGTGGTCCATTTTCCGAACTCGAGGGAGTTGGTAAAATATGAAAGGAAACATGCACTTAAGAGAAGGACAGAGACATTAGATTTTGCCGGATAACTCAGCAGGACGCGTGACTTCAGAAACTTGGCACATTTAACTGTCATAGCATGCTATGTAACACTACCCAGAACCAATGGAAATTGTACTAACAAATAAAGGCGCGAATTATGACGTCATAGTAAAACAGATAAAAGGGTACGGAGGCCCCGAGTTTACACGACTCTCTAAGATACTCTCTTGGCGTTAGTTTGCGTGCTACTACCGTAGCAATCGATATTAAAATCAGTGATGTAATTAAATTGTGCAGCCAGGCGGAAGATGCTGCGTATGTGGGAGAGATCCGTTGACGATTTAGCTAGGTCCACTGAATAACATAAAATGATAGCGGGAAGGTTTAGGCTATAGATTTAAAAAGCACTTCCTGGGAAAATTGCTAGTCGCCTGAATAGATGTAATTTTCTTCAATAAATCAAGGTTATGGGAAAATCAGTTTATTACGTACTTTACCCACAAAATCCTAGAGCTATTATCTAACTAGATAGGATAGGAGTTATTCCCTCAGCTCTTTGACTGGCAGCCGGCAAGAACGTCTAGAAAGCAACGGAGATCCAGGAAGTACATGAGCGTACGTTTGCTCCCGCCACTTCTGCTATCTATCCACAGATAATGAAAGCAAGTACATCCAAACGCTCACTGACCAGAAGTACAGTTGCCTAGCACTAAGGCCTCTGTGGAAACGTATGAAGTAAGATGGCATGGTCCAGAGATGAGACCTAAAAGGATAACTGTTTGCCACACACTGAGCCACAAAGTGTCTCTTAACAGATCCATAAATTGAAATTGAGTTTTATTTATGGACGCTCTTTAACTGCTGTGGTCCTTAGCATCCCATTCTATATTGGACATGAAAGACAGATAATTTTGATCAGAGGCCTCTTTATCAAGCTTGAGGTTCTTTTACGTGCCGTAAATCTACGACACGTAAAAGAACCACGACGTGTAATAAATAGATAAAAAGAAGATAGAAGAAATAAGCATACGTTGAAGAGTGTGTAGAAAAAGGAATGTGAATGCTTCAATAAGATTCTTACCTTCTCTACCAATAGATACATAGTAGATTATTAAGATATTACTATTAGATTTCACAGAAATACATTCTCTGAGACCCCTAAAAGTTAAACCTTTTTAGAAAAAGATCTGTGTGTATGCCTGTGAACAGCATAACTCAAAAACGAAAGTTGGCTAGGTGCGAAACTTGGTTAGGACCTCTCAAGGATGCAACACGCAGATTTTGGAGAGAAAAAGAATTAAAATGAAGTTGATAGAACAGTAAGGTTTCAGATACCCATTAATAAACAACAGAGAAGCCACATGAATGCAACACATCGGATTACGACAGCATATAACTTATCTGGGTACAGGTAAAGAGGAAAAAGGACGATATGTGTCTGTTGTCCGGATCTTTCGCTGTTGACAGACGGTAAGTGCTGGTGCGATCTTTAGTCACGGATAGTGATGGAGCAGAAATCCGTGAACACGTGCAGCAATGTCACCCCTCGAGGGCAGGACGGCCGATGACCGGGGTCTGCACATCTCCGATAGGTATATGTGTGAGGACAACGAACTTGCGTGAGAGAGACCGACCGCATCTTAATCATTCCGGGGGCCTCAGCCTCCAATCTCTGCCTATAGCTTCCTGGGAACGTCCCCACATTACAGATCAGTACTCCTGGATAATCGAGAGGTTGTTAATTCACTTGTAGAAGTAGCGGATGTATTGCATTCCACTCAAAACTTCGATATAGAGCTTTCATCGGAAATAATTGTTTTGAGATCCCCTAGAAATAGGTATGTGTGTGAACAGCATAACTCAAAAACGAAAATTTGATTAAATAGCATCCTACAAGGATACCACACGAAAATCCCCCCACATCAACTACCCTTTACATAGAAAATATTTCGAAAATTTTTATTTTCTTAAAAACGGATTTAACAATTTTGATTAAGATACCATGTTCAAGATATTTATATGGATAAGAAAATGTATATTTTGAATTATCTGGGAATAGCCTGTGAGGTCTTCTTTATTCTGAATGACTTTTGCGTAATTGTTAAACCGCGACAAAAATATTATAGATTTCGTTAAAGCGTTAACCATTTCTGTGATATTATATGTTACTGGTGTTAATATTTTTTAAAGCTGTA
This sequence comes from Deroplatys truncata, assembly GCA_030765065.1. Classification (NCBI taxonomy): domain Eukaryota; kingdom Metazoa; phylum Arthropoda; class Insecta; order Mantodea; family Mantidae; genus Deroplatys; species Deroplatys truncata. The sequence continues at coordinate 51,827,024 of CM060975.1, read as the reverse complement.
AATCGCTTTTCGTTTTTTCTTCTGGTCATACAATGACAGAGGCGTAGTTAGGGAGGGGTTTTTGGGGTTAGAACACCTCCCCCGTGCTAAAAAAATATAACAATTAATAGAAAAAGTAGCTTTCTCAAAATAATAGCATCTTTCTAGGTTGGCGGAAACTATATACTTCCCAGTCGTATTATTGGTAGCGCTATAATTACTTCTTATGTCTTAAACAATATCTCTAAAGTGACAGCAACAGAAACAGTACTTTAGATGGTGTGGGTACAACCATGTTAAGATATCGGGGGCATGTTTTTGTTCCGGTGCTGAATTTGAGTAGTTTTCAAATTAGTGCAATATCTCCCTGTTTAGAACATAACTAGAAATAAAATGGCCTGCAGTGGTAATATAAAATACTTCACAGTGGTCATTAATTCTCATGTCACAACATATTTGTTGCTTAGAATACACAAAACATCCTATTCTAATTTTAATCCCAATTGCTGCACCTTAGTCTGTGAGTATAACATCGTTTTATTTCAATATTTCAACTTAGAACTAATTCATATTTATCATTTGAATTGATACAAATTGTTTAAAAATGGATCTGTGTATGTAACCACCCTTAATATTTTTCTAGCTACAATACTGCGCAAGGAACATGAAATTTCAAAGTCATCCGCTTTTTAAAAACTCACCTAAGCCTACTATAATCTTTCGCGTAATAAAAGTTTATCTCGATTAACGAGAAGTAAACATAGGCATAAGGGTTTGTAAGAACAGTCGTAGAAGAGTGAAAAGAGAAAGTCATGTGAATGCAGCATATCAGACATTTTTTAAAACTGCTTTTAATCGAGCGGGATGCTTCAGGCGGTAGCATGTGAGGCTCGCATCTCGGAGATTCCGTGTTCTATTCCTGTTTTTTCGTGGTTTTCCCAGGTCGGTAGGGGAATGCTGGGATTTACTATATACTACTATGAATTTTCCTGTCCCCCATTGCCTCTCATTTCATTCATTATCTTTCAGATTTTAAGCTTGCTGGCCAGGCGCATATCAGTGTATGTACTTCAAGGAGAGAAATGCTTCTTTCCTGGCACGTAATCCTCTGCCCAAACATGTCCGTGCAGAAAGGGGGCATAGAAGGGACCTCCGGGAATGCTCAACCTAGAAACGTTAGAGAACACGCTGCACCACTCTGTCGTCCTTCGACATGTAGTGGTTTCCATGCTAGCCTCTATTTCCCGAGGCCGCGGGTTCATACTCGGGGGAGGGCGATGGATATTTTTCGGGTATAAAAATCCTTAGCAGGCTTCCTTCGGAGAGAAAGTAAAGCCGGTGGTCCCACGTCGTAGATTTACGCCACATAAAAGTAGCTCAAGCCTGGTAAAGAGCGCTCTGAGCAAAATTACCGGTCTTTCACGCCAAATATAAAATGGGACGCTATGGACCACAGCAGTTAAAGAGCGTCCATAAATAAAGCTCTCTTTTATCTAAGTTTTCCCTTCAGATCTGGCAAACATTCGTGCTCTCTCGCCTCATTCCTTCCTCCCTTAAACTTTAAGCTCAATAGACCTACTTTGGTGGAATTCCTCCTCCGTTTCTCAACCCTAACACTAAAACCTCTTTTTTGAGAATTCGGGGAGCTATGAAAACGCGTATTTGCAATGAAACAAATGCTGAATTTTTAAGTGGAATACAATACTTCCTTTATCATGTACAATTGGAACAGAAATTAAAAATTCTGATGTGTTACACTCACATTACTTTCTATACTCTTGTACAAACTATTTTTACAAACGCTTATTCTCCATCTACTTCATGTTAATCGAGATAAACATTTGCAGACTCTATCTTGTTGCTAATTTTCTTGTAGATGTAAGGGGAATATATATTTACAAGGGCAATATAGAAATACAGTACGTAGCCTTTAAGCACATACATATCTCTTAATAGCTGGTTGCTAGGTGCAGCACCATTCCCTTTGCCACAGATTAATACTCTTTGCATATCCAAGACAAAAAATGAATAACGAATTCCCATTTGAGAAAGTATTGGAAAATTTAAGGGAATAACAAGCAATATCTCGAAAATGGTTCACTTAACAGCAAAAATGTATATGACATAAACTGTGTATTTTAACGCGATCTACATTTTGTGTGTAGTAAAATTTTGCCTATCTCTTATGGTTTACAGTTATGCAAAAGTCGTTCACAATGAAGAATACTTTTGGAGACATTCACAGAAAATTCAAGATATGCATTTTATTTGTCATGAAAATATCTTAAACATATGATATTTTAATTAAAATCGTTAGAGCCATTTTTGAGAACTTTAAAATTTTCGAAAAATCTTCCATGTAAAGGGTAATCTGGGGTGGGGGGATTTTCTTGAAAACCTTCGTGTCGCATCTCTGGAAGATACTGAACCTAAATACCAAGTTTGGTGTTTATCCGACTGTTCGTTTCTGAGTTATGCTGTTCACAGACAGACACACAGACACACACACGGACATGTTTCCAAAAATGCTTTTTTTGGATTCAGGGGGTCTCAAAACATGTATTTCCGGTGAAATCTCGGTATCGAAGTTTTGGGTGGAATACAATACTTCCCTTACTTACTATACGTAGTAGAGAAAGTAAAAATGAATAACGCATTTGAGAAAAAGTATGTGTTGGAAAATTTAAGGGAATAACAAGGAATATCTCGAAAATGGTTCACACAACAACAAAAATGTATATGACATAAATTGTGTACTTTAACGCGATCTATATTTTTTGTGTAGTAAAATTTTGTCTATCTCTTATGGTTTACCAGTTATGCAAAAGTCGTTCACAATGAAGAATACTTTTGGAGACATTCCTAGAAAATTCAAGATATACATTTTATTTGTCATCAAAATATCTTAAACATAGGATGTTTTAATCAAAATCGTAAGAGCCATTTTTGTGAAAATTAAAATTTTCGGAAAATCTTCCATGTAAAGGGTAATGTGGCGTGGGGGGATTTTCTTGAAAACCTTCGTGACGCATCTCTGAAAGATACTGAACCTAAATACCAAGTTTGGTGTTTATCCGACTGTTCGTTTCTGAGTTATACTGTTCACAGACACACACACACACGGACATTTTTCCAAAAATGCTTTTTTTGGATTCAGGGGGTCTCAAAACATATATTTCCGGTGAAATCTCGGTATCTAATTTTTGGGTGGAATACAATACTTCCCCTACTTACTATACGTAATAAACAAAGTAAAAAGCTCCCATCTCAGAAGAAGGAATGTGAATTGAAGCTGGATGCCCTATGTTAGATTCAGCTACTTGTATCAAGTGATTTCAGTTTAAATTATTAAACTAAAATTAATTATTAATGTCCAATTTAGGTCCTAGAAAGAACCTTTAACATATTTTGAGTCATTTCTTATTCGTGTGTACTGAAGTTTTAAAATGAGCCCATTATTATCAAACAGCAAACGAGCAATGAAAATGTTCTGTTACATTAATATTATTTTTATTTCCTTAAAAAGTACTGTTGCACCCAATCCTTTATGGTTAAATAACTTCTTGGTTTTATATTCGCTGCTTGACTTCCTTTAGTCACATTTGGAAACCTTGCTCAGAAGAGCTGTCTAGAATCTTGGGAAATACCAAAAGAAAACATGCAGTGATTCTCGAATTTAGTATGGTCACACAGACAGACGTAGTGATAAATTGTACACGGAATTTGAAAATACAGGTACTCTACCATGCGAACCCATCTCTCCTCCCAGGGGAATCCCCAGGTCAAAGCAATAGTGTGCATGAGCGAATGTATTACTTTCAATAGAATTCTAAAGGTGACGGTGAGTGTAACCTTGGCAAAATTTAAAATACGATCTATAAATAAGCTAAGTATATCCTTTTCTTTAACTCTTGCCTGTTATTTGTCTTTTTATTCTTTATTTTGCGAAAGTCATTTGAAAACTTCTATAAATGATCCACAGATTGCAGCAGTATTTCCGAAGTAGTTGTTTAAACTAAGCCAATTTTCATAGAGATATTTGTGCAACAACATAGAGATTGAATGCATACGGATATCACAAACCTTCTAGGGGCCTCTACACCATCAATTTCAGCCATTTCCGAATGGGCTAAGGACGTGGCCGTGAAAGCTTGGAAGATGACGCACGAAGCAGAAGACCGAAATCCTTCAAGACAACAGAAATAAATAAAAACATAATATGGTTCTGCAGAATCGTCGAATTGAGGTGTCCTTAATTGCTGAAGCCTTGGATGTTGATTCACACTTTGAGGAAAGAGTTGGACATGAAACAATTATCTGCAAGATGGTTGCCGTACTGCTGACTCCGGATCAAAAGTGAATCAGATTGCAAATCTCTGAGAAAAGTTTGGCTTGTTTTCAGAGATTCCACCGACTTTATTCGTCGATTTGTAACAAATAATGAAACATGGGTGGAAAACTACACATCTGAAACAAAACATCAGTCTAAGCAATGGAAGCATCAGAATTCTCCACCACTGAAGATGGCAAACTGTGTGAAATCGACCCGGAAGATTATGACGGTTTTCTGGAATACCAAGGGAAAAATCGGAGCGTATTGTGCTCATTTTCTGAACCAATTATTGAAGATAAAAAATACGCGAGAAAACACCATGTTTGACATAGAATAAATTAATATTCCATCAAGACAATGCTCGATATGTGTCGTTGCAATGGCGAAAATCAACAAAGTGGGTTATGTTTCGCTGCTACATCCAACTTACTCTCCAAATTTAACACCATCAGACTCTCATTTATTTCATAAACTAAGAACGTTTCTTGGTGGAAAGGAGTGTTTGTCCGATCAAGAAGTTAAATCGTAAGTTGAGCGTATTTTTGGAGGCCTGCAGGAATCTGCTGAGGGGATATAGGTCATGAAGCATTGTATGGTCAGCTGCATCGATGTCAAGGGAGGCTTCGTTGAAAAACAAGAGCAATTTTAAAAAGCTGTATCATAATTTTGTGCTTCATTCCAAGAACTTTTCAAATGTCCTCATACATTCATCCCACTCTATTTGACCTATATAGAGTGAATGCACCTGTGAAATTTGGCGAAAATTTGCAAAAAATGTAAGATTGTATTTTACCTTCCCTACTGCATATAGTAGGTAGGAGAACTATTGTATTTATCCAAAAATTCTATACTGAGATTTCACTGGAAATGCCCCTGAATCCATAAATAGCATTTTTAGAAAAAGGTCCGTGTATCCGTCTGTGTGAGTGTGTGTGTGTGTGTGTCTGAACAGCATAACTCAAAAACGAAAAGTCGTATAGACACCAAACTTGGTATTTAAGCTCAGTATCTTCCCAAAATGCGACCAAAGATTTTCAAGAAAATCCCCCAGCCCAATTACCCTTAAAATAGATCATTTTTCGAAATTTTTGTTTTTTAAAAACAGCTCTAACGATATTGATTAAAATACCAATATATTAAATATATTTACTGTCAAATAAAATGCATATGCTGAATTTTCTGGGAATGGCCTGTGAAATCCTCTTCATTCGGGAGGAATTTTGTACAATCTTGTATAACTAGTAAATGTTAAGCGCTAGACGAAAACACACTACACAAACAATGTCGATATCTTTAAAACACACAATTTATTTCAAATAACTTTTTTGTGGCATAAGCCACTTCCGAGATATCCATTATCAATGGGTTGAACTGTTCAATACTTTGTTTTTCTTTTAACGCCCTGTCGATATTCAGTTGTTTCTCCGATTGCATGGAAACAGTATGGAATTTTAAGGCCAGCATATAACGTCCAGATCTTAAATATTTGACTATCGTTCTCTTTGTATCTATAACGAAATGTATAATGTAGCTATTTCTGCAAAGTTTTATCTCCATTAAAATGAAGTAGAAAAATAAGTAAGAAACTGTATAACTCACTAGTAAACAATAGAGGTTAGAGAAAGCCATCTGAATGCAACACATCACTTTTTATGTTTACAATTTATATTTTCATTCAGCGCCTTTCATTTACTAATATTAGCAATATGTAACGATGTGTGGGGCCTTTTAAATACTCTTCAACAGAGCACTGTGAAGCATATTCCAATTTTAAATGTCGTTTTTCTTATACCTTTTTCTCAGAATTTTGTCATTACTTAAAATGTGCCAAAAGCTTTTTCCGATTAAGTTCTAATGTTCATCAAAGCTTCATGAATTAAATTGAGTTTTATGTATGAACGCTCTTTAACGGCTATGGTCCTTAGCATCCCATTCTATATTGGGCGTGAAGGACGAGTAATTTTGCTCAGAGGCCTCTCTATCAGGCTTGAGGTTCTTTTACGTGCCGTAAATCTAGACACGGGACCGCCGCTTTACTTCAAGTCCGAAGGAAGCCATGCTAAGGATTTTTACACCCGAAAAAAATCCATGGTAAACACTACACCACGGAGGACGATACCTTTATGAATGATTACTTAAGAGACCCACATAGCGGCTTTTGAAATTTTATAATGAAATTATTTTTGTTCAATATTCTCAAAGCTTGATATTCATAAAATAGAAAAAACATATAAGCGCAAAATAGTTATCTTTTTTTTTTGGGGGGGGGGCTTAACTTCATTTAAATTTTTTTAAACCCACTCCAATGCGGGGCTCTTTATAACCACCAAGTCAAAGTAAAATTCCAAATACGTTGTAACAGACTCTGTGATACGTGGGATATTTTAATTCACACTAATTAAATCCAAAACAAAAGAATTAATATCTTTTAAATGCACATTCCTCATTTAAATTGTGTATAAGGTTTTTATATTACATTTCTATAGTATGATAAAACTGCCAGGATGCTAATTGAAAGGTTTTCACAGGTGCATTTCCATAAGGTTCACTAAAATTGTGCATTGTAATTTACACGCACTTAAATTATAAATATATTTCAGTCACACCTGTGCCAAAGAAACCTTTTGAACCATGACCAATCTAAGTTATCTATCCTGCTAGTTTTTTATTTTATCTTCTCGACGTGCAGTCTGTTATTTATTGTCGCTAACTGTGTAATCCGATTTAATTTGGAAGTTAAAATGACAGACTGGAAATTTATAACTAAAGGAATATGTTTATAACTATAAGCTCATTTAATGAATATATTATCTAACCTTTATCATTTGATTCATGAAATAGACAAAACATAACTCCAGCTAAAGGTTTCGTTCGGCCAGTCCAATGACGATTTTGTCTACTGTGAGTGCTTGAAAAATGACCAGATTTAAGTTTTAAAAATTCCTTAAGCTTAAACAATAAGAAACAGTTAAATTTAAGCTGCAGAATAAATTAGTGTAAACAATATTTAATTTGTGTAAACTAGAATTACCAAAATATCAGTTATGATAAATAAATATTCCTGTATTAAAAGCTTGCAAGTAGGTACACGAAATCAAGTTTACTTTCTATATAAAGGCACTGATTTAAAAAGTTTTAAATATGTATGTTTTCTCTACTTCTGGTGCAGTTTTCATAGAACTAATTCTCTAATCTTATAAAATTGTTGCATGTCCTTTGTCTGAAGTCAATCTGACATAAAAGGTTCAATGATTTATCTTTTATGGGGACCAACCTGTATTATATGGAAATATTGATTTCTTAAGCAATTAATTTGATTTTTACCAGATATTTGTGATATATTCTATACAGAGTTTCAAATTTTCAGATTAATTCTTAAAAAAATATTTCGTGCTTTTTAATGATTTACAAATCCTCTTTACAGCGAATGTTTCAAAACTTTGGAACCAAATTTCACTTCCGTGTTGGAAACATACCAGGCCCACAAAAGCCGTCCTTAGTTGAAGTTAGTTTGTGCAGGATAGCGCGGATGCCAAAAGTTTTGCCTAAGCAGAACTGCAAAGGGGACTCCATACCGACAGAGAGGAGACCGCTAAATGCTTAAAAACGAACATTTTAACTGCTATTACGGGTTCCAGAGCTCTTTCGGTAATGAAACTGCCTGCTAATTGAGGTGTTTCGGTTCGACTCCTGGCTGGGCTCCAGAAATGTATCTTTAAATGAAAACGTTTCACGGTATGCACAGGGTGTGGTGTTTGAATGTAAGAGTACCTATGTGTGTGTGTGTATGGGGGGTGATATCCGTTATTTAATAACCAATTTGCCATTAACAAGGATTCAGTATTGTCGCGTGACGCAAACCTGAGCACACGTGTTAAGACATTTAGATCTATGACAATTATAATACACTCAGTACAATTGGTGCCGCCAAGTTAACAAGATTAAATTCTATTTTATTTTATTTATGTAATAAACGCACCTTTAAAGGTGCGTTAGAATTAAATCATCTTCTATTAATGCCTTATTTATAATAAACAGGTGCAAAACATGTCCGCCCCTTGATGGACGAATTCAACGAAGGGCCTCTCAGGCCCACGTTCTATTGGAATGATCCATCATTTCTTATTATCATCTCTGCACGTAAAAAAATAAATAAATAAAAATAAAAAGTGCGCAGAAGACAGATGACGCGCCTGAAAAGTTCAGAACACAACATTCGAGCCTCAGCTGCATTTTGGTGCGTCTACGCACACATCGTAACTATATCCGTGTTTTCGTTACTGGTGAACGCTACCCGAACTGCAAGCAGGCGACCACGCGACGCTTATCAGTACGAAACTACCAAGTAAACACATGCAGTGAGGCAGTATTTTTAACACTTAAAGGATTTCAGTCAAATTATATAATATGAAATATAATTAAATCCCGCCTTAAAGCAATATGTGAATGTAACAATATATAAAAAGTGTATATTACAGTCATTGTATATATTTGTATTATTGTATACATGTGTAATAATGTTATGTGAATATATTACGTAATTTAATAATGTAGGAGCTGTGAGAATAATAGGTTAAAGGTTGCTGACAATGAGGTAACCTTGAGACAATAATGAATTTGAAAATTTAATGCTACTTGTGATTTTTGGAAGCAATAATGTAATTTTAGTGACAGTTTATAAAATAGCCAATCAACAACCAGAAAAAACTTTAGTTCAATGAAGGTATTCTATTGGACTACGATTAGCCAATCAGAAACTAAAATGAGCAAAATTTACAAATTCAGAAGTCAGTTGCTTATAGACAGTGTGCCTAACCGGACGCGAGATGCGTCCTCGAGAAATTTAATACTTATTTTGTGTGAGACAAAAATAGTTTACGTGTTAAAAAGTGCAAGTAATTAATAAAAAATCTCACAGCTCTCGCTATATCATGAAGTGTTATTTAAATACTGTCAAGTATTAATAAAAAGAGTGAAGTAAAATTATAATCTGTGCAAGCCTACATTCTTCAGTCGCACCGCTCCCTGCTAAGACATTCATGTCTCTATAAAAAATATAAATACTGACGCAGCCGAGCCAAACATAAATATATAATATTTAAAGAAACAGTCAAATTACAAAGTTAATATTTTCAAACTTGGGGCAAAGGCTACCGGAAACTTTTTACCATACGTGTTCGGCTCCCCAACAGTTAAAACACAATAAAACTACTCCTAAAATATTAACCATACAACAAAACAACTTTTTCAGCAGACAGCTGCACTACCTCAGTGACCTTTCGCTTTGTACCTGCACTGCCCGTTTGAACATCAGTGTTGCGGCAACCTCTTTTGCTCCTATGTATACGGGTATCTGTAACTGCATTGCAAACTTATCGCATTTTATGCAAATTGAATAATTACTAGATTTAGAAAAAAAAGTTAATAGTATGCACGTCTTGATGTTTACTTTCCTGAAAACATCATGCGATATCCTTTGTTTATGTTTATCTTAAGACTCCTTGGTAAAATTTTCAAAGAAATTGGCAAAATTTTGTATCTAAAGGAGAACTGAGTGAAACAAAATACTTAAAAATCTGATGTGTTACACTCACATGACTTTCTCTACTCTTGTACAAACTATTTTTACAAACGCTTATTCTCCATATGCTTAATGTTAATCGAGATATCGAGATGTCAACCTTAATGGTAATTTTCTTGTAGATGCAAGGGGAATATGGTAGGTTTTAAGCGATAGTCAAATATTTTAACGCCGGTTGCTATGTAGCGCATTTCATTCTCTTTGCATGTCCAGGACATAAAAAAATCTGATGTGTTACACTCACATGACTTTCTCTACTCTTGTACAATCTAATTTTACAAACGCCTATTCTCTATATGCTTCATGTTAATCGAGATATCGAGATGTCAATCTTATTGCTAATTTTCTTGTAGATGCAAGGGAAATATGGTAGCTTTTAAGCGATAGTCAAATAGTTTAGCGCTGGTTGCTATGCGGCGAATTCCATTCTCTTTGCATGTCTAGGACATAAAAAATTGAATAACGAATTTGAGAAAAAGTATAAGTATTGGAAAATTTAAGGAAATAACAAGCAATATCTCGAAAACGGTTCACTCAACAAAAGAAATGTATATGACGTAAGTTGTGTATTTTAACGCGATCTACATTTTTTGTGTAGTAAAATTTTGTCTATGTCTTATGGTTTACCAGTTATGCAAAAGTCGTTCACAATGAAGAATACTTTTGGAGACATTCCCAGAAAATTCGAGATATACATTTCATTTCTCATGACATTATCTTAAACATATGATATTTTAATCAAAATCGTTAGAGCCATTTTTGAGAAAATTAAAATTTTCGAAAAATCTTCCATGTAAAGGGTAGTCTGGGGTGGGGGGATTTTCTTGAAAACCTTCGTGTCGCATCTCTGGAAGATACTAAACCTAAATACCAAGTTTGGTGCTTATCCAACTGTTCGTTTTTGAGTTATGCTGTTCACAGACACACAGACACACAGACACACACACACACACAGACACACACACGGACATGTTTCCAAAAATGCTTTTTTTGGATTCAGGAGGTCTCAAAACATGTATTTCCGGTGAAATCTCGGTATCGAATTTTTGGGTGGAATGCAATACTTCCCCTACTTACTATATGTAGTAGAGAAAGTAAAAATATAATGAAGAAAAGAGAGGTGTTTCTAGATTTCAAAAGTGCACTCCTGCGTTGCACTTTAATGCCTTTATTGCCTGCACTATACGGTATATACTTACTCCTCTTAAAATCACTAAAATATATTACTGTACAATTTCTGTATTTTTCGTAATTTTTGACAATTTTCTAAAAATGTTAAATCATATTTAACTAATATTCATTACATTCATAAATATTATTTTCTTGCAGCAGTATAGTATAATTTAAAGCAAAAATATACAAAGACACATTATTTAACTGCACTTAAATAGCTCATATAGCCACAGAAAAAAAGAAAAGAAAACCAGAGCTCTGGGTTACTTAGAGAATATGTATCACAAAGGTAAATTCTCAAATAATTTCACATCAGTATTAAAATTAATATACATTCTGTAGAAAAGAGACTTAAATTTGGTTGGCCAAACTACTGCAGATTTTACAGCTTATTTTACTCAAGCACAGAAATTCACAAGTCATTTAATACTCTTTTAAAACGACGACATATGATATCATTTCTGATACGAGACTGGTATAACGTGGTTTTCCTCACCTCTGTTTGTTTGTGCTCCTGCTTCTCAGTATCCTCTGTGGTGTTTGTGGTGACGATAGGCCCCGAGTCTTCCACCACTTTGCCATCTTCCAGCACCACTTGCCTCTTCACCCTCGTCTCTATCTGACGAGTCGTCGTCAGTTCCGTCTTCTTCTTCGTTATCCATTCCTCTGCAACACAGAGAAAACATCACTCCATTAATACATGCCACAGACAACAAGCCACTGACTAATGGGTACAGATGTTCTCAGTTTTTACTATGATGAAAAGGTTGATGGCGAGGCAGTATTTTTAACACTTAAACGATATCAGTCTAATTATATAATATAACATATAATAACAGCCCGCCTTAAAGCAATATGTGTATAAAATAATATATATGTAACAGTCATTGTGTTATGTTTATATTATTATGTACATGTATAATAATGTTATGTGAATGTATTACGTAATTTAACAATGTAGGAGCTGTGAGAATAGAAATCGAAAGTTGCTAACAATGAGGTAACTTTGAGGCAACAATAAATTAGAAAGTTTAATAATGCTACTAATAATTCTTGGAACAATAATGTAATATTTAAAACAGTTTATAAATAGACAATCAACAACTAGAAAAAGCTAAAAGTTATATAAAAGCATTCTATTGGGGTAAAATTAGCCAATCAGAGACTTGAAATAAAGTAAATGTACAAATTTAAGCGGTAGACGCTAGAAGGCAGCGTTTCCGAGCAGTTCGCTCGGTACGTATTCATTGTGAGACAAAACAAATCATTACGGCGTGAATAATATAAAGTTTACGTGTTAAGAAGAAGTACAAGTAACAATACTCTCACAGCTCTATAGTAGGATACATCAATAAAGTGTTATTTAATCGTGTGAAGGATTAATAAACAAAGTACAATACAATTATAATTTGTGTAAGCCTCATTCTTTAGCCGTACTACCCCTGTTAAGAGATACGTGTTCTAGAAATTACTACTGACGCAGCCGAGGCATACATGTATAATATTTAAATAAAGATTAAAAATACAAAGTTGATTTTTAAACGTGTGGGCAAAGGCCACCGGAAAAGTTAAACGTGGGGGCGAAGGCCGCCGGAAAAGTGAATGTGGAGGGAAGGCGTTATTAGCACCCAAAGCGTGGTGCTAATAACGTAAAGATATTCTACTTCAATGTATTACATTTACATGACTTTCTCTACCCACTATCGTTTATTTGTACAATCTCTTCTACAAACTACTCGATGTAGATACAAGAAGGTTACAGTAGACTTAAACGATAGTCAAATGTTTTAAAAGCGAGTGGTTTTGCATGCGAAAGATAAACAAACGAATGCCGATTTAGCTTTTAAAAAGTGCAAAATATTTAAAATTTCGAGCAGTTACAACAAATATGAATTTGAAAACAGCTTGTACTTTACCGGAAAAAATGTCAGTTAAATTTAATGGCGTACCGGCATGTTGCCAAGGTAGCTCAGTTGTTTAGAGGAATGGAACGGTAAGCGGAACAACTGTGGCTCAAATCCCGGCTATGACATTGGATTTTTCAGCTCGATTCCACCTTTCCAACTTTAGGGTATGCCGTGTCACTGCTTGTGTAGAAGAACAGTTAATTCGAAGTGACTGGCCTAATAGTGGTTAACTATGAAGTCCGGACTTGAAGTGCTTAGGAAAGTGTAAGTCCTCATTGGGGTATGTTATGTCAAAGTGATGCGGAAAATGTGAGTCCGTACTGGCATGCTGCCATGATAGCTCAGTTAGTTAGAGCACTGTAGCGATAAGGCAAAGATTCGTTGTTCAAATGCCGGCTGTCACAGAGTTTTTCACTCTGATTCTACCTTTCCAATATACAGGATGGACCATTTAAGCTAAGACTGTACAACATCTCCGAAACTAAGCGTCGTAAAAAGAAATGTCTTTGATAAAAGTTGCTTGATATTATGGGGAAAAGTAAATGCCATTAGTCGTGTTTTGTTTGGAGGACGTTATGATGTCATTTTAGGGTCAACTTAATTTTTTTTAATGGGAACCTACATTTTGTACATTGCTTTCTCGTTAGAAAATGGTTTATAAAACGCTGTTTATTTTGTGATGAAGAACAAGGAAAATAAGAAATGTTGGTTTACAAATACGAAACGTAACTTGACCCTCAAATGGCCATTCACGGATGGTCCAACCATTCACTGCGCTCTTCGTACACAATTATTCAGAATTTTCGTTGTAATTTACGTTGGTGTAAGAACAATTGAAAAGTGCTTTATATAAATGTCGTTTAGTTTTTTATAAGGAGTGATAAAATAATCTAAAAAAGTATATTTTGTGTATTAATTGTTTTCTGCTTCTCTTATGCTTATCTGTTATACAACAGTATACAATATTTTCTTTCAAAATGAAAAGGGTTTCAAAGGATATTCGCAGAAAATCCAAGACACATTTTTGAGAAAATCAAAAATGATAAAAGGTTTTCCATGTGAAGGATAAGTTGGTTAGAAGGAGAGATTGAAACGCAGTGAACTACAATCCGTTTATTTAAAGAGTTGATTATAACTTCAGCCTCCTGTATCTCCGTTTACATACAACTAAATCTTTAACGAAATTATTTCTACAAACGTTTATCTCGATTAACATGAAACATAAAGCTTTTATAAGGTTAATTTGTACAGGAAACATACACGTAAACATATTGGGTTGAGAAAATAATGCGAATGTAAGACTTTACATTTTTCTTTCTTTAAAATTAATTGTGATATAGACAATAGAACCAGTTTGAATATTTTCCTTAGGCGAAGTGATCAGAAAGAAAACCGAAGTTGTTGATGAATTTAAAATGTTTCTCAAGAATTATCTGATAAAGTACTTGTAATTCTTCAACAGTATTCTTTATGTGATTAAAGTTGGCAGTTTGTGATGTTTTATTCCAAAAATGGATACTTTCTCACGATAGAATCAGCATCGTGTTGTAATCTGCCGTCCTCTGCTAAGTTGAAATCCACGAGAGATCACAGATACGAGGAGAAGGTGGCGAGTTCCAAGAAAGCCGAAACTTCCTGAGAAAATACGCCAAACATCAACCATGTGGAAAACTTATTTTTAAAGATTCAAGGATGACATTAAAACGTTAGGTGTTCCCACAGCGCTCCTGTACTCTCCTTGTAGGTTTGTGTATATCAGAATTGTGTAAATTGTGCAAATCGGAAGGGGCATTTTCAACGATAGTATTTTTGGTTCAACTCCCGTTCATCCCGGTATGGTGAATTTCTTGCATTCACTCTGGTAACCTAACCTAACTGTGTGATTTACCTATTTCACTACACGTATGTGTATGAACTACATTAAAGCATCTAACTTTTTATATTATAGATGGTGTCCCGTAAGTAATGTCGATTTTTAAGCAAAACTTTATTTGGAACGTTTTCTCACAAAAATTAAACTATTCTTCAAAGTAGAGACCATCAGATTATATGGTCTTTAACCATCTTTCAGCGAGGTTTATTATTCCGCGACGGTACCAGTCTCTGAGTTCTGATACGAAGAATTCGGGAGACCCACTTCCACAACTTCAATGTTTTCGAAATTTCTTCCACGCAAGAAATGGACCATGGATTGAAACAGATGCTAATCTGAAGGTGGAAGATTGGGCTGTATGCTGGATGTGGTATTAGTTCGATTCCTTCCAATTCCTGAATTTCTGTCACAGTTGTTCGTGCAGTATGAGGTGTTGCATTGTCCTGCTGCAAGAACTCGATTAATTAATGCCAGGTATCTCCGTATTCAAATTTCATGAACTCGTTCCAGTTGTTGAGAATAAAGATCTGCATGGACTGCACGCCCGTTTGGAACAAGCTCTCCCAGTGAATCACTTCTTCAAAATACCACCAGACACACACATTAATTTGGGGACAACTGATTTTTTTTATCGGTGACTTTGGCAGGTTGACGGGGACTGAGCCACTGTTTCGAGGCGTCAGAGTTGCGGCAATAGAACCCATCTTTTATCACAGTGATAATTATCCTGATAAATCTATTATCCATGTGATTACCGATAAGCTGACGACATATATCCACTCTACGTTGAGCTGTTGAGGTGTCAGATGAGGCAGTGTTTTTAACACTTAAATGATTTCGGTCAAATTATATAATATATAAATTCAATAACAGCCCGCCTTAAAGCAATATGTGTATGTAACAATATACAAGAAGTTTATATTACAGTATTATATATGTTTATATTATTGTATACATGTGTAATAATGTTATGTGAATGTATTACGTAATTTAATAATGTAGGAGCTGTGAGAATAATAGGTTAAAAGTTGCTAACAATGAGGTGACCTTGAGGCAATAATGAATTTGAAAGTTTAACAATACTACTTGTAACTCTTGGAAGCAATAATGTAATTTTTGTGACAGTTTATAAAATAGCCAATCAACAACCAGAAAAAGCTTTAGTTAAATGAAGGTATTCTATTGGATTAGGATTAGCCAATCAGAAAGTAAAATGAAGCAAAATTTACAAATTCAGCTGTCAGTTGCTTGTAGACAGCGCTCATAACTGGACACGTTGCTTGTAGACAGTGTTCCTAACCGGACGCGAGATGTGTTCTCGAGAAATTTAATACGTATTTTGTGTGAGACAGAAATAGTTTACGTGTTAAAAAGTGCAAGTAATTAATAAAAGAATATCACAGCTCTCTCTATATCAGTGAAGTGTCATTTAAATCGTGTCAAGCATTAACAAAAGGAGTGAAGTAAAATTATAATCTGTGTAAGCCCATATTCTTCAGTCGCACAACTCCCTGCTAAGACATTCATGTCTCTAAAAAACATAAATACTGACGCAGCCGAGGTAAACATAAATATATAATATTTAAAGATACAGTCAAAATTACAAAGTTGATATTTTTTTTAAACATTTTGGGGCAAAGGCCACAGGAAAGTACATTTGGGGCGAAGGCTACCGGAAATTTTTTACCATACGTGCGGTTGCAACTACTTCAAGTTCGGCTCCCCAACAGTCGAAATATAATACAGCTTCTTCAAATTGGCTCCCAAAGCGTGGAGAAAATAACGTAATAAACAATACAACATCTTCACAGAAAATGAGGTACAGATCTACAGTTTCAGTTTGATTTTCCAAGTTTCTTAATCTGGCGATGTATGGTATCTTTTGATGGACCAAGTTCTTCTGACAGCCTACGAGTAGTTTTTTTGCGGATTTTATTCCAAAACTCCGCATATATTCTCAATATCCCATAATTTATGTCTTCCAGAATGTGGTAAATCTTTAGTGTTTTCTTCTCCAGTGTTGAAACATTGGAACCATCGTTGTGACCACGCTCACTAACGAATCTCCTTCCACTTCATATAATTTTTGAACCGCGGCAGCAGCTTTATAACCCTGTTTTCAGTAATGGTTTAGAAGTACTCTAATCTCGCGCTTTCCAACTTCCATTTTATGATTGCGATTTAACAACTGACGGCTGACACATTCTCGCAATATACGCAATACTAGCCATGGCATCCTGTAAATAGCATGGCAAACCAAAGAAAACCAATTCTATCTTATAAAACACCAAACTTAAAACCGACAGTGCTTATGAGACAACCTAATATTTATTATTGCAAACATGGAATATCGTATATTTGTCAGTTGAATTTTACCATTTAAATCTTACCTGATCTTTACTTTATTTTTATTTTCTCTACCACGACATAGCAGGTAGAGAAGTTGCTGCATTCCACCTAAAATTTTGATACTGAGATTTTATACTTGTTATGAGGGCACCTTGAATAAAAAAAAAGCATTTTTATAAAAAGGTCCGTGTGTATGTGTGTCTGTGAACAACTTAACTCAAAAACGAAAAGTCTGATAAATATCAAACTTGGTACTTAAATTCAGTGCCCTATAAAGATGCAACACAAAAATCTTCAAGAAAATTCCCTACACCGAACTACTATACTTTTTCTCAAATCGGAATTCGTTATTAGTTTTTTTATGTCCTGGACATGCAAAGAGAATGGAATGCGCCACATAGCAACCAGCGCTTAAATATTTGACTATCGCTTAAAGCCTACCACATTCCCCTTGCACTTTCTACAAATGTTTATTTCGATTAAAATGAAGTAGATAAGAAAATAAACTTTCGTAAGAATAGTTTGTATACCTACTAATAAACGATAGAGGCTACAGAAAGTATGTGGATGTAACATCAGAGCTTTTAACTGAAAGTTTATTTCTAGTGTCTTCTCTTAACCTCTTGAGAGGGAAGTTTTATTTTCAATTAAGTGGTAGATTTCATGCCAAGCAAACAATTGTGCAGTCTAGAGTCATTAAAATTGCAGTGAATCTTTGCTAGGAGTAGGAAGCGACTGGTGTGCAATAAATCAACAGACAACACATTTCCGCTGAGGAAAGGAATGTGTGAGACACCTGTTGATAATATCATTGCTAACTGGCTCCTTAAGCATCAAGTTATACAAGCGCTGGGAATCACGCAAGCGATATCGAGTTGCCGATTCCAATGGTAGTCAACCACTCAATTTATTGCGGTTTCCCGCTTAATTGTATCCGTGTTTGTGTGATTTGATTTCCTCGATGGGCTAATGTATCTTCACTCAACACCAAGTGTTGCAATCCTAAGAGCGTCCTACTCTGTAAAGAGTACGCATGTAAAATCTACTTACCTATTATATCTCCCCTACGGTAATTGTGATAAATGTTGAAGATGTATTTTATTAGCTTCACGTATAGAAATCAATTTGAAGCAGACAGTATCTTTACGTTATTATTTGCCCCAAATTTTTAAAAATATTAACTTTGTAATTTGACTGTTTCTTTAAATATTTATGTTTGCCTCGGGTGCGTCAGTATTATTGTTAGATACACGTTTCTCTTAGCAGGGTTGTGGTGCGAGAAAAATGTAGGCTTACACAGATTATAATTTACTTCACTCCTTTTATTAACGCTTGACACGATTTAATTAACACTTCACTTATATGAGAGCTGTGAGATTCTTTTAATTAATTAATTACACTTAAATGATTTCAGTCTAATTATATAATATAAATTCAATAAAAGCCCGCCTTAAAGCAATGTGTGTATGTAAAAATTTGTAAAAATGTATATAACAGTCATTGTATTAATATTTAGTTTATATGCCTGACAGCGTGAGAAACAACTAAATTGCACCTTAGCACTTCATAGAAAGTAAAATTAGTAGATAATTCAGAATAATAGTAACGAATATCTCGGAAATGATTTGTGTTAAAATGAGATCTACATCTTTTATGCGGTATGTTTTTATCTATCTCTAGTGGTCTACCAGTTATACAAAATTATACAAAATGCATTCCAAATGAAGAGGACTTCGCAAGCTGTATCTCAAAAATTAATATTCGTGAAAATATCTTAAAAAACTGATGTGATACATTCACGTGACCTTCTCTACCCTCTATCAGTTATTAGTGAGTATACAAACTATTTTTACTGGTGCTTATTTTTCTATCTACTACATTTTAATCCAAATAAACCTTTGCAGAAATAGCTACATGACACATTTCGTTATAGATACAAAAGGGACAACGATAGTCAAATGTTTAACAACTGGACGCTCTAGCTGGCCTTCCATACTGTTTCCATGCAATCGCGAGAAACAAGTGAATGCTTAATAGTATATTATGCAAGGAGACTATAATGGTAGTAATTAAAACGCGAGTACGAGCGTTTTAATTACTACCATTATAGTCAAGTTTCATACGACTGTTTATGCTCGACTATGTATCTAAATTAAAGGTTTCATATGTATTCGTTTCTGGTTTGAGTGATGTGTTACAATCGTTATTCCTTTATCTATGGTTACAATACAATGACCTTGTAGCACCTGTGTAAAACAAAGTTGCTAGCGTTGTTAGATTACTACGCAGAATAATCGATACTAACGCTTTCACAATGTTACGTGGCCACTTCTGATTGGTCGAATACCATTACTTTAATGAAGGTGTACTTTAATGATGCCCATTAAAGTACTGCTACCAGTCGTATGAATACTACATTTTCGCATCGTCGAGCATAAAGGACTTTAAAGATCGACCAAGTAATGAAGAATTCGAACCTTTAATAACGGATATTTCAGAAATGGCTTATGCCACAAAAAACCTATTTTTGTATAGTACATTTTCATCTATTGCTTAATGCTTACTAGTTATACAAGATTACACAAAATTTCTTCCAAGTGAAGTGCACTTCCCAGGCTATTCCAAGAAAATTCAAGATATATATTTTATTTTTCATGCAACTATCTTTAATATATTGTAATTTAATAAAAATCGTTAGAGCCATTTTTTTAGAAAATGAAAGTTTTCGGAGACTTTCTTGAAAATCTTCGTGTTTGTTGTGGTAATCTGATCGTGTTATCTTATTTGCTGGGCGCCTGTTATTGTTTTATTATTTTAAGATTTGGGTGCTTCGTCCTCCGGCTAGCTATTATTACTCAGTCGAGCAAATATCTCTGAGCAGGGCGTGTAAACGGAAAGGAGTTGTTAGTAAAAGATAACACTGATAAATGAATTTATTTTTACACTTTTATTGCCGTCACACTTAATTAATAGTTCACATCTTTAATCTTTATACCCGCCTGTCTGAAACTGTTATATTTCCGAATGTAATTATTGTCGTATTAGTTGCCGCGTACTTCACATTTTGTAACTAACTTTACGACGCGAGAGATTCTTCCAAACTGCATGATGTGCACTTCACGATAGATTCTTCAAGAATGCGCGACGTGTACCTCGTGAATGATTCCATAGAACTGCGTGATGTGTACCTCGCGAATGATTCTTTAGAACTGCGTGAAACATGCTTATAGCTCGAGAATATATACTCCTTCACCTCGTAATGCCTAAACATTATAATAGAGCTACTATTGGTTACCAAATCGCGCCAACATTAGCGTCTGTTTTGTCAGCCAATCACAATTTACTAACACATATGCTCAAGGGAAGATATTCCCTCCATTTCTAAAGAAAGGCACGCTACCCTGACGTCATTTGTTTGTCTCTTCTTAGTGATAAACAACTCACCCCATCGGTTCATTGTTACCCACTCCTATTGTCAGTTTCAGTGAGGCCGTGTAAACTTATTTCCTAACAATGCCTATGGCTAACAAACATCTAAAATCATTGTCATACAATAATGTTAGTTTACATTACAATCACTCTGGCATTCACAGTGTTGTGATATAAAATACTGTCTCATGTTGTATCCTTGGAAGGTACTGAACTTAAATACTACCTTTGGTATTTATCTGCTTTTCGTTTTTTAGTTATGCTGTTCAAAGGCAAACGCACACAGCCATACTGACACACACACGGATCTTTTTCTAAAGTTCTTTTTGGATTCAGGAGCCTCAAAACATATATCTTCAGTGAAATATTGATATAGAATTTTTGGTTGGAATACAATACTTCCCCTACTTACTGTACGTAGTAGAGAAAGTAATAATATTTTCATCAAAGCCTTTAAGAAATATTTCAGAAAACCAACAATGACATAAATGTTCCATATAAAAGGTACTTTGACATGGGGGGGATGTCTTGATAATCTTAGTGTCGCAGCCTTGAAAACTGCTGCCGTTTGGTATTTGTCTTATTTTTAATTTTTGAGTTATAGTATTCAAAGGCACACACGCACGGAGCTCTATTTATTTTTTTTTTCAAAGGACCTCAAAGAATGTAAATCTCGAAATAGAATTTGTGGGTGAGATCCACTACTTCCTATACTTCCTTACTATAAGTACCTGCTGGTGAAAGAATCTATTATACAATTTTAGTATAAACGTTTATTTCAACAGCATAAGGTTTTGCAAACTTTTGTTGCATTATAATTCCCATTTGAGACGAATAAGCCAACTTTTAGTGTCATAGGTATATGGTAGAACATATATCTATAGTTTTTGTCATCTTTAAACGTCTCTTAGCGCAGTGTTTGCTTACAATTTAGCATTTTTATCTTATACTAATCGTAGTTTGCGCAGACGGTAACGACCTCGCAACAGCGGCAGAATAACTGATTGTACACACGCCTCGCGGTATCTCTCTTACCCGCTCGCGATCACGTTTTTTATATTTGTAGTATAAATATCGTTATCAATACTTCCTTTTATTAAACGTTTGACTAAAATAATACTTTAGTTGATAATATGATTTATCGAATTTTAAATAAAATAATTTACTTAGTTTTATAGCTGTATAGTTCATCTGTTAAATAGAAATATCGGTTGTATATTTCCCACTGAACGCTTCGATAAGCACGTGAACGTTTTAAGTTAAACGTTTATTTTTTTTTATTGTTTCGCTCAAACTTAAAACATCGGTTTTTATAGCTTTCATTCAACATTAAGTGTTTCGCTGAAAATACAAGATATAACCAGCTTTTTTCTTTTTAATGTGTTTTTAAGACTTTAACTACTCTTTTCTCCTCTTTATTGTTCCGGTTTTACTTTTATATCTATATATATATTTACACGGACCCAAACGCCTATACACCCGAGGCGGGACTCGAGCCCATAGGTCCTCCATGCGACGCTATGCAAAAATCAAATGCTGCGGCACTCATTGAAACAAGACCGCCTCATTTAATGTTTCTTGAGAATTAAATACCAATAGAAAATTAATATTATATTAATATTCCAATGCAGTTACAACTTCGCTGCGACATCGAAAAGAGAGTGCGCATTGTACTTTGCGGCTGGCCTGAACTTAGCTATCAAGTGTGATTTTTCCACTCTCTTGTAAGCGAATGTGCACTGGTGCCAAACATTTTTGCATTTCAAAATGTTTTTCTACAAATCTATGAAAGTAGGTTAGAAAAAGGTGTTTATGCACATTATCAATCAATACCTATGTTTTGGTTTATATAATGAGATCTGTACTCATTTGAAGAAGTTGATTTTGTTGTATTTACGTTTGTTTTTTATTAGCCCCACGTTGTGCGCCAATTTGAAGAAGGTTTGTTTATATTGTTTAACCCACGCTTTGGGAGTCAATTTGAAGTAGTTTTGTTGCTTCAAGTATGGAAAGCCGATTTGAAGTAGGAGTTGTATTGTAGTTCAACTGTTGGGGAGCCGAACTTGAAGTAGTTGCAACCGCACGTATAGTACCCGGTAGCCTTCGTTCAAAATTTAAAAATATTAACTTTGTAATTTGAACTGTTTCTTTAAATATTATATTTGTGTTTGCCTCGGCTGCGTCAGTATTTTTGTTAGAGACATGTTTCTCTTTGCAGGGTTGTGGTGCGACTGAAGAATGTAGGCTTACACAGACTGCGTTTTTCTTCACTCCATTTATTAATGCTTGACACGATTTAAATAACACTTCACTGATATAGAGAGCTGTGAGATTCTTTTGTTAATTACCTGCACTTTTTAACACGTAAACTATTTTCGTCTCACAGTGAATAGGTATTACATTTTTTAGGACGTGTCTCGCGTCTGCCTACAACCAACGCGTCCAGTTATGAGCACTGTCTACAAGCAACTGACTCTAAATTTGTAAATTTTGCTATATTTCATTTTCTGATTGGCTAATCCTAGTCCAATAGAATATCCTCATTTAACTAAAGCTTTTTCTGGTTGTTGAATGGCTATTTTATGAATTGTCACAAAAATTACATTATTGCTTCCAAGAATTACAAGTAGTATTGTTAAACTTTCAAATTCATTATTTTCTCAAGGTTACCTCATTGTTAGCAACTTTTAACCTATTATTCTCACAGCTCCTACATTATTAAATTACGTAATACATTCAGATAACATTATTATATGTATATAATAATATAAAAATATAAAATGACTGTAATGTACACTTTTAATATTGTTACATACACATATTGCTTTAAGGGGGGCTGTTATTGAATTTTACATATTATATTATTTGACTGAAATCATTTAAGTGTTTAAAAATACTGACTCACATTCTATGCGACATTTCTAAACATAAACAGCTATAACTGCAAAGATAAACGAAGAATGTACCTAATATGATTATTACGTCTGAAATGTGTTTACTACCGTTTTATTGGCACGTTTAGCCGAAATTGCCCTGCGATGTAGGCGGCCAAGGAACCCTCGTTAACTGTTTTCCCAGCAGCGGGAGTTGCTCTTTATCAACATCATCTCTAGTGTAATTTCACGCAGAAACATTAATAACATCAAAACCGTGTCCTCCGCAAAATGAAATTCCTCAGGGCGGTTTCTGAGAACTACAATTCTATGTTATTTTTAACATCAACATATTCGCGCGGTAGATAGTCAACTTCATCAACGTTTCAGTTTTTACTTTCTCTAGGGGAAGTATTGCGTTCCACCCAAAATTTCGATATCGATATTTCACAGGAAATACATGTTTTGAGGCCCCCTGAATAAAAAAGCCACTTTTAGAAAAAGTTCCGAGTGTTGGTGTGTGTGCCTGTGAGCAGCATACATAACTCAAAAAGGAAAAGTCGGATAAGTACCAAACTTGGTATTTAAGTTCAGTATCTTCCAAGGATGCGACACGAAGATTTTCAAGAAACTCCCTCCCTCCTACCCTTAAATGGAATATTTTTCGAAAATTTTGATTTTCTAAAACATGGCTCTAAAGATTTTTATTAAAATGCCATACATTAAAGATGTTTACTGATAAATAAAGTGCATAAGAAATGTAGATATCTTTAAAACGCACAATTTATTTCAAATAAGTTTTCTTCAGGCATAAGCCATTTCTGAGATATTCGTTATTAATGGTTCGAACTGTTCATTACTTGGTCATTCTTTAAAGTCCTGTCAACATTCAGTTGTTTCTCGCAATTGCATGGAAACAGTATGGAATTTTAAGGCGGCATATTGCTCCAGCTCTTAAACATTTAACTATCACTGTTCTCTTTGTATCTATAACGAAATGTGTAATGTAGCTATTTCTGCAAAGGTTTATTTGGATTAAAATGCGGTAGGTATAAAAATAAACTTTAGTAAGAATAGCTTGTATACTCAGTAATAAACGATAGAGGAAAGAGAAATCATGTGAATGTATCACATCAGATTTTTAAATAGAACTTTATGTTCCTTTTGTGCAGAAACTGAATGAAACTGAGTGATACAATTTTTAAGTTTAGTAGAGATTTACAGCAATGTTTTCTTTAGTTTGAATTAGAATGAACGCAACAGCTTAATCAGAGCTTTCACAATAAATTATAGTTCTTCTTCAACAGATTGTCCACCTCTTTGTAGGATTTACAAGCCAATGCTTGGGTCAGTAGCCTGTCGAAGAGCAAGCAAACTCTGGATCATAGCATATCTAAGATGAGTGATCAACCCAATGCCTGGTATGGCGGTCAAGAAGAAGCAAATGAAATGTAGTGATGAAAGGGGCGATAAGAAAATTCGCGGATCAAATTATCCAACTCAGCATTCGCCTATCAACCGAGGAAAACCTTTGGCCAGATTGATCCGCCCCGGGAGTTTGAACCCAGGACTTCCCGAATGCGATCCACAGACGTTACCGCTCGGTATAATTCATGAAGGAAATATGCTTAAAGAAAAAAATCTGATGTGTTACACTCACATGACTTTCTCTACTCTTGTACAAACTATTTATACAAACGCTTATTCTCCATATGCTTCACGTTAATCGAGATGTTAATCTTATTGCTAATTTTCTTATAGATGCAAGGGGAATTGCTAGGCTTTAAGCGATAGTCAAATATTTTAAGAGCTGCTTGCTATGTGGAGTATTCCATTCTCTTTGCATTACCGGGACAAAAAAGTGAATAACGAATTCCCATTTGAGAAAAAGTATTGGAAAACTTAAGGGAATAACAAGCAATATCTCGAAAATGGTTCACTCAACAAAAAACTGTATATGACATAAATTGTGTATTTTAACGCGATCTACATTTTTTGTGTAGTAAAATTTTGTCTATCTCTTATTGTTTACCAGTCATGCAAAAACCGTTCACAATGAAGAATACGTTTGGAGAAATTCCCAGAAAATTCAAGATATACATTTAATTTGTCATGAAAGTATCTTAAACATATGATGTTTTAATCAAAATCGTTAGAGCCATTTTTGAAAAAATTAAAATTTTCGAAAAATGTTCCGTGTACAGGGTAATCTTTGGTGGGGGGATTTTCTTGAAAACCTTCGTATCGCATCTCTGAAAGATACTGAACCTAAATATCAAGTTTGGTTTATCCGACTGTTCGTTTCTGAGTTATGCTGTTCACAGACACACCCACAGACACACGGACATGTTTCCAAAAATACTTTTTTTGGATTCAGGAGGCCTCAAAACATGTATTTCCGGTAAAATCTCGGTATCGAATTTTTGGGTGGAATGCAATACTTCCCCTACTTAATATACGTAGTAGAGAAAGTAAAAATGATGAGTATTCAAGCTTCAAACCAATGACAACGAATATATTGGAAACGGTTGATGCCACGATCTTTTTTTTACTAAACTATATGTTCTAAAAATCTACACTTTTGTCTCTCTTTTGGTTTACCAGTTACACAAATTTATACAAAATCCCTTCTGAGTGAAGTGAACTTCACAGAATGTATGCAAAAGAATTCAAGATGTACAATTTATTAATTAAGTAAAATATCTATATATATATATATATTTTAATCAAAATTGTTAGAGGCGTGTTTGATAAAATCAAAGATAAGGAACATTTTACATACAAAGGACAATCTAGGATGGGTGAGATTTCTTGAAAATCTTCGTGTGGCATCCTCGGCTGAAATCAAATATCAAGTTTGGTATTTAATTTGTGGAGTTGTTTCTAAAACTTTTTTAATACATTTTAATTCTGTTTATTTAAACTGTCACTTGGTTATGTTTTGCACGGAAACCAGCCTCCCAGCATCACCTAACGTATGACTATCCAGCACAGTATCAGATAGGCTCACTTGCTCATTCCCAGACAGGCTGCGTGTTCGACGATATCGCAAGCATCAGATTAAAGAAAGAAAAAAAAATGTCCTTAAATGGAAGCCAGGGAATAAGTCAGAATTGCTAACCTCTACACCAGCGACAGCTACGATTGTTGTATGTTGCCCGCAATGCGTGCATGTTCGCATATATTTGCGTATATAGCATACGCCCCAATCGCACGTGTGCGAAGTGAGCAGATGTGAAGATATTCAGATTCGTTTTTGTGACTTCGCTTCTTCCAGGAATAACAACGTGTAGCTTGTGAGAGCTGGACAAATTCCGAGTACTACCTTCACAGAAATTCTGCATATTAGCCCTACACACTGGTTATGCTGTTACCTTGAAGTAACGCATCGCTCCGCCGCGTGCCATATGAAATCGAACGACAAAAGACCTCGTAATTTTTCCTATTATATGGGGTGCTTAGGAAACCATATTATTCAAATATTGCCATCCGAAACCCAACGATCGTCACGTTACTGAAGGACAAATGTATCGCATTAATTCATTTTGTCGCACTTTAAATGCGCATAGATCCGAAACCCTTTATTTCAGAATATTGTACGATTACTAAATCTCATTTTATAGATAAGAATTCGCATTTCATTATAGTATACATTAATTATTTTTATAATATTCACAAAAATCTATGTAGCTTTTACTTATTTTAAGCGTCTCCAGATTTTTATAAAACTAAAATATTAGATTGAAATAACACTAGTCTGCAAGATATCGGATGATAAAAACTAATAAGTGATTCTGACTCACTTTTTATGCTGATTTCAGGACTGATTTTAGTTTTTTCTATTACGTACAGTTTTTTCACAATTTCACTTCAAAAATATAGAGATATCACAAGGCTGGAATTTTTGTTGGTCCTCAAATAAAGAAATTGTTGAAGGATGAAGATTTTGAGAAGACAATGAATGAGAGAGAAATAGAAGCATAGACCGCCTTCCGATCAGGTACTGGAAACTTCTTAGGCAACAACAAAGATCCTAATTACAAGACCATTGTCTAAACAATGTTGGAAAATTTCAAGAAGATGAGCTGTAACATGAGTGTAAAGGTGCATTTTCTGCATTCACATATCGACTACTTTCCAGAAAATCTGGGACATTATAGTGAACGTTTTCACCAAGATATTAAGGAAATGGAGAGGAGGTACCAGGGGAGATGGAATGGAACTATGATGGTGGACTACTGTTGGATGTGAGGAGGGACAGCCATCTTCAAGGATCTGCAAGGAAGTCAAAGAAGAGAAATTTTGAAAAAAATTAAATGAAACACTTTGGCTTCTTATTTTGTTAAAGTGTAGTTATGAAATAAATTAGGAGAGCTCTTGAGAGTATTCTTAAAATGTTTCTTGAATAAAAACTTACCTTGTGTGAAATGGTATTTGAATACTTTTCTACGCTCATTAGTAAAATTGTCAAAACATTACTTCTTATTTTGTGTAAAAACCTGACGTGATAGAAAAAACCGGAAGTTATTTCTGGAATCAGCATAAGAACGTGATTCAAGAACACCTACTTTTAAGAAATCATCTGACAAAAATTTTGAAAATGCAGACTAGTGTAATCAATGTCATTAAGAGAAGTTGGCACAGCATTTGCTATTACCGCCTATTTTTCATTTTTACCATTGGTTTAGACTTAAGGTGGAACTTGGGGTCATGATATTAAATATCCAACCCGGTATTTGCCTTAGCGGCTGAGGGAAACAAATATATAGTGTTATTGTTACTTTTGATATCATTTAAACACCTAGAATCAGGGGCGTACATACGAGTACAATTTTGATTGAGGGGGGCCGAAAGTGACTAACCTACATAAAATTAAACGTTTAGAGGCTTTCAAATGGAACGCAGCCAAAATATATTATTATTATGATTATATAAAAATTCTTATTTTAAACAAGTATAGACTTTGGATTCTGAGACAGAAACCGCCGCTTTCTGTTGAGGCAGTATTTTTAACACTTAAATGATTTCAGTCTAATTATATAATATATAAAGTCAATAATAGCCCACCTTAAAGCAATATGTATATGTAACAATATATAAAAAGTGTATATTACAGTCATTGTATGTGTTTATATTATTGTATCCGTGTGTAGTAATGTTATGTGAATGTATTACGTAATTTAATAATGTAGGAGCTGTGAGAATAACAGATTAAAAGTTGCTAACAATGAGGTAACAATGAGGTAGCCTTGAGGCAACAATGAATTTGAAAGTTTAACGATACTACTTGTAATTCTTGGAAACAATAATGTAATTTTTATGACAGTTTATAAAATAGCCAATCAACAAACAGAAAAAGCTTTAGTTAAATAAAAGTATTCTATTGGATTAGCAATAGCCAATCAGAGACGTGAAATACAGAAATTTACAAGTTTAGGCGCTACAAATCAAGTCAGCTGCTTGTAGACAGCGCTCATAACTGCTAGCAGACAGTGTTACTAATCAGACGCGAGATGTGTCCTCGAGAAATTTAATACGTATTCGTGTGAGACAAAAATAGTTTACGTGTTTAAAAAGTGCAAGTATTTAATAAAAGAATCTTACAGCTCTCTATATCAGTGAAGTGTTATTAAAATCGCGTCAACAATTAATAAAAGGAGTACAGTAAAACTATAAAAAAACAACTCCTACAACAAAATAACTACTTCAAATTGGCTTCCATATGTGGGGCAGAAACTACCTACTTCACTGTGCGGTAAGTCCACATAACCATACTGATTCCTTCAAAGTGGACTATACATTTTCATAAGTGTTAACATATTTTCAATTTAAAATTTATGAAACATTCTGAACAATTATTATATACATGATACTAAATCAAGTCTTCATAGCAAATAACTTCCATCATCAGATACATGAATATCTCGTGAATCGAGAGTCGAGATGTTGCACTTCTCAAGTATGTCCTTAATTGCCTATGGTGAAAAAAGTTATTTCTGCAGAAGCACAGGAAACTGGCGAAATGCATAGTTAATATTTTGAGAAGAACATGGTGAGATTGTCCTAAGATTTTATTTGAAAAAAATAAAGATTTCCTTTCTAAAGAAATAGGATAGGATTAGGTACGGAGGGGGAGTTAGGACCTTCACCTACGCAGATCTTTGGTGCCTATGACCCTAGCGAGGCGGTAGGACCGGGAGACAGGACAGGCAGAGGACAGGGTCCCTACCATTTACAGATTTTTAACTCCCCGAGTGTTGGCTGATGCAGCCAGTCCCCTCCCCCTTAAGCTTCCACATCTCCTGGGGGGTCTGGGACGAAGGGGGGGCGAAGGTTTCCTTAGAGCAGAGGTGACGAAAACCGGACTGGCGAGTCATTTTGACTCGTAGGCGCCGTTCGCTTTCTGCCACCGTCCCTTTGTTCTTCACATGCTGCTGAGTGATGCAGTGCGTGTTGAATATTTGGTGACTCGCGGAAGGAAGGCGATTTCGCCCCCTTGCTTTAGATCATCCTTTTCCCCTGCCAAGCACACGCCGAGACCTCCCGCCGACACTTGCAACCCTGAAAGAGACCAAGTAGATGAAGGGTGAAGTGAAATGAGAATGGAGCTGAAATGGAGGGACAGAAAATTCGGAAAATGTAATAATCCTTCTCAGCATTTGCCTGGCGACCCAGGGAAACCCCTGATAAAATCTGTGTGCCAGGAACCGAACCCACGACCTCCCGAATGTGGGCTACAGACGTGCCTGAGCGATCCCGCTCTGTTTTCTAAAGAAATACTCCCTCTCAGACAGATTTTAGCTAAAGTTTGCGAATGCCTTTCCTTATAAAATTAGTTGCATTGCTGTTGTACCAGCAAGGAAGAAATTTGGGGGGACACACCTCTTGGCCTCCTCCTTAAATGCGCACCTGCCTAAGATCATGTAAAACTGCCTCGTAAATTTGAATGGCGTAAATACTGTTATCGACCGTCTAGTTCAACTGTACATCTCAAGTAAAAAGAATTAGACAGAAGAAAAATTTTTTGTAAGAATAGTTTTAGAAGAGTGAATGGAATTTTTCTTTCAAGTGGTAAATCGCTATTCGCTTTTACTCGTGGTCATGCAGAGAGCGTTTCAAAGTCATCACACAGCGACCCGCTTTTTAGAAATCTAACTCTCGCTCTAGCTTACTGCATTTTTATTTCCTCAACAAAATGTGTAATGAAATTTTATCTCGATTAACAAGAAATAAGATAGGAATAGCCTTTTGTAGGCATAGTTTGTAGGAGAGCTAGTACAGAAGGTCATGTGAATACATGTCATACTTTTTTAGTTTTATAATAATTTAGGAGTAGAAATTAGATGTCTTATAGTCTGTGTCCGTCATAAAGAACGGGGTTTTTTCAACGGTGAAAAGGTTATCAAACTTGGTTGACAAAAGCACATAAACAAATACACTTTTGCTTTCTCTACTACGTGTAGTAAGTAGGGGAAGTGTTGTATTCCACCCAAAAATTCGATACCGAGATTTCACCGGAAATACATGTTTTGAAATCCCCTGAATCCAAAAAAAGCATTTTTGGAAACATGTCCGTGTGTGTGTCTGTGTGTGTGTGTGTGTGTGTGTGTGTGTGTGTGTGTGTGTGTGTCTGTCTGTCTGTCTGTCTGTCTGTGAGCAGCATAACTCAGAAACGAACAGTCGGATAAACACCAAACTTGGTATTTAGGTTCAGTATCTTCCAGAGACGCGACACGAAGGTTTTCAAGAAAATCCCTCCACCCCAGATTACCCTTTACATGGAACATTTTTCGAAAATTTTAATTTTCTCAAGAATGGCTCTAACGATTTTGATTAAAATATCATATGTTTAAGATATTTTCATGACAAACAAAATGTATATGTTGAATTTTCTGGGAATGTCTCCAAAAATATTTCTTAATTGTGAACGACTATTGCATAACTGGTAAACCATAAGAGATAGACAAAATTTTACTACACAAAAATGTAGATCGCGTTAAAATACACAATTTATGTCATATGCTTTTTTTTGAGTGAACCATTTTCGAGATATTGCTTGTTATTCCCTGAATTTTCCAATACTTATACTTTTTCTCAAATTCGTTATTCTTTTTTTTTTGTCCTGGTAATGCCAAGAGAATGGAATACTCCAAATAGCAACCAGCTCTTAAATATTTGACTATCGCTTAAAGCCTACCAATTCCCCTTGCATCTACAAGAAAATTAGCAATAAGATTAATATCTCGATGTCTCGATTAACTTGAAGTAGATGGAGAATAAGCGTTTGTAAAAATAGTTTGTATAAGAGTAGAGAAAGTCATGTGAGTGTAACACATCAGATTTTTTCTGTTTGTGATGTAGTAGAGATTATATATTTTCTCAAAGCTACCGCATTATTTCCCCCACAAAACGAACGCACGTGAAATTTAATGCTTTGCTTGCATTTAACATGTTGTTTACATCCTCAAGAAGTCTTCATGTCCCGGACTGAATATACGGATGCCGCATTTTGATCACTACTGGTAAAGATAGTAGTATATTTATGTAGAATTGA
Source organism: Deroplatys truncata (assembly GCA_030765065.1). Classification (NCBI taxonomy): domain Eukaryota; kingdom Metazoa; phylum Arthropoda; class Insecta; order Mantodea; family Mantidae; genus Deroplatys; species Deroplatys truncata. The sequence goes on along the minus strand of CM060975.1, from coordinate 51,794,973 downwards.
AGTGCGTCTCTGTAACTAACAATGTGTTGTTATCATTTGAAGAAAAGCCTGTTTTATCTCTCGCAAAGCCTCATAAAGTTCTAAGTGTGAGCAGAAACAAGAAACAATGATGGTGATTACAGATATGCTCCAATACCAGCCACAAACTTTCTTTATCGCCGTTGAGGATACTGGTTTTCTGTTAATGAGACCCAGTTTTTCGCAGGGAACACACGCATAAAGCATAGCTCTTTCTGCTGCCTCGGGCCATCTTCTACTGTTACGGCGCTGTTACTTCTAAACGCAGACCGACACTTTTAGTTCCGCTGCTTGCCTATAGTACTTGGAGTCGCAGGAAAGAACATTTTGGAAGCGTACCTTCATCAAAATTAATACAAACGTTACGCATATTGAGAAAGTTTTGTTGCTGCTACGTGTGGAAAGTCAGTTTGAAGATGATGTTGGGGAGCCAAACTTGTAGTAGTTGCAACCGCACGTATAGTAAACAGTTTCCGGTAGCCTTCGCCCCAAATGTACTTTCAGGTGGCCTTTGTCCCCAAGTTTAAAAAAAAATATTAACTTTGTAATTTGACTGTTTCTTTAAATATTATATTTATGTTTGTCTCGGCTGCGTCAGTATTTATTTGAGACATGGATATTTTGGCAGGGTTGTGATGTGACAAGAATGTAGGCTTACACAGATTATAATTTTACTTCACTCCTTTTATTAATACTTGATACGATTTAAATAACACTTCACTGATACAGAGAGCTGTGAGATTCTTTTTATTAATTAATTGCACTTTTTAACACGAAAAACTATTTTTCGTCTCACACGAATACGTATTAAATCTCTCGAGGACGTGTCTTACAATCACTGTCTGCAGGCAACTGAACTCTAAATTTGTAAAATTTTCTCCTTTTCACTTTCTGATTGGCTAATCCTACTCTAATAGAATACCTTCATTTAACTAAAGCTTTTTCTGCTTGTTTGATTGGCTAGTTTATAAACTGTCACTAAAATTACATTATTGCTTCAAAGAATCAGGAGTAGTATTGTTAAAGTTTCAAACGCATTATTGCCTCAAGGTTACCTCATTGTTAGCAACTTTTAACCTATTATTCTCAAGCTCCTACATTATTAAATTACGTAATACATTCACATAACATTATTGAACATGTACATAACATAAACATATACAATAACTGTAATATACACTTTTTATATATTGTTACATACACATATTGCTTCAAGGCGGGCTATGATTGAATTTACATATTATATAATTAGACTGAAATTATTTAAGTGTTAAAAATACTGTCTCAAGTAACGTCAGCTTTAAAAAGCTTTTTTTCCGCCCCAAAACACGGTAGCCATCATTTTGCTATTCGTGTCAGCGATTGCTTACACTTTTTTGGTTTGGGTGAACCGGCTTCACTGCATTGGCTGTTGTCTCGATTTTGCGTTGGTGTACTCTATTCACTGTCTCATCGCCCGTAACAATGTAGGAAAACAAACCATCTCCATCTTGTCTATAGCGCTCCAAATACTGTCGTGCATTGCGCATTCGTTGTTCTTTGTGCTACCGGTAAGCAGTTTTGGCACCCAACTCGTCAAAGTTTCCGATATCCAAGCTGTTCAGCGACAATCCTGTAAAGTGAGCTACGAGCAACATTTGGGAATTCATCAGCCAGACCACTAACGCCAATCACTTCGAGTTTTTTGATCACTTGCTCAACAATGTCGTCGGTCCGAATACTGGGCCTACCACTCCGCTGTTCATCGTGCAAATTTGTATGGCCATTTCGAAATTCTCGACAACAGTGTTCGGTTCATACACGAGACATAACTCACGATGTATATCCACAGCTGACGATCCTTTGGCAGTAAACATTTAATCACACCGCGCACTTCACAACTGGCGGGATCTACGATTGTTGCGGCCCTTGCGATCTGCTCTCACCGACTGGCAAACGCCTACTGCGTCACACCAATACTGCAGTAGGTTCCTCAGGAGTCGGTAGACAGTGCCGCAGGCGTGAAACGTCATTCAGGCCTACCATCCGTATTGTTCACCGGAACTTAGTTTTGGAATACGCCTCGTAAATGTATAAAGAGGGATAAATGTATGCAGCTAACATTTGAAATCAATCAACCGATATTGCATAATTAATAATTCAGAATATTATTATTCTAGATGATCACAGACTATACGGCTTTAACAAAGCGGTTAACTTGCTGGCCTGGGATTGTGGAATCTTTATATTCACTAGCTTCACTTCTATTTCCTTGTGTATGTTAAGGGTCTATGTACTATGTGAAAACTATGTAGCTTTAATGTCATTAATTAACTATGGGACCAAAGAGAGGATACAAATGTTCTGATGTGTTACACTCACATGACTTTCTCTACTCTTATACAAACTATTTTTACAAACGCTTATTCTCCATCTACTTCATGTTAATCGAGATAAACATTTGCAGACTCTATCTTGCTAATTTTCTTGTAGATGTAAGGGGAAAATATATTTACAAGGGCAATTTGGAAATACAGTAGCCTTTAAGCACATACATATCTCTTAATAGCTAGTTGCTAGGTGCAGCACTATTCCCTTTGCCACAGATTAATACTCTTTGTATATCCAAGACAAAAAAATGAATAACGAATTCCCATTTGAGTAAATAAGTATTGAAAAATTTAAAGGAATAACAAACAATATCTCGAAAATTGTTTACCCAACAACAAAAAATGTATATGACATAAATTGTGTATTTTAACGCGATCTACATTTTTAGTGTAGTAACATTTTGTCTATTTCTTATGGTTTACCAGTTATGCAAAAGTCGTTCACAATGAAGAATACTTTTGGAGATATTCCCAGGAAATTCGAGATATACATTTTATTTGTCATAAAAATATCTTAAACATATGATATTTTAATCAAAATTGTTAGAGCCATGTTTGAGAAAATTAAAGTTCTCGAAAAATCTTTCATGTAAAGGGTAATCTGGGGTGGGGGATTTTCTTGAAAACCTTCGTGTCGCATCTCTGGAAGATACTGAACCTAAATACCAAGTTTGGTGTTTATCCGACTGTTTGTTTCTGAGTTATGCTGTTCAGAGACAGACACACGGACATGTTTCCAAAAATGCTTTATTTTGGATTCAGGAGGTCTCAAAACATATATTTCCGGTGAAATCTCGTTATTGAATTTTTGGGAGGAATACAATACTTCCCCACTTACTATACGTAGCAGAGAAAGTAAAAAAAACAATATTGCTGATGAATTTTAATCAAAAGATGGTATAACCAAGAACATGGTCCGTCTTATATAATAAACAAACTTAGTATATGAAGTTAGAAGCCATGCGATCTACATCTTGTAAACATTTCGGTTTCATATCTTGAATTGTTTAGGAGATAATTGGCCATTAATTTAACAGATTTAATATTGGCGGGATAAGGCTTTAAATACTCCCTTATACATATAAGTGATATAACGGAAGCATACTGCGATCCACATACAAACTATTGTGGCTACCACCTCCTGTTTAAGAACCACAGGAGCCTACAAGCCCCAGGCAGTCCACAGATACGCGCGGGAAGATAAAGGTAAAGAAAGGCCTGCGAATCCGCATCAGAGTTCCGCAAGTAGGCTACAACAGCTCTTTTTGCTTCTACCATGGCCCCTGGGAAGGAGGGAGGCATGAGGGGAGAGACCCCAAGGGCGACCAGATCCGGATGACCCGGGCGCAAGCATGAATGCAGCCCCTAACGCATCCGCAGGTCCCACCCACAAACTTCTAACCCTGAGTGTCCCCCGAAGGGACCCCGCGCGAGAGCACCCAGAGACATGTCTTAACTGAGCAACGACGCCAGGGAAGAAACCTCTACGGAGTGCACATTTACCATCCAGCTGCAAGCAGCCGAACATCTCACCTGATCCTACAACCCTGATGATGGGTACAGAAAATGAGGGCAGAAAGGTCGTAGTAGAAGATGAACCATCCCAGCATTTGCCTGCTTACCTGGGGAAAACACAAAAAAAAAAAAAAACATGGATCAGAGTGGGGAGACGCCAGAGACCGAACCCGGGACTTCCCGAATGCGAGTAGCAAACATTACCGCATGGAAGTCCTAACAGTTCCAGGCTCGAAGACCCGTCCCACTGCTGGAGCTGCCTAGGGAGAACGGGGGACGAAGCAGCCTTCTAATGTCCACGGGGAGTACCCTTTTCTTTGAGCATGCATCTGTCCGGCACCGCCCAAACGCCACGAGACCTAGAAACACACCTGAAAGATGAAAAACCACCCGAGTACACCTTCCGACCAGGGAAAACCCAAGGTCAGAGTAGACGGCCAACGGGAATAGAACCCAGATTAAATTAAAATAAAATTAAGTTTTATTTATGGACGCTCTTTAACTACTATGGTTCTTAGCGTCCTATATTGGGCGTGAAAGACCGGAAATTTTGCTCAGAGACCTCTTTATCAGGCTTGAGGTTCTTTTATGTGCCCTAAATCTACGACACAGGGCCACCGACTTTACTTCCCTTCCGAAGGAAGCCATGCTAAGGATTTTTACGCCCGAAAACATCCATTGGCCTCCGACCTCGGGAACTAGAATCGAACCCAGGACTTCCCTAATGCGAGCTTTACACGGAATCATCTCGCTCGGTTAATCTCCCCTTATGTACCACTTTGAAATGGGCACATGCAGCTAACATTGTTGAGCCAAGTAAAGGTCTTCTTAAGGCTACAGAGCCTGTTGAAGACGCTAAATTTAATTATGAACCAAGGTGCACGTCAAGCGACTAGCCGAGCGTGAACAGTTCCGCGTCAACGGGTACTTCCATATGTGTCACGGCCCATTGTGTTTGCCCCAGGCCGTAGCATCCTCGACAGTTTTTGTTCCTGTTTTCATTAAAACAGCCGCGCTGCTCAACCGGCAATGATAAATATGTGGTCGTCACTTTCCATTTCTTTGCGAGACCTTAATGACCTCCAGGCCGGTGGTCTTCTGTCATCACGGCCGTTGCCCGCGCCCTACACTTTAAATTACTAGACTTATCCATGTTAGTGATCAGCATAATCGATTAACAAAACACTTCAAAACCGGCTGCGGTTGCTGTATAGAAGGGAATCGCGTGGCTGATGATAGAAATCTGATGCGACACATTCACATGATCTTCTCTACCCTCTATCGCCTATCAGAAGCTGTACAAATTATTCCTATAAAAGTTTATCTTCCTATCTACTTAATTTTAATTCAGATAACGCTTTCTGGAAATAGATATATTATAGATACAAAGAGAACAGCGATAGTCAAATGTTTAAGAACAGTACGCTATACGCTGGCCTTAAAATTCCGTACTCTTCACATAACATAGTGAGAAACAGCTGAAAATAGACAGGACTTTAAAACGAATGGCTAAGTATCGAACAATTCGAACTTTAAATAACGATATTTCAGTAATGTCTGATACCATAAAAAATTATTTGAAACCAACTGTGTGTTTTAAAGAGACATACATTTTTTTGTACAGTATGTTTTTGTCTATCTTTTCATGTTTATCAAAGTTTCCAGATATGCAAGATTATATAAATTTCCCTACGAATGAGGAGGACTTCAACAAGCTATTTCCAGAAAATTCAAGATATAAATATTCTACTTTATTCACGATACATGTGTTGTTGATCTAATGTGATCCATCAATTTTTCCCTTGCTAGCCAATATAAATTGTGTATCTTCATCTGGTACAGCTTTCCTCAATTCTGGGCATTCTAGTAGGTGTTCTCCATTTAAAATCTTGTCAGCATTGCAAATCTTAACATGCTTTGTTATTCATAAAACCAAATCTATGTAGATGATCCACCAGAAAGTCATGTCTAGTGGCTATCTGAAGTGAGCAACGGCTTCTTTCCCAAAAATTCTATACCGAGATTTCACCGGAAATATATGTTTTGAGACCCCCTGAATAAAAAAAAGCATTTTTGGAAACATGTCCGTGTGTGTGTGTGTGTGTGTCTGTGAACAGCATAACTTAGAAACAAACAGTCGGATAAACACCAAACTTGGTATTTAGGTTCAGTATCTTCCAGAGATGTGACAGGAAGGTTTTCAAGAAAATCCTCCCACCCCAGTTTACTCTTTACATGGAACATTTTTCGAAAATTATAATTTTCTCAAAAATGGCTCTAACGATTTTGATTAAAATATCGTATGTTTAAGATATTTTCATGACAAATGAAATGTATATCTCGAATTTTCTGGGAATGTCTCCAAAAGTATTCTTCATTGTGAACGACTTTTGCATAACTGGTAAACCATAAGAGATAGACAAAATTTTACTACACAAAAAATGTAGATCGCGTTAAAATACACAGTTTATGTCATATACAGTTTTTGTTGTTGAGTGAACCATTTTCGAGATATTCCTTGTTATTCCCTTAAATTTGCCAATACTTATACTTTTTCTCAAATGAGAATTCGTTATTAATTTTTGTATGTCCTGGTAATGCAAAGAGATTGGAATACTCCACATAGCAACCAGCTCTTAAAAGATTTGACTATCGCTTAAAGCCTACCAATTCCCCTTGCACCTACGAGGAAATTAGCTATAAGATTAACATCTCGATTAACATGAAGCATATGGAGAATAAGCGTTTGTAAAAATAGTTTGTACAAGAGTAGAGAACGTTATGTGAGTGTAACACATCAGAATTTTTGTACCATTTCTTTTATGTTGGAGTAATTTTTCTTAATAATTTGTTTTTGAATATTATGTTGGTATTTTTGTTCTATATTAATTTTGACATTTTTTATTTTCATATCTAGTCGACAAGACTTTATAGGTTTTGAGTCAGAAAGACTGCAGTCTGGGGAATAAAGTAGCCTGCCTCCTCGTGGTGTCCCTTGGGTACCGCTAAATAGGCTACAACATCCTGCAGAATTCACAATACATGTTTCCCTTGGTATTATTTCAACATTAGTTAAATATACAAAGAAGCTATAAAGAGGTTTCAGTGAACTGATCTAATGACTTTACATAAAAACTAGTGCACGCAGGTGTGGTAAAATGAAAACGATAATAGTATATAGTAGGGATTATCGATTAAAATTCCTGATATCCTTATACCGGATTGGTAACTGACTCATGAACTAAAGTGTCTCATTAAATTCGCTCTACAAAAGTGTACGCTATATTTCATTCAGATATTCAGGCATGTTAAGCTTCGCATACCAAGACTTGGAGAAAAGCCAATTTACATTTCTCTAAGTTTGAAATTCGAGACCTGAATACTTAGCTTTAAAAGTACTTGTTTTTCTACGATTTCTATACATTCTTTGCTTTGAAATTAGCTTTCATTAGTCCGTCGGCACAAATTTCTAAAAGGCTAATGATATCTGTATAATGTGGAGAAAACTACGACGTGTAATTAAATTTAATGCACGTAGGAATTATGCTATGAGATGCACGTTCCCATTACGTGAGGTCGTTTGAGGTCATTATGGAGCAAGTCAAGGCTACTGCTGTTGTACAGAAAACACGAAACAAGCTTCATTATGAGGCTTTGGAAACCCAATCTCACGTTTACGGTAGGCCATGTCTGCAAATGCCACGATGTATGGAGAAGAAGGCTTTCCATTTCAATAAGAACGGCAGTAGGTCAACGAGCAGGAAGTGACGTCACGTTCCGGAAGTTTACCACATTCTCTCACGCCACCGGGAGTTCACGGGTTCGAACCTTTTCATCATGCCTTGAGAACTAGATTTATTAAACTGGCTGATGTGAATGCTGTTACGTAATTCGATCATCTGGGTACACGCTGGTTCGGAATTCGTTTCCTCCCTGGTCACAAGGAAACAGATGTTGTGGTTGTTTGCACCTTGTGACCTGTTTCGAAACCACGTGTGGTTACATAAACCTGCCAATTATATTTAAAACGCCTCCATATATCTTCCATTCCTTCTGATTTCAATTACAGTGCTCAGCAAGACCATATGTTCCGAAACAGGAAGTGTTATCAAGTGTTAATTGTTTACGTCTTAATCTATAGTCTCGAGAAAACGTGCAAGAACTTTCATCTAACCATATCTCATTTTTGCTTAGAGAAATCTTTCTCGTCCTGTATCGAGACAGATTTTCTTTACTGCACTGAAATGCAATATGTGGGCTTTTATTATCATATTCTCATCAGCATACATCCTACGTGTAAATGTGTTTTTATTTTCTTTACTATGTACTTGTAATAAGTCGAGGAAGCATTAATTTCGCCCAAAAATTCGAAACCAAGGTTTCACCAAAAATGCATGTTTTGGAGCACCATGAACCCAAGAAAGCATTAGAGAAAGGTCCGCAGTATAACTTAAAAACGAAGAATCCGATAAATACCAAACCTGGTATCTAAGTTCTGTATATTCCAAAGATACGATAAGAAGCTTTTCAAGAAAACCTCCCAGCCGAACTACCCTTTACACGGAAATGTTTTCTGTTTTTGATTTTATCAAACATGGATGTAATTTTTTTGATAAATACCATATGTTTAAGCTATTTTCATGACAAATAAAATGTACATCTTGAATTTTCTGGGAATAATCTCTGATGTCTTCTTTTTTTCAAATCACTTTTGTATAATTGGTAAACCGTAAGTGGTACACAGAACCTTACTACACAAAATATTTACGCGGATCTCGTTGAAGCAGAGATTATCGTCATATTGGTTTGAATTTTCAGATACTTTATACTTTTCTCAACTGTAAATGGCTATTCTTTTAGATTTTTTCGTGTTCATGCAAAGATAACATAATTTGAAAGTCATCACATAGCGACCGTCGTTTAAAAGATTTGGCTATCACTTTAGCCTACCGTATTCTTCTCATACCCACAACAAAATAAGAAAATTAATATTACAGGTTTATTTGTATTTACAAGAAGCAGATAGAAGAATAAGCTATTGTAGGAACAATTTGTAGAATAGTGAGTAGACAAAGTTATGTGAATGCAACGCATCAGGTGTTTCACTCTACAACTTATTTTTGCGGATCTTGAAAGGCATCTGAATGTGAAGAGAAGTATAAAATTTTTCATGAGTGCCTCTGTGGTCGAGTGGCCAGCGTTCTAGTTTCTTAACCCAGAGGTCCCGGATTCGATTCCTCGCTGGAGCCCGGAAGTATGATTGCGGGAGTGAATGCAAGTGTATAGGTATGAAAAGGTAATGTAACCCAAAGTTAAGAAACCTACAGTACCGAGTGTAAAAACACCAACAACATATCAGTTATCTCTCTAGTCAAAGCCTATGATGTAACTATAGAAGTTAAAGGGATATATTTAAATGAAACAATAAAAGAAATCTCTAGCATGCCGAAACATAACTTGGGAAACCACTTGAGATAAGACCATATACAAAAATTCTGATGCGTTACATTCACATGGTTTCCTCTATAAGCTACAAACTATTCTTTAAAAATATGAAGTGATACATTCACATGACTCTCTACCCTCTATCGTTTATTAGTGGGTACACAAATTATTCTTACTCAAGGTTATTTTTCTATCCACTACATTTTAATTCAAATACGCCTGTCCAGAAAAAGCTACATTACACATTTCGTTATAGATACAAAGGGTACAGCGATAGTCAAATGTTTAAGAACTAGACACTATATGCTGGCCTTAAAATTCCATACTGTTTCCATGCAATCGCGAAAAACAACTGAATGTTGAAAGGACTATGAGAATGACAAAAAAATGAACAATTTGAACATTTTATATAGGATATCTCAGAAACCGCTTAGGCCACAAAAAAAACCTTATTTGAAATAAATTGTGCGTTCTAAAAAGATCCACATTTCTTGTGTAGTACGTTTTCGTCTATCGCTGTCGCATTAGCTTAATCCAGTTATACGACATTATACAAAATTCTCTCCACAGGAAATGTTTTGTGTGCTGCATTATGCAAAGAGTGAATCCATTGTTTCATTGCAGCGTGAATTTCGTTTTAAGTTCAACAACGAGCCGCCTCGTCATAAAAAATTTACGATTGATACAGTAAATTCGTAGAAGATGGTTGCGTATGCAAACGGAAAAGCACTGGTCGTCCTCGCATAACAAATGGTACTCACTTTGAACACATAAAATAAAATTTTGAACTTTTCTCTATTCAGTGATATATCGCATGTGTCGCCATCTATTGTCATTCATTAGAAATAAGTATTTAAAATTTGTTCCTTCTTTTTGAGTAACCCTGTACTTGCTTTGACATTCCATGCGCTTTCCAGCCACAGCACCATAAAAAAGACAAATTATTGAAAAACTCAAACCCATAAGAAGGAATATCTTGGAAATGGCTAATGCTAGAAGCAAAGTAGTTTAAAGTACATTGTAGGCTTTAAAAAGATCTACATTTTTTTGGATAGAATGCTTTTGTCTCTCTCCAATTATACGAAATTATGTAAAATCCTCTCAGAGTGCAGAGGTCTTCAAGGGTATTCACAAAAAATCAAGATATATATATATATATATATATATATATATATATATATATATTATATATATATATATGTGGTGCACATATCATAAATATTTGTTATTTTAATGAAGATAGTTTAGTCATGTTTGAGAAAATAAAAACTACAGAAATGTTTCGATATAAAGGACGATTTAGTGTGGAGGATTATCTTATAAATCTTTGTGTTATATCCTTAGAAACTGCTCAGCTTATAAACAAATTTAGGTATTTTCTGACACTGTTTTTAGTTACGTTGTTAACAGATAGAAGACAAGCACACACACATGGACCAGTCCAGCAGCGGCAGTGCAATATGCGACGTAGGTTGACATTCCTGATTGAAATGTAGAGTTCACAGATGATTTGCGTGGGTCAAAAATCCACTTCCGCAAAGCCGTGTGAATTGCCTGACCTAATAGTCGGTTAAACTATGAAGCCCGGACTTAAAGTACTCACGACACTGTAATTCGCAATTGGGATACGTCATCTCAAAATTAATTTGAGATCTCCATGTGGTTTATCGGGAAAAATGTGCGAGTCTGTTGGCAAATTTAATATCATGCCGGCACGTTGCCGTGGTATCTCAGTTGTTTAGAGCACCCGGACGGAAACTAGAAGATCGTGGTTCAAATCCCGACTATAGTTTGGAATTTTTCAGCCTGTTTCTACCTACTCAACCTTATTAAATTAATTTATCCTTACCGAGATTTGAGTACCAAGCCTCTTAATATGATGTAGACACGCTAACTCCACACCACGGGAGTGGGTAAGTGCGGTTTTATTCTTACGTAAACAAGTACGTTTACATTGACCATAGAAGGTATTCACTATCATAAGTGTGAATTTCGAGAAAGTACCTACATGCATTTTACTTTCTCTACTACGTATAGCAAGTAGGGGGAAGTATTGCATTCCACCCAAAAATTCGATACCGGGGTTTCACTGGAAATATATGTTTTGAGACTCCCATGAATCCAAAAAAAACATTTTTGGAAACATGTCCGTGTGTGTGTCCGTGTGTGTGTCTGTGCGTGTGTCTGTGAACAGCAAACTCAGAAACGAACAGTCGGATAAACACCAAACTTGGTATTTAGGTTCAGTATCTTCCAGAGAAGCGACACGAAGGTTTTCAAGAAAATCCCCACAACCCAAATTACCCTTTACATGGAACATTTTTCGAAAATTTTAATTTTCTCAAAAATGGCTCTAACGATTTTGGTTAAAATATCATATGTTTAAGATATTTTCATGACAAATAAAATGTATATCTTGAATTTTCTGGGAATGTCTCCAAAAGTATTCCTCATTATGAACGACTTTTGCATAACTGGTAAACCATAAGAGATAGATAAAATTTTACTGCACAAAAAATGTAGATCGCGTTAAAATACACAATTGATGTCATATAGTTTTTTTTGTTTAGTGAATCATTCTTGAGATATTGCTTGTTATTCCCTTAAATTTTTCAATACCTATTTTCTTAAATGGGAATTCGTTATTCATTTTTTTTGTCTTGGATATGCAAAGAGAATGGAATGCTCCACATGGCAACCATGGCATATGGAGAATAAGCGTTTGTAAAAATAGTTTGTACAAGAGTAGAGAAAGTCATGTGAGTGTAATACATCAGATTTTTATTCATATGAACCAACGTTAAAATTCGAACAAAAATTGCTATAACATTTCCTATCTATGTACCTAATAGGTAACAGATGAAACAACTGAAGCTCTCACCTTAAAGCATCCTAATAACAAGGCCAGTGTGGTTTACAGGTGTGGAACAATCAGACCGTAAAACGATAAATTGAAAGCACCAAGATTCGTTAGCACAAACCTAATACGTTTCTCCACCTACTTACATGACATAATTACCCAACCGAAAGTTAATTTGTTAGCAAATTTAGCGTGAAAATAACGAAGAAAGAATGCAGACTTAATTAGAGCAGTCAAAACAAAACGTTTAAACCGAAACAAATGATGAACGTAGACATAACAGGAGAGTTATATTAAGAGTTAAGATTTATAAACCACACATTCTCCCAGAGTCCGAGAGCTTACAATTTTAGTAACGTGGGAAGCAGTGTATCTTAACAGCCTTGCTAAAACAATGAGGAAAATATAGGCTAATTCAAAAACTTGTTTCTAGCTTCTCTTTGATATTGAGATTACATATATTGGACTAACATGATATTTAGGGCCGGTTTGCCTTGTCCTTACCACGTTCAAGGAATTTAAGAATATAGAAACAGGCAACATAGGAGAGACAGAATGAATAGCGCTATAATGAGTGACTCAACGCACAGAGCACAAAGCCGACTACTCAAAACTTTAACGTCCAAGAATCACTTTGGGTCATGCCGTTTCAATTTCTGAGAAACACACCACGTCAGCTAACTAAACCGAAAGAAATCCCAGTTTCAAAGCCGGGGAGTGCTCCTTTTAAGCATACAACATGCCCAATTAGACAATAAGCTATATGATATCTAAATAATACTTTTCTCAAAAAAAGGGGCTTCTAATGAGGTACAAAGCCAAAGAGACAAAAAATATATAGCTCATTATTATTATTTTTAGGAGATAAAAGTTTATAAGCTCAGTGTTTTTGAAAAGTTCTGTAATTTACAAACTTTTGATAGAATGAATACTTAAGGTGATCTATCGGGTAAAATGTCCATTAAATTATCAAAAATTCAATGTTTTACTATTAAACTTATTTTCAAGGAATGTTTTGATGTAAATTTTTTTATCCCAGTAAAACTGAGGTGTTACATCAAGATTTAAAAACTCAGCTTTCTTGAGATTTTTGGGTTATTTTTCAAAATTTCTAGAAATGTTGTTATAAAGTTTTGTCAATATGAATTGATCAGTTTAAAAATTATGAATTTTTAAGTAAAATAATTTTAAAAATAGGCAAACCTATTTTTCTGTTCAATAAGAAATACAAATATGAATATTTTTTAAAAAATAGTGAAATTTGTTTTGAAAGGAGCAGCTTTTATAAAATAGCTTAAATTTGTATATAGAAACTCATAATTCAGAAACGTCTTAACATATATGCAAAAAACTGTAAAACTACATTTCTTCATTCTGATTTCTTTATTCAAAGCCTTAGTTGACTACTTAAGGTTTTGGAAAATTGACAGATCGGTCCCTTTATGTTATTCATGGGTATAAAGCGGTTCCAAGAGAAAACAGTATAGTTCTTATTGTATTACTGTGTTTCAATTTAATGTTACAGATAGGAGCTGAAATTTGGTTTACTTGATTACGATTTAATTGCAAGCATACTTAATAATTTCCACAAATGTTTACGTTAAATACTTTATTAAAATGCTTATGTATTGTACTCTTAGTAAAATATAAAATATACCATTAGAAGTATAATTATTTCATTCGATTTTTAATTTCCTTATTGCTTACCTATAGTAAGCAGAGGCATTCCACCCAAAAATTCCATAACCAGATTTATCTCGAAATACACGTTTTGAGACTCCCTGAAACCATAGATAGCATTTCTAGAGACTGAGTTCAGCGTCTTGCAAAGATGTTGCACTCATATGGCTTTTTCTACTCTTGTACAAACTATTTTTACAAACGCTTATTCTCCATATGCTTCATGTTAATCAAGATGTTAATCTTATTGCTAATTTTCTTGTAGATGCAAGGGGAATATGGTAGGCTTTAAGCGATAGACAAATATTTTAAGAGCTGGTTGCTATGTGGAGTATTCCATTCTCTTTGCATTGCCAGGGCAAAAAAAATGAATAACGAATTCCCATTTGAGAAAAAGTATAAGCATTGGAAAATTTAAGGGAATAACAAGCAATATCTTGAAAATGGTTCACTCAACAACAAAAAGTATGTGACATAAATTGTGTATTTTAACGCGATCTACATTTTTTGTGTAGTAAAATTTTGTCTATCTCTTATGGTTTACCAGTTATGCAAATGTCGTTTACAATGAAGAACACTTTTGGAGACATTCCCAGAAAATTCAAGATATACATTTTATTTGTCATGAAAGCATCTTAAATATATGATATTTTAATCAAAATTTTTAGAGCCATTTTTGAGAAAATTAAAACTTTCGAAAAATGTTCCATGTAAAGGGTAATCTAGGGTGGAGGGATTTTCTTGAAAACCTTCGTGTCGCATCTCTGGAAGATACTGAACCTAAATACCAAGTTTGGTGTTTATACGACTGTTCGTTTCTGAGTTATGCTGTTCACAGACGCACAGACACACGGACATATTTCCAAAAATAACCTTTTTTTTATTCAGGAGGCCTCAAAACATATATTTCCGGTGAAATCTCGGTATCGAATATTTGGGTGGAATGCAATACTTCCCCTACTTACTATACGTAGTAGAGAAAGTAAAAAAGCGAATAACGAATTCCCATTTGAGAAAAAGTATAAGCATTGGAAAATTTAAGGGAATAACAAGCAATATCTTGAAAATGGTTCACTCAACAACAAAAAGTATGTGACATAAATTGTGTATTTTAACGCGATCTACATTTTTTGTGTAGTAAAATTTTGTCTATCTCTTATGGTTTACCAGTTATGCAAAAGTCGTTCACAATGAAGAACACTTTTGGAGACATTCCTAGAAAATTCAAGATATACATTTTATTTGTCATGAAAGCATCTTAAATATATGATATTTTAATCAAAATTTTTAGAGCCATTTTTAAGAAAATTAAAACTTTCGAAAAATGTTCCATGTAAAGGGTAATCTAGGGTGGAGGGATTTTCTTGAAAACCTTCGTGTCGCATCTCTGGAAGATACTGAACCTAAATACCAAGTTTGGTGTTTATACGACTGTTCGTTTCTGAGTTATGCTGTTCACAGACGCACAGACACACACACGGACATATTTCCAAAAATAACCTTTTTTTTATTCAGGAGGCCTCAAAACATATATTTCCGGTGAAATCTCGGTATCGAATATTTGGGTGGAATGCAATACTTCCCCTACTTACTATACGTAGTAGAGAAAGTAAAAAAGCGAATAACGAATTCCCATTTGAGAAATAGTATAAGCATTGAAACATTAAAACAAATAACCAGGAATATCTCAGAAATGGTTCACTTAACAAAACAAATGTATATGACATAAAGCGTGTTTTAACCAGATCTACATTTTTTGTGCAGTAACATTTTGTGTATTCTTACAGTTTACCACTTATGCGAAAGGTATTCAGAATGAAGAGCACTTTTAGAAAAATTCCCAGAAAATTCAAGATATACATTTCATTAGTCGCAAAAACATCTTAAACATATGCTATTTTAATCAAAATCGTTAGAGCCATTTTTGAGAAAATCACAATTTCCGAAAACATTTTCCATGTAAAGGGTATTTGGGGTGGGGAATTTCCTTGAAAATCTTCGTGTCGCATCCTTGGAAGATACTAAACTCAAATACCAAGTTTGGTATTTATCCGACTTTTCGTTTTTGAATTATGTTGTTCACAGGCAAAGAGGCACAGAAACTGACAGACACGCATGGGCATGTTTCCAAAAATGCTTTATTTGGATTTAGGACACCTCAAAACATGTATTTCCGGTGAAATCTCGGTATCGAATTTTTGTGTGGAATACAATACTTCCCCTACTTACTATACGTAGTAGAGAAAGTAAAAATATAGATCTCGTTGAAGTATAGAATTTATGTCAAATAAGGTTGTTACAGACTGGCCCCATAACTCAGTCATTAGAGGTACTGCCTGCCGTGCGAGGGGTCTCGTTTGTTTCCCGGCTAGGGGGTGGGAATTTTTGTCTAGCCAAGATTATTCCCTGTGCTCTCCTGAGTCCTGAAGTATGAATGGGAATAACTGTGAAAGTGTGTATGATCTAATGCATTAAATCCAAAGAAACACCAGAAATCCAATGACAACTGTAAAGGTAATATGTTCCAAAGGTAAAAGGCCGCCAATATGACCATTGCAGATAAAGGTGGGGTTTAAGTGGAACAATAAAAGAATGTTGTAGCAATAACTATTTCCGAGATATTCGTTGTTAATGATTTGAATATTCAAATACCTACTCTATTTCTTTTTGATATCATTTCTCATGTCATACAAAGAGTATGGCATTTCAAAGCCACCACAAAGCGACCCGCTTATTAAACATTCAGTTACCACTTCGCTTTGCTGTATGCTTCTTATATCTACAACGAAATGTTTAATGAAAACATTTCTGTAAACGTTTGTCTCGATTAACACGAAGTAGATACAAGAATAAGAGCTTATAAGAACAGTTTTTAGGAGAGTGAGCAGATTTTGGTAGTCTTTTATTTCTAACAACACAAATACTATTAAATGCTAAATATTAGCTTAAAATTTAAAGAAGAATATTGATGTTCAAATTCATAAAAGTGTGAAATTTTAAGCTGAGATAAAAAGCACCAAAAGATTCAGTTTCCTAGTAATTTACATTAAACAAGAAATGGCCACAACCGCTTTGGTTGTGCGAAAACAGAAAAACGCAGGTGGAAGGTTGTCGTGAAAATAATTTGCACCCGCGTAATGGTGATGCTCAAGTTTTTATCTAAACGCGAAACAAAAGAAAGTCGAGTGTTTACTCTATAATTGCACTCCAGTTCATATTTTAACGTCTTCACTGGAGTGACACCTTGGGTTTATGAACACGCTAAAAACGCTATAAAACATCTGAAATAAGAATTGCGGTATCGAAACAAAGAGTGTCACGTTACAATGCGCCGCGAAACACGCATCCTGGTGGTTTGATGAACATCCTCGACAAAACCGACCGTAGTCGCCAATACATGACCTTTTTTGTTTCTCGTTATACTCCACTGAGCTTCACAAGTGTGAATTTTGATATGGGTTTTCCCCCCCAAATATCTGCACACATTGCGGTCAACACACTCCCAGAATTTGGCAAAACCTGCGATTGTTTTGTTGCTGTAACAGCCTGCTTCAAACGTGTAAAAGGATTTTGTCAGACAGCTGAGTTAAATTAATTTCAGTCAAATTCTGAGCAATATTTTAGAAATATTAAAAACCTCACGTGTAATTCTTACCTCAAGTTGATCAAGACAAACGTTTGCAGAATTAATTTCATTACTCTTTCTTTTAAGTTCTATTTGTACCTTTAACTACAATAGTATTATCAGGAGCCTTTCCTTTGGAACATATTATTGCCTATAGGCAATATGATAAGATACGATAGAACTAGGAGGGGAGAGGTGACTTAGCACTTCGACATAGACAGATCTTTTGTACCTAGGCCCCCGACGGGGCGCCTTCAAGAAAGGAGACAGGGCGGCCGGATCAGGCTGCAGGACAGGCAGAGGGCAGAGTTTCTACCGTTTACAGATTTGAACTCCCTGGGTAGTGGCTGGTACAGCCGGCTCCCCTCCCCCGATGATCTTACACTTCCCCTGTAGGGTCCGGGACCCGGAGACCGCCCGGAGCCCTTGGGACGATCATTTACTCAGAGCATCCTTCTCCCCTGCCAGGGCACACGACGAGACCTCCCGACGACACTTGCAACCCTGAAAGAAACCATGCAGATTAAAGGTGAAGTGAAATGAGATGAAATGGAGGGACAGGAAATTCAGGGGATGTAATGATCCTTCCCAGCATTCGCTTGGCGACCCGGGGATCGAACACACGACCTCCTGAATGAGGGCTATAGACGTTACCGTGAAGTAGTTGTTTATATTGTTTACCCCACGCTTTGGGAGCAAATTTGAAGTTGGTTGTTGCTTCACGTATGGAAAGCCGATTTGAAGTAGGAATTGTATTGTAGTTCTTATGTTGGGGAGGCGAACTTGAAGTAGTTGCAACCGCACGTATGACAAAACGTTTCCGGTAGCCTTCGCCCTAAATGTACTTTCCGGTGGCCTTTGCCCCAAATGTTTAAAAAATATTAACTTTGTAATTTTGACTGTTTCTTTAAATATTATATATTTATGTTTGCTTCGGCTGCGTCAGTATTTATTTTTAGAGACATGAATGTCTTAGCAGGGAGTGGTGCGACTGAAGAATGTAGGCTTACACAGATTATAATTTTACTTCACTCCATTTATTAATGCTTGACACGATTTAAATATCACTTCACTGATAGAGAGAGAGAGAGTGAGAGAGAGAGAGAGAGCTTGAGATTGTTTTTATTAATTACTTGCACTTTTTAACACGTAAACTATTTTTCGTCTCACACTGAATACGTATTAAATTTCTCGAGGACGCATCTCGCGTCCGGTTAGGAACACTGTCTACAACCAACTGACTTCTGAATATGTAAATTTTTCTATATTTCAGTTTCTTATTGGCTAATCCTACTCCAATAGAATATCTTCATTTAACTAAAGCATTTTCCGGTTGGTGATTGGCTGTTTATAAGCTGTCTCAAATTTACATTATTGTTGCTCCAATAATGACTAGTAGCATTATTAAACTTTCTTACTCATTATTACCTCAAGGTTACCTCATTGTTAGCAACTTTCAACCTATTATTCTCACAGCTCCTACATTATTAAATTACGTAATACATTCACATAACATTATTACATGTATACAATAATATAAACGTATACAATGACAGTAATATACACTTTTTATATCTTGTTACATAGACATATTGCTTTAAGGCGGGCTGTTATTGAATTTATATATTATATAATTAGACTGAAATCCTTTAAGTGTTAAAAACACTGCCTCAACTGACTGAGCTATCCCACTTGGTGCCTATAGGTAATGTGTTTACTCGTATTCCCTTATCGTTGGGTTGGATTTCTAACAAACTTTGGGGTTTATTCACACACACACACACACACACACACACACACACACACACACACACATTCACATTCTCATTCATACTTCCAGACTCTGGGGAGAATAGGGAATAGTCTTGGCTACAGAAAAATTCCCACCCCAGCAGGAATCGGACCCGGGGTCCCTCGCACAGCAAGTAGTTGCTTACCGACTGAGCTAAGAGATGAGCAATGTAGGTATGTGGCGGATATAAGCGATAGTCAAATTATTGAATGCTCTTTCCATGTCATCACGAGCTGTTAGTTAGACTAAAAGTTATTTGGAATAAATTATATGTTTTAAAGAACCTAGCGAGGTGGCGCCGCGGTAACGCGTGCGAACGGCATTTGGGAGGTTCCGGCGATCCCCGGCGACTGCTCAATCTGACCTATGAGTTTTTTGTGCTTTCCCTAAGGGTTGGCAGGCGAATGCTGGGGTAGGTCTTATTCACTACGATTTCTTTTCCATTATTTCCTTTTCTTCTCATTTTTCAGGTGTGTTTCTAGGTTTAGTGGTGTATGGAGGTGCATGCGGATGCATGTATGCTCATTGGAAAGAGTATTTCCCGTGGACACTAAAGTGTTTGATTGATGGGTTCGTTCATTGTCCTTTCTCTGCGGCAGTGGGGTGGGTCTGAGAGCTTGGAAATGTTAAGGACTTCAGTACGTATGTATGGCCTGTCTGCCTACGGTCTGTAGCCTCCTGTGATTCCTTGACCTCATCTCTTCCTCGTATAGATCTGTGCAGGACACAGCGCGTTAGATCACCGAATACCTAATGTTTTAAACGAAAATTGTTCCTTTTAAAATGACAGTTTGGTGTGGGGCTTCTTGAAAACCTTCGTGTCGCATCCTTCAAAAGTACTGGAACTTAAACACAAAGTTTGGTATTTATCGCACACTTCGTTTCGTTTTCGAGTTATGCTGTTCCCACACGCACACACATTTTTCTAAAAACGCTTCCTTTTTTGGGTTCAGAGACCAACGGTATGGAATTTTTGGTAGAGTAAAATACTTGCTTTGCTTAATTTAGGTAAGTACGAGAGTAGAGAAAGTAAAAAGTTTACTGTAACTTAATTAATTCATTTAATCAGAAGTGAAAAGAAATAATCATGATATTATGGATATTGTGACGCAGCGGCTATGGCCAAGGTTATCGGGAGGTCGGCGTCAGGCAGTCGGAGATAAACAGAGATAAGTAGCGCTCTCGCCCGGTGTAAACACCAGAAGCGCTATAGGCAGATAACCAGAATCTTCTGGAAGTTTCTTTCCCCCTCGTCTCCAGAACTGTGTCCAGAATGTCTAGAATGTTCTGTGGAAGATTCCATTGGCTATATAGGTAGGGGTTCTCGCGAGAAGAGTCAGTCAGATGAGTCGGTCAGCGAGTAAGTAAACAGTTGGTGAGCGCGTTTCTGCTGCGACATCAAGCGCGGTTCTCCGAGCGAGTTGCTGACGACTGTGATGTGCAGCGAGTGAATCGTCCGGAAGAAGAGGCTAGCTCACAAAGAAAGTGAAGTGACAGGCAAACTGAACTAGGTCACAATAGTGAACTGACAGTGTGAACTAAGTGAAGTCCCAATGAAAGTTGAACCAGATCAAAACGGTGACAGTGAGAACTGAGATAAGTGACAGTTGAAAAACTGAACAAAGTCACAAATATCCTTAGACTATTGTGGCCAAGTTTACCTTAAAATGCAATATCCGCTTCTGATTAACTTTTTTAACGGTTTACAAAATGAATACACATAGGAAACATTTCTACCAATGAACATTTGATAATCTATTTCGTGTGCCCAAAACTTTGACTTTTCTTTCTCTACCATTTTTCTATGTTCCCGCATTCGGGAGGTCCCGGGTTCGATTCCCGGTGGCCACCCGCTCTGACCATGGGGTTATTCGTAGTTTTTCTCTGGTCGCCTAGGCGAATGGCGGGGTGGTGTATTCTGCAACGATCTCTCCTCTCCCTCGTTTCCTCTCATTTCATCTTTCTCTCTTTCATGTCTCAGGCGTGTTTTCGGGTTCTGTAGTGCGGCTGGTGTCGGACAGATAGCATGGTTGCTGCGCTTTGTACAGATTTCTCCCCGTGAACGCCAGGGTGCATTGGTCCACCTAATAGGGTTTCTTTGTCGCCCTCTCGCGGGATTCCTCGCCTCTGCTGGTGAAGGCGGGTGTTTCAACATGAAAATATTATGGACTTCCGTGCACCTCTGTGGACCTGTCTACCTGCAGACCTGCGGCCTCCTGTGGATCCTTCACTTCATCCCTGTCTCCGGGTGGTATAGCCATAACCGATATAGTTGGTCGCAGTGACGAGATATCTCCCTTCGGTAAATATATCTTACCTATGTTAGGTAAGTATTACATTCCACCCAAAATTCTACATCGGTATTTCATCGTAAACAGATGTTTTGAGGTTCCCATCCCAAAAATCATTTTTAAGAAACGTCCGCGCGCGTGATGTGTGTGTGTGTGAAAGAGAGAGAAGCATAACCCAAAAATGAAAAGTTGGATAAATACTAAACTTGTTATGTAAGACCAGCATCGTCCAATGAATGGACACGAAGATTTTAAAAAAAATCCCCAACTCCATTTATCCTTTATGTGGAACATTTTACATTACTTTTTATTTTCTCAAGAATAGTTCAAACGATTTTAATTGAAATACCATACGTTTAAGATATTAACATGACTAATGGCATGTATCTATACCTGAATTTTTTGGCAATAACCTTCGTTCACAATGAGTTTTATACAACTTTATAAACTGGTATACCAATAAGCGATAAAATAACTTACTATACCAAAAATATTATCTTCTTAAAACAAACAATATATTTTAAATATATATATATATATATATTCGTAGTTTTTTATTTGACTATTTCCGAATATTATTTACCAAGGGTTGTATTTTCAAAAACTTTATACTTTTTACAAATGTTAAGTCGGTATTCGTTTTCCTCTCGTAAGCATAAAGAGTGGAATTTCATAGCCAGCATATAGCCACCCTCTTTATAAATATTTCATAGTAGCTTCAGACTCCTGCAGACATTTACTTTTGTTACTACAACGAAACGCGCAATGAAAAATTTTCTTTAAAGGTTTACCTCGATTAGCATGAGCTACATAGAAAAAAATATCTGATGTGTTACATTCACATGACTTTCTGTACCTTCTCTCGCTTATTTGTGGGTACACAAATCCTACGAAAGTTAATTTCTCAGTCTACTTCATTTTAGTCTAAATAAACATTTGCAGAAATAGCTACATTACACATTTCGTTATAGATACAAAGAGAACAGCGATAGTCAAATGTTTACGGACTGGACGCTATATGCTGACCTTAAAATTCAATACTCTTTCCATGCAATCGCGAGAAACAAATGAAAACCGACAGGAGTTAATAGAATGACAAAGTAGTGGACAAATAGAGCCATCTAATAATGATTATCTCGGAAATGCTTATGCCACAAAAAAGTTATATGGAATACAATCTTTGTTTTAAAGAGATCTACATTTTTATGTAGCACTTTTTCGTCTTATCACTTTGCATCTACAAGTTATACAAGATTATATAATATTCCTTCCGAATGAGGTGGACTTCACAGGCCATTCCCGAAAATTCAAGATATGCAATTTATTTGTCATGTATGGTATTTTAATCAAAATCGATAGCTATTTATTGCCAAAATAAAAAAAAATGAAAAATGTTCCAAATAAAGGGTAGTTTGGGTGGGGGATTTTCTTGAAAATCTTCGTGGTGCATCTGTGGAAGATAGTGAACTTAAATATCATGTATCGTATCCGTCCGATTTTTCGTTTTTGAGTTATGCTGTTTACAGAAACACACGCACACACGGACCTTTTTCCAAAAATGTTTTTTTTTGTTCAGGAGCTCCCAAAACATGTATTTACGGTGAACTCTCGATATCGAATTTTTGAGTTGAATGCAATACATCTCTGATTATTATGTGCGTTATAGAGCATTTGTAAAAATAGTTTGCAGAAGCTCCATTAAAAGCAAACGATAATAGCTAGAGAAAGTCATGTGAGTGTATCATTTCAGATGTTTAGAAGCATTTATGGGTGTATTATTTAATTTTATTGTTTATTTACGAAATGTTCAATTGACAACTTCATTACTCGTGAGCGTATCAATCAAGTCTGGAAGTAATTCTATATTATAGAACAGAAATGCTTGCCCCAAAAGACTGGGCTAATTGTGCAAGGATCACAAACCAGGCTAACAATAAACCAAAGTTAGCCAGTAGCCACGTAACCCGATACCCAAGCGTGACTCTCACAATCCCTAGGATGTCCACCATGTCGACGAGCCCCACTTCACCTTGACTAAGGTCAAGATTGGAAAGTCGACCGAGTCGCACCTCAACGATTGTCATATTCGGACTTGTAGTAGCTTCTGTGTAGACCTTGCAGAGGAGTGGCGACTTGGCCTGATGCGACTGGTGTGTCGCAATCCAGATAAAATTCACATATTATTCATTGTATATTTTTCGTTATGACTTTTACTTTTATTTAAATATAATCCAAAATCGGCATTGCAAGCCCTCGTTATCAGTTTCTGCAAATTTCCAACCAATACTAAAGATGGCAGTGACAGCCACCGCTTTTTTTTTCTCGAGGAAATTTGTCTATTGTTGAACATTTTCGTACTTAGGAATGCAGAACGGTCTGTCGCGGCCGCTAAGGTAGCAGTGGATGGCTTGAATACTCTAAGCAATTATGGTGTTTAGAATTTAATAATTATTTAACGAAACATAAAGTAAGTGCTTCTGAATTAACTTTTAATGTGCCACAAAAGAAGATACATAATTAGTGTATAATGTGAATGTGAATTTTAAAATGTGAAAGTTATGCGGTTTCATAATTGCATCACAGTCTAGTTCACACATGTGTGTAAGAGCTTACGTTTCAGCTGCAAATTCGGAAGTAAATAGCAACCGAATGAAGTAAACTTTGTTTGACCGAAAACGCTAAAGTTATTAGTAATGGAAATCATTATATAGCAACCAATCAAAGCAATCTAATTACCCTTCCCTTCGTAGGATTTACAAGCCAATGCCTGTAGTCAGATGCCTGTCTGGGAACTGAGGGTCTATGGATCAGAGAGTGACAACCAGGGTGAGGGATCAGCTCGACGACCGCGATGAGAGCGAAGAAGTAGATGACAGCGCGGGTGTCGTATTCGTGGAGATTTTGGAAAGAGGACACGCAGTGACCGCTGACCGATACTGTGAGACCTTGACACGATTGCGAGAAGCATTCAGGAGGAAACGGCAAGGACTTCTCACTGAGGGCGTCATGTTCCTTCACGACAACGCGCGACCTCATACAGCCCAGAAGATCACCACGCTGTTGAAGCAGTTTCGCTGGGATATCATCGACCATCCTCCCTACAGCCTCGCTCCAACCGACTTTCATCTTTTTCATCACTTGAAGGAGCACCTAGGATTCGCTTCAGACGAGGAGGTGAAGCATTTTGTGACAACGTGGCTGAACTTGCAAGGACAGGATTTTTACCAGGAGAGCATATTCAAACTCATCCTACGAAGCGACAAGTGCCTAAACCGATATGAAGATTGTCGAAAAATAACCTAATGTTTGTACTATCAGTTGGCTGTATTGGTTCTACAAGTTTCACTGCAGGCTGTGTAACCTTAATTTCTGATCACCCCTCGTGAAGAAACTAAGGTTACATAAATGATAGTGGCTACAGAAGGTCACGAGAATACAGCACATCAGATTTTTTACTTTATCCACTATGTATAGTAATTAGGGGAAGTATTGTATTCCACCCAAAAATTTGATACCGAGATTTCACCGGAAATATATGTTTTGAGACCTCCTGAATTCAAAAAGGCATTTTTGGAAACATGTCCGTGTGTGTGTCTGTGTGTGTGTCTATGAACAGCAAACTCAGAAACGAACAGTCGGATAAATACCAAACTTGGTATTTAGGTTCAGTATCTTCCAGAGATGCGACACGAAGGTTTTCAAGAAAATCCACCGACCCCAGACTACCCTTTACATGGAACATTTTTTTGAAAATTTTAATTTTCTCAAAAATGGCTCTAACGATTTTGATTAAAATATCATATGTTTAAGATATTGTCATGAGAAATGAAATGTATATCTCGAATTTTCTGGGAATGTCTCCAAAAGTATTCTTCATTGTGAACGACTTTTGCATAACTGGTAAACCATAAGAGATAGACAAAATTTTACTACACAAAAAATGTAGATCGCGTTTAAATACACAACTTATGTCATATACATTTCTTTTGTTGAGTGAACCGTTTTCGAGATATTGCTTGTTATTCCCTCAAATTTTCCAATACTTATACTTTTTCTCAAATTCGTTATTCATTTTTTTACGTCCTGGACATGCAAAGAGATTGGAATGCGCCACATAGCAACCAACGCTTAAAAGATTTGACTATCGCTTATAACCTACCAATTCCTCTTGCATCTACAAGAAAATTAGCAATAAGATTGACATCTCGATATCTCGAATAACATGAAGCACATGAAGAATAAACGTTTGTAAAAATATTTGTACAAGAGTAGAGAAAGTCATGTGAGTGTAACACATCAGATTTTTTTTAAATGAAAACATAGCTGTATGATTAATGGCTGTGTTGTAATAAGATTTAGAAGCTGTAATAAAAGAAAGAAGAATGCCTCTCAGTATCTCAAGCCTCATTTAGAAGAATACCCCGCTGTAGTTAAACGAGATACAAATCAGAAACAAGAGAAACACACATTTCAGATGTTTCCAGAATGCTTTGTGTTCTTCTTACGCAATTTGGTGCTCTCATCTTTACGCGAGATCTCAGATAGAGATAAATCTCTGGACCATTCTCTTGTTTCTCGTTACAAACTGCGATTGTTAACATATTTTTACGCTATTGTTTACGAAATATGAAACGTTATCAACGACTCCGTAAGGGTCGCAATCCATCCACTGTCTTAAGGTTCGTGCTTTTTATCTTGATGTTTTTGCTTTCCTTTGGGAAACAGTGGATTTCTCACGAATTTGTTCATGTAGTTTTTCTTGAGGAGGTGTGCCTGTGAAGAATCTAAAAATCCACAGTTTTAGTTTGACTGACCTGGTAATACAGTACTTTTCTTTCTCACCGTAACCTTATAAGACATGTTGCAAATGTTGTCCTATATCCACACATTTCTGGCATCTTCTCAGAAAATCCTCATTTGCACCCGAGAGCTCAATATCCAAAACTGGGTGGATTTCTCGCTTGATGTTTTCTTTTAGTTCTTCCCATGCAAGGGATTTGTTGCATACATTTCATTTTTCAAATGATCAGAGTCGGGTACATTTCTGTAATTACATTTTGCGAAATGTCAGTGAAAGATGAATTTACTCTCGTTTAATATTCTGCTTTGACGAAGCATGGTTTCATTTACATCGTTATGTTTTGTCGCGAAGTAACATATATTGAAGCACAGAGACACCCGATTTTACACACGAGATTTCCTAGCATTATGTGATAATTAGTGTATGGTGTGCAGTAAATGCATACAGAATAATAGGACCTGTATTTTCTGAACAAATAATAAATCCAGAGAGGTACAGGAAGAACTTGCACCATTGTTTGAACAGCTGATCTCCGTTGAATGTCACTCGGATATTGTTAAATGCTGGGTAGAGACCTAAAAGTTCACATGAAAATTACATTAATTTCTAGCACCCAGCACGTACATTGAGGGGACGTATACTGACTTGGCTGCAAAGGACCGAAACGTAGTGTGGAGGTTAAGAGGAAGACGTGGGTTTTTCCCTGTACAAAATCCATAACACAAATCTACTCACATATTCTTAGATTTATTTCCCAACCATTTGGGGTTCCTGCATTATTAAATATGAAAGGTGAGAGAAGATGTCTACTGATCCAAAAGCCGGTTTACACACGCGATCGGATTCTCAGGGAATCCTAAGACAGACGCCTTATCCCCTAACACTCGTGGCTAGCAAAGCTACCAGCCAGGAGTGACGTAAACAACAATGTGCCTGGTAATGACAATGTAACCCCCAAAGTATTAATACACCACAATATTTCCACCAAGATTTTTGCTATCGCGCCCACAGATGATGAGGCATTAAATTTAATTCCGGGACTTTTTGAAGGTAGGGTAATTAGTAAAAGATTATGGTCCTCAGGATTCCTTTATATAACTGTATGCAATTTTCATCTATGGGGGAACTTTTTATCCAATTTCACAGTTACATTGCGTGAAAGGGTGGATACGTACTCTCGGATTTTGGTTAAATTCCAATTAGCATTTTAAAAGAATAACATGTCCTTTCTTGTAGATGGGAATGATTTTGACATCTCTGTAACCGAAACGCACCATCTATTGTTTTCATTATTATTTCGACTCTGCAGTCTGATGGCGGATCAAGTATCCATCTCCAATTTAAAACAATGCATACATTCACACGACTTTTCTACCCGTTCTTCTACGAATTTTTAAGAAATCTTATTTTTCTATCTACTTCATTGACATGATGGTTTACAGAAGTTGTTTCATTACACATTTCGCTGTAGGTACAAAGCAGCCTGAAACGATAGTTAAATCTTTAATAAGCGGGTCGCTATATGCTGGCTTTGAAATTCCATGCTCTTTGCACATCACAAGAAATACAAGAGTGCTGATCAAGCGCTTCATAAGGTATAATTGGAGCAATAACAACGAATACTTCGGAAACGGTTAACGGAAAAAAATATGTGGGTGGCCGATGTCGTTAAGATACGGATTCGTGATCAGAAGGCCTGTGTTTCGAATTCCGTTAGGACTGTCCTCCCTGACTGGAGGTTTTTTCAAGTTTTCTTAAGTCCTCATAACTGGTAAATGCCGGAGAGGTAGCAAAAGGCCTGAAACGCTTTAGTACCAAATTTCCTTTCTTAATTATCATTTTGTTTCATATACAGGGTTATTAAAAAGAAGGAACACACTTTACATATTTATTAATAATGAACGACAATAGATAGAACTCATACGACACATCATTGAATAGAGGAAAGTTCAAAGTTTTAGGCCCACCTATTAGTTCCTTTCGGTGCCTACAGCGGCGCTGGCTTTGTTTACGAGAAAATGGCGTCGCCATAGAAAAAGTCGTTTTATGTGCCGCATTATGCAAAGAGTGAATCCAGTGTTCCATTTCAGCGTGCATTTCGCTGTAGGATCAACAACGAGCCTCCTCGTGATAAAAAATTTACAATTGATACAATAAATTCGTAAAAGATGGTTACATATGCAAACGGAAAAGCATTGGTCGTCCTCGCATAACAAATGGTGCTCATTTTGAACACATAAAATAAAACTTTGAACTTTTTTCTATTCAGTGATGTATCGAATGTGTCGTCATCTATTGTCATTCATTAGAAATAAATATGTAAAGTCTGTTCTTTCATTTTGAATAACCCTGTATTATCACTGTCCCCACCCGTGATACCTTATGTAGTAACAAGGAGCGTTCAAACTCTATTAAACAGAAGAAAAAGAGGAACAAAAATCATTTTGCATAAATTGCGTGTTTTAACGATGTGTGTAGTAGGTTTTTGAGTAGATATATCCTATAGTTACCTGCTTACACAAAATTCAATAAAATAAAGGGGGTTTCATAGGCTATTCCCAGAAAGTTTAAGGCATACATTTTGTGTCATGCAAATGTCTTAAAATATGGTATTTTAATCACAACCCTTAAGAGCCATTTTTGAGAAAATCAAATATAAAGAACATTTATAATGCAAAGGGTAGCTTTTGGCAGGGGGAGTTTCTTGAAAAGCTTATGGTGTATCTTTGCAAGATGCTGAACTTAAATACCGTCTTTGAGTTGTGCTGTTTACAGGCACACTAAGGGATGCAAAATTAGTTTTCTGGAGCCATGGGCCTCAAAACATGTATTTCCAGTGAACCTCCGATGTGGGATCTTTGGATGGAGTGTAATATTTCCTCCAACTACTCAGGTATGTGATAGAGACAGAATGAAACGAAATACTTCAGTTGTCGCAGTTCTCAATGGCTAGTGTTATCTTATTTGTTGAGCACCTCTTGTTTTATTATTTTAAATTTGCGTTCTTTGTCCTCCGGCTAGCTATTACAGCTCAGTCGAGCAAGTATCTCTAAGCAGGGCGTGTAAACGGAAAGGAGTTGTTGCTAAAAGATAACACTGATAAAAAAATTTGTTTCTACACTTTTATTGCCGTCACACTTAATTAATAATTCACATATTTAATCTTTATACACGCCTGACTGAAACTGCGATATTTCCGAATGTTTTAGTTGCCGCGTACCAATTACTTCACATTTTGTAACTAACTTTGCGACGTGCACACAAATTGCCTAAACATTATAATACAGCTGCTATTGGTTATCAAATCGCGCCCACTTTAGCGTCTGTTTTGTCAGCCAATCACTACTACTAACATATATACTCTAGGGAAGATATTCCCTCCATTTATAAAAAAGACACGCTACCCTGACGTCATTTGTTTGTCTCTTCTTAGCGATAAACAACTCACCCCCTCGGTTTATTGTTACCCACTTCTATTGTCAGTTTCAGTGAGGCCGTGTAAACTTATTTCCTAACAATGCTTATGGCTAACAAACATCTAAAATCCTTTACATAGAATAATATTAATTTACACTACAATCACTCTGGCATTCACAGTGTTGTGATATAAAATACTGTCTCATAGTGAAATTAAATCAGGAAAACCTCAATGCTTATTGTATTCACAAAAAATAGTTTTCTATCACACTTTCTATACTAAATACGTATAATTGCGTGCCTGGAGCTGTGACTGTCACACCCTCCTTGCACATTCTCTTCCTTACATTCTAGGTAAGTCACGTACTTCCTTCACTTTTTCTGTTTTGCATAACGAACGCAGTGTTTCACTTTGCGGTGTGCAGATCGTTATGCAGTTAGAGCACTAATGGCGTTACAGCTTTCAATCACAGGTTATAGAGTGAGGTTCTTAAATATTCAGGGGTGGGAAAAAAGCAGGTATTCATTCATTATACATCTAGATTAATATTATAAATAGATAGAAATTGTCTGTGTAAATAAAATAAATTGTGTTTTATTTATGGACGCTCTTTAACTGCTGTGATTCTTAGAGTCCCATTCTATATTGAGTGTGAAAGACAAGAAATTTTGCTTAGAGGCCTCTTTATCAAGCTTGAGGTTCTCTTACATGCCGCAAATCTACAAGTGACCACCGGCTTTACTTCCCTTCCATGCTAAAGATCTTTACACCCGAAAAAATCATCGCTCTCCGCCGGGTTTGAACCCGTGTGTGTGTGTGTGTGTGTGTGTGTGTGTGTGTGTGTGTGTGTGTGTGTGTGTGTTTGTGTGTGTGTGTAGAGTAATCTCAAAAAACATTCAACATATTTTAATAATTTTTCAGCGTTGAAAAACCCAAGTCTTTCTGATGTATATGCTATAAAACACTTCATTTCATAAATCTAAAAGATTAAAAAGGATTTACAAAGCCCATGTACTAGAATATGAGCACATTGAAGAATATGTTTGCGAAGAAGACCTAGTATAGGTTTCGAATACCATGGAGTAGAAAATAGTGTTACTCCACAGAATATGCATGTAAAATAAGACAAATACCGCGGACGTTTCATCCCAAGCAATATATATGTAATACGATCCCAATTTTAACGATTAAAGCACACCGAGACTGAGCTTTTAGCTGAAAATTAATTTTTTTAAATTGTTAATACCATATAAATATTTTATCATTTTGGCCAAATATTTTTCACGTTCCGCCATTTTTAAAGCCCAGCGATATGTTTAAATCACCCCGCTCCCTTTTAAC
This sequence comes from Deroplatys truncata, assembly GCA_030765065.1. NCBI lineage: Eukaryota > Metazoa > Arthropoda > Insecta > Mantodea > Mantidae > Deroplatys > Deroplatys truncata. The sequence goes on along the minus strand of CM060975.1, from coordinate 51,763,818 downwards.
CTCAATGGATCCGTCTATTACCGTTTCTGTTTGTTTTTTCTCAGTTTCATTTTTGCGCTTAAATTGTGTTACTAACATACATAATCTAAAGTGTGCAACATAAATATTCAAGCATACATTTTATGATTTCTAATGGCTCACAAACAATTAATTTATACTGAAAAACAAGCAAAATTTTAACAGCAGCAACTTCATAAAAACAAAAACTTATTTTTCCACTACTAATATAAACTTCAATCAAATCTTTGCATTTATTTTTGCTATACCAAAGCATCATAAAATGTCATTTATCATATTTCTCTCACAAATGTGAATGCTCAAGGCAGTTTTCGCTGATTGTTACACTCACATGACTTTCTCTACTATTGTACAAACTATTTTTACAAAGTCTTATTCTCCATCTATTTCATATTAATCGAGATAAACATTTGTAGAAACGATCTTTTGACATGCAAAGAGAATTACATTTTACACATAGCGACCAGTTTTAAAAATATATGACTATCGCTTAAGGCCTACTATGTTCCGCTTGTTTTGTATTTACAAGGGCAATATAGAAATACAGTAGCCTTTAAGCACATACATATCTCTTAATAGCCGGTTGCTAGGTGCAGCACCATTCTCCTTGCCACAGATTAATACTCTTTGCATATTCAAGATAAAGAAATGAATAACGAATTCCCATTTGAGAAAATAAGTATTGAAAATTTAAGGGAATAACAAACAATATCTCGAAAATGGTTCACTCAACAACAAAAATGTATTGATATAAATTGTGTCTTTTAATGCGATCTACATTTTTAGTGTTGTAAAATTTTGTCTATCTCTTATGGTTTACCAGTTATGCAAAAGTCGTACACAATGAATTTTCACGTTATGCAAACGAATATCGTGTGTAAAACCAGGTTTCTCTATAATCCGATATCTTTTGTTTTGCGACGAAACATAACCATGTAAATGGAACCATGCTTCGTCAGAGAAGAACATTAAGCGTGCGTCAATTAAGCATTCCATCATTGACATATCACAAAATCAAATTGCGGAAACTTACCCGACTCTAATGACCAAGTGAAAGTTTAAATGTAAGCAACAAGCCCCATACATCGGAATAAGAACTAAAAGAAAACATTAGGCTAGAAATTCACTTAACTTCAAATATTAAACTCTCGAGTGTGAATGAAAATTTCGTGAGAAGATACCAGAAATGTGTGGATATAGAAGGACATCTCCGACCTCTCGTGCAATTATAATAACGTGAGGCGGTGGACGGTATTATAACTGTAGCGGCGCGCGCGAGCTGGCTAGAATAAAGAGTAACAAATGCTTGAAAAATGCTTCCTTCTCTTGGTATTCCAATTTTGTCACAGTTCTCAATGTCTTGTGTTATATTTATTGGGCGCTTATTGTTTAATTATTTTTTAAATTTGGGTTCTTTGTCCTCCGGCTAGCTATTATAACTCAGTCGAGCACGTGTCTTTAACAGGCTGTGTAAACGGAAAAGAGTAGTTACTAAAAGACAGCACTGATAAAAAAATTGAATCTAGACTTTTATTGCCGTCACGCTTAATTAATAATTGACATATTTAATCTTTATACACGCCAGACTGAAACTGAGATATTTCCGAATGTAACTACAGTCGTTTTAGTTGCCGCGCACCAATTACTTCGCGTACTTTACATTTTTTGTAACTAACTCTGCGACGTGCACCTCGTGAGAGATTCTTCAGAACTGTGCGACACTTGCTTATGGCTGGAGAATATATACTCCTTCACCTCGAATTGCCTAAACATTATAATAGAGCTGCTATTGGTTACCAAATTGCGCCCACTTTAGCGTCTGTTTTGGTCAGCCAATCACTGCTACTAACAGCCAATCACTGCTACTAACAGCCAATCACTGCTCTAGGGAAGATATTCCCTCCATTTCTAAAAAAGGCACGCTACCCTGACGTCAATTTCGGCTTTCTGTTCTTAGTAACAAACAACTCACACCCTCGGTTTATTGTTACCCACTTCTATTGTCAGTTTCAGTTAGGCCGTGCAAACCTATTTCCTAACAATCCTTATGGCTAACAAACAACTAAAATCCTGTAATACAATAATATTAATTTACACTACAATCACTCTGGCATTCACAGCATGTTATGATGTAAAATATTGCCTCACCTTCTAAAGCAAAAACTTCAAAGCAACATTTAAGAGCCATTTCCGCAATCATGACACTCTTCTCAGTCAATTTGGACTATATAAGCTTTTACATGAACATGTCTGTAGATTACTTTCAAATGTTTCTGGGTGGTGAAGTAGTGTGACTGTTACGCATTAAACCTTTCACATGGAGACGCTTGAAGACGTCATCTCAGGTCCACCCAAGGCTAATGTTTGTCTGGTTGGGATGAGAAAACAAGAGACGAGCGATGTCGCCAAAAGCGGCCTCTCCCGGACCTACAAAGAGCTTATTTTCGTCTGTTGGCTTGTTTGCAGAGATCGAATTCGCCGTTACCACGCTGCGCTGTTTGGTTTATTTGTCGGCGGCGCACCGCAACCACCTGTACGTACGCATATGTACACACAGTCCAATCAAAGAAAACGCGCATTAGTGGGAAAACAAGGTGCGTGTTGTCCCTGTACTGGGCAAGCGCACTCAGGCATGACGGTGTAATATGAGTAATCTGGGTGCGGCCTCGTTCTCAAATTTGAGCTTGCAAGCATCCCCTCTTTGAAGTGTGCTGTATTTATTCCGTGTCTGAGTAAGTTATCATTGTGTTTCTGGTCTACGTTCTTGTCATTTAAGTTCATTCCTTTTTAACCGTTATTTTCTGTATTAAATCACCCACTGCAACACAGCGGGATAGAGATTACAAAAAGCGAAGGATTTCAGCACTGTGGCCAAGGCTAGATATCTTACAACTACTAAAACTCCGGGAGTAAGGAAAGAGGCGAGTGAGCACCAAGAGTGGCTAGGTCTGACGGCGTAAGGTGCAACGCAGCAGTCCCTAACGTTTCTAGATTGAAGAACCCCCCCGGAGCCTGTACACATGACTTTCTCTACCAATGACAAACTCAGACAGATCTGTTTTAATGAGAGTATTCATATAAAAAGCGATTGTTCTAAACCCGTTACGTTACTCATATAGGGGAAAGGTTCCTATATTGAACCACATACGCCAAAATAGTAAATAATAATTATAACTTCAAATTAAAATTTTCAGAAACACAAGCGTTAAAGTGACAAATCCCTGCGCTATCAATATCGTCAACACAATTTAAAATTAATGCAATTATCAATTAAGTAACATTTAAAATCTGAGATGGTGCAAATCGGTTCAAATTAGGAACGTCCTTAAATTGTACCATCCGAGTCTTAAAATGAACCACATACTTTTAAGTTTAAAAGTTTTTTTATTAATACAAAATACACATATTTTATTGTACATTCAAAACAATTGTGCTATCAGCAACAAAAGTAGATTCCAAAATTGTGATAAGAATAGCAATTTCCTTGAACATTTTGAGTTTTTATATAATGATAATCACTTGGTTTTTGGAATAGGTATTATTTGCAAATATAGTTTTTACTAATTTTTACTCTCATACAACAGAGTCCAATTATACACAGTCTTCACAATAAAACACTTTCTTCTTAGCACTAACTTTTGCACACTTTTGGTGAAGCCATATCCTACAACTCACACACTGGATCATGTCCATCATTTTAGACAACTCACATTCATATATGCATGTCAGCCACTGTTTTAACATGATTTTTTTTTAACTTAACATATTATATCGATATTTATTCACAAGATGCACTATTCGCAGTTGAACAACCCTAGAACTTCAATAGGTTTCCTAAATTGGACCAGTTCAATATAGGGTTCAAACAGTGGTTTAATTTAGGAGCCACACCATTTCGGAAGCTTTAGCATCTATGTGACTAGGAGAAACGCTGCTTGAAAAAAATGTATGCATAAATATTGTTGCTAAATAAACACTTCATAACATGAAATATATAGCTCATCTCAAACTTGCCTAATTGGTCGTATAAGCTTAGCTAGATGAGTCAAATATTACTTCTGAAGCGCCAAAAACACACAACACTTCATACAACTGAAACCACGCTCAGAATGCAAAGTCAACAACTCCAAGCATTCATAGCTGTACACGCCACGTTTCTGCTAGGATTATGCTGACATCTGTCGAATAGTTTAGAAAATATCGAGGCGGTTCAATTTAAGAGGCGGTTCAAATTAGGGACCTTTCTCCTAGATTTTTACTTACAAATGCTTTTAAACAAGTGCTTATTTACAACGTTCGGAAGCAGTTTTGCAATACTTATTTCTGGTAACCACCTCCTGCGATGGAAAAAACAGCAAGAAAAGCAGGCTCCTGTCTTTAAATCCCACAGGTACTCTTTCCATGGCATGGCGAGAAACAGTGAATGGTCACAGAAAAATCTGACGTGATACATTCACATGACTTTCTCTACCCTCCGTCTTTATTAGTGGGTATACAAACTATTCCTACTAAAGCTTAATTTTCCATCTATTTCATTTAAATCCAAATAAACATTTGCAGAAATAGCTACATTATACATTTCTTTATAGAAACAAGGGGAATAGCGATAGTCAAATGTTTAAGCAGAGGTGGTTACAGGGAAGAGACCTAGAAGCTAACTGTCCGCCTTTCTGTGTGAGGGCGGCGCGACGACTGGACGACACCCTAATGCCATCTGCACGGCATGAAGCAGCAGGTTACAGGGATGAGACCTAGAAGGGTAACTGTCCGTCTTTATATGGGAGCGGCAGTTGGACTGGACGGCACCCTAATACCGTCTGCACGGCACGAGGCAGAAGATTCGGTAGCTATGCGCTAGGGTTTCTGGACACGTGACGGAATGTGTGGTTACAGGGATGAGACCTAGAAGACTGTCTATCACACATCGTTCTAAGAGTTATCCACTAACAGATCCGTCCCGATATGACCAGGGAGTTAAAGCGACGTAAAATAAAACATAGGAAGAAAAATGTTTAAGAACTGGACGCTGGTCTTAAAATTCCATGCTGTTTCCAATATGGAAAACACTGAAAATCAATGGGACTTCAAAAGAATAAGTATTGAAAATTTCGAACCTTTAATAACGAATATCTTAGAAACGGCTTATGCCACAAAAACTTATTTTAAGTAAATTGTGTCTCTTAAAGAGATCTACTTCTTTATGTGGTACGTTTCCGTCTATCGCTTAACGTTTACCAGTTAAATAAGATTATATAAAAATTCCTTCCGAATGAAAAGGACTTCCTAGGCTATTCCCAGAAAAATCAAGATATACATTTTATTTGTCATAAATATCTTTCATATATGGTACTTTAATCAAAATCATTAGAGCCATTTTTAGGAAATCAAAATTTTCGAAAAATGTTGCATATAAAGGGTGGGATTTTCTTGAAAATCTTCTTGTCGCAACTTGGGAAGATAACCAAACTGATACCAAATTTGGTATTTATCAGACTTTTCGTTTTTGAGTATTGCTGTTCACACACAGACATACACACAGATACACACACGGACATGTTTCCACAAATGCTTTATTTGGATTCAGCGCGTCTCAAAACATGTATTTCCGTTGAAATCCCAGTATGAAATTTTTGGGTGGAATGCAATACTTCCCCTAATCACTATACGTAGTAGAGAAAGTAAAAATTATGACACGGTTTAGAAAATGCAAACAAACAAACAAACTGAATACATCTAAAACGGCCGATGCCACAAAATAAGTTGCGTGCTTTAACGAGACCTATATAATTTGTAGACTAGGATTTTCTCTATCTCTTACGGTTTACCAGTTAAAGCTAAAGACACGGACGAACAGAAGATCCTCGCAACCGGGGCAGAGAACCGTAAGTAGGCTTCTACTGTGACTCCTAAAATGGAGCGGCGAGGGGAAAGACCCGAAGGACGGCCCGATCCGGATAACGAGAGCGCAAGCATACATGGGGTCCATAACGTTTCCAGATCGAACACATCCGACGTCGCCCGGGTCCACGCATAAGCCTCCAGACTCCCGGCGCCCCTGGTAGGGCCAATCGGAGGCTGAACTTAACTGAGCAGTTCCACAATGACGCCAGGGAAGAAACCTATACAACGCGCACATCCACCGCCCAGCCGCAACCCCCCGAACTGGTCCTTCAACCCTAAAACAGATGACAATGGAAGAGATGGTGGGTAAAGGAAATAATGGGCAAGAAAGTCGAGGTAGAGGAGGAATCACCACAGCATTCGCCTGCCGACCCGAGGAAACCACGAAAAACCCATGGGTCAGAGTTGGCGGTAGCCGGGGATCTAACCCGGGGCCCTCCGAATGCTAATCGCACACATTACCCAGTGCCACCTCGCTCGGTTTATGCTTTACCAGTTATATATTCATGCCTAATATAGTGAACTATTTCCAGAAAATTAAACATATATTTTATTATGGAAATATTTTAAACTTATGGAACTTTTAATCAAAATCGCTAAAGCGTTTCTAAGAGACTCTAAAAATATTGAAGCACCTTCATTATTTTTGAAAAGCACCGCTTGTCGTGGCCAATAAAAAACACAGGTTAACTCGTTTATTTATTACGCGAAATGCGTCACGGCTCAAGCCTGGCGTCACAAGTCACAGCTTTGTAGCCCTGACATAAATCGCTCGTATTTCGCTCGCAACTATCTTGTAACTAACTCACACAATCTTTCCAACGTTTTTTCCCCTCCTCACTCCTTGCTTAAGGGAAACAATTAATCCAATATTCCAGAATTTACTAGAATGCAGATCGAACCTTCTCGAAGAGTAACCGATCAAAGCCTCTTCCAATGATTCGCCGACTGTACAATACGAGTTTGCTTTCTCGAATCTGCCGTTCTCCGTGGTCTAGGGGTACCATGTTAGCCTCTAGCCTCCGAGTTCGCGGGTTCAAACCCGGCAGAAGGCGATGGATTTTTTCGGGCGTAAAAATTATTAGCATGGCTTCCTTCGGAAGGGAAGTAAAGTTGGTGTCCCGTGTCGTAGATTTACGGCACGTATAAGAACCTCAAGCCTGATAAGAGGCCTGTGAGCAAAATTACCGATCTTTCACGCCCAGTGTAGAATTAGACGCTAAGGACCACAGCAGTCAAAGAGCGTCCATAACTAAAACCTCAATTTGTTCTCCCGTGCTCAAAGCTCTCATCGATGACTTAGGCGACTGTATCACGTGGGTTAGGCCACAAGGCAAGTGCTAGAGAAAGTAAAATAAAAAAACTGATAATAATTATAAACAATAAGAATAATAATGGAATTAATTGTTCTTTTACACAAGCCGTGTGTTGGACAAGGTTGGAAAGGTAGAATCAGAGATCCGTGGTTCAAATCCCGGCTATGGCATTGAATTTTTCAGTCATCTTGATTCTACCTTTCCAATAATAATAATGGATGGTGTAAATAAACTTTACATTATAGTTTTATTTTGCTCCTTTTGTAAAGCCATTCAATTCGCTCCCACATTCATGCTTCCAGACTCTGAGAAGAGGAGGGGGAAATCTAATTAAATAAGATTCGTCGCTCTAGCTAGGACTATCGTCTAGGGAAGTCCCCACACTGACAATTTCGTCAAAGATTTTTGTATTAAATTGTTTTGAGTTATCCAGCTATGAACAGGTTTCCCGGTTTATCACGAGCACAGGTTGAGAAATATTCAGGACCATAGTAACCTCTGGCCTCTTGGTGAAAGGTCCTCAACCAGCAGGAAGAGGCGAATCTGAACAACAAGGTCACGCTGTGTAACAGTGGGTCAACTGCCTGTTTTACGCTTGTTTCTTCAACAACGGAAGATTACAACAGACCTGGAATTGCTTCGTAAGGTTTCTACCACTAGATCAGCTTTGATGTATGCAAATCTCTACAGATGTTCCAAGTTTTGAAACAGACCGTACATTTCCTCTGTTGCGTTAGTATGATTTAATAGTACTTTTCCACACCTATACTTCTGCTGAAAATAAGAAATAAAAAATATTGATATGTTTCATTCACATTACTTTCTCTACTGTTGTACAAACTATTTTTACAAACGCTTATTCTCTTATTGCTAATTTTCTTGTACGTGCAGGAAGAATATGGTAGGCTTTAAGCGATAGTCAAATATTTTAAGAGCTGGTTGCTTTGTGGAGAATTTAATTCTCTTCGTATGTCCAGGACATAAAAAACGAATAAGAATTCCCATTTGAGAAAAGGCATAAGTAATGGAAAATTCAAACTAATAACAGGAGTATCTCGGGAAAAAAATGTATACGAGATAAATTGTGTGTTTTAACGAGATCTACATATTTTTGCGTAGTAAAACTTTGTCTATCTCTTACGGTTTACCAGTTATGCAAAAGCCATTCAGAATGAAGATAACTTTTGGGGACATTCCTAGAAAACTCAAGATACACGTTTCGTTTTCCATAAAAATATTTTAAATATGTATTAACCAAAATCCTTAGAGTCATTTTGAGAAAATCATAATTTTCGAAAAGTGTTCCATGTAAAGGGTAGTCTGTGGTAAGGGATTTCCTTGAAAGATGTTAGTGTCGCATCTTTGAAAGGTACTGAACCTAAATACCAAATTTGGTATTTATCTGACTTTTCCTTTTTGAGTTATGTTATTCACAGGCACACACACACATATGGCCCTTTTTCTAAAAATGCTATTTTTGGACTCAGTGGCCTCAAAACATGTATTTCTGGTGAAATCTTGGTATGGAATTTTTGGGTGTAATGTATTATTTCCCCTACTTACTATACGTAGTAGACAAAGTAAAAAAAAATAGATGTGTTGCATTTACATGACTTGGCTACTCACTCTTTTACAAACCATTCTTACAAAATTTTATTGTGCTATCTAATCAGGTAAACCCTCAATTCACACTTACACATTTAGTTATAGTGTACAGTAGACTTAAGCGACAATCAAATCTCTAAAAAGAGGTTCGCTATACGCTGGCTTTAAAATTCCACGCTGTGCATTACCACGAGAAATAAATGAATGGCGATTTAACAGTTCAAAAAAAGTTTAAGAAAGTATTTGAAAATTCAAAGAATAACAGCGAATATGTCCGAAATGGTTAGGATGTAGGATGTGTTTATTGGAGGAGGACACCTCGCTACTGCAATCAGCTTGATCTATTGTGGCTACACCCACAGGAGGCAAGGATGAGCTGAAGAAGCCGTAGGAGGTCGCAGGTCCGTAGGCAGACAGACCCACGGAAACGCGCAGAAGTCCCTAACATTTCCAGTTTGAACACCCGCACACCAGTAGAGGCGAGAGAGGGTGACAAAGCTACCCTAAGGGGCGGGACAACGCACCCTGGTGTTCACGGGGAGAAATCTTAGCAACTACGCCCTCTGCCCGACACCGCCAGCACAGTAGGACCCGAAAAGACACCTAAAACGTGAAAGGGAGAGACAAAATGAGAAATCGTGGTAGAATACACTACCCTGTCATTCGCTTAGGCGAACAGAGGAAACCCACGAAAAATCCGATGATCAGAGTGGGCGATCACCGGGAACGGAACCCGGTTCTTCCCGAATGCGGGCCACAGATATTTTTTGTGTGATGAGTTTTCATCTATCTCTTATGATTTACGAACTAAACAAAATTGTACTAAAGTAATCCACAATAAAGAAGACATCATAGGATACGCCCAGAAAATTCAAAATGTGCATTTTATTTCTCATGTAAATATCTAAAACATATGGTTTTGTAATCAAAACCGTTAGAGAATTTTTGGGGAAGATTTTACATACAAAGGGTGGAGGGGATGTTCTTGAAAATATTGGTATCGCAACCTTGGAAGACTACAGCTGCAAAAGCTAACAGGAAAATAAGTTTTTGTAGGAATAGTTTGTAGAAGAATGAGTAGAGAAAGTCATGCGAATGCAACACATCAGAAAGGGTACTTTTTTCAGAGTTGTCGAAATCTTGAGAAGTTTTCGCATTAACTGAGTTGGATACATTCTCCAAGATTTGTTGGCTAGCTAGAGGTCGTAACAAAAGTGACTTGGTGTTCAAGAGGAAGGCATTCAGATGCCAGGCAATCACATTGGCAGGAGGAGATTCGTTGTTGCGGCATGAATCGCTAATGGGTTAACAGCTGTTGTTGTGATGCAAGATGTACTGCATCCTTTGCTGCAGATGAATGCATAGTCTGCGGAAGTTGTGAAACCTCTTTCAACACGTCCTCGCATCTTCCTGTCTCGGACATCGCCTGCCTCGGGCGCTAAACGTTTCAAGTCGCTCTTGTTCTAGTAATGTAGCCCCACTATTAATTAACAAAACCAAATTAAATTACACTGGATGTGAAAAGCATATGTAGAAAATTGTAGAAGAAAGACACTACTAAACTAAACATTTTCAGGTTAGGACCATTGAGTCACATATGCAGTATAATAACACCAGCACTGTATGAACAATTGAAATCCGAGTTTATGAAACATCTTCATTTGCCAATCAAACTCATGACAACTGTGTACGCACGGTACTATTGAGTATTGATACACAATGAGACTTTCTGTATTTGTATTGAAAAAGACAATATTACGATACCATCCAGTAGGCTTCTCATCAGGCACCCTAGAAGCCGTTACTAATACTGTACAAGAGTGCGTTTTGTTTACATCTAACATACCACAAACATGTTTGAGACTCGAACATGACGACTTAATGTTGACGCATGTAACACAATAAAAAAGCTTCTGGTTTCTAAACTTAAATGCTTATTTTGCCTTTCTACTCCGCAATGTTCCGCACCCGGTCATTCCATTTTGCCCAAAATAGAAGGAAAAACCTGCATTTTTTTAAACGAAACGAAACTGTTTATATTTGTAGACAAAATCTATACAATGCTTTATGTGAAGTCTAAAAATTCAGAACATCATAGTTTTACAATTAAAATTGTTCAAATTTTCCGTATGTTCCTAAAATTTCCAACTTCAAGCTGTTATAACTCTGAAACCTTTAAATTAAATTATTTAAATCGAGCTTTATTTGGATTCCCTAAACTTTAATTTCATACTGATAAGTAAACATGTTTTTCTTATTTTTTTACTTAAATGAACAAATTTCTTTTTTTTTCAAGTGTAGGCGGTAACGGATTAAGAACATAATTGTATTATAAATGGTAAGATTCCGTAATTTAAACACAATCGAATATATTTTACTGATAAGGTTTCTACTAAAATAAATAAAGAAGCAAATTACTTTACGCGCTCATGGTCGCTCTCGCACTTTTGTTTTGAAGTGAAGGCCAAAAAGACTTATGTGCATAAGGCTAAACAATGAGAACGCTTACTAATCAGTATGCTGCTCTGAATATTTGCTCCAGATTCACAGAGCGCTTGGCGATCATCCTGTAAATCGCTGCGTTTATTCACTTTTTTGTTATAACTACGAACACTCTAACATAACCACTTTACCAACATCTGACTTATCTTAATGACACTACGTATTATTCGCAATCTAATGTTTTACTTTTATAAAAATTCTGAGACGCTTAACATAAATAAAACCAGTGTATAGATTTTTGTAAATATCATAAAAATAATTAGTATATGCTGTAATGAAATGCGGGCTTTTATGTACAAAATGAGATTTGGTACAATGTTCTGAAATAAAGGGTTCCAGAGCTAAGCGCACTTAAAATGTGACAAAATGAATTAATACGACACATTTATCGTTCAATAGCGTGAAAACCGTTGGGTTTTAGGTGGTAATATTTGAAAAATATGCTTTCCTTAGCACCCCTTATTAATAGGAAAAATTACAACGGAAACAAAACAAAAATAAAATAAAATTGCGAGTTTTTTTCCCGTTCGACTTCACAAGGAGTGTCTCACCCAGTATATTTCAGGAATAGTGCAATATCTGAGGATTATCACATGTTTGTTTCTGTAGTGATTTAATGCCTGAAGTAACAAACTCAGGAGTAAAGTAGGTGACGTATAACCTAAACATACGTATTCATCTGGGTTCAGATGAGTGTTCAAACTGTTACTGTTTAGACCATTGGTCTACCAGAGCCCCATCAGTGTAATAATAATAATAATAATAATAATAATAATAATAATAATAATAATAATAATAATAATAATAAATTCTAGGTTATCCAAGGTTTTATTTTCCTACCAGCCAAGAGGATATAGCGACAGAGGAAAGTCTTTTCTAGATGATAGGACATCTTTAACATCTTGAAGTCGAACAGATGAGACAGGCTAATAAATAAATTCTGTGGTTCTACAGCCCCCGAAGGGCCTGGGACTGCCAACCCGACTGTCGGCCTCACGCCCACATACACAAGGCAGAGGTAGGCGATCGTCCAACCGATACGGGAGATGATGTGGCCACGCATCCCCCAGCCGGAAAGTTGCTCACGAGGACCGGACCGCTACCCATCGCAGCTCCTCATTTTCCTCACGATGCTGAGTGGGCACCGGTCCTATATCGTACGTAAAATCTGCACCTCTATGAGCGGGAACGAATCCGGGCGCATTCCGTGGCGGGGAACCAGCGCACCGCACTCCAGGCTACTGCGCCATGACAGAAGGCTAATACTTGTTAAAAAATTATAAAAGTGTATTATTATTATTATTCATTGGTATCAGCTGAAATAATTACTTACATTAACAAATATATGTAAATAATATCCTCTTGTCGGCAATTATTCGATGTCTGCAATCATTTTAGTTATCATTTCCCAAGTCTACTTCAGAATAAATGCTTGACATAAACAATATGTGTTGTGCATTTCAGCGTTACAGGTAACTCACTCACCCCTCCCTCTAAAACTCGAGTCGCTAATCAGTTACACTGAGCTAACCATCTCTACTTGTTTACACGAATCGGAGTAGAATTCATCAAAAGAGGCTATTTGTTACGTCTCCTTCGTGCCACATCGACTACATTTTTCATTGGTTCATGCTTGTTTCTTGGAATTTGTTCCAAACCAGTTATAAAGACACATGATAAGGACTGGGTTGGAGTTAGTGTTGGTTAGATAAATATTGCAACCTTACGGAAGCAAAAAACACTCTTCAGATAGTGGGGAATGGGTTACTTTTTCTGCTTCCAACCATACACCCTTGAGATGGCTCCGCAGTAACGTGTGAGGCTCGCATTCGGAAGCTCCCGTCGGGTCAGTCACTCTGACCAGCTTTTTTTCGTGGTTTCTCGTGGTCGATAGGCGAATGCCGGAGTGGTTCCTCTTCTACCAGAATTTCCTTCTATCCGTTTGTGGGTTGAAGGACCAGGCGATGGCGTGCGGTGTGTTGCAGCAGAATGGTAGATTGTGCTGTTTGGAAAGGTTTATCCATGGAGTTTGGCGGGTCTGCTGGGAGTGGCTCGGGTCTCTGAAACCCCTGAGCAAACCGGGCTAATGCGTGGCTAGCCGGTGCCAGGATGTGCTCTATTTGGAATCGTTAGGGACCCCTAACACACATAATCCATTTCCCTCCTCATCCCTCCCTCGCAGAGCTCACATGAGAAGCAAAAGGTGCCATTGTGGCCTACTTGCGTGCTGTGCTCCAGGTTTCTGGAGGCCCCTCTGTCTGTCTTCTACACCCTTGGATAAAAATTAAACTGTTGTGTGTCACCCTCCTCTATCCATTATAATCTCAAGCAATGCCTTATTATAAATATCTGATATAACACATTCATATGAGTTTCTCTACTCTCTATCGTTTATTAGTGTGTATACAAACTATCCTTACTAAAGATTATTACTGCGTAAAGTAAGTAGGGCAAGTATTGCATTCCGCCCAAAAATTCCATATCGAGATTTCACCGGAAATACATGTTTTGAGTCGCCCTCAATCCAAATAAAATGTTTTTGGAAATAAGTCCTAGGGTATTACAGAAGACTGGAGCGATGTCAAAACCTTTAAAACACTATGGTGGTTATTAAAAATATTAAGTACTGGGAAATTCAAACCAAGAGTAACGAATATCTCAGAAATATTAATGCTACAAAATATATTTAACATAAGTGTTGTATTTTAACGAGATTTACATTTTTACTTTATCTGCCAGGTGCATAGTAGATAGATGTCGATATTTCATCGGAAGTTCATATTTTGAGATCCCCTGAATAAAAAAAAACCTATTAAGAAAAAGGTATAACTCAAAAACGAGAGGTCGAATAAATGCCAAAGTTGGTATTTAGGTTCAGCATCTTCTAAAGATACAACACAATGATTTTCAAGAAAATCCCCCCACACAAAATATCGCTTACATGGAACATTTTTCGAATTTTTTTATTTTCTAAAAATGGTTCCAATGATTTTGATTAAAATACTGCATATTAAAATATTTACATGACAAATAAAATGTATATCTATAATTTTCTGGGAATAGCCCGTAAAGTCCTCTTCATTCGGAAGGAATTCTGTATAATCCTAAACGTTAAGTGATAGACAAAAACGTACTACACAAAAAGTGAAGGTCTCTTTAAAACACACAATTTATCTCAAATAACTGTTTTGTGGCATAGCCATTTCCGAGATATCCGTTATTCATGGTTAGAATTGTTCAATATATTTTTCAGTTACGTCAGTTTTCAGTTGTTTCTCGCGATTACATGGAAACGGTACAGAAGTTTAAGACCAGCATATAGTGTCCAGTTCTTAAACATTTGACTATCGCTGTTCCCTTTGTATCCATAACGAAATGTATAATGTAGCGATTTCTGCAAAGCTTTATCTGGATTAAAATGAAGTAGGTAATAAAAATAACTTTTTAAAAAATAGTTTGTATAACTACTAATAAACGATAGAGGTAGAGAAGGTTATGTGAATGTAACACAAGAATTATTGTGTCGTCCTCCGTGGTGCAGTGGTTACCATGCTAGCCTCTAGTTCCCGAAGTCGCGGGCTCAAATCCGGTTGAGGGTGATGTATTTTTTCGGTCGTTAAAATCCTCATCATGGCTTCCTTCGGAAGGGAAGTAAAGCCGGTGGTCCCGTGTCGTAGATTTACGGCACGTAAAAGAACCTCAAGCCTGATAAAGAGGCCTCTGAGCAAAATTACCGGTGTTTCACGCCCAATATAGAATGGGACGCTAAGAACCATAGCAGTTAAAGAGCGTCCGTAAATAAAACTAAAAAAAAATCGTGTAGTAAGCTCTTGTCTGTTTCTAGCGATTTACCAGTTATACAAAACTTATAATGAAAGGGCTTCACAAGCTGCTCACAGAAAATTCAAGATATACCTTTCATTTGTCATGCAAATACCTAAAGCATGCGGTATTTTTGTATTCATCTGATATTTCGTTTTGAGCTCAAAACATGCATCTCTGTGAAATTTTTATGTCTAAGTTTTGGGGGAATGCAATACTTCCTAACCTTGATTTTTATGAAGATGAATCAAATGGATAGATAAAACCATGTGATTGTTACACATCATATTTCATCTTCTGTACACAAATCTTAAAATACCTTTGCTAAGGAAAGGATGCTGTGAAAGACAAGATGTAGGAAGACCTGAGGCTGATTATTGAGAAATCTATGTCCAATGCGTAACGCACATGTAGTAAGTAATTGGCAAGTGTGAGGAAATCTCATCAGCTGGTTCCCACAATAAAGGAAGGTGTAATAATGTTGCTCCTGCGAGATGCTGTCTGACATACTAGCAGCCGCTCTTGCGTTACTCTTTGCAAGTAGAGCAGAACTTCCATGTCTCAGACACTATCAACACTTGCTGAAACGCGTGCAACTTTCAACAAGTTTAGGATTCTTGAGAAAACCCAGCCAGTTCTTGTTCCTTTTGGTGAACACGTGCAAAACCAAGTTTGCTTCGATGCTGTAAACATGGAGGGTGAAACCAGAGTCATTACTCCCGGTATTTTCACGGATTTCTTCTTAACAAATTGCGGCGATATTAATGTATTTGTGTTTACTTGTGTTTTGCCCCACGTTGTGAAGCCAAATATGTGGCGGTATTCTTTGTTAGGTTTGTTTAAAAAAATGCTACTGTTTATCTGCCGCACGTATAAAAGACAATTTGTCGCGGTCACTTCGTGTTATCTTTTTCTGAGCGCCTGTTATTGTGTTTAATTTTTGGGTTCATTGTCCTCCGACTAGCTATGATATTTTTGGTCGAGCACTTATCTTATACAGGTGTGTAAACGGAAAGGAGTTTTTATCCAAAGATAACACTAATAAAAGAATTTGTTTTATACTTTTATTGTCGAACTCATTATTTACTTTCACATATTAATTTTGACACTCGCCAAACTGAAACTGTTATAATAACTTATTTACTGCACATTATTAATTCGTGTACTTCAACTTTTTGTGTAATTAACTTTACGACACTTGAGATTTTTTTATAACTTTGCTACGCGTAACCTGCGAATCGATAAACTATGCTCTGCTTTCGTTGAACTCAGCGACGTGTAATGCACAAATGTTTCCGATGGACTGAAGCCGACGTGTAATGTACAAATGTTTCCGATGGACTGAACGAATTTGACTCTGACCTAGCCCTTTTTATACTCCTACACCCCGATATGCCTAAAGATTATAACCGAGCTGCTATTGGTTAATAAAACGCGCCAACATTAGCGTCTATTTTTATATCCAATGAAAATTATGAACACATATGCTCTAGGGAAAAATGTTCCAGCAAATTCTAAAAAAACGCGCCAATATTACGTCATTTTCTCGTCTCTAATAATGATAAACAGCTCACCCCCTCGCTACATTATTGCACGCTATTATTGTCAGTTTCAGTAAGGCCGTATAAACCCACTTCTCAACAATGCTTACAATCATCAAACATCTCAAATCAATGTCACACAATAATGCATATTCACACTATAATCACTCTTGACATTTACATAATTTGTGATACAAATTACTGCGTCAAAATTCACCTTCTAAATAAATATATATGATCCAAAGACTTTCCAAGATTTGTCCAGCTGTGCAAAATAAGCTCCTGTCTTAGCTTCGCCTCTTCATTTGAAGAGAACCATCGCCAACCCAGCCATGTTTTTACATTTGAAAACAAAAGGTAATCACTGGGATTCAAATCCGGTGAATATGGCGGATGTGGAAGCACTCGGATACGAAGGCCATACAGTTTTGCAGCAACAATCCCAGAGGTGTGTGAAGGCGCATTATCGTGATGAAAGAGAACTTTCTTTTTCGCAAGGTATGGATGTTCAGCCTGAATAGTATTCTTCAGTAATGAAGAGTAATGCTCCCCGATTATGGTTCTACCCTTCTGAAGGGAGTCTATGAGCACCACACCATGAGAATCAGAGAAAACCGCAGCCATGACTTTACCTTCAGATGGGACCTCTTGCAGTTGGAACCGTTTTTGCTTTCTTTGGTCCACTTCTAAACTTGCCACCCACAGTTTGGATTGCTCCTTCGTCTGTGGCGTGTAGTGATGAGTCTATATTTCATCCACTGTTAGAAATGTCGAAGAAACGCACTTAAATTGCGTTTAAATAAATCTAAAACACTCTTGAGAAACATTCATTTGAATGGGTTTTTGGTTCATTGCTAACAAACGCGGCACCCATCGAAGAGAAAGATTTTTGATAATCAAAACTTCGTGTAAAATGCAATGGACAGGGTTTATGGCGGTCTATAATCAATTAAGTTGGGGTTAAACCCCCCAAAAGATAACACTTTATCATAGCTCATATTTCAGTTGTATCCATTTTGAAAAAAATGTTAACACTCGTTTATTTACACGATCGTCATTTACACTTATGCGTCTGAAACTTTATAGCGCGGCATCTAAAGAATTATAACTTAACAACCATAATATTAATCTGGCCATATTCACGATATCTCTCAGTCAGGCCTAGAACTTTTAGAACCTTATAACAGCCTACCATACAAGAATTTTATATGAATATCTTACAGCTCTATCTCAAAGTCCAGAAAAGGTTTAATCAAGAAGAAACTTGGTTGAATAGGACTGAGGAAATTTGTAAAAATTTGAAGAGCTAGTGTATAATTATAAAAATTTTTCTGAACATAAATTAAAGTACGAATTGAGGACACTTAAAAGCAAGAAATATTAGCCAATTTTAATTTCAAAACGTCATTGAGTATATACAGAGCACTTAAACGGTTAGGAGTAGACGAGATTAAGTTGAAAATTGTGACGAGTTATCTACTAAATTTAAAGGGTTAACAGTAAGGGGGAACTAGAAAACATGCTCACTTTGCATCCAAAATGACAATATCCTGGCGTAAACTTTTTAGAGTACAAATAAACCTAAATTATTAGAGATAAAATAGGAATGAAGAAGTGTTCAAGTTTGCCAATAGAAATTATGGAGAAAAAGAATGAATGTAAAATCAAAAAAACATAAAGGAAATAGGAAATGATTTCGGTAAAGTAAGATCTAAGTTGCACAGGAAAATTAGTACGCAAGACAAACAAGAAGGCTATAAAGAAAATTAGATATTAGATTTAGAGAGAAAGAATGCCCAAACGGCTAGAAAACGTCTTTGTCTAGAACAATGGGCCTTCATGGGTACTCAAAACTTAATATAAGAATTTGTGAATTTCTTAAATAGGTGGATTACTATAAGATTATTTTAAGTATTTTGATTCATATCTAAATAATGTAACAACATGAGTAAATGTATTTATTAATATAAATATAGTAGTATAAATATTCATTAACATTTAAAAATATACAGGTGATTTACTGTAAATAATAATAATTGTTGTGATAAAACTATACATATATCTAATCAAACTGTAACCAAAACCTTTTGTTAAGTCCAGAAGTCAAAAAGGATATTTTAAAATGTATGCATGCTTTATATTTTCACTAAAGAATGGTTGAACGTTGTACATAATGTACCTTAGATTCTGTATGGACACCATATAAAAGATCTTAAAAGCTTTCCCCAAACGTTGGGGATCCAGTGAGATGCAAAACCAAACCATCGAAATATCTCACTTATGTCCAGTTTCTCACAACAATGTTTCATAATAAATCTTAAACGCATAATGTTTCGATAAGATAAACATTTTAAAACTTGCATCGATTTGGTGTGTTTTATTTTTCCATTTGAACTATTTGATAACAAAATGTATTACTGAACATATGATAGCTGTGTGCAAAGAAGGATAATAATGTTGCTCTGGAAAATTTAAATAAAAGTAGCAGCAAGTAGGTGGGATAAAACAAAGGTGATAAAACGGAAATGATAAAATGATGGTAGCTGTGGTTGTTTGAATTCCCAGATATATAAGATTGGTCACTGATTTCATTATTTAGTCTGATATAATTTCTACAAACTGAGAAACAACATACAGTAAGTACTTGAAATGAAAGATTTTTCTCATGATTAAATACATTGCTTTATTAACAGTTCTGTGAATAACTATTTCTAATTGTTTTAACGTTCTCAGAAGTAGCTGTTTGGAGGTATTGTAATAAAAAGGGTTGTTTAACTGCTCGTTTGAGTTGTAATGAATTTAGAAATGCTCCTGGTATAAAGAAACATTACACTTAGAATGTAAAGGAACGTTGGACATCAGCTAATGGAAGAGGGCCTCTGCAGAAGGAAGCCATACATGTCGAGAAGCTGGCGGTGAAACTCTGGTCAGCGCATGTAAAGGGAGATAGCAGTTTCTGAAGCGTGAACAAACACAAGAGCATTTTGAGGAAACTGGGTGATACACTGCAAGCGTAACCATGAAGCCCTGCATCCGACAATGTCAAGGACATATCCTGTCAACGTCTCCAGTAGAAAGTCTTCTGCCTCAACCAAAATCTTCAGCTAACGGTTACTCAACGGTAACAACTTAACGATGTTTGTATTCTGTATCATGTTAGCAATAATAAGAAAACGAAACTTGGACAAGTGTATGCTACGCTACCCCTTACGCAATTAATTCTAATACGAAAAGGGGAATAAATCTACAAAATTTGGTATTTTAGTTCAGCAATGTCCTAGGACATGACACGAAGATTCTAAAGAAAATCATCCCACCCTAAACTACTCTTTACATACAGAATTTCCTTTATGTTTTATTTTCCTCAAAATTGCTACGATGATTTGGATTAAAATACATGTTTAAAATATTTATATGAAGAATAAAAGACATATCTTGAATTTTATACGAATATATTGTTAAGTCTTGTATAATACTGTAAAACTGCTAAACCATAAGAGAAGACAAAGGCTAACTTCACCAAAAAAAATTGATATCGTTAAAACATAAAGTATACCAAACATTCATTTTGTTGTATTAACCACTTCCGAGATATTCGCTGTTTTGAGTTTAAACTTCCCTACATTTTACATTTTGAACTGTTAACTCGTTATTCTTTTGTTACTCTGTCGACATGCAAAGAGCGTGAAATTTCAAAGCCAGCATACAGGTCTGCCTTTCAAAGAGTCGACTACCGATTCAGCCTCCTCTATTCCTCTTGTACCTACAACGAAATGTGTAGTGAAACCAGTTCTGCAAACATTTATCTAGATTAAGAAGAAACAGACAGAAAAATAAGCTTTTATAATAATAGTCTGCAATTGTTGCTGCTGTTTTTAAGTCTACCTACAGAGAATGCGTTTAAAATACCACAGAAGCATTGTGTGGCACTAGGTTGCAAGTGGGAGGTTGCATATTCAAATTCCGAGTACAACAATTCGTGCCGAACGGGATGGCTAGGGGGCAACGTCTGTGGCCCGCATTCGGTAGGTCCCGACCACTCTGACCCATAGTTTTTGATGCTTTCCTCGTGTCGTCAGGCGAATGCTGGGGTCCTGTCTTGTTCGATACATATTTCCGTCATTGCTCCGGACGCACTTCAGCTTTGAGTTTATTATGCTACCTGTATCGTTTTAAAGCCAATTCACTGTGCCTGTACCCTTTACCAAGGAATACCGTCTCATAACAGACATGGTTTCAAATTCTTCTGGTTGACTGCTGGTGTGGTTCATCTTCTACCACAACTCTCTTCCCTCTCATTTCCTGTATCCACCATCTTCCCTGTCATCCTTTTCAGGATTGTATGGCCAGGCGACGATGGATTGCGCGCTGTAGAGGTTTCTTCTCTGGCGTCGTTGCGGGGTCTGCTCAGTTACATTTCTCCTCCGAGTGGGTTCCGCCCATGGGGGCCCACAGAAGTTTGATGCCTTATGGGCGGGGCCGGGTTTCGTAGGATTAGTTACATCTGGAAACGTTATGGTCCCCGTATGTGCTTGCGTCCGTCACCATCTGGATCTGGTCGCCCTGTGGATCTCTCCCCATATTCCTCCCTCCTGGAGGTCACTGTTAGAAGCACAAGGGACTGAGTAGCCTACGTGCGGAGTTCTGCCCCGGTTCAGGGGGCCCCTCCGTTGATCCGTACCTTTACCTTTACAACAATTCGTGGTTTCCCCTCAGTTTTCAGGTAAACGCCGTATTGGATATCAACACTACATCTCAAAGTTACACCCAGAGAAGAAACAGAAATAAAATACATGGTACAGGAAAGCAACTATCAACAAGTTACTCAGCAATGCATGGCGAGGTGACTACATAATTAAGAGCATCTATCCAGAATTGCAATGAATACGTGTACACCCAAAGAACGGCCAGTAGTTCAGAATACCAAGCTAGACATTTCACCTACACTCAACAGCAACAAAATACAGTGTGAACCAGAATTCCACCGACAAACTCTAGAGGTTGTTCAGGGATATCTTTCGAGTATTTTGGTATTAGTGACCCACGGTCTCCGGCGGCTCGTTACAGAGTAATTTCATTTCGTTTGTTTTCTTGCCCCAACTAGTTTTGTATTTGTACTGTAGTGAAAATGCTGCCAACAGTGCAAATGTCGATGGTATGCGCTGTGTGTCTTGTTAATAAACATATTCTTTCTCTTCGCTCACGATACCTGCTGTTGACAGTAAATCCTTCTTTAACTCGTTTTCCTCAAGTCTACCTTTAGTACTGCTTGGTTCTGTCTAGGGTTTGGTTTTTCTGACAGTGTTAGTCGTGCGTTAAAAGTGATACGCAGCGGTGTGCATAGGTTTACTGATGAGTTCGCCGATATGCACCTCGTTATGGATTAACAGAATGCAATGGAAGAGCGGCACAACGACGCTAAGCTGAGCTGTTCCAACCGACGGCAACCAGATCACAGTTCCTGCATCTATGCAGAGGCGCCCACGAGAAACTGGATCCTTCCGTGTTAGAATGGAAGACACTGGCCGTGAGAGGTATGCCAGGACACCCGATCTGGAAGAGAATGTGTTACATGCTATTGGTGACAATCCTGCGGCTAGTAGTCGATGTATTGCACGACTTCTGAACACAAGCCAATCAACTGATTTGAGAGTCGTATATGAACAACAATTGCACTGTATGACCCACAGAAGGTGCAGTCGGTGCAGTCATTGCAGCCATTGGACTTCCAATTTCAAGTGGAGTTTGCAAATTGGTGCCTACAGCAATGTGCAGAAAACCACAATTTTCCTGCTTTGATGTTTTTTACAGACGAGACCAAGTTTACAACAGAAGACATGTTCAACAGTAGGAACAGCCATGTATGAGACTATGAGCATCCACCTGTACTGGTGTATTGATCTTATCAACGGCAATTTGTTGTGAATGTATAGGCTGTTACTGTCAACGATTTTGTGATTGGACCTTACGTACTTCCTGGTACAGAACGGAGTCTTGTACAAAACGTTCCTTCTACATGTCCTCCCAAAGTTGCTAAAAGATGTGCCGCTGACAATTCGTCAGTTTATATAGTTTCAACATGACGGGGCGCCGGCATACTTTGCACTCGATGTTAGAAACCACATTGATGTACAGTTTAGACGACAATGGATTGGTCGGGGTGATCCTGTTCCATGGCCAGCTCGGTCACCAGACATGACACCAATGGGCTTGTTCTTTTGGAGGCATGTGAAGAACCTAGTTTACGAGACTCCGGCCGATACTCGCATGGACCTGGTTGCTAGGATTATCGCTGCTGCGGAAGATATGCCAAGCTCCTGGAATGCATGAGCGTGTAAGACAGTCGATGGTGCGTCTCTATACATTCTGCCGTGACCATGGTGCTCGATATTTTGAACAATACTTGTAAGGGAAAAGTTCTGCATTTGTTACGTACTGTACTAACAGATCAGATTGAACACACTGTGATAAACGTGTACTTGTTTCGTCTGCGGAAAATTGAATTATTCTAACGTTTTGGTCATTGCACATTATACAGGCTTATTCACTCTGTCAAGGTATTTTCACAGAAACAAGGGTGATTGGGGGAAGAAACCGATTAAATTATAATTACATTATTACCCTGATAAGTTTATAAAATTTGAGGAAGGATCAAAAATTGAAAATAGGGGTCCCTTATATCGAAACACTCGGAAAGCATCCCTGAACAGCCCTGTAAGTTTGTTGGTAGAGTTCCGGTTTACTCTGCAGATGGTGCAAGAAGGTTACTACCAACTAAGACTGTATGGCATATGCTGATTCAGGTAAGCCAACGAGCCTAATAGTCCACGATATGACCATAGGAGATAAAGGGGTCTATACAAATGAAAACTTAAAAAAGAATCTGGCGTAATCACATGATTTCTGTACCTGCTATCGTTTATTACTTTCTCTACTACGTATAGTAAGTAGGGGAAGTATTGCATTCCACCCAAAAATTCGATACCGAGATTTCACCGGAAATACATGTTTTGAGACCTCCTGAATCCAAAAAAAGCATTTTCGGAAACATGTCCGTGTGTGTGTCTGTGTGTGTGTGTGTGTGTCTGTGTGTGTGTGTGTGTGTGTGTGTGTGTCTGTGTGTGTGTGTGTGTGTGTGTCTGTGAACAGCATAACTCAAAAACGAACAGTCGGATAAACACCAAACTTGGTATTTAGGTTCAGTATCTTCCAGAGATGCGACACGAAGGTTTTCAAGAACATCCCCCCACCCCAGACTACCCTTTACATGGAACATTTTTCGAAAATTTTAATTTTCTCAAAAATGGCTCTAACGATTTTGATTAAAATATCATATTTTTAAGATAATGTCATGAGAAATGAAATGTATATCTCGAATTTTCTGGGAATGTCTCCAAAAGTATTCTTCATTGTGAACGACTTTTGCATAACTGGTAAACCATAAGAGATAGACAAAATTTTACTACACAAAAAATGTAGATCTCGTTAAAATACACAACTTATGTTATATACATTTCTTTTGTTGAGTGAACCGTTTTCGAGATATTGCTTGTTATTCCCTTAAATTTTCCAATACTTATACTTTTTCTCAAATTCGTTATTCATTTTTTTATGTCCTGGACTTGCAAAGAGAATGGAATGCGACACATAGCAACCAGCGTTAAAATATTTGACCATCGCTTAAAAGCTACCATATTCCCCTTGCATCTACAAGAAAATTAGCAATAAGATTGACATCTCGATATCTCGATTAACATAAAGCATATGGAGAATAGGCGTTTGTAAAAATAGATTGTACAATAGTAGAGAAAGTCATGTGAGTGTAACACATCAGATTTTTTTTGTATAGCTTCTACAAAGTTTTCCTGTGAAAGCTTATTTTTCAAACTACTTCATGTTAATCGAGATATATATTTACAAAATCAAGAGAAGTGCATCAGTAGTGGCAGTGCTTTAAAAAAAAATCTGATGTGTTACACTCACATGACTTTCTCTACTCTTGTACAATCTAATTTTACAAACGCTTATTCTCCATATGCTTCATGTTAATCGAGATATCGAGATGTCAATCTTATTGGTAATTTTCTTGTAGATGCAAGGTGAATATGGTAGCTTTTAAGGGATAGTCAAATATTTTAACGCTGGTTGCTATGTGGCGCATTCCATTCTCTTTGCATGTCCAGGACATAAAAAAAATGAATAACGAATGTGAGAAAAAGTATAAGTATTGTAAAATTTAAGGAAATAACAAGCAATATCTCGAAAACGGTTCACTCAACAAAAGAAATGTATATGACATAAGTTGTGTATTTTAACGCGATCTACATTTTTTGTGTAGTAAAATTTTGTCTATCTCTTATGGTTTACCAGTTATGCAAAAGTCGTTCACAATGAAGAATACTTTTGGAGACATTCCCAGAAAATTAGAGATATACATTTCATTTCTCATGACATTATCTTAAACATATGATATTTTCATCAAAATCGTTAGAGCCATTTTTGAGAAAATTAAAATTTTCGAAAAATGTTCCATGTAAAGGGTAGTCTGGGGTGGGGGGATTTTCTTGAAAACCTTCGTGTCGCATCTCTGGAAGATACTGAACCTAAATACCAAGTTTGGTGCTTATCCGACTGTTCGTTTTTGAGTTATGCTGTTCACAGACACACACACAGACACACACACACAGACACACACACAGACACACACACACACACAGGCACACACAGACACATACACACAGACAGACACACACACGGACATGTTTCCAAAAATGCTTTTTTTGGATTCAGGAGGTCTCAAAACATGTATTTCCGGTGAAATCTCGGTATCGAATTTTTGGGTGGAATGCAATACTTCCCCTACTTACTATACGTAGTAGAGAAAGTAATAGAAGTATTGATATTTCAAACCAAAACAACGTATATCTCGGAAACGGCTGATGCCACAGAAACATTTATTGCGAATAAACTGAGTGTTATATAGAGATCAAAATTTTTTTTGTAGTAGCTTTTTGTACATATCTTATGCTTTACCAGATACACAAAATTATACAAAATTCCTTCCAGATGAACAGGTTTCACAGGCTATTCCAGAAAATTCAAAACAGCGTTTTATTTATCATGTAAATGTCTTAAACACATGATAATTTAACCAAAGTCCTTAGGGCCGTTTTTGAGAAAATCCAAAATTTCGAAAAATCGTTTATGTAAAGAGTAGTCTGTTGTGAGGGCATTTTCTTGAAAATCTTCATTTTGAGTTATGGTGTTCACAGACACCCACACTCATATTGGAATGCCTTTTTTTTGGTGGGGGAATTCAGGATCCTAAAAACGAGTATTTCCGGTGAAATCTCGGTATGAAATTTTTGTGTGGAATGCAATTCATCCTATATATATTTACTAGGTATGTGATAAAAAAAGTAAAAATAGAACTGCAGAAAGCGACAGTGTTATTTGCTGCAGTCAAGACTACAGAATATATACTTTGGTATTTAAGTTCCTGTTGTGTTACAAGTATGACGTAATGCAAACAGAACAAGCCACCACGATGATATCGATACATTACTCTCGAACTACCTTTGGGGCAATGCGAGGCTGGACTGTATCTTACTATAATTAAATTCCATTTCTGCCTCTGGCTGGTACGCCCATAACTTACCTCAATGTGTGTGGTTCTAATAATGGGTTATGCGCGCTGACCTCTGTGCCCACCAAGACCTCGTGGCCCATCATATAAATTATTCAAGTGGTACTTACGTCTAGGAGAAAGTGTGTGTTTGTGTGTTAGTGTATTTGTGTGTCGGAAACACGAGGGCATCTCTTGAATATCAAACAATTTGCATAAAATTAATTATTTGATTTGCATACATATAAATTCGATATATTATTATATGTTAGGCAACAATG
Organism: Deroplatys truncata; assembly: GCA_030765065.1. Lineage (NCBI taxonomy): Eukaryota > Metazoa > Arthropoda > Insecta > Mantodea > Mantidae > Deroplatys > Deroplatys truncata. The sequence continues at coordinate 51,737,207 of CM060975.1, read as the reverse complement.
AGACGCTTAAATTATTTATATGCTTCACATCATTCCTTTATAACCTCGAGGAATATTTTTAGTAATCTGCAAATGTTTATAAAACCTCTTACATGCTAATGAAAGCCTGAGGCAGTATTTTTAACACTTAAATGATTTCAGTCTAATTATATAATAAAAAAATATAATAACAGCCCCCCTTAAAGCAATATGTATATGTAACAATATATAAAAAGTGTATATTACAGTCATTGTATATGTTTATATTATTGTATACATGTATAATAATGTTATGTGAATGTATTACGTAATTTAATAATGTAGGAGCTGTGAGAATAATAGGTTAAAAGTTGCTAACAATGAGGTAACCTTGAGGCAATAATGAATTTGAAAGTTTAATGCTACTTGATTCTTGGAAACAATAATGTGATTTTTGTGACAGTCCATAAAATAGCCAATCAACAACCAGAAAAAGCTTTAGTTAAATGAAGGTATTCTATTGGATTAGGAATAGCCAATCAGAGACTTGAAATACGGAAATTTACAAATTTAGGCGGTAGAAATGAAGACAGTTGCTTGTAGACAGCGCTCATAACTGGACGCGTTGCTTGGAGACAGTGTTCCTGACGCGAAATGTGTCCTCGAGAAATTTAATATGTATTTTGTGAGACAAAAATAGCTTACGTGTTAAAAAGTGCAAGTATTTAATAAAACAATTTCACAGCTCTCTATATCAGTGAAGTGTTATTTAAATCGTGTCAAGAATTAATAAAAAGTAGTGAAGTAAAACTTATAATCTGTGTAAGCCTACATTCTTCAGCCGCATCACGCCCTGTTAAGAAATTCATGTCTCTAAAAATAATACTGACGCAGCCGAGGCAAACATAAATATATAATATTTAAAGAAACAGTCAAAATTACAAATTTAATATTTTTTTAAACATTTGGAACGTGGGCTACCGGGTACCATACGTGCGGTTGCAACTACTTCATGTTCGGCACCCCAACATAAGAACTACAATACAGCTCCTACTTCAAATCGGCTTACCATACGTGATGCAACAAACCTTCTTCAAATTGGCTCCCAAAGTGTGGTGCAAATAAAAATAATAAACAAAAACTTCAAATTGGCTCCCAAAGCATGGGGGCTTATAAAAAAATAACAATATAACTTCTACTTCAAGCCTTCTGGTTGAAAGCGGGCATAAAGAAATAAAATGCAAACATTTAAGTACCTAGTAGAGAGTAGGGCAAAGGGATTCAAATAAATAATGGAAATCGAAGCGAGCACTTTGAGAGATTTCTATCAGACATTCTTTTGTTTCCGTAATTAGTTCACTTCTGATAGAAATGAATAATATAAAATTAGAATTATTTTACTCTCTCTGCCACGTACCTATAGTGGATGTTATATTAGTTTGTATTGAAGGAGTTGTATTATATTTCAAATGTTGGGGAGCCGAACTTTAAGTAGTTGCAACCGCACGTATGGTACCCGGTAGCCTTCATCCAACAATTTCAAAATATTAACTTTGTAATTTGACTGTTTCTTTAAATATTATATATTTATGTTTGCCCCGGCTGCGTCAGTATTATTGTTAGAGACACGTTTATCTTAGCAGGGCTGTGATGCGATAAGAATGCGGGCTTACACAGATTGTAATTTTACTTCACTCCTTTTATTAATCCTTGACTCGATTTAAATAACACTTCACTGATAGAAAGCTGTGAGATGGTTTTATGAATTACTTGCACTTTTTTAGCACGTAAACTATTTTCGTCTCACACGAATACGTATTATACTTCTCGAGGACGTGTCTCGCTTCCGGTTAGAAACACTGTCTGCAGGCAACTGAACTCTAAATTTGTAAACTTTTCTCCTTTTCAGTTTCTGATTGGCTAATCCTACTCCAATAGAATACCTTCATTTAACTAAAGCTTTTTTCTGGTTGTTGATTGGTTATTTTATGAACTGTCACAAAAATTACATTATTGCTTCCAAGAATCAAGTAGCATTAAACTTTCAAACTCATTATTGCCTCAAGGTTACCTTATTGTTAGCAACGTTTAACCTATTATTCTCACAGCTCCTACATTATTAAATTACGTAATACATTCACATAACATTATTAAACATGGATACAATAATATAAACATTTACAATGACTGTAATATACACTTTTTGTATATAGTTACATACACGTATTGCTTTAAGGCGGGCTGTTATTGAATTATATATTATATAATTAGGCTGAAATCATTTAAGTGTTAAAAATACTGCCTCAATGTATTTGAGGCACTCTGAAACCAAAATAAAGTGTTTTTAGAAAAATATCCGTGTGTATGTGTGTGTATCTGTGAAAATCTTCCAGAGATACGACACCAAGATTTTCGTGAAAATTCCCCCATCTCAAACTACCCTTTACATGGAAAATGCTTGGAAATGTTTAATTTTCTCAAAAATGTTTCAAACAATTTTGATTAAAATATTATATATTTAATACCTTCACATGGACAATAAAATGTAAATCTTCAACTTTCTGACAATAGCCTGTGATGACGCTTTCATTCGTAAGGAATTTCGTATATATTTTTTGTTTATAAATGATAAACCATAAGACGTACTGCACAGCTAATGCAGATCTCTTAAGAACATATTTTATTTTAAAAAATCTGATGTGTTACACTCACATGGGTTTCTCTACCCTTGTACAAACCATTCTCATAAACGCTTATTCTCACCTACTTAATGTTTAACGATATAAAAATTTGCAGAAACTATCTTATTGCTAATTTTCTTGTATATGCAAGGGGAATATGGTAGTATTTAAGCAATAGTCAAATATTTTAAGAGCTGGTTGCTATGTGGCGTATTCCAGTCTCTTTGAATGTCCAGGACTTAAAAAAAAAACAAATAACGAATTTCCATTTGAGAAAACGTATAATTATTGGAAAGTTCAAGCAAATAAGAAGGAATATCTCGGAAATGTTACTCGATAAAAAAAATGTATATGGCATAAATTGTGAATTTTAATGAGATCTACATTTTTTGTGTAGTAACATCTCTTACGATTTACCAGTTATGCAAAATTCATTCAGAATGAAGACGACTTTTGGGGACATTGGCAGAAAATTTAAGATATACATTTCATTTGACATGAAACTATCTTAAACATATGATATTTTAATCAAAATCGTTAGAGCCATTTTTGAGACAGTCAAAATTTTCGAACAATGTTGTATGTAAAGGTTAGTTTGGGGTGGGGGATTTTCTTGAAAATCTTCATGTCCTATATTTAACAGATTATGAACCTAAATACCAAGTTTGGTACTTAATCCAACTTTTGGTTTTTGAGTTATGCTGTTCACAGACACCCACACGCACGGAGCTTTTTCTAACGTTTTTTAATTTCTCTATTACGTATACTAAGTAGGGGAAGTATTGTACTTCACCCAAAAATTCGATACCGAGATTTCACCGGAAATATATGTTTTGAAACCCCCTGAATCTAAAAAAAGCATTTTTGGAAACATGCCCGTGTGTGTGTGTGTGTGTGTGTGTGTGTGTGTGTGTGTGTGTCTGTGTGACTGTGAACAGCATAACTCACAAACGAACAGTCGGATAAACACCAAACTTGGTATTTAGGTTCAGTATCTCCCATAGATGCGACACGAAGTTTTCAAGAAAATCCCCGCCCCAGATTACCCTTCACGTGGAACATTTTTCGAAAATTTTAATTTTCTCAAAAATGGCTGAAACGATTTTGATTAAAATATCATATGTTTAAGATATTTTCATGAGAAATGAAATGTATATCTCGAATTTTCTGGGAATGTCTCCAAAAGTATTTTTCATTGTGAACGACTTTTGCATAACTGGTAAACCATAACAGATAGACAAAATTTTACTACACACAAAATGTAGATCGCGTTAAAATACACAATTTATGTCATATACATTTTTGTTGTTGAGTGAACCATTTTCGAGATATTGCTTGTTATTCCCTTAAATTTTTCAATACTTATTTTCTAAAATGGGAATTCGTTATGCATTTTTTGTCTTGGATATGCAAAGGGTATAAATCTGTGGAAAAGAGAATGGTGCTGCACCTAGCAACCAGCTATTAAGAGATATGTATGTGCTTAAAGGCTATTGTATTTCTATATTGCCCTTGTAAATATATATTCCCCTTACATCTACAAGAAAATTAGCAATAAGATAGAGTCTGCAAATGTTTATCTCGATTAACATGAAGTAGATGGAGAATAAGCGTTTGTATAAATAGTTTGTACAAGAGTAGAGAAAGTCATGTGAGTGTAACACATCAGATTTTTTTATTCAGGGCGCCTCAAAACATATATTTCCGGTGAAATCTCGGTATTGAATTTTTGGGTGGAATGCAATACTTCCCATACTTACTATACGTAGCAGAAAAAATAAAAACATTTTTATGGCATCAACCATTTCCGAGATATCCTTTATTATTGTTTTGAATTTTTCAATACTTTGGCCATTTTTAAAAAGTTCTGTCGCTATCCAGTTGTTTCTCGTGATATGGAAAGAGCATGGAACTTCAAGGCTCGCACATAGCAATCCGCTTTCGATTCAGTTTCCTGTATCCGCCTTATACCTTTAACGAAATCTGTAATGAAACTATTTCTGCAAAGGTTTATCTGGATTAAAATGAAGTAGATAGGAAAATATGTTTTCGTAAATATAGTCTGTAAAGCTGCATAAAAGTAGATGGTAGTGGGTAGAGAAATTCATGTGAATGTAGCGTATGATTTAGTTTAACAATCTGTTCATATATTAAGTTATACATACCTTCAGAAACTTTCAGTAGCTCCTGATGAACATTTCTGCTGGTTGTAAGCGGGTATTACGAGAAGCACCTTTAGTCTTAATGATTAGGTGAGACCATTACTGGAATCGGAAGGTTGAGACTCCATTGTTGTACCGCAAAGGAATCCTTACCAACCAAGGCGTTAGGATATTATCTGCTATCTCATCACATGTCGCACGTCATTGCTCCTATGCACCGAGTTAAGACGTTAATTTTCATTCCTTTTCCGTTCCAGACAGTGTCGGCACTTCTTACGGGTAGAACGTGACAAGGCACAACTTGTCCCGGCAATAAAGTATTACTGCTTCCTGTTTTGATCAATAAATACTGTTTTTACACGTAAACAATTTGTTCGGTATACAAGTTCCATATAGAAAGATTGATTAGGCCTGTATTCTACGACAGCCAGATAAACTATTACACTGTCTGAGGATAAATCTGATGTGTTACACTCACATGACTTTCTCTACTCTTGTAAAAGCTATTTTTACAAACCCTTATTCTCTATCTACTTCATGTTAATCGAGATAAACATTTGCAGAGTCTATCTTATTGCTAATTTTCTTGTAGATGTAAGGGGAATATATATTTACAAGGGCAATATAGAAATACAGTAGCCTTTAAGCATATACATATCTCTTAATAGCTGGTTGCTATGTTCAGCACCATTCCCTTTGCCACAGATTAATACTCTTTGCATATCAAAGACAAAAAAATGAATAACGAATTCCTATTTGAGAAAATAAGTATTGAAAAATGTAAGAGAATAACAAGCAATATCTCGAAAATGGTTCACTCAACAAAAAAAATTTATATGACATAAATTTTGTATTGTAACGCGATCTACATTGTTTGTGTGGTAAAATTTTGTCTATCTCTTATGGTTTACGAGTTATGCAAAAGTCGTTCACAATGAAGAATACTTTTGGAGACATTCCCAGAAAATTCAAGATATGCACTTTATTTGTCATGAAAATAACGTAAACATATGATATTTTAATCAAAATCGTTAGAGCCATTTTTGAGAAAATTAAAATTTTCGAAAAATGTTGCATGTAAAGCGTAATCTCGGGTGGGGCGATTTTCTTGAAAACCTGCGTGTCGCATCTCTGGAAGATACTGAACCTAAATACCAAGTTTGGTGTTTATCCGACTGTTCGTTTCTGAGTTATGCTGTTCACAGACACACAGACACACACACACACACACACACCACACACACACACACACACAGACACACAAACAGACATGTTTCCAAAAAGGTTTTTTTTGGATTCAGGGGGTCTCAAAACATGTATTTCCGGTGAAATCTCGGTATCGAATTTTTGGGTGGAATACAATACTTCCCCTACTTACTATACGTAGTAGAGCAAGTAAAAAATGAATAACGAATTCCCATTGAGAAAATAAGTATTGAAAAATTTAAGGGAATAACAAGCAATATCTCGAAAATGGTTCACTCAACAAAAAAATGTATATGATATAAATTGTGTATTTTAACGCGATCTACATTTTTATGTAGTAATATTTTGTCTATCTCTTAGGTTTACCAGTTATGCAAAAGTCGTTCGCAATGAAGAATACTTTTGGAGACATTCCCAGAAAATTCAAGATATACATTTTATTTGTCATGAAAATATCGTAAACATATGATATTTTAATGAAAATCGTTAGAGCCATTTTTGAGAAAATTAAAATTTTCGAAAAATGTTCCATGTAAAGGGTAATCTCGGGTGGGGCGATTTTCTTGAAAACCTGCGTGTCTCATCTCTGGAAGATACTGAACCTAAATACCAAGTTTGGTGTTTATCCGACTGTTCGTTTCTGAGTTATGCTGCTTTCAGACAGACACACACACACGGATATGTTTCTAAAAATGCTTTTTTTGGATTCAGGGGGTCTCAAAACATGTATTTCCGTGAAATCTCGGTATCGAATTTTTGGGTGGAATACAATACTTCCCCTAGTTACTGTACGTAGTAGAGAAAGTAAAAAAGTTAAGCACCTGGAAGAAATGTCGACTCAACGTGGATGATTAGAGTTGCAATACACTGTGACAAAAATGCCCTCCGGAGTGTATTATTGTTGTTAGCACATGGTTCTGTTAACAGCCTGATAAGGTAGATAAGAGGCATGACTAGCGTCCGAATGTTGCCGATTACTGTGAAGGACATGGTGAATGCCCCATCTTCTATTACACACATACCTGCACCTGATAAGAGTTTAAACGGGGCCTCTTTGGGATATCCATGTGGTGGTTGGTCGAATCGGGCACTGTCGGGCATTCGGGTGTGATAATAGCCTGATATTGGCCTGAATAGGACAATGAAACAATCATATTCGTCGTGAAGGTTCCGTCGACCACGGAAGAATCGCAGTTTCGTAACCCTTTCAGAATCTACTTCTGCCATCCAGGAACAAGTAAGGGACTCGCTGCAGTACTCCGTGTCATCCCACACCATTGGTCGGAGACTAGCAGCAGCAAGACTATGGAATTGCCGCCCCTTGCGCAAAGTGCCGTTAACGCCACGACAGAAACAACTACGCTTAGGATGGTACCGTGCCCGCTAAGCATGGACTGCTGACGAGTGACAATGAATTGTATTTAGCGATGAATTCCGTTTCTGCATTACATCGGATGACCATCGTCTGTGAGTAGGACCTGGGGAGAAGTCCCATTCAGCAATTTTTGGAGAAGCACAGCGGTGTTACTCCTGGCATCATGACGTAGGAAGTTATCAGATATGATTTTAGGTCACGGCTGGTGGTGATTCAGGGAATTCTGACGGCACAATGCTCGTCCACACACTGTACTGTCTCTTTAAACTGCCTGCGTTGAGTTGAGGTGTTCCCATGGCCAGCAAGATCTGTCCACAATAGAACATGTGAGAGACCAGCTTGGACATCGACTCCGCCCAGGTGCATGTATCCAGAATATCGAGGAACAGTTAAAACAATTGTGGGCCAACTGTTCTCAGGAGAGTATAGGGTGGCTTTATCATACCCTTCCTAAGCGAATTCATGCATGCATCCAGTCCAGAGGAAGGGCAACAAGTGGGCTAGCAGTGCCAATCTCCTTGTATATATCAGTCTATTTTGTAATCACTGAAATATAGTCTCATAACTCAACACATGAAGTTTCATTTCATTTCCTACACTCCTTCTAGGTGCTTAGTTTTCTTTTGTCAGGCAGTGTAGGTACACACACTGAAGCTTACTTAATTACGTCTTGTGCTACCAACACACCACTCATTTGTTTCCTTCCATTTTAAATATTTTAGGAGCACTTTTATTAACTGGTTATTCAGGACTGAAGTATTGCAGCGAAAGAATATTAATTATAATGCGTTTTTTAATATGTTAAGGGTTTAACTTCAGTCACTAGAATAGGAAAGACTTCGCTCTAAAAATACCAGCTACAGAAATGATAAAAGTAGTTATAAATCCCTGGATATGCTCGCAAAGAGGGCCTCGAATCTTAACTATAGGAACCGAGGTCTTTAGTGACATATCTCCCAGAAGTATACCGAGCGAGGTGGCGCTGCGGCAACGTATGCGACTCGCATTCAGGAGGACCAGGGTTCGATCCCCAGCGATCGCCCACTCTGACCCAAGGTTTTTTTTTGTGGTTTCCAGGTTCGGCAGGCAAATGCTGGGGAATTCTTCTACCAAAATTCTCCTGTCCCTCATTTCCGGTACTCAATATCCCCTTCTTTGTCGTCTGTTTCAGAGCTGTAGGACGGCGACGGTGTTCAAAGGGTTGCGGCTGGGTAGTGGATTACGCTAAGTAGAGGACATAGGGGACCGTCGATGGTTAGAATTCGTGGGTGGGATCGGGAGGCGCCGGTTGCGTTCTATCTGGAAACGTCAGGAACCCGTCCATACTTGCGCCCGCCGTCGTTCGGATCTGGTAACGTTTCCCCTCATCCCTCCCTCCCAGAGGTCACGATAGAAGCCAAAAGTAACTTGGGATGTTCTGCCCGGGTTTCCGGGGCCTCTCCGTAAGTAATGTACATTTACCTTTACTTCACAGAAGTACCAAGTGTGAGATAATCCAGCTACAAGTAGGACTCATTTTGAATACTGAAATATAAAGAAACTACTACCAGGCAAGGCCATGAATTAAATTCGGGTCCAGGCGGTAAGCAGAGTGAGAGTTTTTGAACTTACCAGATCTAAACTCAAGGGGTGTCGTGGACAATCTTACAGGTCACAATACATTGCGTAGACACCTGCACATAACAAGACGTTTTGTGCAGGAAATGTGGAAGGGAAACTAAAACCTCCCAGTATATGCGAGTGCAGGGGTTTTGCCATGCATAGATATGTGCCCTTAGGTTCCATTTTCTTGGAACCTGAAGATATAGAAGGGCAAACATCAAGGACGTCTTATTGGAATCATTTGATTTTATTGAAAGCCCAGTTTAGGAAGCACAAAGGACTAAAGGAGCCTATGTGCAGACTTCCAAGAAGACTCCATTCATCTCTTCATTACCATCAACACATAAATTCCTGAAAAAAGGAACTATATATAACCTTCAGGTGTAATTACACTCTGTCGTAAAATGCTTATCAAGCCTAAAACACAAAAATGAAAGGAAAATCTCTGTTCTGTGTAATGAGTTGTTTCAACAAATGTCACCTACTATTTTACGTTGCTGAATTCTAGAACTTTCCTTACAAGCACTGAGGATGAGATTTTGAACGATTGTCAGTAATAGGAATGATACAGTGTACAGCAAAACAAACGACTCTGAAATGTTAGTTAATGTTGTTTGTACAGAACGTGTTCAAAATTTGTACCATCACGTGCCAACAATTGTTTATAACGTTTTTTAAGATTATTATTGAGCATGTTGAGCGATAAATATTGCTGTAGGGATACAATAAATGATGTTATCATCTCGCACAGTTCGTGAATATTTTTAAGTGATCATCTGTCTTGAAAGTTGATTATTTCAACATGCTCCATCCGGGATTGTGAGATCTGGGGAGCAGGCAGGATATGGAAATGGAGTTCCACAAGAAGTTAGGTGATACCAAAGTGTCGTTGCTGAAGGGCAAGCGGCTCCGTTCCTGTTAGACGCTGAGAAACTTAAATCTAGTAAACAAATCTTCCCCAAGTTTTTAAACACTCACCGAACCAAGTTTCAGTGATGCTCAACGTAGACTACGTTTTGGCTACTCTAACATCCATTGAGAAGTAGTCCCTAATTTGTCGTTTGTGGTGACGGTCCTTGGACGTCTGCTGTCCCCTCTCGTTGACTTAGGACTGATGCCGCACGACGAAGCTTGCCAACAACAGCTAACACTACTCCTCATTAAACGTCTCCTCTTTAACGTGAAGCAAATTTGGTCCATTCTGACGTCCTACTCCGTGACCGAAAATAATGTTCACGATAAACATCTTCTCTTATGTTGCGAGAACCATAATTCAGAAATCAACACAAAACTTAATCATAATTGTCCAACTATTATAATATACAATGAATAAATACCTCGTTGCTATGGAAACTTGGACAATAAATTATCGATAATTTCAAGTCGACAAGCCGAATAGTGTACTATCAAATTTCCTGTCCCTCATTTTGGTTTCTTTCATTTTGCAGAGCAGCAGGGTGTGCAATGGATGTGCTACGAGAAGAGAACTATTTCTTCCCTTGCATGTGCCCTTATGTCCAAACCTGTCCAAGAAATCAGCGGCATCGAAATGGGAGGCACCGGTGAAGTTTAGTTTGGAAACTTTAGAGACCCTGCTGTGCTGCGCATGCCGCCATCAGATCTGGCTGTCCTTTGAGCTCTCTCGTCTCATCCCTTCCTCTCGGGGGTTTTGTAGGCGCGTAGTCGTAGCATTGGCCGCAGTTCTGAAATACTCCTCCGTTTCTAATCCATATTCCAAATGTACGTTACAGCTTGTCATAGACTGGTCGCATGCTGCGAGCTCCTATCATATGCAAAGGCAAGGATGAACTTGCCCAAGCAAGAAACATCAAACAAAATAAAATATTTTAACCGCTAATGTTGAAGTCAGCGCCGTTTAACCTATCCGCACAAAACAGTGTCGAATTACACTATAGAACCTGCCCAAAAAGCATACCTTATAAGTTCCAAAGGCTATCATAAAAACTAATGTTTAAATCCTTATATGTAAATGACACTTGTGGAAAATTATAGACTATCTTAAACTGTAATCCATATTCCTACTTTATTGTTGTTATTATTATTATTATTATTATTAGTAGTAGTAGTAGTAGTATTGGTGGTAGTAATAGTAGCAGTAGTAGTATTGGCGGTAGTAGTAATAGTAGTATTAGTAGTAGTAGTAGTAGTAGTGGTGGTAGTAGTAGTAGTAGTAGTAGTAGAGTAGTAATATTGGTAGTAGTAGTATATCTAGTAGTAGCAGTGGTAGTATTGTTGTAGTAGTAGTATTGGTAGTAGTAGCAGTACTAGTAGTAGTATTAGTAGTATTGGTAGTAGTAGTGCTAGTAGTAGTATTAGTAGTAGTATTGGTAGAAGTAGTAGCAGCAGTACTAGTAGTAGTATTAGTAGTAGTATTGGTAGTAGTAGTATTGGTGGTAGTAGTAGCAGTAGTAGTAATAGTAGTAATAGTAGTAGCAGTACTAGTAGTAGTATTGGTAGTAGTAGTATTGGTGGTAGTAGTAGCAGTAGTAGTAATAGTAGTAGTATTAGTAGTAGTAGTGCTAGTAGTAGTAGTAGTATTGAGAGTAGTAGTAGCAGCGGTACTAGTAGTAGTATTAGTAGTAGTATTGGTAGTAGTAGTGCAAGTAGTATTAGTAGTATTGGTAGTAGTAGCAGCAGTACTAGTAGTAGTATTAGTAGTAGTATTGGTAGTAGTAGTGCTAGTAGTATTAGTAGTATTGGTAGTAGTAGTAGCAGCAGTATTAGTAGTAGTATTGGTAGTAGTAGTATTGGTGGTAGTAGTAGCAGTAGTAGTAATAGTATTAGTAGTAGTAGTGCTAGTAGTAGTAGTGCTAGTAGTAGTAGTAGTATTGAGAGTAGTAGTAGCAGCAGTACTAGTAGTAGTATTAGTAGTAGTATTGGTAGTAGTAGTGCTAGTAGTATTAGTAGTATTGGTAGTAGTAGTAGCAGCAGTACTAGTAGTAGTATTAGTAGTAGTATTGGTAGTAGTAGTATTGGTGGTAGTAGTAGCAGTAGTAGTAATAGTATTAGTAGTAGTAGTGCTAGTACTAGTAGTAATAGTAGTATTGGTAGTAGTAGTAGCAGCAATACTAGTAGTAGTATTAGTAGTGCTATTGGTAGTAGTAGTATTGGTGGTAGTAGCAGTAGTAGTAGTAATAGTAGTAGTATTAGTAGTAGTAGTGCTAGTAGTAGCAGTAGTAATATTGGTAGTAGTAGTTCTAGTAGTGGCAGTAGTATTGTTGTAGTAGTATTGGTAGTAGTAGTATTAGTAGTAGTAGTAGTATTAGTAGTAGTAAGAGCAGTAGTATTGGTGGTAGTAGTATTGGTAGTAGTAGTAATAGTAGTATTAGTAGTAGCAGCAATAGTAGTGATATTGGTAGTAGTAGCAGTAGTAGTATTGTTAGTAGTAGTATTGCTAGTAGTAGTATTGGTGGTAGTAGTATTGGTAGTAGTAGTAATAGTAGTAGTATTAGTAGTAGCAGCAGTAGTGGTGGTATTGGTAGTAGTAGCAGTAGTAGTATTGTTAGTAGTAGTAATAGTAGTAGTATTGGTAGTAGTAGTATTGGTGGTAGTAGTATTGGTAGTAGTAGTAGTAATAGTAGTAGTATTAGTAGTAGCAGCAGTAGTAGTGGTATTGGTAGTAGTAGTAGTATAGTAGTAGTAGTATTGTTAGTAGTAGTATTAGTAGTAGTATTGGTAGTAGTAGCAGTAATAGTAGTATTGGTAGTATAGTAGTATTGGTAGTAGTAGTAACAGTAGCAGTATTAGTATTGGTAGCAGCAGTAGTAATAGTAGTAGTAGTGGTAGTAATAGTAATAGTAGTAGTAGCAGTATTCAACCGTTAATCAGTACAACAAATTAAATTGAATTGAGTTTTATTTATGGACGGTCTTTAACCATTGTGGTCCTTAGCGTCCCATTCTTTATTGGGCGTGAAAGACCGGTAATTTTGCTCAGAGGCCTCTTTATCAGGCTTGAGGTTCTCTTACGTGTCGTAAATCTATGACACGGGACCACAGGCTATACTTCCCTTCCGAAGGAAGCTATGCAAAGGATTTTTACGCCCGAAAAAAACCATCGCCCTCAGGCGGATTTGAAACCGCGACCTCCAGAACTACACCACGGAGCACAACAATCAGTACAACGACATTGGATACGTCAATATATTCATGCTATAATATGATGCTACAATATCGTTTATTACAGTATGCCATGATAATGCTTACAATTTAACACATCATCAGTACATTAAGAATTTGAAATAATGATAGAAATAATATAAATTATGATGAATAATAGGATAATAATCATAAAGATAAGGCAATGGGTACAATAATAACAATATAACATAAATAGTTATCCTACAATTAGAATGCCTCCATAAGCTCGTTTACTTTATAAAAGTTATCTCTCAATAACATTTGCTTCAAAAGCATTTTGAAACATCACATAAGACTTTAAAGGCTCAGTCGGTAGAGCACCTGTCTGCTATGCGATGGGTCCCGGGTTCAATTCCCGCCTGGATATGGGAATTTTTCTGTAGCCAGGATTATTCCCTGACCTCCCCAGGGTCTGGAAGTATGAATGAGAGTGTGAATGTGTGATCTAATGATTAAACCCAAAAAGTGCAAGAAACCCAACGACCAAAGAATAAATATGACTAACATCGTTGCCAATAGGCAATAAGTTCCAAAGGAAGTCCGCCGATAAGACCAATGTAGTTAATGGCGGGGTATAAATAGAACTAAATATAAAATATTTTAAATCATTTGTTTGAAATCGTTGATTTAAACTTCCAATCCTCAACAAAATATAATAAATTTTGTGCTCCAAATATTCTCTTCAACCTAAATCATGTACCTAAATGAATTTAATCCAATTTTAAAGGTATTTTTCTTGGAGTTGGAGCTTTCCAAACTGGTTGGCAACTTATTATATAGGGCAGCGCGGTATATCTAACCCCTTTGGAATAGAGCGTAGTCCTATGTGATACTGATCTTAAGTTAGTTTTATTCCTGGTATTACGGTTATGTATTTCATTATTTGTGGTGAAGTTTTCATAATTTTGTTTTGTGTAGCATAATAAACATTATATATACAGGCTTGATAAATTTAAGATTTTTAGTTTCTTAAAAAAGTTCCTGTACGTGTCGTATTTCCTTGCTGACATAATGCATCTTATAATCTTTTTTTTTTTGAATTTTGAAAACTAAGTGGCTATCTCTACTCCCTCCACAGAATATTATACCATACCTCATTATATTTTCTGCACATGCAAACTACAGGATGATTTATAAAGAACTGACACATTTCTTTCTTCAATTATTCTGTTCGAAAATCACTCAATGCCCCAATTTTAGCACCAAATTAAGCAGAATGTTCTGGAGTATCTACTGCCTGTCACTAGATGCGCAGATGTTCATGTTTTATTCGTAATTGTTAGTTTTATTGTCGGCAACTATTTTTAAGATTTTGTTCTAGTCAACGTGAAAATGGAGACACATTAAATGAACGACTCTTCCTTGTAAAGCAATACTGGATTATGAATTCAATTACAGCTATTCAAAGGACATACCAGAGAGAATTTGGTGTTCGGAATCCTCCCCAAAGAAACACAATACTGGTACTGGTAAACAAATTGGAAACAACTGCATCTCTGGTGAGTGAAAAAGGCAAAACTCGTTCATCTAGGCTTCCCATGGTTGTTGTTGACGCAAGAGCACGACTGGATCAGTCACTCAAAAAATCATTAAGACGTTTGTCGCAGGAGACAGGGTATAGCTACTCAATGTGTCCGAGAGCTGTGAAAAGTGCAGGTCTAAAGCCGTATAGGATTACGGTTGTCCTTCAGTTACAGGAACCAGATAAGGATAGACGACTGAATTATTGTCATTGGTTTCAGGTGTTCATTGGGCAAAATCCTGCCATATTGTCCATTACATGGTTCACAGATGAAGCATGGTTCCATTTATCCGGCTATGTGAACTCAAATAACTCATGCTATTGGACCAGCGAAAATCCACATGTTATTCATGAAGCACCTATGCACCCAGTTAAAATCGGAGTTTGGTGCGCAATATCCGCACAGAGAATAGTGGGACCAATTTGTTTTTAAACAATGTGAACAGTGCAGAGTACCGACGGATTTTCATGGAGTTTGCTGAGCAACAAGACGATGTAGACCTGAGTCAAGGATATTTTCAGCAGGACGGCGCTACATGCCATGCATCAAATGAATCCATGGCACTAATTACAAGTTTGTTTGACGACCGGATAATTTCCAAGAATCTGTGGGCACCGAGATTTCTGGATTTGACATCGTCGGACTTCTTTCTATGGGGTTACTTAAAAGACAGCGCTCATTCTACACGTCCCCAGACATTGGACGATCTGAAGCACAACATTACACAAGAGATTCAAGCTATTGCCAACAGAGTCCTCCAACGAGTGGCCAGTAACATGGAATGACGTGTTGAGTTGTGCCTTATGCAGGATGGAGGACATTTTCAACATTTGCTATAGAGGTAAATAATCTCCCAAAATTCCTCTGCATTTCAGGTATAATAAGTTGTCGCTAGCATAACTCGTCTTGAGACAATTAAAGAAATAAATGTGCCACTTCTTCATAAATCACCCTATATAAGGTTCTTGTGTCACTGCTGTTTTAATTCATTTCTTATTGTTCTGAATGAAAAGCAGAATTTGTTCAGTTTTAATAATAAATTTCGTATGTGTACTCCCCAATCTAAATGTTAGGTACAAATCTACAGAATTTGACACTTATGCTTTAGCTTCAGCGAAAATTTGGTTCTTCACAACTTTCAAAACCTACTCCGTCCTTGTTTTCAATACCCTATTTATACAATGCATCCGTTCAACTCCGGGTGAGAGAGCCACCATACAGTCTGCATAATTGCTACGTTTACGTCATGTGGTGGACGGAATGCATCATAAATTACTACGCAAATGAAGTTGGAAATATGATTTTGTAATGAGTAATTTGTAAGTTAAGGTAAGTATATATTCAAGGAGAACAATAAGTACACAGCAGGGCATCTTCCTATCAGAATCTGTATTCATGAGGCGTTCAATGGAGATAGAATACTGCAACGTCACTGTCACTGTCATATGGCCAACCTTGAATATTAAAAACATCACCAAACTGGACATGCCCGTTGTTTGTGTTGCCATGCGTGTTTGTCTGTATCTCTTCCTCTTTTTGGCGACATTTTTGCTTTCTCTGCTCCCGTCATCTTCGTAAAGCAAGTAATTTTGCTTTCAGCTCCTGAATTAGTTATCGCGTATTTTAAGGGAAATACCGACTTTAATGTCCCCTTAGTAAAAAAATCTGTGATAGATTCACATGACTTTCTCTACCCTCTATCGTTTATTAGTGAGTGTACAAACTATTCTTTCTAAACCTTATTTTTATATCTACTACGTTTTAATCCAAATGAACCTTTGCAGAAAAGTTTTCTTGTGACATTAGCCATTTCTGAGATATCCGCATTAAAAGTTTGAATAGTTCATTACTTGGTCATTCTTTAAAGTCTTTCAGCATTCAGTTGTTTCTCGCTCTGTCATGGAAACAGTATGGAATTTTAAGGCCAGCGTATAGCATTCAGTTCTTAAACATTTGACTATCGCTGTTCTCTTTGTATCAATAACGAAATGTGTAATGTAGCTATTTCTGCAAAGGTTTACTTGGATTAAAGTGTGGTGGATAGAAAGATAAGCTTTAGTAAGAACAGTTTGTCTAACCACTAATAGAGAATTGAGAATGTTATTACATCAGATTTTTGTTTGCCTAGGAGCTTTTTTCAAATTAAGAAGACGTGCTTGGTTACAACATGTGCATTCAATTCGAGGTAACAAGCTCTTGTAGTGGAAGCAAAAAAGAAAGGTGTAAAATCAAGAACCGCAAACTACTTTAGATGACGCTCGGGTAACGTCTACATTTGTAACATGGAATATTTCGAAAAGCAATAACAATACGAAAACATTTGACGACACAATTTGGGTAATTCGATGAGCTCGACATTTTTACTGCAGTGTTTCTTTTTTTCTCTATCTTTTAAGGTTTCCTGGTTATTTAAAATTGTTCAAAAGTCAATCAAATAAAGAGGACTATTCTATACGGGCTATTCCCAGAAAATTCAAGATATTCATTTTATTTGTCTACGCAAATATCTTAAACATATGGCAGACAGAGCGAGATGGCTCAGGCGGTAATGTCTGTAGCCCGCGTTCGGAGTCGTGGCTAGACAAATGCCAGGAAGGATCATTACATCCCTCGAATTTCCTGTGCCTCCATTTCACCTCAATTCTCATTTCACTTTACCTTTAATCTATTTGTCTGTTCAGGGTTGAAAGTCTCGGCGTTGCATGACAGGGGGAAAGTATGCTCTATGTAAACCTTGGTGCCCCGGAATGAGGGCGTTCTCCGAGTCCCGGGGCCCTAAGTGGGATGTGTAGGCCTGCGGGACGGGGGGGGGAGCCGGTTGCACCAGCTGGCATCCAGGGAGTTTCAATCTGTAAACTGTAGGGACCCTGCCCTCTGTCTTTTCTCACTTTACCCCTCCCTCCCTGGGGTACCACGTCAGAGATTCAGGCACAAAAGGTTGAGGTGCTAAAACCCCCTCAGTACCTAGTCCTACTCCTACATATACGGCTACTCTTATAGAGAAGGCAATTTATAGTCGGATTCTGTGCTGCTCATGTGCCCCCCAGAGAAATACTTCGTAATCTATTCTTGGTAAGAAACCGAAAGTAAATCGTCGTGTTCTTCAAGAGGAAAACTCAATGACAGTTTAGAGCGACGTCCAAAGAAATCTCTGAGAAAGCTTATACAGGAACCAGGAATTTCGTAAACCTCGGCTTGGAATGGTACTAAACTTTGTAGCGGGAAACGATCGTTGGACTACGTTTGTAGCGGGAATTCGTCGATCCTTGGGTTGTAGTTGCCTGTTGCAGTGTTCTACCTCGGCTATTGGTGCTCGTCGGTTGTTGCTTGTTCCATTCCTAAGTATATCTAATTATTAATTCTCAGGTTCTAGTGGGTGAGGCAAGTTAAAAAAATCTGATGTGTTACACTCACATGACTTTCTCTACTCTTGTACAATCTAATTTTACAAACGCTTATTCTCCATATGCTTCATGTTAATCGAGATATCGAGATGTCAATCTTATTGGTAATTTTCTTGTAGATGCAAGGAAAATATGGTAGCTTTTAAGCGATAGTCAAAAATTTTAACGCTGGTTGCTATGTGACGCATTCCATTCTCTTTGCATGTCGAGGACATAAAAAAAATGAATAACGAATTTGAGAAAAAGTATAAGTATTGGAAAATTTAAGGAAATAACAAGCAATATCTCGAAAACGGTTCACTCAACAAAAGAAATGTATATGACATAAGTTGCGTATTTTAACGCGATCTACATTTTTTGTGTAGTAAAATTTTGTCTATCTCTTATGGTTTACCAGTTATGCAAAAGTCGTTCACAATGAAGAATACTTTTGGAGACATTCCCAGAAAATTCGAGATATACATTTCATTTGTCATGACATTACCCTAAACATATGATATTTTCATCAAAATCGTTAGAGCCATTTTCGAGAAAATTAAAATTTTCGAAAAATCTTCCATGTAAAGGGTAGTCTGGGGTGGGGGGATTTTCTTGAAAACCTTCGTGTCGCATCTCTGGAAGATACTGAACCTAAATACCAAGTTTGGTGCTTATCCGATTGTTCGTTTTTGAGTTATGCTGTTCACAGACACACACACACACACAGACACACACACACACAGACACACACACACACACACACACAGACACACACACGGACATGTTTCCAAAAATGCTTTTTTTGGATTCAGGAGGTCTCAAAACGTGTATTTCCGGTGAAATCTCGGTATCGAATTTTTGGGTGGAATACAATACTTCCCCTACTTACTATACGTAGTAGAGAAAGTAAAATACACTGCAAGTTTCCCTTAGTCAAAGTAGTTTATTCACAGTTTGAATGATTATGGACAGCTAGCTTTTTCCATTATTATAGTCCCACCACTTTAAATTAGTCAGGAGCCTAGCTATCTGCACACGCACTCCCACCCTTGTGCAACTGTAGCACCTCGTGTCGACGTGACTTCTTGAAGATCAGAGTTAGAGAGAGAGTGGGCTCTGGGGCCTTGTCCGCCCTTATATACGGGAGCCTAGTGACGCTCACCTCTGAGTTTAAATATGTAACGACGTTTCCTATTGGTCCTCAGACCGCGTTACCTTAACATGTATGAGAATGTGTTTCTTCAGATCCGTGCGCTTAAGCGCCATCTTGGAGCGTGGTGAAGCCAGTTCCATATCTCCGTCTCTTTTTTTTCTTTTTCTGTCTCTTTCTATTTCTCCGAACCCTTACCGGTTCCCTGCCTATTGGTGGCAGGTACGCTCTACTTAAGGTTATGCTTTTTTTTTGGAATTGCGCTAGCTCGCCCGTTTCTTACAATCAGCTCTGTACAAATGTTAGATGTTGAATATTTTAACATGTTAGTGAACTAAATTATTACTGTACAATTCTTATATGCTTGGTTCCCTTTTCATATGTACAATTCCTATATGTATAATATATCCCCTTTCAACTTTTAAAATGAAAACCTTACAAGTTAACTGTAATTCAGGAACTGCAACCACGCGATAATGAGAATAGAATTAATTTCCGTAATTCGGTTTTGGATTAGGTTAATGATCGCTGTATTGACCCATGTTTAATTCTTAATACGGGTGAAACATGGTTTTATTTACATGGCCATGAAGAACAATTAATGGCTGTTAATACAAATTTTCCTAAAACGTGTAAAAGAAGTGTGGCGCCACAAGGACATCATTTTCAACATCTCCTATGGACCCCCGTAAGGGGGGGGTTGCGACCCCTTCAGCTGCCGTAGTGCGGGCGCTGCGGACCCTTAGCACTCGTGGTACTTCTGACGTTACCAGAAGTACGCTGGGCCGAACATCTGAGCCCCTCCCGAATGGGAGTTGTTCGGATTGGGTTGGACTCGGCGGGGCAGTGGTTCCCGATACCCATGGGTGATTGGGTACGCCTGGCTATGTTAATTCCACCCAGGCGGGGTTGTGAGACGCCTCGAGAATCTCCGGCACCAGCCATGAGGGATAGCTGGTAGACGGTAGCTAGAAACTGTCGGCTCCACCGAGGTTGTTCGGTAGTCTCCCCCAGTAGGGTTCGCCCTGCTGGCCTGACGCGCATAACTGGCGTATCCACTTCCGTCCCTGCTTGGAAGGGTCGGTGCGGGAGGTGTCCTGGCCCGATTTCGACCAGGCAGGGGGGGCGGTAAATAAAATAGGCACCGCTCCTAATGGAAAGGCCCACGAGTTTTCTCCTGTGGTCTCTGCGTTGGCAGACCCGGTCCCGTATTTACATCTCCTATGGCCCCCGTAAGGGTGGGGGGGGGGGTTCCGACCGCTTCAGCTGCCCTGGTGCGGGTGCTGCGGACCCTGAGCACTCGTGGTACTAGACTCTCTGACGTCACTAGAAGTACCCCGGACCGAACATTCGAGATGGAGAGCTTAAATACTAAGTTTGGTATTTAACCGACTTTTCGTTTTTGAGTTATGCTGTTCACAGACACACACTGATCTTTTACTAAAAATGCTTTTTCGGGGTTCAGGAGGCCTTAAAAAATATATTTCCGTGAAATCTCAACATCGAATTTTTATTGTGAATACAATATTTCCTCAACTTACTACACATAGTAGAAGAAGTAATAAGTGTTTTGTAATTTTGACAGTTGAAAGCCGATTCTTTTTACTAGAGAAGAAAGAGCTGCTCACATTACTGTACTGTTGCAAACGGTGACACAATGGTCAGTTAACGATACGAAGCTAATGAGGCATACGTAACTCTGTGCAAGTGTGTTGCAGTACTAGCACAATTTGTGAAAAACGTGCTAAATACGTCAGATCTCTGTGTTTAAACAGTCACTCATGTTGAAGTGAGGTGAAAGAAAGAAAACTGCTTCCTCATAGCCGCACACCAATAGTATACTGCGATATGAGTGTGGATGTGGATTATTACGGAATCGAAGAATAGTTTAAAAAATACTTTTAAAAAATCCGATGTGTTAAATTCACATGACTTTCTAAACCCTCGCTTATTCTTACTAAAGCTCATTTTTACTTTCTCTACTACGTATAGTTAAGCAGGGGAAGTATTGCATTCCACCCAAAAATTCGATACCGAGATTTCACCGGAAATACATGTTTTGAGACCTCCTGAATCCAAAAAAAGCATTTTTGGAAACATGTCCGTGTGTGTCTGTCTGTGTGTCTGTGTGTCTGTCTGTGTCTGTGTGTCTGTGTGTCTGTGAACAGCATAACTCAAAAACGAACAGTCGGATAAGCACTAAACTTGGTATTTAGGTTCAGTATCTTACAGAGATGCGACACGAAGGTTTTCAAGAAAATCCCCCCCACCCCAGACTACCCTTTACATGGAAGATTTTTCGAAAATTTTAATTTTCTCAAAAATGGCTCTAACGATATTGATGAAAATATCATATGTTTAAGATAATGTCATGACAAATGAAATGTATATCTCGAATTTTCTGGGAATGTCTCCAAAAGTATTCTTCATTGTGAACGACTTTTGCATAACTGGTAAACCATAAGAGATAGACAAAATTTTACTACACAAAAAATGTAGATCTCGTTAAAATACACAACTTATGTCATATACATTTCTTTTGTTGAGTGAACCGTTTTCGAGATATTGCTTGTTATTTCCTTAAATTTTCCAATACTTATACTTTTTCTCAAATTCGTTATTCATTTCTTTTATGTCCTGGACATGCAAAGAGAATGGAATGCGCCACATAGCAACCAGCGTTAAAATATTTGACTATCGCTTAAAAGCTACCATATTCCCCTTGCATCTACAAGAAAATTACCAATAAGTTTGACATCTCGATATCTCGATTAACATGAAGCATATGGAGAATAGGTGTTTGTAAAAATAGATTGTACAAGAGTAGAGAAAGTCATGTGAGTGTAACACATCAGATTTTTCTATCCACAACACTTTAATCCAAATAAACCTTTGCAGAAATAGCTACATTACACATTACGTTATAGATACAAAGAGAGCAGCGATAGTCAAATGTTTAACAACTGGACGCTATATCCTGGTCTTAGAATTCCACACTGTTTCAATACAATCGCGAGAAAGAACTGAATTTTGACAGGACTTTAAAAAAATGACCAAGAAGTGAACAATTCGAACAGTCAATAACGGATATCTCAGAAATGACTTATGGCAAAAGAAAACCCACTTGGAATAAATTGTATGTTTTAAACAAATCCACACTCTTTGTGTAGTACGTTTTCGTCCATCGTTTAAACTTTATCAATTAAAAAAATTATACAAAATTCTTTCGAAATGAAGATGACTTCAAGGGTAGTCCCACAAAATACAGATATACATTTTATTTGGCATGTAATATATGATACTTTAATCAAAATCATTAAGACCCATTTTTTTAGAATATCAAAAATATTGAAAATTGTTCCATGTAAAGGGTAGCTTGGGGTGGGGGATTCTCTTGAAAAGTGTCCTGTCTTTGGAAGATACTGAACCTAAATAACAAGTATGGTATTTATACGACTTTTCATTATTTAGCTATGCGGCATGTGACACACACACACGGACCTATTCCTAAAAATGTTTTTTTACGGATACAGGGGTTTTCAAAGCGTGTATTTCTAGTGAACCTCGGTATCGAATTTTTGGGTGGGATGAAATACCTTTTCTACCTGTTATGTACGTGGTAGAGATAATAATAATAAACAAACACATATGCACCTTTGGACCACATGAAGAATGAACAACATTTCTCGATCCCCGAACCATTTTAAAAGTCCGCCCACAATGGTGGTACTGAAACCTGTGCATGGATGGACAAAAAAGCAGGAGCATGTAACGTCGGATTGATAATTTTTATTTCAAATTAATATTTTATCACTGTTATCCATAGCCTGCTTCCTCAGCATTTGGTTGGACTTCATGTAGTATAAATGAATGCATAAGCGTGTTTAATAAGACAAGAAAACAAAACATGAAAAAGAAGAAGAAAAGGTTTCGCTACAAGAAAATACCACTGCAAGGAAAAAAGTAAGACAGACATAATCAAAGATAGCATTTGAAATAAAAGCAATGCACAAAACAATGGTACCGTATTTCGACGCATTGTTATGCCCTACCATATTACCCAAAGTGCATTTAAGATGAACATATACAAGACACTATTAATATTTTCAACTGGGAAGTCTTCTCGCATCCTCCATACTTACCAGATCTTTTCCCAACTGATTTACCATGTTCCCCTGACTCAAAGAAAATTATGGAGGTTACCTTTAACACTGTGACGAGGATCAATCCGAAGTGAACAACTGGTTACGAGCACAGGACCCGACCTGGTAAAACACTTGCTTGGAACAACTTGTGTCACGTCCCCAAAAATGCTTGCAAAAGCATGTCGACTATGTAGAAAAGTAATAGAGAATAGTACAGTATAAAAAATTAATTCAACATGATAAATGGTGTGTAATGTTTTTTTTATAAAATAGAGAAACTTACTTATTAGACGACCCTCAAAGTTTCACTTTGCAAGCAATGGGTTTTTTTACTTTCTCTACTACGTATAGTAAGTAGGGGAAGTATTGTATTCCACCCAAAAATTCGATACCGAGATTTCACCGGAAATACATGTTTTGAGACCTCCTGAATCCAAAAAAAGCATTTTTGGAAACATGTCCGTGTGTGTGTCTGTGTGTCTGTGTGTGTGTGTGTGTGTCTGTGTGTCTGTGTGTCTGTGTGTCTGTGAACAGCATAACTCAGAAACGAACAGTCGGATAAACACTAAACTTGGTATTTAGGTTCAGTATCTTCCAGAGATGCGACACGAAGGTTTTCAAGAAAATCCCCCCATCCCAGACTACCCTTTACATGGAAGATTTTTCGAAAAGTTTAATTTTCTCAAAAATGGCTCTAACGATATTGATGAAAATATCATATGCTTAAGATAATGTCATGAGAAATGAAATGTATATCTCGAATTTTCTGGGAATGTCTCCAAAAGTATTCTTCACTGTGAACGACTTTTGCATAACTGGTAAACCATAAGAGATAGACAAAATTTTACTACACAAAAAATGTAGATCGCATTAAAATACACAACTTATGTCATATACATTTCTTTTGTTGAGTGAACCGTTTTTGAGATATTGCTTGTTATATCCTTAAATTTTCCAATACTTATACTTTTTCTCAAAGTCATTATTCAATTTTTTTATGTCCTGGACATGCAAAGAGAATGGAATGCGCCACATAGCAACCAGCGATAAAATATTTGACTATCGCTTAAAAGCTACCATGTTCCCCTTGCATCTACAAGAAAATTACCAATAAGATTGACATCTCGATATCTCGATTAACATGAAGCATATGGAGAATAGGCGTTTGTAAAATTAGATTGTACAAGAGTAGAGAAAGTTATGTGAGTGTAACACATCAGATTTTTTCTCTATGGGAATTGCATGCTGTTTTTATAAGAAAAAAACAAAAACTGAGTGACATTGTAGCATGGATAACAGCAACAGCATCAAACCAGACGAAGTACATCTGCCTATTACCACTACTATTGCTACCGTTACCGTCACCGACACCACAGTGTAATGGTTACCATGCTAGCCTCGTTCCTGAGGTTGCTGGTTCAAACCCGGCGGAGGGCGATGGATTTTTTCGGGCGTAAAAATCCTTAGCATGGCTTCCTTTGGAAGGGAAGTAAAGCCGGTGGTCCTGTGTCATAGATTTACGGCACGTAAAAGTACCTCAAGTCTAATAAAGAGGCCTCTGAGTAAAATTACCGATCTTTCACGCCCAATATAGAATGGGACGCTAAGGACCATAGTAGTTAAAGAGCGTCATAAATAAAAATCAATTTAATTTAATTTACCACCACTACTTCTTCACCTTTGTATGTAAATTTTGGCCTTTCTTGTGTTTTCTTAGTAGTTTTATGTGTATTGGTTACTGTGACTACCCAAGGCGATATTTACTTAAACTGGTATAATTTCTTCTCAACCGAGATTTTCTCTACAAATAGAAGTTGTGACAATGTGAAAGTCGCTCGACTACATTCACGAGAAATCATTACAAACTGTGATATTTGTGATTGTTCAACGGTGCTTTTGCATAGTGTTTTCTCAATTCTTTATAGTTTCCTGAGAGTTTTGATTAACTCTTTGTTTATGTGTCTTGTGTAATCATTTTAATTAACTCCAAAGAAAGCAAGGCAAGTGCAACCTAAGGTTAAATGTTGCAGGGATAAACCGTCAAACCACGGGCAACGGAGGTATTTCAGTTAGTGTTTAAATAACTGAGCATATACGTTTACGAAATGGCGAAGAAGAAGCAACGAGAGTCGCTGAGCCTGCTAAGGCAGGACCTTCTTCTTCTCCTTCGTCACCCGCCGAGGAGAACTCGCCGCAGCCGCCGCAGCCCGGGGCAACTTATGCCTCGACCGCAGCTTCGCCGCCGCAGTCGCTGCCAACTTCATCGGGTTTCACGCCGCCGATCCTGAGAGCTTCCCAGCCTGCGCCGATCCAGCCTGTGCTTCTGGAAGGTACAGTGCTGTCATCCGAGGGGTCCCGAGGGACCTGCCAGTCAGGTTCCTCGTCATCGGAGCACAGGGACCCACGTCGCTACTCAGGATCGAGTACGCAGACCCTGGCGACTATGAAGCTGCCTTGAGGATGGGCCTGCCCTTGTTAGGGCGGTGCTTACGAATCGAGGTTAGCCGATTAGAACGCCAGGCACCCTGTAGGCGCTGCTGTGCCTACGGGCACATGGAGTCCACCTGCTTTGCACAACCTAGGTGCCACTACTGTGGTTCCGCCTGCACCACCTCTTCGTGCACCCAGCACGACCAGCGCTGCCGACGCCCCTACTGTGCGATCTGTGGAGGGTCAACGCACTTCACCGGCCAAGCGTTCTGCCCCCTGCATCCTCACAGGAAGGCACCGCTGAAGCCACGAGCACCTACGCCGCAGCTAGTGACCGCTCCACAGCCACCGACACTAGCACCGTCACCACCGGCGACACCAGCACCATCACTGACGCCGATCATCGAAGAAGTCCAGGGCCTACGTGAGGCCGTTCAGGATCTCCACGCGGATTTCCTGAACATGACGAGGAAGCTGACAGCCCTGGAGGAACTCATCAGGGATCTTCAAACCACATCAGCTGCTCAACAGGTTTTCCTGGCTGCGCAGTTCGACAGCACTTCATCCAGACTCACAGCCATCCCCGAAGCC
The DNA here is from genome assembly GCA_030765065.1 of Deroplatys truncata. Taxonomy (NCBI): domain Eukaryota; kingdom Metazoa; phylum Arthropoda; class Insecta; order Mantodea; family Mantidae; genus Deroplatys; species Deroplatys truncata. The sequence goes on along the minus strand of CM060975.1, from coordinate 51,710,841 downwards.
ATCCGGGTTTCATCTGTTGGTCCCAGGCTGAAGACGAACCCGGAGAGAGTCGCGAGCTTCTTGCAGCAATGCAAGGAGTTCAACCAGCAACATCAGCAGCATCGTCAGTACCATCCTAATTCCTAACGTCCATTATCTTCCAAACCCTCGCCATTCCCACTAGTGTTGCAGTCAGGTTTCATGGCTGCAACCTAGTAACTACCTTTACCCGCTCCCGCTCACAGGGCGACAGCCAACAGCCTTCACGTACTAACGCGGGTGCTATGCGGAACCGCACAAAGCGGTTTTCCTTCATTTTTCCATCCGGTGGAGGAGCTTTTAGTGGGTATGCCGTCTATTGGTGAGTGCCACACTCTCAGTCCCAACTCCCATCGGGGCTGGGGTCAGTGATTAAATCATTCTCTCCTTCAATCGAAAAAAAATAACTGAGCGGGATGGCTCAGGCGGTTACGCCTGTGGCCCGCATTCGGGGAGGTCCTGGGTTCGATTCCCGTGGCCAACCTTCGTGATTCATGGGTTTTTGCGGGGGTTTCCGGGGTCGCCAGTAGAGTGCCGGGAAGGATCATTACAACCCTCGAATTTCCTGTCTCTCCAACTCATTTCACTTCACCCTTCATCTCCGTGGTTTCTTTCAGGGTTGCAAGTGCCGGCGGGAGGTCTCGGCGTGTGCATGCTCTATGGAAATCTTCGTCCCGGGTCCCCCTGGGGATGTGTAAGCATCAGTTAGCACCCGGGGAGTTCAAATCGGTAAATGGTAGAGGCCTTGCCCTCTGCCTGTCAAGCCTTCTGGCGCCCCGTCAGGGGCCTAGGAACAAGTGATATCCACTTCTACTCCTATCCTATCCTAGTGTTTAAATACAAATATAAAATCATAAACATATTCATACCATAGTCGGAATTGAAACTTAGGTGATTGCTCTAACCAGTGAACTACCATGGTAACATGCCATTACATTAAATTCTCCAACTGACTCCCATTTTTACTTTCTCTACTACGTATAGTAAGTAGGGGAAGTATTGTATTCCACCCAAAAATTCGATACGAGATTTCACCGTAAATACATGTTTTGAGGCTCCCTGAATCCCAAAAAGGTATTTTTGGAAACATGTCCATGTGTATGTGTCTGTGTGTCTCTGTGTGTGCCTGTGAACAGCATAACTCAGAAACGAACAGTCGGAAAAACACAAAACTTGGCATTTAGGTTTAGTATCTTCCAGATATGTGACACGAAGGTTTTCTAGAAAATCCCCCACCCCAGATTACCCTTTACTGGAACATTTTTCTAAAATTTTAATTTTCTCAGAAATGTTTAAGGTATTTTCATGACAAATAAAATGTAGACATATCTTGAATTTTCTGGGAATGTCTCCAAAAGTATTCTTCATTGTGAACGACTTTTGTATAACTGGTAAACCATTAGAGATAGACAAAATTTCACTACACAAAAAATGTAGATCGCGTTAAAATACACAATTTATGTCATATACATTTTTTTATTGAGTGAATCATTTTCGAGATATTGCTTGTTATTCCATTAAATTTCCCAATACTTTTTCTCAAATGGGAATTCATTAGACACACAAAGAGAATGGAATGCGCCACATAGCAACCAGCTCTTAAAATATTTGACTATCGCTTAAAGCCTACCATATTCCCCTTGCACCTACAGAAAATTGGCAATATGATTAACATGAAGCAAATAGAGAATAAGCGTATGTAAAAATAGTTTGTACAAAAGTAGAGAAAGTCATGTGAGTGTAACACATCAGATTTTATCCTATAAAGCACAAGGTATATATAAGTGTTTTACAGTGACAAAAACGTATAAGATTCTAAGATTAATTAAAATAAGTGTTCATTCGAGCCCAAAAAGTAAATTTATTGTTATTACTTATGGATGTATTATACAATATAGTTGATAATGGCAGAGTGAATAAGCAGGAATAGGAAGCAATGTGAGGTGGGCGGTGTCTGTCAAGGCCACCAGGATGTATAAGCCTCGGTCACAGGAAAGGGACCGGTGTACATATTTTGTTCTGCTACCGAAGCGGAACATTACAGTCAGTGCGAATTATCACCACGTGCCCTCTAACTTCAAGTTTAACTTCTTTAGACTTATATGGGAAGTTTCCAAAATGCTCAAAAATAATTTCCTTAGTTTAAAATGTCTTGGGATAAAATGAGCATAAGCCCTAGAAAAGCACTCGTGATGAACGACTTGAATGCATGCCCTACATCAAGTTCGCCTGCTGAAACTACCAGAAGTATGCAAACCTGCATAGCGAACCTCTTCCTGTGACGTCTCAAGCAGAACGGATGAATGGGTGTGTGGGTGAATGTGTGCGTTGTTCAAAAAATGGAGATGGGATTTAAACTCAGCAGCTCTTAGGAAATGCAAGGCGAGCATTTTTACACATTACGAGCATGTTGCGTTATTTTTCATCTAAAATCCGTCTATAAAGATTTTCATTCAAATGTTGTATCTTTGGGATATTACAGGGACAAATAAAATGATACCCTTGAAGTCCTAATTTCTTCTGAACTTCACATAAGTGAGAAACCTCAAGAGATGTATAAAAAACGTACTATGTAAATGGTATAAAATTCAGTAAAAGATGCAGTTTGTATAAAAGATTCGTATCATTATTTTTATGCTATTTCTTTTATTTCTCGTCATCCTGTAGAACCTGTGATATGAAAAATTTCTTGTTACATTGAGGCAGTATTTTTAACACTTAAATGATTTTAGTCAAATTATATAATAAAAAATATAATAACAGCCCGCCTTAAAGCAATATGTATATGTAACAATATATAAAAAGTGTATATTACAGTGATTGTATAAGTTTATATTATTGTATACATGTTCAATAATGTTATGTGAATGTAGTACGTAATTTAATAATGCAGGAGCTGTGAGAATAATAGGTTAAAAGTTGCTAACAATAAGGTACCAATGAGGTAGCCTTGAGGCAACAATGAATTCTAAAGTTTAACAATACTACTTGTGATTCTTGGAAGCAATAATGTAATTTTTGTGACAGTTTATAAAATAGCCAATCAACAAACAAAAAAGCTTAAGTTAAATTAAGATATTCTATTGGAGTCGGAATAGCCAATCAGACACGTGAAATACAGAAATTTACAAATTTAGGTGGTAGAAATCAATTCAGTTGCTTGTAGACAGCGTTCATAACTGGACGCGTTGCTTGGAGACATTGGTCCTAACCGGACGCCAGGCACATCCTCGAGAAATTTAATACGTATTTTGTGTGAGACAAAAATAGTTTACGTGTTAAAAAGTGCAAGTAATTAATAAAAAAATCTCACAGCTCTCTCTATATCAGTGAAGTGTTATTTAAATCGTGTCAAGCATTAATAAAAGGAGTGAAGTAAAATTATAATCTGTGTAAGCCTACATTCTTCAGTCGCACCACAAACCTTGTTAAGAAATTCATGTCTCTAAAAATAAATACTGACGCAGCCGAGGCAAATATATATATAGAAACAGTCAAATTACAAAGTTAATATTTTTTTAAACTTGAGGCGAAGGCTACCGGAAACTTTTTACCATACATGCAGTTGCAACTACTTCAAGTTCGGCTCCCCAACAGTCGAAATATAATACATCTTCAAACTGACTTTCCATCCGTAGCAGCAACAAACCTTCTTCAAATAACAAAACGGAGCAAACATCTTCTTCAACATAGGAGCTTTAGCATTACACAATATCAAATACACTTGAAATCATAAAAAGTGGCCTATTGCATTTCTTTTCCCATAAGTTTTCCACATTTATCTAACACAAGTTTCCACCCAGCTACTATCTCTACGACTGGCTTGAAACAAATTCCAAGAAACAAACACTAAACAGTGAGTGATGTTACACCGATGTGAAACGAAGGAGGGATCAGGAATAACCTCTCTTAAAGCATTCAACTCTGATTGGTGTAAACAAGCAGAGATGCTAGTCCAAAGTAACAAGATAAGCGACCCGATCTTGTAGAGGAAGAAATGAGTGAGAAAAAAGTTACCTACAGCTATAATCTTTGTGTCAAATGTTTCTTCTGAATTAGATATGGAAACGAGTTCTAAAATTATTGCAATCATCAAATAATTGCTGCCATGAGCATTTTACTTCGATATATTTATCAATTTCAGTAATTACTTTGGTCCATAAGAAGATGATTATTGTTGTTATTGTTTTTGCATGACACTGTGTGGCCCTGGTAGTCAAAAATAGTGGTTTAATAAATGTGTTATTGCCCTCAGTTTTATGAAAATTATCATGATTATTAATTTAACCGTAATCAAATATGAGGCAGTATGTTTAACACTTGAATAATTTCAATTAAATTATATAATATGTAAGTTCAATAACAGCCCGCCTTGAAGCAATATGTGTATGTAATATTTTGTAAAATGTATGTAACAGTCATTGCATATGCTTATATTATTGTATCCATGTGTAATAATGTCATGTGAATGCATTACGTAATTTAATAATGTAGGAGCTGTGAGAATAATAGGTTAAAAGTTGCTAACAATGAGGTAACAATGAGGTAACCTTGAGGCAATGATGAGTTTGAGAGCTTAAATGCTACTAGTCATTATTAGAGCAGCAATAATGTAAATTTTGAGACAGTTTAAAAATAGCCAATCAACAAGCAAGAAAAAGTTTTAGTGAAATGCAGGTATTCTATTGGAGTAGGATTAGCCAATCAGAGACTTGAAATACAGAGATTTACAAGTTTTGACGGTTGAAATCTATTCAGTTGCATGCAGACCATGATAGTAACCGGATGCAAGATGCGTCCTCTAGAGAAATATAATACGTATTCGTGTGAGACAAAAAAAAATATACGTCTTAAAAAGTGCAAGTATTAAACAAAAGAATCTCACAGTTCTCGATATTAGTGTAGTGCTATTTAATTTGTGTCAAGGATTAATAAAAAGGAGTGAATTAAAACTTAAAATCTGTGTAAGCCTACATTCTTTGTCGCATCACGCCCTGCCTAGACTTCCATGTCTCTAATAATAATACTGATGCAGTCGAGGCAAACATAAATATTAAATATTTAAAGAAACAGTTTAATTAAAAAGTTAATATTTTTTTAAAGTTGGGGCAAAGACCACCTGAAAATACATTTGGGGCAAAGGCTACCGGAAACGGTTTACTATATGTGTGGTTGCAACGAATTTCAAGTTCGGCTCCCCAACAGTTGAAATACGATACAACTCCTTCAATACAAACTACTTCAACCCGGTTTTTCATACGTAGCAGCAAACAACGTAAAGAACAAATCTACTTCAAATTGGCGCCCAAAACGTGGGGAAAACTATAAAAACTCCTACAACAAAATAATTACTTCAACTATCAAGAATGTACAATCCGCTCTACTTTTGTAGGTAGAAAAGTGGCAGAAAGAGAGGTCATATTTCGGTACCAACTTAAATCTTCTCCTAACTCCCGCATATGGGCTAGTTTTTGTCGCGGTAATCTGTCGTTTTATCTTTTTTTTTTTTTGCTGAGCGCCTCTTATTGTTTTACTATTTTGAATTATGGGTTCTTTGTCCTCCGGCTAGCTATTATTACATAGTCGAGTAAATATCTCTGATCAGGGCGTGTAAACGGAAAGGAATTGTTAGTAAAAGATAACACTGATAAAAGAATTTGTTTTTACACTTTTATTGCCGTCACACTTAATTAATTTCACATATATAATCTTGATACACGCCTGACTGAAACTGTTATATTTTCGAATGTAACTAGAATCACTTATTTGCCGCGCACTATTAATTCGCGTATTTCACATTTTGTAACTAACTTTACGACGCGTAATGTGTACCTCATGAGTGCTTCCTTAGAACTGCCTGACGTGTAACTCGCGAGGGAGATTTCTTACAGAACTGCGCATCGTTTACCTCGTGAATGATTCTGTAGAACTGCGCGATACTTGCTTTTGGCTCAAGCATTTATACTCCCTCACCCCGATATGCCTAAACTTTATAATAGAGCTACTATTGGTTACTAAATTGCGCCAACATTAGCGTCTATTTTATAAGCCAATCAAAATTACAAACACATATGCTCTAGGGAAGATATTCCCTCCATTTCTAAAGAAAGGCACGCTACCCTGACATCATTTGCTTTTCTCTTCTAATTGATAAACAACTCACCCCCTCGCTTCATTGTTACCCACTCCTATTGTCAGTTTCAGTGAGGCCGTGTAAACTTCTTTCCTAACAATGCTTATAGCTAACAAACATCTAAAAGCATTGACATACAATAATGTTAATTTACACTACAATCACTCTGGCATTCACAGTGTTGTGATATAAAATACTGCCTCATTTTTCTGCTCGAAGCTGTATATGCTGCAAAATTTAGCAGGGTTTCCCTATTGTTCCATTTATATATTCGCAGCGCACCGTAGTTTCGAACAATTAGATTAATTATTTCGCGATATAAGCATCATTATGATGGAAGGATCCGGCATAAGAAAGTTGACTGCTCTATCATCTCATCCTGGAACCTAGCATGTGCCATTCGGTGTTCTGGTAAGATGGCTGGCTACCACAGCACGCAATATTCGCTTCATGGATATCAAGTTACTTCTCATATCTCATTTTCTTTTTTCTTACTCTGACCACGGGGTTTCATTTATAGTGCTCACAGAATGTGGACTACAAAACATCAGGCATATTACAAAATATTACAATAAAATTATTTTTGGGCGATCGTGTTTCTAATTTACAAACCACGTATCTGATGTTTCATCGTAAATACATGCTTTGAGGGGCCCTGAATAAAAAAATCTGATGTGTTACACTCACATGACTTTCTCTACTCTTGTACAAACTATTTATACAAACGCTTATTCTCCATCTACTTCATGTTAATCGAGATAAACATTTGGAGAGTCTAACTTATTGCTAATTTTCTTGTAGATGTAAGGGGAATATATATTTACAAGGGCAATATAGAAAAGCAGTAGCCTTTAAGCACATACATATCTCTTAATAGTTGGTTGCTAGGTGCAGCACCATTCTCTTTGCCACAGATTAATACTCTTTGCATATCCAAGACAAAAAAATGAATAACGAATTCCCATTTGAGAAAATAAGTATTGAAAAATTTAAGGGAATAACAAGCAAATATCTCGAAAATGGTTCACTCAACAAAAACAATGTATATGACATAAATTGTGTATTTTAACGCGATCTACATTTTTTGAGTAGTAAAATTTTGTCCATCTCTTATGGTTTACCAGTTATGCAAAAGTCGTTCACAATGAAGAATACTTTTGGAGACATTCCCAGGAAATTCAAGATTATATTTTATTTGTCATAAAAATATCTTAAACATATGATATTTTAATCAAAATCGTTAAGAGCCATTTTTGAGAAAATTAAAATTTTCGAAAAATCTTCCATGTAAAAGGTAATCTGGGGTGGGGGGATTTTCTTGAAAACCTTCGTGTCGCATCTCTGCAAGATACTGAACGTAAATACCAAGTTTGGTGTTTATCCGACTGTTCGTTTCTGAGTTATGCTCTTCACAGACACACACACATACATACAGACACACACACACGGACATGTTTCCAAAAATGCTTTTTTTTGGATACAGGAGGTCTCAAAACATGTATTTCCGGTGAAATCTCGGTATCGAATTTTTGGGTGGAATACAATACTTCCCCTACTTACTATACGCAGTAGAGAAAGTAAAAAGAAGCATTTTTGTTATTTTCTTGCCAGCTATGCTCCACCTATACTGCTCATTTTGCCTGGCACCCTGCCTTATGACTCAGCTAAGCAGCCCTTGCTACCCTTAATCACCTATGATACATGCTCTCCCTCCTCCGTTTGCCCTTCTATCTTTCTAATCTCTCTTACTTTTCTAATCCATTTCTGCTTTACCTTCTTTAAGAACTCCCCCAAATTCTTACTTTTCTTTTCTTCTTTTCTTGTTAACATTTTAATTGCTACTATTGTCCCCAATTTTTCCTCCCATGCTTTTCGTCTCCATTCTGGTAATTCTTTGCATTCTGTGTGCTTTCACTGCCTCCGCATAGTTCACAAACTCCACTTTTTCTGCCTCTTAGCCCTCTCAGGTACATTGATCCTGTTCTCATCCATGCAAACGCTAAAAGAAGCATATTAGAAAAAGTTCCGTCTGTGTGTGTGCTTTTGCAGCCTATATGCGCCAAATTCTTTTTTGTGGCATCAGCTATTTCCGAGATATCCGTTATTAATGGTTCGAATTGTTGAATACTTAGTCATTATTTTCAAGTCCTGCCGATTTTCAGTTGTTTATTGTGATGTCCTGGAAAGAGTTTTAAGGCCAGTGTGCTGTGTAAGAATAATTTGTATACCCACTAATAAGACATAGAGGGTAGAGAAAGGCATGTGAATGTAACACATTAGACTTTTATATATATGGCGTTTATTTAGTAGTACGTCATACCGGTAGATGGTAACCATAACATTAATTTATCCGTCGGGAGGAGGTTTCATAATCAATTAATTTAATTTTGCAAACACAAATTTCACCATTATTGTTATTATGTTTGAAAGTAAAATTAATACAGAGTGATTTATGAAGAACTGACACATTTCTTTCTTTAATTATTCTGTTCGAAATTCATTCAATGCCCCAACAAATTAAACAGAATTTCGATTGCCTGTCACTAGACGCACAAATGTTCATGTTTTATTCGTAATTGTTAGTTTCATTGTCGGCTGTTTTTGAGATTTTGTTCCAGTCAACGTGAAAATGCAGTACACATTAAATGAACGACTTTTCCTTGTAAAGCAATACTGGATTACGAATTCAATTACAGCTACTCAAAGGGCATACCAGAGAGAATTTGGTGTTCGGAATCCTCCCCAAAGAAACACAATACTGGGATTGGTAAACAAATTGGAAACAACTGGATCTCTGGTAAGTGAAAAAGGCAAAACTCGTTCATCTAGGCTTCCCACGGTTGTTGACGTAAGAACGCCACTCAAAAATCATTAAGACGTTTGTCACAGGAGACAGGGTACAGCTACTCAATGTGTCAGAGTGCTGTGAAAAGTGCAGGCCTAAAGCCGTATAGGATTAAGGTTGCCTATCAGTTACAGGAACCAGATAAGGATAGACAATTGAATTATTGTCGTTGGTTTCAGGCGTTCATTGTGCAAAATCCTGCCATATTGTCCATCACATGGTTCTATTTATCCGGCTATGTGAACTCAAATAACTCACGCTATTGGGCCAACGTAAATCCCCATGTTCCTATGCACCCGGTTAAAATCGGAGTTTGGTGCGCAATATCCACACAGAGAATAGTGGGACCAATTTTTTTTCTTTAAACAGTTGAACACTGCAATGCACCGACGGGTTTTCATGGAGTTTGCTAGCAACCAGACGATGTAGAACTGAGTGAAGGATATTTTCAGCAGGACGGCGCTACATGCCATACATCAAATGAATCCATGGCATTAATTGTAAGTTTCTTTGACGACCGGATAATTTCCAAGAACCTGTGGCCACCGAGATCTCCGGATTCGACTTCTTTCTATGGGGTTACTTAAAAGACAGGGTTTATGCCACACGTCCCCAGACATTGGACGATCTGAAGCACAACATTACATAGGAGATTCAAGCTATTGACAACAGAGTTGAGGTTGTTTTATTTTTTTGTATTGTTATTTGCCCCACGCTTTGGGAGCCAATTTGAAGTAGGTTGTTGCTTCACGTATTGAAAGCCAGTTGGAAGAAGATGTATTATATTTCGACTGTTGGGGAGCCGAACTTGAAGTAGTTGCAACCGCACGTATGGTAAATTGTTTCCGGTAGCCTTCGTCCCAAAAATGCTTAAAAAAATATTAACTTTGTAATTTGACTGTTTCTTTAAATATTATATATTTATGTTTGCCTCGGCTGCGTTCAGTATTATGTTTAGAGAAATGAATTAATTTCTTAACAGGGCGTGATGCGGCTGAAAATTATAGTTCTTTATTCACTTCTTTTTATTAATTCTTGACACGATTTTAACAACACTTCAATGATAAAGAGAGCTGTGAGATTCTTTTGTTAATTACTTGCACTTTTTAACACGTAAACTATTTTTGTCTCACACAAAATATGTACTAAATTTCTCGTGGACACATCTCGCGTCCGGTTAGCAACACTGTCTTCAAGCAACGCGTCCAGTTATGAGCACTGTCTACAAGCAACTGACTTGATTTCTACTGCCTAAATTTGTAAATTTCTGTATTTCAAGTCTCTGATTGGCTATTCCTAATCCAATAGAATACCTTCATTTAACTAAAGCTTTTTTCAGGTTGTTGATTGGCTATTTTAATAATATTACTAGTACTAGTCATTATTGTTGCTCCAATAATGACTAGTAGTATTATTAAACATTATAATTCATTACTGCCTCAAGGTTACCTAATTGTTATCAACCTTTTAACCTATTATTCTCACAGCTCCTACATTATTAAATTACGTAATACATTCACATAACATTATTACACATATATACAATAATATAAACATATACAATGACTGTAATATACACTTTTTATATATTTTTACATACACATATTGCTTTAAGGCGGGCTGTTATTGAATATATATACAGTACAGTAAAACTAAATGTAAAAACATAAAAGATAACAAAGTAGCTCCGCTACATGCCAAGCCCGTGTGGAGATAGCCCAAATCAGTGGCTTGTGTTATAGAGTTAGCCAAAGCGGCGCACATAAGTTGACGGTTGTGAACCGCGCGCTCGCTCAAAGGAATGTAACTGCTCAACAGACCGGCCACTTTTACTTTGACCGAGTGTACACACACAACAACAGTGTAGGAAGTAGATCCTTGCTATCAGAAAGGTATCTGGTAGGTACGGGGTTGTCCTCCAGAAGGACACGACCTCCTCTGCCCTGTGGTCACAGGAAGGTCAAGGAAACCCGTCTCTCCAACGTTACATTAAATAAATCACTACAAACAGGCTGCAGCTTTTTCCTACTGCCTTTTTACTGCACATATACATTTCCATATATGCTAATTCGATACCGAATCTAAATCCCGCACAAAATTGTTTTAAATGGGCTTACATTTGAGTTTTTACTCAGCGGGTGAATAAATGGCTGGAACTCAGACTGTTAAATTGAGATTCAAATACAGAGGAGGCTCTTCCCCCCCCAAAAAAAATACTATATACGTTTCAACACGAATCTGCCTGTTTTAAAGTTAATCTCTAGAAATACGAAGACATCAAAGGTGAAGTTTAAGACACTTTTACTTTCTCCGTCATCTACATATAGTAGGTAGAGAAAGTATTGTATTCCATTAAAAAATTCGATAAAAAAGACATTTTTAGAGGTCCCCAAAAAAAACAGTTTTAGGAAAACGCCGGGGGAGCGCGTGCGCGCGCGTGTGTGACCCTTTAAACAGCATAACCAAAAAATGGAATTCAAAGATCAAATTCAGGTTTTTTAGAAAATCCCCCATCCGAAACTACGTTTACCTGAAGTTTTTCGACATTTTTTTAATATTCTCAAAACTGACTTTAAGGATTTTGATTAAAATAACGTGTATTTTGGATATTTGTACGATAAAGAAAATGCATATCTTACATTTTCCGTGAAAATCCTGTGAAGTCCTCTCGATTCTGAGTGAATTCTGTATACTTTTTTATAACTGGTAAACCATAAGAGAGAGATAAAATCGTACTGCACAAAAAGCATAGAATTCGCTTAGACACACAATTTATGTTAACCACGTTTTTTGTGTTATTAACCATTTCTGAGATATTCGTTTTTATCGATTTAAATTTTCAGATGCTTTATACCTTTTTAAGTGCTAAGTCACATTTCTTTGTTTCTCGTGGTCATGAAAACGGTATGGAATTTGAAACCCAGCATATAGCCACCCAGGTTTTAAAAGTTTGACCGTCACCTCAGCCTCGTAATTTGAGAATGAATGGGTGAACTCATTCTCTGTGTCAATGGTTCTATAAAAATTCTGATGTGATACACTCACATAAATTTATTTACTCTTGTGCAAACTATTTATACAAACGCTTATTCTCCATATGCTTCATGTTAATCGAGATATCGGGATAATCTTATTGCTAATTTTCTTGCAGATGCAAGGGCAATTGGTAGGCTTTAAGTTATAGTCAAACATTTCAAGAGCTGGTTGCTATGTGGAGTATTCCATTCTCTTTGCCTTACCAGAACAAAAAAATGAATAACGAATTTGAGAAAAAGTATAAGTATTGGAAAATTTAAGGCAATAACAAGCAATATCTCGAAAATAGTTCACTCAACAAAACAAATGTATATGACATAAATTGTGTATTTTAACGCGATCTACATTTTTTGTGTAGTAAAATTTTGTCTATCTCTTATGGTTTACCAGTTATGCAAAAGTAGTTTACAATGAAGAATACTTTTGGAGACATTCCCAAAAAATTCAAGATATACATTTTATTTGTCATAAAAATATCTTAAATATATGATATTTTAATCAAAATCGTTAGAGCCATTTTGAAAAAATTAAAATTTTCGAAAAATATTTCATGTAAAGGGTAATCTGGGTGGGGGAATTTCCTTGAAAACCTTCCTGTCGGATCTCTGGAAGATACTGAACCTAAATACCAAGTTTGGTGTTTATCCGACTGTTCGTTTCTGAGTTATGCTGTTCACAGACAGACACACACACAGACACACTCACGGACATGTTTCCAAAAATGCTTTTTTTGGATTCAGGGGGTCTCAAAACATGTATTTCCGGTGAAATCTCGGTATCGAATTTTTGGGTGGAATACAATACTTCCCCTAATTACTATATGTAGTAAAGAAAGTAAAAAGAATTAGTTCCAAAGAATCTTTATTTGTGTAAATCAATAACATGCTATTAAGGAATTAAGTTTATTATCTTCAGAGATTTATAGATTACAAAAGCCTCGATCGCCAACAGAAGCTTCTGGAGTTCATTGCTTCGTGAACGGCGAAGGTGAGGCAGGCTATGGGTTGGTCGCCATTCGATACTCGTGTACACTGGCGACAACACTATATCACATAACACTTCCCCAGGTCAAGTTTTCGGACAATGGCCTGTTTACCGACTTAATGTGTGACTCACATCGCGCATGTGCTGTACCGCTCAAGGCTGAGACGCCATTCGTTCTGAAGAAGGACGTGGAGCACGCGCTGATACTTCCAAAAGAATTACCGGATACATTAACTGTCATGACGTCCAGGACGCCCGGTACGGACTTACAATTACTGGACTCTAGCTTCCGTAAAATTAATATTCTTGTACAGCTACGTGCAAAAAATTCTGCTGGATCCTCATGTGGTACTAATGCCAATGATTTCCTCCGTTTGATTACCGCAATTGACTACTAAACTTTGATCGCCCTCGGACGTCATTTTTACTTCCTCTAGCTGCCGAGATTACTCAACATATCTCTGGCTCTTAGGAACGTACAAGACAGCTAGCAGTATTCAGCTAAAGAAAGGCAACCTGAACATTTTTAAACAACACTTGTTCATAAGCACTCAAGTAACGGGAGTCCGAAAACCAAATCCCTAATAATACGAGATGTGTTTTTAAAGAAGTACCGTTTTAATATTTTGCCACTGCAGTCGCGATTTTGGACGATCACTTCCTCCATTCATTAGAAAGCCAGATGCAGCTGTAAGCGATCGTCACGTTGTGTTTTACTGTTGTTAGAGCGTTTCGAAATGTTCAAAATGACCGAACAACCGCCGACTATGAAGTCAGATCAGCGATTTGCTTTTTGAATGCGAGAAATGTCACGCTAGCAAACATTCATCGCCAATTGTGTGAGGGTTATGGGAAACAATGGAAGAAAATGCCCGGCCACACACAGCCAAATAAACTCAAGATCTAATCGCATCATTTGATTGGGAACAATTCGACCACTCTCCCTACAGTCCGGATTTGGCACCAAGCGATTTTCATCTGAATACATTCCTTGGTGGAAAACATTTTAGGACGATAATGTGAAACAAGAAGTGCAGACTTGGCTTTCATCACAAGCGGCATCGTTCTTTGACGAAGGCATGCAAAAACTGGTTTCTCGTTAGGACAAGTGCCTGAATAACGGCGGTAATTATGTGGAGAAGTAGTGCACGATATAAGGTGATGAATAATAAAAAAATTATTTGGGAAATAATGTTCTGTTATTTAAAAAGAATTATCAGCATTTACTTTAAAAACCCGCCGCGACACGAGTATGGTAAGTGCATCATTAGAGAACGATGAAGAGTTTGAAAACACGAGAGTAATGGAGTATTTACTACCTCCGAGGTTCTCAAACGCATACATATGTATTGCATACTATTTTTGCAACCATAGTGAATAATAGAAACAGTACTTACGCGAAAATGAAGTTCCTAAACACCTGTTCAAAATGGTGGTTCCAATATCATGGTCACCAATACTAACATTAGTGGCGGCTGACTTCTGCACGGAGCTGTGTCTATTTAGCGTTACCCAGGGGACACCATGAAGAGGCAGGCTACTTCATCCCCAATGCTTGTTACAATACAACGAGCATTAGAACAGATATACTACAGGACTGATATAAAAGAAAATAAAGTAGTTGTTCTCACAGTTGTTCTCTGCCATTGAAGCAATAGAACGATATGATAGTCCAGATGAATCTTATAATATTAAGGATGTGAGATCTTATTATAGATTACTACAAACAAAATTTCAACAGATAATATTACTGTGGATACCAGTCATGTGGGAGTGAATGGTAACGAGATTGCAGACTTTCTGGTCAGAAAGGTTGCAGTGTTATAGTTAAAACCTATATTCTCGTGGAATAGATATGAAACTAATTAATATAAAAATTAATGTAGAACAAAAATATCAATCTAATATTCAAAATGAAATTACTAACAAAAAATAATCCAACATAAAAGAAATAGTACAAAGAATAAAAAATGTCCCAAGGAAAGCAGCCGTTGCTCACTTCAGATTAGCCACTAGACGTAAGTTTGGTTTTATGAATGACAAAGCATGTAAGATTTGCAATACTGACAAGATTTTAAATGGAGAACACCTACTAGAATGCCCAGAGTTGAGGAAAGTTGTTCCAGATGGGAAGATACACAATTTATATTGGCTAGCAAGGGAAAAATTGATGGATCAAAATCCTGCACATTAGATAAACAACAACACATTAGTGACGAACTGGCGATGGATTATATACGCCTATTGTTGATCTTAGAAAAAGCAATAACTTGTAGCTCAATCTGCTGCATAAATATAACGTAATTAATATTAAATAAAAATCTGGTGTATTACATTCACACGACTTTCTATACCCTATATCGTTTATTAGTGGATGTATAAATTATTCTAACGAAAGTTTATTTTTCTATATACTTCATTTTAATCGAGATAAACCAGCATGTTATAAATTTACACTTGCAAACAGGGTATCCCATTATACACGTGAACATCAATTATTGAACGAAATCTAAAATTACGGGAAAACTTCCAGTTACAGTTTTATTTATAACATTTTTAAGTCCTGTCACCATTCACTTGTTTCTCGCGATGCCATGCAGAGTGTGGAACTTTTAAACCAATATATAGCAACGACCTGTTTTTACTTTCTCTACCACTTACCTGTAGTTGGTAAGAGGAAGTACCTACTGTATTCCACCCAAAAATTCTATGTCGAGATTTTGCCGGAAATATATAATTTGAGGCCCCCTGGTTCCATAAATACCATTTTTAGAGAAAATATTAGTGTGTGTGTGTGTGAATAATAACTCTAAAACGAAATGTTCGATAAACAGTATCTTCCAAACATGCTACATGTAGATTTTCAAGAAAACTCTCCATTCCAAATTACCCGTTAAATGGAAAAATGTTCGATACGTTTTACTTTATCAAAAATATATCTAACGATTATTATAGTTAAAATGCCATTGCTTAAGCTATTTATACAGAGTGTTTCATAAATACTTTTACAAACTTCGGGTATGGGTTCCTCACACCAAAAGAAGGAAAAAAGTTCATATGAATATATGTCCCATATTCCTTGGTTTTCGCGTTATTCCTGTCACAATGAAAGTGTGAGTTCAAGGGCCTTCGGGGTCCAAACTCAAAACTTCATTTCTCTATGCGTTCATAGAAGGCGTTGACCCATTGTACTACATACGGTAGATGGCGAAGTGTTGCCACGGAGACTTGTTTACGTTTGTCATTTGTCATTAGTCTGTCTTCAACGTTTCAATTGTGTACATGTAGTGAGTTAACTGCACGTGTTTCGTTCCACCATGGCTGGATATTCATTTCGTGAACAGGCAGACATGATTTTTATGTATGGTCGCGCGAATGGTAATGGACGCGAGGCTGCACAGCTCTGTCAGATGGAGTTTCCAGACCGAAGACAACCGAGTCATCCAACCTTTGTCGCTGTTTATCGTCGCCTTGCTGAGACAGGAACTGTTGCACCACGGACTATTGATCGAGGAAGACCAAGAGATGTTCGTACGCCGGAACGCGAAGAACAGATGTTAAAGTGTGTCGAAGACGATCCAGGTATCAGTACAAGACAATTAGCTGTGGCATCTGGTATATCTCACGTGACAGCATGGAACGACAGGCAGAGGAGGACCAGTTCCATGGCCTGCACGTTCTCCCGACCTCAATCCTGTGGATTTTTACCTCTGGGGGCATCTTAAATCATTGGTTTATGGAGCAGCCATCCAACGCTTCATCGACTGGTCATGGAAGCCTGCGAAACCATTCGACACCATCCCGGAGTTTTTGACAGGGTGCGACATTCCATGATTCGACGAGTACAGGCATGCATAGAAGCAAGAGGAGGACATTTCGAGCATTTATTATGGGTTTTGTGTGTTATAAGTGTACCACTGTGTTGAACACCACCTAACGAGAAAACAAAGGATTATGGGACATATGTTCACTTTTTTCCTTCTTGCAGTGTAAGGAACCCATATCCGAAGTTTGTAAAACTATTTCTGAAATATCCTGTATATGACTAATAAAATGTATTTCTTGAATTTGAATTTTCTAGGAGTAACCTGTGAAGTCTTATTCATTCAGAAGCAATTTGTTGAAATTTTGTATTAGTAAACCATCAGACAGACGAAAACCTTTTACACGAAAAATATAGATCCGTTTAAAACACACAATTTATTTCAAATAACTTTTTGTGACCGAGATATCTGTCGTAATTGGTTTGATTTTTTAGTACTTTCACTTTTTTAAAATATTGTCGCTATATAGTTTTTTCTCGGGATGTCATTAAAAGATTATGGAGCTTAAACAACAATACACGGCACGCCACTTTTAAGCATCTGACAGGTGATTCAATCGCTGCATCTCCCTTGCACGTACAACGAAATGTGTAAATAAACTATTTTTGCAAATTTTAATCTAAATTAACATGTAGAAAAAATGTCTGATGTGATACAGTCACATTAGTTTCTCTACCTTCTATCACTTATTAGTGAAAAACTATTCTTATCAAAGTTTATTTTTATATCTACTACACTTTTATTCAAAGAAATCAAAGCTACATTACAGATATAGATACAAAGAGAACAGCGACAGTCAAATGTTTAAGAACTGGACGCTATATACTGGCCTAAAATTCCATACTGTTTCCATGCAATCACGCGAAACAACTGAATGTTGAAAGGTCTTTAAAGAATGACCAAGTAATGAACAATTCCAACCATCAATAACGGATATCACGGGAATGGCTTAAGTATGTCACAAAAGCTTATTTGAAATAAATTGTGTGTGTGTGTTTTTTTTTTTGTAGTACGTTTTCGTCTATCGCTTAACGTTTACCATTTATATATGATTATAGAATATTCCTTCCAAATGAAATGGACTTCACAGCCTATTCCTATAAAATTCAAGTATACATTTTTATGTTAAATATCTTTAATATATGGTATTTTAATCAAAATTGGTGCTGCCACTTTTTAGAAAATTAATATTTTAGAAATGTTCCATATGTAGAGGGTATTTTGGGTTCCGGGATTTTCTTGAAAATCTTCGTGTCACTTTCATGGAAGAAACTCAAATACCAAGTTTGGTATTTATCCGACTTTTCGTTTTTGAGTTATGGTGTTCAGAGGCAGACACACACACACGGACATGCTTCCAAAAATGCTGTTTTAGGATTCAGGGCGCCTTTAAACATGTAGAAGTTATACATAGTTGTAGAAGTTAGACAGAAGTAAATGATAGTGGCTAGAGAAAGTGATGTGAATGTAACACACTTTTTCGGGACTATTTATTTTCTTTATACGAATTTATTAGATTACTAGGATAACTATTGTTTCGATAAATGAAAGAAAACGAGTACCCAATGTGCAGTGGTGTTCTGTTACGAGGTTGGCTTAGGTCCAGACCCAGGTGCGTTTGAAAGTACAACAAGTGTTGTTTGCAACACTTAACACCTTGCATGACTCGGACTAGTACTGTGCTGTGTGTTGAATAACAATACAATGCGCAGATTCTATATTTCGTCACGAATAGAGGTCACGACTGTGGCATGAAAGGGCGTGGATATCACGGCCGACTAGTGCCAAACTTTTCAAATGTCAGAAGTTGCCCCCTGCAGTTGCTAGCCGCATATTTTATTTACTATCATTAATATTTGTGGAACAGACAGATACTATTGGCAATACAATCCATTGTTTGAGGTTAAGTACTGTCAAAATAAGATCTATGAACTGGAGGATCTCTTTGCAAGTAACCTTTCATTATAAAGGAATTGTGTACTGGTATTAAATGTGAAAGACCATCAAGATTCAAAATAAATAAATAAAAAAGCGATTGGTTAGAATCTTAAACTTTTTGCTTCCTCAAAAGAAAGAGACTTCTAGAGACTACGACATTTTAAGGCCACCTAGTTCCAAAAACAAAAGGCATTATACCAAGTCATGATGTGAATGCGTGGCACCCATATGACTTTCGCTAGTTTCTATCGTTTATTAATGCGTATAAAAGATATTCTTACGAAAGATTAGTTTTCTACCTACTCTAGTTTAATCTAACTACATTACACATTCCGTTATACAGAGTGAATCACCTAAAACTTGCACCGCAAATATTTCGGAAATGGAAAATGCTATTGATGTGCAGTTTTCATAGCATTGATTGATACTCAGGGGCTCGTACATTTAGCCTATAAACAGATTTTTAATAATACCGAGAAAGTGTATTTTTTGAGCAAACACACAAATTTTTAAATGGAACAATGCCTAGTTACATCAACAGAATAAAGGTAGGGTATATTAGAATTTCATGGCGTTTGTTGCAAGATTCTAGTGCAAGTGGTTTACGAGAAATCTTATTTTGAAACTTTTACGCACCGACACTTGTACAACCTGTGGTAGCACAAACTAAAGAAACACAAAAGGGAATTACAATACTTCTGTGGATTCTTACGAGTAAAGAGAACAAAGCCCTTCAAAGGTTGTGTTCAAAATGACCACCGACAGCTTCAACACAGGCTTCCAGTCTGCTATGGAAAGACTGCTGCACACGTTCTAGCATTTCAGCGGAAATTTCAGAGCAGGCAGCAGTAATACGTCGTTTCATACCATCTGGTGTAGTTGGTACATCCTTGTAGACAGTGTCTTTCAGCCTTCCACACAGAAAAAAGTCTAAAGGGGTCAGATCCGGTGAACGGGCCGGACAAGGTACAGGTCCTCTTCGTCCAATCCAACGATTTGGAAACAATCCGTTAAGACAAGCTGTAGTACTTCGTGCACTATGGGCTGGACAGTTATCATGTTGGTACTACAGGTTCCTCCTAGTCTGCAAAGGAACCTCTTCTAGCATCTGTGGTAGATGGTCTGTCAGGAGGCTGCGATACTTGTGCGAGTTCATTGTTCCTTCTATGAACAAAGGGCCTATGAGCTGAGGGTTCACTATCCCACACCACACGTTTAAACTCCATGGACCCTGACGTTCCACCTGACGAAGCCAACGGGGATTGTCAACAGACCAATAGTGCATGTTTCTGCGGTTTACCTGGCCAGGATTAGTAAATGTTGCCTCATCACTAAACAAGATACATGATGAATCTGGAGTATCATGTCATAATGCCCATGTACGAAAGTTAACACGGTTCTCAAAATCGTTTCCATGAAGCTCTTGATGGAGAGAGATGTGATAGAGATGGAACCTATGTCGATAGAGAATGCGCAGTACACTTGTCTGACTTATGCCACTTGCACGTGCGATTGTACGGGAACTAGTTTGCGGATCTACTGCAACGGCAGCCAAAACATTAATTTCTGCCTCTTCTCCAGTCACTTGTTTGTTTCTGATACATTTTATAGGTGTTACAGTATCACTTTCAGGTAATTGGTTGAAGAGGTTGATAAATAATCGCCGAGATGGTTGACGTCTATTGGGATACGTTTCCGCATACACCGTACAGGAACGAACTGCATTCTTCCTACACTCTCCATACACCATGATCATGCCGGGTTTTTCTGCATTAGTAAACCTCATCTTCCACTCACGACTTACTGCTTGAACTGTCACAAACTAACTAGCCAGAAAGTCGCAATGCAATCAATGAACAGAAAACACAATGCAACAAACATAACAACATTGTACTTAGCAACTAAGCAGGTTGAATGGGACAAACAATTATCGGGGTGGAAACTCTTCAAAATACGATTTCTCGTAAACCACTTGCACTAGAATCCTGCAACAAAGACCATTGACATTCTAATTTACTCTACCTTTATTCTGTTGATGTAACTAGGCATTGTTCAATTTAAAAAAAGTGTATGTTTGCTCAAAAAATACACTTTCTCAGTATTATTAAAATCTGTTTATAGGCTAAATGTACGAGCCCCTGACTACCAATCAATGCTGTGAAGACTGCACATTAATAGCACTTTCCATTTTCGAAATATTTGCTGTGCAAGTTTTAAGTGATTCAGCCTGTATATGCAATTGGGAACAGCGATAGTCAAATGTTTAAAAACTGGACGCTATACGCTGACCTTAAAATTCCACACTGTTTCCATGCCATCGCAAGAAACAACTCAATGTCGACAGGAATTTAAAAATATGACAAAGAATCAAACAATTCAAGCCATTCATAACGGATATCTCAGAAATTGCTGATGCTACCTAAAAAAGGTATTTGAAATAAGTTGTATGTTTTAAAAAGTCTACAATTTTTTGTGTAGTGCGTTTTCGCCTATCATTTAACGTTTACCAGCTATGCAGGATTATACGAATTCGAATGAAGAGGACTTCCAGGAAATGTCCAGAGAATTCATTTGTCATTTAAATATATTTGTTATGTGTTGTTTTAATGAAAATCGTTGGAGCCATTTTTGAGAAAATAAAAACTTCGAAAAATGTCCCATTAAAGGTTAGTTCAGTCTGGCGATTTTCTGGAAAACCTTCGTGTTCCGTCTTTGGAAGATAATGAACTTAAATAACAAGTTTGATATTTATGCTACTTTTGGGTTTTGAGTTATGCTGTTCACAGACACACACACGGACGTTTTTATAAAAATTTGTTTTATTCAGCTGGCCTCAAAACATGTTGTTCCGATGCAATCTCGGTATCGAATTTTTGGGTGGAATGTAATACCTTCTATGTGCGTGGCAGAGAAAGTTAAAACGTAGCTTTTTTGTTTATATGTGTGGGAGGGAGAATCCCTTCGAGTTTTGCCAGTTAAAGATTTTCAAACAATTCCCGACTGAAAATTTTTCGCGTGTTTTATTCTGTCAAATGATTCCGATTAAAATATAGATTTAAAGACAATTGCATGATAAATATACTGACTTTTCTGCAGAATACTTCCTATTCTTTCTTTGTTTATTTTTGTAAAATTTTATACAGGTAAACGGAAAACTTCACTAATGAAAAACATAGATAGATTTAAAACAATTTTATTTCCACCAACAGAGCACAAATCTCCACTCGCGTTGTGGTATTAAATGATGAGCTCTCTCTCCTCTCTTTTCCTCCATGTAATGCAGGGCAGCAAAAACAGTATTGTCGATGACGTTTGGAATCCCATTGTCCATTCTTCTATGGCTGGTTGTCGAGTTATATCTCCCCTTGAAGATTAGGGTCCTTTAATCGGGTAGGCCATATCGGACAATGAATCAATGAATTGGGTGAATTTATACTCAAACGAGCAAGGTTTCCTTTAAGCTCAGAGTTGCCCGAAATTCCTCTTCTCAGAATAACGGAAAATCCAAGGAAAACCTTATTCGGGTAACTACCCATTGAGAATTTGTTTTTACGTTATTTATTTGCCCCACGTTTTGCGCCAATTTGAAGTAGATAATTTGTTGTAGGAGGAGTTGTATTTAGTTCTTATGTTGGGGAGCTGAACTAGTAGTATTTGCAACCGCACGTATAGTAAACAGTTTTCGGTAGCCTTCGTCCCAAATGTAATTTTTACTGTTTCTTTAAAAATTATGTATTTATGTTTGCCTCGACTGCGTCAATATTATTGTTAGAGATATGGAAGTCTTGGCAGGGCGTGAGGTGACTAAGGATGTAGGCTTACACAGATTTTAAGTTTTAATTCACTCCTTTTTATTAATCCTTGATACAAATAAAATAGCACTAAACTGATATCTAGAGCTGTGAGATTCTTTTAATTAATACTTGCACTTTTTAACACGTATACTATTTTCGTCTCACACGAATACGTATTTAATTTCTCGAGGACACATCTCGCATCCAGTTATAATCACTGTCTGCACGCAACGAACTTTGTAAATTTATGTATTTCAAGTCTCTGATTGGCTAATCCTACTCCAATAGAATACCTTCATTTAACTAAAGGTTTTTTCTGGTTGTTGATTGGCTATTTTGTAAACTGTCACTAAAATTACATTATTGTTACTCCAAGAATCACAAGTAGTAATGTTAAATTCTTACTCATTATTGCCTCAAGGTTACCTCATTGTTACCTCATTGTTAGCAACTTTTAACTTATTATTCTCACAGCTCCTATATATTAAATTACGTAATGTATTCACATAACATTATTGAACATGTATACAATAATATAAGCATATGCAATGATGTTACATACATTTTACAAATTATTACATACACATATTGCTTCAAGGCGGGCTGTTATTGAATTTACATTTATATAATTTGACTGAAATCATTTAAGTGTTAAAAACACTGCCTCAAATAACCAAGATTCGAGCTCAGGATCTCTTCAAACATTTGAATTCAAGGTGCTGCTAGGTAGTGCTATACGAGTTGTGTATTTGAGATTCGATGAATGAGGGTATTCTTTCCACTCCTGTGTGTGATCACAAAACATTGTTTTACATTCTGCAATCGAGATAAACGTTTCCAGAAATGGTTTCATTATACATTTCCTTGTAGGTTCAAGCGGGATAGTAGAGACTGGCGACAGTCAAATATTTAAGAAACGGGTAGTTAAATAATGGCTTTGAAACTCCATCTGTTGCATTACCAAACAAAACGTATGGCGACTCACAACTTAAAGAAGTATAATAACAAGGAATAGCTTGGTTAATGCCATAAATAAATCTATTAGACACATATTGAGTGTTTTAACGAGATCTACTTACACAATTCATTCGGAATGAGGACAATTCTACGGCTATTCGTAGAAAATTCTGGATATACATTTTATCATACAAACATATTAAACAGGTGATATTTTGATAAAAATAGCTGAAATAATTTTTTAGAAAACTGAAAACTTATATCGTCTTTACGTTGTTATTTACCCCACGCTTTGAGAGCCAATTTGAAAAAAAATTGTTGCTGCTACGTATGGAAAGTCAGTTTGAAGATGTATTATATTTCGACTGTTGGGGAGCCGAACTTGAAGTTCGTTGCAATCGCACGTATGGTAAAAAGCTTCCGGTAGCCTTCGTTCCAAATTTAAAAAACAAAATATTAACTTTGTAATTTGACTGTTTCTTTAAATATTATATATTTATGTTTGCCTCGGCTGCGTCAGTATTATTGTTAGAGGCATGTTTCTCTTAGCAGGGTTGTGGTGCGACTGAAGAATGTAGACTTACACAGATTATAATTTTACTTCACTCCTTTTATTAATGCTTGACACGATTTAAATAACACTTCACTGATATAGAGAGCTGTGAGATTTTTTAATTAATTACTTGCACTTTTTAATACGTAAACTATTTTCATCTCACACTGAATAAGTATTATACTTCTCAAGGACGCATCTCGCGTCTGATTAGTAACACCGTCTGCTAGCAACGCGTCCAGTTATGAGCGCTGTCTACAAGCAACTAACTTCTAGATTCGTAAATTTTACTATATTTCACTTTCCTAATCCAATAGAATACCTTCATTTATCTAAACCTTTTTCTGGTTGTTGATTGGCTATTTTTAAACTGTCACAAAAATTACATTATTGCTTCCACGAATCACCAGTAGTATTGTTAAACTTACAAATTCATTATTGCCTCAAGGTTACCTTATTGTTACCTCATTGTTAGCAACTTTTAACCCATTATTCTCACAGCTCCTACATTATTAAATTACGTAATACATTCACATAACATTATTGAACAATTATACAATAATATAAACATTACAATGACTGTAATATACACCTTTTATATATTGTTACATACACATATTGATTTAAGGCGGGCTGTTATTGTATTTATGTTATATAATTTGACTGAAATCATTTATGTGCTAAAAATACTGCCTCAAAACAAATAAAAAAACGCAACGAAAAATTTTCTATACAAAGGATATTTTTGGACGTAGGCATTCTCTTGAAAACCTGCATGCCTCATCTTTTGAAGACGTTGAACTTAAATGCTAAGTATTGTGTTTATCTGACTTCATTTTTGAGTTATGGTATTCACAGACACAGAGATATACAAGGACTTTTTTTTAAGAAAAAAATAGTGTGATTGGATTTACAAGGGCCTCAAAGCATTAGGGGAGGGAAGGGTAATGTTGCTCACTTAAGGAAAAACTGCTAAGAATTTCTCAAAATATACTTAAACGTACACGCTGCTATCAAAACACAATCATTGAACATCCTTTTTATATAAATGAACAAGTTTTATTCTAAAATGTTATAGAGCAGGAACTAAAAAATAAATACTAAAACTATGCAATGCGCGGGATTGTCCATCACTTGGGGGTAATTGCGCTCACTGTGGTCAGATCAGTGGATACACAAATCACATTTATGTTGTAGATTATCATCCCCACTACAATCTTTATGGGCCCAATTTGCACAAATGGTACATAGGGTCCAGATTTCACCGTTTCGAACAAACTCTCCTACACTCAGCACAGATATCTTCATGTTCATTCCCTTCACAATCAACAAATGTCGTCCAGTTCATCGTTATCGCATAACTCTTCTTCTGCCTTTTTGCTTTTTTGGTTTTCTTTACCCCATCATTTGATGAAGTGGTCATTGCTCGCCTGAGCATCATTGCCTTCCATGGGCATGTTGGAGTTCTTTACTACAGTGAAGAAGTTATACAGTTTTAGATCATGTTTAATATATTAATGGGAAGCTGTACGCATCCTCTAAATCAACATGATGGCTGCCAAGTGCAGAAAATAATAGATAATCACATACCTTCAGTTTTCTTCACGTTGATTTCTATAAGAAATTCCTGCTGAAAATATTTTTACATATACAACAAAACCTCTCCCTCTGGATCCACCATTAAACTATTACGAAGTTATAAAGACTGCCACACAAGTTCAGCACCTCTTGGGCAGGTCAAACTCCCATCCAAACCGAAATACTTACATGAGCGCCATTGCCCGCTGAGTGTGATTACCCTCCGTTCACCTAATTTTAAGTGCTATCTTGCTATAGAATCTTTTGGGACTCTTTCTACCTTCTACGCATATGCTACGGAAAGTAATTTATCGATATTCATTAAACGTTTATGCTACTTAGTGTTTGAAAAACAAAACATAAGTAAATAGTTATGTTAATAACCTTTTGTTGTGTAAAAATGTTCATTACGTCTGGTGGTTACATTCTGCAATCGAGATAAACGTTTCCAGAAATGGTTTCATTATACATTTCGTTGTAGGTTCAAGCGGGATAGTAGAGGCTGGCGACAGTCAAATATTTAAAAAACATTTTTATAATAAAACTTGTTCATTTATATAAAAAGGATGTTCAATGATTGTGTTTTGATAGCAACCTGTATGTAAGTATATTTTGAGAAATTCTTAGCAGTTTTTCCTTAAGTGAGAGCCATTACCCTTCCCTCCTCTAATGTTTTGAGGCCCTTGTAAATCCAATCACACTATTTGTTTTAAAATAAAAGGTCCTTGTATATCTGTGTGTCTGTGAATATCATCAAAAATGAAAAGATAGATAAACATAATACTTAATATTTATGTTCAACGTCTTCAAAAGATGAGGCATGCAGGTTTTCAAGAGAATTCCTACGTCCCAAAATATCCTTTATATAGAACATTTTTCGTTGTGGTTTTTATTTTTTTTCTAAAAAATTATTTCAGCTATTTTTATCAAAATATCACATGTTTAACATGTTTGTATGATAAAATGTATATCCAGAATTTTCTATGAATAGCCGTAGAATTGTCCTCATTCCGAATGAATTGTGTATGTAGATCTCGTTAAAACACGCAATATGTGTCTAATAGTCGCATACGTTTGTTTCTCCTGGTAATGCAAAAGATGGAGTTTCAAAGCCATTATTTAACTACCCAAATCCAGAGGTGCCGGAGCTGGAGGATGGGAATTTTTCTTTAGCCAGGATTATTTTCCATCTTCGCTAGAGTCTGGAAGTATGAGTGAGACTGTAAATGTGTGAGTGTGTGTGTGAAATTTATGTTTAAACTGAAAACCAAAAGCAAGCAACCCCAAAGAAAAACAGAATAGTAAACGAGTGAACATCACTGCCGGTAAGCAATTGTTCCTAAGGCAAAGCCGCTGATATGTTCTTGTTAAAGGCGGCGTGTAAATGGGGGAAAAATCTTTAAATTGATTTTATGACTTCATGAACCACAATAAACCTCTTTTGGGGGGAAATAGTTGTTTAAGTAGATATAACGTATTTATATACCAGTCTCACTGCAATCGTTCTTGGGGTGTAATGTAACAAACCATATACAAATAAAAACCTACGTTGACCTATTTATCGAAAATAAAAATAACCACACCGTTTTAACAACTCAGGTCTGTGGTCCACTGCGCTGAGATCTACTGACATTTGTAAGGGAAAACCTTGAAAATACCTTTTCTTAGACAGGTCACCCCGACCCAGATTCGAATTCGGGTCCCCTAGGTTAGTATACAGCTTCTCTAATCCCACACAACGTCTGAAATGTTAATTATAGTTTTATTATACACATAGATAAGCTTTTTCTGTAGTGGCATTAACCATTTTCACAATATTAGTGCTTATGCAATTAAAATTACCCGGATTTTATGTGGGTAACAGATTCTGTGAAATGTTAAGTGCGCCTTATGTTTCTTCTGAGAAGAAACTTTAGCAAGCATAATTATGTCGACTTGCTTTTCTTTTAAAATCCTTTTATTTTTGCCCTTTGAACTTCGCTTTCAGATACACCTGTATCACTCTCTAACATGTGCGCGTGCAATGACCAACTCTGATCGATCGGAAGTTCGTTGATAAAGGTCGAGCGAGACCGTGGGATTCTGTGGCTACCACTCCAACCAAAACAGTATTGTGACGTCACTAAAGCCGACTCCACCTGTTTGACCTAGAGTACGTATGTGTTGCGGTCTAGAAAGCGCGCTAATTGCCTGTGTGCCAGCGTTTATTTTGCTTTTAAGAGAAAACAATACAATTGCAAGGTTTCCGATAGGATGTTCCTCTCTTACTCCACCGTTGAAATCACCGACTGTATTACGCGCTGTTCCTCTGTGTGTGTGTGTGTGTGTGTGTGTGTGTGTGTGAGAGAGAGAGAGAGAGAGAGAGAGAGAGAGAGAGAGATAACGTAATTCATGGATACTTGTGGCTCACAAATGTCTCGGGCAAAGCGGTCCAAACCCTTCCGGTATGAACAACGCCCAAAATAAACTTCGCAGCAGTGTTTCTGAAACTTGCACGCGTTCCAGGGCGAGGCATGAATGTAGAAATTTTTTATGGCATTGGGGGAGTTGATGGAGGTTTAAAAAGTGATATCAAGAGACATTAATACTGATAACAAAAAGATATTACTACTTTTGATATGTTCAGTAATACACAAGGCACCAAGCGAGATAACTCCACACTAACATGTGAGACTCGCATTCGGGATGTCCTCAGTTCGATTCCCGTCGGGCCGGCCGCCCTGAACATAGCCTTTTTCGTGGTTTTCCGGGTCGGTAGACGAATTCTGGGATGGTTTCCCTTCTACCACGAATTTCCTGTCCCCCACCATTTCTCCTCCCGAAGCTTGGGGCATAGCCGTTGCGTCACAAAATGAATAATTCTCACCCCCAAAGGCACCTAACAGCTTTAGAACATACATATAGTCTGCGACCATCGGGAAAAATAATATTCTAAGTTGTTAATTATGAAATATGGTTGCCTGATTTCCATAAATAATGTAGATGATGGCAAACAAAACTTCTAGATTTCTGTGAAGAAAATAATCTTTCAGGTTTGCAAACAAGAGTGGTCGAAGCCGTGGTGGACTAATGTTATGCACACTAGTTGTTGATACTTTGATTATAGATTTTAAGGTTATGAACATGGTATTAACAAATGTTCATTTCCCATTGAGATTAAAAATTGGAAGAAACACTGTCGTCCTCCGTGGTGTAGTGGTTACCATGCTAAGCTCTAGTTCCCGAGGTCGCGGATTCAAACCCGGCGGAGAGCGCTAGATTCTTTCGGGCGTAAAAATCCCTAGCATGGCTCCTTTCGGAAGAGAATTACAGCCGATGGTCCCGTTTCGTAGATTTATTCCCTGTAACGAAACGTGTAATGAAACTATTTATGCAAGCTTTTATGTGGATTAACTTGAAGTAGAAACAAGAATAAGCTTTTGTAGACGCTATATAAAAATAAACGACTGTGAGTAGAGAAAGCTAAGTGAATGTAAGTCATCAAGCTTTCTTTTTAAATAAAATATTGCAAATTCTGCTTCCCTTAACCTTGCTACGCTCTTGTCCACCCCCTTGCAAATTTATAATTGATTTCATCACCAACCTTCTCGTCTGTTTCTCTTTGCCTATTCTGCATTAACATTTAAACAAGAAACGACTTGTGACAGTTTAGTCATTGCAGAGAATTGGAAGAACAGCGTTGTCGGGTTGTATTAGAAAGCCAGTAAGTAGTATGAAAGCATGTACTACGATGTAGTATAATATGACAACATACTACACTTCATAGTTCAGCTTGTAGGACAAGGGAAAGGAGGGCGGTAGAGTCTTGCTAGCTAGAGGAATAGCGGGGGGTAGGTTGCCATGGAAACCACACGGAAATATACCTCTCGAGTATCTGTTACAAGTTGCTTCTTATTTAAAATAAACCATAATGGCTAATCACTCAATCCAGGGAGGTGGCGCCACCTCCCACATTCGGGAGGTCCCGGATTCAAACCCCCCTGTGTCGACCAATCTGACCGAAGGTTTATCATCCCTTTCATCACAAATCTGCTTTCCTTCTTCACTCCCATTCAATTGGGCTGATCACCCATCCTGCATATGCTATGATCCATAGTTTGCTTGCTCCTCAACAGGCTACTGACCCAGGGCATTGGCTTGTAACTTCTTGGGGATGTAAGTCTTACAAAGAGGAGGTTAATTCGTTGAAGAACAAGGTAAATCACTCAACTCCAGCTGGTTACATGCTCGTCATCAAAAAGTGGATTGTACCATTGTAAATGAGAGGAAAGTTGAGCCCGCTGTTTAAAGCGCCAAGTGTAGTTTATGTGCCGAGAAAGTGGGCGATACCCAGAAGCTGACAGTTGCCGCTACCAAAACCGTAACACACAACACTCCAGCGAGAAAGTAAAATGTCACTGTTTCAACTTCCTCGACATGCTCCATGGAGAAATAACAGTAATTAGTATGCAGAGAGATATTCTTCATCATTTCCCACACATAATCTAGGCCGCGCCGTGTTAACTTGCGTCACGATTTTTATCAAAAGTTTCGCAAGTCTATGTGAAGAGAACGGACGGCTGAGGCGACATTGATGATACATCGTGACAACTTACACTTTTTGATTGCCAGCTTTCTTATGACGCCCCTGCTGCATCAACTCTGTGATCAGAGCACACAGTTCGGGTAAGAGGGAAAAGCTGGACTTCAGCGAGCAACTTTAGTTTTAAATGGCAGTATAGACGGATACCATGCGAGATGTCTCAAGTAGTAACGTCTGTACTTCGCATTCATAGCGGGTACATAGCAGGTAGAGGAAGTATTGCATAAAAAAATGTCCTTGTGTATGTGTGTGAACAGCATAACTAAAACATCTGTGTTACATTCACATGACTTACTCTGCCCTCAATAATTTATTTGTGTATATAAAAACTATTCTTCTTTAGAAAGCTTATTTTTCTATCCACTTATTTTAATCGAGATAAGCCTTTGCAGAAATATAGGGTAGTTAAATTATATTCGAACCCACTCGCTGCCTCTCTCTACTGCGCGAGACAGCCGGCAGATGCGGTCTAAAACCCTTACCTTATAATAGATGCTGGAAATGTTGACCTTCTGCTCTCAAACAGGCAGCATATCTCGTGTAAATATTCTCACTCACTCTCCGAAGCTCAGCAGCAGGAATTCTTGTGATTTCTTGCACTATGATTTCTCTAAGTTCCTGTGGCGTGCCAGGATTAGAACGATACACTTTGTCTTTTAAAGAACCCCATAAATAAAAATCACAACTCGTTAGGTCAGGAGAACGAGAGGGCCACAAATCAACACTAATCATTCTGTCATCAAACACATCTCTTATTACATGTAATGATTAGGCAGCCGTATGTGCTTTGCAGAATCTTGCTAGAACCAACCATATGATTTCTCTTCTTCTGTCAAGCGATTGCAAAATGGCCTCAGAATTAATCTCTGATATTACTCTGCATTTATTGTTTCATCAAAGAATATGGGTTCTATTATTCTTCTAGCACTTATCGCACACCACACTTCAATTTTCTGATCATAATGGGGCGTTTCATCACAAGAATTCCTGCTGCTGAGCTTCGGAGAGTCAGCGAGAATATTTACACGAGATATGCCGCCTGTTTGAAAGCAGAAGTCCAACATTTCCAGCATCTATTATAAGGTAAGGATTTTATTCCGCTTCTGCCGAGGTAATTTCTCCGGCGACTGCCGGCTGTCTCGCGCAGTAGAGAGAGGCCGCGAGTGGGTTCGAATATAATTTAACTACCCTATAGCTATATTAAACATTTCGTTATTGATACAAAGCGAACAGTGACAGTCAAATGTTTAAGACGCTATATGCTGTCCTTAAAATTCCACATACTCTTTCTATGCAACCGCGA
The DNA here is from genome assembly GCA_030765065.1 of Deroplatys truncata. Taxonomy (NCBI): domain Eukaryota; kingdom Metazoa; phylum Arthropoda; class Insecta; order Mantodea; family Mantidae; genus Deroplatys; species Deroplatys truncata. The sequence goes on along the minus strand of CM060975.1, from coordinate 51,679,296 downwards.
GAAACAACTGAATGTCGACATGACTTCAAAAGATTGACAAAGAATTGAACATTCAAACTATTAATAACGTATATATCAGGAATGGCTGATAAAACAGTTTTTTAGTCTGGAATTACGATATAATTAACTTCATGTATCTTTTCCGCTATTTATACAATTACAAAGAGTTACTTAAAGCTCTCAGGACACTATAAAGAACAAAATTAACACACTGAGAAAACACTGTGCAAAAGCACTGTTGAACTACCACAAATACCACGGTTTTTAACGATTTCTCGTCAATGCAGCTGAGCGACTTCCACGTTGTCATATTCAGGCTCCCTATTCATAGAGAAAATCTCAGTTGAGAAGAAATAATAGCAGTTTAAGTAACGCCAATATAACCTTGTTTATTCTCATAAAACACAAGAAAGACAAAACAAAATAAACGCCAAAATTAACATTCAAAGAAGAAGAAAATAATAAATTACTAAATACAATAAGTACATATCCCAACTTCGGAGTATAACTGCGTAATGTATTTATATTAACTTCGACTTATTACTTTGTCCTGCGCCGTGGGTTAGAGCGTGAAGCTCTGGTTCCCCGCCACGGCTACCCATTGCGGTTGCGGATTTTAAATCCCGGGTACAGGACCAGTATCCACTCAGCATTTTAAGGAAATTCAGGAGCTACGATAGGCAGCGATCCTGGCCACGAAAGACAACATTCCGGCTGGGGGATGCGTGCTGTTGACCACCTCCCTGTATCGGTCGGATGACGGTCCACGTCTGCCGTGCGTACGTGAAAGTGACGCCGGCAGTCGGGTTGGTAGGCCCGGGCCCTCAATGGGCTGTAGCGCCACGGGATTATTATTTGTTACTCTTATGTTAGCAATGGCGGAAGCGTCGTGGCCGAGTGGTTAGACCGCTAGCTCCTGGGCGGATTCTCCGGCTTGGGCCGCCATTTATTCTACCAACTGCTTCCTCATCACTTTTCCTTTCATCCATTTCACCGTTTCATATCATCTGTTTCCTCGCTCCCATACTAGGCTCCTGGCTGATCACCCATCCTGGTTTTTCTATTCGATTAAAATAGTCTTGTCTGCTCCCAGAAGGGCATCTGACCCCAGGCATTGGCTAGCAAGTCCTGGAGGGCGTAAGTCCTCCTTACGGGGAGGGTAAACAGAGAAAGAAGAAGAGGATGTTAGCAATGTTTGAGTACCATGGAGACTTTTGTAGTCAATACGATTATAATGAACCTTTTGTGTTATTTTATATCACTACACAGTATATAATCATATGAAGATAAATAATAAGTGGTATTTAGACTAGTTTGATGATGTCGCTGTTATCGCAGTCTAATATAATAACAGTTAATTTTGTCGCGGTATCGTTCGTGTTATCTTATTTGATGAGCGCCTGTTACTGTATTACTAGTTTGAATTTTGGGTTCTTTGTCCTCCGGCTAACTATTATTACTCAGTCGAGCAAATCTCTTGAACAGGATGTGTAAACGGAAAGGAGTTGTTACTAAAAGATAACACTGATAAAAGAATTTGTTTCTACACTTTTATTGCCGTCACACTTCTTTAATTTCTCATATTTACTCTTGATACACGCCCGACTGAAACTGTTATATTTTCAAATGTAACTATAATCACTTATTTGCCGCACATTATTAATTCGCGTATTTCACATTTTTTTAACTAACTTTACGACGCGAGAGATTCTGTAGAATTGCGCGACGTGTAACCCGTGGATGATTCTATTAAACTGCGCGACGTTTGCCTTGTGAATTATTCTGTAGAACTGCGCGTTACAGGTCTCTGGCTCGGAATTTATACTCCCTCTGCCGATATGCCTAAAGATTATAATCGAGCGCTATTGGTTAATAAAACGCGCCAACATTAGCGTCTATTTTTATATCCAATCAAAATTACGAACACATATGCTCTAAGGAAGATATTCCCTCCATTTCTAAAGAAAAGCGCGCTACTCTGACGTCATTTGTTTGTCTCTTCTAATTAATAAACAACTCAACCCCTCGTTTCATTGTTACCCGCTCCTATTGTCAGTTTCAGTGAGGTCGTGTAAACTTATTTCCTAACAATGTTTATAATTAACAAACATCTCAAATCATTGTCATACAATAATGCTAATTTACACTACAATCACTCTGGCATTCACAGTGTTGTGATATAAAATACTGCGTCAATTTCCAACCTTTACCACAAGCATAGCCACAGGTGGTATAGCTGTTCTAATTATTTTTTTGACTGCGTTATTACTCCACTGTCAATATCGGAGAGTAGATCAACGAATAATATGTGAACACGCTGTTGTTCTGTTATTTTGTGAGGCCCTGAAACTCTTATTCTTATGTTGGCAATGTTCGACCTATTATCGTTGAGAAAGTTACAGATCATCTTGTAAGATTTTGTAGGCATAACATAACTTTAAATAATTAATCGTGTGAAATGTGGCGGAATTTCAAATTCTAAGCCGTGCAGTAATTTTTGCCTAGTGCCAAAGGTTACCTATGCCAAGTTTGGTCGAAATCATCACAACGGTGTAAAAGCCTACAACCTGCAGGCTACAAGGAACACACATACACACATTTTATAAATTAAGATACTTCTTAACAGCCTTGAAAGCTTACAACGTACTGAAGATGCTCTGATATCTCCAGCCTAAAAATGCGAACAACGACGTAAACAAAACAACTAGTGAATAACTTTATCCTTATACGGATAAGATCCATATTAAAACCTTTGTAGTGCTAGGATCTGATGGTACTCTTGCCAGGCATTTTGAGTAACGCTTTACAAACGTGCCGAACTATAAAGGAAACTAGATGACGAAATTCTGCGAGAAAGAGGCGGTTACGAATGAATGAATTCTTGGATGCCGCTGGTTTTAATAAATGACTGAGCAATCCTTATCTGCAGAGGCAATCAGAATTCTCGCTACTTGGCCGTCCCACTCCAAGAGGTGTCCAAAAGTTACGTAACTGTGTATAGTGGTCAGTTACAGGCTAACGTTTTGGGAACAGTTTTAGGTGCCGAGCGATGGGTTTGATTCCCGCTGGATTGGTCATCTTGGTCTTCATTATTTTTTTTTTGTTTTTGTTTTCTCAGATCTATAGGCTAATTTTCATGTGGATCATTAGAATTTTGATCATTTATCTTGTACGGCCAGATGGTCGGGGGTGTATGGTGCATGCGGTGGATGTGCTTTAAGGAGAGAATTGTTTCTTCCATGGCACAGAACTTTCTACCGGAACCGTCCGTGAGATACTCAATCTGGAAACGTTAGGCACCTCGTTGTGCTGCTGTCATTAGTTCTGGCCGCCCTTTGTGCATCGTGTGCTCTCACCTCAGAGGCTTACTAAGCACTATAGGCCTAAACCTTAGCCGCAATGCTGAAATCACCTCCGCTTCCAAGCTCTAATAGTTTTAGGTCATGATCCGGCTAAGGATCCGAGACAACTTAAGTGTGAAGTGAAGCTCACTGCGTATCAAGTGGGGTGGAGTGAGGTGGCACATTGGGGTGTTGTTTACCTGTGAGGCCGTGTACAATCCGCTTCGTGGCTAAAGGTGCGATACACTGCTGTTTCCCACTCCGATGTGTGTGTCCTACTTCATTTTCCATCACTAGACTGTACTGTTTACAGTAGGAGCTAAGGCAGCACATTGGCGTCTTTGTTTGCAATGACAGTGTTGTGTTTACGGAACTTTATAGTAAGGTTGCACATACTTGTGCTAACTTGTCCCGGATCCTTAGCCTGGTCATGATTGTCAATAAGCATTATAGATAGCCATTTAATGATATCCTTGGCGTTCAACGCACTTTGTTCTTAGTCCCGGAACGGAAATTTGAAAATTCTTAAAAAAATCTGATGTGTTACACTCACATGACTTTCTCTACTCTTGTACAATTATTTTTACAAGCGCTTATTCTCCATATGCTTCATGTTAATCGAGATGTTAATCTTACTGCTAATTTTCTTGTAGGTGCAAGGGGAATATGGTAGGTTTTAAGCGATACTTAAATCTTTTAAGAGCTGGTTGCTATGTGGTGCATTCCATTCTCTTTGTATGCCAGGACATAAAAAAAGCTGATGTGTTACACTCACATGACTTTCTCTACTCTTGTACAAACTATTTTTACAAATGCCTATTCTCCATATGCTTCATGTTAATCGAGATATGGAGATGTCAAATCTTATTGGTAATTTTCTTGTAGATGCAAGGGAAATATGGTGGCTTTTAAGCGATAGTCAAATATTTTAACGCTGGTTGCTATGTGGAGTATTCCATTCTCTTTGTATTGCCAGGACAAAAAAAATGAATAACGAATTCCCATTTGAGAAAAAGTATAAGTATTGGAAAATTTAAGGGAATAACAAGCAATATCTCGAAAATGGTTCACTCAGCAAAAGAAATGTATATGACATAAATTGTGTATTTTAACGCGATCTACATTCTTTGTGTAGTAACATTTTGTCTATCTCTTATGGTTTACCAGTTATGCAAAAGTCGTTCACAATGAAGAGTACTTTTGGAGACATTCCCAGAAAATTCGAGATATATATTTCATTTCTCATGACATTATCTTAAACATATGATATTTTCATAAAATCGTTAGAGCCATTTTTGAGAAAATTAAAATTTTCGAAAAATCTTCCATGTAAAGAGTAGTCTGGGGTGGGGGGATTTTCTTGAAAACCTTCGTGTCGCATCTCTGGAAGATACTGAACCTAAATACCAAGTTTGGTGCTTATCCGACTGTTCGTTTTTGAGTTATGCTGTTCACAGACACACAGACACACAGACACACACACGCAGACACACACACGGACATGTTTCCAAAAATGCTTTTTTTGGATTCAGGAGGTCTCAAAACATGTATTTCCGGCGAAATCTCGGTATCGAATTTTTGGGTGGAATGCAATACTTCCCCTACTTACTATACGTAGTAGAGAAAGTAATGAATAACGAATTCCCATTTGAGAAAATAAGTATTGAAAAATGTAAGGGAATAACAAGCAATATCTCGAAAATAGTTCACTCAACAACAAAAATATATATGACATAAATTATGTATTTTAACGCGATCTACATTTTTTGTGGAATAAAATTTTGTCTATCTCGTATGGTTTACCAGTTATGCAAAAGTCGTTCACAATGAAGAATACTTTTGGAGACATTCCCAGAAAATTCAAGATATACGTTTCATTTGCCATGAAAATATCTTAAACATATGATATTTTAATCAAAATCGTTAGAGCCCTTTTTGAGAAAATAAAAATTTTCGAAAAATGTTACATGTAAAGGGTAATCTGGGGTGGGGAGATTTGCTTGAAAACCTTCGTGTCGCATGTCTGGAAGATACTGAATCTAAATACCAAGTTTGGTGTTTATCCGACTGTTCCTTTCTGAGTTATGCTGCTCACAGACACACACACGGACATGTTTCCAAAAATGCTTTTTTTGGATTCAGGGGGTCTCAAAACATATATTTTCGGTGAAATCTCGTTATAGAATTTTTGGGTGGAATACAATATTTTCCCTACTTACTATACGCAGTAGAGAAAGTAAAAATATTCATATTGTGTAAATTTATGAGGAAAAATTTAAGTCTCATTTATCTTCTATTAGGATAAACTATTAGGATAAAAACAATTTCATCTCTAAAATTTACTAATACACTAATAATTATAAACTATTAATATTTTCAGTACATAACTGCATCTTTTGGAGCAATTTTTCAAAACCATAAAAACTTAAGATATACATTGAACCGTGATTGTTGTATTAAAATTTTACATGAAACAAAACTGCAGTTTTGGATTTTAGAAATGTCATAGATGGGTATCCTTATACGATGACTAATGCTAATAATAGAAATATAATACGAGTTTTATTACCTGTTCAAAGTCCGACTGCTGTACAACGAATGCAATAGGTTTTTCAGATATATTCATAGTCCAAACCATAGTCTGTCCTCCCACCAAGCTTTCAGATTCTGTGCTGTTGTAACGTGATCAGCAGACAGAATGTTCTCGATGGGCTTCTTTCTTTTGGAAAAACAATGGGTCACAGTCCCCGGTTCTCAGAAGTGCCAACTTAACCGTTAACTTATATTTCCTTTAACGATTAAGATCAAAGATTTTTTTGTATTCAAGATGACAGATGTTAAAAATTGCCAGCATCATTTCCAATGGAATATTACTTGATGTTATTGTCATCTTTCTTGCTACGTCATATGCATAATTTGTTTAGGACAAGACGTGTTTCCTGTGGTCGATTGTTAGTAAACTTCAAGAAGATAATAGTAGGAGAAAGCTGAGAATATCCGAAAACAACATAATGTTCGCTAGAAGTTATTTTTGCTTTCTCCACCACGTACCTAATAGGTAAAGAAGGTATTGTAGTCCACCCAAAAATTCGAATTCGAGATTTCACCAGAAATACAGGTTTTGGGACCGCCTGGACCAAACAATTATTCTACAAAAAGGCCCATGTATGTATGTTAATAGCATAACTCTCAAACATACACAAATTCCAAAATTGATATTTAAGTTCAATATCTTCCAAAGATGTGACATGGAGATTTTTCAAGAAACTCCAACCAACCCATATTACCCTTACATAGAAAATGTTTCGTTATGTTTTATTTTCTCAAAAATGACTAATTATTTTGATTAAAATATAATATGTTATGGCAAATAAAATGTGTATCTTGAATTCATTGAGTATATCTTGAATATTGTGGCGTATTAGTAGGTATTGTCATGCCAGACACATTATTGCGTCGCATTGGCGACAGCATTGTTGGGGTAATTTAGTATTTCTTTCGGCTTAAGTTTGAATTTCCGTCTGGCATGACACTCTACGCTTTTGGCTGGCGAGCCTAGCCAGAGTTGGAGACAGATGGGGGATTGATGCTAGCGTTACTTTCAGCGTCAGTCTGAGATTGGTGTGTAAGGTGTAGATTACGTCTGTGTGAGGCATCTTCCCTCAATCCTTTGTTCCTTTGTATATGTAATGTAGGGCCACAAAGTACTTTATTAATAAACCACAGGTAATGTAATTGGTGTTAAATTTGTGTAATTTGTTACAAAACCCCACGCCTGCATCGGAATGTGAACATTATGGTCCTGTGCTACGTTTCCCCATGTGCACGTTGGGGTGATTAAAATGTAGTATTTCTCTGGAAACCTTTTAGTCCTCACCCCAGCAGGTAACAATATTTTATTATTCATATAAATTTCTGAAGCATCTGGTATTCAAAAGAGCAATTTTTGATAAAATAAAAAAATTGAACATTTTTCAATGTAAAGGGTGGCTTGGGGCGGGGGGAAGTTTCTGAAAAATTTTCGTAACCTTAGAAGATGCTAAACTTAGATACCAATATTTAACAGTACTTTTGTTTTTGAGTTTAGTTGTTTATAGACAGAGACACACACATTTTGATCTGATTTTATTGTATAAAGATGGAGGTGGGTTAATTCTCCCCTTTACACTCAAACCTTTTAAGCTTATTGTATTATTCTCCTATCTTTATAGTTTTAGTTATACCGACCTGTTGCTTTGACATGGAGCAGAAGAGTTTTAACTAAATTCTTTATAAAATGCCTTCCTCTGGGTTTACAATACCCAGTAGGTACACATAGAAAATGCAATGGCATACGAACCAAAATGCCAAACTACACCAAGTACGGCAGAACTCAATGACAGCATATTCATACACGAACCACCTAGTTGCCCTAGCCAGATTGAGAATTGTACACAGCAGCCTTACTTATTAATTCCTGCTCTCCAAGAAACCTGCTCCAAAATGCGACGGCTGTAATACTGACCTAACCAGGGGTGGCTGGTGACTCTGAACTTTGGTGGTTCACAACATTATCCTTGCAATTTGAAATGTTTTAAGTAATAAATACGGAATAAGTTTCTCACTATAGGCTGATTAATTTACGCAAATAAACAATAAATTGGAATTCACAATATATAACATGCACATTTCATGAAGATGCTACAGATCATTCACGCCATGCTTTGTCCATGTATCTTCACCACCAAACAAAAAGCAAGGAAAGCAAAACAGGGCGTTTTTAATATCACAACCACTTATCCAATCATATTTTTCATATACATCGCTGTTAAAATTCCTGTTAAAACTTCTTGTTTTTGTTTGAAGTACCTGAGTGATTTTTAGGTATGGTGTAGACCTGCCAATGCGTTTAATTTCATTCTTTTCCTCCAAGTTTAGCGTTGAAAACGGTTGCATTAAAAGAGACTGAATGGAATTCATTGTTTCTCCTTATAGCAACGTTTACCTGTATTTAGCTAAATAAACCACTTTGATTCATAAATTAAAACCCGATACACACAACACGGCACAAACCACGTGGCATACAGACAACGTAATTATCAGAGATGTTGTTCAATAGATAGAAGACCGGACGTGAGGTAAACTTTTACTGTGAATTCAATAGATGGCTCTGTGTATGGGACGAAACGAAAAATATTGCTCCTGTTGATCATCCTATTCTATGCTCTCTGACTACGAGGTTAATCAACAACATGCAGCTTATGCCCCTCACTTCCCCCTCGCCCTTAACCCTCTGCGCTCCCGTGGTTCGTCATTCCCTATACCTCACCTTTATACCAATGTGGGTTGCAGCCAGGAGTGCACTACTTGGCACCTGCAAACAATACAACGCTTGCCAAAGTCCACTCCACAAGATCATGTCAGAATGATAACCGAAATGTATGAATTGTGTACGTTATTTACATTAAAGGGAGAGCCAGGACTTTGGTTGTAGCGCAAACGTGCTACCATATTAAGAAGCCGCCCCTGGACCTAACCATCAACCACATCATCATTGAATGCCCAAAATATAACTGGAGGAAGGTGTACAAGACCCCAACAGGGCTTTTAAAAGTCCTCAATGGTGGAACTAATGTAAGAATATGGCACAATTTTTAGAAAAACATATCTGTTTTGGAACAATTATAAAATTGAATCATTATATTTCCTAACCAAGATAACTTATCTCAGCATTATGTCGACATTATACTACAGAAGAATGTAATTGTATTCAACTTCTACCATACATAACCTTGATAAATGTAAGCACACATTCAAGTTGTATTAATACTGTATTTCCTGCTGTAAATGTTTAATATTCGATTTTATTGTTGTATAATGTAAGCATTATAATGATTTACTGTATCACATGCCTCGCAGTCAAACCGACTTAAATAAGGTATTAATAAAAACAATCTGATGAGTTATACTCACATGACTTCTCTACTCTTGTACAAATTTACAGAAAGTATCGCATTGCTAATTTTCTTATAGGTGCAAGGGGAATATGGTAGGTTTTTAGCGATAGTCAAATCTTTTAAGAGCTGGTTGCTATGTGCAGTATTCCATTCTCTTTGCATGTCCAGGACATAAAAAAATCTGATGTGTTACACGCACATGACTTTCTCTACTCTTGCACAAATGATTTTTACAAACGCTTATTCTCCATATGCTTCATGCTAATCGAGATATCGAGATGTCAATCTTATTGCCAATTTTCTTGTAGCTGCAAGGGGAATATGGTAGGTTTAAAGCAATAGTCAAATCTTTTAAGCGCTCTTTGCATGTCCAGGACATAAAAAAGTCTGATGTGTTACACTCACATGACTGTTTCTACTCTTGTACAAACTATTTTTACAAACGCTTATTCCCCATATGCTTCATGTTAACCGAGATGTTAATCTTATTGCTAATTTTCTTGTAGGTGCAAGGGAAATTGGTAGGCTTTAAGCTATAGTCAAATATTTTAAGAGCTGGTTGCTATGTGGAGTATTCCATTCTCTTTGCATTACCAATATAAAAAAAATCTGATGTGTTACACTCACATGACTTTCTCTACTCTTGTACAAACTATTTTTACAAACACTTATTCTCCATATGTTTCATGTTAATCGAGATGTCAATCTTATTGCTAATTTTCTTGTAGGTGCAAGGGGAATTGGTAGGCTTTAAGTAATATTCAAATCTTTTAAGAGCTGGTTGCTGTGTGGCGCATTCCATTCTCTTTGTATGTCCAGGACATAAAAAAAATCTAATGTGTTACACTCACATGACTTTCTCTACTCTTGTACAAACTATTTTTACAAATGCTTATTCTCCATATGCTTCATGTTAATCGAGATGTTAATCTTATTGCTAATTTTCTTGTAGATGCAAGGGGAATATGGTAGGTTTTAAGCGATAGTCAAGTATTTTAAGCGCTGGTTGCTATGTGGCGCATTCCATTCTCTTTGCATGTCCAGGACATAAAAAGAATGAATAACTAATTTGAGAAAAAGTATAAGTATTGGAAAATTTAAGGGAATAACAAGCAATATCTCCAAAACGGTTCACTCAACACAAGAAATGTATATGACATAAATTGTGTATTTTAACGCGATCTACATTTTTCGTGTAGTAAAGTTTTGTCTATCTCTTATGGTTTACCAGTTATGCAAAAGTTGTTCACAATGAAGAATACTTTTGGAGAAATTCCCAGAAAATTCAAGATATGCATTTTATTTGCCATGAAAATAGCTTAAATATATGATATTTTAATCAAAATCGTTAGAGCCATTTTTGAGAAAATTTTCGAAAAATGTTCCAAGTAAAGGGTAATCTTGGGTGGGAGAATTTTCTTGAAAACCTTCGTGTCGCATCTCTGGAAGATTATGAACCTAAATACCAAGTTTGGTGTTTATCCGACTGTTCGTTTCTGAGTTATGCTGTTCACAGGCAGACTAACACAACACACAGACACACACGGACATGTTTCCAAAAATGCTTTTTTTAAGATTCAGGGGGTCTCAAAACACATATTTCCGGTGAAATCTCGGTATCGAATTTTTGGGTGGAATACAATGCTTCACCTACTTACTATACATAGTAGAGAAAGTAAAAATACCCATTAGGATGTATCTTTTCCTACCCAAGGCTTTACATTTAGAGATTATGCGAGAAGCAGTTTTGTCTTCTTCGTTGCATAGCCTAGATACTGGTTCTTGTTTAAAGATTCTTATTGCACGTACGTGTTTCCTTAAACTATAATGTACCGTTTATAGCCCGGTTGTTACGTTTATATGAGATACACTATGTGATCAAAAGTATCCGGACACCCCCACAAACATACGTTTTTCATTTTAGGTACTTTGTGCTGCCACCTACTGCCTGGTACTCATTATCCGCGACCTCAGTAGTCATTAGACATCGTGAAACAGCAGAATGGGACGCTCCGTGGAACTCACGTGGTCAGGCGATTGGGTGTCACTTGTGTCAGAAGTCTGTGCGCGAGATTTCCACACTCCTACACATCCAGTATTGGATCGAATATTCATTGTAACACTTGATACAATTCCATAAATATATGAACACAGGATAAAGTGTTTATCTATAATTACAACTAAAGTGCAAAACCTAAATATACAAGCTAATAAGTCTAACATCGCGGCTTCCTTACACAAACCCCAGGGCTATCTGTATAATGAATCCCTCCCCAATATTTACACTCCACTATTTAACTATTTTATCAATTTATATCTCAATTCTTTTATCTTTCTAATCCATTTCTTCCTTACTTTTCCTTACTATTCCCTGTACTAATTTTATCCCTGTTTAACCCCCCCATACCATTTAATATTTTAAGTGATATAATTTCTTTCTGTAATTTGTCCACATTTAATTTCCCATATACCCTCCCACCATCTCTTCACCCCATCACATTCTAATAAACAGTGAAATATTCCTTCTAGCTCCCCACACATAATGATCCTTATAGCATCCATGCAAATCCTTCCCTCCCAAATTTATTACAACTATTCACACATTTCTGACTCTCCCAATTCTTTTTAATTATTCTATATAATTTTAAAGAACTCTTATCTCTAAACCTAGCCCAAATCTCTTACCTATACATATCTTCAATTCTTTGCCTAACTTCCTTCAAGAACCCTACTCTACTTTGATCTCCAAATTTCCATGGCTCCCCCATCTCAAGCAGCCGTTACTTCTCATTACTTCCATTTGGAATTTCATACACTCTTTTAAAAGATTACGATGGTCCAATAAATTATTCAGCACAAGGGTATGTGCTTTTTCGTTACCGAAGATTCCCGTATGTCCAGGCACCCACCAGAAGCAACCTTGTTTATTGCCAGCTGTACAAGGCAGACTAACTTGGATGTTATCTGGTAGTTTGCAATTGTTTTAAGTGCTGTCTGAGAGAATCCAAGTGTTGCTGCCTTGACACACACATACATGGAACTTTTTCTAAAACTTGTTGGGATTCAGAGGACTCTCAAAACATGTATTTCCGGTGACATTTCTATATAAAATCTTTTGGTGGAATGCAATAGTTCCTCTGCCTACAATAAGTAGGTGTTACAGAAAGTAAAACTAGAATCTCGTTTACTTTTATGCCTCGTTTTAAATTACAGAATTAATTGCGATAAAAGACGTTATTAATTAAGACAGGCCACTAGTAGACCTTTCCCACAGGGGCAGGTTATGAAGGCCGGGAATACCGCGTTGTAAATTAAGCAGCTTATATCCGCATGAATGGGCAAAGCTCTAAGGACTTAAGCATGTTAAACGCTAAGACGACAGGTGCAGATGCCAGGTCTGTATTCCCAATGTCACTTTCCTGTCGTATATAAGCGGAGGGGGGAGGGCAGACTTTATCGGCAGACAGCTTTTGGTCCTCCACGGTCCAGTTAGAGAAGCCATAAGAAATCAAACCACAATAATTAAAGGGAGGGGAAGTTGATCTCGGCGTCCTTCACACGCATACCTTGGGGACCAAAACTCTTCTTTATAAACGTTGTGTTACAGTTAAATAAATGTCCGTAACATAGCAACGGCGTCTGCCTGGGACAGACCTTCATTATCTTCTGTATCTTTCTCTACATCACTGAAGCGCTGTTTGAATCGTCTGTCTCTCCTCCTCTCCCTCTCTCTGACCTGTCACCTCCCTCTCTCCCCATTTCTCTCTGTACGACTTAAAGTGGCGCCAAACATTCTAGCCGCCAAATTAACGAAGAGAAGATTCTCATTTTTACGCTACAGTAAGAAAACAAATGACCCAGTGAGATGGCTAGGACAGGGTTACCAACTTTTAAATGTAAATACGTCATAGCAGCCATTGAGAATTATAGATTTACGCTCAAAATTATCGTACACCTAAGTAAATTTAATAATACTAAAATAAAGCTGACGATAATAATGTTCATTTTTATAGTAGTAGCAATATCGATTACTACAGCCAGGATTAGCACACCTGTTTCTCCACCTGCTCATCCACAAACTCTGAGCTGTTGCAACAGCACACAAATCTCTCTCTCTCTCTCTCTCTCTCTCTCTCTCTCTCTCTCTCTCTCTCTCTTGAGGCAATATTTTATATCATAACATGCTGTAAATGCCAGAGTGATTGTAGTGTAAATTAATATTATTGTATGTACAGGATATTAGATGTTTGTTAGCCATAAGTATTGTTAGGAAATAAGTTTATACGGCCTCACTGAAACTGACAATAGAAGTGGGTAACAATAAACCGAGGGGGTGAGTTGTTTATCATTAAGAAGAGATAAACAAATGACGTCAGGGTAGCGTGCCTTTTTTATTAGACATGGAGGAAATATCTTCCCTAGAGCATATGTGTTAGTAAAGTGGACGCAATTTGGTAACCAATAGCAGCTACGAGTATATTATGTTTAGGCAATTCGAGGTGAAGGAGTATATATTCTCGAGCCATAAGCAAGTGCCGCACAGTTCTGAAGAATCTCTCACGAGGTGCACGTCGCAGAGTTAGTTATAAAAATGTAAAGTACGCGAAGTAATTGGTGTGCGGCAACTAAAACGACTGTAGCTACACTCGGAAATATCACAGTTTCAGTCAGGCGTGTATAAAGATTAAATATGTCAATTATTAATTAAGCGTGACGGCAATAAAAGTGTAGATTCAGATTTTTTATCAGTGTTATCTTTTAACAAAAACTCCTTTCCGTTTACACGCCCTGCTTAGAGACACGTGCTCGACTGAGTTATAATAGCTAGCCGGAGGACAAAGAACCCAAATTAAAAAAATAATTAAACAATAAGCGCCCAACAAATAAGATAACACAAGCCATTGAGAACTGCGACACTCTCTGTCTGTATTTTACGTCGCTTTAACCACGTGGTCATAGGCGTCGGATTTGTTTGAAAGTAACTCGTGGCAAGGTATGTGGCGGACAGTTAACCTCTAGTTCTCATCCCTATACCATATCATCTTGCCTTGCCGAGTGTCCACAGAGTCCTTAGTGCCAGAAAGCTCTTCCAAAGGACTTCGTCCTTAGCATGGCTTCCTTCAGAAGGGAAGTAAAGCCGGTGGTCCAGTGTCGTAGAGTTACGGCACGTAAAAGAACCTCAAGCCTGATAAAGTGGCCTCTGAGCAAAATTAGCGGTCTTTCACGCTCAATATAGAATCTATTTTCATTTTTATATTGTTTTAGACCTAAGGTGGTATTAAATATCCAATTCGATATTTACATTGGTGACTACCGAGCGGGATGGCTCAGGCGGTTACGTCTGTGGCCAGCATTTGGTTGGTCCCGGGATCGATCCCCGGCGACGCCCCACTCTGGCTCACGGGTTTTTCGTGGTTGTGTTTGGGTCGCCAGGCGAATGCTGAGGTGGTTCATCTTCTACCACGACCATCCTTCCTCTCATTTTCTTGTCATCTGTTTCAGGAATGAGGAGCAGGCGACGGTGTTCGGTGGGTTGCGGCTGGGCGGTGGCTTGCGCTCTGTAAAGGTTTTCTTTCCCTGACGTCGCTGCGGTACCGCTCAGTTAGGTCTCTCCTCAGCGTGGGGTTCCGCTCCGGGGGAACCTGGAGGTGGGTAGCTTGTGGGTAGGGACCGTGCGGCATAGGATACGTTCTATCTGGAAACGTTGGGGACCCCGTCCATGCTTAAGCCCTTCAGAATCCGGATGTGGTCGCCCTTTGGGTCTCTCCTCTCATACTTCCCTTCCAGGGGTCACGTTGAAAACACAATGGGCCGACTGGCCTGCGTGAGGAACGATTGCAGTCCAAAATTCGATCCTGAGATTTCAGCAGAAATACACATTTAGAGTCCCACTGAATAAAAAATTAAAATCTGATGTGTTGCACTCACATGACTTTCTTTACTCTTGTAAAAAGTCTTTTTAGAAATGTTTATTGTTCATCTAACCGAGATAAACATTTGCAAAACCTTGCTTCTAATTTTCTTATAGGTGCAAGGGGAATATGGTAGACTTGAAGCGATAATAAAATCTTTTAAGAGCTGGAGCATTCCATTCTCTTTGCATGTCCAGGACTTAAAAAAATGAACAACGAATTCCCATTTGAGAAAAATATTTGTAGGCAAATTTAAAACAAGTAACAAAGAATATCTCGGAAATAGTTTGCTCCACAAAAAAGGTACATGACATAAATTACGTGTCTTAAGGATATCTACATTTTTTGTGTAATAAAATTTTGTCTATCTCTTACGGTTTACCAGTTATGCAAAACACAATGAAGAGAACTTTTGGGGACATTTCCAGAAAATTCAACATTTGCCATAAAAATATCTTAAACATATGATGTTTCAATCAAAATCGTTAGAGCCATTTTTGAGAAAATTAAAATTTTCGAAAAACGTTTCATGTAAAGGATAGTGTGAGGTGGGGTGATTTTCTTGAAAATCTTTGTGACGCATCTTTACAAGGTACTGAATCTAAATACCAAGTTTGGTATTTATCCGACTTTTCATTTTTGAGTAATGCTGTTGACAGACACGCACACACACACACGGACCTTTTTCTAAAACTACATGTTTTGGAATTAGGGGGCCTCAAAACATGTATTTCCGGTGAAATCTCGATATCGACTTTTTTGATGGAATGCAATACTTCCCCTGCTTACTACGTAGCAGAGAAAGTGATAATCTACTTATACTTTTTCAAGTGGTAAGCAGCTATTTTCGTTTGTTGTGGTCATGCAAAGAGAACAGAATTTCATCACTACCCGCCTTTAATAGGTTTTGAATATCGTTTCAGCCTACTGTATCCTTCTTGCTCCTACAACGCAATGTATAAGGAAGGTTTATCACCATTAACAATAAGTATAAGCTTTTCTAAGAGTAATTTGTGGTAGAATGAGTAGAGAAAGTCGTGTGAATGCAACACATCAGATTTGTTTTTCTCCAGAATTGCTCCAACGATTTTGATTATGTATATGAGTCACCTCTAATACACCAAGCGGGATGGCTCAGGTGGTAACGTCTGTGGCCCGCATTTGGGAGTCCTGGGTTCGATTCCCGGTGCCTACCCACTTAGACCATAGAGTTTTTCGTGTTTTCCTAAGGTCGTCTAGGCTGGAATGGGTATTTTACCATGCTTTCTCCTTTCCCTCATTTCCTGGCATTTCATATTTCTCCCTTTCACCTTTAGACAATCTGCGGATTCCGTAGTGCGTCTAGTGATGGCCACATGGGATGGTTGCTGCGCTTTGGAAAGATTTCTCCCCGCTAGCGACAGGGCGCGTTGGCCTGTATGTAGGGGCCGCTTCGTCGCCCTATCGCATATGTTGAATTTTCTGTGAATAACCGATAAAGTCCCCTTTATTTGACGTAATTTTGCATAATTAGGAAACTATAAGATATAGACAAAAAATCTGATGTGTTACACTCACATGACTTTCTCTACTCTTGTACGAACTATTTTTACAAACGTTTATTCTCCATATGCTTCATGTTACTCGAGATATCGAGATGTTAATCTTATTGCTAATTTTCTTGTAGATGCAAGGGGAACATGGTAGGTTATAAGCGATAGTCAAATATTTTAAGCGCTGCTTGCTATGTGGCGCATTATATTCCGTTTGCATATCCAGGACATAAAAAATTGAATAACGAATTTGAGAAAAAGTATAAGCATTGGAAAATTTAAGGAAATAACAAGCAATATCTCGAAAATGGTTCAATCAACTAAAAAAATGTATATGACATAAGTTGTGTATTTTAACGCGATCTACATTTTTTGTGTAGTAAACTTTTGTCTATCTCTTACGGTTTACCAGTTCTGCAAAAGTCGTTCACAATAAAGAATACTTTTGGAGACTTTCCCAGGAAATTCAAGATATACATTTTATTTTTCATAAAAATATCTTAAACATATGATATTTTAATCAAAATCGTTAGAGCCATTTTTGAGAAAATTAAAATTTTCGAAAAATCTTCCATGTAAAGGGTACTCTGGGGTGGGGGGATTTTCTTGAAAACCTTCGTGTCGCATCTCTGGAAGATACTGAACCTAAATACCAAGTTTGGTGTTTATCCGACTCTTCGTTTTTGAGTTATGCTGTTCATAGACACACAGACAGACACACAGACACACACACGGACATGTTTCCAAAAATGCTTTTTTTGGATTCAGTGAGTCTCAAAACATGTATTTCCGGTGAAATCTCGGTATCGAATTTTTGGGTGGAATACAATACTTCCCCTACTTACTATACGTAGTAGAGAAAGTAAAAATTCAAGGGAATAACAAGCAATATCCCGAAAATGTTCACTCAACAAAAAAAAAGTATATGACATAAGTTGTGTATTTTAACGCGATCTACATTTTTTGTGTAGAAAAATTTTGTCTATCTCTTATGGTTTACCAGTTATGCAAAGGTCGTCCTCCGTGGACTAGTGGTACCGTGCTAGCCTCTAGTTCCCAAGGTCGCGGGTTCAAACCCGGCGGAGGGCGATGGATTTTTTCGGGCGTAAAAATCGTTAGCACGGCTTCCTTCGGAAGGGAAGTAAAGCCGGTGGTCCCGTGTCGTAGATTTACGGCACGTAAAAGAACCTCAAGCCTGATAAAGAGGCCTCTGAGCAAAATTACAGGTGTTTCACGCCCAATATAGAATGGGACGCTAAGAACCATAGTAGTTAAAGAGCGTCCATAAATAAAACTCAATTTAATTTAATTTAAACCAGTTATGCAAAAGTCGTTCACAATGAAAAATTCTTTTGGAGACATTCCCAGAAAATTCGAGATATACATTTCATTTGCCATGAAAATATCTTAAACATATGATATTTTAATCAAAATCGTTAGAGCCATTTTTGAGAAAATTAAAATTTTCGAAAAATGTTCCATGTAAAGGGTAATCTGGCGTAGGGGGATTTTCTTGAAAACCTTCGTGTCGCATCTCTGGAAGATACTGAACCTAAATACCAAGTTTGGTGTTTATCCGACTGTTCGTTTCTGAGTTATGCTGTTCACAGACATACACACGGACATGTTTCGAAAAATGCTTTTTTTGGATTCAGGGGTCTCAAAACATATATTTCCAGTGAAATCTCGGTATCGAATTTTTGGGTGGGATATAATACTTCTCCTACTTACTATATGTAGTAGAGAAAGTAAAAATACCACAGGATCTCATTAATTGTGTCATCGAATGGACATGTTTCAAAGCTTAGAATTTTCTCCCTGCTCCTATTTTCTTTCTGCAAGAGCTTGTTGCCACGAAAAAGAAAATTTCAATGTTGTTTCCGCATGTTGTAATCTAGCTTTCTTGATTTTATCTATGCTTGAAATCATTTCTTGCATAAACATATCTTGAGTAACGTATCGTGGATAGGAGAATCACTTTTGCAATGAATACTGCAGTATATAATGTATGTCAACTACTCATTGATAGAGAAAATCGAGTGATTTTTAAAGACAATTGATGTGTTACACATATTTAGGACCAACATCAATGATAATATTATATTTCTAAGTTACTAATCTTATCTTCCTGGGTAATACGTGAGATAAAACTGTTAGTTTATTTGCTTGTCTATTGTTCACGCAGAAAAGTAAGATGACGCGTGACGTTTTCACAGCGGGCTGTGAACTGACAGAAACAAAAGCATTTCGCATTCCCTGACACTTTCTCTGCAAGACCTACAATAACATAGCATGCTTTATGTTTTTTGCGTAACTTTGGGAAGTGTTTATGTGAATGTTCAGACGGCACAAGAGCATTGTTTTCATCTCAATTTATGCAACAGGATCAGACTTCCTTGTTTCCACATAGCTCGATAAGAAATGCATCCATTAACATCTACACTGGGTAATAAATGCTTGAGTCTGTGGATATAGCAATACGTTTATTAAAAGGTTTCCTTCCTATATTTACATAATTTGTTATCAATTTCAGCTTCCCCAATTGGAGGCTGCAATAACAAAACATACCGAACAACAAAAGTATAAATATACAATTGAAATTATAAACAATACAAATACGAGGGGCGTCCAATAAGTAAGTTTCCCTATTTTATAAAAAAAAAAATTACACAAGTTGATCACGTTGAATTAATTTTATTTATATTGTACAATCCTTCTGTTACTTTTCTACATAGTCAACATGTGTTTCTAAGTATTTTTGGGGACGAAACACGCGTTTTCCAAAGCCAGTGTTGTACCAGGTCGGGTCCTGTGCTCGCAACCAACTGTTCACTGATTTGACTTCATCATGATAACCTTTGAGTCAGGGGAACACGTGAAAATGACTTGGGAAAAGATCTGGTGAATATGGAGGATGCGAGAAAACTTCCCAGTTGAATCTTCTGAGCTCCGCCTGGGTCAAGATTCAACTTGCTAGTTTTCTCGTATCCTCCGTATTCACCGGAGCTTGCCCCAAGTGATTTTCACATGTTCCTCCAACTCAAAGGTAAGCACTTTTAACACCGATGATGAAGTCAAGTCGGGGAACAGCTGGTTGCGAGCAAAGCACCCGACCTGGTACAACACTGGCTTGGATAAACATGCGTCACGTCCCCAAAAATGCTTGGAATGACATTTTGACTATGTAGAAAAGTAACAGAAAGATTGTACAATGTAAATAAAATTAATTCAACATGATCAATTGTGTGTAATTTTTTTATAATAATAGGGAAACATACTTATTGGACGCCCCTCGTAACTGTTTGCAAAGTTGCAACTTTAAAAACACTATCTGAAAATAATTATAATCTGCAAATATATGTATGGAAACATCTTATCTAAAAGAAACAAATATGTATATGAAGAAACCAGTTTACGTACCATACAAATGGTTAGTTAATATAACCAGCGACTTTTGATAACACAGAGAATTTTCAGTACAACCATCCCACCCAAAACTACACTTCACATGGAAAGATTTTCGTTGTTTTTATATTTTCAAAAACGGCTTAAAGAGTTTTGATTAAAATACTCTAGGGCTGGTCTCGTAGCTCAGTCGGTAGAGCACCTGCGAGGGGTTCCAGGTTCGATTCTGTCTAGGGGGTGAGAGTTTTTCTCTAGCCAAGATCATTTCCTATTCTCCCCCGAGTCTGGAAGTATGAATGTGTGTGTGTGTGTGTGTGTGTGTGTGTGTGTGTGTGTGTGTGTGTGTGTGTGATTAAAAACCCAAAGTGCAAGAAACCCAACGGCAAGAGTTACACGAGTTAACACCATTGCCAATAGGCAATAAGTTCCAAAGGAAAGACCGCCGACAAGACCAGTGTAGTTAAAGGCGGGGTATAAACGG
Source organism: Deroplatys truncata (assembly GCA_030765065.1). Lineage (NCBI taxonomy): Eukaryota > Metazoa > Arthropoda > Insecta > Mantodea > Mantidae > Deroplatys > Deroplatys truncata. The sequence continues at coordinate 51,658,689 of CM060975.1, read as the reverse complement.
AACTATAAAAAATACTCTATGTTTAAGATATTTGCGTGACTAATAAAATATACTCTTCAAATGAATTAGCCTGTTCGTTTTCATTCAGAGTGAATTGTATGTACAACTTTGATGTAGATCTCGTTAAACATTCAATCAAATAAATTTTCCGAACTTGGAATTTTCCAGTGCTCTTATATTTTTACGATATGGAGATTGAACGGAAAATGTGCGTTTTGAGATCTTCTAAGTAAAAACAAAGCCTTCTTGTGTGTGTGTGTTTTAGCAACATGACTCAGAAACTAAAAATCTCCTGAACACCAAACTGGGTACTTAAGATCACCTTGAATCTTATATGAAGATTTTCATAAAATTCCCCCACCAGAAATTACCCTATTTTTTTCGTTATTTTGTCAAAAATTGCTCAAACCATTTTGACTAAAATAACATAACGTTAAGACATCTGTGTGATAAATAAAACTATACCTTGAATTTTCTGTGAACGGCCTGTGAACGCCTCTTCATGCGGAAAGAATATTATAGAATTTTACATAACTGTCAAACCATAATAGGTAGACAGAAACTTAGTACCTATAAAATGCAGATCTCGTTGAACACGCAATTTATATCAAATATATTTGTGTGACATTAGTCACTTCCGAGATATTCGTCACTATTGGTTTGGACTTTCCAATACTTTTACTTCTTTTTCGACGTACAAGATCGCAATTTGTTTGCTTCTCGTGATTTCATGGAAAATACAGAATTTCGTAGCCGGTGTATAGCGACCGCGTTTTTAAACATTTGACTATCGCTTCTTCAGCCTCTCTTATATCTACCTACAGCGAAGTGTGTAATGAAATCGCACCTTTAAATGTTTATCTCGATTAAGATGAAGTAGAAACAAAAATAAATGATAGTAGGTAGAGAGTCCTGGTTTTATTTTTAAAATAGTTCCAGTTCCTCCTCTCTTTCCCTTTTTCTTTCCTTCTTCTTAGTCCAGCAGTGTAATAAAGATATCACAGTACTATTATAAGCAACTTCATAAAAGTAATCGTGTGATTACTTTAGGAAGAATATACTGTGAAACTTCTGAAGAATGGATCAAGAATTAAGCAGGTTTAATACGGGCAGAATAGTTTTCGTTTTTTTATTTTTTACTTTCTCTACTACGTGGTAGGCGCTGTATTGCATTCCACCCAAAACTTCGACACCAAGATTTCACCGGAAATACATGTTTTGAGGTGCCCTGAATCCAAATAAAGCATTTTTGGAAACATGCCCGTGTGTCTGTGAATAACATAACTCAAAAACGAAAAATCGGATAAATACCAAACACGAAGATCTTCAAGAAAATGCCCCACCCCAGACTACCATTTACACGGAACATTTTTCTAAAATTTTGATTTTCTAAAAAACAGCTCTAATGATTCTGATTAAAATATTATATCTTTAAGATATTTTCACAGCGAATGAAATGCATATCTTGAATTTTCTGAGAATGTCACCAAAAGTCCTGTTCATTCTGAATGACTTCTGCAAAACCGTAAAAGATACACAAAATTTTACTGCACAAAAAATGCAGATCTCGTTAAAACACACAATTTATACCACATACCTTTTTTGTGGAAGTGAACTATTTCCGAGATATTCCTTGTTATTTGTTTGAAGTTTCCAATAATTATACTTTTTCTCAAATGGGAATTCGTTATTCGTTTTTTATGTCCTGGACATGCAAAGAGAATGGATTGCACCACATAGCAACCAGCTCTTAAAAGATTTAACTATCGCTTAAAGCCACATTCCCCTTGCATCTACAAGAAAATTAGCAATAATAGAATAAGCGTTTGGAAAAATATTTTGTACAAAAGTAGAGAAATTTATGTGAGTGCAACACATCAGATGTTTTTTTGTATTGAATTAAGCCTTATCTATTAAAATAAGCTTGATTTAAAATTGCTTTCACAACAGCCCTGCAATTAGCCTAAAAACCGTGCATATAAATTTTCAGGTTATGGATCACCTTGAATATTTCAAATTAATTTACATAAACTTTACATAATTGAAAGTACAGGTGTTAATGATCTCCCATTTACTCTTTAAACATTATGACTTGAAACTTTTAAAACATAAAAACCTTTTTGACAATACTTTTAATAGTGCGGACGAGTTTCAGTAAATGTTAATCTCGTTAAATCGTACTTTATTTTATGATTTTCAGTTCATGCTGTTAGTTAGTTACTTAGCCTATTGTAAAATTATCCAGTGGTTAGGTGTAAACACAAATAATTTTGACCACAACCTTGAATATATAATAAAAACTCCTGTACTTACCCTCTTTTGTGGTGGCGAAGGTGTTTTCGGGGTCGACCTGTGAAGAGGAAGAAGAAGGTGTATAAGAAGATGATCCAATAGAGACAGTGGTGCTGCCACCTCTCAGGGGTGTTACTCCAGATCGGGGGGCATCACTTTTGTTTTGGGGTGAAACTATTACAATCACAACCATTCACAAAAACACTTTATCAGCTGGGTGTATTCTCTCATTACGAGGTCACCTCTACGTAAGCGGTAGGCTCCAGTATTCCGTGTTCAGAGCCATGCTAACTACAAGACCCACTCTGTTCATTGATAAATGTACGATACAATTTAAATTATCGCTAAGGATGCGCAGTTTACACCATTAAAATTAATGTAAATCTTCATAAATCCACCTGTTGCCACAAATATGTACTACAGAGGTAATTTCGTAGAAATTCTGAGTTGTTTTCTCACGGGTAGAATTTCGTTTGTTGGTTTTCGGACCACGCGAGAGACAAAACCTTCGCGCACCGCTCTACGCACGCCACTACGCACGAAAGCACGTGCAACTCCCACACGCCTATGCTATGGTATGCACGAGGAAGAAGAAACGTGGGGAAAAAGCACGACTGTGGCGAGATCTGGCGGCTGAAATCTCCGCTCTCGGACTTTCGTAATTATAACGTTATTGTTTTGTTTCCAGCGCCCTCCTCAAGGCTTCTTATAAATTACACCGCCAGCTGAATGAACTGTAGGGATGAGCATGCCCCACAAAAAAAAAGTTCCGCCGCAGTGAATTCAACTGTTTCCTCTCTCCCTCTCCGCTCTCCATACCGACACGTCTGTGTGAGAACTACACTGCGATATGAGCGTGCCTAATTACCCTCCTGTATTTATATACATCCCTAAATCGATTTTCCTTTATTATTTTTACGTTCTATACCACGTATCTAATAGGTATAGAAGATACTGCAAACGCCACAAAACTCAGATAACGAGATTTCACCGGAAACAAATTTTTGGAGGTTCCGGAACCCCAAAAAAGAAATTTTGTAAAAAAAAAAAGTCCGTGTATGTGTGTGTGTGTCTTTGAACAGCATAATTCAAAAACAATAACTCTGATAAATACCAAACTTGATATTTACGAGGGTCGTCCAATAAGTAAGTTTCCCTATTTTATAAAAAGCATTACACACAATTGATCATGTTGAATTAATTGTATTTATATTGTACAATCCTTCTGTTACTTTTCTACATAGTCAACATGTTTTTCCAAGCATTTTTGGGAACGTGATACAAGTTTATCCAAGCCAGTGTTGTACCAAGTCGGGTCCTGCGCTCGCAACTAGCTGTTCACTGATTTGACTTCATCATCGGTGTTAAAAGTGCTTACCTTTGAGTTGGAGGAACATGTGAAAATCGCTTGGGGCAAGCTCAAAGTTAAATCTTGACCCAGGTGGAGCTCAGAAGATTCAACTGGGACGTTACCTCGCATCCTCCATATTCACCAGATCTTTTCCCAAATGATTTTCACATGTTCCGCTGACTCAAAGGTCATCATGGAGGTAAGCACTTTAACACCGTGACAAAGATGAATCAGAAGTGAACAGCTGGTTACGAGCACAGGAGCCGACCTGGTACAACACTGGCTTGGAAAAACTTGTGTCACGTCCCCAAAAATGATTGGAAAAACATGTTAACTATGTAGAAAAGTAACAGAAGGATGTAGGTATAATAAAAATAAAATTAATTCAACATGATCAACTGTGTGTAATGTTTTTTTATAAAATAGGGAAACTTACTTATTGGACGCTCCTCGTACATTCAGTATAGTCTAAAATGTGACCAGAAGATTTTCAGCAAACTCCGCCCCCCGACTACCTTTCATATGGAAAGTTTGGGAACATTTTTAATTTTCTTAAAAATGGCATAACAATTTTGATTAAGATGCTCTATATTTAAGATGTTTAACATGGCAAATAAAATGTATATCTTGAATTTTCTGGAAATAAGCTAGAAGTTTTCTTCATCGGAAGGAATTTGCTATAATTTTATATAGTAATTGGCAAACGTTAAGACGTAAAAAATATACTAAACACTCATGATTTATTTCAAACAACTTTTATCGTGCATTAACCGTTTTTGAGATAGAGCTTATTATTGGCTAAAAGTGCTCTATCCAGTCAGTTGATTCTCGCGATATCATGGAAAGAGTACCTAATCAATTTCAAAGCCAACATTTAGCGACCAGCTTGTATCTGGCTATCAGGTTTCCTGTAACCCGTTGCACCTACAACGAAATGTTTCTAGCAGTTTGTCTCGATTAGCATGAAGTTAATAGAAAAAAATTCTGATGTGTTACACTCACATGACTTACTCTACTCTTGTACAAACTATTTTTACAAACGCTTATTATCCACATGCTTCATGTTAATCGAGATATCGAGATGTTAATCTTATTGGTAATTTTCATGTAGATGCAAGAGGAATATAGTAAGTTTTAAGCGATAGTCAAATATTTTAACGCTGGTTGCTATGTGGCGCATTCCATTCTCTTTGCATGTCCAGGACATAAAAAAATGAATAACGAATTTGAGAAAAAGTATAAGTATTGGAAAATTTAAGGGAATAACAAGCAATATGTCGAAAACGGTTCACTCAACAAAAGAAATTATATGACATAAATTGTGTATTTTAACGCGATCTACATTTTTCGTGCAGTAAAATTTTGTCTATCTCTTATGGTTTACCAGTTATGCAAAAGTCGTTCACAATGAAGAATACTTTTGGAGACATTCCCAGAAAATTCGAGATACACATTTCATTTCTCATGACAATATCTTAAACATATGATATTTTAATCAAAATCGTTAGAGCCATTTTTGAGAAAATTAAAATTTTCGAAAAATGTTCCATGTAAAGGGTAATCTGGGGTTCCAGATATACGACATCTGGAAGATACTGAACCTAAATACCAAGTTTGGTGTTTATCCGACTGTTCGTTTCTGAGTTATGCTGTTCACAGACAGACACACACACACACACACACACACACACACACACACACACATACACACACACACGGACATGTTTCCAAAAATGCTTTTTTGGATTCAGGGGGTCTCAAAACATGTATTTCCGGTGAAATCTCGGTATCGAATTTTTGGGTGGAATACAATACTTCCCCTACTTACTATACGTAGTAGAGAAAGTAATAAACAACAGTGGGTAGAGAAAGTAGTGTTAATGTAACAAATCAGATGTTACCCTGAAACCCGTGCAACACACTACCGACATTACCGGAATATCGTGCATAACTACGATATAACTTCAAATTGTGGACGGAATTCGGAAATACCAGCATGTAAGTAACGAACGGGTAAAGAAAGGCATAATTAAAGTTTTATTAAAAAATTCTTGAATATTTCTGCTTGTCATACTTAAAAGTTTCAAAACAATTGAATTAGAAGATCCAAAAGGTGACATCTCGTGGAACAGTATGTGAACAAATGAATCCGGAATCCCTGAAAAGATGCAAAAGCAACGTGACATGTGCAATGGTGCGGAACATACAGTGCGTTAAAAAAGTCTTGCATATATTCTCTTACAGCTAAATGGAAATGTTTTGCAAGAAATACTCGGGCACGTAAAACAAGTCACTTTTTCACAAAAACAAACAACTCTTAATATCATTGATGTGCAAGTTTTGACATCATCTGGAACAGTTTTATACAACAAATATTCCTATGGTAACCGGATAAATAATTGCATTTCCTGGTGTTATTGATGCAGTTTATTTATAGAAATTAACACAAACCAACAATGTTTTTAAGTGGAAATGAGAGAATTATTTTTACTTTCTCTACTACGTATAGTAAGTAGGGGAAGTATTGTATTCCACCCAAAAATTCGATATTGAGATTTCACCGCAAATACATGTTTTGAGACCCCTGAATCCAAAAAAAGTATTTTTGGAAACATGTCCGTGTGTGTGTCTGTGAACAGCATAACTCAGAAACGAACAGTCGGATAAACACCAAACTTGGTATTTAGGTTCAGTATCTTCCAGAGATGCGACACGAAGGTTTTCAAGAAAATCCCCCCACCCCAGATTACCCTTCACATGGAACATTTTTCGAAAATTTTAATTTTCTTAAAAATGGCTCTAACGATTTTGATTAAAATATCAAATGATTAAGATATTGTCATTAGAAATGAAATGTATATCTCGAATTTTCTGGGAATGTCTCCAAAAGTATTCTTCATTGTGAACGACTTTTGCATAACTGGTAAACCATAAGAGATAGACAAAATTTTACTATACAAAAAATGTAGATCGCGTTAAAATACACAATTTATGTCATATACATTTCTTTCGTTGAGTGAACCGTTTTCAAGATATTGCTTGTTATTCCCTTAAAATTTCCAATATACTTTTTCTCAAATTCGTTATTCATTTTGTTTATGTCCTGGACATGCAAAGAGAATGGAATGCGCCACATAGCAACCAGCGTTAAAATATTTGACTATCGCTTAAAACTTACCATATTCCCCTTGCACCTACAAGAAAGTTAGCAATAAGATTAACATCTCGTTTAACATGAAGCATATGGAAAATAAGCGTTTGTAAAAATACTTTGTACAAGAGTAGAGAAAGTAATGTGAGTGTAACACATCAGATTTTTTTAAAAATCTAACCACAAAGAAATGTGTAAATGTGAATTAAACGTTTATCTGGATTAACAAAGTAACTACATTAATAAGCTTTTGTAAAATTAGTCTGTAGAAGAGTGAATAGGGAAAGTCATGTGAATGTAACAAATAAGTTTTTTTATAAAATGTTTCACAGGAATTTGAAAGATTTTGTTGTCTCCTATTGCACCTTTTCTGCATCTTCCAATTCAATTGATTCCGTGAAGCTTTGACGTGAGTAGTACAGCCGAGGGGTAAAGCACCGCACCGCCCGTAGGCCACCCGGCCCTTTGTTCTTCTATCGTGAGCCCTGGGGGCAGGGCTGAGAGGAGATCCCGAACGGCTTCCATATCCGGATGACGACGTGCATAAGCATGGACAGTTCGATTCGAATGCATCCGACGCCGCCTACAAGTCCTTAACTCCCGGGGCCCCCCGAAGGGGCGACCTCAGGAGAGTACCCGGAGGTGGGCCCTAACTGAGCAGTCCGGAATGACGCCAGGAATAAATCTCTACAAAGCGCACCTGCACCCCCAGCCGCAAAACATTGAATACCCCGCGTTGTCCTACAACCTGAAATAAATGATAATGAAGGAAAATGAGGGACAGGAAAGTCATGGTAGAAGAGGAACGACCCCAACATTCGCCTACCGACCCGGGAAACCGCGAAAAACCCATAGGTCAGAGCGGGTGGTCAACGTAGATCGAACCTGGGACCTCTCGAATGCAAGCTTCAAGGGTTACCTCGGTGAGGTTAGTAATAGTGTAATAGTAATAGGTAAACTCGTGTAACTTACACAGCAGAGTTTATCTGTAAGAACGTCTCCTAGTCCTAGCTCATGCACCCCCAGGGATTTACGTAACTTTGAGAACAGAACGTCAGGTTTGATATACTGCTTCAGATGAAATAACGATTGCACCAAAGCCTTTGATGTTATCTGCTAGTTAACAAATCAACACATCATTAAACGGAAGCTCACGTTTTGTAGTTTTGAAATATTGTATGTAAGATTAGAAAGACAACGCTCTCAGTCAAAATACATAATATTTTTCCAGCACGTTTAGTAAATAAACATATCCTTGACACAAGCCTCACTTTCCCAAGGTGTGGTGGATGAATGTTTGACCTCTAATTTCTGCGACTTCCGCTCAGCGCTCACTGAGTTATGACTGGCAATAGGAAGATAAGTGTAACCTTGGGCACTCCCTCAGGTCGTGCTTCTAATAACACCTGAGGGTCGCGAATTCACATCCCGTCGTGTAACAGGTGAATTTAGCTCCTCTGTGTCTTGAGTTAAACAGGTGTGTACTTCCGCATCTTCACCAACAAATGGTCAACAACTATGGAAATGCCAATTTTAAAACCTGAGATTCCCTCAAATAGAAATGAGAAGGCTAAGGATCCGGGACAATTTAGCAACAATGTATGTGCAACCTTACTATAGCGTTCCGTAAACACAGTACTGTTGATGTAAACAAAAAAATCCGATGTGTTACACTCACATGACTTTATCTACTCTTGTACAAACTATTTTTACAAACTCTTATTCTCCATCTATTTCATATTAATCGAGATAAACATTTGCAGAAACGATCTTTTGACATGCAAAGAGAACATTTTACACATAGTGATCAGTTCTAAAAATATTTGACTATCACTTAAGGCTTACTATGTTCCCCTTGTTTTGTATTTACAAGGGCAATATAGAAATACAGTAACCTTTAAGCATAAACATAACTCTTAATAGCTGGTTGCTAGGTGCAGTACCATTCTCTTTGCCACAGATTAATACTCTTTTCACATCCAAGACATAACGAATTCCCATTTGAGAAAATAAGTATTGAGAAATTTAAGGAAATATCTCGAAAATGGTTCACTCAACAAACAAATGTATATGACATAAATTGTGTATTTTAACGCGATTTACATTTTTTGTGTAGTAAAATTTTGTCTATCTCTTATGCTTTACCAGTTATGCAAAAGTCGTTCACAATGAAGAATACTTTTGGAGACATTCCCAGAAAACTCGAGATACGCATTTCATTTGTCATGAAAATATCTTATACATATGATATTTCAATCAAAATCGTTAGAGCCACTTTTGATAAAAATAAAAATTTCTAAAAATGTTCCATGTAAAGGGTAATCTGGGGTGGGGGGATTTTCTTGAAAACCTTCGTGTCGCATCTCTGGAAGATACTGAACCTAAATACCAAGTTTGGTGTTTATCCGACTGTTCGTTTCTGGGTTATGCTGTTCACAGACAGACACACACACGGACATGTTTCCAAAAATTCTTTTTTTGGATTCAGGGGTCTCAAAACATGTATTTCCGGTGAAATCTCGGTATCGAATTTTTGGGTGGAATACAATACTTCCCCTACTTACTATACGTAGTAGAGAAAGTAAACCCTGAGTGACTTCCTTTAAGAGACCTACACGCAAGCTCTTGAAGCCCTTTGTGCCTCTTGTCTTGATTATCCAATGGTCCGAATAAAACGTACCATGTCCTTAATATCTGTCCTTCTTATATCCTGAGGTTCCAAAAACGACCCTATGGATATATATCTATGTATAGTGATACATTCGCATTCACATAGTACATGCTGTGAGGTCTCAAAATCCCTCACACATTTCCGACGCAAAGAGTCTTGTGTAAGCATCATTATTTATAAATATCTGCGCAAAGTGTTGTGGCCCGTAAGATAGCTTGGAACTCTTCTGAGCTTTAGATCTAGTCAAATTCAGGAGAAACTCGCTCACTTTCCTATCAGGACCCGATATGAAAGCAGGGGCGTACCTAGCGGTAGTTTGCTTACTCCACATTTCAAGATGTGCCCTCGGCGTAAGCTGGGTTATCTCATGTTGGACAGTTCTAGACAATAACCCGCAGAAGGGCTCGGACCCAATAAAATCAAGCCCGGATCCCCTCGTAGCAGGAGTGTCTTCCATCTCATTTCTTCTAATACCAGCATGCCCAGGAACCCAAAGAAGTGTAACCAGAGTCTATCCAACATCTTCTGGCATTGCCACACCATGTGGAAGTAGTTTTGACCGCCCTAAAGGCTTCCAAATCTGCCATGGTATCCGAGCAGATGTATACCTCCGCTCGTCTGCATGGCATAGTAGGACACATACATTAGAATGAGAGGCACAAGTGTATTGTACCTCTAGTCACGAAGCGATCCCACTCACTCTACCCTGTCGTCCTCTGGTGTGATGGTTATCATGCCAGTATCTAGTTCCTGAGGTCGCGGGGAGAGTGATGGATTTTTTTCGGGCGTAAAAATCCTCATGACTTCCTTGGAAGGGAGGTAAAGCCGGTGGCCTCGTGTCGTAGATTTACGGCACGTAAAAGAACTCCAAGCCTGATAAAGAGGCCTCTGAGCAAAATTACCGGTATTTCACACCCAACACAGGATGGGATGCAAAGGACAGCAGCAGTTAAACAACGTCCAAAAATAAAACTCATTTTAATTTAATTTATGCAATACTTCGCCTACTTATTATACGTAGTAGAGAAAGTAATAAGGTTTCGTAAGAATAGTTTGTAGAAGCTAGATAAGAATAAACAATTGTGGGTAGAAAAGACATGTGAATGTAAAAATTATATTTTTTCTCTCCCCAACTTAAAAACTTGTTACCTACCATAAATAAACATTTGAATGCTCTTTCAGCATGGATTTAAGCACTTCATGCTTAATTTAAAATTATTTATAAGCAAAAATATATTATAAATAACGTAAGATGGCTTGCCATTGGTAGAGAAAGTGTGTGAATGTTGAAGAAGATGGTTTATTACGTTATTTGCATCACGCTTTGGGTCTCAATCTGAAGTACGTTGTATTGAAGGAGTTGTATTATAGTTCTTATTTTGGTGAGCCAAACTTGTAGTAGTTGCAACTGCACGTATAGTAAACAGTTTCCGGTAGCCTTCACCCCAAATGTACTCTCGGTTGGCCTTTGCCCCAAGTTTAAAAAAAATATTAACTTTGTAATTAAACTATTTCTTTAAATATTTAATATTTATGTTTGCCTCGGCTGCGTCAGTATTATTGTTAGAGACACGTTTCTCTTAGCAGGGTTGTGATGCAAGAATGTAGGCTTACACAGATTATAATTTTACTTCACTCCTTTTATTCATACCTGATACGATTTAAATAACACTTCGCTGATATAGAGAGCTGTGAGATTCTTTTATGAATTACTTACACTTTTTAACACGTAAACTATTTTTTCGTTTCACACGAATACTTATTAAATCTCTCAAGGATGTGTTCCGCGTCCGGTTAGGAACACTGTTTGCAGGTAACTGAATTCTAAATTTATAAAATTTTCTCCTTTTTAGTTTCTGATTGGCTAATTCTACTCCAATAGAATACCTTCATTTTACTAAAGCTTTTTCTGGTTGTTGATTGGCTATTTTATAAACTATCACTAAAATTACATTATTGCTTCCAAGAATCAGAAGTAGTATTGTTAAGCTCTCAAACTCATTATTGTCTCAAGGTTAGCTCATTGTTACCTCATTGTTAGCAACTTTTAATTTATTATTCTCACAGCTCCTACATTATTAAATTACGTAATACATTCACATAACATTATTAAACATGGATACAATAATATAAGCATATGCAATGACTGTTGTATACATTTTACAAATTATTACATACACATATTGCTTCAAGGCGGGCTATTATTGAATTTATATTTATATAATTAGACTGAAAATCATTTAAGTGTTAAAAATACTGCCTCAATGTATAACAGATATGTTTTTATATTGAAACTCCGGTTCATATTCGGATTCATACTTTGCAGCTTGTGGGTTTAGAAGCTAGCAGTGTCAACTACTGTTTGTGATGTTTCCGTTACCAAGGAATCCTCCAGATAAGCCCGGAGGCTGTGAGCCCAATTCTGCGTAATCATCTCCAGGCGACACGACACAAAAGCGTCTTTGTGCAAACAACTCTCGGTGGATTTCCTCTCGAGTGTAATTGATTTGTCTGAAAACTCGGAAACGCAATTAGGGTGGGTGGAAGTTGCAAGTCACATGTCTGTCCGGCGCCTCCAGGACCACAAGGTCACAACTGTTGCGGAGTGGTCACGACTGGACAGAGAATCCGGGTTGGGCGATCCTTAAACATACCACCTTTGTGTGATTTCTTCCTCTTGTCAACATTAGCTTACAATTCGCTCAAACGTATTGTACGTTTCTTGTTTTAGATAATTGTCAAATAAGGAATTACAAATGTCCAGTTGGCTACTGAATGATTAATGTTGTTTATAACAAAAGTATAAAACTGAGTGGAACAACGGAGCAGCAACGTTATCAGAGCACATTGTCGCCGGTCTGTACAGGGGCTGTGGTTTAGCGGCGAAAAGAGACAGGTTCAAAGAAGCGTAGCGATTAAGGAAAAAGCTTTGCGAGTGCGTAGCGACATTTGCCCAGAGTGACATTTGCCCGGAACGATCCTGATCATCTTGCTACCTGAGTATGTTTTACCTATACAGTTTTGGTGAATCTCTTAGGTTCACCAGGTATACAAACCTACACAGAGTTCATTCAGAATGAAGAGGATTTTACGATTATTAGCAAAAAATTCTTCTTCTCCCTTCTGTGTTTACCCTCCTCATATGTAGGACTTACAAGCGGTTGCCTGGGGTAAGAGGCCTGTCGAAGAGCAGACACTTTGGATCAGACGGAACATCCAGGATGGGTGATCGTCTGATGCCTGGTATGACGGTGTGGAAAGGGATGACATGAAATGATGGTGAAACGGAGAAAAGAAAGATGATGATGGAGCAGTTGGTGGAATGAATGGCGGGGGGGAAGCGGAAAACCCGGAGAAACCTGCCCAGACACCGCTTTGTCCACCACAAATCCCACATGTGGGTCGCAGGATCGAACCCTGGCCACCTTGATGAGAGGTCCAATTACTTTGCCACGGCGCCGCCGCAAAAAAATTAAGATATTTATTTTATTTGTCATGAAAATATTTTATATATAGTAGTTTAATCAAAATCGTTAGAATCATTTTTGAGAAAATAAAACACTGCGAAACTCTTTTCCGCGTTAAGGGTAGTTTGGGGTGGAGGCCTTTCTTGAAAACCTTCGGTCGCATTTCTGGAAGATACTGAACCTAAATACCAAGTTAGGTGTTTATCTGACTTTTCGTTTCTGAGTTATGCTGTTCACAGACACACACAGACACAGACACCAACACGGACGTTAACAATTTTTACTTTCTCTACTACGTATAGTAAGTAGGGGAAGTATTGCATTCCACCCAAAAATTCGATACCGAGATTTCACCGGAAATACATGTTTTGAGACTCCCTGAATCCAAAAAAAGCATTTTTGGAAACATGTCCGTGTGTGTGTCTGTCTGTGTGTCTGTGTGTCTGTCTGTGTGTCTGTGTGTCTGTGTGTCTGTGTGTCTGTGTGTCTGTGAACAGCATAACTCAAAAACGAAGAGTCGGATAAACGCCAAACTTGGTATTTAGGTTCAGTATCTTTCAGAGATGCGACACGAAGGTTTTCAAGAAAATCCCCCCACCCCAGACTACCCTTTACATGGAACATTTTTCGAAAATTTTAATTTTCTCAAAAACGGCTCTAACGATTTTGATTAAAATATCATATGTTTAAGATATTGTCATGACAAATAAAATGTATATCTCGAATTTTCTGGGAATGTCTCCAAAAGTATTCTTCATTGTGAACGACTTTTGCATAATCGGTAAACCATAAGAGATAGACAAAATTTTACTACACGAAAAATGTAGATCGCGTTAAAATACACAACTTATGTCATATACATTTCTTTTGTTGAGTGAACCGTTTTCGAGATATTGCTTGTTATTTCCTTAAATTTTCCAATACTTATACTTTTTCTCAAATACGTTATTCATTTTTTTATGTCCTGACATGCAAAGAGAATGGAATGCGCCACATAGCAACCAGCGTTAAAATATTTAACTATCGCTTAAAAGCTACCATATTCCCCTTGCATCTACAAGAAAATTACCAATAAGATTGACATCTCGATTAACATGAAGCATATGGAGAATAAGCGTTTGTAAAATTAGGTTGTACAAGAGTAGAGAAAGTTATGTGAGTGTAACACATCAGATTTTTTTTTTGGATTCAGGGTGCCTCAAAACATATATTTCCGGTAAAATCTCGGTATCGAATTTTTGGTTGGAATACAATACTTCCCCTACTTACTATACGTAGAAGAGAAAGTAACAAAAAACGGTATGTTTTCTTAAAGTTTAATTTTTCACAAATTTGGGTCAAATTTCAGAGATGCATTACCTTAAATATTCAGTGGACCTCAAAACATGTATTTCTGATGAAATCTCATATCAAATTTTTGGGAGGATTGCGATTATAATAGTTTCTCTACCTGCCATACACAGTAAGTTGTAGAGAAAGCAAAAAGGCAATACAATTATTATTGCACATCGAGGTATTTAATGGAGAAGAAGAAGAAGGAACTAAGAAACAGAATCGAAGCTGCATCCTTCGGTACCTCCGTTAATTGGTCCATGCAACGCACTCGAACGTCCTCCGCAAATTAATAGAGAGTTGTGGCTAATAAAGACATTTGAATAAACGGAACAACTGCTCGAGTTCAACAAGTGTAACACACTGCTTAGCGTAACGTAACTGTAAATCTTCTTCGCTAGATGCGTATCTTGCAGGCGCCTGGACTCCTTATTATGGTTACATCTTTCTTTCAAAATTTTAAATATGTTCCCAAACGTTTTACTGTATAAAAGCTACTAGTATTATCTATTTAGGTATTTATAATTTACGGGTTGCATAATGTGCTGGAACCTCAGTATAGAAATGCAGTGTCATTCCGCATTGGCACCTGCGCGGATGCGTAAATCACGCTTTGCTGCATATCGATATTTTATGTTAATCCAGTGCTCCAGTATAAATTTAAAAAAATCTGATGTGTTGCACTCACATGACTTTCCCTACTCTTGTACAATCTAATTTTACAAACGCCTATTCTCCATACGCTTCATGTTATCGAGATATCGAGATGTTAATCTTATTGCTAATTTTCTTGTAGATGCAAGGGGAATTGCTAGGCTTTAAGCGATAGTCAAATATTTTAAGCGCTGGTTGCTATGTGGCGCATTCCATTCTCTTTGCATGTCAGGGCATAAAAAATGAATAACGTATTTGAGAAAAAGTGTAAGTATTGGAAAATTTAAGGAAATAAAAAGCAATATCTCGAAAACAGTTCACTCAACAAAAGAAATGTATATGACATAAGTTGTGTATTTTAACGCGATCTACATTTTTTGTGTAGTAAAATTTTGTCTATCTCTTATGGTTTACCAGTTATGCAAAAGGCGTTCACAATGAAGAATACTTTTGGAGACATTCCCAGAAAATTCAAGATATACATTTCATTTCTCATGACATTATCTTAAACATATGATGTTTTCATCAAAATCGTTAGAGCCATTTTTGAGAAAATTAAAATTTTCGAAAAATCTTCCATGTAAAGGGTAGTCTGGGGTGGGGGGATTTTCTTGAAAACCTTCGTGTCGCATCTCTGGAAGATACTGAACCTAAATACCAAGTTTGGTGTTTATCCGACTGTTAGTTTTTGAGTTATGCTGTTCACAGACACACACACACACACACAGACAGACACACACACACACACACACACACACACAGACACACACACGGACATGTTTCCAAAAATGCTTTTTTTGGATTCAGTGGGTCTCAAAACATATATTTCCGGTGAAATCTCGGTATCGAATTTTTGGGTGGAATGCAATACTTCCCCTACTTACTATACGTAGTAGAGAAAGTAAAAAAGTTAATAAAGAATTCCCATTTGAGAGAAAGTATAAGTATTGGAAAACTTAACGGAATAACAAGCAATATCTCGAAAATAGTTCACTCAATAAAAATAATGTATATGACATAATTGTATATTTCAACGCGATCAACATTTTTGGTGTAGTAAAATTTTGTCTATCTCTTATGGTTTACCAGTTATGCAAAAGTAGTTCACATAGAAGAACACTTTTGGAGACATTCCCAGAAAATTCGAGATATACATTTCTTTTGTCATGAAAGTATCTTAAACATACGATATTTTAATCAAAATCGTTAGAGCCATTTTTGAAAAAATTAAAATGTTAGAAAAATGTTCCATGTGAAGGGTAATCTGTGGGGGATTTTCTTGAAAACCTTCGTGTCGCATCTCTGGAAGATACTGAACCTAAATACCAAGTTTGGCGTTTATCCGACTGTTCGGATAAACACAGGGACATGTTTCCAAAAATGCCGTTTTTGGATTCAAGAGGGTCTCAAAACATACATTTCCTGTGAAATCTCGGTATTGAACTTTTGGGTAGAATGCAATACTTCCCCTACTTACTATACGTAGTAGAGAAAGTAAAAACTTCTAGGAAGACACCCGCTCTTTTCTCTTCAGTTTTGGGAAGGTGATGAGCATGAACTCTACTCTCGAAGGTAGGAACACACAATGGCGGAATTATAATCCAGTAACTGATCCATAACGCCATTCTTTTAAGAGAACCATAATTATTCTCTAGTTAATCTGAATAAATATATGACTAGAAATTGCAACAAAACAGCACGTATGAATTTTGTTTACATGTAAACTGGGAAGACAACAGTGAGTTGCTTATTTTCCAGAACTCATTTGTCCTTTTTACTTTCTCTACTACGTATAGTAAGTAGGGGAAGTATTGTTTTCCACCCAAAAATTCGATACCGAGATTTCACCGAAAATACATGTTTTGAGACTCCCTGAATATAAAAAAAGGATTCTTGGAAACATGTCCGTGTTTGTGTCTGTGTGTCTGTGTGTGTGTGTGTGTGTGTCTGTGAACAGCATAACTCAGAAACGAACAGTCGGATAAACACCAAACTTGGTATTGAGGTTCAGTATCTTCCAGAGATGCGACACGAAGGTTTTCAAGAAAATCTCCCCACCCCAGATTACCCTTTACATGCAACATTTTTCGAAAATTTTAATTTTGTCAAAAATGGCTGTAACGATGTTGATTAAAATATCATATGTTTAAGATATTTTCATGACAAATAAAATGAAATGTATATCTCGAATTTCCTGGGAATGTCTCCAAAAGTATTCTTCATTGTGAACGACTTTTGCATAACTGGTAAACCATAAGAGATAGACAAAATTTTACTACACAAAAAATGTAGATCGCGTTAAAATACACAATTTATGTCATATACAGTTTTTTGTTGAGTGAACCATTTTCGAGATATTGCTTGTTATTCCCTTAAATTTTTCAATAATTTTTTTCTCAAATGGGAATTCGTTATTCATTTTTTTGTCTTGGATATGCAAAGAGTATTAATCTGTGGGAAAGGGAATGGTGCTGCACCTAGCAACCAGCTATTAAGAGATATGTATGTGCTTAAAGGCTACTGTATTTCTATATTGCCCTTGTAAATATATATTCCCATTTCATCTACAAGAAAATTAGCAATACGATAGAGTCTGCAAATGGCTATCTCAATTAACATGAAGTAGATGGAGAATAAGCGTTTGTAAAAATAGTTTGTACAAGAGTAGGGAAAGTCATGTGAGTGTAACACATCAGATTTTTAACAGCTGATGAAGGGGGAAGTACAGTTTATTTTGAAGGAGACAACTTAGATGTGCACCGAAGACGAACCGAAGCTGGAAACATTCGCTTATAACAGGTACTATTTCGTAAATGTGTAATTGCACATTTATTAAAGAGATCTTCAGCTTTTCTATTGTCAGCCATGGAGCATATGTTGTATCCTCACACTTATATAAAA
This sequence comes from Deroplatys truncata, assembly GCA_030765065.1. Classification (NCBI taxonomy): domain Eukaryota; kingdom Metazoa; phylum Arthropoda; class Insecta; order Mantodea; family Mantidae; genus Deroplatys; species Deroplatys truncata. Next base: position 51,640,870 of record CM060975.1, on the reverse strand, counting down.
CGCAGTGAGACAGAATACAACTTTGCACAAAATCCCATTTTATTCGTAGCATTTTATCTGCCATAAGAATATCTAAAGCATGTGACACAAATAAAAATTAATCATTTTGAAAGAGAAAATCAACCTAAAAGAGTTATTTGGATGGTAGCATTTCCTTAAATTCTTTACGATGCTTACTTAAAAGTTAGGAAAGAAATTTGGATTTTAAACCGTTTTTAAGTGATGCTGTTCACATATTTTTTCTACTATTTTTTTTTTCTTTTTTAGTTAGTAAGTCAGGAAATGCATACTACGAAGGAAGATTTCAGCACAGCGGACAATGCGGCTTATTGTGCCTAGTAAATATCCAGGAGGAAGGAATGAGGCGAGAGAGTACGAAGGTTGACCAGATCTGATAGCGGCACGCCGCGAAGCGGGGTCCATAACGTTTCCAGACTAAACATCATCGACCTCCCCTTCTATGATCCCCATATCCTCACGAAAGAAAATGTCCTCTCTTCAAAGCACATCCAACGCATACGCCGCACACCACCACTCTCCATTCCTAACCCTGCTACCCAGCAAGGAAACAAAAAGGTCTTCCTCTGTGGTGTAGTGGTTACCATGCTAGCCTCTAATTCTCAAGGTCGCCGGTTCAAACTCGGCGGAGGGCGATGGAATTTTTCGGGCGTAAAAATCCTTAGCATGGCTTCCTTTTGAAGGGAAGTAAGGCCGGTGGTCCCGTGTCGTAGATTTACGGCAGATAAAAGAACCTCAAGCTTGATAAAGAGGCCTCGGAGCAAAATTACCGGTCTTTCACGCCCGATATAGAATGGGTCGATAAGGACCACAGCAGTTAAAGATCGTCCATATATCTAAAAGGAAACAACATGAGAGGAAAATTCGTGGTAGTATATAACAAACGAATAAACCCAATATTAGGGTGGCTGGTTCAGATGGCCTGAGCCATCCTGCAAGCTACAAAGTACGGTTGCGTGAGTACGATAAATTTCGCACCTTCCAATTGGATAATTTTTACTTTCTCTACTACGTATAGTAAGTAGGGGAAGTATTGTATTCCACCCAAAAATTCGATACCGAGATTTTACCGGAAATACATATTTTGAGACCCCCTGAATCCTAAAAAATCATTTTTGGAAACTTGTCCGTGTGTGTGTCTGTGCCTTTCTTTAGAAATGGAGGGCATATCTTCCCTAGAGCATATGTGTTCGTAATTTTGATTGGATATAAAAATAGACGCTAATGTTGGCGCACTTTATTAACCAATAGCAGCTCTGTTATAATGTTTAGGCATATCGGGGTGAGGGAGTATAAATTATGAAGCCAAAGACAGGTAACGCGCAGTTTAACAGAATCATTCACGAGTTACACGTCGCGCAGTTCAACAGAAGCATTCACGAAGTACACGTTACGCAATTCTACAGAATCTCTCGCGTCGTAAAGTTAGTTACAAAATGTGAAATACTCGAATTAATAATGTGCGGCAAATAAGTGATTATAGTTACATTCGAAAATATAACAGTTACAGTCGGGCGTGTATCAAGAGTAAATATGTGAAATTAATATTGTGTGACGGCAATAAACGTGTAAAAACAAATTCTTTTATCAGTGTTATCTTTTAGTAACAACTCTTTTCCGTTTACACACCCTATTCAAGAGATTTGCACGACTGAGTACTAATAGCTAGCCGGAGGACAAAGAACCCAAAATTCAAAAATAGTAAAACAATAAAGGCGCTCAGCAAATAAGATAACACGAACGATACCGCGACAAATTGGTTCCCAGAACGTGGGGCGAAAATAACCAAGAAGGGGCGTAGGAACCAGGACCTGGAGCGAATGGAGCAGTGAAATTAACTACAAGACGCAGATCCCAGAAACAACCACCAGAACGACCGACGACGCGGATGAGAGGACATCATAACTACGTGAACAGATGACAACATGGAATTCGACACCAAGACAGCGAGTCGACGCAGATCCATCGTAGTACGTCGCAGAGGCGACATATACATCTAGGAGAGAGGGGCAGGAAGCTGGACATCAAAGCAACATCATCAGATAGCATCATAAAGGTTGTAAATTTTTGTGTATCCTAAAAGGAAACAAAAACAAACAAAAATTGTGAGAAATTAAATGTTGTTGAGAAGTGGTAGGATTAGAAAACAATGTCCACTAATAATACTGAAGAAATAATTATGGAAGGGGATAATGTAACAGTTAGCTGTAATTCAATACAGGTTACAGGAAATAGTTCAAACAATGTAGGATTTGAGGGAGGAAATATTACTGAAGAAAGTGAGAATAGAATAGCAGGAAATGTTAATTTTTATGCTGGTATGATGATAGAAATGCTGAGAAATATTTGTGAAACATTAAAAAAGAAAAAGGAAACATGAAGAGAAGAAAAGAAAAGAATGGAAGATCAAAATAGGAGATTTAGTTTTGGTTAAAACTAAGAAATTGTCTGATAAGTCAAATAAACTTTATTGGCGAATGTTTCTAAAATATCATGGACCATATGAAGTTGTTGAAATAAATGGAACAAACACATATGAATTATGTAACCCAGCAACCCGAAAAGCCATTGGAAAGTTCCATATTGAAATGCTGAAACCATGCAACATTGAGGAAAAAGATGAAACAGAAGACCAAGATGATGAAAAATAGATTCAGGATAAGTAAAGCTGAACTGCAGAACAAAGTATTGGAATGTAAGAGGGTTAACTATGTATATATGTCATGAGAAGGGAGAAATAAATTCAGGACAAAAATAAATGTTTAAAGGGGAAAAAGAACTTTTTCTTAGTAAACTGTAATCACATTTGAAATGAAGCATGTAATAATGATCAGTTAATGGCATATGAAAGTAAAAGTATGTAGATATAATTCAAAGAGTATTGTGAATATAAAGCACAAAACAATAAAAAAGGGGTAAAAATAATTAAAGGAAAACTCTTATGTAGCACACAGATAATGTGAAATTATGTCTAGAATTAAGAGATGTAAATATATTTGTGTAGAGGATGAATATTTTGGTAAATGTGTTCAATAATTACAAAATGAACCAGGTTAAAAATCTTGATTGTATAAATTTTTATGTCAGTAACCTAAGAAAGTATAACCATTTTGTAACAGTGACCTAAATAGTTCAGGATACAGTAATTGCTATAAAAAATTGTAATGTCAGATGTATGTATATAAACACATTAGACCCGAGCCAGTGAATAGTGGCGAGAAAAAGGCAAGATGTATAACGTGTGTAAAATACGTGTGCAGTGTAATGTGCAAGTGATAAATACCGTGACTGGAGACTAAAAACCCAATTATAAAATTTTCAAAGAAAAGTTGTAAATATTTATAATTATGTTTCTAGTGGGGCATATATGAGGCAGTAGTTTATATCACAACACTGTAAATTCCAGAGTGATTGTAGTGTAAATTAGCATTATTGTATGACAATGATTTTAGATGTTTGTTAGCTATAAGCATTGTTAGGAAATGAGTTTACACGGCCTCACTGAAACTGACAATAAGATCGGATAAAAATGAAACGAGGGGGTGAGTTGTTTATCAGTTAGAAGAGACAAACAAATGATGTCAGAGTAGCGTGCCTTTCTTTAGAAATGGAGGGAATATCTTCCCTAGAGCATATGTGTTCGTAATTTTGATTGGATATAAAAATAGACGCTAATGTTGGCGCGCTTTATTAACCAATAGCAGCTCTGTTATAATGTTTAGGCATATCGGGATGAGGGATTATAAATTCTAAAGCCAGAGACAAGTATTGCCCAGTTCAACAGAATCATTCACGGGTTACACGTCGCGCAGTTCAACAGAAGCATTCACGACGTACACGTTACGCAATTCTACAGAATCTCTCACGTCGTAAAGTTAGTTACAAAATGTGAAATACTCGAATTAATAATGTGCGGCAAATAAGTGATTCTAGTTACATTCGAAAATATAACAGTTTCATGTCGGGCGTGTATCAAGAGTAAATATGTGAAATTAAAGAAGTGTAACGGCAATAAAAGTGTAAAAACAAAGTCTTTTATCACTGTTATCTTTTAGTAACAACCCCTTTCCGTTTACACACCCTGTTCAAGAGATTTGCTCGACTGAGTAATAATAGCTAGCCGGAGGACAAAGAACCCAAAATTCAAAAATAGTAAAACAATAACAGGCGCTCAGCAAATAAGATAACACGAACGATACCGCGACATTGTATAATATTTGTTCACAGAATACGATATCGGACGGTTAGTGTGAAAATTACTTTGTATTATTTATAATAGAGGTCTCTATCCTTTAGGTATGTGCTGTAGGACACTACCAAGCGTTGAACAGAACTAGAAATGTACCGTTTTCCAAGAATACATTCTCCTAGAGAAAGGCGAAGACCACACCCGATCTTGCATCATCAACGAATCCACAACACCACCTTAAAAAAAATGTGCTGTCTCGGAAAGGATACTCGGTTAAGTTGCAGTGAACGGCACGACTGCCGAACACCGTTAACTGTATGTCAGGTTAGTAGCATTGTACACAGATCTAATTGCTTGGCTCACGACTTCGAAACCTTCCGGCGCATGCGTATTCAATTATTGCAGTGAGATTTGCATGGTAATATGGCTATACGAAATGCATAGCAACAGATCTACAAATTCTGTTACATTATAGTTATCAGCATTCAATGCTAGAAGCTTCCAAGCTTTACTTGGTGCCTAGTTATTTCTGAAAACGCCATATCAAACTGCTCGACTTGAATTATATGTTTTCTAAACCTGCGGTGTTCCGGATTCCACGGAGTTCAAAAGCTATACCAACATTTCAGAGGTAATAGGGCTTTGGATCTGAATTTAAATGAAAATCAATTCCATTACGATAATCTGCATTCAACTAACATTCGTGAATGTTTTGAGGCGTTTCTCAAATGTTTAGGATGTAAGTAATGCTTTCTAGCACATCGCATTACAGTACAGTTTGTGACTGCCGAAACTTTTAAATTTAGAAATAACAGCTAAGCTCCTTTACAATAAATAAATCTGTCTGAGAAGCTTTCTTTTTCTTTTTCTTTTTTTTCCTTTCTTTTTGATGAGGATTACACACAACGTATTATGTTAAATTAATTTTATTTACATTGTACAATTCCTCTGTTACTTTTCTACATACTCGACATGTTTTTCCAAGCATTTTTGGGGACGTGACGCAAGTTTTTCCAAGCCAGTGTTGTATCAGGTCGGATCCTGTGCTCGTAACCAGCTGTTCACTTCTGATTGATCTTCGTCACGGTGTTAAAGTGTTTACCTCCAAAATGACGTTTGAGTCAGGGAAATATGTAAAAATCACTTGAGAAAAGATCTGGTGAATATGGAGGATACGAGAAAACTTCCCAATTGAATCTTCTGAGCTTCGCCTAGGTCAAGATTCAACTTGGAAGTTTTCTCGTATCCTCCGTATTCACCGGAGCTTGCCCCCAAGTGATTTTCACATGTTCCTCCAACTCAAAGGTAAGCACTTTTAACACCGATGATGAAGTCAAATCAGTGAACAGCTGGTTGCGAGCGCAGGACCCGACCTGATACAACACTGGCTTGGATAAACTTGTATCACGTCCCCAAAAATGCTTGGAAAAACATGTTGACTATGTAGAAAAGTAACAGAAGGATTGTACAATATAAATAAAATTAACTTAACATGATCAATTGTGTGTAATGTTTTTTTTATAAAATAGAGAAACTTACTTATTGGACGCCCCTCGTAGAATGGGACGCTAAGGACCACAGCAGTTAAAGAGCGTCCATAAATAAAACTCAATTTTAATGTCTGAAATGTTTTCTGTCGTGGCTATGAATTTTCCAAGAAATGGCACAGTTTTAAAATGTTATGTTCGTTATTTTGTTTCTCAAAAGCACTTCAAACCTTGCACATTAGACTTGTTTTTAACAATCAATTATCGTGTCAGTCTCCTGTATGTGCATAGAAACAGTTTCCGGTGAATATTTATCATGCTTCAGAGAAAGTACATAAAAATCGCCATTTATGTAGCAACAGCCTTTAGATTTTGGCACCAGTAAATATTTAGTGCTGTCGCTGTGTTTATGTACTAATTTTTAAGACCAGAATGTAAAAGGAATTTATAAATTGATAATCATCATCTTTCATGGTTTAAGCCCTTTGGCTTGTTCCATTCTCATCGTTTAAACTGTTACGTGCATCTTCTTTTAGGTCTGCCGATGTTTGTTTAGCCTTTTGGTGTATATCTTAAAACCAACTTCGTATAACGGTTATCATTCATCCTCTCCACATGTTGTTTTGATTTTCTTTAATTCTTTCTAGTAATTTGAAAATTCTTAATTGTTTATGTATGTCTTCACTTCTCCTTCTGTCTTTTAAAATATATCCTGCTATATGTCTTAAAAGCGCATCTCTGCTGCTATTTCTTTTTTTTCCATTTGTTTGGTCATTGTCCAACATTCGGATCCATACGTTAACACTGGAACAGCCATCACTTTGAAGAATTTTATTTTTGTCTCTTTCTTGGTATTTTTTAAATTTCGTTTGATGTTGCCGCATATTTGGTTGAATTTATTAATTTTATTTATTATGTCACCATTTTATAAGCATGAGACGTTACAGCTTAAATAATTAAAACAGTTTATTTATTCTAATATTGTCTCTTGTATTACTATTTTTGCGCATGATGTTTCGGGCCAATGTTTTACTTTTGTGTGGTGATATTTTTATTTCGTAATTTCAGCTTATTTTGTTTAATTGATATAGAGCTTTCAGCATATTTAATTCTGAGCCACTTATTCAGACCAGATCGTCTGCAAATAACATTACATCTAGAATAATATTATTTATATAAATTGATAATAAATTCTAAAATTACACAATTAAATGTTATTTTAATTTCATGATAGCCAAAAAAGTTCATAACGGTTTCATAGTGAGTTTTATTTATGGACGCCCTTTAATTGCTGTGGTCTTTAGCGTCCCATTTTATATTGAGCGTGAAAGAATGGGAATTTTGCTCAGAGGCCTCTTTTACATGCCGTAAATCTACGACACGGGACCACCGGCTTTACTTCCCTTCCCGAAAAATATCCATCACCCTCCGCCGGGTTTGAACCCGCGACCTCAGGAGCCGGAGGCTAGCATGGTAACCACTACACTACGGAGGACGACATAGTGACGGAGAAAAGTTTCCTTATGTGTATATAGTGCCAAGCCAAGCGTGTGTTATTTACTTATAAAATGAATGAAGAAAATAATAATTCGGCTAAAATGGAAGATATTTCTTTAGAATTATTGAAGGAAGCCCAGGACAGCACAACTAATTCCAACGAAATCTAACAGAAAAGCAAAGTAAGTAATTATAATTAATACTGTCGTATATGTAAACTATAAGGAACCTACCTTAACAGCCGGGATTAGTGATAGTCATTGTTGGCATATCGATTAATGAAGATTGCAATTGTTAGTTTATATATGCATTGGCTACTAGATACAATAGTAAGCAAGGATATTATGCAATAACGCTTGGTCTTTGTGACAAACCTAATCGTTTCCATTGCCAACTCAAATAAAAAGGATTCAAAAAGCAGACATCAGAGAAGGCGGGTTAAGAGGGAATTAGAATGGAGTTGTAAATACACACGTTTCAATAGTTTATTACGTCACTGTTGCTAAGCAACCATCATGGTATCCGAGCTGGAAAGACGCAATTATGCGTGAATTTGACCACATAACATGTTTATAGTGCTAGGATCAGAGGCGAATCCATAAATCTGTTATGGAGGGAATAACATAAGCAACACGCCGCAGTAATACAGCATTTCCAGGTATCATATAAGCGAACCACAAATTATCTTTGGGTGCAAAGATAAATTGAAATTTTGAGAAAACTTATGAAATGGTTTATTAAATAAAGATGCCTTTTTAAGGGTAATATTTAAGTAACTACTCGGTTTTGCTGTTATCCTCATTGTTTGAGAGCTTAATTCTTATTCATAAGATATGTAAAGCATATTTAATTCAGCATGTTTTTTTTTCCTTTCTTTTTTCCCCTCGAGTTAGTGGAACATCTTTAGGGAGTCGTCCTCCGTGGACTAGCGGTACCTCTAGTCCCCAAGGTCGCGGGTTCAAACCCTGCGGAGGGCGATGGATTTTTTCGGGCGTAAAAATCCTTAGCATGGTTCCTTCGGAAGGGAAGTAAAGCCGGTGGTCCCGTGTCGTAGATTTACGGCACGTAAAAGAACCTCAAGCCTTATAAAGAGGCCTCTGAGCAATATTACCGGTCTTTCACGCCCAATATAGAAGGGGACGCTAAGAACTATAAGAGCGTCCATAAATAAAACTCAATGACTGTAAAGAAATAGATGTCACCTGGTTTAAGTAAATAATTATAAAATATTTACTTTGACTTTACTGTCTGTATGCTTTCTATAATTAAGAAGGAAGGGTATTGTCCCTCTTAGCCCTTTCCTGGGTTCACTCTGGCTAGAATTGCATAAAACAAGCTTTTGTGTGAATTATTTATAGAAAAGCTATGAAAGTAACTGATAACTAAAAGAGAAAATGAATGCTAAAACTACTCCTAAGATTAGCATTAGTTTAGATTCGCCACATTTCGTGGTGCACCTGAGAAACGTCTTCTCTGTGTTCTCCCGCTGGCGGGGGTCAACAAAGTCAAGCAGCTCAGTTGGTGGGCGTTAGAAAACAAGCAACAAAGTGCATTAAGTGGGTACTTACAATGAACCGACGGTTCTAATCTGATTTCTCCATTCCATTCAGGCGGAATGTTTGTTTTCTCTCCCAAGGTTCTCGATATTTTTATCCGCTAAGAACAGGTTTACGGCCGGCGCGGCGCGACGTCGCAGCAAGAAATGCTTTCAATGGAGCTTACCCACGTACGTGCCTCCAGCAACAAAACCTCCCCTTGTTCCTAACACAATTGTTGTACCCTGCTATTAAAATACCTTGCTTATTGAGCTCTCATATCTTCTCCATCCAAACAATATAGACAAGAAGGTGTTTGTTTAAACTTTTAATCCTTTCGAAATACCTGTGCCGCACGGAAATACAAGTCTCGCACTCATGGGAACCCTCTGGTTACTGCTTTTGATCTTAATCAGCTGGAATTTTAAATGCGTGTTCATGAATTAGTAATGCAGTTCCACTGTTCATAGTCCAGAGTTTGTTTGTTGGTTTTTTATTATTTTGACTGATCGGGAAATATATTGTACAAGCCAATGTAACAACGAAATAATGTATGTGGTTGCTCAAATTGTCTCCACTATACTCCGTGGAGCCTGAGGTAGTATTTTTAACACTTAAATGATTTCAGTCTAATCAATAACAGCCCGCCTTAAAGCAATATGTGTATGTAACAAGATATAAAAGTGTATATTACAGTCATTATATATGTTTATATTATTGTATACATGTGTAATAATGTTATGTGAATGTGTTACGTAATTTAATAATGTAGGAGCTGTGAGAATGATAGGTTAAAAGTTACTAACAATGAGGTAACAATGAGGTAACCTTGAGGCAATAATGAATTTGAAAGTTTAACAATACTACTTGTAATTCTTGGAAGCAATAATGTAATTTTTGTGACAGTTCATAAAATAGCCAATCAACAACCAGAAAAAGCTTTAGTTATATAAAACTATTCTATTGGACTAGGAATAGCCAATAAGAGACTAGAAATGCAGATATAATTTACAAATTTAGGCGGTAGAAATCAGTTCAGTTGCTTGTAGACAGCGCTCCTAAGCGGACGCGTTGGTTGTAGACAGCGTTCCTAACCGGACGTTAAATGCGTCCTCGAGAAGTATAATACGTATTCAGTGTGAGACGAAAATAGTTTATGTGTTTAAAAAGTGCATGCATTTAATAAACGAATCTTACAGCTCTCTATATCAGTGAAGTGTTATTTAAATCGTGTCAAGAATTAATAAAAGGAGTGAAGTAAAATTATAATCTGTGTAAGCTTACATTCTTCAGCCGCACCACGCCTTGCAAAGAAATCCATGTCTCTAACAATAATACTGACGCAGCCAAGGCAAAACATTTTTTTTGGGGGGGGGGGGCAAAGGCCACCGGAAAGTACATTTTTGGGGCGAAGGCTACAGGAAACCTTTTACCATACGTGCGGTTGCAACTACTTCAAGTTTGGCTCCCCAACAGTCGAAATACAATACAACTCCTACAACAAAATAACTTCTTCAAGCTCAAGGAAGGACCCTGGTGTAAACCAATGCACGTGTCACCGCCGCAGCACACCTTTAGCGAATAAAAATAGTTCGTTACTGCACTGCATGTATTATTATTTTGTTTCTGCTTCAAATAATAAAGACGGCGAATAATGGTAGTATTTAGTACTCGTTTCATTTATACATAACTTAAATGACTAGCTTCTATTTTATTATCATGGTGATACAGCTTTGTTATTCTCGCGTTGTTTACTGGAGCGAATTAACAGTCGTGCTAATGTTTTACTTATTGGTTATGTTGTCATCATGGCTGAGTGCGTAGCAGGTTAAAGCAGTGTAAATGAACATACGATTGGCAAAACCCTTAAAAGTGGTGGAAAAAAAACATATTTTGAATGTTATGGTACCATCGCTGTCAAGGATATCATTAAATTAACATAAGAATCAACTGGTGTGTCTTTGCAACCAAGCTGTAGACAGGCTGGTAAAACCTGAAAGACGACAAACGATATGGCTATGTCGTGCAATTACCCGAGGACACCAATAAACACGTACCTACGTTTTTACTAATACTCTTAAAAGATATTTCATAACTGTTTTCTCCCATTCATGAATTAATACATTTAGTTTAACAAGTATAAGGAGTATGTATTTCTTTATTACTCATTGCTGGCGCAGTGTTAGATAGCATGTGGTTAAGATAACATTGGGAGGTAACAATGTGGTTTTCTTGAAATCCCGAAAGTAAACAACTGAGCAGCTGTTGAGAGGAAAGAGAAGCTCCACCATGCGTTCACAAAACGTCAAGCGCGGAGCACACTACGTGCATTGTTTATGTTAAGACCACAGAGCGGGATAGCTCATGTGGTTACGTCTGTGGCCCGCATTCGGGAGGATCCGGCATCGATCCCCGGCGACCTCCCACTCTGGCCCATGGGGTTTTTCATGGTTTCCCCGGGTCGCCAGGCGAATGCTGGGGTGGTTCAACTTCTACCACGACTCTCATTTTCTGTACCCATTATCTTCCTCGTCATCTGTTTCACGGTTGTAGGACCAGGCGACGGTGTTCGGCGAGTTGCGGCTGGGTGGTGGCTTGCGCTCTGTAAAGTTTTCTTCCCTAGCGTCGTTGCGGTACCGTTCAGAGGTCTCTCCTCCGCTCTCGCTGACCTTGGAGGTTGGTGCGGCGTCGGATACGTACTATCTGGAAACGTTAGAGACCCCGTCCATGTCTGCCCCCGTTGGCATCGGGATCTGGTCGCCTTTCGGGTCCCTTCCCTCATCAATGGTCCGACTGGCCTGCACGCGGTGCTCTGCCCCAGTTCCGGGGCCCCTCCGTGATATGTACCTTTATGTTAGGACCCATTCTCGGGCCGAAAAGATTATAACAAATATGTTTTCTGTGTAAACATGTGTGAATAAAACAGTAATTAAATATTAATATATGAAATTACAACAATTAATGCAATTTTTACTTTCTCTACTACGTATGGTAAGTAGGGGAAGTATTGCTTTCCATCTGAAAATGCGATACCGAGATTTCACCGGAAATACATGTTTTAAGGTGCCCTGAATCCAAATAATGCATTTTGGGAAACATGTGCCTGTGTGTATGTCTGGCTGTCTGTGAACAGCATAACTCAAAAACAAATATTCGATAAATACCAAACTTGATATTTGAGTTTAGTATCTTCCAAGGATGGGACACGAAACTTTTCAAGAAAATCCCCCCACCCCAAACTACCCTTTACATTTTTCGAGAATTTTGGTTTTCTCAAAAATGGCTCTAACGATTTTGATTAAAGTAAATGTTTAAGACGCATAGCAAATGAAATGTGTATCTTGAATTTTCTGGGAATGTCCCCAAATGTCCTCTTCATTCTGAATGGCTTCCGCATAACTGGTAAATCGTAAGTGGTAGACAAAAGTTTACTACACAAAAATGTAGATCTCGTTAAAACACACAATTTATGATATGTACATTCTTTTGTCGAGCGAACCATTTCCGAGATATTCCTTGTTATTTGCTTGAATTCTTCAATTCTTATACTTTTTCTCAAATGAGAATTCGCTATTGTTTTTTTTAATGTCCTGCAGATACAAAGAGAATGAAATACTCCACATAGCAACCAGCTCTTAAAATATTTGACTATCGCTTAAAGCCTACCATATTCCCCTTGCATGTACAAGAAAATTAGCAATAGATTGACATCTAGCATATGGAGAATAAGCGTTTGTAAAAATAGTTTGTACAAGAGTAGACAAAGTCATGTGAGTGACATCAGACAGTCACATCAGATATTTTTATTTACGATTATCTGCCATACAATTCTTTTCCTACAACCCTTCATAATTAAAGGAGTGTAATTGTTGTTACACCACGTATAGGCGCCCAACTTGCAGGGGTTTAATTGTTATTGTCGCGGTTGCACCACGTATGGGTACTAATTTGCGGGAGATATGTTTCTTGGAGTGTTCGCCCCACGTACGGTACATAGTTTCCGGTGAAGTTCGCCCCACGTTTACTTTATGTGTAATAACTATTTTAATGTTATTTATTTAAATATTATATATGTATGCCTCGGCTGCGCCAGTAGTAATTTGCAGAGCACGTATCTCTTAGCAGGGCTGGTACGGCTAAAGAATGAAAGTTTACACAAACTATAATTGTATTGTACTTTTTTTATTAATCCTTCACACGATTAAATAACACTTCACTCTATTCTACTATAGAGCTGTGAGATTATTGTTATTTGCACTTTTAACAGGCAAGCTTTATATTATTCTCACCGCAATGAAATTTTCATGTCTCACACTGAACAAACTGCTTGCGTACACTTCCTTATAGCGTCTACCGCTTGAATTTGTATATTTTTTCTATTTCTAGTATCCGATTGGCTAAGCCTATTACAATAGAATATCTTTATTTAACTTTAAGATTCTCTAGTTTTTAATTGGCTATTTATAAACTGTTTTAAATATTACATTATTATTGTTGCACGAGTTATTAGTAGCCTTTTTGAACTTTCTAATTTATTGTTGCCTCAAGGTTACCTCATTTTTAGCAACTTTCGACTTCTACTTTGTAATTCTGTTTGCTACGGAAGGCAGCTTGCTTCTATTCTCACAGCTCCTACATTGTTAAACTATGCAATACATTCACATAACATTTTTATACATGTACATAATAATATAAACGTAATACAATAATTGTAATATACGATTTATATATTATACTATACACATATTGCTTTAAGGCGGGCTGTTATTATTATTTATGTTATATAATTAGACTGATACCTATCATTTAAGTGATAAAAATACTGCCTCATAATCTTATTTCTCCATAAGTCCCTATCCTCTGCATCTTCATCTGCTAGTCCTCTAGACGCCATGCATTTTCGGACCCCATCGATCCATTGTTCTCTTGGTCTTCCCCGTCCTCTGTTTCTTTCTGCTTCCCAAGAGAAATTCTAGCACCATTCTTATTATTCTGTTTCCCACTGTTTTCCCCACAAGTGAACCATTTTAATCTACTATTATTTCCAATACATTCTCTTCTACAACCATTATTTCCCAAATTTTTGTATTTCTAATTTTATCCCTTCTTGAGATTGAATAAGCCCTTCGCCAAAATTCCAAAGTTAGTATTAACTCCCCGCATTTTATACTCTTCAATTTTTTACTTTCTCTACTACGTATAGTAAGTATTGTATTCCAACCCAAAAATTCGATACCGAGATTTCACCGAAAATACATGTTTTGAGACCCCCTGAATCCAAAAAAAGCATTTTTGGAAACATGTCCATGCGTGTGTCTTACTATCTGTGTGTGTGTGTGTGTGTGTGTGTGTGTGTGTGTAAACACCATAACTCAGAAACGAACAGTCAGATAAACACCAAACTTGGTATTTAGGCTCAGTATCTTCCAGAGATGCGACACGAAGGTTTACAAGAAAATCCCCCCACCCCAGACAACCCTTTACATGGAACATTTTTCGAAAATTTTAATTTTCTCAGAAATGGCTCTAACGATTTTGATTAAAATATCATATGTTTAAGATATTTTAAGACAAATAAAATGTATATCTTGAATTTTCTTGGAATGTCTCCAAAAGTAGTCTTCATTGTGAACGACTTTTGCATAACTGGTAAACCATAAGAGATAGACAAAATTTTACTACACAAAAATGTAGATCGCGTTAAAATACACAATTTATGTCATTTACATTTTTGTTGTTGAGTGAACCATTTTCAAGATATTGCTTGTTATTTCCTTAAATTTTCCAATACTTATACTTTTTCTCAAATTCGTTATTCATTTTTTTGTCCTGGTAATGCAAAGAGAATGGAATACTCCACATAGCAATCACCTCTTAAAATATTTGACTATCGCTTAAAGGCTAGCAATTCTCCTTCCATCCAGAAGAAAATTAGCAATGAGATTAACATCTCGATATCTCTATTAATATGAAGCATGAAGAGAATAAGCGTTTGTAAAAATAGTTTGTACGAGAGTAGAGAAAAAGTCATGTGAGTGTAACACATCAGATTTTTTCATCATGTATGAAGCGCCCTCAATGTCTTGTGTTATTATTACTTTGACGTCTGCAAAAAAGTAATTGATATAAGGTGTAATTTTGATTCATTGCACTTCCCATCGTATTGCATTTTTTGGAGCACTGGAGTAAACAAGCATCTATATATATATTTTAAAGGGTACTGGTGATAGTCAACATCCTTAATGCAATTGTTAACAATATAACACAATGCTTTACAATTCTTCTTCAGTGTCAGTCAGTAGAATGTCCTGCGGTAAGTTCCTCTTTAGCCTTGTTCTTTAATGAGTTCTTGTTCCTACATAATCTGAACACCTGCGCTCTTGGGACGTTACTTTGGAGTAGAAGGAGTTGAAGTACCGAGCGAGTTGGTTCTGCGGTAACGTGTGAGGCTCGCATTTGGGAGGCCCGGATTCGATTCCACTTTTGGGTTTTTAATGGTTTTCCCTGGTCGGTGGGCGAATACTAGAGTGGTTTCTCTCATCTACGACCATTTCCGCTTGCTCCAGGTAAAGAGTATTTCCCGTGATACTAGAGGGCTGCTTTCGTTCATTGCCCTCTCCGGGTAGCTCTAGTAGTGGGACGGGTCTTCGAGGCAGGAACTGTTAGAGGCCTCTGCGCATCCCTATAGCCTCCTGTGATTCCTCGAGTTTTTTTATTTATTTATGAACGCTGGCGGCGCCGTGGCCGAGTGGTTAGACCGCTCGCCTCCCCACCGAGGCGGCCCGGGTTCAATTCCAGGGACCTGCATGTGGGATTTGTGGTGGGCGAAGCGGCGTCTGGGCGGGTTTTCTCCGGGTTCTCCGGGTTCTCCGGTTTCCCCCGCCATTCATTCTACCAACTGCTCCATCATCACCTTTCCTTTCATCCATTTCACCAATATTTCATTTCATCTACTTCCTTCATCCCATACCAGGCATCGGGCTGATCACCCATCCTGGATGTTCTGTCTGATCCATGAGTGTCTGCTCCTCGACGGGCCTCTGACCCCAGGCACCCGCTTGTAAGTCCTGGCGGGGTAAGTCCTACATAAGAGGAGGGTAAACAGATAATGAATGAATGAATTTATGGACGCTCTTTAAGTGGTGTGGTTCCTTAGAGTCCTATTCTATATTGGGTGTAAAAGACCGGTAATTTTGCTCAGAGGCCGCTTTATCAGACTTGAGATTCTTTTACGTGACGTATATCTACGACACGGGACCACCGGCTTTACTTTTCTTCCAAAGGAAGCCGTGCTAAGGATTTTTACGTCAGAAAATATCCATCACCCTCCGCCGGCTCCTGTAGCCACAACAGATCTCTAATAGATCGCATTGCGGGAGGTGTGCCCCTCCATTGTATGTATACCCTAACTGTAAGAAAGCCAAGTTCTTGGTGCAGTTGACGGTTCTTATGAATCAAGGAACTGTTGCTACTGTCCTGAATAACTTGAACTCTATGAATTTGTGTGTTGTTTGCTGCTCCCCATATAGGAACTGCGTGTATTGGAAGAGGTCTGGTTAAATGTTTTTAAAAACACAGCGTTCCAAATCTAGTGTTTGTTTATTAGATATAATTTAACTTGGTGATTCTGGAAACTGCAAGTGTTGTGATATATTCAATAAGAGCTTTCAAAATCAGTGATGTGTCGAAGGGCATTTCATGGCGTTTAACGGGTTTATGAAAGCATGACCATTCTAAATGCTCACTGAAGAGGTATAACGAAGACATCATACTCCAAAATGATTAAACTTAAAGGACATTGGGACCGAATTTTCACCAAGAATCGCTCAGAAAGTCTAAATTGAGTTTCACACACACATAGGATTATTTAAAAAGGAGGAACAGACTTTAAATATTTATTTCTAATTAACCACAATAGATGGCGACACATCACTGAATAGAGAAAAGTTAAACATTTTATTTTATGTATTCAAAATGAGCACCATTTGTTATGCGAGGATGACCAGTGCTTTTCCGTTTGCATACGCAACCATCTTCTACGAATTTATTGTATCAATTGTAAGTTTGTTATGACGAGGCGCTCGTTGTTGAAGTTACAACGAAATGCACGCTGCAATGAAACAATGGATTCACTCTTTGCATAATGCAACACGCAAAACGACTCTTCCTGTGGTATCGCCATTTTCTCGTAAACAAAACAGCGCCGATGTAGGCACTGAATGGAACTAACGGGTGGCGCTTAAAACTGTGAACTTGCCTCTATTCAATGTCGTATGTGTCGCTATCTATTGTCATTCATTAAAAATGAACATTTAAAATCTGTTCCTTCTTTTTGAATAACCCTGCATGTTTTTATATATATTCGGGTATGTGTGTGTGTGTGTGTGTGTCCGCTAACCTTAGGGCCACTGGAAGCCATTTTAAGTATCCTGCGCAGGGGTGTAGGCATTTAAATTCTTGCTCGCGTGCCCCTCAACCGGCCTCTACAAATTCGTATTTTTACATATCTATGCAAAATGTTCCACGCGCATTAAATTTTCACCAAATTCAGTGTAATTTGACATGCATAGCCAAAAACACACTGGCTACAAACTAACAGAAAGAAACTTAAATTATATTAGTATTTAAATGAATAACAATTAAATAGTTTTAAAAAATATATCAAATGTTAATAAATTTAAGAGCCCAAACTAGAAAAATTATTTTGTACAAACTAAATACTTTTTTGATGCTGTCTATCTGTAAAAGTGTTTATTATGTCCTAAAATAGGTTTGAAAAAAGGATATGAATGCTTTAGATTTTCTCTAATGCGCGAATTATTTTCCGTATCGATTTTCATAAAAAATTAATAATATTCACCGCATTTAGTTACAATTTGGTACTTTTCTTATAAATAATAGAATACTTAATGAGCAGTTAAATTTTCAAAGTAAACCAACAACAAATGTGGAAGTTTTAAAATTCAGTTCCTGCATCCCTTAACTTTATACTTATTTATGGTATATGGCACTAGAATAACCATTTTAATATTTCGTGAAAAAATCTAACGTCCGAGGCTTGCCGAGGGTGATAATTTTCAGGAAATTTTAAATATATTGAATCTCATGTGGCACACAATAATTTATCTGCTATTAAAACGTAAATCAGAGTAATAATTATTTTAATTAAATATATAAATTTATCGCAGCTGGATGGTAACATAGTGGCACCAATGCTGGTTGTCTTGGAGATAATTGATATAAATAGACTGGAATTGATGGCAGGTAATGTAAGTGTAAATTGAAATATGTACGGAAAATTCCTGAAGACGTTTTAATGGATGCTCAGAGTGCACGGAATTCATTGCTGCCTAAGTTGATAAAGAGTACAACATTCAGAAATTAAGTAAAAATGTGGATTAAAAGGTTTAAATTCATTACTGTGTTAAAAGCAGTGTATTTTTGTTGCAAGAAACTCAGTTATCTGTGCTAGAAACAACAAAACAAGCGATAGTTTATATGGTATTAGCGGATAAAATAATAAATTAATTAAACTCATTAAAATGGTTCGTATTTTGCAAACTTCTTCTTCTTATACTTCTTTCTTCATGCAATAAAACTTAGTATTTCAAATGCGAAACATTCCTTTGATGGAAATAACTATAACACGACAAAATATAATTATAGTTTTCCTTTCTATACCACTTAACCATGGTATTGCATTCCAACCAACCATTCGACGTTTCCAAGGCGTGTTTTTAAAGTAAGCACCGTTTTAATATTTTGCTGTTGCAGCGCTATAGTTCTCCATTCATTAGGAAGCCAGACACAGCTATGACCGATCGTTACTTTGTGTTTTTCTGTTGCTAGAACATTTCGAAATGTTCAAAACAATTAAACGACCCGCCGACTGTGAAGTCAGATAAATGATTCGATTTTTGAATGCGAGAAATGTTCGCCAGCAAACACTCATCGTCAATTGCGTGAGGTTTACGGGGAAACAATAATGAGTGACAATGCTCGACCACACATAGTCAAACAATTCAAGATCTCATCCATCATTTGGTTGGGAACAGTTCGACCCCCTCCCTACAGTCCAGATTTAGCACCAAGTGAAATCCATCTCCTTCTTCATCTGAAGAAAATCCTTGGTGGAAAACATTTAAACGACGATGACGTTGTGAAACAGGAAGTGCAGACTGGCTTTCATTACAGGCGGCATCATTCTTTGACGAAGGTATACAAAAACTGCTTTTCCGTTACAATAAGTGTCTGTATAACAGCGGTGACTATGTGGAGCAGTACGTGTAAGGTAATGAATGATAATAAAATATTTAGAAAATAACGTTAGGTTATTTTTTAAAAAATTATCTGTATTTACTTTAAAAACACGTCTCATGCATTTCACTAGACATAGTAATTTTCAGATTCGCTTTCTGCGTGTGTGAGTGTGTGTAGCATTACTAAAATACGATAGATGAAATAAATACCAAACTTGGTATAGCGCAAAATCTTCCAAGCATTTACATTTACATTTACATGAAAAATGTTTCGCTGTCTTATATTTTGCCAAAAACCGTTATAACGATTTTGATTAAAATACCGTGTACTTGAGATATTTACACGACAAAATGCATAGATAGAATTTTGTGCGAACAACCTGTGAAATCCTCTTCATTCGTGATGAGGTTTGTACGTATATAACGTGTCATAGCTGAGAAACCGCGTAAGCTAACCAAGCTCTCATTATACTCGCTATAACATACACTTTTTATCAAATAAAAATTTGTGTGGCATTAAACATTTCCGAGATAATCGTTGCTGTTGGTTTGAATTTTCCAAGCCTTGATTATATAAATGACCTCTTCTCTCAAGAACTATTTAATATAGCTAAATAAAATTTTCATATAGTGAAATCAATTCTTCTGTGGTATTATTGATCTACTTTGCTGTTAATAAGTTGGTTGGCTATGTTTTAAAAATCTGATGTGCTACACTCACATGACTTTCTCTACTCTTGTACAAACTATTTTTACAAACGCTTATTCTCCATATGCTTCATGTTAATCGAGATGTTAACATTATTGCTAATTTTATTGTAGATGCAAGGGGAATATGGTAGGTTATAAGCGATAGTCAAATGTTTAAGAGCTGGTTGCTATGTGGAGTATTCCATTCCCTTTTCATTACCAGGACAAAAAAATGAATAACGAATTCTCATTTGAGAAAAAGTACTCAAGTATTGGAAAATTTAAGGGAATAACAAACAATATCTCGAAAATGTTCCTCTCAATAAAAAAAATGTATATATCATAAATTGTGTATTTTAACGCGATCTACATTTTTTGTGTAGTAAAATTTTGTCTATCTCTTATGGTTTACCAGTTATGCAAAAGTGTTCACAATGAAGAATACTTATAGAGACATTCCCAGAAAATTTGAGATATACATTTTATTTGTCATGAAAATATCTTAAATATATGATATTTTAATCAAAATCGTTAGAGCCATTTTTGAGAATATTAAAATTTTCGAAAAATGTTCCATGTAAAGGGTAATCTGGGGTGGGGGATTTTCTTGAAAACCTTCGTGTCGCATCTCTGGAAGATACTAAACCTAAATACCAAGTTTGGTGTTTATCCGACTGTTCGTTTCTGAGTTATGCTGTTCACAGACACACACACACGTGCATGTTTCCAAAAATGCTTTTTTTGTATTCAGGGGGTCTCAAAACATGTATTTCCGGTGAAATCTCGGTATCGAATTTTTGGGTGGAACACAATACTTCCCCTACTTACTATACGTAGTAGAGAAAGTAATAGATCAGTGAACTCCAAAGGCGTGTATCTACATTTCAGAACGAAATGTTAAATAATATATGAAATAATGGGTCATGAGTTTAGCAGATTTAGCGAAATAGGGTTCTTAGTTTCCTCATAAATGCTTCACTTTTGGGAATTGATTTCTAAATCAACTCTAAATCAAATCAGTGTAATAGTTCTGGAAAAACACTTGGGGTAGCTTACCATCATGGATGCGTACTTGAAAACTTAAAAGTATAATAATAATAATAATAATAATAATAATAATAATAATAATAATAATAATAATAATAATAATAATAATAATAATAATAATACTGTTTGGCTTGTATCTGTATCGTAAGTGCGTACTGTGAAAACAAAAATCTGATTCCCATTACTTTCTCTACCCTGTATCGTTTGTTAGTAACTATACAAATTATTGTTAAGGGGTTTATTTTCCCATCTACATCATTTTAATCAGATAAACCTGCATTATACATTTCATTATAAATATAAAGGGAATAGTGATAGTCAAATGTTTTAGAAACCTGACACTATTTGCTGGCTTTAAAATTCCATACTGTTTCCATACAATTGCGAGATACAATTAAAAATCGACAGGGCTTTAAAGGAATGGCTAACTATTGAACAATTCGAACCATTAATAACGGATATCTAAGGAATAGGTGATGCCACAAAAAGAGTTATTTGAAATAAATGCTGTGTTTTAAAAAGATATACTTTTCTTGTGCAGTATCTAAGTTTACGTCTTTCGCTTAACGTTTACCAGTTATACAAGATTATACAAAATGCCTTCCAAATGAGGGTTTCCAAGGCTATTCGTAAAAAATTCAAGATACACATTTTATTTGCCATGCACATATATTTAATATATAATATTATTAAAAAATCGTTATAGCTATTTTTATAAAATAAAGAGTTCGAAAAATCTACTCATGTTAAGGGTAGTTTGGTTGGAGTGATTTTCTTGAAAATCTTTGTGTCGCTCTTTGAACGGTACTGAACTTAAATATCAAGTTTGATGTTGGTTTACCTTTTTGTTGGTTAGTTATACTGTTCACAGGTGCACACAGGACCTTTACTAAAAATGTTTTTTTTTTGGGGGGGGGGGGAATTCAGGGGGCCTCAAAACATAAATTTCCGTTGTAGTCTGGATATCAAATTTTTTAGTGGAATGCAATACTTTCTCCTACCAGGTGCGTGGTAGAGAAAGTGAAACCTAAAGATCGGGTGTTTAATTATAATGTATTGGACGTGACTACTTAAAATAAACTTTCCATAAAAAAGTAAGAACGTTCATGTAGGAAACGCTTACATATAAAGCAGTTATACAGTATTTTAATGTGCATATAGTGTTTGTGGATGAACTAAATAGCTTAGTGCTTCCCAAATATGTATTTTGTTGATTTACACGCCTTCTTTTTACAGAAGTATGGGTTTGTTTATTCCTCATTATTCAAGACTAAGCAACAATGAGTCGTCCTCCGTGGTCTAGTTTCTAGTTCCCGAGGTCGCCCGTTCAAACCCGGCGGAGGGCATGGTTTTTTTTCGGGCGTAAAAATCCTTTAGCATGGCTTCCTTCGGAAGAGAAATAAAACCGGTGGTCCCATATCGTAGATTTACGGCAGGTAAAAGAACCTCAGATCTGATAAAGAGACCTCTGAGCAAAATTTCCATTCGGTCACGCACAATACAGAATGGGACGGTATAAGAACCATAGTAGTTAAAGAGCCTCCATAAAAAACTCAATTTAATATTTCAACAACAATGAAAAGACTGTCTCTGTGACCGCTCTGGGTTCTCACCCTAGCAGTTTCGGGTTTTATTCCCGGGTGGGGCAGGGAATTTTTCTTTAACTAGAATGTTTCCTTATCCCCCACAGTGTATAAAAGTATGAATGTGGGACAGTTTAATAGTAAAATACTAATAAAACCAAAGTTAACAGAACCTACAGTTCAGCAAGCAATAACATCATGAGCTGTTTCAGAAGTCAAAGCCTCCGATATGACCAAAGAAGATAGAGAGGATATACAAATGCAACAATTAAAAAATAATAATAATTCCACGGTATTTCTACACAAATTTAAGTATACACTCGTTATATCAATATTTGAAACTCACCATATCTAAAAACTCTGGAAGGTATTTCCTTTTATCTGTTCGTTTCTTGTAGAAATTTATTGCCAGTCTTACACTGAGAAGATCACCGCTTTGTAATAATTTAATGTCTTCCAGAAGGAAACTTCCATATTTAGTTGATTTTGCATTAACATCCATTACCGCCACTACTTCAGCTCTGCGCTGTGTGCTAAATTCTGCGACAGGACCGAGCCAGCGAGTCACTGTGATTTTACTTTTAACAACCGGCACCAGATGGTAGCATTTGCAGGAGCATTTATCTGCCTCCTGCCGCGAACACGAACGATGCCTATGGGAACGTTTATCGACTGCACCCCTTGATACGTTAGTGGCAGTCGGGAAATTGGTTCCACTAGTCATCTACAACAGGGATGTCCAAACGAATATTTTAACTTTTTCATTTAAATATCGTTTCAGTTTTTTATCTTCCCTACTTCTGTTTTAAACTATTAGTTTTACTTTCTATTTCTAGAGAAATATTACACAATAAAAGGTAATTTCTAGCACTACCCCTGAATGAGAAATTTCTCGTGCTGGGGGGGGGGGACGTACACGCGGGAGAAGAAAACGTGTCTCATTCCCCCAGGTTGCAATAGTCTTTTTCCTTCCCCAAGGTTTCCACATTTATCTAACCAATACTAGTTTCTACCCAGCTCTCGTCATGTGTCTCTAAGACTGGCTTAAAATAAATCCCAAGAAACAATCATGAACCAATGAGCTATGTTATACTCGGTGTAAAACGAAGTTGGGGATCAGAAATAACCTCTCTTAATGAATCCACTTTGATTCGTGTAAACAAATAGAGATGGCTAGCCCAGTGTAACACGATTAGCGATTCGACGTTGTAGAGGGAGGGGTGGTGAGTTACCCACAACACTGAAATGTACAAGTCATACTATTTATGTTAAAACTTTCTTCTGAAGTAGGCGTGAGAATGAGATCTTAAATTATTGCCATCGTCCAATTATTGCGTCAAGAGAATTTTTTTGGATGTATTTGTCAATTTCAGCAACTAATTTGGCGTTTAAACATTTAAATATAATAATAATAAAAATATTCATTATTACCTATTATTATTAACAATAGACTGCCAGAATTGTTCCGACTAAGAGTGTGAATTAATAAAAACATTTCACGATAGTTGTTTGTTGAAGAGCTCTAAGTGTGCTTGCCCTATTTGGCCCCCACCCCCATTTGAATTTTTATGTGATATAGCACTGACCCCACTACCGGTTATGGCTGATTACTGAAATCAAGCTCAAATTAAAGCTCGCGTGCTCTTTGGTTATAGAAATTTATTCTCGAATATTTTAACACTGTATTTTTCAAAATAAATTACTATTACAGTTAGTCTAGTTCACTCTGTGTATGCCATTTTTTGAATAATAGCCCTTCTTAATTTATAAAGTTTCTCCAGATCTCAGAGTTTATATGCCCTTTCCTGTTGTACATATTTTAAAGCCAGCTGCATTGTTTATTCCTGAGATGAAACCAAATCCTTGATGGAATTGATGGACCCAGAGGGCCTATTGGAATGTGTTCGGCACAGCACGACAATTAATTAGGTCCAGGTACGTTCACTTTGAGGGTGAAAGTTGAATTGGTCATCCCTGAACTCTAGGGGTCATTTCGGGTGTTGGGTGTCGCCGGGCACACCTTGCTGGTGGGCGGTGTCGATCGTAAGTTAATCACTTGTTAATGGAACACCTCACCCCACAATCCGTGGTTTTAATTCTCTGTGATCAAAGAAACGCTTACCAGAGGAATTTATACAATCACATGTTCACCAAAAACATGCGGGTTTTCCCGTGTACTTTCGAATCCTTAAGTCATGGGAGACTTCTTAAGGCATTGTTCACTGATTCCTTATCTCTATATGCTCTCTAATTAATCTGGATTACACTCCCGTGGGGAGTTTGTTAGATTTTCTTCTGATTTCTATTCCTGTCCACATTCCATTGTATTTTATTGGCATTCTAAACACAAACTCAGGGCCACAGAAAATAGGAAGACAGATGCTCGCATTTCCATTTTTATAGGACAGCAAAGACATATAATGTGTTACAGCACATTGCCTTCATACCCGTTGTTATTTACTTTCGCAACTACTCTTAAAGTACACTTCCTTCTAGTCATGATAAATGTTGCAGGCATGGTTTAAATACTCATTTTATGTATATACACATAGCATAAGGGAGGCTCAGACGACAGACAGCTGTTAAAAATATCTATTTCTTAATATAATGAAAAATTAAAAAGAGCGACCACAAATATTTCGGAAAATGCTAACGACACAAATAGTTATTTGACAGGCATTTTATATTTAAAATTTGCTTACATTTTATTTTCCGTAGTAAGTTTTTATCTATCTCTTGTCGTCTCGTAATTGATAAAAGTCAACAATAAGGGAGAGGTCTTCACAGATTATTTACAGAAAATTCAGTATCATTTTATATGTAATGCCTGTATCACAAACATATGATATTCTAATCAAAACTTTTAGAGTTGTTTGTAGAATATAAAAATTAAAGAAACGCTTTCCAAATAAGGACCTGTTTAGGGTAACAACATTTTCTTAAAATTTTCTCCTCACAGCCTTGAACTGTGTTTGATTCAAGTATGAAATTTCGTATTTACCTGAGTTTTCCATATCTTTATTATCTTATGTTATTTTCCTTGCATGGAAAAATGTTATTTTCTCAAAAAACGGCTGTTACGATTTTGATTAAAATGCCATATATTTAAATCCTGGGTTACATATACAACATATACATTGAATTTTATAACGACGGGGCCCCGTGAAATTGCTTCTTGAATTCCCAAATAAACTCTCAGGATTCCTCGAATTATATCAGTCGCTTTCGAGTTTCACAAATTGAGAAACCCTTCAATTGGCATTTCTTTGGTGAGTTCCACATAGCTGCTAGCGCCCGGGACGTGTGCAACACCACGTTCATATGAGATGTACTGCAACATGGCATAGAGGTTCTCTCATTAAAAAAATCTGATGTTACACTCACATGACTTTCTCTACTCTTGTACAAACTATTTTTACAAACGCTTATTCTCCATATGCTTCATGTTAATCGAGATGTTAATCTTATTGCTAATTTTCTTGTAGATGCAAGGGGAATATGGTAGGCTTTAAGCGATAGTCAAATATTTTAAGAGCTGTGGCGTATTCCATTCACTTTGCATGTCCAGGACATAAAAAAATGAATAACGAATTTCTATTTGAGAAAAAATATAAGTATTGGAAAATTTAAGGGAACAACAAGCAATATCTCGAAAATGATTCACTCAACAACAAAAAATGTATGACATAAATTGTGTATTTTAACGCGATATACATTTTTTGTGTAGTAAAATTTTGTCTATCACTTAAGGTTTACCAGTTATGCAGTCGTTCACAATGAAGAATACTTTTGCAGACATTCCCAGAAAATTCGAGATATACATTTCATTAGTCATGAAAATATCGTAAACATATGCGATTTTAATCAAAATCGTTAGAGCCATTTTTGAGAAAATTAAAATTTTCGAAAAATGTTCCATGTAAAGCGTGATCTGGGGTGGGGGGATTTTCTTGAAAACCTTCGTGTCGCATCTCTGGAAAATATGAACCTAAATACCAAGTTTGGTGTTTATCCGACTGTTCGTTTCTGAGTTATGCTGTTCACATACACACACAGACACACACACGGACATGTTTCTAAAAATGCTTTTTTTGGATTCAGGGGGTCTCAAAACATATATTTCCGGTGAAATCTCGATATCTAGTTTTTGGGTGGAATACAATACTTCCCCTACTTACTATACGTAGTAGAGAAAATAAAAATAAAATTAAATAATAATAATAATAATAATACAAAAGGTCTGGCGTGCACGTATTTGTTTGTGTGAACAGCATAACTCAAAAACGAAATTTCGGATAAATACTAAACTTGTTAAGTTCATCTTCCAACGATGTGACAAGAAGATTTTCAAGAAAATGTTCTAACCCCACACAACTCATGGGTACACTTCATTATTTGTTATTTTCTAAAAATGGCTCTAATAATTTTATTTAAAATATATGTTTAAGACGTTTACCAGATAAATAAAATGTACATCTTGTTAATTTCTTTCTACGTATAGTATGAATAAATAATTTATTGTCTGCTTTGAACTTTACATAGAATTTAAACAATGTATACAAGGGAGTTGCTTATTATTTCTCTTCCACTTATATTTAACATACACTACGTATAGTAAGTACGGGAAGTATTGCATTCCAACCAAAATTCAATACCGATATTTCATCGGAAATACATGCTTTGAGACCCCCTGAACATGTGTGTGTGTGTGTGGGGGGGGGGATGTGTCTGTCTGTGAGCAGCATAACTCAAGAACGAAAAGTCGGATAAATACCAAACTTGGTATTTCAGTTTAGTACCTTACTAGGATTCGACACAAAGATTTTCAAGAAAATTCCCCCACCCCAAACTACACTTTACATGGAACATTTTTACGGCAAATGAAATGAATATCTTGAGTTTTCTGGAAATGTTTCCAAAAATCCTGAGGAATATTAAATTTAATAATTTTTAACACCTTGTTTTATTTATTTATCATTATTTATAAATATATTACCATACTAATTATGTACAACTATTAAAACATTTAAAATATTTCACCTTAAAATACTTCTAAACCTTTGTATATTAAATTAATACTAATTACTTAAAAGCTAATAATGTTCATTTTACTTCTGAATGACTTTCGCATAACTGGTAAGAAATAGGTAAAATTTTACTACACAAAAAATGTAGCTCTTGTTAAAACACACAATTTATGTCATATACTCTTTTTTTTGGTCGAATGAACCATTTCCGAGATATTCCTTGTTATTTGTTTGAATTTGCCAATGCTGATACTATTTCTCAAATAAGAATTCGTTATTCCTTTTTTTTTAATGTCCTGGACATACAAAGAGAATGTAATACTCCACATAGCAACCAACTCTTAAAACATTTGACTATCGCTTAAAGCCTCGATTAACATGAAGTAGATGGAGAATAAGCGTTTGCAAAAATAGTTTGTACAAGAGTAGAGAATGTTATGTGAGTGCAACATATCAGATTTTTTTTTCTGGCAATAGCCTGTGAAATCGTCTTCATAGTGAATGACTTTTGTATATTTTTTTGTAAATGGTAAACAATAAGAGACAAATAAATATATTGTTCATCTTGTTAAGTCATAGCCATTAAAGTCCACAATTTATGTCAATTGTTTTGTGGCTTTAACTATGTAGTACATTATATTTTTGTTTGCATATATTATAAAGTATAATGAACCTCCGGAGAAACTTATCAGAAGCATTACTGTAAAATCTGTTAATGTGATGTCAGTTTATGCACCACTAACCGTTGTTATTCAACAGCACTTACCAATTCCTGTGAGAGGTTGCTAGGAGGATCTACTTCGAACTTCTGTACCGACAATACTCTTTGACCGTCTACCGGACTGCCCGCCACTTCTGTAGTCATCCTTGGTTCATTCCAAGGTCACCTGCAACAACATGCACTCTGTATTAATGCTGGTCAGTGGCATATTTGCTGCCAAGTTCAAGCATTCAAAACACGTACAATAATATCTCCTAGAAGAGTGCAGAGTCTTCTTAGAATCTATTGTCAGTTATGCACACAAAGACATCAAATCTTCACGCTTAAATAATTTCCGAGATACAGTGAAGAACTAATAACTCATACATGACACAAATTCTTCTTATTTTCTCTACCCCTTACCTCTATGGTAAGTGAGGAAGTATCGTATTGCTCCCAAAAATTCGATAGCAAGATTACACCGGAAGTATATCTTCTCAAATAAGCTTCAGAACATATATTAATAACTTAAAATACAAGAATATAATTACAACAAATACAATTGCAATAGAGGTAACAAGTCCAATAGAATATATTGATGTACAATATCAGAATGACCTGATATATACAATACACAAACAAAACAATATACCAGATGAATATATAGATGGATCCCTCAACAATAAAATAAATCTGATGTGTTACACTCACATGACTTTCCCTACTCTTGTACAAACTATTTTTAAAACGCTTATTCTCCATATGCTTCATGTTAATCGAAATAAACATTTGCAGACTCTATCTTATTGCTAATTTTCTTGTAGATGTAAGGGGAATATATATTTACAAGGGCAATATAGAAATACAGTAGCCTTTAAGCACATACATATCTCTTAATAGCTGGTTGCTAGGTGCAGCACCATTCGCTTTGCCACAGATTAATACTCTTTGCATATCCAAGACAAAAAAAAATGAATAACGAATTCCCATTTGAGAAAATAAGTATTGAAAAATGTAAGGGAATAACAAGCAATATCTCGAAAACGGTTCACTCAACAACAAAAAATGTATATGACATAAATTGTGAATTTTAACGCGATCTACATTTTTTGTGTTGTAAACTTTTGTCTATCTCTTATGGTTTATCAGTTATGAAAAAGTCGTTCACAATGAAGAATACTTTTGGAGGCATTACCAGAAAATTCAAGATATACATTTTATTTGTCATGAAAATATCTTAAATATATGATATTTTAATCAAAATCATTAGAGCAATTTTTGAGAAAATTAAAATTTTCGAAAAATCTTCCATGTAAAGGGTAATCTGGGGTGGGGGAATTTTCTTGAAAACCTTCATGTCGCATCTCTGGAAGATACTGAACCTAAATACCAAGTTTGGTGATTATCCGACTGTTCGTTTCTGAGTTATGCTGTTCACAGACACACAGACAGACACACACACACACATACACACGCACGGACATGTTTCCAAAAATGATTTTTTTGATTCAGGGGTCTCAAAACATGTATTTCCGGTGAAATCTCGGTATCGAATTTTTGGGTGGAATACAATACTTCCCCTACTTACTATACGTAGTAGAGAAAGTAAAAACGCCGGTGCAGGAGTATACTATAAACATTTTGCACAGTATCTAACATTAGATGAAACGTCAAACCACTATGATGGAGAATTAACAGCTATAAAAGCAGCATTACAGAACATTTTATATAGACCATACATAAAACAAAAAATAGTCATCTTATCAGCCATAGATGGAATAGTAAATTACAATAATAAAACAGCAAGAAATATTAAAGAAATAAGAAGCCTAATTAAAGCAGTTGAAACTAGAAATCATGTCACTGTACAATGGATCCCAGCTCATGTCGGAATTCTGGGCAATGAACATGCAGATCAATTAGCAAATTAAGGTGCAATACAACAAATAAAACCTGCAGGTCAAATAGAAATAAATAAACAATTAAATAACATTAAACAACATTTCAAAAGACAGCAGAGACTTGATGAAGAAGATAAAGATTACAAGACTATTAAAGATAGAGTTGATATACAAAAACTGCCAAGGAAGACTGCAGTGGCCTTATTTAGGATGGCAACTGGCCACGATTGCCTCGCAGAACACCTCTACAAGATACGATGCCTGCCTACACCCAAGTGCACTATCTGTGAAGAAGATGTCATCCTGAACAAACAACTTCTCACCAAATGCAAAGGCCTTAAAAGTGATAACTTACAGACTTTATATTGGGAAGTCAGAGGGAAAATGATGCAGATCAATTAATGCCCAGTGCCATTGGTGAACAACAATATATATCCTCTGAGACTCACTGAATTAAAACTAAAAAGGACACTTTTAAAAAAGGGTCTCGTGTGTGTATGTGTGTAGTGTAATTCAAAAAAGAAAGTTCGTTAATTACCAAACTTGGTATTCAACTTCAGTGTCTTCCAAGCATGTGACATGAAGATTTTCAAGAAAATCTCTCCGCCCCAAACTACTGTTTACAATGAAAATTTTTCATTACTATCTGTTTTCTCAAAAATAGCTCTAGCGATTTGATGGATTAGGTTGAAATACCATATGTTAAAGATATTTGCATGATAAATTCACGGCAATACCTACACATATTGAAGTCCCCGAATCAACAAAAGGCCATTTTAAAAATAGTTCTGTGTGTGTGAACTGCTTAACTTAAAAACCAAAGTCGGTTAAATACCAAACTTGGTATTTAAGTTCAGCATCTTCAGAGGACAAAGATTTTAAAAAAGGTACTCCACCCTTATCTACCTTCCATAGAAAATGTTTCGAAATTGTTTACTTTCTCAAGAATGGATTTAACGATTTTAATTAAAATGCTACATGTTTAAGATATATGCATGAGAAAATGTATATTTTGAGTTTTCTTAGAATAGCCTCTGAAGCCCTCTTTATTGTAAATGACTTGAATAATTGATAAACAGTAAGAGATACACAAAATATTACTACACAAAGAATGTAGATCTTGTTGAAAGACAGAATTTATGTGCTTACAGACACACATGCGGACCTTTTTCTAATAATACTCCTTTTGGATACAGGAGGGCTCAAAACAAATATTTCTGTGAAATCTCGATATCAAATTTTAGGTGCATGGTAGAGAAAGTAAATAAGAAACCAACGGCATTCATAATTGTAACATTCGGTTAGTGCAGTGTCTTAATGTAATACATCTATGAAATTTAGAAAATCCACAAATGTAATGTATCATGTTGAAATTTATGCCAGTTGTTACAGTTAATAACAACAATGTTTTTGCCATGTTTCAAAACTTTAGCTTGAATGAGTATTCAAATATTGTTTAGTATAAAGTGTTGTAATAAAAATGTCCCACATGATGCATTTTTTAAAACATTCACATAAAAATTCAAGTTTTACACTAAATGAGTTTTTAAAATTATCTTTTACATCATACTTTTTAAAAAAGCTTAACGTATTTTTAATAGGCAGAACAAAATTTTCAAACAAAATAGTAACAAATTACGTCGTGTAGAGCATGTTGAGCATGGAAAAATGCTGAAAAAAAATTGCGAGAAAACATGTTTTGAAGTTGAGCGTGTCTATTAATAAGAATGCACCTGTATATTTGTAGATTCAGTTAATTGGTACGAGAGCTGTCCCAGAAGTACCGAACCTAACAAAGAAAACACAACAATTTTGGGAACAAACATCTTGATTTCTCTATATAGTCTCCTGTTAACTCGATACACTTTTCCCAGCGATGTTCAATAGCTTCGATACCCTGTTTATACTGAGAACCGTCGAATTCTGCAAAATAGCAATCAACTGCAGGCTCCACCTCTTCATTGTTGGCAAATCCTTTACCACCAAGCCATTTCTTCAACTTTGGAAACAGAAAATAATCAGAGGGGGCTAAGTCTGGCGAATAGGGTGTATGAGGAAGCATTTTGAACTTTAACTCATTGATTTTGGCCATGGCATTAATGGATGTGTGAACTGGCGCATTGTCTTGATGAAACAGAACCTTTTTTTTCGCTAAATACGGCCGTTTTTCTTGATTTCATCATTCAAACCCTGCAATAAGTTTGCATAATACTCGCCATTGATTGCTTTTCCTTTTTGAAGATAATCAATGAAAATTATCCCACGCGCATCCCAAAAAACTTACGCCATAACCTTGCCTGCAGATGGAACTGTCTTTGCCTTCCTTGGAGCTGATTCTACCCTTTCAATCCACTGTTTTGACTGTTCCTTCGTCTCAGGTGTAAATTGAATTGTTTCATTCATGGTTATGAATCAACGCAAGCGAAACATCGCCAAACACTCGACTGAAACATCCTCACGACGCTGTATTTGTGCCATTGTGAGTACACGCGGCATATCTTGTTCACAGCTTTCTCATGTCCAAATTTTCATCAGCACTTTTTGAAATGCCTACGATGTCTGCTAGCTCGCGCACTTTCAGTCGACAGTCATCCAATACCATTTTGTGGATTTTCCTCACATTTTCTGGCGTGGTCACCTCATTTGGTCGACCACTGTGATGCTCGTCTTGGCAGCTGGTATGGCCTCACTTAAACTCTGCCCCCAATATTTTACTGTTGTAAACGAAGGAGTAGACTCCTCCAGCGTAGAATCTAGCTCAGTTTTAATATTAGTTGGACTAAGACCTTTCAAATGAAAGTATTCTATCACATAACGATGACCAGTTTTATCCATGTTTACAAATTTGCTGAGAGCATTCACTATTGATGGCCGCCAAACAATTACTAAACAACGTAGCATCGTTAAACTTCAAACTTAAGCTTTATAAGGGGGTACTTTCTACCATGGTCATTTGTTTGAAACAACACCCGCTATATATACGTCAGTTCGGATATTTCTGGGACTGCCCTCGTAGTTTAAACGCGACAAGTAAAAAAAAGAAAGATATGTAGAATTCGTATTATTTTTCTATAAACATTTAATTTATTTATTTTTCAGAGTTTTTATCAAATTTCACAGATGCATTACATTAAAGCAAGGAAACTAAAGGGAAGTAAAAGCGAAGAAGGCAAGAGTGTAAGTTATGTTTTATTTTGTCCCATCTCTTTGCGTTTAAGATTATCTTGATGCCCTTAGTTCCATCTCCTGCTGTATAAAAACACCTTTGTATTGCACGTAGATTTGTGATCTCCTCTGACCGCAATGAAATATGGTACGGAGGTCTGCAAATTACAGGGCATTTACTTTTAATCGCTGAGAAAAGCAAGGAATCATCTTTCTGATGTAGCACATCACTAATAACTGGACCAGCGAACCGACCCACACCCACGGCTCTTCTCATAATTTAATACACCAGTGCCCTCCTCCCAGAAATACCTATATGGCTTGCCTAATGTAATCAACGGACTTGCTTTCCAGCACAGCTTTGTGTACGCGTTAAAAAATTCTAGCAGCCAAACTAACTGAGAGAAAATTCTCATTTTAACTTTTCTACCTCGTACCTATTAGGTAGACGAGCTATTGCTTTCCACCTAATAATTGAATACCGAGATTTCACCACTAATACTCGCTTTGAGACTCCTTGAATTAATAATAAAAAATGCGATACTGAGGTTTTAAACAAAATTGCTCCACCGAGCGGGATGGCTCAGGCCTGCATTCGGGAGGTCCCGGGTTCAAATCCCGTGGGCCGACCAATCTGTCTAAGGTTTTTCGTGGTTTTCCTCAGTCGCAAAGGTAAATACCAGATTGGATATTTAATACCACGACCCAAAGTTCCATCTTAAGTCTAAAACAATAGTAAAATGAAAAATAAGTGGTAATAGCGAATGCCACCTATCTACAGACAATGTAAGCAGTTAGACTGGACGGCACCCTAACGCCATCTGTACGGCATGAAGCAGAAAATCCGGCTGCCATGCGCTGGGGTCAAGATAGCATTTCCAGGGATGAGAGCTAGAACGCTAGCCGCCTTTCTGTGTGGGGGTGGCGGTTAGACTGGGCGGCACCCTAATTCCACCTGCACGGCATGAAGCGGGTGGTTACAGGGATGAGACCTAGAAGGCTAACTCTCCGCCTTTCTATCTGGGGTAGGGGGATTTTCTTGAAAATCTTCGTGCCGCATCTTTGAGGTATACTGACTTTGCGTTTTTGAGTTATGTTGTTCACAGGCACAGACACACATCCACACACACGGACCTTTTTCTAAAAATGCTTCTTTTTGGATTCAGGTTGTCTCAAAACATGTATTTCCGGTGAAATCACGATATCGAATTACACGTAGTAGAGAAAATAAAAATGACAAAGTATTGAAAAATTGAAACTAATAAAGTGGAAATGGCTAATGGCACTAAAAGTTATATAGAATATTTTAATGGATCTGCATTTTTATGAAGTACGTTTTTTTCTATCGCTTAACGTTTACCAGTTATACAAGATTATACAAAATTCCTTCCGAATGAAGAGAGCTTCATAGGCTATTCATAGAAAATTTAAGATCTATCTACATTTTATTTGTCAAGCAAATATCTTAAATACTATATGGCTTTTTAATAAAAATCGTTAGCCATTTTTGAGGAAATTAATTTTCATGGTGGCGGCGGCGGCTAATATTTACACTTCTGATATAAACTCAGTGTAAGTCCTCTATGGTTTTACTTTTCAACTGAAGCCCCAACTATTATACCAGCTGCAAGGTGTCGCAGACAAACATCAGAAGGTGTTTTCATAAAGCTTAGAAATAATAACTTCCATATTTGGCCGTAAGCTAGCTTTATCGCAAGCATGTTTATATTTCTTATAAACGCGTATATTTAGAAATATGTCCCCTCTTTCAGAACTTACTGTTCCTCCTTAATTGGGCTCAGAACCTGGTCTATTGCGTCAGTGACCATAACGTTTCCTTTTACGTCAACTACGCGCAGTTAATGACGTAGTTAGCCTACTACCATTTAAAAACACTAAAAGGTTTATGCTTAATTATGCACACGTTTCTCCAGTTCGGTATTTAAAATAAAACTATATTAGTTGTGTTATGGAAAGGCCAATCTCTGCAAAATGGAACAGAATGTTAATAACACATTTTATGACGTCAATAAAGATACAGAGATCCCAAACAAATGTAAAAGTTGTAACAGCTGAACAATAATTCATATTGATTATAACTACTCTTCTACGATTTATTTATGCAGAATATTATTTTTCTGTCTTCCTCTGCAGTGGGATAGTGATTTTTAGCACTTTGAAATTAACGCTTTCCGAGATATTGACTTTTTCAATACTTATACTTTTTCCTAAATTCGTTATTCGTTTTTACTTTCTCTACTACGTATAGTAAGTAGGGGAAGTATTGCATTCCACCCAAAAATTCGATACCGAGATTTCACCGGAAATACATGTTTTGAGACCTCCTGAATCCAAAAAAAGCATTTTTGGAAACATGTCCGTGTGTGTGTCTGTGTGTGTGTGTGTCTGTGTGTGTGTGTGTGTGTGTCTGTGTGTGTGTGTGTGTCTGTGAACAGCATAACTCAACAACGAACAGTCGGATAAACACCAAACTTGGTATTTAGGTTCAGTATCTTCCAGAGATGCGACACGAAGGTTTTCAAGAAAATCCCCCCACCCCAGACTACCCTTTACATGGAACATTTTTCGAAAATTTTAATTTTCTCAAAAATGGCTCTAACGATTTTGATTAAAATATCATATGTTTAAGATAATGTTATGAGTAATGAAACGTATATCTCGAATTTTCTGGGAATGTCTCCAAAAGTATTCTTTATTGTGAACGACTTTTGCATAACTGGTAAACCATAAGAGATAGACAAAATTTTACTACACAAAAAATGTAGATCGCATTAAAATACACAACTTATGTCATATACATTTCTTTTGTTGAGTGAACCGTTTTCGAGATATTGCTTGTTATTCCCTTAAATTTTCCAATACTTATACTTTTTCTCAAATTCGTTATTCATTTTTTTATGTCCTGGACATGCAAAGAGAATGGAATGCGCCACATAGCAACCAGCGATAAAATATTTGACTATCGCTTAAAAGCTACCATATTCCCCTTGCATCTACAAGAAAATTACAAATAAGATTGACATCTCGATATCTCGATTAATATGAAGCATATGGAGAATAGGCGTTTGTAAAAATAGACTGTACAAGAGTAGAGAAAGTCATGTGAGTGTAACACATCAGATTTTTTTTTATGTCCTGGACATGCAAACATGGAATGCGCCACATAACAACCAGCTCTTAACCCTTATGCACACGCGTATAATTTTGTAACGCATCTACACGCATGGGATAGTTTTAACTCCAATTTGGAAAAAAAATTTCTTTTTCCTAAACTATTAAGGAAATTGAATGTAGTTAAGTATATCGCAACATTAGTGTGTCTTGAACAATATTGAATACTTTTGTTTTAATATGACATAGTAACTCGATGAAAATTATAATGATTCAATGACATTTTCGAAAACAACTTGTGTACATACATTTCAAATAAGCCCTCTCCTATATATGCACGTAATTACTTTTTAAACAGTATTGTAATACATTAGGAATAAGTATTTTAGAAAAATTAACACTGCATTGTACTTTTTCCATATGGCAGAATCCAGGCTCACAAAGAATGTCTATTCTAGAAAGTCGACTTTTTGGTCTCTAATTATTAGAATCACTGCCAACACATTCTTCACAAACTGAATACGAATGTTCCTTACAAGTCAATTTGTAGCACTTCTTACATGTAGTTTTGGTTTTACGGTCTTTTTACCCTTGAAATATACCTAAGTCGATGAAGGCACATCCTTTTTATTATCACCACTCTCTGCCTCTTGCTCTGTATCTGTCACATGATCACTTTCTGAAATGCGGTCATTTTCGTCCTCAGACTCACTATTTATCTCATTTTCACTTGCACTATCATCTAGATAGGTTCTCGTGTCCTTGTTTTGCTCGAATCTGTAATCCATTTTTCCAGCTCAGGAATTACTTTAGCACACGCGCGGGATATTTTTTACCCAGACACCAGAGAACATATGTTTACTGACTAAGATAATGGGTGAAACTGCTTCACTAAAACATTATTACGAGGAGGAACTGTTGATTGAAAGGTGTGTGGAAGGCCATTGTGACAGAATTTATGTTACAGTGCTACCGTCGTATGAAAGCTATCGTGGGGTATAATTCAGCCCACGCGTGTGCTTACGGATTAAAATATTTGACTATCGCTTAAAGCCTAGCAATTCCCCTTGCAACTACAAGAAAATTAGCAATAAGATTGACATCTCGATTAACATGAAGCATATGGAGAATAAGCGTTTGTAAAAATAGTTTGTACATAATTTTTAAAGATCTGACTATCACTTGAGGCTTCTGGTATCCCCTTGTGCATACAATGATTAACATGAAATAGATGGGGAAATAAACTCCTGTAAGGTCTACAGGAGAATGGGTAGAGAAATGTAACATATATTTTTTCCGTTAATGCTCTAGTTTTGAGCCCACGGACACGCAAATAATTTGACCTCTGTTTGAGTGCCCTAGATCCCCTGTTGCCAAGATTTGGCGAACCGGAAAGACGTTGTCGTCTGCCTACGTGTGTCACAATTTGTTTGAAGTAAGGTGACTGTAGGCGAGGTACCGTATCGCACCCACAGTCATGTCGCTCTTCACACCCTAATCCACTTAATGTTGTTCTTGTCCTCAAGCTGTTTATGGTTAACAGGTCATTAAACCCACATCTAACATTTTCATACTAATTACAGGCTCGTGCCACAAATATTATCTCCTGCTATTGAACTGCTAAGCCTTCTCATACCCCAACAGTCTATTACTTGCCTACAGAAAATATTGTACTCCATCCAAAACATTTATATCGAGATTTTACGGGAAATACACGTTTTGAGGCCCACTGAACTTAAACAGAAGTTTTCAAAGTAACGACACAAAGATCTTTCAACAAAATCTCCCCCCTAAATCACCCTTTACACGGACTTAGCTAATTTTAATTTTGTGTTTTAATTTACTCAATAACAATTTTTATGAAAATATATAACCGCTCGCCTCTCACCAAGGCCTCTCACCTGGGTTCAATCCCAGGGACCCGCATGTGGGATTTGTGGTGGAATAAGCGGCGTCTGGGCGGGTTTTCTCCGGGTTCTCCGGTTTCCCCCGCCATTCATTCCACCAACTGCTCCATCATCACCTTTCCTTTCATCCATTTCACCATCATTTCGTTTCATCTACTTCCTTCCTCTCATACCAGGCATCGGGCTGATCACCCATCCTTGATATTCCGTCTGATCCATGAGTGTCTGCTCCTCGACGGACCTCTGACCCCAGGCACCCGCCTGTAAGTTCTGGGGGGGTGTAAGCTCTACATAGGAGGAGGTTAAACAGAGAAAGAAGAAAGAAGAAGAACAAAAATATATACTTAAGATATTTGTATGAAAAGTAAACTGTATATCTTCTGTAAATATCGTGTGAAATCCACTTCATTCTGAATGAACGTTATATAATTTTGTATAACTGATAAACGTAAAAGATAGAGAAAAACCTACTGTCCACTTAAGTAGATAAAAATGTAGATCTCATTAAATCACACAATTTATGTGAAATATATTGTTTGCTGCATTAACCTTTCGCAGATATTCGTTGCTATTGATCTGAATTTTCGTATACCTTGTCATATACTTTCTGAAGTGCTAAGTCAACATTTGTTTGTTTCTCATGTTTGTTTTAATGAAATTAATTGTGCTTCCACACAAGCCGTGTGTTAGACAAGGTTGGAAAGTGACCTAATAGTGGTTTAAACTATGGAGCCCGGGACTTAAAGTACTTACAACATTGTAAGTCGCCATTGGGGTATGTCATCTCAATATAATTTGAGATCTCCTTGTGGTTTACCAGGAAAAATGCGAATCAGTTGGAGAATTTAATGTCGTACCGACATGTTGCCATGGTAGCTCAGTGGTTAGAGCAACCGGACGGGTACCGGGAGATCCGTGGCTCAAACCCCGGCTATGGCATTGAAATTTTTCAGTCGTCTGATTCTACCTTTCCAATGTTAGTTTTAGTTTGCAGAGTTTCTTTCGCAGTTGCTTTCAATTGGTCGCAAGGTTACGATGTTTAGTTCTTGCATTTTGTTTTCTTATTGTAAGATTGGAACAGAATTTATTTGTGATGTTTTAAGCAGCACAACTGCTATCTTAATAATATATTGGATAATAATACGTAGTGTTAACAAATACCTCTCGTGATTTTCAACCTCCTTAGATGAATTCCCTTGTGACTATGTCGCTGGTGAATGTTTCGCTAGTTTCATGATCTTGCGTTACTTTACTGTCGAACAGAGACCGGATTCTTATGTAACTACACATTCTCTTCCTTTATATGTTGACATACGGAAACAGAAAACGTCTACAAATTGAAGATCGACATTCCTAAACTCAAGTTTTATTTGACATAATTTTACTTTCCCTACCACGTATATAGAACACTGATGCCGAAATCTCACACGAAATACATATTTTTAGGCCCGCTGAATAAAAAAATCTGATGTGTTATACTCACATGACTTTCTCTACTCTTGTACAAAGTATTTTTACAAACGCTTATTCTCCATATGCTTCATGTTAATCGAGATATCGAGATGTCAATCTTATTGCTAATTTTCTTGTAGATGCAAGGAAAATATGGTAGGTTTTAAGCGATAGTCAAATATTTTAACGCTGGTTGCTATGTGGCGCATTCCATTCTCTTTGCATGTCCAGGACATAAAAAAATGAATAACGAATTTGAGAAAAAGTATAAGTATTGGAAAATTTAAGGAAATAACAAGCAATATCTCGAAAACGGTTCAGTCAACAAAAGAAATGTATATTACATAAGTTGTGTACTTTAACACGATCTACGTTTTTTGTGTAGTAAAATTTTGTCTATCTCTTATGGTTTACCAGTTATGCAAAAGTCGTTCACAATGAAGAACACTTTTGGAGACATTCCGTGAAAATTCGAGATATACATTTCATTTTTCATGACATTAGCTTAAACATATGAAAATTTTCATCAAAATCGTTAGAGCCATTTTTGAGAAAATTAAAATTTTCGAAAAATCTTCCATGTAAAGGGTAGTCTGGGGTGGGGGGATTTTCTTGAAAACCTTCGTGTCGCATCTCTCGAAGATACTGAACCTAAATACCAAGTTTGGTGTTTATCCGACTGTTCGTTTTTGAGTTATGCTGTTCACAGACACACAGACACACACACACACACACACACAGACACACACACACACACACAGACACACACACGGACATGTTTCCAAAAATACTTTTTTGGATTCAGGAGGTCTCAAGACATATATTTTCGGTGAAATCTCGGTATCGAATTTTTGGGTGGAATGCAATACTTCCCCTACTTACTATACGTAGTAGAGAAAGTAAAAAAGCATTTTATTAAAAGGTCTGTGTGTGCCTGCGAACAGCATAACTCAAAAACGAAAAGTTAGATAAATACCAAACTTGGTATTTAAGTTCAGTATCTTTCAAGGATGCAACACGAAGATTTTCAAGAATATCCCCTACCTCCAACTATCCTTTACATAGGACATTTTTCGAAAACTTTGATTTTCTAAAAAGTGACTCAAAATATTTTGATTGAAATACTATATATTACAGACAGTTACATGACAAATAAAATGCATATCTTGAATTTTCTGGTAACAGCCTTTGAAGTCCTCTTCATTCGAAGAAATTTTGTATAATCTTGTATAACTGGTAAACGTTAAGTGATAGACCACAACGTATTACACCAAAAATGTAGATCTCTTTAAAACACACAATTTATTACAAACAGCCTTTTGTGGCATTAGGCATTTCCGAGATATCCGTTATTAATGGTTCGAATTGTTCAATACTAAGCCATTCTTTTAAAGTCATATTAACATTCAGTTGTTTCTCGGGATTGCATGGAAACAGCATGGAATGTAACTTTCAGTACTTAAATAGTTGACTATCGCAGTTCCCTTTGTATGTCTAACGAAATGTGTAGTGTGCCTATTTCTGAAAAGGTTTATTTGGATTAAAATGTAGTAGATAGAAAAGTAAGCTTTAGTAAGAATGGTATATATACCTACTAATAAATGATAGATTGTAGAGAAAGTAATGTGGTGTAGCACATCAGATATTTAAACTATATTTAAAATTTAAGCATAATGTCTATAATGATAAAATGTATATCAAATTAAAAAAGAAATTCCATATTAACATTTTACGGGATATTTATTTAAGTACTGATTCCATTCATGAAATAGCCCTAATAAATATTTTCCGAAGTTCTGGGTTTTCTCACTTCGTTTGCGAATATATCGAAAATCTGAAACCGTCTTGCGATACGAACCCTGGCGTTACTGCCCAATCTTAACACCGGCGATGATCAAGGCCGGTTTTACATAACTAATATTGTATCAGCGGAAGTGTAGTGCCAAAAGCTTCCGTGGCGATCACCTCGGACCTTGACACGCCCTATTGTATCTGGCACTTGAGTAGGCGGAAGGCAGGCGAGGCTTGACGTAACCATCACCTTGCACAGTGTCATGGCATCAGGCTGAATTATGTCAGACCTACCAATCTTTGTCTCTGGTCCCATCCCAGTTCACCAAACAAGAGCGTACGATTCCGACTAACAAAACAGTTCATCGCCGTGAATCAGTTCATTTATTCGCACATACGAACTTGAGTATACAAGTGAACTACTACATCGCCACTAACCGAGTTGACCTCCGTAGTGTAGTGAGCATGCTAGCCTCTAGTTCCCGTGGTCGCGGGTTCAAACCCGGCGGTGCGCGATGCATTTTTTCGGGCGTAAAAATCCTTAAGATGGCTTTCTTCGGAAGGGAAGTAAAAAACCTCAAGCCTGATAGAGGCCTCTGAGCAAAATTACCGGTCTTTCACGCCCAATATAGAATGGGACGCTAAGGACCACAGTAGTTAAAGAGCGTCCATAAATAAAAAAAACTGATGTATTACACTCACATGATTTTCTCTACTCTTGTACAAACTATTTTTACAAACGCTTATTCTCCATATGCTTCATGTTAATCGAGATGTTGATCTTATTCCTAATTTTCTTGTAGATGCAAGGGGAATATGGTAGGTTATAAGCGATAGTCAAATATTTTAAGCGCTAGTTGCTATGTGGCGCATTCCATTCTCTTTGCATGTCCAGGACATAAAAAAATGAATAACGAATTTGAAAAAAAGTATAAGTATTGGAAAATTTAAGGGAATAACAAGCAATATCTCGAAAACGGTTCACTCAACAACAAAAATGTATATGACATAAATTGTGTATTTTAACGCGATCTACATTTTTTGTGTAGTAAAATTTTGTTTATCTCTTATGGTTTACCAGTTATGCAAAAGTCGTTCACAATGAAGAATACTTTTGGAGACGTTCCCAGAAAATTCGAAATATACATTTCATTTGTTATGAAAATATCGTAAACATATGATATTTTAATCAAAATCGTTTGAGCCATTTTTGAGAAAATTACAATTTTCAAAAAATCTTCCATGTAAAGGGTAGTCTGGAGTGAGGAAATTTTCTTGAAAACCTGGGTGTTGCATCTCTGGAAGATACTGAACCTAAAACTAAGTTTGGTGTTTATCCGACTGTTCGTTTCTGAGTTATGCTGTTCACAGACACACACACACACACACACACACACACACACACACACACAGATACACACTCAGACACACACGCACAGACACACACGGAAATGTTTCCAAAAATGCTTTTATTGGATTCAGGTAGTCTCAAAACATATATTTCCGGTGAAATTTCGGTATGGAATTTTTGGGTGGAATACAATACTTCCCCTACTTACTATACGTAGTAGAGAAAGTAAAAAACAGTGGTATTTACTTTGATGCTGTTCCTGTATTCCCAGTCTAATATACAGACTGATTTATGAGGAAGTGACGTATTTCTTTGTTTAATTATTCTGTTTGAAATTCACCCAATGCCCCGATTTTAGCACCAAAATAAACGGAAGTTTATTTGGAGTTTCGATTGCCTGTCACTAGATGCGCAGATGTTCATGTTTTATTCGTAATTTTTACTTTCTCTACTACGTATAGTAAGTA
The DNA here is from genome assembly GCA_030765065.1 of Deroplatys truncata. Taxonomy (NCBI): domain Eukaryota; kingdom Metazoa; phylum Arthropoda; class Insecta; order Mantodea; family Mantidae; genus Deroplatys; species Deroplatys truncata. The sequence goes on along the minus strand of CM060975.1, from coordinate 51,597,672 downwards.
GGGGAAGTATTGTATTCCACCAAAAAGTTCGATACTGAGATTTCACCGAAAATACATGTTTTGAGACTCCCTGAATCCAAAAAAAGCATTTTTGGAAACATGTCCGTGTGTGTATCTGTGTGTGTGTGTGTGTGTGTGTGTGTGTGTGTGTGTGTCTGTGTGTGTCTGTGAACAGCATAACTCAGAAACGAACAGTCGGATAAACACCAAACTTGGTATTTACGTTCAGTATGTACCAGAAATGCGACACGAAGGTTTTCAAGAAAATCCCCCACCCCAGACTACCCTTTACATGGAACATTTTTCGAAAATTTTTATTTTCTCAAAAACGGCTCTAACGATTTTGATTAAAATATCATATGTTTAAGATATTGTCATGAGAAATTAAATGTATATCTCGAATTTTCTGGGAATGTCTCCAAAAGTATACTTCATTGTGAACGACTTTTACATAACTGGTAAACCATAAGAAATATACAAAATTTTACTACACAAAAAATGAAGGAAGGCGTTAAAATACACAATATATGTCATATACATTTCTTTTGTTGAGTGAACCGTTTTCGAGATATTGCTTGTTATTCCCTTAAATTTTCCAATACTTATTTTCTCAAATGGGAATTCGTTATTCATTTTTTTGTCTTGCATATGCAAAGAATATTAATCTGTGGCAAAGCGAATGGTGCTGCACCTAGCAACCACCTATTAAGAGATATGCATGTGCTTAAAGGCTACTGTATTTCTATATTGCCCTTGTAAATATATATTCCTCTTACATCTATAAGAAAATTAGCAATAAGATAGAGTCTGCAAATGTTTATCTCGATTAACATGAAGTAGATGGAGAATAAGCGTTTGTAAAAGAGTAGAGAAAGTCATGTGAGTGTAACACATTTTTACTTTCTCTACTACGTATAGTAAGTAGGGGAAGTATTGTATTCCACCCAAAAATTTGATACCGAGTTTTCACCGGAAATATATGTTTTGAGACCCCCTGAATCCAAAAAAAGCGTTTTTGGTAACATGTCCGTGTGTGTGTCTGTGTGTCTGTCTGTGAGTCTGTCTGTGTGTGTGTGTGTCTGTCTGTGAACAGCATAACTCAGAAACGAACAGTCGGAAAAACACCAAACTTGGTATTTAGGTTCAGTATCTTCCATGGATGCGACACGAAGGTTTTCAAGAAAATCCCCCCACCCCAGATTACACTTTACATGGAAGATTTTTCGCAAATTTTAATTTTTTCAAAAACGGCTCTAACGATTTTTATTATAATATTATATGTTTAAGATATTTTTATGACAAATAAAATGTATATCTTGTATTTTCTGGGAATGTCTCCAAAAGTATTCTTCGTTGTGAACGACTTTTGCATAACTGGTAAACCATAAGAGATAGACAAAATGTTACTACACAAAAAATGTAGATCGCGTTAAAATACACAATTTATCTCCTATACATTTTTTTGTTGAGTGAACCATTTTCGAGATATTCTTGTTATTCCCTTAAATTTTTCAATACTTATTTTCTCAAATGGGAATTCGTTATTCATTTTTTTTGTCTTGGATAAGCAAAGAGTATTAATCTGTGGCAAAGGGAATGGTTCTGCACCTAGCAACCAGCTATTAAGAGATATGTATGTGCTTAAAGGCTACTGTATTTCCAAATTGCCCTTGTAAATATATATTCCCCTTACATCTACAAGGAAATTAGCAATAAGATAGACTCTGCCAATGTTTATCTCGATTAACATGAAGTAGATGGAGAATAAGCGTTTATAAAAATAGTTTGTACAAGAGTAGAGAAAGTCATGTGAGTGTAACACATCAGATTTTTTTTTATGTCCCAGACATGCAAAGAGAATGGAATGCGCCTCATAGCAACCAGCGTTAATACATTGGACTATCGCTTAAAGCCTTCCATATTGCCCTTGCACCTACAAGATAATTAGCAATAAGATTAACATCTGGATTAACATAAAGCATATGGAGAATAAGCGTTTGTAAAAATAGCTTTACAAGAGTAGAGAAAATCATGTGAGTGTAACACATCAGATTTTTAGTTTTATTGTCTGCAACTGCTTTTGTGATTTTGTTCTATCACCGTGAAAATGGAGTATACATTAAATGAACGACCCTTCCTTGTAAAGCAATACTGGATTACGAATTCTATTACAACTACTCAAAGGGCATACCAGAGAGAATTTGGTGTGCGGAATCCTCCCCAAAGAAACGCAGTACTGGCACTGGTAAACAAATTGGAAACAACTGGATCTCTGGTGAGTGAAAAAGGCAAAACTCGTTCATCTAGGCTTCCCGCGGTTGTTGTTGACGTAAGAGCACGGCTGGATCAGTCACCCAAAGAATCATTAAGAGTTTGTCGCAGCAGACAGGGTACAGCTACTCAATGTATCAGAGAGCTGTGAGAAGTGCAGGCCTAAAGCCGTATAGGATTACGGTTGTCCATCAGTTGCAGGAACCAGATAAGGATAGACAATTGAATTATTGTCTTGGTTTCAGGCGTTTAATGTGCAAAATGAATTCCAACACATGGTTTACAGATGAAGCATGGTTCCATTTATCCGGCTATGTGAATCCAAATAACTGACGCTATTGGTTCAGCGAAAATCCACATGTCATTCATGAAGCACCTATGCACCCGGTTAAAATCGGAGTTTAGTGCGCAATATCCGTACAGAGAATAGTGGGACCATTTTTTTTAAAGTGTGGAACTGCAGAGTACCGACGGATTTTCATGGAGTTTGCTGAGTAACTAGAAAATGTAGAGCTGAGTCAAGGATATTTTCAGCAGGATGGCGCTACATGCCATACATCAAATGAATCCATGGCACTATTGCAAGTTTGTTTGACGATCGGATAATTTACAAGAACCTGTGGCCACAGAGATCTCCGGATTTGACATCGCCAGACTTCTTTCTAAGGGGTTACTTAAAAGACAGGGTTTATGCCACACGTCCCAAGACATTGGACGATCTGAAGCGCAACATTACACAGGAGATTCAAGCTATTGACAACAGAGTCCTCCAACGAGTGGCCAGTAACATGGAGTAACGTGTTGAGTTCAGTATTAGTTTGGTGTTTATTCGACTGTTCGTTTCTGAGTTATGCTTTTCACAGACACACACAGACACACACGGACATATTTCCAAAAATGCTTTTTGTATAATGAATCATTTTATATTGTTGGTATAAGACGAATAAGATTTAGATGGTGTTGTGAGCTTTTGTAGGCATAACGTAAAATTAAATAATTAATCGTGCGAAATGGGGCGAAATTTCGAATTTTAAACTAGACAGTAATCTTCGCCTTGTGTAATTAAAATCAAATAATACATCAATTTCACGATTAATTAATAATGAAGTAATATTTCAAGTAAAACAAAAAAATTGCCCCTACCTGCCAAGGGTTTTGAATTTTGCGCAAAGTCGACTTAAATAAATTTTTAAAACATTGGTTTGCTATAGGTTATCTGTGGCAAGTTTGGTCGAAATCGGTGCAGCGGTGTAGAGCCCCATAAGGAACATACATACATATGACTTTCATAGTATATTAAGATAGCTCACTGTTGACATAATTATAGTGATATTTCATAAGTTTTCTGGATACAATACGACTAACAAGAATGTGATGATATTACCTTGTTTAATGAACCTTTTGTGTGCACATACGCGTCGTGATTAACATCAAGTGGCGAGACAAAATAGCCTTCCATATAATTGGCATGTAAAATGTTTTTGAAACGGTAATGGATAGAGAAAGTCATGTGACTGTGGTACATCAGATAACAGCATTATGTGTTACTGTCGTTTGTATGAACAGTAAAGCTTTGCAATAGAAAGCTATTGAATTCGAAATGAGCATGTTCAAAGCGTAGGATTCCTAAGTGAAGATAAACACGAAAATACCCTAGCAACTCCCTCGCCAACAGCAAAAATAACTCTTTCTTTTTAAATTAGAATCTTAATCACAAAAGTAAATCCTCATTTCCGCCCACTTTTATCGTCCATCTCAGCCGTTAAAATGTACGTATATTGCATAAACGTTAGCTCTTTAGCCCCCAAGCGGCCGCTATCGGAAGGTTCGACCACCTGAGCGATGCTATCGATCAAGATAAAATCGAGTCGTGACTAATCGGTGTGACCGTGCAGAGATTCTGACGGAAGTAGGACATAATTCAAGGAGCAAGGACGTAAACATTATACGGTCGGCTATGGCCACTTGGTGCTATAATAGGTCTTTTCAAATCAATGGTAATGTGTAATCTTTTCTTTGTCTGCTGTGTAATTAGAGAGCCTTGCAACTCGTGATTTTAAGAGGTATTTTCGTCTAATTTAGCGTTTGGGGAGATAAGTTACGTAACCCATCTCTCGTTCAAATCGTAGCCATTAGGTGACTATTAGCTGTTGTATGCCATTATCAGGAATAGAAATGACTCGAGTGAAATGCACAAATGTTCATGCATTGGCAATTCACATTACAACCTTACTTTCTGATTACTGAATTTAATGGCTTGATTTAATAATATGCAACGGCCCTCCTCTCTGTCTGCTCGCGTTTTCCTTCCTAGTGTGGGTGTTGACTTGCTGTAATAGAATGCCCCTGCAACACTTCTGTGTTGGTCTGTACTCTTAACATTGATCAAGAGAGTGGTCACAGGGGACGTAATTAAAACGTTTAAGATCACTTTAACTGTAATAATTTATTTGCACACTTGTTCGCAGCTAGCCGTGAATTCAATCCTATAATTACTTACTAAGTTATGGGGGACTATCTATCCAGCTGTATCTAGCACTATATATTGTTTTACTAAACTTCTAACAGCTTCTTCACACGCTCAGCCATCTGAGAAGCATAAAGAACAACCCCCGAGGAAATTGTATAAAGTCGTGCGAATGCTTTATTTATACACCCCGGTAAAGACGCTTTTTTTTCTTACAACTATTTTGAAGCAATATTGAGATTGGCTGATCACATTAATATCGTATAAGAACATTTGCTCTCGTATCTTTCCTTGGGAATTTGGATTTCCCATTTTTGTTCCGGCCTCTCGCTATCTCTTTTCAAATTATACTCGTCTCTTTCACTCAAGCGTCTCTGCTGGTCATGTTCGGCCTACACCTTGTGCTTCGAGCCACCTAGAGATACCTCCGTGGTACCATTTGGCTTCCAGCATCTAAATTCAAAGTTGCACGGCTAGCTTCATTCAACATATTTACACTAATATATTATTTAGTAGATATTTACATTGAGGCGTCATTGTTGCCGTAAGAAATGGTATTTTCTACATTAAACTTGACACTTTCGGAATAGCACTGTCAGTGGCTCTCTCCGATGGACCTTTCATGGTAGCCTCAGCGGCAGCGTCCAGATAGACAGATTCTGCAATCGTTAGGGACTGTGCCTTCGTTTAACGCGCGGCACCTCCCGAATCTGGTCACCCTACAGTTTCCCACATGTCACCGTTCACTCTCGGATTCGCTATAAGACATACTCTCTACGCATGCGCTTGCTTCCTCGATTTGGAGGTCTCCTCTGTGCACTCCTTTACCCTTTTATATTACAAATTCTTACTGCGGTGTTTGAGAAAATAAAAATAATCTAATTTTTCTCCATGTAAAGGGTAGATGAGGCGGTGAAAATCTCCCAAAAATCTTCATGTTCATCCTTGAAAGATACTGGTAAAGGTTAAGGTACGGGTTCCGTTACCGGAGCAGAGCAACGGCCTTTTTTACTTCTACCTTGAACCCTTGGAGGAAGGGATGAGGGGAGAGACCCGAAAGGCGACCAGATCCGGATGACGACGGGCGCAAACATTTAAGGGGTCCCTAACGTTTCCACATCGAACGCAGCCATGCCGAGCGGGCAACTCATAACAGCCGCAACCCGTTGAACACCGTCGCCTGGTCCTACAACCCTTAAGCAGATGACAAGGAAGATGATGGGTACAGGAAATAAGGGGCAGAAAAGTCGTGGTAGAAGATGAACCACCCTAGCATTCGCCTGCCGACCGAGGAAACCATGAAAAGCCCATGTGTCAGAGTGGGCGGTGCAGTGGATGGAACTCAGGACCTCCGAATGCGAGTCACATTGCTGCGGGGCCACCTCGTTCGATGAAATATACTGGACTTAAATTCAAAGCTGTCTCTCTCTCTTACGTTCCTTTTCTTGGGGTTCGGGAGACCACCGATCAGCACAAAAAAAATTATGTTGCATACACATGGATTTATCTAACCGTTATGTTTATTGTATATAGCTTTTACAAACCATTCTTGCAAAAGCTTATTCCTCTATCAATTTATGTTGAGATAAACGTCTGCACAAATAGTTTCATTTCACATTTCGTTATAGGTACAAAGAGAATATCGATAGTCAAACAGTTGATCGTACATACTGGCGTTGAAATTCCATGACCTCGAGAGAAACAACAGAATGAAATGAGGTATTATTCAAAAATTCAAATCAATAATAGGGAATATCTCGGAAACTGCTGATGCTAAGAAACATATTTGAAATAAATTGTGTATTTTAAAGGGATTTACATTTTTTGTGCAGTATAGAAGGTGTCTATATCTTATGGTTTACCAGTTACACAAAATTTCACAAAATTCATTTCGATTGTGGAGGACTTCGCAGGCCATTCCCAGACAATTCAAGGTATTGTACATTCTTTTTGTCATGTAAATATCATAAATACCAGGTGGCCCAAAGAAGGTGTCCTTTGCAATATTATGTTTTGCATACATAGGTGCAAAAGAAGTTGCCGCATCACTGTCCTTCAAAGGGCAAGTACAGGTACAAAGCGAAAAGTCACTGCGGTAGTGCTGCTGTCTGCAGGTGTTTACATGGTAGTTTCGTACTGCTAAGCATCGCGTGGTCGCCTGCATGCAGTTCGAACCAGGTCGTTCAAAAAGAAAGGCAATGTTCATCAATAAACGAACCGCAAATATGATTACGATCTGTGCGGAAACGCACCAAAACGCAGTTGAGTCTCGAAGGCTGTGTTCGGAATATTTTCAGACGCGGCATTTGTCTTCTGCGCATTTTTACTTTCTCTACTACGTATAGTAAGTAGGGGAAGTATTGTATTCCACCCAAAAATTCGATACCGAGATTTCACTGGAAATATATGTTTTGAGACCCCCTGAATCCAAAAAAAGCACTTTTGGAAACATGTCCGTGTGTGTGTCTGTGAACAGCATAACTCCGAAACGAACATTCGGATAAACACCAAACTTGATATTTAGGTTCAGGATCTTCCAGAGATGCGACATGAAGGTTTTCAAGAAAATCCCCCCACCCCAGATTACCCTTTACATGGAACAGTTTTGGAAATTTTTAATTTTCTCAAAAATGGCTCTAACGATTTTGATTAAAATATCATATGTTTAAGATATTTTCATGACAAATGAAATGTATATCTCGAATTTTCTGGGAATGTCTCCAAAAGTATTCTTCATTGTGAACAACTTTTGCATAACCGGTAAACCATAAGAGATAGACAAAATTTTACTACACAAAAAACGTAGATCGCATTAAAATACACAATTTATGTCATATACATTTTTTTTTGAGTGAACCATTTTCGAGATATTGCTTGTTATTCTCTTAAATTTTCCAATACTTATACTTTTTCTCAAATGGGAATTCGTTATTCATTTTTTTTGTTCTGGTAATGCAAAGAGAATGGAATACTCACATAGCAACCAGCTCTTAAAATATTTGACTGTCGCTTAAAGCCTACCAATTCCCCTTGCATCTACAAGAAAATTAACAATAAGATTAACATCTCGATATCTCGATTAACATGAAGCATATGAAGAATAAGCGTTTGTAAAAATAGTTTGTACAAGAGTAGAGAAAGTCATGTGAGTGTAACACATCAGATTTTTTTGACGTACAGAAATATTACTAAATAATGGATCATTCCAGGTAGAATGTGGACCTGATACGCCCTTACATCAATTCGTCCACCAAGGCGGGCATGTTTTTATAAATGCTTATTATGAATAATGCACTAATATAAAACAATTTATTTATAATTCTAACGCACCTTTAAGAATACATAAATATAACAAAAATAGAATTTTGGTTAATCTTGTTAATTTTGCAGTACAAATTGTTGCCATATAGTTGTACTGATTGTAGATTAACTGTCAGGGAACTAAATGACTTAAAGTATGTGCTCAGGTTTGCGTCAAGCGGCAATCGTGAATTCATGTTAATGAGTGAATTGCTTATTAAATATCAGATAACATCTCCCCCAAACACACATAGGTACGCTCACTTTCAAACACCAGACTCTGGGTATACCGTGAAATGTTTTTGTTTAAAGACAACTACCTGGAGCTCAGGCGGGAATCGAACTCGAAACACCTCATATAGCCAGCAGTTTCTCTACCAAATGAGACCAGTAATAGTAGTTAAAGTGTTAGTTTTCAAGCAAGAGTCTTTAATTTAACGGTCTCCTCTCTGTCGGTATGGTGTCCCCTTTGCAGTTCTGCTTAGGCAAATCTTTTGACATCCGCGCTATCCGGTATAAACTAACTTCAACTAAGGACGGCTTGTGTGGGCCACCTGGTATATGTTATTTTAACCAAAATCGTTATAGACATTTTTTAGAAAATCAAAAGCTCTCTGTATATGAAAGGTACTTTGGAGGGGGGATTTTGTTGAAATCTCCATGTCGGAGCAAAACGTTTCTTTTTTAGTTATACTGCACACACACACGAACACGCGTGCCTCTTCCTAATTTCTTTTCTTTTTGTCATTCATTCAGGAGCCCTAAAAGTTTGTAATCACGGTATCGAATGTTTTGGGTTAGGAGTTGTCAGACGGAAGGGCCTCCAGTAACTGGAGCATAGCACCGCACGTAAGCTATTTGTGCTTCCAACGTGAGCCCTGGGAGAAAGGGATGAAGGGGAGACCCAAAGAGCGACCAGATCCGTACGACGATGCGCGTTGGCCAGGATAGAGTCCCTAACGATTCCAACATGATACCAATCCTGAAGCTAGCTAGCCCTGCCTTAGCCACCCGCAACCTGAAGTCCCCGGGTGCAGATAAGACACTTACAGAAAGGATGGGGCCCAACAGTTCCAGCAAGTGCCACAGAGAAAACTTTCTAAAGCGCAAATTGCAACACACCGTCACCTGGTCCTACAACACTGAAACATATTAGATGAAAGGAAATGATGAGGATACGAAATTTGTGGTAGAAGATGAACCAACATTTGTTATCGACCTGGGGAAACCACGAAAAAACCGACTGTCAGAGTGGCCGGCTCAAAGGGAATTGAACCCAGAGCCTTCGGATGCAAGCCTCACACGTCACCATGTATCGATTTCCTCGATGAATTTTTTATGGAATGTAGTACTTTCTCTGCCTACTAGGTGCGTGGTAGAGGAAGTTAAAATCAGTTTTGGAAAGGTTTTGCTCATCCATTTATAAACTTATCTAATACAAGCACAATTACCGGACGCTGTTCCTACTGACTGTATCGAAGACCCCAGAAGAGAGAGCAGAGACACGTTATTAAATCAGTGCACGCGATACCTAAAGCTCCTACTTATGGAACCTTGAAGAAAATGTTTCTTTACATGATAGAATCTCTGGAAAGCAGCGCGCTCATTAGTGGAAGTATTCAGAGTATTTGACTAGAAGTTGCATGCAAATCACGAGGTAATGATGTTAGAACTCTACAGGTGGTCGTCATAAGACCGAGGAATGCTCTTATAGGTTCTTGTTAGGAAGCTGCAGTCATCCTTACGTGACAAGAATGTCTGTTTCACAGAAATTTAAAGCCAGTTAACATTTATGTTTCTGATTGTCTCATGTTACGGCTACCTTCCATATGGCGTTGTTTTGTTTCTCCTGCCCAACCAGAAAATCTTAATGTCTCTTCTAAAATTCATTCCCTGTCATGTGCTTAAGAATAGGGAATATTTCATGGAGAAGTTCAGGGATAGCCAAACCGTGTCCCAAAGTTTCAGAATTAATAATGAACTTTCACCATTCATACACATAATGAAACCTCTAACAAGTATACTGACAAGCATAAAAAGTGGTAATACATAATGGAATGTAGCTGTTTATGTTGGTACCGACAAACTAGTCCAACCCTATGCCAAAGTGACCCTTTAGCTCCTCCAAAATATAGCCAAACTGCTGAAGGGTAACATTTCAAGTTGTCCATAATTGTTGTGAACCTTCACAACAGCTCTAGAAGGACAAGGCCCACGTACCGCATGATACTTAGTTACTAAGATCACCACACAGAGGCGCTAATGTAAATAGTTGAATCAATAAAGCAAAGATGTTACTACTGTGCTAATTGCAGTGGTATAATGAGCCACAGGCTCAGGTATAAAAGGGAGAGGGAACCAGCCATGAGTCAGTCAATGCACCTCAACCAGGCAATACATCTCCTGCTATATCGCACGGCTATCCTCTGAAATGAAAGTGTAAACTCCAGTTATTCATTCTCCCTCTTCAACTTCCTCGCATATAGGGTGACCCCAGTTCTAATCTGACAATCCTGTTCTGATCTCCGAGCTCACCAGGGTAACTACTGACAGCGTGTCTCGATGCATAATCCCGCACGATGCGGAGTCTGCTAAAGACAAGTTTGCTACTGTAACGTTTACACCCAGTTGAAGTTCCCGTTCTGCATCTCGAGCTCATCACGTTAAGGCCTTATAGCGCGTCTCGATGCAGATCTACGGAGCCAACTGAGGCAAAGGCATCCTGTTCTTCTTTATGAACCTTCGCATGGTAGATTCAGATACATAGCTAGAGCGTCTACGTTCTGACGGAGGACTACATTAAGTCATTAATTGTTGTTTTACACAAACCGTGTGTAGGACAAGGTTGGAAACGTAGAACCAGACTGAAAAGTGTAATGCCATAGTAGGGATTTGAACCGCGGATCTACCGGTTTCTATCCGACTGACCTATCATTGCAACAAGCAGGCATGGCATTAAATACGCTGTTCTTATGCCGGAAAACTTTGAGCTGAAAATAGAAGAGGAATAACAATTTGGATGCGCTTATTTGTTTTCTAATAGATCTAAATCATGCTACGATAGAGCATTCACTACATTTAAGAAAATCTTATGTGTTACATTCACATAACTTTCTCTAAACTATATCGTTTATTATTGGGTATACGTGTTATAGAATACACATTTCATTATAGATACATAAAAAACAGAGGTAATTTTGACTGGCCCCGCAGCTCAGTCGGTGCCTGCTGTGCGAGGGGGTTCGATTCTCGGCTGGGGATGGGAATTTTTCTCTAGTTAGGATTAATCCGTATCCTTCCCAGAGTCTGGAAGTGTGAATGAGAGTGTGAATGTGTGTGTGATCTAACATAGCTTACAATCTAATGTAACAAACCTAAAGAAACACCAAGCTATAGAGTTAACATCTTGCCTATAAACAATATGTTCTAAAGGTAAAGGCAGCCGAATGACCATTGCAGTTAAGGGCGTGGTATAAATGCTGACCTTAAAATTCATACTCTTTCCATTACATCGCGAGAAACAGCTGAAAATCGACAACACTTTAAAAGAATGGCTAAGTATTGAACAATTCAAACCAGTAACAACCATATCTCGAAAATGGCTGATGCCACAAAAAAGTACTTTGATATAAATTGTGTGTTTTAAGGAGATCTACATTTCTTGTGTAGTGCGTTTTCGTCTATCCCTTAACGTTACCAATTATAGAAGATCATACAACATTCCTTCTGAATGAAGAGGACTTCAAAAGCTATTCCAAGAAAATTGAATATATACATTTTATTTGCTAATGTAAATACCTTTAATATATCGTACTTTAATAAAAATCGTTAGAACTATTTTTTGAAAATAAAAAAATTCGAAAAACCCTCCGTGTAAACAGTAGTCTGGGGAGAGAGGTTTTCTTGAAGATCTTCGTGTCGCATCTTTGGAAGGTAACGAACTTAAATACCAAGTTTGGTGTTTATCCCAAACACACAGACACACACATAGTACATGGACCTTTTTCTAAAAATGCTTCTTTTTTGGATTCGGGGCCTCAAAAATGTATTTTCGGTGATAAACTCGGCATTGAATTTTTGGATAGAATGCAATATCTTCTCCATGTATTACGTACGTGGTAGAGAAAGTAAAAGGTTATTAGATGAGGACAATGAGCAGCAGCAGCAGCAGCAGCAGCAGCAGCACTTCTGGCTAGTTTCGCCTGGTATACTCATGTGAAAATTAACATGATGCGCGAACTAAATGCATATTAAGAAACAAAAACACGAATAAAGACAAAGGAAAGAATAAAATCGTAAAACTTTAATTATAAATGTGACTACTGCATGTCTATAACCATGAAAACATTAAAAGCGTATGACAGTGATATAAATGACGCGTATTGGGTGCAAAAACAGAAAAACAGATGGGTAGGTTAAATTGGCTGCAACAAATGAGGAAAACCGACTTCCCAGGCATGTCTTAATGGGTGGCAAGTTCATGAAAAATAATTACGATGCGTTACGCTCATATAACTTTCACTACTCACTCTTTTACAAACTATTCTTAAAAAACGTTTATTATTCTAGTCACTTCGTATTAATTCAGATGTATTTTCAATCACTTTTACATATTTCGTTTACAATAAGACGATAGTCAGATTTTTAAAGAATGTGTCGGTTATGTGATGGCTTTAAAATTCCATGCTCTTTACATGGCCACGAGAAAAAAAATCTGATGTGTTACACTCACATGACCTTCTCTACTCTTGTACAAACTATTTTTACAAACTCTTATTCTCCATCTATTTCATATTAATCGAGATAAACATTTGCATAAACGATCTTTTGACATGCAAAGACAATTACATTTTACACATAGCAACCAGTTCTAAAAATATTTAACCATCCCTTAAGGCCTCATATGTTCCCCTTGTTTTGTATTTGCAAGGGCAATATAAGCACAGACATATCTCTTAATAGCTGGTTGCTATGTGCAGCACCATTCTGTTTGCCACAGCTTAATACTCTTTGCATATCCAAGACAAAAAAATGAATAACAAATTCCCATTTGAGAAAATAAGTATTGAAAAATGTAAGGGAATAACAAGCAATAACTCGAAAATGGTTCACACAACAACAAAAAGTGCATATGACATAAACTGTGTATTTTAACGCGATCTACATTTTTTGTGTAGTAAAATTTTGTCTATCTCTTTAGGTTTACCAGTTATGCAAAAGTCGTTCACAATAAAGAATACTTTTGGAGACATTCCCAGGAAATTCAAGATATACATTTCATTTGTCATAAAAACATCTTAAACATATGATATTTTAATCAAAATCGTTAGAGCCATTTTTGAGAAAATTAAATTTTTCGAAAAATCTTCCATCTAAAGGGTAATCTGGGGTGGAAGGATTTTCTTGAAAACCTTCGTGTCGCATCCTTGGAAGATACTGAACCTAAATATCAAGTTTGGTGTTTAACCGACTGTTCGTTTCTGAGTTATGCTGTTCACAGACAGACACACATAGACACACAGACACACACAAGGACATGTTTCTAAAAATGCTTTCTTTGGATTCAGGGGGTCTCAAAACATGTATTTCCGGTGAAATCTCTGTATCGAATTTTTGGGTGGAACACAATACTTCCCCTACTTACTATACGTAGTAGAGAAAGTAAAAAGAATAACGACTAACCTCTTCAGAAAAGCATAAGTATTTGAAAATTCAAACCAGTAACAAGGAATATCTCGGAAATTGTTAACTCCAAAATAAAAAGGGAAAATTGTGCGCTTTAAGGAGATCTATATTTTTTGTATAGTAAGACATCTATCTTACGATTTACCAATTATACACAAATCATTCGGAAGCCGAAGAGGACTTCACATGTTTATCCCATAAAATTCAACATATACATTTTATGTGTCGGTAAATATCTTAAATATATCACATTTTAATGAAATTCGGTACAACCATTTTTGGCAAAATCAAACTTATCGAAAGTGTTTCCAAGTAAAAGTTATTTAAATGCCGAGGAATTTTCTTGGAAATCGTTGTATTGCATATTTAGAGAATACTGAACTTAAATACCAAGTTTGGTATTTATTCGGCTTTTCCGTTTTGGATCGTGCTGTTCACAGACACACTTCCAGTGAAGTCTCGGTAACGATTTTTGGGTGAAATACAATACTTCCTCCACCTATAAGTGCGTGGTGGAGAAAGTAAAAATATTTCTTTTTCGGATTCAGGGAAATCAAATGTTTCGGAATAAATGCACCAGTCTCTGTTTCCGACAAACATGTTAACGTTGTTTTCACGTGTTGTATGTAGCTAAGCAATTACTCCGCAATTTGAAGTTATTTTTGGGAAAAATGATCGTGAATAACGTAATATGGACAGAAAAATTACTTTTTAATTAATGCTATGAGATGTGTGGACGCTGACATGGAGGCATCTATATGGATCTTTTTCTTTCTTTCTTTGTTACTTTTACTTTCTCTACTGTTTATGTATAGTAAGTAGAGGAAGTATTACATTTCACTCAAAACTTCGATACCAGAATTTCACCGAAATACACGTCTTGAGACTCCCTGAATGCAAACAAAGCATTATTAGAAAAAGTAGGTAAGTATAACTCAAAAACGAAAGGTCAGTTAATACCAAACTTGGTATTTCGCTTAAGCAACCTCCAAGGACGCCACACGAGGATTTTAAAGAGAAATCCCCCTTCCCCAAACTACCTATTACAAGGAATATTTTTTTAATTCTGGCTTTCTAAAAATAGCTCTAACGATCTTGATTAAAGATATAAGGTTTAAGATATTCTCACGAAAAATGAAATGTATATCTTGAATGTTCTGAGAATAACCTCTGAAGTCCTCTGAATTACTTTATATAAATCGTAAACCGTAAGCGATAGCAAAATCTAACTACACAAAAAATGTAGATTTCTTTAAAACACACAATTTATATCATATACATTTTTTGTGGAGTTAACTACTTCCGAGATATTTCGTGTTATAATTTTGGATTTTCAAATAGTTATACTTTTCTCAACTGGGAAGTCGTTATTCATTTTTACTTTCTCTACTCGTATAGCAATAGGGGAAGTATTGTATTCCAACCAAAAATTCGATAACGAGATTTCACCATAAATGCGTGTTTTGAGACCCCCTGAATACAAAAAAAGCATTTTTGGAAACATGTCCGTGTGTGTCTGTGAACAGCATAACTCAGAAACGAACAGTCCGATAAACACCAAACTTGGTATTTAGGTTCAGTATCTTCCAGAGATGCAACACCCACGTTTGGAAGAAAATCCCCCCACCCCAGATTACCCTTTACATGCAACTTTTTTCGAAAATTTTAAGTTTCTCAAAAATGGCTCTAACGATTTTGATTAAAATATCATATGTTTAAGATATTTTTATGACAAATGAAATGTATATTTCGAATTTTCTGGGAATGTCTTCAAAAGTATTCTTCATTGTGAACGACTTTTGCATAACTGGTAAACCATAAGAGATAGACAAAATTTTACTACAAAAAATGTAGATCGCGTTAAAATACACAATTTATGTCATATACATTTTTTTTTGTTGAGTGAACCATTTTCGAGATATTACTTGTTATTCCCTTAAATATTTCAATACTTATTTTCTCGAATGGGAATTCGTTATTCATTTTTTTGTCTTGGATATGCAAAGAGTATTAATCTGTGGCAAAGGGAATGGTGCTGCACCTAGCAACCAGCTATTAAGAGATATGTATGTGCTTAAAGGCTACTGTATTTCTATATTGCCCTTGTAAATATATATTCCCCTTGCATCTACAAGAAAATTAGCAATAAGATAGAGTCTGCAAATGTTTATCTCGATTAACATGAAGTAAATGGAGAATAAGCGTTTGTAAAAATAGTTTGTACAAGAGTAGAGAAAGTCATGTGAGTGTAACACATCAGATTTTTGGAAACATGTCCGTGTGTGTCTGTGTGTGTGTGTGAACAGCATAACTCAGAAACGAACAGTCGGATAAACACCAAACTTTGTATTTAGGTTCAGTATCTTCCAGAGAGGCGACACGAAAGTTTTCAAGCAAATACCCCACCCCAGACTACCCTTTACATGGAACATTTTTCGAACATTTTAATTTTCTCAAAAATGGCTCTAACTATTTTGATTAGAATATCTTATGTTTAAGATATTTTCATAACGAATAAAATGTATATCTTGAATTTTCTGGGAATATCTCCAAAAGTATTCTTCATTGTGAACGACTTTTGCATAACTGGTAAACCATAAGAGATAGACAAAATTTTACTACACAAGAAATGTAGATCGCGTTAAAATACACAATTTATGTCATATACATTTTTTTTGTTCAGTGAACCATTTTCGAGATATTGCTTGTTATTCACTTAAATTTTCCAATAATTTTTCTCAAATGGGAATTCGTTATTCATTTTTTTCTTAAGTCCTAGACATACAAAGAGAATGGAATGCTCCACATAGCAACCAGCTCTTAAAATATTTGACTATCGCTTAAAGTGTTTGTACAAGAGTAGAGAAAGTTATGTGAGTGTAACACATCAGATTTTTTTTCATTTTCGATGAAATCTGCATAATTCATTTTGGGAGGAGGGCAATTTTTCCTCCAACTTAGATACCTAAGCGGCCGGGAAGTAAAACACATTCTATTATGTAATTTTTCCTTGTTTCGATCTACTCTGTTATTCAACTTGTATTAAACAAACCGGTTACAGTTTAGCAACGCACAAGAAAACTCAGTTTTGCTGCTGATTTTGTGAACACGATCCGAACAAATACATTGCAAATTGCTCCGGTGGGACAACAGGATAACAAAGCAGTCTAATAATGTTCAAGGACGTCCTGCAAACTTCCTGAAGTGATTTACGCTGACGGTAAGTCTGTTACACAAACGTTCTTCTGTTTTTTTGTCAGCACAGTGTTATAACTCACAGGTCCCTATGGTTGAGCGAATTTGGGAAGCAATTAAAAAGAAAAGACGTAGTTACGGAAAAGGCAGGTAATTGTTGCGTAATGCAATCAAGTCGTAAACACAAGGGGGAGAAGACACAGCTGGGAGGTGACCTCTGGAGGATGCTGTGCGAGGACAAAGAAGGTCACAAGTTGGATGGTTGAGGCCGGCATAGCACCGACCTTCAGAAGGAAACAGCCCCTAGCAGGGTAGACCAGCCGTTGTACACAGAACAAGTCGGAGCACACCACAAGCTTTGTGTGCCTTTTCTTTGCGAAGGTGTTCTCTCTTAGACTGCACAAGATCGTGTTCTTTCGTCATATTTATTGCTTTTGTTTACATCCGCCGGAACCTAATTTTACCATACGTTCTCTGGTTGCCATAGAAACAAAAGATGTGGCGCTTTTATGAAAACTTACCTCACAGTTATGAGTGCGGTAAGTGAAACTGTAAGCATAGAGTCTTATCTAAGACACAAATAAATGCAATTGCACAATTTCCGCTCTTATTGAACGTTATACTAACATTGGTTTTCAGCTGATGGTACTATTAAAGGTCCTATCCTACCAATGTTAAATCTGCTAAATTCATAACCACGAACGTGTTTTATTGGTGATAAGTTTTTAAAGAATTCGCATTTCATTTTTAAATTTCGCATTTTAGTATTAATAATACAATAACATTTCGAGAAAAAATCGAAAATATATCCGGTTACAGTATTTAAAATTCATTTGGACAAAAAAGAAAATCTGATGTGTTACACTCACATGACTTTCTCTACTCTTGTACAAGCTATTTTTACAAACGCCTATTCTCCATATGCTTTATGTTAATCGAGATATCGAGATGTCAATCTTATTGCTAATTTTCTTGTAGATGCAAGGGAAATATGGTAGGTTTTAAGCGATAGTCAAATATTTTAACGCTGGTTGCTATGCGGCGCATTCCATTCTCTTTGCAAGTCCAGGACATAAAAAAATGAATAACGAATTTGAGAAAAAGTATAAGTATTGGAAAATTTAAGGGAATAACCAGCAATATCTCGAAAACGGTTCACTCAACAAAAGAAATGTATATGACATAAGTTGTGTATTTTAACGAGATCTACATTTTTTGTGTAGTAAAATTTTGTCTATCTCTTATGGTTTACCAGTTATGCAAAAGTCGTTCATAATGAAGAACACTTTTGGAGACATTCCCAGAAAATTCGAGATATACATTTCATTTCTCATTACATTATCTTAAACATATGATATTTTAATCAAACTCGTTAGAGCCATTTTTGAGAAAATTAAAATTTTCGAAAAATGTTCCATGTAAAGGGTAGTCTGGGGTGGGGGGATTTTCTTGAAAACCTTCGTGTCGCATCTCTGGAAGATACTGAACCTAAATACCAAGTTTGGTGTTTATCCGACTGTTCGTTTTTGAGTTATGCTGTTCACAGACACACACACACAGACACACACACACACAGACACACACACAGACACACACACAGACACACACACGGACATGTTTCCAAAAATGCTTTTTTTGGATTCAGGAGGTCTCAAAACATGTATTTCCGGTGAAATCTCGGTATTGAATTTTTGGGTGGAATGCAATACTTCCCCTACTTACTATACGTAGTAGAGAAAGTAATAAAATATTACTCTATCTTACACAAATCTCACAAATCTCACTACAAATATTGTATTATCGGTAAAATTCAGTTAATAATACCACCAATAGTTTATGCGAGGTTTAACGGAGATGAAAGTTATTTTTAAAAGGATTATATGTTTGGTAGAAGATATTAAATTAGCCCAACTTTTTATTCCATGACCCAAATCACAACACGCAAGATACAATGATTTAGGTTCATTAAAGATCTCGTCAGTAACTAGTAAATTATAGCGCGAAAAGAATCTCTCACTGTCCGCTATTGATGGCAGTCATAAAGTTTGAACATATATCTCACAAAATGTAATTCAAGATGTACTCAAATGGAAATATCTTTAATATACCTATGTATTTTAATCAAAACTGTTAAAGCCGTTTATCAATAAATTTAATTTCATTTTTTTTGAGAGTAGTTTAGTTCCGACTTTATTTTTAATTTTTAAATAAATAAATAAATATTTTCCAATTAAGAAAGTGTTTTCTTTCCTTTGAAGTTTTAAAAGTTATTTATACGATGACGAGATGTCGTACGAGAAAGCACATATCAAGGATTACACACTAAAAAATCTGATGTGTTACACTCACATGACTTTCTCTACTCTTGTACAAACTATTTATACATACGCTTATTCTCCATCTACTTCATGTTAATCGAGATAAACATTTGCAGACTGTATCTTATTGCTAATTTTCTTGTAGATGTAAGGGGAAAATATATTTACCAGCCTATGTAGAAAAACAGTAGCCTTTAAGCACATACATATCTCTTAATAGCTGGTTTCTAGGTGCAGCACCATTCCCTTTGCCACAGATTATAACTCTTTGCATATCCAAGACAAAAAAAATCTGATGTGTTACACTCACATGACTTTCTCTACTCTTGTACAAACTATTTTTACAAACGCTTATTCTCCATATGCTTTATGTTAATCGAGATATCGAGATGTCAATCTTATTGGTAATTTTCTTGTAGAAGCAAGGGGAATATGGTAGCTTTTAAGCGATAGTCAAATATTTTAAGAGCTGGTTGCTATGTGGCGCATTCCATTCTCTTTGCATGTCCAGGACATAAAAAAAATGAATAACGAATTTGAGAAAAAGTATAAGTATTAGAAAATTTAAGGAAATAACAAGCAATATCTCGAAAACGGTTCACTCAACAAAAGAAATGTATATGACATAAGTTGTGTATTTTAACGCGATCTACATTTTTTGTGCAGTAAAATTTTGTCTATCTCTTATGGTTTACCAGTTATGCAAAAGTCGTTCACAATGAAGAATACTTTTGGAGACATTCCCAGAAAATTCGAGATATACATTTTAATTATCATGACAGTATCTTAAACATATGGTATTTTAATCAAAATCGTTAGAGCCGTTTTTGAGAAAATTAAAATTTTCGAAAAATGTTCCATGTAAAGGGTAGTCTGGGGTGGGGGGATTTTCTTGAAAACCTTCGTGTCGCATCTCTGGAAGATACTGAACCTAAATACCAAGTTTGGTGTTTATCCGACTGTTAGTTTTTGAGTTATGCTGTTCACAGACACACACACACACAGACACACACACACACACACACACACACGGACATGTTTCCAAAAATGCATTTTTTTGATTCAGGGGGTCTCAAAACATGTATTTCCGGTGAAATCTCGGTATCGAATTTTTGGGTGGAATGCAATACTTCCCCTACTTACTATACGTAGTAGAGAAAGTAAAAAGTAACTTTAGGATTACGATGAGGGATAATCTTAGAAAATAAAACATTTAAAAAATGTTGTATGTAAAGGATAGCTGGTGTGGGGGAGATTTTCTTGAAAATCTTCTGGTCTTTGGAAGATACTGAATTCAAATACCAGTTTTGTATTTTCCGACTTTTTGTTACTTTCTCTACTACGTATAGTAAGTAGGGGAAGTATTGTATTCCACCCAAAAATTCGATACCGAGATTTCACCGGAAATACATGTTTTGAGACCCCCTGAATCAAAAAAATGCATTTTTGGAAACATGTCCGTGTGTGTGTGTGTGTGTGTGTGTGTGTGTGTCTGTGTGTCTGTGAACAGCATAACTCAAAAACTAACAGTCGGATAAACACCAAACTTGGTATTTAGGTTCAGTATCTTCCAGAGATGCGACACGAAGGTTTTCAAGAAAATCCCCCCACCCCAGACTACCCTTTACATGCAACATTTTTCGAAAATTTTAATTTTCTCAAAAATGGCTCTAACGATTTTGATTAAAATATCAAATATTTAAGATATTGTCATTAGAAATGAAATGTATATCTCGAATTTTCTGGGAATGTCTCCAAAAGTATTCTTCATTGTGAAAGACTTTTGCATAACTGGTAAACCATAAGAGATAGACAAAATTTTACTACACAAAAATGTAGATCGCGTTAAAATACACAATTTATGTCATATACATTTCTTTCGTTGAGTGAACCGTTTTCGAGATATTGCTTGTTATTCCCTTAAAATTTCCAATACTCGATATCTCGATATCTCGATTAACATGAAGCATATGGAGAATAAAGCGTTTGTAAAAATAGTTTGTACAAGAGTAGAGAAAGTCATGTGAGTGTAACACATCAGATTTTTTTTAATTATGCTGTTCACAGTCACACACTCACGCAGACAGACAGGCACACACACACCACCAAACGTTTTCTAAAAAAATGCCTTTTTGGGTTTAGCGAGGCTTCACTTTCACGTTACTTCCTTTTGGCTGAATGTTGACTTAGTCTTGACAGAAGGTCTGGTTATCGATCTCGTGCATGTCACTGAACTGTCTGAACAGAGTCACCCTTCACAAAGCACGTTGCCCTAACTGGAGATGAACCCAGGACATCTTGAGAGGCAGCAACTTCCGTGGCGCACCAAAGTCAACAAGTTTTGTTCGCTCATTACAGACCGGGTCCTTGTTTATCAAGGAGTTGCAGTGAAGCGTACATTACAGGCGCCTCCACGGCGTCATTATTATCGGCAGGAGTTAGAAAGGTGCGATTTATATTCAAATTAACACGTTTCCCTTAAGGTACCTAGTTGGTGCTTGTTATAACAGCAAATTGGACATGAAAGATGAAGGGTTAGTGTAAAGAGTTCAAGGATTTTAGTTCAAGAGCTAAGATAATATAACTGCTTTCATGAAGAGATAAATTGTTCTCAAAAGGATTGCAGACAAAGCGTTAAATCGTGGATGTGGATCATAAGTACCTAAATAGAATGTATGTAATATTGTATTTAATTATATCTCTTCTGCAGGTATTATTACAAGCGCTTGTTACACACTCTACTACGTATAGTAAGTAGGGAAAGTATTGTATTCCGCCCAAAAATTCGATGTCGAGATTTCACCGGAAATATATGTTTCGAGGCCCCCTGAATCCAAAAAAGCATTTCTAGAAAAAGGTTTGTGTGTGACAGTATGTCAGTTTGTGTGTGTCTGTAAACATAACTCAAAAACGAAAAGTCGGATAAGTACCAAACTTGGTATTTAAATTCAATATCCCCCAAGGATGCGACACGAACATTTGCAAGAAAATCCCCCAACACCCAACTACCATTTACATTCAAAAGGTGTCGAAAAAAATTATTTTCTAAAACATGGATGTAACGCTTTTGATTAAAATACCATATATTAAAGACATGTACATGACAAATAAAATGTATATGTTGAACTTTTAGAAAATAGTCTTTGAAGTCCTCTTCATTTGGAAGGAATTCTGTACAACCTTGTATAACTGGTAAACGTTAAGCTATAGACGAAAACGTACTACACAAGAAATGTATCCCTTTAAAACACGCAATATGTTTCAAATAAGTTTTTGTGGCATAGACCATTTCTGAGATATCCGTTATTAACGTTTCGAATTGTTCATTTCTTTAAAGTCCGACACTCAGTTATTTCCCGTGATGTCATGGAAACAGTATGGAATTTTAAGGCCAGCATATAGCGTCCAGTTCTAAAACATTTGACTAAATGTTCTCCGTTCTTTTTGTATCTTTAACGGAATGTGTAATGCAGCAATTTCTCCAAAGGTTTATTTGGATTAAAACGTAGTAGATATAAAACATGTTTTAGCAGAATAGTTTGTATACTCACTAATAAACGACAGAGGGTAGAGCAAGTCATATGAATGTATCACATTAGAACACTTTTTCTATCTACTTCATGTTGATCAAAATAAATGTTTGCACACTTCGAAGTAGGTACATTGGAAGAACTCAACTCTACAAAAATCATTTCCTTGTGTATCACCATAAAGAAAGCTATGGTGATCAACCAAAATACTTTAAAAAAATCTGATGTGTTACACTCGCATGACTTTCTTTACTCTTGTACAAACTATTTTTACAAACGCTTATTCTCCATCTACTTCATGTTAATCTAGATAAACATTTGCACACTCTATCTTATTGCTAATTTTCTTCTATATGTAAGGGGAATATATATTTACAAGGGCAATATAGAAATACAGTAGCCTTTAAGCACATACATATCTCTTAATAGCTGGTTGCTAGGTGCAGCACCATTCCCTTTGCCTCAGATTAATACTCCTTGCATATCCAAGACAAAAAATTAATAACGAATTCCCATTTGAGAATATAAGTATTGAAAAATTTAAGGGAATAACAAGTAATATCTCGAAAATGGTTCACTCAACAAAAAAATGTATATGACATAAATTGTGTATTTTAACGCGATCTACATTTTTTGTGTAGTAAAAGTTTGTCTATCTGTTATGGTTTACCAGTTATGCAAAAGTCGTTCACAATGAAGAATACTTTTGGAGACATTCCCAGGAAATTCAAGATAAACATTTTATTTGTCATAAAAATATCTTAAACATATGATATTTTAATCAAAATCGTTGAGAGTCATTTTTGAGAAAATTAAAATTTTCGAAAAATGTTCCATGTAAAGGGTACTCTGTGGTGGGGGATTTTCTTGAAAACCTTCGTGTCGCATCTCTGGAAGATACTGAACCTAAATACCAAGTTTGGTGTTTATCGGACTGTTCGTTTCTGAGTTATGCTGTTCACAGTCAGACACACAAACAGACAGACAGACACAGACACACACACGGACATGTTTCCAAAAATGCTATTTTTGGATTCAGGGGATCTCAAAACATGTATTTCCGGTGAAATCTCGGTATCGAATTTTTGGGTGGAATACAATACTTCCCGTACTTACTATACGTAGTAGAGAAAGTAAAATAAGTACACTGCCGTTTCTGAAAATTGCAACAGCAAGAAGGAAACACATGAGTTCAATGAATTTAATACAACAGGTTAGGTACATGACAAGTAACAAATGATAAACTTTTCAAATCTATACATGAGCTTTGAGCCCTAATATTCAGTATTTGATGTGGTCTCCATGCGCTGCAATTAGAGCTGCTATATGCCGTAGCATTGAATCAAAAAGGTTTTGAATATGTTTCTGAGGGATTTCCCTCCACGCAGTTTGTATTCGAACCCACAAATCTGTGACACTGGTTCCTGGAGGACCGTGACGCACCAGGTGCCGACCAACCATATCCCAAACATGTTCGATGGCTGACATGTCAGGCAAACGTGCAGGCCAGGGAAGCAATGGTACCAGTCGCTCTTCGAAGAAGGCTACTACATTCCTCGCAATATGTGGCGGATTATTGTCCTGTTGGAATGTGGACCGTGGAAATGCCTGACACAGGGGGAGAACCTCAGGCTCTACAACCACCGTTAGGTACCGGTTGCTGTTCAAAGTGCCCTCAATTCGTAGGAGGCAAGATCGGTTGTTGTAACCAAAGGCGCCCCAAATCATCACACCTAGTGTCTGTCCTCTTTGCCGCCCAACAATGCAGCCCTACAGGTTGTGCTCACCACGGTACCGCCGGAGACGTATGCGGCCATCACTGTAGGGCACGTTGAAGCGGGACTCGTCCAAAAAGACTACATTTTGCCACTCAGCACCCTAGTGACGGTGTTCATGTCCCCATTGCAGTTGGAGGAACTTGTGCTTTCTGGTCAATGAAAATCGACGTAATAGCATACATAGAATCAGCCCAACCTGCAGCAGACGGCGACGAACCGTTGATGCAGACAAGTCTACACCTGTTGCAGTGCTCCAGCGTCGAGCCAACACTGTGGATGAAGCTCTACGGTCCGTTATGGCCATGCGGACAAGATGACGGTCATCCCTTGCTGTGGCCATGTTCCTTGGTCCAGTACCCGCTCTTCGCTGCGTACGACCTTCATCTATCCACTGCTTCCACACAAGCATCACTCTCGTAGTAGCATGCCCTGCACGAGCCGAAATGTCACAGTATGACAAACGCGCTTCCCGGAGACCGATCATTCTGTTCCATTCGAACTCACATGCCGATATGGCTCCCTTTGACGTCGACGAGGTGTACTGGCACTCATTTTATTGTTTCCACCTTATTTGACAGCTCTGCACTGACTACACTGGGCGCCACACAGACCTTGTTGGACCGTCACGAGAGGACTCTGCTCGGCCTATGTGTGCCCCATCTCTCTGCAAACCTAATCACTTATTGCTTGCACACTCTTCTACACGTCCACCAATTTTGGAGTTATTCGGGGAATTCTTTCTTGGTGTTGCAATTTTCACAAACGGCAGTATATTAAAATGTCAAACCAAGTGCTACAAATATCGTGCAAATAGTCACCGACAAGATTGGCCTAGATCGTTAAGACATATACTCGTGATAAGGAGGTCTGCGGCTCAAATCCCGCCAGGACCGTCTTCCCTGAGGTTTCTTCCAGATTTTCCTCAGTCCTCATAACTGCCAAATGCCGGAGAGGTACTTTAAACTTACACCCGGAACGTTTACTTCCCAAAATTTCCTTTCCAATTGTCATATCATTTCATTTCATATATCATCAGTGTCGGCCTCTTGTAGTGCCGTATGCAGTAAAAACGGGCGTGACTACTACAAAATATCGGAAGTGTTTAATGCCACACATGTATGTTTTAACGAGATGTAGTTAGTGTTCGTCTTTCTCTGACGGCTTACCAGTTTAACAAAGTTATACAAAATTCCTTCTGAATGTACAGAAACTCACTGGCTACTCGCAGAAAACTCAAGATCTACACTATTTTAGTCAGGCAGCTACCGTGAATGTATTGCATTTTAATCAAAATCGTTAGAGGCATTTTTGAGTACTTAAAAATAACGAAAGGTAGAGGGTACTCTAGGTTGAGGGGATTTCCTATGAACCTTCGCACCGTATTTTTGGAAGATTCTGAACTTAAATACCAAGTAGATATTTATCCGATTTTCGTTTTTGAGTTATGCTGTTCGCAGACACAGACTGGCGCACACAAACAAAACTTTAAAAAATGGTATTTCTGTCTTCAGAGTAACCGGTTATACACTAAGCAATTTGATACATTCTGGTGAGACATATGTTCATCTGCCATCAATAGCGGACAGTGAGAGATTCTTTTCGCGCTATAATTTACTAGGTACTGACGAGATCTTTAATGACCGTAAAGCATTGTAACTTGCGTATTGTAATTTGGGTAATGGAATAAACAGTTGGGCTAATTTAATATCTTCTACCAAACTAATCATCTGGGAATAGAAATAACTTTCTATAACTTCAAATAACTCTTTTGTGGCATAAGCCATTCCTTAGATATTCATTATTAATGGTTCGAATTGCTTAAGACTATGTCATTCTCTTAAAGTCCTGTCAACATTCAGTTGCTTCTCGCGATGTCATGGAAACAGTACGGAGCGTGCAGTTCATAAACATTTGACTATCGTAGCTCCCTTTGTATCTATAACGTAATGTGTAATGTAGCTATTTCTCCACAGGTTCATCTGGATTAAAATCAAGTAGATAGAAAAAAAATCTGATGTGTTACACTCACATGACTTTCTCTACTCTTGTACAAACTATTTTTACAAACGCTTATTCTCCATATGCTTCATGTTAATGGAGATATCGAGATGTCAATCTTATTGATAATTTTCTTGTAGATGCAAGGGGAATATGGTAGGTTTTAAGCGATAGACAAATATTTTAACGCTGGTTGCTATGTGGCGCATTCCATTCTCTTTGCATGTCCAGGACATAAAAAAATGAATAACGAATTCCCATTTGAGAAAAAGTATAAGTATTGGAAAATTTAAGGAAATAACAAGCAATATCTCGCAAACGGTTCACTCAACAAAAGAAATGTATATGACATAAATTGTGTATTTTAACGCGATCTACATTTTTCGTGTAGTAAAATTTTGTCTATCTCTTATGGTTTACCAGTTATGAAAAAGTCGTTCATAATGAAGAATACTTTTGGAGACATTCCCAGAAAATTCGAGATATACATTTTATTTGTCATGACAATATCTTATACATATGATATTTTAATTAAAATCGTTAGAGCCGTTTTTGAGAAAATTAAAATTTTCGAAAAATGTTCCATGTAAAGGGTAGTCTGGGGTGGGGGGATTTTCTTGATAACCTTCGTGTCGCATCTCTGAAAGATACTGAACCTAAATACCAAGTTTGGTGTTTATCCGACTGTTCGTTTCTGAGTTATGCTGTTCACAGACACACAGACACACACACACACACACACACGGACATGTTTCCAAAAATGCAATTTTTGGATTCAGGGAGTCTCAAAATATGTATTTCCGGTGAAATCTCGGTATCGAATTTTTGGGTGGAATACAATACTTCCCCTACTTACTATACGTAGTAGAGAAAGTAATAAATTTTGGTAAGAATGGTTTGCATACAATAACTCAAACGGCGTGTTTTATTTTCTGAGCCGTGTCCACATATTTGGCGAGGGCCGTGTTTAAATTCGTAGCCAGGGAAATGCAGCAGACACAGGTTTTCTATTGTTGTAAGCGCGCTCTGCTGGAAGCGGTTTGGCGCCGGTGCATGTTTAGAAGCCTTATATGGTTGGGCTTACATCACATCCCGATCTAGTTCCTGCTACACGGGTTATATTTCTTCCAATTTAGTTTACCTTCCTGCCTGGAGCAAAATTAAGCAACTCTTCAAATAAGCGTTAAACATTTCTGTCTTGTTTCCAATCAAAAATGTAACTACGAATTAAGATTTTACTTCCTCTACCACAAATGCATAGTAGGTAGGTGAAGTATTGCATTCCGCTCAAAAACTTGATATCGATGTTTCGTCAGCAATACATGGTTTGATCCCCTCTGAATCCATAAAAACATCTGTAGAGAAAGGTCAGGTTGCGAGTGTGTCTGTGTATGTGTGTGAGTGCCAAACTGAGGCAGTATTATTAACACTTAATGATTTCAGTCAAATTATATTATATGTAAATTCAATAACAGCCCACCTTGAAGCAATATGTGTATATAATAATTTGTAAAATGTATATAACAGTCATTGCATATGCTTATATTATTGTACACATGTTCAATAATGTTATGTGAATGTATTACGTAATTTAGTAATGTAGGAGCTGTGAGAATAATAAGTTAAAAGTTGCTAACAATGAGGTAACCTTGAGGCAATAATGAGTTTGAGAGTTTAACAATACTACTTCTGATTCTTGGAAGCAATAGTGTAATTTTAGTGACAGTTTATAAAAATAGCCAAACAACAACCAGAAAAAGCTTTAGTTAAATGAAGGTATTCTATTGGAGTAGGATTGGCCAATCAGAGACTTGAAATACATAAATTTACAAAGTTTAGGCGCTTGAAATGAGACAGTGATTATAACTGGATGCGTGATGCGTCCTCGAGAAAATAATACTTATTCGTGTGAGACGAAAATAGTTTACGTGTTAAAAAGTCCAAGTATTAAATAAAAGAATCTCACAGCTCTTAATATCAGTGAATTGCTATTAAATTTGTATCAAGGATTAATAAAAAGGAGTGAATTAAAACTTATAATCTGTTTAAGCCTACATTCTTGTCGAATCAAACCCTGCCAAGATATCCATGTCTCTAAAATAAATACTGACGCAGCCGAGGCAAACATAAATATAACATTTAAAGAAACAGTTAAATTACAAATTTAATATTTTTTTAAACATTTGGGGGCAAATGCCACCTGAAAGTACATTTGGGGCGAAGGCTACCGGAAACCGGGTACCATACATGCGGTTGCAAACAAACTACAAGTTCGGCTTCCCAACAGTGGAAATATAATACATCTCCTTCAATACAAACAACTTCAAATCAGCTTTTCCATACGTGAAACAATACAACACCTAAAACAACCTACTTCAAATTCGCGCACAAAGTCTGGTGCAAATAATTTAAAAATAACAATACAAACCATCATTTTCAAAACTTAAAAATAAAAAGTCAGATAGATACCACATTTTCGTGAAAATCCCTCGAAACTACTCTCTTAAACGGAAAAGCTTTCGTTTTTGCTGTTTCCTCAAAAATACCTCTAAGGATTTTTATTAAAATGTTTATTTTCATGACTGATAAGGACTATATTGTGAAGCAGAGGCTATGGCCCAAGATTACTGGGAGGTCGGCGCCAGGCAGTCGGGGACAAACAGAGATAAGCAACGCTTTCGCCCGACATAAACACCAGAGGCGCCACCAGGACCTTCTGGAAGTTCATTTCCCCCTCGCCTCATGATATTTCTTGAATGTTCTGTGGAGGATTCTTTGGCTGTATAAGCGAGCGGTCTCGCGTAAGGTACTTAGTCGGTTGAGAAGTTGGTTAGCGAATTACCGAGTGCGTTTATGGTGCTCATCAAGTGCGGTTTTACGGGTGAGTTTGCGACGACACTATGATGTGCAGTGAGTGCTGTTGCAGGAGAGATTGAAGAGGTCTTGTGTTCAACACTCCAGCGAGTGAAGCGTCTGGAAGAAGAGGTTACGTCACGAAGAAAATGAAGTGAAATTCCAGTGAAAATGAACAAGAAAAAAAACAGTGAAGTGACATCAAGAACTAAACAGCGACAGTTGAATAAACTGGACAAGGTTAAAATATATTGAATTTTCTGCGAACAGCCTGTGACGTCCTTTGCATTCAGAATGAATTTTATATAATGTTTTATAATTTGTTAAACCATAACAGGTAGACAAAAACTTGCTACACAAAAACTGTAGAGTTCGTTAAAACACAATTTGTCTTGAATTTTTACTTTCTCTACTACGTATAGTAAGTAGGGGAAGTATTGTATTCCACCCAAAAATACTATGTCGATATTTCACCGGAAATATATGTTTTGAGACCCCCTGAATCCAAAAAAATCATTTTTGGAAACATGTCCGTGTGTGTGTGTGTCTGTGTGTGTATGTGTGTCTGTGAACAGCATAACTCAGAAACGAACAGTCGGATAAACACCAAACTTGGTATTTAGGTTCAGTATCTTCCAGAGATGCGACACGAAGGTTTTCAAGATTATACCCCCACTCCAGATTACCCTTTACATGGAACATTTTTCGAAAATTTTAATTTTCTTAAAATGGCTCTAACGATTTTGATTAAAATATCATATGTTTAAGATATTGTTATGAGAAATGAAATGTATATCTCGAATTTCCTGGGAATGCCACCAAAAGTATTCTTCATTATGAACGACTTTTGCATAACTGGTAAATCATAAGAGATAGACACAATTTTACTACACAAAAAATGTAGACCGCGTTAAAATACACAATTTGTATCATATACATTTTTTTTGTTGAGTGAACCGTTTTCCAGACATTGCTTGTTATTCCCTTAAATTTTCCAATACTTATACTTTTTCTCAAATTCATTATTCATTTTTTTTTGTCCTGGTAATGCAAAGAGAATGGAATACTCCACATAGCAACCAGCTCTTAAAATATTTGACTATCGCTTAAAACCTACCATATTCCGCTTGCATCTACAAGAATATTAGCAATAAGATTAACATCTCGATTAACATGAAGTATATGGAGAATAAGCGTTTGTAAAAATAGTTTGTACAAGAGTAGAGAAAGTCATGTGAGTGTAACACATCAGATTTTTTTTAGGTTTAAGAGACCTCAAAACCTGTGATTCTGGTGAACTCTCCATATCGAATTTTTGGGTGGAATGTGATACTTCCTCTGCTTGCCTTACGTAAGTGGTTGAGAAAGTAAAAATGAAATTTCGAAATGTGCTTTTAAGTGAGGGAGTAATGTTACCCTCGCTGAGTTTGGAGGTCGTATGTGGGACGATGCTTTCCATTTACTGGGACTGTGGTTTCACAGAAGCCCTCCAAGTGCAATTCATTTCCGTTCCAGAAAAAGAGTAATAGCGTGAAGCTGGCGACAGGTAGCAGACTGAGTAAGAGTTAGTAGTACCAACTTAACTCTAATTGATAGTTATTCCCGCTCGCAAGAGATAAACCTCGCACGATTCCACTATGGTTTGGTCGTTACATTGGCTTACGACAAATATATCAATCACATTTGATTCTAAGCATACAATATGCGTGCTATAGATTCAATTTCTGCTTTGTCTTCTGCTTAAGCATCTGAGGAAAACAAATTATTGCATTCTGAGAAATTCTGTATCGATATTTCTGGAAGCGCACGTTTGGAGATTATCTATACCTTTAAATAGACATTTGTACTTTCTTTACTACGAACAGTATAGGTATAGATTATACACCGTGAGGCAGTATTTTTAATACTTAAAATGATTTCAGTCTAATTACATAATTTGTAAATTCAATAATAGCCCCCCTTGAAGCAATATGTGTATGTAATAATTTGTAAAATGTATGAAATAGTCATTTCATATGCTTTTATTATTGTAAACATGTTCAATAATGTTATGCGAATGCATTACGTAATTTTATATGTAGGAGCTGTGAGAATAATAAGTTAAAAGTTACTAACAATGATGTAACAATGAGGTAACCTTGAGGCAATAATGAGTTTGAATGTTTAATAATGCTACTATTCATTATTGGAACAACAATAATGTAATTTTAGTGACAGTTTACAAAATAGGCAATCAACAACCAGAAAAAGCTTTAGTTAAATGAAGGTATTCTATTGGAGTAGGATTAGCCAATCAGAGACTTGAAATACAGAAATTTACAAGTTTAGACGGTTGAAATCAATTCAGTTGCCTGCAGAGTGTGCTCATAACTGGATGCGTTACTTGTGCGTCCTCGAGAGATTTAATACGTATTCGTGTGAGACGAAAAATAAGTTTACGTGTTAAAAGTGTAATTAATTAATAAAAAGAATCCTACAGCTCTCTATATCATTGAAGTGTTATTTAAATCGAATCAAGCATTAATAAAAGAAGTGAAGTAAAAATATAATCTGTGTAAGCCTACATTCTTGTTGCACCACAACCCTGCCAAGATATCCATGTCTCTAGCAAAAATACTGACGCAGCCGAGGCAAACATAAGATATATAATATTTAAAGAAACAGTCAAATTACAAAGTTAATATTTTTTTTAAACTTGGGGCAAAGGCCACTTGAAAGTACATTTGGGGCGAAGCTACCGGAAAGCGGGCACTATACGTGTGGTTGCAACGAATTTAAAGTTCGGCTCCCCAACAGTCGAAATACGATACAACTCCTTCTAAAAACCTCTACTTCAAATTGACGCCCAAAGCGTGGTGCAAATAACGTAACAAACCAACAGCTACTTCAACCAGAGGAGGACACCTCGCGCACTGTGGACCAGATAGATCTATTACAGCTACCACCCTCCAGAAGAAAGGGATGAAGTGAAGGAATCATAGGAGGCTATAGGCCACAGAGATGCGCGTAAGTCCCCAACATTTAGGCTCCAAGACCCGCCGCACCACTGGAGCTGCCTAGAGAGGGCGATGAACGACCCGTCGACCAGCAGCCTTCCAGTGTCCACGGGGAGTACTCTTTCCTTTGAGCAAGCATCCGCGCCATCTGTCCGGCACCGCCATACACCAAGAATCCTAGAAGCACATCTGAAACGTGAGAAGGAACTAGAATAAAGGGGAAATGGTAGAAAGGATTTCGTGATAGATGAGAAACTACCCCAGTATTCGCCTAGCGACCTGGAAAACCGCAAAAAAACCAAAGTAAATGTGGGTGGTCGCCGGGAATGGAACCCGGGACCTACTTACAGTAAATAGGGAAGGTATTGCATTCCACACTAAAAAAAAGCATTTTTTATAAAATGTGTGTGGAATGTGTGTGTGTGTGTGTGTGTGTGTGTGTGTGTGTGTGTGTGTGTCTACAGCATAACTCAAAAACCAAAAGTAGGATAAGTATCAAACGTGATATATAAGTTCAGGATCTTTCAAAAATGTGACACGAAGATTTTCAAGAAAACCCACCAAATCCAAACCATCTTTTACACTTAACATTTTTCTAAATGTTTTATTTTCTCAAATATGACTAACGCTTTTTATTAACATACTATAAAAAATAAGAACACCACTTACTGCTAATCACACTTTATTTATTTATCACTTTGTTGCTCAGTGTAACATAAACGTTACACTTGTGTTACTGTTGACACACACTTCGAACAGAACACAACTGATCCGTCGAATCACAACTCACAACTGAACTGCACTAAGCACTGTCCACTTTTAACTTCGTAACTTCTCAACTAACTGAATTCTAGTCGTTGGCACAGTAGCTCCTTTTATAAGACCCGGATACAAAGCGGAACGTTCTGGTAGCGGAGGTTACTAGAACCTGGCGAAAGGAATCTTCTGGAGCAGTAATTAACTAAACTGCGGGGAAGTGGCACAAGATGAGCAGGTACTTCGCGCGCATGGTTACAGTATCATATGTTTAAGATATTTACATAATTAATGAAGTGTTTATCTTAAATTTTCTGCGAATAACCTGTGAAGACCCTTTATTGGGAATCAATTTTGTATAATTTTGTATAACTGGTAAACCATAAGTAATAAACACACGGTTTATTTCAAGTAACTTTTTGTGGCATCAGCCATTTCCGAGATATTCGTTGCTATTGTGTGGTGGGAGTGTTCCTAAGCTGGGGTCCCTTTCATGGTCACCTGGGTGTCCTTGGTTCGTTATCCGCCTGGCTGCTCGTTCTTCTAGAAGCTGTAAATCAAGCCCTATATCTTTATATTTCTACCTCAGTGTTTGTGTGGGTGAAGGCAATTCCTTAAATTATGAGCAAGTGTTTCAAGTTTTAATTATGTGTTTTATTAAAAAAGAATTATTGTAATTAGTTACTGAATAACACAATTAATAGCGATGTGATTAATAGCAATACTTTTCTCCTAAACAACTGCTAAAATGATTTCTTAATCCCACCATCGGAATATAGTTAAGGGGGTAGTTATAGTTCAGCAACTTATAAAAAACCCTTGGGAGGTGTAACTGATCTCGTCATTTGAATTTCCCCTCTTTAGCTGCTTTTGGGGGACATGGCTCTGAGTCGCAGCTTAAGCAGCGCACGTCATAATTTCGCCTAGGCCGTGTTTTATTTTATTCTCACAATATCGTTTATCACACCACTGTTGTAACTATCCACCTCTATCCAACAGAGTTTGTCAAATAAACTTCGTAAAGAATATTGGAGATTGTTTCTGAGCTATCATGGTCCTTATGAAATAATAAATATATTTGGAACAGATACATACGAACTTAGGAACAATAAAACAAATAAAGTAATTAGAAGATTCCACAAACAAATGTTGAGGCCGTATAAATGTAAACAATCTGTGGCACAAGAAGAAAAAGAAAATCTGATGTGTTACACTCACATGACTTTCTCTACTCTTGTACAATCTATTTTTACATACGCCTATTCTCTATATGCTTCATGTTAATCGAGAAATCGAGATGTCAACCTTAATGGTAATTTTCTTGTAGGTGCAAGGGGAATATGGTAGCTTTTAAGCGATAGTCAAATATTTTAACGCTGGTTGCTATGTGGCGCTTTCCATTCTCTTTGCATGTCCAAGACAAAAAAAATCTGATGTGTTACACTCACATGACTTTCTCTACT
Organism: Deroplatys truncata; assembly: GCA_030765065.1. NCBI lineage: Eukaryota > Metazoa > Arthropoda > Insecta > Mantodea > Mantidae > Deroplatys > Deroplatys truncata. Next base: position 51,563,062 of record CM060975.1, on the reverse strand, counting down.
CTTGTACAATCTAATTTTACAAACGCTTATTCTCCATATGGTTCATGTTAATCGAGATATCGAGATGTCAATCTTATTTGTAATTTTCTTGTAGATGCAAGGGGAATATGGTAGCTTTTAAGCGATAGTCAAATATTTTAACGCTGGTTGCTATGTGGCGCATTCCATTCTCTTTGCATGTCCAGGACATAAAAAAAATGAATAACGAATGTGAGAAAAAGTATAAGTATTGTAAAATTTAAGGAAATAACAAGCAATATCTCGAAAACGGTTCACTCAACAAAAGAAATGTATATGACATAAGTTGTGTATTTTAACGCGATCTACATTTTTTGTGTAGTAAAATTTTGTCTATCTCTTATGGTTTACCAGTTATGCAAAAGTCGTTCACAATGAAGAATACTTTTGGAGACATTCCCAGAAAATTCGAGATATACATTTCATTTCTCATGACATTATTTTAAACATATGATATTTTCATCAAAATCGTTAGAGCCATTTTTGAGAAAATTAAAATTTTCGAAAAATCTTCCATGTAAAGGGTAGTCTGGGGTGGGGGGATTTTCCTGAAAACCTTCGTGTCGCATCTCTGGAAGATACTGAACCTAAATACCAAGTTTGGTGCTTATCCGACTGTTCGTTTTTGAGTTATGCTGTTCACAGACACACAGACACACACACACAGACACACACACACACAGACACACACACACACACACACACACACACACACAGACACACACACGGACATGTTTCGAAAAATGCTTCTTTTGGATTCAGGAGGTCTCAAAACATGTATTTCCGGTGAAATCTCGGTATCGAATTTTTGGGTGGAATGCAATACTTCCCCTACTTACTATACGTAGTAGAGAAAGTAAAAATGAATAACGAATTTGAGAAAAAGTATAAGTATTGGAAATTTTAAGGAAATAACAAGCAATATCTCGAAAACGGTTCACTCAACAAAAGAAATGTATATGACATAAGTTGTGTATTTTAACGCGATCTACATTTTTTGTGTAGTAAAATGTTGTCTATCTCTTATGGTTTACCAGTTATGCAAAAGTCGTTCACAATGAAGAATACTTTTGGGGACATTCCCAGAATATTCGAGATATACATTTCATTTCTCATGACATTATCTTAAACATATGATATTTTCATCAAAATCGTTAGAGCCATTTTTGAGAAAATTAAAATTTTCGAAAAATGTTCCATGTAAAGGGTAGTCTGGGGTGGGGGGATTTTCTTGAAAATCTTCGTGTCGCATCTCTGGAAGATACTGAACCTAAATGCCAAGTTTGGTGTTTATCTGACTGTTCGTTTTTGAGTTATGCTGTTCACAGACACACACACAGACACACACACACACAGACACACACACACAGACACACACACGGACATGTTTCCAAAAATGCTTTTTTTGGATTCAGGAGGTCTCAAAACATATATTTCCGTTGAAATCTCGGTATCGAATTTTTGGGTGGAATGCAATACTTCCCCTACTTACTATACGTAGTAGAGAAAGTAAAAAAGAAAATAAAGTATTTGGAATATAAAAGGGGAAAGTAATGTAACTCAAAACTTATAATTATAACCTTACAAAATATTAAGAAATGAATATTTAATAACTACATTATAATAAACACATAATCATTTAAACAATGTAAAGTAGTATAGTAATACCTTTACTAAATGTAACAAATTGTCAATATAACAAAAGAGAACTTATATAAAAAGATGTAATAGAAGAAAATCCATTATTAGTAAGAAAATCATAATAAATCTAAATAGCATCTGCATTTATATTGTATAAGGTATAAACTGTTAGAAATTGTAAGAAATATAAAAATGCTTAAGAAATAAGTTGTAAATAAAAAGGGTAATAAGTGTTAATATGTCTAATTAAGTGTTAAATGTCTAGCAAATAAAATGCTTAATAGTGGCTGTGTTAGTGAATAAACAAACTTTACTCAGGCCTTACATCAGGTCGTTGACCTTAAAAGTGTCAAACATATGTCAGAAAACATAAATAACTCTGCTACACGAGTGTAGTGAAAACCGTGTTACATAAATAGTGACATTGAGAAATAGCAAGTGTTATAATACAAAAAGGATGTGTTTCTTTCTTTCAGCAGACTTTTAGAAAATAATTTTTTAGAAAAATAAAAGAACAAAACAAAAAGAACAATTTTTAAATACTTCTAAAAGGGGGCAAATTGAGACAGTATTTTTAACACTTAAATGATTTCAGTCTAATTTTATAATATAAACAAGTAACAGCCCGCCTTAAAGCAATATGTGTATACTATAATATATAAAAATCTGATGTGTTACACTCACATGACTTTCTCTACTCTGATACAAACTGTTTATACAAACGCTTACTCTCCATCTACTTCATGTTAATCGAGACTCTATCTTATTGCTAATTTTCTTGTAGATGTAAGAGGAATATATATTTACAAGGGCAATATAGAAATACAGTAGCCTTTAAGCACATACATATCTCTTATTAGGTGGTTGCTAGGTGCAGCACCATTCGCTTTGCCACAGATTAATATTCTTTGCATATCCAAGACAAAAAAAATGAATAACGAATTCCCATTTAGAAAATAAGTATTGAAAAATTTAAGGGAATAACAAGTAATATCTCGAAAATGGTTCACTCAACAAAAAAATGTATATGACATAAATTGTGTATTTAACGCGATCTAAATTTTTTGTGCAGTAAAATTTTGTCTATCTCTTATGATTTACCAGTTATGCAAAAGTCGTTCACAATAAAGAATACTTTTGGGGACATTCCCAGGAAATTCAAGATATACATTTTATTTGTCATAAAAATATCTTAAACATATGATATTTTAATCAAAATCGTTAGAGCCATTTTTGAGAAAATTAAACTTTTCGAAAAATCTTCCATGTAAAGGGTACTCTGGGGTGGGAGAATTTTCTTAAAAACCTTCGTGTCGCATCCTTGGAAGATACTGAACCTAAATACAAAGTTTGGTGTTTATCCGACTGTTCGTTTCTGAGTTATGCTGTTCACAGACAGACACACACACAGACACAGAGACAGACACACAGACACACACACGGACATGTTTCCAAAAATGCTTTTTTGGATTCAGGGGGTCTCAAATCTCGGTATCGAATTTTTGGGTGGAATACAATACTTCCCCTACTTACTATACGTAGTAGAGAAAGTAAAAATTGTATGTTACAGTCATTGTATAATGTTTATATTATTGTGTATATGTATAATAATGTTATGTGAATGTATTACGTAATTTAATAATGTAGGAGCTGTGAGAACAGAAGTCGAAAGTTGCTAACAATTAGGTAACCTTGAGGCAATAATGAATTGGAAAGTTTAATAATGCTAGTAGTAATTCTTGGAACAATAATGTAATTTTTAAAATAGTTTATAAATAGCCAATTAACCAGAAAGGCACAAAGTTAAACAAAAGTGTTCTATTGGAGTAAAATTAGCCAATCAGAGACGTGAAATAGAAAAATTTACAAATTTAAGCGGTAAACGCCAGTCGCTAGAAGGCAACGTACCTCAGCAGTTCATTCGCTCGGTACGTATTCAGTGTGAGACGAAAATTCATTACGGGAGAATATTATAAAGTTTATGTGTTAAAAAGTGCAAGTAATTAATAAATAATCTCACAGCTCTCTATATTAGTGAAGTGTTATATAATCGTGTGAAGTAAAAATTATAATTTGTATAAACCTACATTCTTTAGCCGCATCACCCCCTGCTAAGAGATACATGTTTCTACAAATTAATACTGACGCAGCCGAGGCAAACCTAAATATATAATATTTAAAGAAACATAAAAATACAAAGTTGATTCCTAAACATTGGCGCGAAGGCCACCGGAAACTTTGTACCATACTGGGGAAGTTACTTCATCAAGTTTGGTTCCCCAACAGTAGAAGTACCATACAGCTCCTCCTACAATACACCTTCTTCACATTCTACTACTATTAACAACTACTACATAACATAGGTATTTTTACTTTCTCTACTACGTACAGTAAGTAGGGGAAGTATTGTATTCCATACAAAAATTCGATACCGAGATTTCACCGGAAATACATGTTTTGAGACCCCCTGAATCCAAAAAAAGCCTTTTTGGAAACATCCGTGTGTGTCTGTGTGTGTGTTTGTCTGTGTCATAACTCAGAAACGAACAGTCGGATAAACACCAAATTTGGTATTTAGGTTCAGTATCTTCCAGAGATGCGACACGAAGGTTTTCAAGAAAATCCCCCACCCCAGACTACGCTTTACATGGAACATTTTTCGAAAGTTTTAATTTTCTCAAAAATGAATAGCGATTTTGATTAAAATATCATATGTTTAAGATATTTCCATGACAAATAAAATGATAAATCTTGAATTTTCTGGGAATGTCTCCAAAAGTATTCTTCATTGTGAACAACTTTTGCATAACTGGTAAACCATAAGAGATAGACACAATTTTAGTACACAAAAATGTAGATCGCGTTAAAATAAACAATTTAAGTCATATACAATTTTTTTGTTGAGTGAACCATTTTCGAGATATTGCTTGTTATTCCCTTAAATTTTTCAACACATTTTCTCAAATGGGAATTCGTTATTCATTTTTTGTCTTGGATATGCAAAGAGTATTAATCTGTGGCAAAGGGAATGGTGCTGCACCTAGCAACCAGCTATTAAGAGATATGTATGTGCTTAAAGGCTACTGTATTTCTATATTGCCCTTGTAAATACAAAACAAGGGGAACATAGTACGCCTTAAGCGATAGTCAAATGTTTTAGAACTGGTCGCTATGTGTAAAATGTAATTCTCTTTGCATGTCAAAAGATCGTTTCAGCAAATGTTTATCTCGATTAATATGAAATAGATGGAGAATAAGAGTTTGTAAAAATAGTTTGTACAAGAGTAGAGAAAGTCGCACGAGTGTAACACATCAGATTTTTATCTGATAATAAGTAATTAGTTACAAAACTAACAGATGGAGTAAAGGACAAATATTTCTATGTGCTGTATTATCTCGCGTCTTAAGTTCTGATTTGTTGCTGCTGGATTTACATATTTTGGTCTCCGCAGTAGGTAAATGTAATGGCTGAGAATGAGACACAAAGCCAGGCTATTGCAGAAACGTAATTTAATGGTTTAGCTAAATCAACTTCATTCACAACTCAGTTGACGCTGCATTTACATGAGTACCTCTACTCCATCACTCATTGTTTTGCATGTTTTCATTTAGAACAAGAGTCTAAGGATATTGCATTTACTCACACACAGGAAACACAGTCAAGGTCTATCAAGAACTACAGTCCAGCAACTCTTTGGGGACACGTGCAAGACAACAACGTGAAGTCTCGACTCCTTTCATCTGTTATCTAGCATAACGCATATACAATAAGAAACAACAGTTTCCAATACCGCAAAGCTTAAAAAGTTAAAAGTGTCGAAGGTTTACGTCAAAGTATTAGACATATTCGATACTACGGAGTATCTAGACTATCGAGGTATCGAGTATCGAAGTTCCATCTCTAATATTAATAAAATTTACTGTTTTACAATGCGAAGTTATTTACATATTAAGTACATATCTTGTAATATTAATATTTACCCTATTTACATTTGCCTGTCCTTTCCTGTTATATCTTTCCCATTGCATGTTCTCCCTACCTTACTCTATTCATGTTTAATATAAGTGCTGTATCTGATTATGTGCATTTCAGTGCCAGATATTGCGTGTAGGTGCTCCCTTAGAATTGTTAAAGGTTTGTCAACACGTTGTCATGTTTTTGAAGTGCTCTCGACGTGCAGTTGTTTCTCGCAATGCTCTGGAAGGAGTACAGATATTTAACATCCGACTATCGCTTCAGCCTCCTGTTTCTCTCTTATATCTACAACGAAATCTACAATTAAACCATTTCTGGAAGGGTTTATATCCACACAAAGGAGATAGAAATATAAGCTGGTGTTAAGGATAGTTTGTAGAAGAGCTATAACAATAAACGACAGTGGGTAGGGAAAGCATGTTGGCCACTGGATCGTAGAGTGTCAGTGAATCAGGTATTTGTGCCCCACCTGTAAATTTCCCATGCCCCCAGGAGCGCTGCTTCCAGCCAAGGCAACACTAGTGTCAAGCCCCCTGGGGACCACTGGATGATATTGTCACAGGTGGTATAATATACTAGGATACCGTGAAAGCCAGTGGCGTCTCGTGCATATATTAGTTGGCGCGGCACAAAAATAACAGTGCATTGCAAAAATAGGCCATTCCGTAAAAAGCCACTTTAACTTTTGTCGAAAATATAGCCAAGCAATGTTATGTACCACTAACCGAGCGGGATGGCTCAGGCGGTAACGTTTATGGCCCATATTTGGGAGGTCGTAAGGTTCGATTTCAGCGGGCGACCTTCCTGACATATAGGGTTTTTGGGGTGTCCTCGGGTCGCTAGGCGAATGCCGAGAAGGTTTATTACATCCTCCGGATTTCCTGTCCGTTTATTTCACCTCCATTCTCATTTCACTTCACCTTTCATCTGCTTGGTCTGTTTCAGAGTTAAAAGTGTCGGCGAGAGTCTCGGCATTGCATGGCAGGAGACCCTTCGTCTCCCGGAATGACAGCTGTCTCTGTTTCTCAGGCCACCACTGGGATTATGCAAGCCTGCAATCTGTGAAGAGGTACGGACCCTGTCCTCTGCCCTCTCGTGCCTCCTGATCCGGCTGTCATCTGTATCCTCTCACTTAACCCCTCCCTCCCGGGGCCACCGTCAGGCGCTCGGAAATAAAATATCTTGTAGGCCGAGGTGCTACCTCTGTACCCAGCCCTACTTCAACTCCTAGTATGTACTGGTATTCAATTTTGATTTAATGTAAAATATTCACTGCACACTTAGTGTTGCGTACTCTTCTTCACAAACTAAATGCAAGAATTGTTGACAATAAATATAAATATTCGGGCTGAAGCAGCATGTTTAAACAACATTAATGTTCGCGACGACACTTAAAAGTTTATTAAATATAATAGTAAAATGTAACGTTAAAGATGCGATAAACATCAGTCTCGCTCTATAGTTGAAGTCCATTCTGCGATCCTCCTCTTACTAAGCATTCAAGTTTACTCTTATGATAATGCTAGCTCTTTTTAAAACATAACATTATTTAAAAATACCTTATTTGAACTGCCTTTATGGTGTAAGAGTTTCTTATAGTTTAGATTCTTCATAAGACATTGGCGCGAAAGAGCAAACAGCTGATGGAAACGCTGACCTCACACCTTAGGGAAGCTGCTCTTGCAAGTTTTCCTATAGGAGGACAGGTTTAGTGCGCATGTGCGAGGATGGTCCACAGATTCTGCGTGCCCTGCGCGACCCCTCCTCTCATCCCCTTGCCCATCATAACAACTGTTTAAACAAAGCATTCTGCCCTGCTAAGCCCGGATATATGGAGAATGTTGTCTGCATTAGAGTTGTCAAGGACACACATTTTACTCGTTCGTTTCATATGGTACATGACGTATGACCAGGAGTGGAGGGCACTTAGCACCTTGATCTAACGAGATTTTTTTGCCTAGGCCCCTAACGAGCACCCCCGGGAGGGCAGGGTAAGGTGAGAGGAGTCAGGGCAGCCGCATCAGGACGTTCGACAGAGCAGAGGGCAGGGTCCCTGGTTGAAACTCCCCGAGTGGTAGCTGATACATGGTTGCCCATCCCTGCAGGCTTGCACATCCACTGGTTGCTGGGATTCGGAAACTGCCCCTATTACGGTGGACCAAGTTTTACAGTTTCCCTGCCGTGCAACGCTGAGACTCCTGTCGACACCTGTAACCCTGAAGCCACCAATCAGAAGATTAGGTGAAGTGAAATGAGAAAGGAGATGAAATGGAGGGACAGTAAATTCGGAGGATGTAATTAACCTTCCCAGCATTCGCCTAGCGGTCCGAGGAAACCCTTGAAAAAATCCATGGATCAAGAAGGTCGGCCGGGGGAATCGAACCCACGACCTCCAGAATGCGAGTCACATGCGCTACCGCCTGCGCCACCTCGCTCGATCATATGGTACATAATGAGACCCATTCGTTTCTTTGAGCCCAATTCGTTCGAAAAGCAGCAACGAATATACCGAACTATGGTCAAACTTCTGGTCATATGCGCTCTCATGAGAAATGGGCATTTACTCGTTTGACAGATCACATCATGGCGTTGTTGTCTGATGTATTGTTTCAATGCATTGAGACAAATGAATGGCAACATCATGTTACTGCAATTTCTACTTTCTATTACGTTCCAAACCTCTTTTACTATATTATGATGCACAAATACCATTTTGTCACGTTTTCCTCTGACATTACCCCAAAATGAAACACATATTAAAATATTTTTCAAAATAAATAGTGTGGCGTAACAGTATGCATTGCCATACCAGATGCATTATTGTGTCGCATTGTCGACACAATAATGCTTAACACTTCTCCTTTGGCGCCGCCCACGCCAGAGAGAGTAGGCTTTGTTGAAGTTCCGTCTGGTATGACACCGGCTCTGGCTAGCTAGCTTGCCTAGCCAGGGTTGGAGAGGGGGAATATATAGTTAGCGTTATTTTGTGTGTGAGTGAGTAAGAAGCAGATCGCGTGTGCGAGGCATCTCCCCTCATTCCTTTGTCTCCCTGAGCGTAATGTAGATTCGCCAAGTGTTTTATCAATAAATTACAGGTATGTGTGTGATGTGAGATTGGGGTATATTTGTTAAAAAAAACCTCACGCCTTCATCTGAATGTAGACATCAAGGTCCTGGTCCTTTGCAGTTGCTGAGTTATGCTTCCCCCATGTGCGTGTTGGGGTGATCAAAATTTAATAATTTGCTGGGAACCTTTTGGCCCTCACCCCAACATGTAACAATATCATATTTTTTTACATACAACTACATTCAGAATTTCTATGAGAGGAAAAGAGCAACAAACGGTTATGTGTATGGACATTTAGTTTAAAATACGTTACAAATTATATATAATACAATAGTAAATGAGTATTCTTTAACCTCAAGAAACAGCATAATGTCATTAAAGTAACTTAAGTTACTACCCACCTTTAACACAAATTAACATTACTTAACCTAAAGGTTGTTGCTTTACATTTATGCTATATACACTGGTTGTACTTAAAATTGCGTTTTGTTTTAACGAAGTACAAAAATTAAAAAACTGGCTGATAGCCCGTAAAGTTTTAATAAATAACATTCGGCGTGAAATGTTTAAATCTTTAAAAAGCTTTTTACATCAAAGAGGTCTGTCTTAAAAATAAATCCAAGGATATTTCAACACTGCTTATTGAGATATTATTATTATTATTATTTTTCGTTTTCTGGACAATAATTTCGGAGCGCTTCCATAAATCGCTACTTCTGGTTTTACTTCCAACTGTGAACTCCTTCATTTAATCTTAAGAAAGCATTTTAACTTGTATCACTTGACTTCATACGGAATATTATGCAAACTTAAGCTACGCATAAGGCACAATGCGACAACCACTCCAGTGAGCTACACAAACTAGACTCCCCCTCGAGTCTGGTCACACTGGGCGCTCCAACAGGAAATGATGCACCAACTCGCTTGGTATACGTTTGGACTGAGTGCGGGACGCCGTTCTTACTCGTGTACACCCAACTCGTCCGTATGCACGAGCTCATTTGTGTTCGAAGGCGTGAATGGTACAAATTAATGACAAAAACTCTTTCGGCACTGAATTCATTAGATATAAAATTGTAATCAATAATAAAATTATCGAACAAGTAAAAGCATTTAATTATTTGGGATATACGAATGATATACTTAGAGGAAACGCAGTATTAGAAATACAATTAAACAGGTATAAACAAATGTGCTCTACGTTAAAAAGAAGTTTAAATAAAAAGACAAGGAAAGAGACACAGATGAAATAATAAAGAAAGAAAGAAAGAACGAAAGAAAAACATGAAAATGCATTTGAAGCAGCCGAAATGAGATTTTTGAGTACTGTCAGTGGATATGCTAAAATGGATAAAAGAAGAAGAGTTAAATATTTTTATATTAAAGATAAAACTAGAAAACACAAACAACTGGAAAGAACATTTACAATGAATGGAACATTCAGGAATACCAACAAAGATTTTAGAATGCAATCCAAAATGGAAAAGAAGAATAGGACGCCCATATGAGAGATGGAGAGACCAGAACTTGTTTCATTGGCCTTGAGGATGGATGTAAACGTAAAGGTAGAAATCACGGAGCACCCGGAACCGGGGCTGAGCACTGCAAGTAGACCTAACGGCCCCTTTTTGCTTCCAAAGTGACCCCTGGGAGGAGGGAATAGCGGGGAGACCCAAACGGTGACCAGATCCGGATGCCGACGGGTGCAAGCATGGACGGGGTTCCTAACGTTTCCAGATATAACGCATCCGTCGCCGCACGGTCCCTGTCCACAAGCCATCAACTCCAGGGTCCCCCGGAGCGTAGCCCCACACTGAAGAGAGAACTAACTGAGCGGTACCGCAGCGACGTCAGGGATAAAAACCTTTACAGAGTGCAAATCACCGCCCAACCACCCAGGAAAACCACGAAAGACATATGGGTCAGAGAGGGCGGTGCCGGGGATTGAATCTGAGACGTCCTTAATGCGGGCCACAGACGTTGCCGCCTAAGCCAACCCGCTCGGTGAGGATTGTTGTAGATGGTGATGAAACTCGTTCGATCCATTCGCTTGAGAAGCGCACTTCTGTTGTATACTGCAATACAGGCACTGAAACATTCAGGGTTTGTGTCTAAATTCCATAATCTTGTTTTGAGATGACAATTTATGCAGAAATTATTTAAAGGTACTTGGTTCAAAATTAAAGGGAGGGCACATGCGAGCCGCTACTGAAACACCCGTCGGATCGCCAATGCCAGTCACGAGGATGTAGACTGAATAACAATATCTTCGGTTGAACGCTGCGTAACATTCTATGGACAGGAAACAGTCTGGTTCATTAAGAAGCACTTGTCGCCCTCACATCCCTTCCTGGAACGATTCTCTTGTTTCGACACCACATGCTGATTTGCGTAATAATGGCCAGGAAGTACGTCACATCGGGAATTTTGTCTCTTCCTGTGCAATACGCGGGAAATCATTTGCCATTTTTTGTTAGTTTAATTTCTGTATATAAATCACGCGCTTCTTTCTCAAGGATGTCTTTGACAGACAGCGAACATCGACTCCCAGATAGTGGTTTTCCTTCAGTGGCTCTGATTAACCTATATACCTACATCCCCCCTTCGAGGAGTAGTTGATTCATGTCTACACATTATAAAAGGAGTGATGTGTTACATTCTCATGATTTCTCTACCCAATATGGTTTATTACTTTATCTATACCTACCTACATTGCACCCAAAAATTCGATTACGAGAGTTCACCAGAAATTCACGTTTTGAGAGACACTCAATAAAAAAAATAGAAAAAGATCCGTGTCTATGCTTGTCTGTGAACACCATAACTCAAAAATAAAAGTGTGATGACTACAAAACTTGATATCAGCATCTTCCAGGAATACAACAAGATGGTTTTTAAGAAAATTCCTCCACCCCAAACTTCCCTTAAAAGGACACATGTTTATTATTATTTTTTTATTTTCTCAAAAATAGCTCTAAAGGTTTTTATTCAAATACCGTATGTTTAGGATATTTACAAAACAAACAGAATGCATATCTTGAATTGTCTGAGAATAACCTATGAAGTACACTTCATTCTGAAGGAATGTTGTATAATCTTGTATGTAGAGTAAACCATAAGAGATAGAGTAATACTTACTACATATGCAAAAATATGGATGTCGTTAAAGCACGTAATTTACATCAAAGAACATTTTTTGAGGAGTTAATCATTTCTGTGTCCTTGTTAATGGTTTCAATTCTCAAATACTTACACCTTCGTCAACTGATAAATCGCTGCTCTCTCTCTCTCTCTCTCTCTCTCTCTCTCTCTCTCTCTCTCTAGGTCATAAACTAAAGGTACTGACGAAGGGACCCTGGTATCGGGGCAGAACACCGCACGCAGGCATTCAGCCCCTTGTGCTTCTTCCGTGAGCCTGGGAGGGAGGAATGAGGGAAGAGACCCGAACGGATGACGATGAGCGCAAGCATGGGGTCTCTCGAGAAGTATAATACGTATTCGTGTGAGACGAAAATAGTTTACGTGTTAAAAAGTGCAACTAATTAATAAAAAAATCTATATCAGTGAAGTGTTATTTAAATTGTGTCAAGAATTAATAAATGTAGTGAGGTAAAAATTATAATCTGTGTAAGCCTAAATTCTTCAGTCGCACCACAACCCTGCAAAAAGAAACATGTCTCTAACAATAATACTGACGCAGCCGAGGCAAACATAAAATATAATATTTAAAGAAACAGTAAAAATTGCAAAGTTAATATATTTTTAAACATTTGGGGCAAAGGCCACCGGAAAGTACATGTGGGGTGAAGGCTACCGAGTACCATACGTGCGGTTGCAACTACTTCATGTTCGGCTCTCCAACAGTTGAAATATAATACAACTCCTTCATTACAACCTACTTCAAAATTGACGCCCAAAGCGTGGTGCAAATAACGTAATGAATACGGCTTCCACTTCAAATTGGCTTTCCATACGTGCGGCAGAAACTATTCTACTTCAGTTGTTCCCTTCTAAATTTCTTTTCAATCTACCTCAGATTTTCAATAGTAACTTTCAATAGTAAAGGGTTTTGAGATTAGGCGGTTAAGGATTGTCAACTGTCGTGTGGAATATAGTGCTATCTGTTTCTACTTGCATGTTTCAACTTTAAGCAAATGCACTATAGGACTCCGAACGGTAGGAAAACTCTATAAGCCTATTTTTAGCCTTCACTGGCAGAGAGGGAGTTTACAAACAGAATAGGTCGATTCTTTTTTAATTTATTTCGTGTTAGAAGCCGTACAACCTGGTGGACGTCTGTGGTTAACGCGATGTTTCTGGTATACAGGACTTCCACTCTAATTCCAAACGTTAGAATGGTATATTTTGAGGACATTCAGCACTAACGGACCTGCTTTCTCAAAAATCTAAACATAAATGTTTCTCTCTTAGCCTTTAGGCTTGCTGATGCAAAATCCACGCCTAACGGTGGATGGAGTTGAACATTTTTGATGGGAGACAATCTGGTAGATTTTCAGTATGAATGTACAATTTGGCACAATGAAGATGAGGTGATCAAGTTAAAAAAATCTGATGTGTTACACTCACATGACTTTCTCTACTCTTGTACAAACTATTTTCACAAAAGCTTATTCTCCATCTACTTCATGTTAATCGAGATAAACATTTGCAGACTCTATCTTATTGCTAAGTTTCTTGTAGATGTAAGAGGAATATATATTTACAAGCGCAATATAGAAATACAGTAGCCTTTAAGCATAGACATATCTCTTAATAGCTGGTTGCTAGGTGCAGCACCATTCTCTTTGCCACAGATTAATGCTCTTTGCATATACAAGACAAAAAAATGAATAACGAATTCCCATTTGAGAAAGTATTGAAAAATTTAAGGGAATAACAAGCAATATCTCGAAAATGGTTCACTGAACAAAAAAATGTATATGACATAAATTGTGTATTTTAACGCGATCTACATTTTTTGTGTAGTAAAATTTTGTCTATCTCTTATGGTTTACCAGTTATGCAAAATTCGTTCACAATGAAGAATACTTTTGGAGACATTCCCAGAAAATTCAAGATATACATTTTATTTGTCATAAAAATATCTTAAACATATGATATTTTAATCAAAATCGTTAGAGCCATTTTTTATAAAATTAAAATTTTCGAAAAATGTTCCATGTAAAGGGTAATTTGGGGTGGAGGGATTTTCTTGAAAAGCTTCTTGTCGCATCTCTGGAAGACACTGAACCTAAATACCAAGTTTGATGTTTATCCGACTGTTCGTTTCTGAGTTATGCTGTTCACAGACACACAGACACACACACGGACATGTTTCCAAAAATGCTTACTACGTATAGTAAGTAGGGGAAGTATTGCATTCCACCCAAAAATTCGATACCGAGATTTCACCGGAAATACATGTTTTGAAACCTCCTGAATCCAAAAAAAGCATTTTTGGAAACATGTCCGTGTGTGTCTGTGTGTGTGTCTGTGAACAGCATACCTCAAAAACTAACAGTCGGATAAACACCAAACTTGGTATTTACGTTCAGTATCTTCCAGAGATGCGACACGAAGATTTTCAAGAAAATCCCCCCACCCCAGACTACCCTTTACATGGAACATTTTTCGAAAATTTTAATTTTCTCAAAAATGGCTCTAACGATTTTGATGAAAATATCATATGTTTAAGATAATGTCATGAGAAATGAAATGTATATCTCGAAATTTCTGGGAATGTCTCCAAAAGTGTTCTTCATTATGAACGACTTTTGCATAACTGGTAAACCATAAGAGATAGACAAAATTTTACTACACAAAAAATGTAGATCGCGTTAAAATACACAATTTATATCATATACACTTTTTTGTTCAGTGAACCATTTTCGAGATATTGCTTGTTATTTCCTTAAATTTTCCAATACTTGTACTTTTTCTCAAATTCGTTATTCATTTTTTTATGTCCTGGACATGCAAAGAGAATGGAATGCGCCACATAGCAACCAGCGATGAAATATTTGACTATCGCTTAAAAGCTACCATATTTCCCTTGCATCTACAAGAAAATTACAAATAAGATTGACATCTCGATATCTCGATTAATATGAAGCATATGGAGAATAGGCGTTTGTAAAAATAGATTGTACAAGAGTAGAGAAAGTCGTGTGAGTGTAACACATCAGATTTTTTTATTCAGGGGGTCTCAAAACATGTATTTCCGGCGAAATCTCGGTATCGAATTTCTGGGTGGAATACAATACTTCTCCTACTTAGTATACGTAGTAGCGAAAGTAAAAATTAATGACAGCAATACTGTAACCATGTAAGTGTAAATTTAAAATATTTGGAAAATGGATGTTTTACCAAAACCGTCACAGGGTACGTCTGCCAAACTTTGTAACAAAGCTTGCTTCTCCTAGACAAGTTAACTTTTCGGAATGATTCGCCCTTGTGAGGAGGCTTGGCCCCTTAATTGCTACGTGGGTTTCACGTTGCACATCTGCAAATGGACACAGCGTGATTTCTGAAGGCCATACTGGACGGATGCTCTGACGTCAGATGGTCACGTTCTAATAAGGATTCTCGGAATGCAGATCCTTGGTGATTGTCATATTCGGTTGGAAACAGCCAGTCCGGTTTAACATGAGGTACATATAAACGCAGTCAATTTATTCACTACGCAACGTGTGACATTGAAGATACTTTCGACGAGCATTGCGTAGAAAACAAACACCTCATATCTTAAGCTCTACAAATTGTTTCCACCAGACAAAAGTTTGCCTAAATAAGACTCGTTATACATTTCGTTGTAGGTACAACTCAGGCGATAGTCACGTGTTTAAAAGCGAGTCGCTGTATGATAGCTTTGAAATCCCACGTTCGAACCATCAAGCAGCTGGATGCTGACAGTACTTCAAAAGTATTGAAAAATTCAAACCAATTAAAATGAATATCTCGAAAATGGCTAATGCCACAAAAAGAGAAAGCTATCTAAGATAAATTGAAGAGTTCTACATTGTTTTGCGTAGTACGTTTTTGTCTATCTCATATGATTTACCAGACATATAACATTGTACAAAATCATTCAGAATGAAGAGGACTACCAGGTTATTTCCAGAATATTCAAGATATGCATTTTTTTAGTAATGTAAATATACACCGAACCAGGTGGCACCGCGGTAATGTGTGCGAATCGCATTCAGAAGCTCCCGGGTTCTATCCGCGACGACCACCCACCATGATCCATGGGTTTTCCTGGTTTCCCCGGGTCGACAGGCGAATGCTAGGGTGGTTTCTTCTCTACCACGATTTCCTTTCCATCATTTACCTTTCATTCCGTTTCTTTCTCATCCTTCAGGTGTGTCTCTAGTGGTGTATGATGGTGCTGGACAGATAGCGTGGAGGCATGCTCAATGGAAAGTGTATACCCCGTGGATATCGGAGGGCTGCTTGAGTGTTGAGTGGTTCATCGCCCTCTCTCGGCGGCTGCAGCAGTGGGACGGGGCTGCGAACTTGGAAATATTAGGGACTTCCGCGTGTCTCTGTGGCCTGTCTGCCTACGGCCTATAGCCTCCTGTGGTTCCATCACCTCATCCCTGCCTCCTGGGGGGGGTCTATGTTAGCCGTAGTGCGCGTGGTGTCCCTCTCCATACCTCTCTACGTGAATTAAATATATTTTAAACAAAATCGTTAGACCTATTTATGAACAAATCAAAAATAACGAAAACGTTTCTATGCAAAATATATTTTGGGATGGGAGATTTTCTTGAAACTCTTCGTGTTCAATCTTTGGTAGATGCTGAACTTAAATACGAAGTTTGGTATTTATCCAAATTCTGTTTTTGAGTTATGTTGTTCACACACACACACACACACACACACACACACGGAGTATTTCTTTTTATAAAAACTGACTTTTTTGTTCAGGGAACATTAAACGGTATATTTCCAATGAAGCCTCGAAATCAAATCTTGTGGTTGAATGCATTACTCCTATACTTACGAGAGCTGTCCCAGAAATATCCGACATAACAAAACGCAACAATTTTGGAAAAAAAAACAACTTTATTTCTCTACATAGTCTGCTCTCAGTTCGATACACTTTTCCCTGCGATGTTCAATAGCTTTGATACCCTGTGTATACTGACAACCGTCGAGTTCTGCAAATTAGCCATCAACTGCATACTCCAGCTCTTCATTGATGGCAAATCTTTTTTCACCAAGCTATTTCTTCAACTTTGGAAACAGAAAATAATCAGAGGGGGTGGCGAATAGGGTGCATGAGGAAACAATTCGAACTTTATTTAACTCATTGATTTTAGCCATGGCGATAATGGACGTGTGAACTGGTGCATTGTCTTGAAGAAACAAAACTTTCTCTTTCGCTAAATGCGGCCGTTTTTGCTTGATTTAATTATTCAAACTCTGCAATAAGTTTGCATAATACTCGTCATTGATTGCTTTTCCTTTATGAAGATAATGAAAATTATCCCACGCGCATCCCCAAAACTGACGCCATGACCTTGCCTGCAGATGGAACTGTCGTCGCCTTCTTTGGAGCTGAATCTCCCCTTTCAATCCACTGTTTTGACTGTTCCTTCGTCTCAGGTGTGAAGTGTTGGACCCATGTTTCATCCATGGTTATGAATCGGCTTTACTGTAGCGAAACATCGCCAAACACTCGACTGAAACATCCTCACGGCACTGCTTTTGTTCCATTATGAGTACACGCAGCACCCATCTTGTGCACAGCTTTCCCATGTCCAAATTTTCAGTCAGTAAGCGATGTATAGCACTTTTTGAAATGCCTATGATATCTGATAGCTCGCGCACTTTCAGTCGACGGTCATCCAATAGCATTTTGTGGATTTTCTTCACAATTTCTGGCGTGGTCACCTCATTTGGTCGACCATTGCAATGTTCATCTTGGCAGCTCGTACGGCATCGCTTAATCTCTGCCACCCAATATTTTACTGTTGTAAACGAAGGAGCAGACTCCCCCAGAGTAGAATCTAGCTCAGCTTTAATATTACTAGGACTAAGACCTTTCAAATGAAAGTATTGTGTCACATAACGATGACCAATTTTATCCATGTTTACAAATTTGATGACAACGTTCTATTGATGATTGCCAAACAATTACTAAACAACATAGCATCGCCAAACTTCAAACTTAAGCTTTAGAAGGGTGGTACTTTCTATCATAGTTATTTGTTTGAAACAACAACAGCTATCTATACGTCAGGTCGGGTACTTCTGGTACTGCCCTCGTAGTATAGTAAGTACGATAGTAGAGAAAGTAAAAATTCAAACCAATAACAAAAAATATCTGGATATGACAAATATCACAAAAAGAATTATCTGAAATAATTTTTTTTGAGTTCTGCACATTTTGTGTCCTAAGCTTACGTGTATCTCTTATGCATTGCTTACCTGTTAGTCAAAATTATACAAAATTCCTTCAGAATGAAGAGGACTTCACAGGATTCTTGCATAAAATTCAAGATACACATTTTAATAGTCATGTAAAGAACTTAAAAATACGGTATTTTAATCAAAATCGTTAGAGTCATTTATCAAAAAAATCTGATGTGTTACACTCACATGACTTCCTCTACTGTTGTACAAACTATTTTTACAAACGCTTATTCTCCATCTACTTCATGTTAATCCAGATAAACATTTGCAGACTCTATCTTATTGCTAAATTTCTTGTAGATGTAAGGGGAATATATATTTACAAGGGCAATATAGAAATACAGTAGCCTTTAAGCACATACATATCTCTTAATAGCTGGTTGCTAGGTGCAGCACCATTCCCTTTGCCACAGATTAATACTCTTTGCATATCGTAGACAAAAAAATGAATAACGAATTCCCATTTGAGAAAGTTATTGAAAAATTTAAGGGAATAACAAGCAATATCTCGAAAATGGTTCACTCAACAAAAAAAATGTATATGACATAAATTGTGTATTTTAACGCGATCTACATTTTTGGTGTAGTAAAATGTTGTCTATCTCTTATGGTTTACCAGTTATGCAAAAGTCGTTCACAATAAAGAATACTTTTGGAGACATTCCCAGAAAATTCAAGATATACATTTTATTTGTCATGAAAATATCTTAAACATGTGATATTTTAATGAAAATCGTTAGAGGTATTTTTGAGAAAATTAACATTTTCAAAAAATGTTCCATGTAAAGGGTAATCTGGGGTGAGGGGATTTTTTTGAAAACCTTCGTGTCGCATCTCTGGAAGATACTGAACCTAAATACCAAGTTTGGTGTTTATCCAACTGTTCGTTTCTGAGTTATGCTGTTCACAGACAGACACACAGACATACACAGACATGTTTCCAAAAATGCTTTTTTTGGATTCAGGGGGTCTCAAAACATATATTTCCGGTGAAATCTCGGTATCGAATTTTTGGGTGGAATACAATACTTCCCCCTACTTACTATACGTAGTAGAGAAAGTAAAAAAAATCTGATGTGTTACACTCACATGACTTTCTCTACTCTTGTACAATATATTTTTACAAACGCCTATTCTCCATATGCTTCATATTAATCGAGATATCGAGATGTCGATCTTATTGGTAATTTTCTTGTAGATGCAAGGGGAATATGGTAGCTTTTAAGCGATAGTCAAATATTTTATCGCTGGTTGCTATGTGGAGCATTCCATTCTCTTTGCATGTCTAGGACACAAAAAAATGAATAACGAATTTGAGAAAAAGTATAAGTATTGGAAAATTTAAGGAAATAACAAGCAATATCTCGAAAACGGTTCACTCAACAAAAGAAATGTATATGATATAAGTTGTGTATTTTAACGCGATCTACATTTTTTGTGTAGTAAAATTTTGTCTATCTCTTATGGTTTACCAGTTATGCAAAAGTCGTTCACAATGAAGAATACTTTTGGAGACATTCCCAGAAATTTCGAGATATACATTTCATTTCTCATGACATTATCTTAAACATATGATATTTTCATCAAAATCGTTAGAGCCATTTTTGAGAAAATTAAAATTTTCGAAAAATGTTCCATGTAAAGGGTAGTCTGGGGTGGGGGGATTTTCTTGAAAACCTTCGTGTCGCATCTCTGGAAGATACTGAACCTAAATACCAAGTTTGGTGCTTATCCGACTGTTCGTTTTTGAGTTATGCTGTTCACAGACACACACACAGACACACACACAGACACACACACACACACAGACACACACACACACAGACACACACACGGACATGTTTCCAAAAATGCTTTTTTTGGATTCAGGAGGTCTCAAAACATGTATTTCCGGTGAAATCTCGGTATCGAATTTTTGGGTGGAATGCAATACTTCCCCTACTTACTATACGTAGTAGAGAAAGTAATAAAGAATAGGGAAGCATGTGCATATAAAGAGCAGTTTAGAGTTGGGGGATTTGCTTGATAATCTTGTGTTGCTGAACCTAAATACGAAGTTTGGTATTTATCCTACTACATGGGCCTTTTTCAAAAATAGCTTTTTTGGATTCAGAAATTCCCAAAACGTGAATTTTTAATGAAATCTCTATATTGAATTTTTTGGGTGGAATGCAATACTTCCTCTACTTACTATAGGTAGTAGAGAAAGAAAAATCAAAGGTCAGAGTGGCCGGTCCAGCGGCAATCAAACCCGGCACCTCCCGAATGCAAGCTTCAGACGCTACTGCTTCGGTAGGTTAACCTCATAGCTTTCTCGAGTAGTATAAAAGCAATACAAATGCTATCCGCATGCTCACCAAAGAGACAGCTAATAACTTCTGACATATAGATAACCTATTTTATGAGCGAGTCATATTCTGTAAGTGTGATTTTATGATTGAAATCACTCTGTAATTAATTTTAATGACCAACACATCAGCAATAACATTAAACACAATCCTTCAACTGAGATGACATGAACACGCCCAAACATTAACATTTTGAAACGTGTCAAAGGTTACACAGGTCAAGGATATTATTTTATTAGTTTTAATGGAAGCAGCTGCTTTAGAACATTAAAGTAGCTACGAGCCGTTGATACCCCGATACTCTACTCTCGAGGGTAAAGAAGTATGTCTAGTGCTTTGAAATAAACGTTTATATTCATTCGATAATTAGAATTTATGTCCCAGACACTATTGGCAGTTAACACGTTTCATTTCCCGTCAAGCAAGGATGAAGAGAGTACAGCGTGTATAACACTTCATATTCTTGTCTTGCCTATATCACCCTGCCTATGAGTGCATTCCGTATAAGTGAATCAATGCCACATTCCATCGGCTCCTGTATCTAAATTAATGCATGCAGGGATGAAGGTACTGATGGAACTCAGTAACTCAGTTATAAACGAAGTCAATATAGCTAAGCACTGTGAATGTTTTAATTTCTACTGAAATTTTAATTTCGTTTAAGGGTGCTGGTAAAGGTAGTTAAAAGTCGCCTAATTTGAAGAGTCTTTTTAGGAAGTTTTACAGAAAATTAAAACGAATTAATTAACACAAACACTAATATCCTTTAGTTAACACCTCAGAGTGATGATACATGTTCAGTTTCTTTCCATTTTATATACTTTGAGGCAGTATTTTTAACACTTAAATGATTTCAGTCAAATTATATAATAAATAAATTCAACAACAGCCCGCCTTGAAGCAATATGTGTATGTAACAATTTGTAAAATGTATGTAACAGTCATTGCATATGCTTATATTATTGTAAACATGTTCAATAATGTTATGTGAATGTACTACGTAATTTAATAATGTAGGAGCTGTGAGAAATAGGTCAAAAGTTGCTAACAAAGAGGTAACAATGAGGTGACCTTGAGTCAGTAATGAGTAAGAAAGTTAGCAGTACTACTTGTGATTCTTGGAAGCAATAATGTAATTTTGAGACAGTTTAAAAATACCTAATCAACAACCAGAAAAAGCTTTAGTTAAATGCAGGTATTCTATTGGAGTAGAATTAGCCAATCAGAGACTTTAAATACAGAAATTTACAAGTTTAGATGGTTGAAATCAATTCATTTGCCTTCAAACAGTGCTCATAACCAAACGTGTTGCTTCTAGACAGTGTTCATAACCAGACGCGAGATGTGTCCTCGAGAAATTAATTACGTATTCGTGTGAAACAAAAATAGTATACGTGTTAAAAAGTGCAAGTATTAAATAAAAGAATCTCACAGCTCTCTATATCAGTGAAGTGGTATTTAATTTTTATCAAGGATTAATAAAAAAAGAGTGGATTAAAACTTAAAATCTGTGTAAGCCTACATTCTTAGTCGTACCAAAACCCTGCCAAGAGAAACGTGTCTCTAACAAATACTGACGCAGCCGAGGCAAACATAAATATATAATACTTAAAGAAATAAATAACTTAGAAAGTTAGTTTTTTTTTTTAAACTTGGGGCAAAGGCCACCTGAAAGTACATTTGTGGCGAAGGCTACCGGAAAGCGGGTACTATACGTGTGGTTACAACTACTACAAGTTCGGCTCCCCAACAGTTGAAATATAACACAACTCCTCCTAAAATAATCCTTCTTCAACTTGCATTACATATTCTGGAAAACAAACAAAGTTGTAAAATCGTCTCTTTTGAAAATAGGTTCCTAATTTGGGGAGGTCTTACGTCCATTATATACAAACGAAGTATTCAGATATTTGACATCTTTAGCACCTTTAACGGCACCTATTACAAATGCATCTCTTTTTTGGAGAGTCAACACACGCTGTATGTGTGCATTTCATGCATTTTGATCATTTAGAGCAGCCTTGAATGCCATACCATAGAAGGTATTTTAATAGTAACAGAAAAAGTAGTGTGTTTCATAAGTAGCAGCAAAATAGCACTTACAATTACAATGAATAATTGGGTTTCCCTACCCTCTTGGGATATATATATATAAATAAAATTATAGAAGAATGGAGAGGGATATTTAAACCAAAAGGGATAGGTAACCATAAATAATGTAAATATAAACAGATTACTTTTCGCAGATGACCAGATAATCTTAGTACAAAACGAAATGAAACTGTAAAGATTAGTAACTAAATTGAACGAAATGGGAAAAAAATAAAATCTCTACTCTTGTACATACTGTTTTTACAAACGCTTATTCTCCATATGCTTCATGTTAATCGAGATTTTCATCTTATTGCTAATTTTCATGTAGATACAAGGGGAATATTGTAGTATTTAAGCGATACTCAAATATTTTAAGAGCTGATTGCTATGTGGCGCATTCCATTCTCTTTGTATGTCCAGGACATAAAAAATGAATAACGAAATCCCATTTGAGAAAAAGTAATGGAAAATTTAAGGGAATAACAAGCAATATCTCGAAAATGGTTCACTCAACAAAAAAATGTATATGACATAAATTGTGTATTTTAACGCGATCTACATTTTTTGTGTAGTAAGCGTTTGTCTATCTCTTATGGTTTACAGTTATGCAAAAGTCGTTCACAATGAAGAATACTTTTGGAGACATTTCCAGAAAATTCGAGATATACATTTCATTTGTCATGAAAATATGTTAAGCATGTAATATTTTAATCAAAATCGTTAGACCCATTTTTGATAAAATTAAAATTTTCGAAAAATGTTCCATGTAAAGGGTAATGTGGGGTGGAGGGATTTTCTTGAAAACCTTCGTGTCCATCCCTGGAAGATACTGAACCCAAATACCAAGTTTGGTGTTTATGCGACTGTTTGTTTCTGAGTTATGCTGTTCACAGACAGACACACACACGGACATGTTTCCAAAATTGCTTTTTTGGATTCAGGGGGTCTCAAAACATGTATTTCCGGTGAAATCTCGGTATCGAATTTTTGGGTGGAATACAATACTTCCCCTACTTACTGCACGTAGTAGAGCAAGTAAAAATGAATATCGAATTCCCATTTGAGAAAATAAGTATTGAAAAATTTAAGGTAATAACAAGTAATATCTCGAAAATGGTTCACTCAACAAAAAAAATGTATATGAGATAAATTGTGTATTTTAACGCGATCTACATTTTTTGTGTAGTAAACTTTTGTCTATCTCTTATGGTTTACCAGTTATGCAAAAGTCGTTCACAATGAAGAATACTTTTGGAGACATTCCCAGAAAATTCGAGATATACATTTCATTTGTCATGAAAGAATCTTAAACATATGATATTTTGATCAAAATCGTTAGACCCATTTTTGATAAAATTAAAATTTTCGAAAAATGTTCCATGTAAAGGTAATCTGGGGTGGGGGGAATTTTCTTGAAAACCTTCGTGTCGCATCTCTGGAAGATACTGAACCTAAATACCAAGTTTGGTGTTTATCCGACTGTTCGTTTCTGAGTTATGCTGTTCACAGACACACACACACAGACACACACATGGACATGTTTCCAAAAATTCTTTTTTTTTGGATTCAGTGGGTCTCATAACATATATTTCCGGTGAAATCTACGACTATACGTAGTATGGAAAGTAAAAAAATAATATGAAAATCTCGGGTGAGAAAACTAAATCCATCGCTATGACAGGGAAAGAACAAAGAAGAGTTAAAATAGTTATTAATGCAGAAATTATAGAACAAGTTACATCATTTACATATCTGGGATCAAAAATATCAGGTATGAACACCAAGGCAGATGTCGAAGAATACAGAAACATATAATAGATTAAACGGATGCATAAAACGACATTTTAGTAAAAACATGAGGAAGGAAGTAAAGCAAAGACTCCACAATATTATATCCAAACCAACACTGAAGTACTCTTGTGAAATGTGGACACTAAGAAGTAAGGAAAAGACAAGATTGGAAGCAGTCCAAATGAGATTTGTACGATCATTGTTGGGAATTAGTAGAAGAGATAGGAGTAGGAATACTGTAATAAGAGAATAGCTAATGGAAGAAAACATTAATGAAGAAATACAGAGGTACCAAAAACGTTGGAAAGAACATGTTTTACGCATGTCTCCTTCAGGGTATCAATGGCAAGCTTTATTTTACAGACCTTCAGGAA
Organism: Deroplatys truncata; assembly: GCA_030765065.1. NCBI lineage: Eukaryota > Metazoa > Arthropoda > Insecta > Mantodea > Mantidae > Deroplatys > Deroplatys truncata. The sequence continues at coordinate 51,538,333 of CM060975.1, read as the reverse complement.
GAAGTAGTGTTGGACGACAAGGAGGAGATGGAGTGACCAGCTTAGCTTCGCAACAGCTCGAATAGGCCTAAACCTTGGACAGAAGAAGAAGAAGAATTCAGTTTTCCAATTTCCGGGGCCCCATATTAGGAATACCAGACTTCCCCAAACTGAGGCACCTGCATGTATTAACGACACATATTAAAACATTTCCTTCGAAGTTAATGAATGACAAACCTTTCCCGTAATTTATAAACTGAAGCAGCCTATATTAAAAACACGTATAATTATTTAATCAGGTTCTTATCCTTTTTAATATAAGAGGGCAGTCCAGAAAGTCCCAGACGTTTTGGCTTATCGTGGCGATGAGTAGGGCTAGAGCCGCCATCTTGGTGTCAGAACGTTCCTACATTCAGTACGCATCCAGCTGTGGTAGCGTGAGGACTGTGCTTTCCTTACTGTGCTCTCTGTGAGTTGTTAAAATGTGCGCTGCAATAGAAAATCCCGCCACACGTAAAGTGCGGTTGGCTAAAAGGAACAAACCAATTGAAATTTATCAACTTTGTGAAGTTTACGGGCCGGGAATAATGAGTGAAAGCCGAGTCAGTGTACCAATGTTCACGACGAGGATCGCAGTGGTAGACCTAGCCTTAGGACTGATGAACTGTCAATGCAAATCAATGACAAAATTCACGGAATTTGGTGCATCAAATTGATGCTTTGTTACTGACGCTGAACTGCATGCCGGTGTAAACCAGTGGTTAAAGTCGCAGGCCGCAGATTTCTACAGAGAGGGTATTGAAAAACTTGTGCCACGGTATGATAAATGCCTCAATTTGAATGGCGATTATGTAGAAAAATAGCTTAATATTGTACCTTTCAAATGCAGATAATAAACGTTGATACTTGCATTTTATTAATTGTTTATTTCAAAACTTCTGGGACTTTCTGGATTACCCTCGTATATGCAGCCTTCTAACAATGAACAAAACTTCAGAAACGTGAAAAATGTTTTCCTGCTTGTAACAATATAAGACAATGTCGCTCTATTGAAAACTTCTTCTTCCAGCGTCAGTCACATGACTCTTTTCTAGTTCCAATGTTCATCGTAAGACGGTCTCACCTTCTTGACAGAAAAAAACGACCTCCCCAAAATAGGGACCTTTTCCTAAAGGTACGGACGAATGGAAGGGCCCCCGCAATCGGGACAGAGCAGTACAAGTAGGTCGCAACGGCCCTTTTTGCTTCTACCACGACCCCCGGGAGGGATGTACGTGAAGTGCGAGCAGATCCGGATAACGACGGGAGCAGTATGGACGGGGTTCCTAATGTTCCCAGATCGAACATATCTGACGCCACCTGGGCCCACCCACAAGCCTCCTAACGGCCGGCGGTCCCCCCTGAAGGGTCCTAACTAAGTAGTCCCGCAACGACGCCAGCGAAGAAACCTCTCATGCGGTTCACTCTCAACATGTTAGCCGGTATCATTGGATCGATTAGTTAGACCCCATGTACTTTAAACAGACTTACGGGGCAGCGTGCACAAACTTCCTGGAAAACAGCGTACCTCATGTATATGGAGGCACTCCATTGAGCATTTGTCAAAAAGCTCACTTCTTTCATGATGGTGCTCCTGCACACTTCAGTCGTATCGCTCGTGGTACTTGGATCGAACGTTTCCTGAACGATGGATAGGTAGAGGTGGCCCAAATGCTTGGCCACCACGCTCACCTGACTTGAACCATGTCGATTTCTACATGCGGGGCCATTTAAAAGCGTTTTGTATTCGTCTCTGGTGCCTGACATAGGTTCCCTTCAGAATCGAATTGTGGCAGGTTGTGAGGAAATACGCAATATTCCTGGAATTTGGGGTCCTTTCCACGTCGTTTTTTATGAGACATCGATGTGAGGCCTGTATTCAAGCAGAAAATGGTCACTTTGAACATCTACTGGAAAGAAGGTAAGAAATCTGCGGTAAGAAATACGTTCTGATAAATATCACTGATTTGAAGGCCATGGCTCAGAAACCAAGTATTTCCGTACACGTGTTTTTATTGTCTACATATGGGGAATGCATACCTGAAATTATACCTTCTATGTTTGAAGCATTCTGTATACATTTTGTCATGCAAATGTCTTCAAAGTATATTTGAAACAAAATCGTTAAGGTCATTTTAGAAAATGAAACATAATGGTAGTTTGTGGTGGGGAGATTTTCTTGAAAATATTCGTGTCACGTCCTTTAGGGATTCCGAACTTAAATATTAGGTTTGGTATTCATACGGCATTTCATGTTATGCTGTTTACAGACGCGTGCGCGGTCTTACTTTGTCTAAACGTATCTCTTTAGGATCCGGTAAGCCTCAAAACGTGTATTTCAAGCAAAATTTCGATATCGAATTTTTGCTTGGCATACAAAACTTCCCTTACTTCTACAGGATAGCAGCAGAGAAACTAAAAATGAAAATAGTCTTATATGAGATACCGCAGTCCTGCGTCGTCGCGCAGTGGGCTGGAGTGTGGCGCCCTGGTTACCGGCCATGGAATGCACCCGAGTTCGATCCCACCCATGGAGTTGCGAATTTTAGGTCCCGGGTACAGGATCGGTGCCCACTCATCATCGTGATAAAAGTGAGGAGCTGCCATAGGCAGCCGTCCTGGCCTCGTGAGCCAACTTTCCGCGGGTTGCGTAGTGCTGACCGCATCAGCTACTCGTACATGGGCGTGAAGCCGGCAGTGAGTTGGCAGGCCCTTCCCAGGGTGGAGTGCCACAGGATTTGTTTTATGACATACCCCACGTGATAATTTGACAATTTTAAACGTTGCACATTAATTCTCGAGTAAGTTTTTTGCAGTCGATGATTAAATTGTATGTAATATTAAAATTTATTCTACAAAAAATAATAAAGTATGCAGTAGTTTTAACTTAGTTAAATCTATTGCATATTAAATTACCTATAAAAACTCTAACTCCTCTTTAAAACAACTAATCTACCTTCAAACAACGCCAACTAAAATTTTGAAAGGGAAACAGCAACAATTGCATCATTAGAATCGAGACAAAGAATACAGGAAATTACGTTTTAAAATTTCACGTGATTGCACAGAACTGCATATTACAAATTTAAATGGGCAAAAGGGTAAAACCACATTTGGATCCTGGCGCCGGAATAGCACAGTGATTTCGTTTACAGCTCTGGTGCTGAGGGTCCGGGGCTCGTTTCCCGGCCCTATCCACGCCTTCTCATCTGACTTGCTCATGTGAAGCATCCCCAAGGCCCAGAGTGGTCCAGAGTCCACGGTAAAAATCTGTAAGTCCTATCTTTCCACCGCCATCCTCATCATCACCCTACCATCGGAGGTAATGGATTCCGCCCGCTGGGTGACTCCACCTCAGAAATGGGTTGCCATCGCTTGTTGGAATGAGATAATACCCAGAGGTCATAGGCCCTAAGGGAGTGTTAGAAACACGGCATTTGGATCTTGATTGTACAATGTTTGAGCATGTTTATCTAATAAAGTTATACAAAAAGCTTTTTTTAGAAAATTTGATAAAAATTTAGTATGAATATTTAAAAGTATGTAATGTAGGTAATGAGATTAGAACAATGCTCAATGATTTATATAAGATCTAGTGTTCCTAACCTTGCATACATTTCGAAAACCAAAGTACTGTACTATGAACGAGTGGGATGGTTCAGACAAGGCTCGCATTCAGGAGGTCCCGGGTCAATTCGCGTTGGACCGGCCACTCTGATATGGAATTTTTTTCGTGGTTTTCCCAGGTCAGCAGGCAAAACTAGAGTGAATTACATACTACCACGAATGCTCCTGTTCATTTCCTCTCGTGGTGCGGGCGCTGCAAACCCTGAGCACTCGCGGTGCTTCTAACGTTACTAGAAGAACGCTGGGCCAAAAATCCGAGTCTCGCCCGTGAGGGTGTTGTTTGGATTGGGTTGAACTCGGTGGGGCGATACCCGTGGGAGATTGGGTAAGTCTGGGCGATCCACGTCCAGGCTGGGTTGTGAGACGCCTCAAGGCCTGGAGAGCCGGTAGACAGTCCACTAGGTGCTGTCGGACCAACCGAGGTTGTTCGGTAGTCTTCTCCTGCGAGGGTTGACGCGCGTATGTGGCGTATCCACTTCAATCCTGTGATGGGAAGGGGCGGTTTAAAATTGGCAGTTGCCGGCCTACAGGAAAAGCTCTCGGGGGTGGGAACTCGGCTAACGCCCTCCTCCCTGGGTTCAGTGGGGACAATGCAGCCCCTGATGTTGTATGTCCATTTTCTCATATTTCATGTCCCTTCATCTTACAGGGTTACAGGACCTGGCACAATGGTCGGTGGTGTGTGGGTATGCGGTGGGTGTGCTTTAAGGAGAGAACTGTTACTTCGCTGACACAGGATTATGTGCCCGAAACTGTCCGTCCGTTCTCGCGGAAAGGAGGGGCATACGGGTTTAATGAATTCGGCTCGAATAGCTTTTTGTAACGCATTCGACCCCCACAGAAACATGGGTTCGGTACCCACCTTTACACAGACTTACGACTGCCGGAATTGTGTTGCTGGTGTGGTAAAAATGTTTCTTATAGAAGAAATTCGTCAAATAATAAGCCTGATGAAACAATTTAGGGCAAATTTTGAAAGTACCTCGACAAATGTCTGCATATGACACGGCCATTCTTATATGCTTTTGTTTTGAAACCGACATATTATTCTCTCTATCATTAATAAACACAACATTTTCATTCTTATTAGTCATAATATTGGCGAGTCTAGTGCTCATATAAACTGTTGGGTTACGTAGGTTACAACTTACCTTGTGCATGATAGATGTTATTTTTATCAATGTAGGTACATCAGCTTTTATTAACTCCCTATTTAATATTCTGATGGCCCGCTCACATGCTTCATCAAAAGTTTTTCATTTTAAAGAGTTATTTAAAACCTGCGTACTTAATGTATTTCCACTGTCTTTGTCATGATTCTATCAAAACTGTACCCAGCCCAGCTCACCCAGAATCATTAACACAGTGGGAAAGTCTCAAGGTGCTCTAAATGCATTCAATTAAAACTAGAGTCGGGAAAAACTGACCAATTAAACGAGTTGCCTTTTAAAGCCTGCTGTATTTAATAGGAATAACATGGGACACAATAAAAGCTCAAGTACTCCCCAAGTTACTCAGCCAATTAGAAAAATACATAAAAACACATTCACGACGTGAAGTGTGGCACAAAATTATACTACTGAATAAAAGTACCAGATTACTAAGCTTACTTAATAAGATTCCAGATAATTTCGTGAATTCCAAATCGTGAAGTTTACCTGAAGTGTAGGTAAAGGACGCTTCGCGTAAACCGCGGCGGGAATAAACATCTGTTACTTGGTCATCTCGCAACTTAAATGTCTGCCCACATTATCACCGTTTCCAAATTTTACGTACGCAGCAAACTCTAAACTGGGCTTGCAGATTATAAAAGAACTAATAAATAATCTACGACTCGAAGCTATAGGATTACACCCTGCGTTGGAAAATGTAAAACCTAAAGGAATTTCCAATAAGAACCAAACAGAACTTCGATTCAAGCACGTACAAAGAGCACCAAAGAAAATCTTCAGCGGATTTTGTATCGTTTTTTCTGGGGTATTTTGAGGCGTGTCCTTCACCTTACCTATCGCAGAGCGTGGTGGCTTGATACCAGCAATAAGGGGGGAAAAGGGGAGGTTGATGCCTTTGCTTTTTCTGGTGTTATTGAAACCAAAAAGGTTTATTGTCTTAGAACCAGTCATGCTGTGTACTAGCGAAATTACTCCTGGACGTATCGTGGGTATGTGGGAGGTGGTCGCACTATTACAGCAATTGCAACGGCAGTGCATAAAATTGTTTTTATAGTAAATTACTGGATAAAAATACTCCAGGAAAGTCGGTAACACGGTCTACATACTCGTCAGAAAGTGGGCACTCCCCGTAAAACATTCCGCAGATTATGATTTTCGTTTACTAAATGCAAATTACACTTTTGTTAGAATTCACTGATCATGTTTAGAAACTAGAGATGAATATGTATATGGTTTACCGAATATGACATGCACATTATGTTAATCAAATTAGGTTATATTTTTCTCTATAATCCTGTTGTACCATTCAAGCTTTAATTTGCACCCCCTGAAAATCTTCTCACACTGCACATTCTACATTTCATTAACCTGGGTCTCATCAAGTTTTCCCCTTAGCTTTTAACCCTTGCGTGTCCGCACTAGCCGATAAGGTATGGCTACCAATCAGGATAAGAGGTCTGTACGACAAACTCGCTCACTCTACCTCTTTGTCTTTAAGCCAATACGATCGAGTGCGCAAACATATATTTCGTTTCTACGCCATTTTGTAACCTTTCTTGTAGTTATTGGTGTAACTATTTAGCAGAAGGAGTGGTGCACACTTGCACCGTGGCCTAAAGCAACAAATGAAATAGCCATGGCTTCGCAAGGCCACGTACAACGATAAACAATGACATAGACGCGAGGGGCAGTGAAATTTTCTTTGGCTCTCTTTGTACCTGTACAGTGGGCTTCAAATTTTTCCGATGGACCAAGGGGTGTAGAGGAAGAGGTGGAAGAAATGTCTTCTCGACTAGTCATGCCTGGCTATAGCCAACGTGCCGGTATCGTCTCAAAGGTCACATTTACTTCTGTATGCTCGTATAATTCAGCGACCTGCGCTAAGAGGAAAGAAGACGAAACCAAATACTTTTCTCTTTACTAGATCTATTCAAGCGAAATAAATTAACATTTTCTTTGCATAATATGTAGTTTAAAAATCAAGTATTGCAGTCTTTATGCAGGTGCTACACAAGTTTAAGATTCAGTAATTTTCTTGAGAAACAAGCTTCGCATAATGTATATCTTGTTTTTAACGTCTGTTGCTAGTAAAAATAATAATATTAATAATAATAGTTTGATAATTATCACCAATAGAACGTTCTACGCGTGCTCAGAAGCAGAGGGTATTTATTACATTGAATACAAGTTCGTTTTGATTTTTAATTGTCATAGATATTGTTCACAACGTTTAGCGCGGAGTGTGTAGTTCCATACAGTTGGCACATTCAGTTCTGATAATATTCAAGTAATGTTTTAAAAATATGGAAGCATAAGTAATATTAATGTCAAACTGTTGAAGCACTTTGGGCACAATTAAGTGCAACATTAAATTTTCTTCAAAATTAGATATATTTTGCGTTTGTTACAGAAAAACGAATAAAGATTGTTTTATTTGAAATAAAATTCCCCTTACACACACACTCACAAGAGAAAGGAAGATAAACCGTGACAGTCGTATAGTGGACGAAGAGTAAACACACCTATGTAGGCATTGTATGCAAAAGGAGAAAATGTTAATCCATACGAGGAAACGTTTGAGCAAAATATGCAGTTTCTATATACCTGTTTTATTCGGTTAGGATAGCATATAAGCTAAATTTTCAAAATAGTGACCCGAAAGTGTTAATGCAGACAGGTTGATGTACTTTTGTTGCAATTGGTTCGTTTGAAAGCAATCTATTCTGAAAACTGAATTGTTTTCAAGTTAAAAATCTGAAGATGCCCCCCCAAAAGGCTTTGTATTACGATTCACGTTCAGAATTCTTAAAATGCTTCTCTTCCCTGATCTGGAATAGAATGGGATGTGTAAGGGAGGGGACTCAACCCCGATCCAGTGAATGAGGATATTGTGCTTGTGTCCCTCGATGGGGCGCTCCCGGGAGGGAGGGACGAGGTGAGAGACAACGACACACGGGTAGCCGGAACCAGGAGTGACGGCACAGCAATGACAAGGTTCCTAAAGTTTCCAGATTGAGACAGTCGGGCAGGCAAACCGGGGACCCCACCCCATACAGAGGGTCCAACGGCCCCTAAGAAGCGGTCCGTATACCCTGGCAACCAGCCGAAGACCGAGAGACGGATATGGTTCCACAGAGAGCATTCTTTATCTCTGCCACGCCGCACCGGAATACTATCGCCGACACTTCCAACCCTGAAAAAGATCTAACGGGCTAAGGATGAATGAAATGAGGAATGGAACAATATTCGGGGGCTGAGAGAAATCATATCAGCATTCGCCTGACGACCCGGGAAAACTCTCTACAAAAACTCGTTGGTCAGATTGGGCGGTCGCCGGGAAGCAAACTAGGGATTTCCCGAATGCGAGTCGCACGCGTTACCGCGGCGCCACCTGGACGTAAACTGGAAGATCCGTAGCTCAAATCTCGGCTATGACATTGAATTTTTCAATCTGATTCTATCCTTCCAACCTTGTCCTACACACGGCTTGAGTGAAAGAGTCTTCTTGTTAATTGAGATGAACTGCCATTACAGACTTCGTTGTAAGTATAAGAAGAATGCTGTAGCTCAAACGATAGTCAGATTTTTATGTGGTGTCTCTGAAACTCCACTGCTTTTTGCATTACCACGAGAACAATCTAACGTGTTCCATTCACATACCTTTCTCTTCTACCCATTCTATAAATACTTTTTTCTAAATCTCATTTTTCTGTCTACTTCTCATAATCCAGTTAAACTTGCAAATCGCATTTAGCTCATCTCTGTGGTGTGGGGGTCCACCTCACATTCAAGAGGTCCCGAGTTCTAATCTTGTTTAAAGTGAAGTACCTGGGTAAAGTTTTTTACAGAGTTTCCTCTTATCCTGAGAAGATGAATGTTAGATTATAATTTCTAGGGACCTCGGGCCCATTTGAGTATCATTTTAGCCATTCCGTTCATTCACTGTCCGTAATGATCTACGCGGTTAAAGCACTTTAATTAAATACCAAAAGAAGAAGTTCGCATTTACACATTTCTTAGTGGTATATGTAGATAAAGCGATAGCCAAAGTTTTAAAAAGCATGTCACAATGCTTTGAAATTGCATGTTGTTTGTATGACCGCGACAAAAACAAAACGAATAGCGACTTCTCAGTTACAAAAATTATTCAAACCAATAACAAAAAATATCTGGGAAATAGTTAACCTCATAAAATATGTGTATAACAAACTGCGTGCTTTAACGGGGCCTGCATTTTTTATGTAGCGATACTTTGTCCAATCTTTTAGAGTTTACCAATTATACAAAAGTCATTCAGTATGAAGAAGAGTTGAGAGGCTCTTCTCAGTAGTTCAAAATATATATTTCGTTTGTCATGAAAATATTTTAAACAGAGAATCTTTTAACCAAAATCATTAGAGCCATTTTTAAGAAAATAACTTTCGAAACTTCTTCCATGTAAGGTGTTGTTCAGGATGGGGGAGATTTTCTTGAAAATCCTAATCACATTTTTGAAAGATGCTGAACTTAAATATCAAGTTTGGCATTTAACCGACTTTTCGCTTTTGATTTATGTTGTTCATAGACACGCAGGCATATGGACCTTTTGCTACAAAATATGTGTTGCATTCACATGACTTTCTCTACTCACTCTTCTACAAACTATTCTTACAAAGCTTATTTTGCATTTGTCATGTTAATACCGATACACCTTCATCACTTATTTTCACAATTCGTTGTAGGTATAACCAGAACATATTAAGCTAAAGCGATAGCCAAATCCCTCAAAGCTCATCGCTAGGTGATAGCTTTGAATTGGTTGGCTACGGAGGGCACTCGGTACTGTCCACAAGTGGGCGTCTCCGGGTGGAAGGATGAAGCGAGACAGGACACCGGGCGTCCGGAATCAGGAATGAGGCACAGGAATGGAAGGGTCCCTAAGTTTTCAGATAGAGACTCCCCGTCAGACGGACAGGCAGACCGGGGATCCCACCCAGCCCAGAGGGTGTCCAACGCCACTGAAGGACGTTAGGGTACTCCCGACAGCCAGTCGAAAACCGAGGGACGGAGAAAGTCACAAAAAACATCCTTTTCCCCTGCCACACTGCACCGAAACACCATCGCCGACACTTCCAACCCTGAAAGAGACCAACGGATGAAAGATGAAGGGAAATGAGAATGGAGATGAAATGGAGGTTCAGGAAATTCGGAGGCGTGAGAATCCTTCCCAGCATTCGCCTGGCGACCAGGGAAAACCCCCCCGAAAAAAACCCATGGGTCAGGAAGGTCGGCCAGAGGAATCGAAACCACGACCTCCCGAATGCTAGCCACAGACGTAATAGCTTTGAAATTCTGTTCTCTTTGTATGAGCACGAGAAACAAAGAAAGAAAGAAAGAAAGAAAGAAAGAAAAAAAAAAAAAGAAAGAAAAACAATAGTTATTTGCAGTTGAGAGAAGTATAAATTATTTGAAAATTCAAACTAATAACAAAGAATACTTCAGAATAGGTAAAATATAAAAGTTATTTGACATAAAATACAAATGTTATTTGATATAAATGTAGTGCTTTAACAAGATCTACAGTTGTTGGTTTTAACCAACCTTTTGCTTTTGAGTTATGCTATTCGTGGATACACACACACACACACACACACACACACACACACACACACACACACACACACACACACACACTTGGACCATTGTCTAAAAATAAATTCATTAAATTCAGGGGGTCACAAACGTGATTTCTGGTGAAATAACGACAGTGAATTTTTAGGTGAAACACAATACTTTCTCTACTTACTGTAGCTACTAGTAGAGAAAGTAAAAATGCTTACTTTGGATTCAGGGGGTCTCAAAACGCGTATATCCGGTGAATCTCGTTATTAAATTTTTGGGTGGATCACAATACTTGCTCTACTTACTATAACTACGTAGTAGAGAAAGTAAAAATGCTTTCTTTGGATTCAGGAAGTTCAAAACTAGTATTTCCGGTGAATATCATTTAATTTTTGGGTGGAATACAATACTTTCTTTGGACTCACGGGTGCCTCAAAACGTGTATTTCCGATGAATCTCTTCATTGAAGGAATACAATACTTTCTCTACTTCCTGTAGCTATGTAGTAGAGAAGGTAATAATGTTTTCTTTGGATTCAGGGGGTCTCAAAGCGTGTATTTCCGCTCAATCTCCTTATTGAATTTTTGGATGAAATACAATACTTGCTATACTTACTGTAACTACGAAGTAGAGAAAGTGAAAATGTTTTTTTCGGATTCAGTGGGTCTCAAAACGTGTATTTCCGGTAAATATCGTTATTGAATGTTAATTCCTCTACTTACTGAAGTGCGTAGTAGGGAAAGTAAACGTGCTTTCTTTGGATTCAATGGGTCTCTAAACGTGTATTTCCGATGAATCTCGTTAATGAATTTTTGGGTGGAATACAATAATTCCTCATACTCTTAAGTGCGTAGTAGGAAAGGTTAAAATGCTTTCTTTGGATTCAATGGGTCTCAAAAAGTGTATTTCCGGTGAATCTCGTTTTTTAATTTTTTGGCGGAATACAGCACTTTCCCTACTTATTAAAGGTAAATAGTGGAGACAGTAAAAAGATGAGTTGTGGAATAGATAAGGAGTTGTTTGTCGTTACGCAATCTTGCATGCAACCAAATAGGGAAAAGTGTAACTTAGACTGTAACTTTAAATAATTTCTGGCCTAAGTTGTTGTCACGATGCACGGAAAAACCATACTTCATAAGGACATTATGAAAATAAAGAACATATGTTAGTTGATAATGGGTAGAGAAAGCAGTATATATTGAAAACCAAACCATTTTGTTTTAACACTTACTTGTTATACAATAATATGATGCCTCTAATTCCTAAAAATTTGCTTGTATGCTGCTTATGTCGCTGTGTTGTGATGCTATTGGTTTTCTTTTCACGGCTATTACATTCTTACAGCCAAGTCTAAGGGAAATGTGTTTGAATGATATTTTCTTTAGCCTATGACATCTGATAACCTTCCTTGTAGAGCAGGTATGAGCTAAGGCACCTGGCATAACCTCTCGAAAACACACCCCGCTTGCCCCTACCGGTGGAACGGAAACATTTGGAGACGTCTGTATATGCTATACTACTATTACGCACAGTATAAAACCGAAACACCTTCGCTGCCCGTCGCGCGAGTCGAACTAACCAGCTCTCCTTCCGAGGCGGCCAAAACAAAAGAGGCATCACGGAAAACCGGAAACATAAGTGCCGAAGATTTCCCCCTGCTTTCGATATATCGAACGTCCAGGAAGGGAAAAAATGGCACAAAACTCTCCTTCATTTCAGCTAGTTTTGTGACACTTGATTTTATATCCACATATAATATATAACGCTTTCCCGCAACACTCCCTATCAAGCAGGAGTTGATTTACACAGCAGTAATTTGAGCTCAGTGGGAGCACTGTTAAGGCAACCATCCATCGGTGAAAATACTAAAATGTGCAGTTCTTAACTATCAATTGTAATTGGAATGAGCTGTACAAACTGAAATTGTGTTTTTAAAATACTAACTTAAACCAGTACTGAGAAATTAATTATTTAATAACATTTTAGGCTTTAATTTTGCACTTCATCAGAATACTCCTCGCGATGAACGATTGGCCCAAAATTTAATTTCCGCACCGCTAAAACATACTAAATCAGATGTGTTACACTCACATGACTTTCTCTACTCTTGTACAAACTATTTTTACAAACGCTTATTCTCCAAATGCTTCATGTTAATCGAGATAAACCTTTGCAGACTCTATCTAATTGCTAATTTTCTTTTAGATGTAAGGGGAATATATATTTACAAGGGCAATATAGAAATACAGTAGCCTTTAAGCACATACATATCTCTTAATAGCTGGTTGCTAGGTGCAGCACTTTTCCCTTTCCCACAGATTAATACTCTTTGCATATCCAAGACAAAAAAAATGAATAACGAATTCCCATTTGAGAAAATAAGTACCTATTGAAAAACTTAAGGGATTAACAAGCAATATCTCGAAAATGGTTCACTCAACAACAAAAATGTATATGACATAAATTGTGTATTTTAACGCAATCTACATTTTTGTGTAGTAAAAAATTGCCTATCCCTTATGGTTTACCGTTATGCAAAAGTGGTTCACAATGAAGAATACTTTTGGAGAAATTCCCAGAAAATTCAAGATATACATTTTATTTGTCATGGAAATATCTTTAACATATGATATTTTAATCAAAATCGTTGGAGCCATTTTTGAGAAAATTAAAATTTTCCAATAATCTTCCATGTAAAGGGTAGTCTGGGGTGGGGGGATTTTCCTGAAAACCTTCGTGTCGCATCTGTGGAAAATACTGAACCTAAATACCAAGTTTGGTGTTTATCCGACTGTTTGTTTCTGAGTTATGCTGTTCACAGACAGACACACAGGCAGACACACACACGGACATGTTTCCAAAAATGCTTTTTTTGGATTCAGGGGTCTCAAAACATGTATTTCCGGTGAAGTCTCGGTATCGAATTTTTGGGTGGAATACAATACTTCCCCTACTTACTATACGTACTAGAGAAAGTAAAAAGTATTCTAGAAAAAGACATTTGAAAATTGGAGTAACAGACAAAATACTTGTGCACCGGGCTTTAAATTTCTGAATCACTTCATTTATATCACAGCTATTGGAATGCTAATAGCAAAAGATGAAACTGGAAAGTACAAACAGAATAAAACACTTAATATCTGGAAATCGAATTTTTTTTACCATTTTTGGCCTTAACTCTTGTTTCTGACCACTCCTTGCTTGGATAAGTAAATAACTGCTGGTCCTGGCCAAATTCGTATCTTCCTTATTCCTAACATCTCTACTAATCGAAATCGTTAACGGCCGGGTACCATCGCGTCCGACGAAGCTCATTCTGAAAACGATTGGTCTCTCTTGCCTCACCCCTTCCTCCCGGAGATTTAGTAGGCACAATAGGCCTAGTCTTTATAACCCTAACTGTTCTGTGAACAGTATCACTATCATAAACGTCCCTAATGAAGGAACGCTTCAGGAATGCAGTTCAACATTCAAAATCGAAACTTTTCCTAAATATCATATAAAATATTTACCTGGAACTAACATCTGTTAGATTTGTAGCACGATTCATCTACTCAGCAATCGATGAAATAAGACCTAGCGTAAACATCCAATAAATGAATTGAAAAAAATCTGATGTGTTACCCTCACATGACATTCTCTACTCTTGTACAAACTATTTTTACAAACGCTTATTCTCCATATGCTTCATGTTAATAGAGATGTTAATCTTATTGCTAATTTTCTTGTAGATGCAAGGGAAATTGGTAGGCTTTAAGCGATAGTCAAATGTTTTAAGAGCTGGTTGCTATGTGGAGTATTCCATTCTCTTTGCATTACCAGGACAAAAAAAATGAATAACGAATTTGAGAAAAAGTATAAGTATTGGAAAATTTAAGGGAATAACAAGCAATATATCGAAAATGCTTCACTCAACAAAAAAATGTATATGACATAAATTGTGTATTTTAACGCGATCTACATTTTTTGTGTAGTAAAATTTTGTCTATCTCTTATGGTTTACCAGTTATGCAAAAGTCGTTCACAATGTAGAATACTTTAGAACATATCCCCAGAAGATTCGAAATATACATTTCATTTGTCATGAAAATATCTTAAACATGATATTTTAATCAAAATCGTTAGAGCCATTTTTGAAAAAATTAAAATTTTCGAAAAATGTTCCATGTAAGGGGTAATCTGGGGTGGGGGGATTTTCTTGAAAACCTTCGTGTCGCATCCCTGGAAGATATTGAACCTAAATACCAAGTTTGATGTTTATCCGACTGTTCGTTTCTGAGTTATGCTGTTCACAGACAAACACACACACACACACACACACACACACACACACACACACACGGACATGTTTCCAAAAATACTTTTTTTTTATTCAGGAGGTCTCAAAACATATATTTCCGATGAAATCTTGGTATCGAATTTTTTTGGTGGAATGCAATACTTCCCCTACTTACTATACGTAGTAGAGAAAGCAAAAACATCTTGAAACAGTTTGTACAGCGACAACAGAAAAGTGAGGACTCAATTTTGCAGGAATCACGAATTACAAAAGACTGATGTCATAGCAACGACAGAGTTGCTATAATTCCAAGTTCATAGAAAACAAGAGAACGTTGTTACAGGGGGCCGAGGCCAGGCCGCTCGTGAGAGACTTGACACCATTTCCGTATTTGGTCATCAGGATTCCTCTGGAGGTCGCCAGCAGACTCATATCGAGCACTGGAGAACAAAAACACACACGCACCCATGTGTTTTGACTACAGACTCAACCAGCTTTTGACAACATCTGTAAGATAATGCATCTGTGAAATTCCGAAAATTGGAGTACATAAGATATCTTGTTGAAATTTATGCCATTTATTACCCATAATAACATTAATGTTTTTGTTGTGTTTTAAAATTGTAACTTGCATGTTTACTTAAATATTATTTTTTATTGTGTAAATTCATTGTTCAAATACAAATGACTTACAAGATAATTTTTTAAAAATATTTTCATAAAAATCAGATTTTATAGTAAACGAGTTTATAAAACCATCTAAAATACCAGATTTTTTGTATTAACCCCTAATTATAGTAGAAAAATGTACACTTTCTGTACTTTGCATTTTTTTTTTGTTTTTAAAAAGTTAATAATACCATCAATAAAGTTAATTATTTATTCTTAAAACCTATATGGCCATTTTCTTTAATGTGCTTTCGAAAGGCTGTACAAGAGTTTTCAAACAAACTGGTACAACATTGCATAGGTAGAGCATTTTGATTATACTGAAACGTTTAAAGTTGGGCATGTCTATTAAGGGTACAAATAGGTGAAATTTCTAATTTTATATATTTATGAAGACATATTTTTTTTAAATTTATACCGCAAATCATTAGCATGTACACAAATTTCCACAGCAATATTAGCAGTAGTTTTTAAGTTATTAATTATTTAATTAATTACTTTAACTGTAAACAGAAATCGTACATGTGATGGCAAAATTAAAATTGTGGTAATATAACTATCTACTTATTCAAGGAAAAATGTTGGAAACATTTTTGTAATGTTTTAGAGGTGGAAAATTGGCAGAGTCGTGAAGAATGGAGAGTTGGAATAAAGGGTAACCATTAAAAAGTGGAAAAAACTTTGAGGCAGTATTTTATACCACAACATTGTGAATGCCAGAGTGATTGTAGTGTAAATTAGCATTATTGTATGACAATGATTTGAGATGTTTGTTAATTATAAGCATTGTTAGGAAATAAGTTTTCACGGCCTCACTGAAACTGACAATAAGAGCGGGTAACAATGAGCGAGGGGGTGAGTTGTTTATCATTATTAGAGACAAGCAAATGACGTCAGATTGGCGCGCTTTTCTGAGAAATGGAGGGAACATCTTCCCTAAAGTATATGTGTTCGTAATTTTGATTGGATATAAATATAGACGCTAATGTTGGCGCGCTTTATTAACCAATAGCAGCTCGGTTATAATGTTTAGGCATATTAGGGTGTGGGAGTATAAAAAGCTAAAGCCAGAGGCAAGTATTGCCCAGTTCATCAGAATCGTTCGCGAGTTACACGTCGCAATTCTAAAGAATTTCTCGCGTCTTAAAGTTTGTTATAAATGTGAAACACGCGAATTAATAATGTGCAGTAAATAAGTGATTATAGTGATATTAGAAAATATAACAGTTTCAGTCTGACGTGTATCAAGAGTAAATATGTGAACTTAATTAATTATGACGGTAATAAAAGTGTAAAAACAAATTCTTTTATCAGTGTTATCTTTGAGTAACAAATCCTTTCCATTTACACACCCTGTTTAAGAGATTTGCTCGACCGTGAGATAATAGCTAGCCGGAGGACAATGAACCCAACATTCAAAGTAGTAAAACAATAACAGGCGCTCAGAAATAAGATAACACGAAGTGACCGCGACAAATTGGCTCCCATACGTGGTGCAGATAAACATGGAGCATCTTCCAACTATCTACAAATATATACAGCTTCAACTTCAAAAGTAAGTTTTTAAGAAAAAACTATAAAGTTATGAGAAAAAATATTTTCACGTATTTTGGTGTGTTGATTATTCTAATTAATATTCCCCTAATGGTAACCGATGAAGAAAAATCACTACCAAAATTTCGGGTGTTTCTATACAAAATTTGAAAGAAATTGAACAAACATTGTGTGGACCATTTTGATGCGTAAAAATGTAGACAGAACAGAAAGCAGAAAAATAGCTTTGAAATTGTCAATGGTTATCGTGCCTTGTGCACAGGCACATTTAAAATCTCAAATGAAATTATTTCTTATCATTAATAATAGATGCTAAATACAGATTATTAAACTAGGTTATTCGTTATTAATAACAGATTTATAAACAAAAAATTTAGGTTTTGAAGGATTGCGCTCAATGTTCGCCTATATAAATGTACCGTTAATAAGTATACGTTTGTTTATTTATAGCTTCAGTTAATTTGTAGTTAACATTCGTAAAGTGGAAAAAAAAATATGTTTTCTTGAAGTTTGGAATTATTATGAACAAATTCAATTTTTCACAATTTTTGGTCAGATTTCATATACCCATTACTTTACATCAGTTTATTATCTTCAAAGATAGATGTGTAACACAAGATTTCTCTGCCTAGTTTATTGGTATCCCTTATAATTGTACTAGTCATAAATACATTTATTCCCTTTGCTTTCTCCACCACTTGCCTACAGCAAGTAGAGGAAGTATTGTATTCCACCCAAAAATTCGATATCGAGATTTCACAAGAAATACATGTTTTCAGATACAGTGAATCGAAAGAAAGTGATTTTTAGAAACAGACCCGTGTGCATGTTTATGTAATCAGCATAACTCAAAAACGAAATGTCAGATATACAAAAATCTGATGTGTTACACTCACATGACTTTCTCTATTCTTGTACAAACTATTTTTACAAACGCTTATTCTCCATATGCTTCATGTTAATCGAGATGTTAATCTTATTGCCAATTTTCTTGTAGATGCAAGGGGAATATGGTAGGTTATAAGCGATAGTGAAATATTTTAAGAGCTGGTTGCTATGTGGAGTATTCCAGTCTCTTCGCATTACCAGGACAAAAAAATCTGATGTGTTACACTCACATGAGTTTCTCTACTCTTGTACAAACTATTTTTACAAACGCTTATTCTCCATCTACTTCATGTTAAACGAGATAAACATTTGCAGACTCTATCTTATTGCTAATTTTCTTGTAGATGTAAGGGGAATATATATTTACATGGGCAATATAGAAATACAGTAGCCTTTAAGCACATACATATCTCTTAATAGCTGGTTGCTAGGTGCAGCACCATTCCCTTTGCCACAGATTAATACTCTTTGCATATACAAGACAAAAAAATGAATAACGAATTCCCATTTGAGAAAATAAGTATCGAAAAATTTAAGGGAATAACAAGCAATATCTCGAAAATGGTTCACTCAACAAAAAAATGTATATGACATAAATTGTGTATTTTAATGCGATCTACATTTTTTGTGCAGTAAAATTTTGTCTATCTCTTATGGTTTACCAGTTATGCAAAAGTCGTTCACAATGAAGAACACTTTTGGAGACATTCCCAGAAAATTCAAGATATACATTTTATTTGTCATAAAAATATCTTAAGCATATGATATTTTAATTAAAATCGTTAGAGCCGTTTTTGAGAAAATTAAAATTTTCGAAAAATGTTCCATCTAAAGGGTAATCTGGAGTGGAGGGATTTTCTTGAAAACCTTCGTGTCGCATCCCTGGAAGATACTGAACGTAAATACCAAGTTTTGTGTTTATCCGACTGTTCGTTTATGAGTTATGCTGTTCACAGACACACAGACACAAACACGGACATGTTTCTAAAAATGTTTTTTTGGATTCAGGGGGTCTCAAAACATGTATTTCCGTTGAAATTTCGGTATCGAATTTTTGGGTGGAATGCAATACTTCCCCTACTTGCTATACGTAGTAGAGAAAGTAAAAATTGGTTTTTATGTTCAGCATCTTGCAAGGGTACGATCGAAAATTTTCAAGACAATTCTCTATCACAAAGCATCGTATTCACTGAAAATTGTTGGTTATTTCATTTTTTCAAAATGCTTCTAATCATTTTTATTAAAATAAGCATATGTTTAAGGCATTTGCATGATAAATAAAATGTATACATATCTTGAATTTTCTGGGAATAGCATGTGAAGTTCTGTGTGAAGGACTGTGAGGACCTCTGCATCTGAATGAATTCTGTATAATAATTTGAAGCTGACATGAATTTACGCATTAATCCTGAAAATACGGACTAAGAGTAACATACCAATCGAAGCTGCTGTTTCTACAATGTCTCAAAAATATTAAATGTGTTCTAAACTTACTTCGTTGCCAGAATATGTGTAAAATATGCGTCGATTTCACAACAATTGGCTGTTTTAAGATCATAGCCACCTATATTTGTTGTCATCAAACAGAAGAATACGTTAATCACAGCACTGGTAATCGTCACCAAATGTTTATCCGATAAAAAGAAGACGGTGCCACAAGCTTAAACTGAATTATTTTGTTCTGTACGTTGTGTTATTGCAAAATATGCGTCAATTTTACAACTGGCTGTCTTAAGATCGTAGGCTACCTACATTTGTTGCAATCAAGCAGACGAAAATGTGTGTTTACCGCTGATACGTTGATCACAGCGTTGGTAACCCTGTCACCAAATGTTTATCCACTAAACAGAAGACGGTGCCACAAGCACAAATTGTTGTTATATTACTTTGCTCTGTTCGTTGTGTTATTTTGGTTGGTTTAATAATGAGCCGTCGTTTAAGAGGACGTCCAAGGCGGCGTGGTACAGTGCTAAGGGATTCTTCAACAGCAAGAGCCAGTAATCGAATGTGGGTACTAAGTACTCGTGAAAGAGATGTAAGTCCATTAGACCGTAATACTAATGTTTATCCGCAAGGTATCACAAGTTTAAAATTATTATAACATAGTTTCGCGAATTCAATGCGCACCTTTCTTGTTCAAATGTAGTCTTCAAAATAATTGTGGTGGAGATCAGATTAAAAATTTTATCTTATAGTGGTTGCACATTATATTCGCCAACCAACTGTTTTTTATTATTTTAAGTTTCACGTTTGGAGTAAGATTAGATTCAACGACGCACTAGATTCGTGTCAATGCGGTATTATTCTGTTCTATTCATTTTGTTTTATTGGATTACGTGCTTTATTTTGTGTATGGATCATGGTCGCATGTATTTTGCTTCTTTATATTAAAAAGTACAGCTTTATTGAAAAAATCTGATGTGTTACATTCACATGACTTTCTCTACTCTTGTACAAACTATTTTTACAAACGCTTATTCTCCATATGCTTCATGTTAATGGAGATATCGAGATGCCAATCTTATTGATAATTTTCTTGTAGATGCAAGGGGAATATGGTAGGTTTTAAGCGATAGTTAAATATTTTAACGCTGGTTGCTATGTGGAGTATTCCATTCTCTTTGCAAGTCCAGGACATAAACAAAATGAATGACGAATTTGAGAAAAAGTATAAGTATTGGAAATTTTAAGGGAATAACAAGCAATATCTCGCAAACGGTTCACTCAACTAAAGAAATGTATATGACATAAATTGTGTATTTTAACGCGATCTACATTTTTCGTGTAGTAAAATTTTGTCTATCTCTTATGGTTTACCAGTTATGAAAAAGTCGTTCATAATGAAGAATACTTTTGGAGACATTCCCAGAAAATTCGAGATATACATTTTAATTATCATGACAATATCTTAAACATATGATATTTTAATCAAAATCGTTAGAGCCGTTTTTGAGAAAATTAAAATTTTCGAAAAATGTTCCATGTAAAGGGTGGTCTGGGGTGAGGGGATTTTCTTGAAAACCTTCGTGTCGCATCTCTGGAAGATATTGAACCTAAATACCTAGTTTGGTGTTTATCCGACTCTTCGTTTTTCAGTTATGCTGTTCACAGACACACAGACAGACACACAGACAGACACACAGACAGACACACAGACACACAGACACACAGACAGACACACACACGGACATGTTTCCAAAAATGCTTTTTTTGGATTCAGTGAGTCTCAAAACATGTATTTCCGGTGAAATCTCGGTATCGAATTTTTGGGTGGAATGCAATACTTCCCCTACTTACTATACGTAGTAGAGAAAGTAAAAATTAATACTTGTACAATATAAAAATCTGATGTGTTACACTCACATGACTTTCTCTACTCTTGTACAAACTATTTTTACAAACGTTTATTCTCCATATGCTTCATGTTAATCGAGATGTTAATCTTATTGCCAATTTTCTTGTAGATGCAAGGGGAATATGGTAGGTTATAAGCGATAGTGAAATATTTTAAGAGCTGGTTGCTATGTGGAGTATTCCAGTCTCTTCGCATTACCAGGACAAAAAAATCTGATCTGTTACACTCACATGAGTTTCTCTACTCTTGTACAAACTATTTTTACAAACGCTTATTCTCCATTTACTTCATGTTAATCGAGATAAACATTTGCAGACTCTATCTTATTGCTAATTTTCTTGTAGATTTAAGGGGAATATATATTTACAAGGGCAATATAGAAATACTGTAGCCTTTAAGCACATACATATCTCTTAATAGCTGGTTGCTAGGTGCAGCACCATTCTCTTTGCCACAGATTAATACTCTTTGCATATACAAGACAAAAAAATGAATAACGAATTCCCATTTGAGAAAATAAGTATCGAAAAATTTAAGGGAATAACAAGCAATATCTCGAAAATGGTTCACTCAACAAAAAAAATGTATATGACATAAATTGTGTATTTTAATGCGATCTACATTTTTGTGCAGTAAAATTTTGTCCATCTCTTATGGTTTACCAGTTATGCAAAAGTCGTTCACAATGAAGAACACTTTTGGAGACATTCCCAGAAAATTCAAGATATACATTTTATTTGTCATAAAAATATCTTAAGCATATGATATTTTAATTAAAATCGTTAGAGCCGTTTTTGAGAAAATTAAAATTTTCGAAAAATGTTCCATCTAAAGGGTAATCTGGAGTGGAGGGATTTTCTTGAAAACCTTCGTGTCGCATCCCTGGAAGATACTGAACGTAAATACCAAGTTTTGTGTTTATCCGACTGTTCGTTTATGAGTTATGCTGTTCACAGACACACAGACACAAACACGGACATGTTTCTAAAAATGTTTTTTTGGATTCAGGGGGTCTCAAAACATGTATTTCCGTTGAAATTTCGGTATCGAATTTTTGGGTGGAATGCAATACTTCCCCTACTTGCTATACGTAGTAGAGAAAGTAAAAATTGGTTTTTATGTTCAGCATCTTGCAAGGGTACGATCGAAAATTTTCAAGACAATTCTCTATCACAAAGCATCGTATTCACTGAAAATTGTTGGTTATTTCATTTTTTCAAAATGCTTCTAATCATTTTTATTAAAATAAGCATATGTTTAAGGCATTTGCATGATAAATAAAATGTATACATATCTTGAATTTTCTGGGAATAGCATGTGAAGTTCTGTGTGAAGGACTGTGAGGACCTCTGCATCTGAATGAATTCTGTATAATAATTTGAAGCTGACATGAATTTACGCATTAATCCTGAAAGTACGGACTAAGAGTAACATACCAATCGAAGCTGCTGTTTCTACAATGTCTCAAAAATATTAAATGTGTTCTAAACTTACTTCGTTGCCAGAATATGTGTAAAATATGCGTCGATTTCACAACAATTGGCTGTTTTAAGATCATAGCCACCTATATTTGTTGTCATCAAACAGAAGAATACGTTAATCACAGCACTGGTAATCGTCACCAAATGTTTATCCGATAAAAAGAAGACGGTGCCACAAGCTTAAACTGAATTATTTTGTTCTGTACGTTGTGTTATTGCAAAATATGCGTCAATTTTACAACTGGCTGTCTTAAGATCGTAGGCTACCTACATTTGTTGCAATCAAGCAGACGAAAATGTGTGTTTACCGCTGATACGTTGATCACAGCGTTGGTAACCCTGTCACCAAATGTTTATCCACTAAACAGAAGACGGTGCCACAAGCACAAATTGTTGTTATATTACTTTGCTCTGTTCGTTGTGTTATTTTGGTTGGTTTAATAATGAGCCGTCGTTTAAGAGGACGTCCAAGGCGGCGTGGTACAGTGCTAAGGGATTCTTCAACAGCAAGAGCCAGTAATCGAATGTGGGTACTAAGTACTCGTGAAAGAGATGTAAGTCCATTAGACCGTAATACTAATGTTTATCCGCAAGGTATCACAAGTTTAAAATTATTATAACATAGTTTCGCGAATTCAATGCGCACCTTTCTTGTTCAAATGTAGTCTTCAAAATAATTGTGGTGGAGATCAGATTAAAAATTTTATCTTATAGTGGTTGCACATTATATTCGCCAACCAACTGTTTTTTATTATTTTAAGTTTCACGTTTGGAGTAAGATTAGATTCAACGACGCACTAGATTCGTGTCAATGCGGTATTATTCTGTTCTATTCATTTTGTTTTATTGGATTACGTGCTTTATTTTGTGTATGGATCATGGTCGCATGTATTTTGCTTCTTTATATTAAAAAGTACAGCTTTATTGAAAAAATCTGATGTGTTACATTCACATGACTTTCTCTACTCTTGTACAAACTATTTTTACAAACGCTTATTCTCCATATGCTTCATGTTAATGGAGATATCGAGATGCCAATCTTATTGATAATTTTCTTGTAGATGCAAGGGGAATATGGTAGGTTTTAAGCGATAGTTAAATATTTTAACGCTGGTTGCTATGTGGAGTATTCCATTCTCTTTGCAAGTCCAGGACATAAACAAAATGAATGACGAATTTGAGAAAAAGTATAAGTATTGGAAATTTTAAGGGAATAACAAGCAATATCTCGCAAACGGTTCACTCAACTAAAGAAATGTATATGACATAAATTGTGTATTTTAACGCGATCTACATTTTTCGTGTAGTAAAATTTTGTCTATCTCTTATGGTTTACCAGTTATGAAAAAGTCGTTCATAATGAAGAATACTTTTGGAGACATTCCCAGAAAATTCGAGATATACATTTTAATTATCATGACAATATCTTAAACATATGATATTTTAATCAAAATCGTTAGAGCCGTTTTTGAGAAAATTAAAATTTTCGAAAAATGTTCCATGTAAAGGGTGGTCTGGGGTGAGGGGATTTTCTTGAAAACCTTCGTGTCGCATCTCTGGAAGATATTGAACCTAAATACCTAGTTTGGTGTTTATCCGACTCTTCGTTTTTCAGTTATGCTGTTCACAGACACACAGACAGACACACAGACAGACACACAGACAGACACACAGACACACAGACACACAGACAGACACACACACGGACATGTTTCCAAAAATGCTTTTTTTGGATTCAGTGAGTCTCAAAACATGTATTTCCGGTGAAATCTCGGTATCGAATTTTTGGGTGGAATGCAATACTTCCCCTACTTACTATACGTAGTAGAGAAAGTAAAAATTAATACTTGTACAATATAAAAATCTGATGTGTTACACTCACATGACTTTCTCTACTCTTGTACAAACTATTTTTACAAACGTTTATTCTCCATATGCTTCATGTTAATCGAGATGTTAATCTTATTGCCAATTTTCTTGTAGATGCAAGGGGAATATGGTAGGTTATAAGCGATAGTGAAATATTTTAAGAGCTGGTTGCTATGTGGAGTATTCCAGTCTCTTCGCATTACCAGGACAAAAAAATCTGATCTGTTACACTCACATGAGTTTCTCTACTCTTGTACAAACTATTTTTACAAACGCTTATTCTCCATTTACTTCATGTTAATCGAGATAAACATTTGCAGACTCTATCTTATTGCTAATTTTCTTGTAGATTTAAGGGGAATATATATTTACAAGGGCAATATAGAAATACTGTAGCCTTTAAGCACATACATATCTCTTAATAGCTGGTTGCTAGGTGCAGCACCATTCTCTTTGCCACAGATTAATACTCTTTGCATATACAAGACAAAAAAATGAATAACGAATTCCCATTTGAGAAAATAAGTATCGAAAAATTTAAGGGAATAACAAGCAATATCTCGAAAATGGTTCACTCAACAAAAAAAATGTATATGACATAAATTGTGTATTTTAATGCGATCTACATTTTTGTGCAGTAAAATTTTGTCCATCTCTTATGGTTTACCAGTTATGCAAAAGTCGTTCACAATGAAGAACACTTTTGGAGACATTCCCAGAAAATTCAAGATATACATTTTATTTGTCATAAAAATATCTTAAGCATATGATATTTTAATTAAAATCGTTAGAGCCGTTTTTGAGAAAATTAAAATTTTCGAAAAATGTTCCATCTAAAGGGTAATCTGGAGTGGAGGGATTTTCTTGAAAACCTTCGTGTCGCATCCCTGGAAGATACTGAACGTAAATACCAAGTTTTGTGTTTATCCGACTGTTCGTTTATGAGTTATGCTGTTCACAGACACACAGACACAAACACGGACATGTTTCTAAAAATGTTTTTTTGGATTCAGGGGGTCTCAAAACATGTATTTCCGTTGAAATTTCGGTATCGAATTTTTGGGTGGAATGCAATACTTCCCCTACTTGCTATACGTAGTAGAGAAAGTAAAAATTGGTTTTTATGTTCAGCATCTTGCAAGGGTACGATCGAAAATTTTCAAGACAATTCTCTATCACAAAGCATCGTATTCACTGAAAATTGTTGGTTATTTCATTTTTTCAAAATGCTTCTAATCATTTTTATTAAAATAAGCATATGTTTAAGGCATTTGCATGATAAATAAAATGTATACATATCTTGAATTTTCTGGGAATAGCATGTGAAGTTCTGTGTGAAGGACTGTGAGGACCTCTGCATCTGAATGAATTCTGTATAATAATTTGAAGCTGACATGAATTTACGCATTAATCCTGAAAGTACGGACTAAGAGTAACATACCAATCGAAGCTGCTGTTTCTACAATGTCTCAAAAATATTAAATGTGTTCTAAACTTACTTCGTTGCCAGAATATGTGTAAAATATGCGTCGATTTCACAACAATTGGCTGTTTTAAGATCATAGCCACCTATATTTGTTGTCATCAAACAGAAGAATACGTTAATCACAGCACTGGTAATCGTCACCAAATGTTTATCCGATAAAAAGAAGACGGTGCCACAAGCTTAAACTGAATTATTTTGTTCTGTACGTTGTGTTATTGCAAAATATGCGTCAATTTTACAACTGGCTGTCTTAAGATCGTAGGCTACCTACATTTGTTGCAATCAAGCAGACGAAAATGTGTGTTTACCGCTGATACGTTGATCACAGCGTTGGTAACCCTGTCACCAAATGTTTATCCACTAAACAGAAGACGGTGCCACAAGCACAAATTGTTGTTATATTACTTTGCTCTGTTCGTTGTGTTATTTTGGTTGGTTTAATAATGAGCCGTCGTTTAAGAGGACGTCCAAGGCGGCGTGGTACAGTGCTAAGGGATTCTTCAACAGCAAGAGCCAGTAATCGAATGTGGGTACTAAGTACTCGTGAAAGAGATGTAAGTCCATTAGACCGTAATACTAATGTTTATCCGCAAGGTATCACAAGTTTAAAATTATTATAACATAGTTTCGCGAATTCAATGCGCACCTTTCTTGTTCAAATGTAGTCTTCAAAATAATTGTGGTGGAGATCAGATTAAAAATTTTATCTTATAGTGGTTGCACATTATATTCGCCAACCAACTGTTTTTTATTATTTTAAGTTTCACGTTTGGAGTAAGATTAGATTCAACGACGCACTAGATTCGTGTCAATGCGGTATTATTCTGTTCTATTCATTTTGTTTTATTGGATTACGTGCTTTATTTTGTGTATGGATCATGGTCGCATGTATTTTGCTTCTTTATATTAAAAAGTACAGCTTTATTGAAAAAATCTGATGTGTTACATTCACATGACTTTCTCTACTCTTGTACAAACTATTTTTACAAACGCTTATTCTCCATATGCTTCATGTTAATGGAGATATCGAGATGCCAATCTTATTGATAATTTTCTTGTAGATGCAAGGGGAATATGGTAGGTTTTAAGCGATAGTTAAATATTTTAACGCTGGTTGCTATGTGGAGTATTCCATTCTCTTTGCAAGTCCAGGACATAAACAAAATGAATGACGAATTTGAGAAAAAGTATAAGTATTGGAAATTTTAAGGGAATAACAAGCAATATCTCGCAAACGGTTCACTCAACTAAAGAAATGTATATGACATAAATTGTGTATTTTAACGCGATCTACATTTTTCGTGTAGTAAAATTTTGTCTATCTCTTATGGTTTACCAGTTATGAAAAAGTCGTTCATAATGAAGAATACTTTTGGAGACATTCCCAGAAAATTCGAGATATACATTTTAATTATCATGACAATATCTTAAACATATGATATTTTAATCAAAATCGTTAGAGCCGTTTTTGAGAAAATTAAAATTTTCGAAAAATGTTCCATGTAAAGGGTGGTCTGGGGTGAGGGGATTTTCTTGAAAACCTTCGTGTCGCATCTCTGGAAGATATTGAACCTAAATACCTAGTTTGGTGTTTATCCGACTCTTCGTTTTTCAGTTATGCTGTTCACAGACACACAGACAGACACACAGACAGACACACAGACACACAGACACACAGACAGACACACACACGGACATGTTTCCAAAAATGCTTTTTTTGGATTCAGTGAGTCTCAAAACATGTATTTCCGGTGAAATCTCGGTATCGAATTTTTGGGTGGAATGCAATACTTCCCCTACTTACTATACGTAGTAGAGAAAGTAAAAATTAATACTTGTACAATATAAAAATCTGATGTGTTACACTCACATGACTTTCTCTACTCTTGTACAAACTATTTTTACAAACGTTTATTCTCCATATGCTTCATGTTAATCGAGATGTTAATCTTATTGCCAATTTTCTTGTAGATGCAAGGGGAATATGGTAGGTTATAAGCGATAGTGAAATATTTTAAGAGCTGGTTGCTATGTGGAGTATTCCAGTCTCTTCGCATTACCAGGACAAAAAAATCTGATCTGTTACACTCACATGAGTTTCTCTACTCTTGTACAAACTATTTTTACAAACGCTTATTCTCCATTTACTTCATGTTAATCGAGATAAACATTTGCAGACTCTATCTTATTGCTAATTTTCTTGTAGATTTAAGGGGAATATATATTTACAAGGGCAATATAGAAATACTGTAGCCTTTAAGCACATACATATCTCTTAATAGCTGGTTGCTAGGTGCAGCACCATTCTCTTTGCCACAGATTAATACTCTTTGCATATACAAGACAAAAAAATGAATAACGAATTCCCATTTGAGAAAATAAGTATCGAAAAATTTAAGGGAATAACAAGCAATATCTCGAAAATGGTTCACTCAACAAAAAAAATGTATATGACATAAATTGTGTATTTTAATGCGATCTACATTTTTGTGCAGTAAAATTTTGTCCATCTCTTATGGTTTACCAGTTATGCAAAAGTCGTTCACAATGAAGAACACTTTTGGAGACATTCCCAGAAAATTCAAGATATACATTTTATTTGTCATAAAAATATCTTAAAAATATGATATTTTAATTAAAATCGTTAGAGCCATTTTTGAGAAAATTAAAATTTCCGAAAAATGTTCCATGTAAAGGGTAATCTGGGGTAGGGGGATTTTCATGAAAACCTTCGTGTCGCATCTCTGGAAGATACTGAACCTAAATACCAAGTTTGGTGTTTATCCGACTGTTCATTTCTGAGTTATGCTGTTCACAGACAGACAGACACCACACGGACATGTTTCAAAAAATACGTTTTTTTGGATTCAGGAGGCGTCAAAACATGTATTTCCGGTGAAATTTCGGTATCGAATTTTTGGGTGTAATGCAATACTTCCCCTACTTACTATACGTAGTAGAGAAAGTAAAAAATCTATAAATAGTTTAATTTTATTGCTGAAGGTTAGTATACTATAAAATTAACAATTAAAAAAACACCGTTAAGATATTCTAAAAGTTTTGCTAAACATCTTTGTTGCCAAATGGCAATGACTTTGTCACATAACAAATACTAGTCATGTTCTGTAGCGTTATGTACAACTCCAGTGTTGTACAAAGTAAATTTATTCTATCATTAATGCGCATTACATTCGTCAACCATCTCTTTTTTATTACTTTCTCTACTACGTATAGTAAGTAGGGGAAGTATTGCATTCCACCCAAAAATTCGATACCGAGATTTCGCCGGAAATATATGTTTTGAGACCTACTGAATCCAAAAAAAGCATTTTTGGAAACATGTCCGTGTGTGTGTCTGTGTGTGTGTGTGTCTGTGTCTGTGTCTGTGAACAGCATAACTCAGAAACGAACAGTCGGATAAACACCAAACTTGGTATTTAGGTTCAGTATCTTCCAGAGATGCGACACGAAGGTTTTCAAGAAAATCCCCCCACCCCAGACTACCCTTTACATGGAAGATTTTTCGACAATTTTAATTTTCTCAACAATGGCTCTAATGATTTTGATGAAAATATCATATGTTTAAGATAATGTCATGTGAAATGAAATGTATATCTCGAATTTTCTGGGAATGTCTCCAAAAGTATTCTTCATTGTGAACGACTTTTGCATAACTGGTAAACCGTAAGAGATAGACAGAATTTTACTACACAAAACATGTAGATCGCGTTAAAATACACAACTTATGTCATATACATTTCTTTTGTTGAGTGAACCGTTTTCGAGATATTGCTTGTTATTTCCTTAAATATTTCAATACTTATACTTTTTCTCAAATTCGTTATTCATTTTTACTTTCTCTACTACGTATAGTAAGTAGGGGAAGTATTGCATTCCACCCAAAAATTCGATACCGAGATTTCACCGGAAATACATGTTTTGAGACTCACTGAATCCAAAAAAAGCATTTTTGGAAACATGTCCGTGTGTGTGTGTCTGTCTGTGTGTCTGTGTGTCTGTGTGTCTGTCTGTGTGTCTGTGTGTCTGTGAACAGCATAACTCAAAAACGAAGAGTCGGATAAACACCAAACTTGGTATTTAGGTTCAGTATCTTCCAGAGATGCGACACGAAGGTTTTCAAGAAAATCCCCCCACCCCAGACTACCCTTTACATGGAACATTTTTCGAAAATTTTAATTTTCTCAAAAACGGCTCTAACGATTTTGATTAAAATATCATATGTTTAAGATATTGTCATGGTAATTAAAATGTATATCTCGAATTTTCTGGGAATGTCTCCAAAAGTATTCTTTATTATGAACGACTTTTTCATAACTGGTAAACCATAAGAGATAGACAAAATTTTACTACACAAAAAATGTAGATCGCGTTAAAATACACAATTTATTTTCATATACATTTCTTTTGTTGAGTGAACCGTTTGCGAGATATTGCTTGTTATTCCCTTAAATTTTCCAATACTTATAGTTTTTCTCCAATTCGTTATTCATTCTTTTATGTCCTGGACATGCAAAGAGAATGGAATGCGCCACATAGCAACCAGCGTTAAAATATTTGACTATCGCTTAAAACCTACCATATTCCCCTTGCATCTACAAGAAAATTACAAATAAGATTGACATCTCGATATCTCGATTAATATGAAGCATATGGAGAATAGGCGTTTGTAAAAATAGATTGTACAAGAGTAGAGAAAGTCATGTGAGTGTAACACATCAGATTTTTTTATGTCCTGGACATGCAAAGAGAATGAAATGCGCCACATAGCAACCAGCGTTAAAATATTTGACTATCGCTTAAAAGCTACCATATTCCCCTTGCATCTACATGAATATTACCAATAAGATTGACATCTCGATATCTCGATTAACATGAAGCATATGGAGAATAGGCGTTTGTAAAAATAGATTGTACAAGAGTAGAGAAAGTCATGTGAGTGTAACACATCAGATTTTTATCTTAAGTTTCAAATTTAGAGTACGGATTAGATTCAATGACGTATTAAATTCGCGTTAATGTGGTAATATTTTGTCCTGTTCATTGTGTTTTAGTAGATTACGTGCTATATTTTGTGTATATTATGTTCTGTGTTTAATAACGAGTAATCATTTAAGAGGACGTCCACGGCGGCGTGGTATAGTGCTAAGGGATTCTTAGACAGCAGGAGCCAGAATACACTGCTGATACAAAATATTCATGAAAGAGATTCAAGTCCTTTCGGTCGCCACACTATTCAAAATGAAAACTCTATTGCAGAGTGGAATACTATGTTTTAAGTACTGTACAATTAAGTATACCAACATACTTGATAAATAAAATGTTAATTACTAGGGTGTGGCCAAAAGGTTTGCAGTTAGATATTAAATTTTAGTTACACCAGCATATACATTGGGAGGCATAGCTGCAGAGGTAGCAAGAGGACCAGAATCTTAAACAACGCATTCCAGTGCAGGTGTGTGATAGTTATAACAAAATACACAGAATTTCACATTAATGACATTACGAGGGGCGCTATTTATATTTCGAGCCTAATAATTAAAACAAAGTAATTTCTGTTGAAAACTGCTTTATTGTTTTTCAAAATATTCTCCTTTATGATGAATACACTTTTGCATCCGTTTAAACCATTTGTCAAAACATTTATTCCAGTCTTCTTGAGACACCTCCAAAACATGGTTTGAGGGCATCAACGGTTTCTTCTGCCAACGAAAATTGTTGTTCACGCAATTTATACTTGATGTTCGGGAACAAAAAGAAGTCATTGGGTGCCAAATCAGGACTGTATGGCGGATGACCCATAAATACGATTTTTTAGCCTTGTCAGACGAGATGTGTGTGCGCTCGGTTTGTCTTGATGAACGATCCTACGGTTCTTGTTGGTTTTTCTTACTTCACCGAAGACTTCCGGCAAACAAATGGTTGTGCACCATTCGGCATTGACCGCTTTACGTTCCTCTACAGGCACTGTTGCCACATGGTCAGTTTTGCTGAAAAAGCAGGTGACCATTTGCTTCGAAGTGCTTCGAGTGCGAACAACTTTTGTTGGATTTGCTTCATCTTGAAACACCCATACAGTCGACTGCTGTTTACGTTCCGACTCATACGCATAGATCCATGATTCGTCACCTGTTACAATCTTATATACGTATTTTGAGGCACCGCCATTGTATTCCTTGAGCATTTTTGTACACCAATCGACACGAGCATCTTTTTGAGATTGCGTCAAATTATGTGGGATCTAACGAGAGCACACCTTTTTCACGGCTAAATAATCATGCAATATTGTATATATATTGATGGAACTATTGCCTAGGGTTGCCTCAATCTCACAATATGTCGCATGACGATCTTTCATTATTAGTTTTTTCGCAGCGTCAATGTTTTCTGGCACAACAGCTAATTTTGGACGACCTTCACGAACTTCATCATTGAGCGAACAGCGGCCACGATTAAACTCGTTATACCAGCGTTTCACTGTAGCAAAGGATGGAACTTCGTCGCCAAATGTGGAAGTTAGTTGATCGATGCACTCTTGTCTTGATAATCCACGTCGAAAGTCGTAATAAATCATTGCACGAACATTTTCACGAGTTAATTCCATGTTTTTGTTGACACACAGTTTTCAAGTTAGTGTAAACAAAACAAATGACGCTCTATTGAGAAAATGTTTGAAGTAGATTATGGTCAAAAATGTCAAACTATCCATTGGAAACGTCAGATGGCACCTACAGCATTCAGGGTTGCCAAAGCTCAAAACATAAATAGTGCCCCTCGTACCTGTGGTCTATTCAATATAAACACGGTGCCCCTACATTACACAGAAAAGATAAAAAGGAAGAAATTGAAGGGAAATGTTACACGCATGAGGCTACATTCCCATGATTTCACATACCACCTTACATACCAGACACTCGACCAAAGGTGACGCTCAACACACAACACACAAAGGACGCTCATTTCCCCCACTCTCCACTTCTGGCCAGGATCACCAGTCAGGCGATGGCGATTCGCACGCCAGACGAACTTCAAAACCCAAAGACGAAGGAATTACCCCAACAATACTGTCGCCAACGATACAATAATGTGTCTGGCGTAAAATGTTATAATACTGGGGTGAGGCCAAAAGGACTGCAGCTAGATATTAAATTGTAGTTATCCCAGCATATACCATTTTTGGTGGAGACGCCGGTTAACCAAAATATAATATCTAGCTGCAATGCTTTTGGCCTCACCCCAGTGCATAACAATATTTTGCTTTCGAGAATTATAGTCTTTCTTTCACAGCTAAAGCTGCTATTAGCCACTAGTTCTGTATAATTCTAACTTGTAAACCGTGAGAGACAGGGAGGAGAAAGGAAGGAAGCAAGAAACAAACAAACAAACAAAAAGAAAGAAGCCTATGCACAAAGGCGTAATGGCATTAACCATTTCCAAGTCATTCGTTGTTACTGGTTTGAATTTTGAAATACTTTATACCTACTTTAGAGAGTACTTTCAAAACCAGCTTATAAAAGATTTGACTATGACTTCAACCTCCTGCATCCACCTTGTACTTATAAAGAAATGTGTAATGCAACTATTTTTGCAAACTTTTATCTCAATGAACATGAAATAGATAGAAAAACTATGTTTTTAAAGAATAGCTTGTAGAAGAATGGGTAGGTTACTTTACACGTATGTAACACGGACGTTTCTCCTTCGCTTTTCTCTTTCAGTTCCGTAGTCTTCAAAATTAACATAGGTACATTTTGAGTGGAATACAATACATTAGTTGCCCGCCTCTCTGGTATGGGAGTAGCGTGTCTGCCTCACATTCAAGGGGTCCTGAGTTCGAATCTCGGTTAGGGTGAGATATCCGAAAAAGGGCTTTTCCGGGCTCTTCCCTTATCCTAAGACGACGAATTTCGAATACCTTTAAGCTCTATGGACCCCGATGAATTTTGAGTATCATTTCAATCATCACATTCATTCATCGTCCGATGTGACCTACCAGGTTAAAGGACGTTAACATGTCCCAGGTGACAAGGAAAATAAAATGTGTTCTAGTAATGTAAGATAACAACTAGAAATTGTGATGCTTTTTTACTTTCTCTACTACGTGTAGTAAGTAGGGGAAGTATTGTATTCCACCCAAAAATTCCATACCGAGATTTCACCGGAAATATATGTTTTGAGACCCCCTAAATCCAAAAAAAGCATTTTTGGTAACATGTCTGTGTCTGTGTGTGTGTGTGTGTGTGTGTGTCTGTGTGTCTGTGAAAAGCATAACTCAGAAACGAACAGTCGGATAAACATCAAACTTGGTATTTAGGTTCAGCATCTTCCAGAGATGCGACACGAAGGTTTTCAAGAAAATCCCCCCCATCCCAGATTATCCTTTACATGGAACATTTTCGAAACATTTTTCGAAAATTTTAATTTTTTCAAAAATGGCTCTAACGATTTTGATTAAAATATCATATGTTTAAGATATTTTCATGACAAATAAAATGTATATCTTGAATTTTCTGGGAATGTCTCCAAAAGATGTCTCCAAAAGTATTATTCATTGTGAACGATATTGCATAACTGGTAAACCATAAGAGACAGACAAAATTTTACTACACAAAAAATGTAGATCGCGTTAAAATACACAATTTATGTCATATACATTTTTTTTGAGTGAACCATTTTCGAGATATTGCTTGTTATTCCCTTACATTTTTCAATACTTATTTTCTCAAATGGGAATTCGTTATTCATTTTTACTTTCTCTACTACGTATAGTAAGTAGGGGAAGTATTGCATTCCACCCAAAAATTCGATACCGAGATTTCACCGGAAATACATGTTTTGAGACTCCCTGAATCCAAAAAAAGCATTTTTGGAAACATGTCCGTGTGTGTGTCTGTGTGTGTGTGTGTGTGTGTCTGTGTGTGTGTGTGTCTGTGAACAGCATAACTCAAAAACGAACAGCCGGATAAATACCAAACTAGGTATTTAGGTTCAGTATCTTCCAGAGATGCGACACGAAGGTTTTCAAGAAAATCCCCCCACCCCAGACTACCCTTTACATGGAACATTTTTCGAAATTTTTAATTTTCTCAAAAATGGCCCTAACGATTTTGATTAAAATATCATATGTTTAAGACATTCTCATGAGAAATGAAATGTATATCTCGAATTTTCTGGGAATGTCTCCAAAAGTATTCTTCGTTGTGAACGACTTTTGCATAACTGGTAAACCATAAGAGATAGACAAAATTTTACTACACAAAAAATGTAGATCGCGTTAAAATACACAACTTATGTCATATACATTTCTTTTGTTGAGTGAACCGTTTTCGAGATATTGCTTGTTATTTCCTTAAAGTTTCCAATACATATACTTTTTCTCAAATTCGTTATTCATTTTTTTGTCCTGGACATGCAAAGGGAATGGAATGCGCCACATAGCAACCAGCGTTAAAATATTTGACTATCGCTTAAAAGTTACCATATTCCCCTTGCATCTACAAGAAAATTACCAATAAGATTGACATCTCGATATCTCGATTAACATGAAGCATATGGAGAATAGGCGTTTGTAAAAATAGATTGTACAAGAGTAGAGAAAGTCATGTGAGTGTAACACATCAGATTTTTTTGTCTTGTATATGCAAAGAATATTAATCTGTGGCAAAGAGAATGGTGCTGCACCTAGCAACCAGCTATTAAGAGGTATGTCTGTGCTTAAAGGTTACTGTATTTCTATATTGCCCTTACAAATACAAAACAAGGGGTACATAGTACGTCTTAAGCGATAGTCAAATATTTTTAGAACTGATCGCTATGTGTAAAATGTAATTCTCTTTGCATGTCAAAAGATCGTTTCTGCAAATGTTTATCTCGATTAATATGAAATAGATGGAGAATAGGAGTTTGTAAAAATAGTTTGCACAAGAGTAGAGAAAGTCATGTGAGTGTAACACATCAGAATTTTTTTTGGCGTATTTAAAATGATTCTCACTAGCTAAAGCTTCACAATCATTCCAGTAAACATCAATAACATCAATAAGTACCTCTCTAAATAGACTCTAACTCCAATGGTTCCTAGCAATAATTAATAACACGCTACAGAAAGACAACAAAAGGAATCGCGATCTCATAATTACGTTTAGCCAAAAGGAATTGATTGCTGTTTGCATCCTTGAGAGAGCCAACCTGGAGTGGTTGCCTTGGAAACGGCAGCAGAAGAAGCAAATAATTTCCTTGCTGGGGACATAAACATCGTTGACGTCACAAGTCGCTCTGAAAGCAAAGTTCTCGTCATCCTTGTCTTGCTGGAGCGTTCCTGGGATATGCTACATGCAGCCCATAAAACAAGTTTCGCTGTATAAAACCACAGCCTTCTGTACGTATATGGGAACTTGTAATGATATTTGTGGTTTTGTGCGTGTCGTTACACACCGGCGTGCAATAAATCCATCCCTGCAAACTTCCGTTCATTCGTCATCAAGTCAGGCGAGTGGGTATCGCAGCTTACTGCAACTGCAGGCAGATTCCTTGCTCAAATATTTGTTCTTTAGCAATTCCGATGTCTTGTTGTTATTTTAACACCTTTAGAAGAAGTTAAAAAATGTTTGATATTATGTTACATTAACACAACCTACCCAGTACTACATATATATTCCTACAAAACATTATTTCTCTATCTACTTCATGTTAATCGAGATAAGCGTTTGCACAAATTGTTTAACATTTTGTTGTAAGTACACCGTACATACAGGAGACTGAAGCGACAGTCAAATCTCTAAGAAGCAGATTACTATAGTGTGTCACAGGGGCTATGCCAAAGGTTATCAGGAGATAAACAAAGATAACTCGCAGTCTCGCCCGGCCGTAAACACTAGAAGCGCTATCGGCAGATAATCAGAATGTTCTGGGGGTTTACTTCCCTCCCGCTTCCAGAACGTGGGTCCAGATAATTCTAGAATGTTCTGTGGAAGATTCTATTCACTATAACGCGAGCGTTCTCGCGACAGGAGTCAGTTGAGTCAGCAAACGAGTTGACAAAGGCGTTTCTGCTGCGATATCAAGTGCGGTTCTTTGAGCGAGTCGATGACTTCTGTGACGTGCAGCGAGTATTACTGCGAAGCGAGAGATTGTAGAAGTCATGTGTTCGACTCCCCAGCGAGTGAAACGTTCGGAAGAAGAGGGTATGTCACGAATAAAATGAGGTGACGTGGAAGTTGAACTAGTTCACATTAGTGAAGTGACAGTGTAAACTAAGCGAAGTCCCAGTGAAAGTTGAACTAATCAAAACAGTGACAGTGAGAACTGAGAGAAGTGACAGTTGAAAAAGCTAGACAGTCACAACATGCTGGCTTTTAAATCCCATGGTATTGGGAGAAACAAAATAATGGTGACTTAGCATTTCAAAACCGACAGAGATGGTTCCGCCGTAAAGTGTGTGGCTCGCACTCAGTAGGAACCGGGTTCGATTCCAGTTGAACGACCACTCTGCGGTTTTCCCAGGTCGATAAGCGAATTCTAGAGTGGTTTTTGAAATGCAGCGTATTTTTTCGTCATTTCATTTTCTTGTCATATTTCAGGGTCGGAAGATCAGGCGAGTGGACGACGTAACTGTCTGTCCTGGTATCCGGTATGTGACAAACCTCCAGCGAGATCTCTCCTTGGGGAAGGGAGGGACGCTTGTGCGTTTGTGAATGGTGCCAGCAGGCTCGAGATCTCACATCTGTAAACGTTAGGAACTCCGCTGCGTCTGAGACTGCCACCCCGAATCTTGTCGCCCTCTGTGTCCTTCGCTTCACTCCTACCTCCTGCTTGTTCAATGGGTACAATAATGTGTTTCCGTGCCCAAATCGGTCTCCGCATATTATATATCTACTCTACTACAATTTCAAAAAATCTGATGTGTTACACTCACATGACTTTCTCTACTCTTGTACAAACTATTTTTACAAACGCTTATTCTCCATATGCTTCATGTTAATCGAGATATCGAGATGTCAATCTTATTGGTAATTTTCCTGTAGATGCAAGGGGAATATGGTAGCTTTTAAGCGATAGTCAAATATTTTAACGCTGGTTGCTATGTGGCGCATTCCATTCTCTTTGCATGTCCAGGACATAAAAAAAATGAATAACGAATGTGAGAAAAAGTATAAGTATTGGAAAATTTAAGGAAATAACAAGCAATATCTCGAAAACGGTTCACTCAACAAAAGAAATGCATATGACATAAGTTGTGTATTTTAACGCGATCTACATTTTTTGTGTAGTAAACTTTTGTCTATCTCTTATGGTTTACCAGTTATGCAAAAGTCGTCCACAATGAAGAAGACTTTTGGAGACATTCCCAGAAAATTCGAGATATACATTTCATTTCTCATGACATTATCTTAAACATATGATATTTTCATCAAAATCGTTAGAGCCATTTTTGAGAAAATTAAAATTTTCGAAAAATCTTCCATGTAAAGGGTAGTTTGGGGTGGGGGAATTTTCTTGAAAACCTTCGTGTCGCATCTCTGGACGATACTGAACCTAAATACCAAGTTTGGTGCTTATCCCACTGTTCGTTTCTGAGTTATGCTGTTCACACACAGACACACACACAGACACACACACACAGACACACACACACACAGACACACACACAGACACACACACACACACAGACACACACACAGACACACACACAGACACACACACACAGACACACACACAGACACACACACGGACATGTTTCCAAAAATGCTTTTTTTGGATTCAGGAGGTCTCAAAACATGTATTTCCGGTGAAATCTCGGTATCGAATTTTTGGTTGGAATGCAATACTTCCCCTACTTACTATACGTAGTAGAGAAAGTAAAAATGTGCAAGTAGGTTTGTAGAAGTATAGTACAAATGTATAAAATTCAAACCAACAGAGAGAAATATCTTAGAAGCGATTAATGTCACAAAAATACAATTGGCACAAACGAACAGGACTTATCGGGCTATTTACGGAAAATTCCAGATATACATTTTATTAGCCATGTAAATATTTTTGCATGATCGCGTATTTTCTACGTCTTCCCGATGATGTTTCCAACCAATGAATTCTACCAATATAAACTTGGTAGCTGTAAAAAGATACGATATACACTAAAACAACCCAATTTTCCTTACCTCCTTCATAATCCACATCTACAAATTCGAACTCTCCTTAAAACACCGAATCTTTATTATCGTCCATGTTATTGTTTTAAAACAACCCACTTTGAGCCATAGCGTCTTGCCGACACTTACAACCCTGAAAGACACGAAGCAGTTGAAAGGTGAAGTGAAATGAGAATGGAGATGAAATAGAGGGAGAGGAAATTCAGGGGATGTAATGATTCCTTAACGACCCGGGGAAACTCCCACAAAAACCCATGGGTCAGGAAGGTCAGCCGCGGGAATCAAACCCACAATCTCCCTCCAGACGTTACCACCTGAGCCATCCCGCTCATTTACTCATGAGTAATAGTAACATCCACTATGACTACTAAGCTTGTTATAAGTGGTGTACATCAGCATTAACACATTCCTGGTATTCCTCGTCGTCACGAGGTTGTAATTCATGAACAATTGTCACTCTGTAGAGCTGCAATTTTAAAAATGTAGCACCTGTATGAACACAGATTTTTGAAACACCCACTTACTGTGCAACACGTCCTTTTCTCCCTCGTGGTTATGCAAAGAATATGGAATTTCAAAGCCAGCACAAAGCGACACGCTTATTAAAAACCTGAATATCACTTTAGCCTACCGTATACTTCATATAACGACAACGAAATGTGTAAATGTATAACGAAATTCTGTCTCTTTTAACAAGAGGCAGAGAGAAGAAGAAACTTTTCTAAGAATATGATTCTGTACAAGATTATCTGAATGACAAATTATCCTGATGATAATACTATATAGCTCTGTAAGTAGTATTAGTAAATATTAATTACAATTGACAGCTATATTTGATGCCTGCTCTAGAATTAATGAAGCTATTTAAATGTATGTATATTAAGAACTGACAGTAAATGCTATGCATTACAAATTGAATAGAACAAAATGATGAGACGAACAAAGGTACAAGCCTAGTGAGTGTTAAAATAACTGTTCTTGCCTATACGTATGTTAACCTTATAACGGTAAGGAGGTATTCGACTCTGTAAAAAATTACACTTGATTTGTTTCATTTTGTATATAATATGTCTTTATTTTATTTTAAATGTTCTGTATACTATGTAATATTTATGTATATATGTAACTTTATTGTACATTTCCTTGACACCATATAGTATGTGTATTTTATTTCAAATATTCTATATTCAGTGGAATATTTATGCTTATATGCAATTTTTGTAATTTCCTTGACATGTTCTATGTTCACAAGCCTTTATGGCTGCTAGTGAACTCACAGAATACAATCCAATCTAATCTAAGAATATTTTGCAGAAGAGCGCGTAGGAAAAGTCGTGTAAATATAATACATCAGGTTTTCTTTTAGGTTCGTAGTATCTTGGGAATGACTTGAACATATAACTCCGTTGTCTAGCCATAACGGAAATTAGTAGAGCGAGTTGTGAGGCCTTACATCACTAGGCAGTGTAACAGGAAGTTGGCTTATTGACACTCCAAACCCTGTTTGTTGGATGGGTTGGGTTCCGCTCAAGGTACTTTCTCTTTTCCTTATCTGTACTATTTCTATTGGTTCTTGCAATTAGCGTTAGTCAAACATTACCGCAGTTGTCTTGGCAGTAGTAACCGCCATCTCTGATACCATCTTGATGTTCCAGTACCGGAGTTCTCCTTGAATTTTCATTTCAAATTTTGCTCCTTTAATTCATTCTTTCACCTTCTAGTCTTTTCACTCCTTAATAGCCACTACAACTTCTTTGGTTAATGTTTTGAGTTTCTCTACAATCTTCTTCTCTTCCATGGGATCTCTGATCAATTTGCTTGTTTTTACTTTCTCTACTACGTATAGTAAGTAGGGGAATTATTGTATTCCACCCAAAAATTCGATAACGAGGTTTCACCGGAAATATATGTTTTGAGACCCCCTGAATCCAAAAAAAAAGCATTTTTGGAAATATATCCATGTGTGTGACTGTGTGTGTTTCTGTGAACAGCATAACTCAGAAACGAACAGTCGGATAAACACCAAACTTGGTATTTAGTTTCAGTATCTTCCAGAGATGCGACACGAAGGTTTTCAAGAAAATCCCTCCACCCCAACTTACCCTTTACATGGAACATTTTTCGAAAATTTTAATTTTCTCAAAAATGGCTCTAACGATTTTGATTAAAATATCATATGTTTAAGATATTTTCATGACAAATGAAATGTATATCTCGAATTTTCTGGGAATGTCTCCAAAAGTATTCTTCATGTGAACGACTTTTGCATAACTGGTAAACCATAAGAGATAGACATTTTACTACACAAAAAATGTAGATTACGTTAAAATACACAATTAATTCATATACATTTTTTTGTTTAGTGAACCATTTTCGAGATATTGCTTGTTATTCCCTTAAATTTTCGAATACTTAAACTTTTTCTCAAATTCGTTATTCATTTTTTTTATGTCCTGGACATGCAAAGAGAATGGAATGCGCCACATAGCAACCAGCTCTTAAAATATTTGACTATCGCTTACTACCATATTCCACTTGCACCTACAAGATAATTACCAATAAGATTGACATCTCGATATCTCGATTAACATGAAGCATTTGTAAAAATAGTTTGTACAAGTGTAGAGAA
Source organism: Deroplatys truncata (assembly GCA_030765065.1). Taxonomy (NCBI): domain Eukaryota; kingdom Metazoa; phylum Arthropoda; class Insecta; order Mantodea; family Mantidae; genus Deroplatys; species Deroplatys truncata. Next base: position 51,496,539 of record CM060975.1, on the reverse strand, counting down.
AGTCATGTGAGTATAACACATCAGATTTTTGAACTGGCGTTTGATCTACAATGCTTTTCTTTCTTACTGTGGAACCACACTGCTGCTCGCGCGCCGGCCGCCGCAGTTTGGATTACTGACAAAACAGTTAAACATCCCCGCAACCGCCTCACTTTCTCATAGTTACCCTTACAATCACAATAATAATAGACACATGCCATATGTAAGAGATGCTGAAAATGTTGCCCTTCTCTATCCGCACATTTCTAGCATCTTTTCAGGAAATTTTCATTCACACTGGAGATTTCAACATGAAATTGTCTGAATTCTCGCCTGATGTTTTCATTTAGTTGTTATAATGTATGGTTTTTGTAGCACACACTTTATTTTTCAAGTTTACCCATAGATAAAAATCACACACATTAAATCAGGAGATTGTGAGGGGTATAATTCTTTAGTGATTGCCATTTCTTTAAAAGTTTATTAATTAAATTTAATTTAAAGACCCATCAGCTGCATGCGCAGTAGCAAAGTCTTGTTGGAAACATCCAGAAGGATATTCCACGTCGGTCAGCTGTTCAGAAAATGATGTAAGTTATTCCACTACCTCTCTGCATTTACGTTTGTTAAAAAAATATAGTTATATTATTCTGTATGCATTTACTGCACAAAAATGTTCGCGTCAAGCAAGGGAACCTCGTGTGTAAAATCGGTTTTCTCCGTACTCCAATAACAGTTATTTTGCAACGAAACATAGCCAAATAAATGGAACCATGCTTCGTCAGAGAAGAGTGTTAAGTGTGAGTCAATTTATCATTTCCAAAATCCAATTAACCTTTAATGATCACATGAAAAATAAAGTATATGATAATAAAAGGAAAACATCAGGCAGGAAATAAATATATATATATATATATATATATATATATATATATATATATATATATATATATATATATGACCAAACCATCTTAGTCTTCATGCTTAAATAAAATTTAAGATTGTTAACTTTTACTTTTGTTTACCACTAACCTACAGATAGTAAGTAGAACAAGTATTGTATTCCGCTCAAAAATTCGATACCCAGATTTAACTGGCAATACACGTTTTGAGGTTCTGAATAAAAATTATTTTTAGAAAAAGATCCGTGTGTGTGTGTGTGTGAGAGAGAGAGAGAGAGAAAACAATACAACTAAAAACGAAAATCGGTTAAATACTTGAACTTGGCATTGAAGTTGGGCGTCTCCTAAGGATCGACACTACTGTTTTCAAGAAAACGCCTCTTACCCTAAACCACGCTTTACATGGAAACATTTATTTTTATTTTTTATTTCCTAAGGGCTTTAACGATTTTGATTAAAATACCATATTGTGAGATATTTAGATTACAAATAAAATGTATATTATGTATTTTCCATACCGAGATTTCGCCAGAAATACATGTTTTGAGGCACCCTGGATAAAAAAGAAGGAAAAAAAGATTTTTAGAATAAAGTCCGTATGTCCGAATATGTGTGGGTGTATGTGTATCTGTGAACAGCATAACTCAAAAACGAGAAGTCGGATGAACACCAAACTTGGTATCTAGGTTCAGTACCTTCCAGAGATGCGACATGACGATTTTCAAGAAAATCCCCCGCACCCAAAACTACACTTTACATGGAAAATGTTTACAATTTTTTTCATTATCTAAAAATGACTAACGAATTTCACTAACATACCGTATATATTAAAGATATTTACGTGAATAATAAACTATATAACTATCTTTAATTTTCTGGGAATAGCCGTTGAAGTCCTCTTCATTCGGCTGGAGTTTTGTATAATCTTGTATAGCCAGTAAGGGTTAAGCGAGAGACCAAAATGTACTGCACAAGAAAGGTAGATCTCTTTAAAGTACACAATTTATTTCAAATAACTTTTTTGTAGCATTAGCCATTTCTGAGATATCCGTTATTAATGCTTCGAATTGTTCAATATTTAGCCATTCTTTTAAGCCTTGTCGATTTTCAGTTGTTTTTTGCTAATGTCATGGAAAGAGTATGAGATTTTAAGGCCGGAGTATAGCATCCAGTTGTAAAACATTTGACTATTGCTATTCTCTTTGTATATATAACGAAATATGTAATGAAACTATTTAAGCAAACGTTTATCTCTGTTAACTTGAAGTAGATAAGGGTGTGGTTTTACATTAATAGCTCGTAGATGTTATACAAAATAAGTTATAGTGAGTAGTCATGTGAATATAACATATCATATTTCTATCATGTTACTGACACACCAAGAGAATTTAAAAGCCAAAACCAAAGCATGAATGTACAGGGCAATTTATGAAGAACTAATACATTTCTTTCTTTAATTATTCTGTTCGAAATTCACCCAATGCCCCAATTTTAGCACCAAATTAAGCAGAATGTTCTGGCGTTTCGATTGCCTGTCACTAGATGCACAGATCTTTATGTTTTATTCCTAATTGTTAGTCTTATTGTCGGCAACTGTTTTTGTTCTAGTCAACGTGAAAATGGAATACACATTAAATGAACGAATCTTCCTTGTAAAGCAATACTGGATTACGAATTCAATTACAGCTACCCGAAGGGCATACCAGAGAGAATTTGGTGTTCGGAATCCTCCCCAAAGAAACACAATACTGGGACTGGTAAACAAATTGGTGAGTGAAAAAGGCAAAACTCGTTCATCTAGGCTTCTAACGGTTGTTGTTGACGTAAGAGCACGACTGGAGCCTCACCCAAAAAATCATTAAAACGTTTGTCACAGGAGACAGGGTACAGCTACTCAATGTGTTAAAGAGCTGTGGAAAGTGCAGGCCTAAAGCCGTATAGGATTACGGTTGTCCATCAGTTACAGGAACCAGATAAGGATAGAAAACTGAATTATTGTCGTTGGTTTCAGGCGTTCCTTGTGCAAAATCCTGTCATATTGTCCATCACATGGTCCACAGATGAAGAATGGCTCCATTTATCCGGCTATGTGAACTCAAATAACTCACGCTATTGAGCCAGCAACAATCTACATGTTATTCATGAAGCACCTATCCACCCGGTTAAAATCGGAGTTTGGTGCGCAATATCCGCACAGAGAATAGTGGGACCATTTTTTTAAACAATGTAAACACTGCAGAGTACCAACAGATTTTCATGAGCTTGCTGAGCAACTATACGATGTAGAGCTGAGTCAAGGATATTTTCAGCAGAACGGCGCTGCCTGCCATACAGCAAATGAATCCATGGCACTAATTGCAAGTTTCTTTGATGACCGGATAATTTCCAAGAACCTGTGGCCACCGAGATTCTCGAATTTGACATCGCCGGACTTCTTCCTATGGGGTTACTTAAAAGACAGAGTTTACGCCACACGTCCCCAGACATTGGACGATCTGAAGCACAACATTACACAGGAGATTCAAGCTATTGACAACAATCTTCCAACGAGTGGCCAGTAACATGGAATGACGTGTTGAGTTGTGCCTTATGCAGGATGGAGGACATTTTCAACATTTGCTATAGAGGTAAATGATCTCCGAAAATTCCTCTGCATTTCAGGTATAATAAATTTTCGCTAGCATAACTCGTTTTGAAACAATTAAAGAAATAAGTATGTAATTTCTTCATAAATCACCCTATACTTGTCGAGTATATCACCCTCGAGTTTATAAATTAGCATTGTCTTTTACTCTCGAAGCTTCAAGCATGTTTTACAGTATTTTGACGACAGCTCAGATACAGAATAAAGAAGCCTCAGTTGAAAGTCAAGGCCGTTACAGGTGAAACATAGTGTAGGCTGCCGGAGAATGTGCCGACACCTGGGCGTTATTGTTTTTTCCTAGCCAAAAATCTAATCACCCACGCAACCAAATGCGTGACCAAGCGGAAACCCCAAACTTGCGACATGTCAGTATAACGCTTGCTGGCTTTGCCGCCACAAAACGGGTTATGAAACACGTGGGTGCGCTTCAGTTCATCTGGAGCCTGTGTCGACACAAAACGGGGTCTCACCCCTCAATCACTCACAGTGCCAACTTCTTCCATTTCCTCCCTCTTTATCGGCTTTTCACCTAATTTCCGCGCAGGAACCATTTATATTCTGAAGTCTGGTGTATTTTGCATTTCCGCATTCATCATTCCCTCCAAGTGCATCTATTAGCAAGCAGTTTTTACTTTCCCTACTGCTTCACTAGTAAGTAGAGGAAGTATTATATTCTACCCAAAAATTCGATACAGAGATTTCACAAAAATACACGTTTTGAGGTCCGCGAATAAAAAAGGCAATTTTAGAAAAAGTTGTGTGTATAAACAGTATAACTAATAAATGAGTGTTCGTTTAGATACCAAACTTGGTAGGATATGATACGTAGATTTTTTTTAAGAAAATTCATCCCTCCCCAAGCTACCCTTTACAAAGAACATTCTTCGGAATTTTTGATTTTCTAAAAAATGGTTCTAACGATTTAGACCTAAAACCATATATTAAACATATTTACATTACAAATAAAATACATTTTGAATTTCCTGGGAGTAGCCAATGAAGTCCGGTTCATTCTGAATAACGTTTGTATATAATTGATAAACCGTAAGAGGTAGACAAAATGTTACTATACCAAAACTATAGATCTGCTAAAACACACAAGCACATAAAGCTATAAATTTTGTTTTGTCTACACTTTTTGTGTGGTAGTATTTTGTCTATCTGTTATGGTTTAAGGGGAGAAATGTGAAAAATTGCTTCTCCCCTCTCTTCAGTGGATTATTACCCTGCTTGTATTACAATCCAATGCCTTGGATCAGTAGCCAGTAACTCTGGATCATAGCATATTCGGGATGGGTGATCAGCCTGATATGGTAGTGAAGAAGAAGGAAATGAAATTTAGGGATGATATGAAAATTCGCTAATCAAATTATCCAAACCAGTATTTGCCTAGCAACCGAGGAAAACCACAGGCAAAAAGGTCGGCTCCGGTGTTTGAACCCGGGACCTCTCAAATGCTGGCCACATACGTTATTGCCTAGGCATCCCGCTCGGTGGGAAAAATTGCCAACAAATTATATTTTGTCCAGTCTTACTAATTGGAATTTCACCAATGCTTGTATTTTAAATATATTTTATACGTCTGTCATTTGTAATGCGTATTCTGCACCACTACACAGTGAAACATCCTAACTCTTACACACTTTGGATTAGATTGGTAACCTTTAGCACTTCTGTTAGGGGAATTTTTGGTCTAAAATTGAGGCAGTACTTTTTATCCCTTAACTGTATCAATGTAATTATACAATATAAAAATAACAGCCCTCCTATAAGCGATCAGTAATTGCTATAAAGTGTATATTACAGTCATTGTGTTATGTATATTTATTGTATATATGTGTAAAATATTATGTGAATGTATTTCTTAGTTTAGAAACGTAGGAGATGTAAGGGTAGAAGCAAGATTTTTTGTAGCAAACAGTGTCATAAAGTGGGAAGCAGAAGGTGGCTAATAATAAGTTGTAGCCTTGGAGGAACAATAAGTTAGAAAGCTAAGGAAGGCTACCAACAGTCGATAGAAAAATACTAATGTAACGTAGAAAAGTTTGTAAATAGTCACATGGATGCAAAAAAGAACCAATGAAAGTCAAACCAACAGTGTTCTGCTAAAGTAGGATTAGCCAATCAGAAAATAGAAACATTAAATTTTAAGGTGTGGATGCTAAGAGGTAGCCTACCCAAGCCAAATCAGTTCAGTAGATGAAGCTCAGAGTGTGCAGATGTGAAATATTAGTGCAGTGCGGAAAAGACCTCTATATATTCGCAGAGATATAAATTTGTGTGATTTATAATTTTTAACGCGAATAAAGAATTAATAAATTCTCTATTAACTGCAGTTCGTTAGCACACATATAGAACTTAATATCTTACAGCTCCATATGTAAATACTTCAGTAATTTGTTATTATTTGATATACTATTCAACTCCTTCAAGAATTAATAAACAAGTGAGAATTTAAACTATAACTTGTGTAAAGTGTGTGAAACTATTCTACAGCCGTACCACGCTTGTTAAAAGATACTTGCTGTGCCAGATATAACTGACGCAGCCGAGGCATAATTTTAAATAAAAATCACAAATTACTACATATAAACTTTATTACGAACACACACATACGAGATCAACCACAAAATTGATGCCGCCGTTGAGTACGAGAGCTTTTGTGTGCTCAAGACATTTGGTTTTCTTCCTATTCGAGATTATTTTCTCCATTTTTGTTTTCAATAGCTCTTTTTCTATGAATGACATCTTCTGGTAATAAACTGTTTTCTCAGAAACTATTGAAGATACATGATTAAATTGTAAGATGAAAAACAACCTCTAAACGTTGTTGTGGATCTAATTTGGAGTTAATAACATGGCTATTTTTTTTAAATAATTACTGATAAATTTTAATCAAGATTGTATAATTAAGAAAATAATTCCATCTTGCTTAATAAACACAATTATTGGATGAAAGTAGCTCAGTGAAATTCGAAGATATTGGTCTACATCCTGTAAAACTTTCAGTTCGATTCTTTAGATCGTTTCTAAAATAATGGACCATAAATTTAGCAGATTTATCTTTGACAGGCTATGACTTTTGACCTCTCCTTAGGAGTTATATAAAATGTTATGAAATTCATTAAAATGAAAAGTACTTCAATATACACATTTTATTACTTTTTCTACCAAGCAAATAGCAGGTATAAAAGGTATTGCATTCAACCCAAAATTCGATACTGAGATTTCACCGTAAACACATGTTTTGAGGTTACCTGAATCCAAAAACGGATTTTTAGAAAAGGTCCATCGGTGTGTGCGCTCGCGTGTGTGTGTGTCTGTGAATAGTATAACTAAAAACGAAAAGTTGGATAAATACCAAACTTGGTATTTAAGTTCAGTAACTTCCAAAGGTGTAACACATAGATTTTTAAGAAAGTCTCCCCACCTCAACTACTCTTTACATTGAAGATTTTTCGAAACTTCTTATTTTCTAAACAATGACTCTGGAGGTTTTTATTAAAATACCACAGTAAAGATATTTGTTTACATGACAATTAAAATATATATCCTGAATTTTCTGGGAATAGCCTGTGAAGTCCTCTTTATTCAAAAGGAATTTTGTATAACTGGTAAACGTTAAGGGGGGAAGGAAAACGCGCTACATAAAACATGTAGATCTGTTTAAAACACTCAGTTCATTTTAAATAACCTATCCCATAATCTTAAAATAACTTATCCGAGATATCCCTTAAATTAAATTGAGTTTTATTTATGGATGCTCTTTAACCGCTGTGGTTCTTAGCCCCCCATTCTATATTGGGCGTCAGAGGCCTCTCTATCAGGCTTGAGGTTCTTTTACGTGCCGTAAATCTACGACACGGGACCACCGGCTTTACTTCCCTTCCGAAGGAAGCCATACTAAGGATTTTTACGCCAGGTTTGAACCCGCGACCTCGGGAACTAGAGGAACACGGTGACCACTACACCAGGAGGACGACCCGAGATATCCCTTTTTAACAGTTTGAATTGCTCAATTTTTTTTCATTCTTTTTGAAGTCCTATTCACATTTAATTGTTTTCGTGGTTGCATGGAAAGAGTATGGAATTTTAAGGCAGCATACAGCGTCCAGTTCTTTTGACTATCGCTGTTCCCTTTGAATCTATAACGAAATGTGTAATGTAGCTATTTCTGGAAAGATTGTCTCGATAGAAAAATAACTTTCGTAAGAATAGTTTCTGGGTCCATTAACAAATGATAGAGGGTAGAGAAAGTCATGTGAATGTAACACATCAGATTTTTAATCTTGAAAATATCAAATATTAATCGTTTTAAACATTAGAGCTATTTTTGAGAAAATCCAAAATACTGAAAAATGTTCCATGTAAAGTCTAATTTGGAACGGACCGTTTTCTTTGTGTCGCCTGCTTGGAAGATTTCGAAATTAAATACCAAATTAAACCCCAATACTGACATTTCGTTTCTGAGCTATGATGCTTATAGGCAGAAGGCGTGTGCGTGAGGGCAGACCTTTTTCTAAACATGTTTTTTTCTGGATTCACGAACTCAAAACATGTATTTTCGGTAGCATTTCTGCACCGAAGTTTTAGTTGGAATACAGTATTTCCTTTACTTTGTATAGATAAGTGGTTGGGAAAGTAAAAAATGCAATATTTCAAGGTAAAAACCGCCGATTGGCACAGATTTCTGCTAGTAAAACAAATTTTAGTTTCACTCCTCCGGATCTCGTCAGAGTGCTTGATGCTAACTTGGATAGTGTTTGTTGTGACTGTTTCCTCAAGCACGATGTTGCACTTGGCAATAAGGACGAAAGACGCGGAGATATCGTTAGTAAATGCAAGCACATGGCTAACAGGTGGTCACGCTAAGGCCACACACAGGACCGAGTGAAAGGGAAAACAGCATCATCTCAACAGGTGGACGGCGCCGGGCTAATGAAATGACATGCTGGGCAATTGAAAAGAAGTGAAGCGTGATGGCATCCCCTTGGATACCCATAATAACCTTCCCACCGCACCGTCGAGAATTAATAAACGCTGCATATGGTTCAAAACGTACGTGACTCTTCCTCAAGGTCGCTGCGACCGTCTTTAAATTGGCGGATCATGCTTCATATCCTGCTAGCGTGGTCTCTACCTAAATCACATAGACCTAATCCTATTTGTAAAATTAAAAATAAAATCTGAGGTGTTGCATTCATATGCCTTTCTCTACTCACTCCTCTATAACTATTCTTACCAAAACTTATTCTTGTATCTACGTCTGCTTAATCGAGATAAATTTCCATTATACATTTACGCATTAGTTGTAGATATAAGAAGGATATACTAGGCTTCAGATCTTTATGTGATGTCTTTGAAATTCCATGCTCTTTGCATGACCACCAGAAGAAAATTTCTGATGTGTTACACTCACATGACTTTCTCTACTCTTATACGAACTAATTTTGCAAACGCTTACTCTCCAACTTCAAGTTAATCGAGATATCAAGATGTTATCTTATTGCTAATGTTCTTATAGGTGCAAGGCGAATATGGTTAGTCAAATATTTTAAGTTCTGGTTGCTATGTGGAGCATTCCATTCCCTTGGTATGTCCAGGACATAAAAAAAGCGAACATCGATATCCTATTTAGAAAAAGTATAAGTATTGGAAAATTCAAATAAAGAACAAGAATATCTTGGAAATGGTTCACTCCACAAAAAAATTATACGACATAAATTCTGTGTTTTAAAGAGATCTACATGTTTTTTGCAGTAAAATTTTGCCCTACTCTTACGGTTTAACAGTTATGGAAAAGCCATTCAGAAAGAAGAGGACTTTGGGAGACATTCCCAGAAAACTCAGGATATGCATTTTATTTGTCATGAAACTATCTTAAATATATGATAATTTAATACAAATCGTTATAGCCATTTTTGAGAAAATCACAATTTTCTAAAAAGTTTCCATATAAAGGGTAGTCTGGGGAGGGGGGATTTTCTTGAAAATTTTTGTGTCGCATCTTTGAGAGACACTGAACCTAAATCCCAAGTTTGGTATTTATTCGGCTTTTCGTTTTTGAGTTATGCTGTTCACAGACACACAGACCTTTTTCTAAAAACTTTTCTTTTCATTCAGGGAACCTCAAAACATGTATTTCCGGTGAAATCTCGGTATCGAATTTTTGGGTGGAATGCAATACTTCCCCTACTTACTATACATAGTAGAGAAAGTAAAAAGCTGATGTGTTACATTTACATGACATTCTCTACCCTCTATCGCTTATTACTGGATATATAAATTATTCTTACGAAAGTTTATTTTCCTATTTCATTTTAATCGAGATAAAACTTTCCGGAAATGTACACATTTCGTTATAGACACAAAAAGAACAGTGATAGTCAAATGTTTAAGAACTGGACGCTATATGCTGGCCTTAAAATTCCATACTGTTCCCATGACATCGCGAGAAACAACTGAATGTTGACAGATCTTTAAAAGAATTGCTAAGTATTGAATAATTTGCACCATTAATAACGGATATCTCGGAAATGGCCAATGCCACAAAAAGGTTATTTGAAATAAATTCTGTGTTTTAAAGAGATCCACATTTTGGTGTGGTGGGTTTCGCCTATCGCTTAATGTTTACCAATTATACAAGCTATTACAAAATTTCCTCCGAATGAAGAGGGCTTCACAGGCTATTCACAGATAATTTAAAATATACATTTTATTTGTAATGTAAATGTCTTCAATACATGGAATTTTAATCAAAATCGTTAGAGCCATTTTTTAGAAAATCAAAAATTTTGAAAAATGTTCCATGCAAATGGTAGTTTGAGCTGAGGGAATTTTCTTGAAATTCTTCGCGTCGCATGCCTGGAATACGTGGAACTTAAATACCAAATTTGCTTTTAACTGACTTTTATTTTTTTGATTGACTCACAAACAGACTTTTTTCTAAAAATACTTCTTTTATGGTTGCAGGGTTCCTCAAAATATGTATTTCCGGTGAAATCTTGGCATCGAATTTTTAGGTGGAAAGCAATACTTACTGTAGATAAAGCCAAAGATATCCTGACGAACGCAGGCCATCCGGCTCTTTGTGCTTCCATCGTGACTCCTGGGAGGGAACAATGAGGGGAGAGTCCCGAAGGACGACCAGATCCTGATGACGACGGCACGGACGGCGCCCATAATGTTTCCAGATTGAACACCTCCAGCTCCACCCGAGCCCACCCATTAGTTCCCGAAGGAGCGCCTGTCCCAAAGTAGTCAGAGTCCGGTATCCAACCGAGGGGTCTCTGGACGTCAAGAAGAAACCACAGAGCGCATAGGCATCATCCAGCCGCAACCGGCCGAACGTCCTTGCCTGCTCCTACAACCCTTATAAGATGACAACACGATGATTTCAAGGAAAAGAGGAGCAGGAGAATCGTGATGGAAGGTGAACTACCCCAGCATACGCCTGCTGACCCGGGGAAACTACGAAAAACCTATGGGTCAGAGTGGAGAGTCGCCGAGATCGAACCCGGACCTTCCGAATGCGAGTCGCACAGGTTTTCGCGGCGCCATCTCGCTCGGTACTTACTGTAGGTAATATGGTAGAGAAAATAAGAATTTGTGCCCTAATTATTTTCAAATTTGTTTGGCTGTTTTTATTTTAAAATCAGTAGTAAAAAACATGCACAGCGTTAACGGTGAGCAAATCTACCAGTTTTCGGGAAATTGACGAATATCTTAATCTCTTAAGCGTATCTGCTGCATTCAAATATGTCTTTCAGAGAAAAAGAATTTTTCTACTACATTTTTTATGAAAAAATCTAGCTTTGGGACATTTACAGATTGTACCATGCTATAAAAGATGCCTACGTAAGGGCTTTTAGGGAAATTTTATGCAAAAATGTAAAAATTGCTATTTTTCAGGATTTTGGTCAAAATTTCGGCCCCACTGTCCCTTAAGGGACTATTTCAATTTTCTAGTTTCTATAATTTTGAAGTTATTTAGTTTAAAATTTCTGTAGATGTCTCTTGTGAGATAACCCATGTGCAAATTTTCAGTTTGATATGATAATTAATTTCTAAGATACTAAATGTTTTATAGCAGATTGAACCAAAATATTCTATTGCATTGAAGACTCCTTCCAACATAACATTTTAAGCAGAGCAGTAAATATTTTTTCTTGTATTTGAAACTTAAAAATAAATCACAGCCTACTTATGGAGATATTAAGCCGATAAGAAGAGACACAAGAATAAGCTTTTGCAGAAGAACGCGTAGGGAAAGTCATGTGAATGCAACGCAAGAGAAATTTTGGAGAGGAGTAATCGACAGCTTACATTAGGAAGTCCAGAATGTTCTAATTTTAGTTTTTGAGAAATGAAAAATAATGAAAATGTGGATGAATCAAATTTAATTGAACTAAATTACAACTATTCTACAAAATTTCAGCCCATTTAATTCCCTATTTTAAGATTTTGAAATTTAAATTACAGTGTCCGTTAAGAGAACATTTTGTTTGTAAAATTTTTAACCTGTGGACCAATTTAATTAAATAATGAGCTAAGTAATACTTAAATAGAGTAACTTTAAAACCCGGTTCACAACAGTCCGAAAACGGTAACCAAAAGGGAAATGAGAACGGGAAGCAATGCAGCATACAAGATTTTGGTTCACAACAGCCCGGTGCCTAGAATCGGAATGCATATCGATCACAAAGTAGAAAGTGGTTTTGCTCATTGGGATTTCATTTGTTTATGACTGACCAATGATTTTACTTGTTCTACTACGTATAATAAATAGGGAAAGTATTGCATTCCAACCAAAAATTCGATACCAAGGTTTCACCGGAAATACATGTTTTGAGGGCCCCTGAATCCAAAAAAAAGCATTCTTAGAAAAAGCTCTGCGTGTGTGTGTGTGGGTGTGTGTGTGTCTGTCTGGGTGGATGTGCGTCTGTGAATAGCATAACTCAAAAACGAAAAGTCGGATAAATACCAAACTACTGTTTAGGTTCGGTATCTTTCAAAGATGCGACACGAAGATTTTCAAGAACATTCTCCCACTCTAGACTACCCTTTACGTGGAACATTTTTCGAAAATTTTGATTTTCTCAAAGATGGCTGTAACGATTTTGATTAAAATATCATATATTTTAGATACTTTCATTACAAATGAAATGTATATTTTGGATTTTCTGGGAATGTCCCCAAAAGTCCTATTCATTCTGAATGACTTTTGCATAACTGGTAAACCGTAAGAGATAGACAAAAGTTTTCTACATAAAAAATGTAGGGCTCGTTAAAACACACAATTTATGTCATATAGTTTTTTTCTTTTTGCAAAGTGAACCATTTCTGAGATACTCCTTGTTATTATTTTGAAGTTTCCAATTCCTATTTTTCTCAAATGGAAATTCGTTACTCGTTTTTCATGTCCTGGACATGCAAAGAGAATGGAATGCTCCACATAGCAACCAACTCTTTTTTATGTTGGTTATGTTTATCTCGATTAATATGAAGTAGATGGAGAATAAGCGCTTGTAAAAATAGTTTGTACAAGAGCAGAGAAAGTCATGCGAGTGTAACACATCAGATTGTTTCATCTGCTTTCAATTCAGCCAGCATAATGAGTAAACATTGGGTAAATGCATCCGTTATATTTCCGATTCCCCTGGTTGTGTCAAGCTTTCATCCCTTTATTTAATGGCGTACATTGAATTTGCTTGCTGCTCTTTGTTAATTTCTACTGTTTTTATTTACAGTCATTTTTACTGTCATTAGCAGACACATTGTTGTTTACGTCACTCTTGGCTGGTAGCTTTGCTAGCCACGAGTAGTGGGGAATAGCGTCACTCTCAGTCAGGATTCCGTGAGTAACGAACCGCGCGTGTAAGCCGGGCTGCGGATCGGTGGACATGTCCTCCCATCTTCCATTTTTAATAATGTAGGAACCCCAAACGGTTGGGAAATAAATCTAGGAATGTGTGAGTAGATTTGTGTTATGGATTTTGTACAGTAAAAACCCACCTCCACACCACGTTTTGGTACTCCGCAGCCAAGTAAGTATACGCCCCCTCATTGTACGTGCTGGGTACTCAAAATTAGTTTAATTTTCATGTGAACGTTTAGGCTATCTACCCAGCATTTAACATTTTATATATATACTAATTTCTTTCAGGTTTATGTTTCCATCTTGCAACTAGAGAGAGCTCTAGCGGCTGCTTCATGATATCACGACCGCCCAGAATAACCTCTAGAGTGAAGAGTCTAATACACACAATATGGATATAATATGCCGTGCCCGGGAACGAGAAGGAGAAATTTGAAACTTGACCAAGTCCTCTTTCTCGTTCTCGGAGCCTAGGAAGACTTCTTGCCAATTGTGAACACATTAAAATACATGATATTTGATATTTACTAGCCTCTTTGCCATATAAGTGCATATAGAGTTGTAAATATAAACTAGAATTAAAGAACAGAATCATTAAAACGTTATTTGACATTATTACTTAAGGTTAACAAATGGATTTGCCAGCAGTGTTGAACGAACACGTTTCTTGAATGTAGACATTGGTAAACTTCTTATATCTAGTGATAGAACATTATAAAATTTGTAAGAAATAAATTGTTTTAGTGTAATTGTGTTCGCATTTTTTTTAAGTTTCCCTAGCCTTCATCTATTAAGTTCTTATTGGCGCCCTTTCCTTTGGAACATAATATTGCCTATAGACAATGGTGTCGACTCTATTCGCTTGTTAGATTTCTGGGAACTTTGGGTTTTATTCATCAGATCGCACTCACATTCACACTTCCAGACTTTGGGGAGGATAGACAATAATCTTGGCTAGATAAAACTTCCCACCCCTAGCCGGGAATCGAACTCGGGACCCCTCGTACAGCAGAAAGGTGATCTACGGAGCCAGCCCGTTTGTATTTTGTGTTTGTTGTGTTCAAACTATTGTGAGTACTAGGATCATGCACAGCGGAGCAAAGAGTTAAATTATTGAATTTGGATTTGACAGACAAGAGACAGTGCATAATAAGTATTGCCGACAAAGTTAGTATTCCTAATTCAGTAAACAGTGTTTAAGGCTGGTTCACAACCGCCCGAGAACTGTAACCAGAACGGAAACGAGAACGGGAATGCATATCGATCACAAAGTGGAAAGTAGATTTTGCGCATTGGGATTTCATTTGTTTTTAAATGACCAATGACATTTTTTCACGTACTTCCAATTTAGCCAAGCTAACGTCAAAATTCGATAGAGTAAACATTATCTAAATGCATATTCATTACATTTCCGATCCCTCTAGATGTGCCAAACTTTCATTCCTTTATTTAATGGCATACATTAAAATTGTTTATTGTTCTTTTTTCATTTCCACCGGTTTTAGCTGTTCTTTGTAGCTTTTGCCATTGTTTTTAGGTAATAGCCAGTTTTGAGTTGCATATAAACAAACTATAAATGATCCCTTCACCAGAGGAACCAATGCTGATTAGATTTGCGGGTGTCGGAATGAGGTTAGGAAGCACATTTACTACTAATTCCTTCCACTTTCATGTTTCCAGCTTGCGACTATAGAGAGCACTAGTGGCTGTTTCATGTCACGGCCGCCTAGAATAACCTCTAGAGTGAAGAGTGTAATATGCACAATAGGGTTCTAATATGCCATATCCGGGAACGAGAACGAGAAAGTTAAAAGTTGGGAAACTCTTCTTTCCCGTTCCTGGGGCCCGGGAAGGCTTCCCGTCGATTGTGAACATTCCCATTTGAATACATGTATTTCAACTTTCTCGTTCTCGTTCTGGTTACCGTTCTCGTTGGTTATGAACCAGCCTTTATAGTGTGTTCGGGATTGAGCACCACAAATTATTCCCATAGCTCCCTTTTTGGAGTATAAGTAGCCTGGATGTTGAGATATGTTTGCCCCACATTTCAACGTTGTCGTTCTGGTTGCTGTGAGTCAGCCTTAAAGCCAACTGAACTTTGTAAGATAGATTTAGCCTGGATAGCTTTTACCCCAGTGACTCACACCTAATTGAAGCCAGCCCACTGACAATGGGTAAAGATATTTACGTTGCACTTAAGTGTAATAATTTTGAGTGGGCTTTATTACTGAAAGGTCATTCTTTAACTTTAATAAATATGTTTGGGTACTAAGATGTTAGTGTCCATTATGTTTAGGCACGGACTATAAATATGCTCCCCTTGAACGCCTACCCAAACGCGGCCGTTCCTACGCAAGTACTGAACGCCTCCCCAACACAAATGATGACGTTAAAAGCGGGGCTAACTGCGTGTCTACAGCTGCCTTTCTAAATATATCATCTTCATTAATGAATACTTAGCGAGACACAAACACATATAATTTCTCTATTTGGAGTTTTATTATTGCCGTCTCCGGGAGACGTTAAACATGTTATTTTGTGGACATTATGTTTGTAAGCCACACGTGGACAGAGTTTTAACCTTGGCATCCTTGTACATATGTGTTAACTCCCTGGGTTTGCTTGCATCCAGTAAGATGCCTGACTTACTTCATAAGCTTTACTGTTCACCGAGCAGGGTGGTTTAGGTGGTTCAAACCCCTAGATCGACCAATCTGAGTGAAGGTGTTTTCGCGGTTTTCCTTCACACGATTAAATAGCACGTCACTGATATAGAGAGCTGTGAGATTATTAATTACTTGCACTTTTTAACACGTAAACTTTATAATATTCTTGCCATAATGAATTTTATATGTCTCACACTGAATACGTACCGAGCGAACAAACTGCTCAGGTAAGTTGCCTTCTAGCAACTGGCGTTAACCGCTTAAAGTTGTAAATGTTTCTATTTCACGTCTCTGATTGGCTAATTTTACTCCAATAGAATACTTTTATTTAACTTAAGCTTTTTCTAGTTTTTGATTGGCTATTTATAAACTGTTTTAAATATTACATTATTGTCTCCAAGAATTACTAGTAGCATTATTAAACTTTCAATTTCATTATTGCCTCAAGGTTACCTCATTGTTACCTCATTGTTAGCAACTTTCGGCCTCTATTCTCACAGCTCCAACATTATTAAATTACTTAATACATTCACATAACATTATTATACATCTACATAAAAATATAAACATAATACAATGACTGTTACATTCATTTCATATGTTATTTATACACGTATTGCTTTAAGGCGGGCTGTTGTTATTTTTTTATATTATATAATTAGACTGAAATATATTAAGTGTTAAAAATACTGCCTCAAAATACTATATGCAGTTGAAGTTTGGGGAGGATCTGAATTAAACAGAAAAATAGACCAGAGCTACAGAACGTTGTGTAAAGAACTATTGGGGTTACCAAGATCAGCACCAGGGGAAGTAGTGTTAGTGGAATTAGGAACAAGAAGAAGAAAGGAAGTGATACTGGAAAGGATACTGAAATTTTGGTTTAGATGCCTGAAAATGAAGGGGAAATTTTAAGGATATGTATGGAACAACAAAAGAGAACGAAAAATAAAAATAGCTGGTGGACAAGGGTAGAAAAAATTATGGAGAAGATAGGAATGGGAGATATTTGGAGAGCGGGAAAAAGAAATATCAACGGCTTCTGGATAACAATAAGAAACAGAGGACATAGAAAGACAAGAGATCTGGGGAAGCTTAGAGAGTAAAAAAAAATCACTAGGGTTCTATAGGCTAGTAAAAAGGAAATGGGGAAGAGAAGGGTATGTGGATTGTTGTAATACAGCGGAAAAAGAAGCGTTTGCATGGATGAGAACAGGATCAATGTACCTGAAAGGGCTAAGAGGCAGAAAAGCGTAATTTGTGAATTATGCGGAGGTAGTGAAAGCACAGAGCATTATATAACAGAATGCAAAGTAGTAGCAATTAAAATGTTGACAAGAAAAGAAGAAAGGAAAACATAATAATATGGGGGAGTTCTTAAAGAAGCTAAAAGAGAAATGAATTAGAAAAGTAAGAGAGATAAGAAATGTACAAGGGCAAACGGAGGAGGGAGAAGATGGATCATAGGTGATTAAGGGTAGCAAGGGCTACTCAGCTGAGCCATAAGGCCAGGGTGCCAGGCATAATGAGCAGTATAGGTAGAACATAGCTGGCCAGAAAATTTGTACATAAAGTTAGTTTACAAGTGGAATATTGTAAAAAAAAATTTGTGAATAAAAGATGTAGAAATAAAGTTTATTCATTCATTCAATTTAGATAAACTTTTAATTCATATTTACACATCTCAATGTAGGGTACCGTAGGCAAAGCGATAGTCAGATTTTTAAAGAGCATGTCGCTATGTGACGGCTTTGAAAAGTCACGCTCTTTGCATGACCACGAGAAAAATGTTTGATGTGTTACACTCACATGACTTTCTCTATCCCCTATCGTTTATTAGTGGGTGTAAAAACTATTCTTACTAAAGCTTATTTTTCTACCTACTACATTGTAATCCGAATAAACCTGCAAAAATAGCTACATTACACATTTCGTTATAGATACAAAGAGAACAGCGATAGTCAAATGTTTAAGAATTGGACGCTGTATGCTGCCTTAACATTCTATACTGTTTCCATGCAATCGCGAGAAACAACTGAAAGATGATAGAACTTTAAGAGAATAACCATGTAATAAACAATTAGAATATTTAATAACGGATATCTCAAAATGGTTTATGCCACAAAAAAAAACTTATTTGAAATAAATTGTGTGTTTTTAGAGATCTACATTTTTTTGTGTAGTGCGTTTTCGTCTATTGCTTAACGTTTATCGGTTAAACGAGATTATCCAAAATTCCTTCCCAATGAAGAGCAACACTTCATAAGCTACTCCTAGAAAATTCAAGGTATACATTTTGTTTGTCATGTACATATGCTTAATATATGTTATTTTAATAAAAATCATTGGAACCTTTTTTAAAAGATCAAAAATTTTGAAATGAGTTTGAAAGGGGATATAGTATACACATATAGGAGTTGTACTTATGAAAGGGGAACCATACATATAAGAGATGTACAGTAATAATTTAATTCACTAACATGTTAAAATATTCAACATCTAACATTTGTACAGAGCTGATTGTAAGAAACGGGCGAGCTAGCAAAACTCCAAGAAAACATAATCCTAAGTAGAGCGTACCTTTCACCAAGCCAAAAGGCAGGGAACCGGTAACGGTACGTAGAAATAGAAAGAGACAGATAGAGAAAAGAAAGAGACGGAGATATGGAACTGACGCTTAAGCGCACGGATCTGAAGCCACACATTCTTATACAAGTTAAGGTAACGCGGTCTTAGGACCAATAGGGAACGTCGTTACATTTTTAAACGCAGAGGTGAGCGTCCCTAGGCTCCCGTATATAAGGGCAGGCACGGCCTCAGAGCCCACTCTCTCTTTATCACTGATCTTCAAGAATTCACGTCGACACGGGGTGCTACAGATGCACGTGGGTGCACAAGGGTGGGAGTGCGTGTGCAGATAGCTAGGCTCCTGACTAATTTAAAGTGGTGGGATTATAATAATGGGAAAAGCTAGCCGCCCATAATTATTCAAACTGTGAATAAACTTCCCTGGTTAAGGTAAACTTGCAGTGTATTTTTTAACTTGCCTCGCTCACTAGAACCTGAGAATTAATAATTAGATATAGTTAGGAATGGAATACGCAACATCCGATGAGCACCAATAACCGAGGAAGAACACTGCAGAAGACAACAACCCAAGGATCAACGATTTCGCGCTACAAATAGCGTACAGCACCGTTTCCCGCTATAAATGTCGCCCAAAGACCATTTCCCGCTACAAGTTCCATGTAAAGGGTAGTTGGGGTGGGGGGATTGGGGATTTTCTTTAAAATTCTCGTGTCGCATCTGTAGAAGATACTGAACTTAAACACCAAGTTTGGTATCTATCCGAATTTTCATTTTTGAGTTATGCTGTTCACAGGCACAGACATACACACACACACACACACACACACGGACGATTTACTAAAAATTATTTTTGACGGGTTTCAGGGGTCTCAAAACATATATTTCCGGTGAAATCTCGGTATCGAATTTTTGGGTTGAATGCAATACTTTCCCTACTTACTATACGTAGTAGAGAAAGTAAAAATACTTTTTTTATTCAGGGGTCTCAAAACATGTATTTCCGTAGAATCTCAGTATATAATTTTTTGGTGAAATGCAATACCTTCTCTACCTACTAGGTATGTGGTAGAGAAGTTAAACTTGCTGATAACTATTAATCAAAAATGGCATAGTTAAGCGAATTATTCTATCTTCCTTAATAAACAGACTTATTGAATAAAAGTAAATAAGAAACTTAGAAGGCATGCATGTAGATGCTTGATATGTTAAACAGTTTCTGTCTTAATAAATCATGACTTTAACAGATTTAACATTGGGAGGATAAAGCTTTTAATTTCCCTTTAATTTCGTATTACTGGTAAACCATAATAGATATAGTAATAAGCCATTTCAGGCATTCCGTGATGGTTTGAATCTTTCAATACTTTCTCATATTTTGATGCGCTGTCATCATTGAGTTGTTTTTCGCGATGTCAAGAAAGGATATGGAATATCAAAGCCAGCAATACTGACCCGCTTTTTAAACATTTTACTATCGCTTCTGTCTACTGTAACTGGGTGGGAAATTTTCCTGCCCCTGACATCGCCTCAGTTTTTATCGGGTAGCAAGGTAGCGGGGTTAGGCGTAGTGGACGGTGGTGTATGGCGCATGCGATGATGTGGTTTGAGGACAGAAGTGTATCTTTCCTGGCATGTAACCTCCTACTCAAACTAAGGGGATATTCAATCTAGAAACGTCAAGTACCTCGCTGCACCTGCAGATTTTGCCGCCCTTCGTTCTCTCTCCTAACCTTGGCCCTGTGCTGAAGCATCCTTCGTTTCTAATACCTATCCTTAACCGTACATCTAATTCATATTCTTAATCTTAGGTAACAGCTATAAATGGAAGGTAAGGGCAGGCTGGTTACATTAAGCTTTATATCCTATGCGTACATTTCCCTTTATCCCACCAAACATTCTCTTATCACACTGCTCATATCGGTAAATTTAATGTTCTGATGCCCTAGAGATTTCAGTTGGCTGATACTAGCGCAAAAGTAACACATTTGAGATTTTACGTTAACTGAGGAATAAACTTGTGGAAGTAAAGTTGAAAACCAACAAACGGAAATTATTCAGCTGTTTGTGGGACGCGCATTCTCCTGTTGGGTGTAACTTTAGTTACATGATCGGTCAGGATTGGCTTCTTCTTCCACGCAGAATCAACACAAGCGCGAGTTTCTGTGCGTATCTGGAGGTCATCAGAGATGTAGGCCACACACCTGTCAGAGTCTGCACCCAAGTGGGTTGTACACATTCCTGGAAATGCGTCACAAGTCCTTCATTTCAGCCTTCTGTTGCGCATCCATTATAGGCAAACACAGCACAACAAGCCTATTAAAGTGGCTGGGACGCAAATATACATCGAGATATAATAAAACTGTAATTTAATCTTTTTTACTTTCTCTACTACGTATAGTAAGTAGGGGAAGTATTGTATTTCACCCAAAAATTCGATACCGAGATTTCACCGGAAATATATGTTTTGAGACCCCCTGAATCAAAAAAAAATATTTTTGGAAACATGCCCGTGTGTGTGTGTGTGTGTGTGTGTGTGTGTGTGTGTGTGTGTGTGTGTGTGTGTGTGTGTGTGAGAACAGCATAACTCAGAAACGAACAGTCAGATAAACACCAATCTTGGTATTGGGGACCAGTATCTTCCAGAAATGCGACATGAAGGCTTTCAATAAAAACCATCCACCCCAGATTACCCTTTACATGGAACATTTTTCGAAAATTTTAATTTTCTCAAAAATGGCTCGAACAATTTTGATTAAAATATCATATGATTAAGATATGTATATCTTGAACTTTCTGGGAATGTCTCCAAAAGTATTCTTCATTGTGAACGACTTTTGCATAACTGGTAAATCATGAGATAGACAAAATTTTACTACACAAAAAATGTAGATCGCGTCAAAGTACACAATTTATATCATATACTTTTTTTTTGTTGAGTGAACCATTTTCGAGATATTGCTTGTTATTCGCTTAAGTTTTCCAATACTTTTTCTCAAATGGGAATTCGTTATTCATTTTTTGTCGTTGATATACAAAGAGTATTAATCTGTGGCAAAGAGGATGGTGCTGCTAGCAACCAGCTATTAAGAGATATGTCTATGCTTAAAGGCTACTGTATTTCTATATATCCCTTGCAATTACAAAACAAGGGGAACATAGTAGGCCTTAAGCGATAGTCAAATATTTTAGAACTGGTCGCTATGTGTAAAATGTAATTCTCTTTGTATGTCAAAAGATCGTTTCTGCAAATGTTTATCTCGATTAATCTGAAATAGATGGGAATAAGAGTTTGTAAAAATAGTTTGTACAAGAGTAGAGAAAGTGATGTGAGTGTAACACATCAGATTTTTTATGTTTTTACTTTAAATTAGGTAGAGGGAAAAAAACTAAATATCGAGATTTTGCCGGAAATATATGTTTTGAGCTCCCCCGAATAAAAAATTTAGACAAATGTCTTGTGTAAGAACAACATAGGAGTTTGGAGTCAGACGGAGCGGTCTCCAATAACTGAAGAGCAGCACCGTAGGTATGCCCTTTGTGCTTCCAACGTGATCCCGGGAGGAAGGAATGAAGGCGAGACTCGAAGGGCAACCACATCCAGACGACGATGTGCGCTACAAGGATGGGGTCCCTAGCGATTCCAACATGGCACCAATCCTTAACGCTCACTAGCCCTGCCTAAGCCACCCGCAACCTGGCGGTCCCGATGAACAGCATAACTCAGAAACGAAAAGTCGAATAAATTATCAAACTTGATATTCTTCCAAAAATGCGACTCTAAGGTTTTCAAGAAAACATTCCCATTTCATAATAACCCTAGAAGATTCTGAATTTTTTTTTCTTCTAAAAATGGCATCGACTTCTCATTTGAGATAAGGTGTTCACACACACGCGCGTACTGACCTTTTTTTCTAAAAATGCCCTTCTTTTATTCAGGGCACCTCAAAGCGTGTGTTTCCAGTAAAATCTCCATTTCGAATTTTTTGGTGGAATGTGATACTTCCTTTACTTACGAACCGATTCCCGTGGCCGACCTTCCTGACCCATGGGGTATTTCGGGGGTTTCCCGGGTAGCTAGGCGAATGATCATTCTATCCCCGAAATTTCCTGCACCTCCATTTCATGTTACTTCACCCTTCATCTGCTTGGTCTCTTTCAGGGTTGCAAGTGTCGGCGGGAGGTCTCGACGTATGCATGACAAGGGAAAAGGATGCTATGAAGAAATCTTTGTCCTCCGGACTTCAAGCAGTGTCCGCGGGGAGTTCAGATCTGGGGTGCCCCGTCAGGAGTATTCGCACAAAATCTCTGCGTAGGTCAAAGTGTTAAGTTCCCCTCCATACCTAGTCCTATCCTATCTCTACTATAGGTAAGTAATAGAGACAGTAAAAAACTGATATTTAACAAACAAACAAAAATATATGTGATACATTAACATGATTTTCTCTAACCCTATCGTTTAATACTGGGTATACAAACTATTCTTATTCAAACTTATTTTTCTATCTACTATATTTTAATCCAAACAAACCTTTGCAGAAATAGATACATTACACATTTCGTTATGGATACAAAGGGAACAGCGACAGTCAAATGTCTGTGCGGTTCACACATACACACGGACATGTTTCCACAAATGCTTTTTTTATTTAGGGGGCCTCAAAACGTGTATTTTCGGTGAAATCTCGGTATTGATCTTTTGGGTGGAATGTGGTAGGGAAAGTAAAAATACTGCGTATAGAATGGGAAGCAAGGTAAGGTACCTATTAATTGAAACAGCAAAAACTTCAGCATTCTATCTTCAACTTTTAAGAAAATATGTAGATTAGGCCTCTGTCTCCCTAAATGGAAAATCAGGTTGTGAGTTGCCAAAGAATATTAACAGCTTAAAGTTGACGTTATTTTCTCTACCTCACTCTCTCTGCTATTTTTTTAATTGTCGTGCATTCTACTTTACTCAATACAATGTATGACTAGGATCAGCTACTTTGCTATGGGACAGGTTTGACCGTCCCCGGACCTTAATTGCCCCCATCGGCAAGGACTCGAAACTCGCCGCGGGCTATCACGCATGCGCAAATGTCTGCATAACTGTTTCATTTTACAGACCAGACTTTACAGCCTAGAGAACACATTCCAAAATGGGTTTCCAAGAACACCGACTTGCCGACCATCAGAAATGTCACGTACTGTGGAGGTAGTGAGTCCATCTAGAACTTTATAACTCAAGAATTTTATATCACAAATAGGTCTCTCAGTCAAGAGAAAAAAACTTCGGCGTTTTACGACGGCCATACAGAAATTTTTTAGAATACCATGTTTCTAAAAACAACTTAAATTTGTTTAAATTTGACAGCTTCTTTCTAATGTTTTGCAAGTTGATTGCCGTGTAGTTTGATCGATTAGCTATAATAGTTTGTTGATTATCCTAATTTAAACATTTTGTGTCCACCGAAAAATGAATTGTTAAAAAACATTTCTGATTTATGATTTTTTTACGATTTTAAATCGTTATTAACGCATAAACAATGTGAAGATTGGCTTAGAAATGCATTTGGCGAAGAAGCCCCATCTAAGGCATCAAATTATAACTGGAACAGCGAATTCAAATCAGATCGGTTTTTTACTTTCTCTACTACGTATAGTAAGTAGGGGAAGTATTGTATTGGAAGTATTGTATTCCACCCAAATATTCGATACCGAGATTTCACCGGGAAGTATATGTTTTGAGACCCTCTGAATCCAAAAAAAGCGTTTTTGGAAACACGTCCGTGTGTGTGTCTGTAAACAGCATAACTCAGAAACGAACAGTCGGATAAACAACAAACTTCGTATTTAGGTTTAGTATTTTCCAGAGATGCGACAGGAAGCTTTTCAAGAAAATCCCCCCACCCCAAAATACCCTTTACATGGAACATTTTTCGAAAATTTTAATTTTCTCAAAAATGGCTCTAACGATTTTGATTAAAATATCATATGTTTAATATATTTTCATGACAAATGAAATGTATATCTCGAATTTTTCTGGGAATGTCTCCAAAAGTATTCTTCATCGTGAACGACTTTTGCATAACTGGTAAACCATAAGAGATAGGCAAAATTTTACTACACAAAAAATGTAAATCGCGTTAAAATACACTATTTATGCCATATACATTTTTTTGTTGAGTGAACCATTTTCGAGATATTGCTTGTTATTCCTTTTCCAATCCTTTTTCTCAAATGGGAATTCGTTATTCATTTTTTATGTCCTGGACATACAAAGAGAATCTAATACTCCACATAGCAACCAGCTCTTAAACTATTTGACTATCGTTTAAAGCCTACCATATTCCCCTTGCATCTACAAGAAAATTAGCAATAAGATTAACATCTCGATTAACATGAAGCATATGGGGAATAAGCGCTTGTAAAAATAGTTTGTACAAGAGTAGAGAAAGTCATGTGAGTGTAACACATCAGAATGTTTTCTTAGTGATGAATTTCGTGAAAGACGCCCAAGAACTGCTGTTACAAATGAAAATATTGCCTGTTCAAGCAATGCTTGAAGAAGATCGACGGACATCTAATGCATTTATTCTAGCGACAATGGGCATTGGTATGAGTCGAATCCAAAACATTTTACGTCAACAGTTAGACGTGAGAAAACTTGGTTGTCGATGAATTCCGCATAAACTGACTCCCGATCAAAAACAACAACGCATTGATTGATGCAGAACAACTCCTGAAACATTCCTAGGCGGCACTTCAAATCTGATTTGGAATATCGTTAATGCTGATGAACCTTGAATTTGTTGTTATGGTCCTGAAAAGAAAAGCCAATCGACTCAATGGCTCTTTCGAACAGAACCTAAGCATGCAAAAGTTCGACGAATTTCCAGTGCGGGTAAGATGTTGCTAGTTTTTTTTTCTAAAACGGGCCATATTGCTACTATAGCATTAGTTACTGCCGATTGGTATACAAATGCCTGTTTACCGCAAATTTTTGAAAAAGTCGTCGCATACAGCAAAACCAACAACTGATTATCTGGATGCCCTAAAGGTTAACACCATACAGCCCTGAATTAGCACCCTGTGATTGCTTTTGTTTCCGAAAATTAAAGATAAAATGCATGGAATCACTTTTTCGTCATCGGATGAAGCATGGAACATTATAAAAACCTGGTTTCTGAAGAGTCTTAGGAAGAGTGGCATCATTGCTTTAAGGACTGGTTTCATCGAATGCAAAAATGTATTTATATTAAAGGGAAATATTTTGGAAAACAATAAAATCATTTAAATTTTTAACACTAAGCCTTGTTTTATTTTCTAAACATTATCAGTGTCGCCCTCGTACGGTCACTTCGTTTATTTTTATATTTCTGCTATAAACTATTCTTATAAAAGCTTATTTCTCTATCTCCTTCATGCGATAGCAGGTCGCAATATACTGTCTTTGTACACATCACAAGTAATAAAGGAATGGCGACTTAGCACTTCAGAAAATATATACCTAACCATTTTTTGGAAAATAAAAAACACAAAAATGTTTCCATGTAAAGGATAGTTTGGTTTGGGGGGATTTTCTTGAAAACTTCGTAACGCATCCTTGGAAAATGTTGAACTAAACACACACACATTTATGGACCTTTTTCCTATAAGAAGATACTAGAGAAAATTAAAGGTGTGACATGTTTATTTTAAACCCGCATGGCAAGAAAGCGTAAGCATAGTTTCATTGTTCAGAAAAAAGTGTTAATTTACCTTCATCCGTTGAAGATGGGGTAGGAATGATATATGATGAAAGATGGATCTCTAATCCCTTACATGATGACTTATTCGAATGCCACCCAAGTAAAGGCCTTCTGATAGAGCCGCAGCGTGTGCTCCAGACGCATCCTTTACGATTCCTGGAATTCGAGACGCATGGGGAGACGATGACAGGGGCCGGGGGAAAATGATTTACTATGGGGTGTGAAGTATTGCCATACGGTAGCACCTGGGCAATAAAACAGCAGTGTAGGGTCAAGATACACCTGCTTCTAGCTGCCTGCACTTTAAATATGACATTTGAGTTCTTCTTCCTCCTCCTTCTTTCCTTTCTCCTCCTTCTTAGGCACCTACTGATTCTCGCTAGAGACAGTTCACACTTTGCGAAATTTCAAGAAAGCAATGACAAGAAGAACGGATTTGTCTTCGGTAATACAACGAGTGCTGTAAGCTTTTCAGTAATTTAATTAAAATAATTATCTAATGACAAGCATGAATTTGAAACATCAAATAAATTACCTAAGAAAAAGCATAAGTAGAAGAGGGTTTCGGTAAGATACTTTTAAAAAAGCAAGAACCATGTCTTTTATTGTACTTTTAGTTTAATCGCTGATGCGTTTGTACCAACCACCAATAGTGAACAGGAAAATACACAGAATACGATTCCTAGATGGAAGTAGGAGAATCGAAGTAGAAATTATAAACGAATAAAAAGCTTAACGTAGGATAAAAAATGTGTGTTACATTCACGTTACCTTCTCTACAGTCTATCGTTTATTATTGGGTGTATAAATTATTATTACTAAAGTTTATTTTTATATCTACTTCATTTTAATTAAGATAAACCTTTGCAGAAATAGCTACATTACATATTTCTTTATAAATGCAAAGGTAACAGCGACAGTCAAATGTTTAAGAACACGACGCTATACGCTGACCTGAGAATTCTATTCTGTTTTCATGTATTTACGAGAAACAACTGATGTTGACAGGAAATCAAGAGAATTGACAAGAAATGGACAATTCGAACCTTTAATAACGTATATCTCACAAATGGCTTATGCCACAACAAACTTATTTGAAATAAATGGTGTGCTTTAAGGAGCTCTACATTTTTGTGTAGTACGTTTTCGTCTAGCTCTTAATGTTTATACCACTTATACAAGATTATGCAAAATTCCTCCTGAATGAAGTGGACTTCACAGGTTATTCTGAGAAAATTCGAAAACTCTTCAATGTAAAGAGTAGCCTATGAATCGGAATTTTCTTGAAAATATTTGTGTCGCATCCAAGTTTAACATTTATCAGACTTTTCGTTTTAGAGTTATGCTGATCATAAGAACAAACAGAGATATCCATACACGAACCTTTTCATAAAAAACGTGTTTTTTTATTCAGGGACCTCAAAACATGTATTTTCCGGTGAAATATCAGTATCGAATTTTTGGGTGGAATACGATACCTTCTCTACTTACTAGATACGTGGTAGAGAAAGGAAAAACGTCTTCTTTTTTTTGGATTCAGTGATCTCAAAACATGTATTCCGGTGAAATCTCGGTATCAAATTTATGGGTGAAGTACGACACCTTCTCTACCCACTAGGTACGTGTTAGAGAACGTAACAATGCCTTTTTTGAACTCAGGAAGGCCTAAAAACACGTTTTTCCGGTGTAATCTCAGTATAGAATTTTTGGGTGGAATAGGTACAATACTTTGACTACCTACTAGGTACGTGGTAGAGAAAATAAAAATGTCTTTTGGGGGGGAGGGGTTCCTGGGGCCTCATAACATTCCGCTGTAATCTCAGCATCGAATTTGTTGGTGAAATGCAATACCTTCTCTCCCTACTAGGTGCGTGATAGAGAAAGTAAAGAACTATTAGTAATTAGTTTTGGAGCATAATGCATTAAAACTATCGATTAAGTTCGATTTTGATTGGTGGGATCAATGAGATCGTTCTTGACTTATTAGGCATATCTCTGAAGAATAGCTGATACTCGTTTTATGGAAGACCGGGTGCAGTATTTATTGTCTCCATCACTTACCTATGCCAGGGAAAGAAAGTATTGTAACTAGATGTTGCCAGAAATGCCCGTTTTGAGATCGCTGAACCCAACAGAAGAATTTTAAGAAAAACGTTTCGTGTATGTGTGGGAGGGGTGGAGATAAAATGAGTGAGAAACCGTCTATCTGTGAACAGCACAATTCAAATAATCTCTTACATGCAACATATCGTATGATCTTTTTTTTTTCCTTCCTCTCAAGAATGGTTCTAAGGGTTTTACTAAAGTTACATATGTTTGAGATATTGTGGCGTATTAATAATTTGGGGGGTTACATTATTGTTCTACATTGTCATTACCAGACACATTGTTGTTTATGTCACTCTTGGCTGGTAGCTTTGCTAGCCACAAGTATTGGGAATAACGTGACTCTCAGTTAGACTTCCGTGAGTAACGGACCGCGCGTGTAAGCCGGGTTTTGGATCGGTGGACATCTCCTCCCACCTTCCATTTTTAATAATGTAGGAACTCCAAACGGCTGGGAAATAAATCTAGGAATGTGCGAGTAGATTTGTGTTAAGGATTTTGTACAGTAAAAACCCACGCCTTCCTCTTAACCTCCACACCACGTTTCGGTCCTCCGCAGCCAAGTATACGCTCCCTCAATGTGCGTGCTGGGTACTCAAAATTAATTTAATTTTAATGTGAACTTTTACGCCAGCTACCCAGCATGTAACAATATTTCCTGAACATATACAATGCATATTTTGTATTTTGTGTGAATAGCATTGAAGTCCTCTTCATTTTCGAATTGATTTTATTTCATATATATATATATATATAATTTTGTATAACTGGTAAACATTAAGAGGATAAAAACCTAAATAGATGTGCAGGCTTCCGCGGCCGTTATATATTGCAGAAGCTTTTTGTGCTTCCGATGTAGGTCGCGTAATACTTGATAAAAACCTACTTCATAAAAAAGGTAGAAGAGCTGATTTAAATAGAATTTTCCTCAGATAGCTTTCGTTTCACTTGGAGGACGTAACTGTTGTCGTGAGATGATGATGATGATAATAATAATAAATCTTCGCACTTCTGCGAGATTTTGGAAACCTTTCAATAATAACATTGTTCATTTTTAATTACTTAAAATCTTTAACGAATTACTCTCCTCGTATTAGGCCTTACATCCTCAAAGACTTACAAGCCAATGCCTTGAGTCAGTAGCCTGTCGAGGAGCAAGCAAACTGTTAGATCAAAGCTTATCATTTTTAATTACAAGGAGACTAAAAGGCTTTACTTTCTCTACTATTTACTTATCTACAATGTTGAATTCCACCTAAAATTTTGAAACCGAGATTTTAACGAAAATCACGTTTTGAGATTTCCTGAACAAAGAAAGCAACAACAAACAAAAGCATTTTTAGAAAAAGCTCCGTGTGTGTATATCGCCTCAAAACAAAAACTTGATTAAATACCAAATTTGGTGTTTAAATTCAGATTCTTCCAGGGATGTGACCCAAATGTTTACAATAAAATCCTCCACACCAAACTATCCTTTACGTGCAAAATTGTTCATTATTTTTTTATTATCTCAAAAATGTCTCTAAGATATTTGTGTATCAAATAAAATGGATATGTTGAATTTTCTGAGAATAGTTTGTAAGTCCTTTTCATTCTGAATTACTTTTGTATATTTCATAAACCGTAAAAAGATAGACAAAATCTTACTACATAAGAATTATAGATTTTGTTAAAGGACACAGTTTATATCAAATAAAGTTGTTTGTGGCGTTAACCATTTCCCCGGTATTCTTTGTTGTTTGGTTAGAATTTTCAAATAGGCGCTTACCGTTTTTTCAAATGGCAAGTCCCTATTTGTTGTTTCTTATGGTCACGCAAAGAGCGTGGTATTTCAAAGCCATCACATAGCACCTGTGTTTTAAAAACCTATCTTACTTTCCCTTTAGCCTACTGTCATTTTCGTTTCCTACCACGAAATGTGTAAATGTGTAGTAAAAGATCATCTCGATTATTAAGTAGAGCTAGGTAAAGGCAGGCATTGTAGGTAAAGTGTGCGGAAGAATGAGTAGAGAACGTTATGTGAATGCAACACATCAGATTTTTACTTTCTCTATCGCGTATATAGTAAATGGAGAAGGTATTCCATTCCACCCAAAAATTCGATACTCATATTTCACCGGAAATAAATGTTTTGAGGACCCATGTGTAAAAGAAACATGTGTAGAAAAAGGTCCGCGCACACGCGTGCGTCTGAAGATCTATGAAGAAGGTTCAGTACCTTCCAAAGATGCGACACAAAGATTTTCAGGAAAATTCGTCACTTCAAACTACTCTTTATGTGGAAAAGTTTTTGTTATTTTATACTCTCTCAAAAAATGGCTCTGACGATTTTGATTAAAATACCAAATGTTAAAGATATTTACATGACAAATAAAACGTATAATCTGCATCTTCTGATAAATAATGGAGCTATATTTATAGACTCTCTTTAACTACTGTGGTCCTTAACGCCCCATTCTATATTGAACATCAAAGACAGAAATTTTGCTCAGAGGGCTTTATCAGGCTTGAGGTTCTTTTACGTGCCGTAAATCATTGAATTTTCTTTTTTGTGCATCAGCCATTTCCGAGATATCAGTTATTAATGGTTCGAATTGTTCACTGCTTAGCATTCTTGTAAAGTCCTGTAGATTTTCAGTTATTTCGCGCGATGTCGTTGAAAAAGATGGAATTTTAAGTCCATATAGCGTCCAGTTCTTAAACATTTGACTATCGCTATACACTTCACATCTATAACGAAATATGTAATGCAGCTATTTCCGGACAGGTTTATATCGATTAAAATGAATTAGATAAGAAAATAAACTTTCGTAAGAATAATTTGTACTATACCCACTAATAACCTATCTACATTAAACAATGCCAGACTTTGTCATGATGCAGCTTGAAGCTTCTAAAACTCATTTTACAGTCCATTGCACAGGGGGCGCTCCAGTCCAACATCATATCTTAGGGACTATCCCGATAACACCGCTACATGTTATATTCGTTTCAAAAATAATACACTTGGAGCTGTCGTTAATCAGTATCCGCAGTAACCTTGTCATGGTTTTCATTGACTTGCTAGTCTGGTGTTTTAGCATTCTTAAAGCTGCTCTGCGAATGAGTCACTGCTAATAGCGTATTCTTGACTTGACCTTATTTGCCGAAGTCCACATTTCAGTTCAGTGCAGCGTGAATAGGGTAGCTGACAACTTTATGATTTCAGGACTAAGACACTGCATAGGTGACAATACAACACAGTAACAGCCATATCCGAGATATCTATTATTTATTACTGGTTTGAATGCCGAGCGGGATAATTCAGGCGGCAAGGTCTGTGGACCCGCATTCGGGAAATCCCGGATTCGATTCCCGGCCGCCCACTCTAACCATGGAGTTTTTCGTGGTCGAATGCCTGGAATGTATTCTAATACAGTTTTTCCTTTCCCTCATTTGCTTTCATGTCTTCGGGTTCCGAGTGCGCTTTGTAAATATTTCTGCCCGTAAACGCCAGAATGCGATAGCCCGCCTGCTAGGGTCACTTCGTCACCCTTTCGCGGGATTCCTCGCCTGTGCTGGTGAACGCGGGTGTTTCAACCTGTAAATATTAGGGAATTCTGTGCGTGTCTGCGGGCCTGCGATCTCCTGCAGCTCCTTCACTTTATCCATGCCTCCCTGGTGGTGTAGTCACAATAGATCTAGTTGGACGCATTGGCGAGGTGACCCCCTCCGGCAAATACATCCTACATGCTACTGGTTTGAATTTTTCAATACTTTGTCTTTTATTAAAGAGTTGTGTATTTTCATTTGTTTATCTCGAAGTCATGGAAAGAGTTTAGAATTTCAAAGTCAGCATGCAGCGAGCCTCTTTTAAATATCTGACTAGCGATTCGGTTTCCTTTATCCTTGTACCTTGTACTTACGCTGCAAGGATTTATTTCAATTAACATGAAGTAGAAAAATAAGCTTTTCGAAACTATAATTTATAGCAGTTATATAAAAATAAACGAAGTAGGCAGAAAAAGTGAATGTAACACAGTTACATTTTTACTTTCTGTAATATGTATTATCTATAGTAAGTATAGGAAATGTTGTGTTCCACCAAAAACTTCAATAACGAGATTTCAACGGCTTAGAGCCTGCCTGAATAATAATGTAGCGTGTATGTGTGTACATTGTCGCGTCGGACACACTATTGCTTTGTAGCAATGACATTGTTGTGTATAATCATTTCGATTGGGGTTTGAATTTCGTCCGACGCGGCATCTCTCTCTCCACTTCCTGGCCAAGGGGTGGAGGGCAAGCAGCGACTAGCTTCTTTGTCTAATGGCGTCAGTCTAGTAGCGTGGGTCAGTCGTGTGTGTCTCTTCAGTGCGAGTGGTTGTATATGTAGCATGCGTGTTTTCGTGTGAGTGTGGAACATCTCCCTTCAATGTTTGTTCTGTAATCTTTTGTGATTGATGTAGAGGCACCATGGCAATTAAATAACAAACCACAGGTTACGTAATTAATGTGAAATTATGTGTATTTTGTTATGAATATCCCACGCCTGCTCTAAAATGTGCAGCTAAGGTCCTGGTCTCCCAATGTTTATGCCGGGGTAACTAAATTTAATATCTAGCTGCAAAACCTTTTGGCCTCACACCGGTATATAACAATAATAATTTTTAGAAACACGTCCGCGCAGCGGACAGCATAACTGTGAACAGCATAACTTAAAAACGAAACGTCGTTTAAGTTCAGTGTTTTCGCGAAGATTTTCAAGAAAATCCCGCAACTCCAAACTACCCTTTACTGAAAAACTGTCTTTATTTGTGATTTTCTCAAAAAATATGTTTAAGATATTTCCAGTAAAATGCATATCTTGAATTTGCTTGCCTGTGAAGGTCTCTTCATTCAGAAGAAATTTTGTATAAGGTATAAACTATATCACATAGATGAAAAAGTACTGCATGAAAAATGTAGACCTCTTTATGGCACACAATTTATTTGAGATAATTTTTTCTGTGGCATCAGCTATTTCGGATACCCGTTGTTAATGGTTTGAATTTTCTAATACTTTTGTCTTTTTTTAAAGTGCTGTTGCTCTTCAGTTGCTTCTCGCGATGTCGTGGAAAGACTATGGAATTTTAAGGCTAGCATTTAGCGTTCCACTTTTAAAGATAAAGGTTGTACAACGAAGAGGAACACCTCGCGCACTACACCTACAGAGTTCTATTGCGGCAACAACCCCCACGAGGATGGGATGAGCTGAAGGAACCACAGGAGGCTACATGCAGCAGGCAGACAGCCATAGAGACGCTCGGAATTCCCTTACATTTTCTGGCACGAAGAACCACCGAATAGTGGAGCTACCCAGAGAGCTGCTCTTGCAACCAGGCAGCCTTCTGGTGTCTACGTGGAATACTCTTTTCTTGTTGCGAGCATCCGCACCATCTGCGCGGCACTGCCTCACGCCACGAAACGTAGAATCACGCTTGAAATATTAGAAGGAAATGAGGAAAGGGAAATCGAGGTAAAAAAGAAACAATTCCACTTTTCGCCTACCGACCACGGTAAACCACAAAAAAACAAGGTCAAGCGGGAATCAAACGCGGTACCTTCTGAATATGAGGCTCACACCGTACCGCGGAGGCATCTCGCTGGGGTTTAAAGTATTGTGACCAGCACTTATTCCAGATGTGACGAGGAGAAGACGTAGCTCAAGGATGTCATCGAGAAGTTGCGGTTAGCTTAGAAGGATGGTGAAAGTGTGACACCAGAGAGAATTTAGTCTTTCTAATAGCTATCTAAACTACACTGCAAGAGGGAGAGAGACATATCGGTATTTTAGCTGTAGACGGAAGAAGTCTGGCGTTCCATCTTCGGCGTGCCTAAGGCCTACGTCGAAACTAGCACAAAACAAATTTAAAGAGCTGACCGTCACAGAGTCCGGCTAGGCAAGTGATAGCCAGAGCTCCAACCGTAAAACAAATTAAGTTTAAATACCCGAGGAGTAGACAGCAAGGACGTATGGAGGGTCAGCATAAATTGTATAACCCACCCACGTATCGCACATAATTTGCTAGCCTCTAATTCCCAAGGTCGCGGGTTCAAACCCGGCGGAGGGCGATGGATTTTTTCGGGCGTAAAAATCCTTAGCATGGCTTCCTTCGGAAGGGAAGTAAAGTCGGTGGTCCCGTGTCGTAGATTTACGGCACGTAAAAGAACCTCAAGCCTGATAAAGAGGCCTCTGAGCAAACTTTCCTGTGTTTCACGCCCAATATAGAATGGGACGCTAAGGACCATAGCAGTTAAAGAGCGTCTATAAATAAAACTCAATTTAATTTTTAATTTTAATTTAATCGAACATAAGGTGATCATTCCCCTAAAAATCATATAATTATAAGCATCCGGGAAATGACTCTCTAGATTTCTAAAGCCAATTTCATGGAAGCGCTATCTACTGAAATTTAGTTATTTTTTTCAATTTTTAGTTTTTCCCACCTAAGTATCTACACTTTCATGGGGAATCATTTACTGAAAGTTTCACAAAAATATCTTAATTCTAAGTAATGCTTTAAGAAATTTCAAATACCTGCTGCAATCCTTCAGTAATTTAAATTCCTTGGATGGCGTGGCATGGGCGCTTGGTGTATCCTAATCCTTATAATTTTATCTACATTTAAAGTAAAGAATATTGCAATTGAGGAATGCTATTACAGCACCGTACTTTAGCTGTGCAGACGGCTCTGCAAATCACTGTGAGCACGTATTGTATAGGCATTGTTTATTGTTTGATTTTCATTCATTTCTGTGAAACTTTTGTGAAAGTGATTACTTCTTGGTATTTTGCTTGCTTCTAATTAATTCTTTCCCCGCGAATAAGTGCTGTGGGCGTTGTATAGTTTATAGCAGTTTTACATAGTTTTAGGAGTAATTAGGGGTTAATTCGTAGCTTTTTCGGTTAAGTTACGTCAAGGATATAAACATGAAAATAGTTAATTCTTATGAACAATTCTTATTCTTTTCCAACTTTGTCCAACACACGGCTGTATGGAAGACCAATTAATTCAAATTCTTATGAAATGTGGAACACATGTTCAGCAAGGATATATCTAAGAAACAGAGAATGGGAATTCTGACACTGGTAAATTAAGGACAATATAATTTTTTACTTTCTCTACTACGTATAGATGTAGGGGAAGTATTGCATTCCACCCAAATACCAAAATGTTACTGAAAATAGATGTTTTGAGGCGCCCTGAATCCAAATAAAGCATTTTTGGGAACATGTCCGTGTATGTGTCTGTCTGTCAGTCTGTGAACAGCATAACTCAAAAACGAAATGTCGGATAAATATCAAACTTGGTATTTGAGTTTAGTATCTTTCAAGGATGCGACACGAAGATTTTCAAGAAAATACCCGCACCTCTAACTACCTTTTACGTGGAACATTTTTCGAAAACTTTGATTTTTTCAAAAATGGCGCTAACGATTTTGATTAAAATATCATATGTTTAAGATATTTTCATGGCAAATGAAATGTATATCAAGAATTTTCTGGGAATGTCCCCAAAAGTATTCTTCATTCTAGATGACTTTCGCATACAAAATTTTACTGCACAAAAAATGCAGATCTGTTAAAACAAGGAATTTATGTCACATACATTTCTTTGTCCAGTGAAACTTTTCGGAGATATTCCTTGTTATTTGTTTGAATCTTAAATGGGAATTCGTTATTCGTTTTTTACTTTCTATACTTCGTAAAGTAGGGGAAGTATTGCATTCCACCCAAAAACTTCATATCGAGATTTCACCGGAAATACATGTTTTGAGACCCATGAATCCAAAAAAGCTATTTTTAGCAAACGTTCCCGGTGTGTGTCTGTGAACTGTCTATGAACAGCATTAATCTGTGAGCATAACTCAAAAAGTCAGATAAGTATTTAGGTTCAGTATCTATCAAAGACGCGACATGAAGATTTTCAATAAAATCCCCCTAGCCTAGACTACCCTTTAATTGGAACATTTTTTTTGGAAATTTTGATTTTCTCAAAAATGGCTCTACGATTTTGATTAAAATATCATATGTTTAAGATACTTTCATGGCAAATAAAATGTGTAATTTGAATTTTCTGGAATGTCCCCAAAATTCGTCTTCATTTATGTCCTGGACAAACAAAGATAATGGAATGCTCCACATAGCAACCAGCTCCTCAAATATTGGACTATCGCTTAAAGCCTACCGTATTACCCTTGCACCTACAAGAAAATTAGCAATAAGATCGTTTCTGCAAGTGTGTATGTCATTAACATGAAGCAGATGAAGAATAAGCATTTGTAAAAATAGTTTGTACAAGAGCAGAGAAACTCATTAGCCTATAACAATTTTTAAAGGAATTAACATTTTCAAATATATTTTTATTTTCTCTACTACGTATAGCAAGTAGGGGAAGTAGCATCCCATCCAAAAATTCGACACCGAGATTTCACCGGAAATACATGTTTTGAGGCGCCCTGAGTCCAAATAAAGCACTTTTGAAAAAATGTCCATGTGTGTCTGTGTCTCTGTCTGTGAACAGCATAACTCAAAAACGAAACGTCGGATAACTACCAAACATGGTATTTGAGTTTAGTACCTTCCAAGGAAGATTTTTAAGAAAATCCGCTCATTCTCAACTACACTTTACATGGAACATTTTTCGAAAATTTTCTAAAATTTTCTAAAAAATGGTTCTAACGATTTTGATTAAATTATCGTACATGGAAGACATTTACATGACAAATAAAATGTATATCTTGAATTTTCTGGGAGTCTTCTTCATTCGGATCAAGCTTTATATAATTTTGTATAACTTGTAAACGTTAAGTGATAGACGAAAACGTACAACACATAAAATGTAGATTTGTTTGAAAAATACAGTTTACTTATAAAACAAGTTCTCGTGGCATAAGCCGTTTCTGAGACATCCATTGTTAAAGGATCGAATTGTTCAATGCTTATTCCTTTAAAGCCTCGTCGAATTTTGCCTCGTACAGGGCATGCTGGCACGACAGCGATGCGTGTGTGGAAGCAGTGGATAGATGAAGGTCGTACGCAGCGAAGAGCGGGTACTGGAGCAAGGAACATGACCACAGCACAGGATGACTGTCATCTTGTCCGCATGGCCATAACGGAGCGTACAGCTTCATCCATAGTGTTGGTCGACGCTGGAGCACTGCAACAGGTGTGAACTTGTCTGCATCAACGGTTCGTCGCCGTGTGCTGCAGGTTGGACTGGTTGCATGCATGCCATTACGTCGGCTTCCGTTGTCCAGAAACCACAAGCTCCTCCGACTGCAATGGGCACGTCAACACCGTCAATGGGGTGCTGACTGGCAAAATGTCTTCGCTTCAACGTGTCGTACACTGATGGCCGCATGCGTGTCCGGCGTACTGTGGTGAGCGCAACCTGGAGGCCTGCATTGTTGAGCGGCACAGCGGACAAACACCAGGTGTGATGGTTTGGGGCGCCATTGGTTACAACAACCGATCTCGCCTCCTATGAATTGAGGGCACTTTGAACAGCAACCGGTACCTAACGGTGGTTGTAGAGTCTGAGGTACTCTCCCTGCTTCAGGCATCTCCACAGGCCATACTTCAACAGGACAATGTCCGGCCACATATTGCGAGGAATGTACAAGCCTTCTTTGAAGAGCGACGGGTACCATTGCTTCCCTGGCCTTCTCGTTCGCCTGACCTGTCGCCCATCGAACATGTCTGGGATAGGTTGGTCGGCACCTGGTGCGTCACGGTTCTCCAGTAACCTGTCACGGATTTGTGGCTCGAATACAAACTGCGTGGAGGGACATCCCTCAGGAACTTATTCAGAACCTTTTTGGTTCAATAATTGCAGCGCATGGAAGCCACATCAAATACTGAATATTAGGGCTTAAAGGTCATGTATAGATTTGAAAAGTTTATCATTTGTTACTTGTCATGTACCTAACCTATGGTATTAAATTCATTGAATTCATGCGTTACCTTCTTGGTGTTGCAATTTTCACAAACAGCAGCGTATATACGAAAGTAAGTTATAGTGGGTAGAGATGCCAAAAGCAGATGAATATTGAATAAAGGAGTTTGTATTTCTAAAGCGTTCAAGAGCTTCGCGTAATGTGTTACGTATAAATGAGCACGCGTGTATTGCGAAATGCAATGGTGACGTAGTGCTGCCGACAAGGCTATTGCTGGAAGTGGCTTTTAATGTTCATTTCTTTTACTGCGTGTAGAGTCAGTGCGCGTGCGCCGGGGACAATGGGACACGGGCATCTTAACGATGTTGGATTGTTATGCCGTGCGCAATGCTGTCGTACACCATGTTGCAGAAGGAGATTACTGAGAATTCGGTTGATTACGAAGGAGTTTCTACCTTGGCACAAGAAACAGACTTTAATGGAGAAACGCAAGGTCGTGACCGCGATGGCCTCTTACGATTAGGTGACCATCAATATTCAAACTGTACGCTAACGGCCATGTTTTGTTTACCAGCCGCAATTTTTAGGGCGGTATTCCTTCTAGTCAGCACATCACCATCAGTCCCTTATAATTATTGAGATACATGCAGCATGCTCTATGTTTTTTACGTCCGGAAAATACAAGCATATAAGAATCTGATGTGTTGCACTCACACGACTTTCTCTATTCATTCTTCTACAAACTATTCTTACAAAAACTTCAACGATAGTCAGGTTTTTAAACAAGTGTGATGGCTTTTGAAATTCTAAGCTTCTTGTATGATCACGAGAAAATACAAATAGCTAGTTACCACTTGAAAAAAATATCTATGTGTTACATTCTCTACCCTTTATCGTTTATGAGTGGGTATACAAACTATTCTTACTAAAACTTATTTTTCTATCTACTACATTTTAATCCAAATAAGCCTTTGCAGAAATAGCTATATTACACATTTCTTATACATGCAAAGGGAACAGCGATAGTCAAATGTTTAATAACTGGACGATATTTGCTGGCTTTGAAATTCCATGCTGTTTCCATGACATCACCAAAAAATGAACAATATTTAATTTGTGACATAAGCCATTTCAGAAATGGCTTATGTCACAAAAAAACTTATTTGAAATGAATTGCGTGTTTTAAAGAGATCTATATTTTTTGTGTAGTACGTTTTCGTCGATCGCTTAACGTTTAGCAGTTATACAAGAGTATACAAAATTTCTTCCGAATGAAGTGGACTTCACAGGCTATTTCCAGAAAATTCAACATATACATAATTTTTTCGTGTAAATATGTTTGACATATGGCATTTCAATAAAAATCGTTATATCCATTTTTTATAAAATAAAAAATGTCGAAAAATCTTCCATGTAAAGGATAGTCTGCGGCGGGGGGATTTTCCTAAAAATCTTTGTCTCGCATCTTTGAAAGGTGCTGAATCTAAATACCAAGTTTGGTATTTATCCGACTTCTCGTACAAGAAAATTAGCAATAAGATTAACATCTCGATTAACATGAAGCATATGGAGAATAAACGTTTGTAAAAATAGTTTGTACAAGAGCAGAGAAAGTCATGTGACTGTAACACAGAATTTTCACAGTCACACGGACATTTTTCTAAAAATGTTTTTTGGGTGAGTTAAGGAGTTGCAAACCATATATTTCTGGTGAAATCTCGACATCCAATTTCTGGGTGGAATAGAGTACTTTCCCTACTTACTATACGTAGTACATAAAGTAAACAATAATCTATTTATTTCTTTCCGCCGGATTGGAAAGATTGAGCACCTATTGATGGTCACCTGATCGTAAGAGGCCATCGCGGTCACGACCTTGCGTTTCTCCATTAAAGTCTGTTTCTTGTGCCAAGGTAGAAACTCCTTCGTAATCCTGCTAACAGAGTTTTAGAGGTTCGGAAACATTCACCACTTCCATT
Source organism: Deroplatys truncata (assembly GCA_030765065.1). Taxonomy (NCBI): domain Eukaryota; kingdom Metazoa; phylum Arthropoda; class Insecta; order Mantodea; family Mantidae; genus Deroplatys; species Deroplatys truncata. Next base: position 51,456,146 of record CM060975.1, on the reverse strand, counting down.
CGAAGGCTCTCCATTTAAACCACTTTTAATTTTATGCCTATTTTAACCAAAATTTTAATGAACGTTTTTGCTGCATTAAAATCTCAACTCGGCGGTGGCATGGCACCTATAAAGAATTATACGAATGCAGCTGAAGAATCGTAAGTAGCCGTTATTGTACGAGAGAGATGGCTCCATGGTAACTGGCAGGTCCCGAGTTCGAATACCCTTTGGCCGGCTACCCTGACCTAGTAGGTTTTTTTTTCGTGGCTCTCATAAGTCGGTAGACGAATGCTGGGGTGGTTCCCTTTCTACCATGAATTTGCTGTCCATCATTTCCTGCCCCTTCATCTGTTTCGCCTTCGTATGTTTCAGAGTTAGATGACCGGGTGACGGTGATTGGTGCGTGGCGGCGGGAAGCTAGAGTTTACACTGTGTAAAGGATTTCTCCCTGGCGCGTGGACGGCCGAATGCTACCCTTCCTGATGGGCTTGTTTCCAGGACCCTCGTGTTGTTTATGACTAGGGCACGCTCGTGTCCTTGCTAGTGCGCATTGTCGTCCGGATCTGATCGCCCTTCGGGTCCTCCTTTGTTCCTTTCGGGTCAGTAAAACACAATGGGCCTACTGAGATGTCCTGCATGCGGTATGAGCTCAAGTGGCTGGCGGCCCATCCGTTTGACTATCCTATCTTAGTTATTACTGTATTGCAGCCACGATGTGAAACAAAAAAGTAAACTGCTAAACCGGTGCAAGAAGCTAAAAACCATAAACCATACAGATTATTTATGTAACTGCACAGTGTTCTAAATTTCTCTGTCCCATGCAACATTCCGGCCGACAAACAACAAGATTACAGTTGTAACTATGTTGCGTTACAACGATTGGAATGTTGTTTGATTTCTTCGTGTCGAACAGAAAAATCCTTTGGCTGTTACGTGTACTACATCTGGAATACCTCAACATATTTCTCTGTCTGCACACGATTTTTTAATTACTGATGAAGATAAACGTGCAATAATGAAGATTGTCTTGAGATTTTAAGACAAGTTTAGAAAGCGCATTCCAGCCAGTTTGTATGGAGAGCGGTAACGCTTCTAACACTGATTGGGTATATAATCGGTGTTAAACGTTTTCGAAACGAGTAAAACGTGTTAGTTATTGCAAGTTATGGAATTGGTTTGAGCTCCCTTTCTGTGCTCAACACATCAAATGAGCAGAAAAGGAAGTTAGGAAGTAAACTCGCATTGAAAATAAAACAGGTTGTATTTTGCGTGTAGACAGATCGCGGATTTATAAGCTCTAAAACCTTTAGCTTCCACAAACTAAACATTTGATTTTATGCATCCAAAATGTATTTTTCCACAATCGGAGCTAAATTTCCGTTTCTAGGTTACCAAACACGGGAGAGAAATATTAACAACTCTACTTTATGTTTTACAGCGATTTAGCCTTAATGAATAACATACTAATTACCTTAATCAACAAATACACATCGAGAATATTGTTCGACCGTTCGACCGCATACTCTGACCCATGATTTTTACTTTCTCTACTACGTATAGTAGGTAAGGGAAGTATTGCATTCCACCCAAAAATTCGAACCAGAGATTTCACCGGAAATACATATTTTGAGACCCCATGAATCCAAAAAAAAGTATTTTTGGGAACATGTCCGTGTGTGTGTCTGTATGTGTGTGTCTGTGTGTCTGTGAACAGCATAACTCAGAAACGAACAGTCGGATAAACACCAAACTTGGTATTTAGGTTCAGTATCTTCCAGAGATGCGACACAAAGGTTTTCAAGAAAATCCCCCCACTCCAGATTACCCTTTACATGGAACATTTTTCGTCAATTTTAATTTTTTCAAAAATGTCTCTAGCGATTTTGATTAAAATATCATATGTTTATGATATTTTCATGACAAATGAAATGTATATCTGGGAATGTCTCTAAAAGTATTCTTCATTGTGAACGACTTTTGCATAACTGGTAAACCATAAGAGATAGACAAAATTTTACTACACGAAAAATGTAGATCGCGTTAAAATACACAATTTATGTCATATACATTTCTTTTGTTGAGTGAACCGTTTTCGAGATATTGCTTGTTATTCCCTTAAATTTTCCAATACTTATACTTTTTCTCAAATTCGTTATTCATTTTTTTTATGTCCTGGACATGCAAAGAGAATGGAATGCGCCACATAGCAACCAGCGTTAAAATATTTGACTATCGCTTAAAACCTACCATATTCCCCTTGCATCTACAAGAAAATTATCAATAAGATTGACATCTGATATCTCCATTAACATGAAGCATATGGAGAATAAGCGTTTGTAAAAATAGTTTGTACAAGAGTAGAGAAAGTCATGTGAGTGTAACACATCAGATTTTTTTGTCCTGGTAATACAAAGAGAATGGAATTCTCCACATAGCAACCAGCTCTTAAAATATTTGACTATCGCTTAAAGCCTAGCAATTCCCCTTGCATCTACAAGAAAATTAGCAATAAGATTAACATCTCGATATCTCGATTAATATGAAGCAGATGGAGAATAAGCGTTTGTAAAAATAGATTGTACAAGAGTAGAGAAAGTCATGTGAGTGTAGCACATCAGATTTTTTCGGATGTTTTCCTGGGTCGTCAGGCGAATGCTGGAATGATTTTTTTTCATCCACCGAATTTCTTGTCCCTCCATTTCTTTCTATTCTTCATTTCATTCATCTTTCGTCCCGTTGATCTCTTTGGGAGCGAAGTGTCGGCGATGATGTTTCGGTGCAGCGTGGCAGGGGAAAAGGATGCTCTTTATCACTCTCGCCGTCCCTCGGCTTTCGGCTGGCTGCCGGAGTATCCGAACCCCTTTGAAGGGCATCCGACCTTCTCTGTATGGGAATGGGTCCGCGGTCTGTCTGTCCGTCTGTCGGGGTGTCTCTGTCTGGAGACTTAGGGACCCTGCCATTGCTGTGCCGTCCCTCCTGGTTCCGGTCACACGGTGCCTTTGCTCGCTTCATCCTTCCTCCCGAGGACGCGGGGCGTAGAGAAAATATCCACTCGGATCGGTGTCGAGTCCCCTCCGTAATCAATCCAAACGAATCCCTATTTCCGTGAAATAAACCAACAAGACACTTTCTGAATACATTTGTACATTCTTCAGTAAACACCATTTTTAAAAGAGTGTACGCTTCTTCGTGTAATCTTATGGATTTTTTTCGGTAACAAACTACTAACTACCTCGCTAGGAGCACATGTTTTATCTTTTGATTCTTCAAAATTATGCGTTTTGCATCTAAATTCACGATGTGAACAATGCAACAACGTTGCTACGCATATCCTTTGAATTATTCCAAAGCCCCTTACCCCTTGTCGAAGTACCTCAACGAAAAGTTCAATAACTATATATAAAATGCGACAATTCAAATCCGGTCGTGTGAAAAATAGTATATACACCACGGACCGAAACAGATTTTCCTCTGCGTTCTCTACCTTAATGTATAATACATTATTTCACTTTTCTCAATTATAATAAGTTTCAAAATGCAATTAATTATCATTACACAGTAGCAAACACAATAAAGCTTCTTATCTTTACATCTAGAAACATTCCTTTATGTTGTAAACTATATTGATCATAAATAAACCTTGGCGCAGTGGACCAAAGCGTGCAGCTCTCGTTCCTGGCGCCCGGTTTCGATCCCACCAATGTAGGTACATTTTTTAAGTCTCAGGTATAGGACTGGTTTTCACTCAGGTTCGTGAGGAAAGTGAGGAGCTGTGATAGGCAGCGGCCCTGGCTTTGTGAGTTTCAAACCATTTACCTGGCTTCTATCCAGAGAAATTTTAGTTGTTATGCAGTAAGCTTATGTTTACAGAAATGCAGTAAAAAAACTCGTATATAGTGCACTCATATGAGTTTCCTACTCACACTTCTACAAACTTTTCTTGAAAAAGCTTATTCGTCTGTCTACTTTATATAATAAATCGAGATAAACTTTCATTATACATTAATTCTACAGATTCGTTGTATGTATAAGAGCAGAGAGAGAGAGAAAGAGAGAGAGAGAGAAACTAATAGGAACTTACCACCTGAAAAATGTATAAGTACCTATCTACATTAAGCACATCTACATTTTAAGTAGTAAGATTGTAACTCCGAGCGAGGTGGCGCCGAGGTAACGTGTGCGACTCGTATTCGAGAGGTCCCGGGTTCAAATCCCGTGAGCGACCAATCTGACTGGGTTTTTTTCGTGATTTCCCTCAGTCGCTAAAGTAAATACCTGATTGGATACTTAATACCAATTAGATACTTACGACCCAAAGTTCCACCTTCAGGAACTATAATACCAACTGCAGGGCACGTATGGAAGCAAAGGTACAGTTGCTGTAGACATGCCTCTGTGGACACGTGTGAAGACTGTCATCTGCCGTCACAGTTGCTGTACACATACCTCTATGGGCATGTTACATAGAAAGCTAGTATCGTATGGAGCTGACTATCCGCTACACAACGATTCACAAGGTATCTCCTAACAGGTCAGTTGCGATATGATCATGTAGTTAAAGACAATTGTATGGGTGGTTTCAACAGAATTCTGCATATGATAGCTAAGTCCATGAATAAAATCAAGTATTTAACAGTGTGGTTTTTTTACCTGTGGGTTTGACTGAGGGACAGAAGAAGAACTAAAGCGAAATATCACAAATGAAAACATTTTTCAGAATCATTACAGTGGCTGAATATAAACGTGAATAAATCTTCCCGATACAATTCCAATATAGCCGACGCGGAAGAACATTGCCAGCATCTTCTACGAGGTCGAGTTTATACCTACACAATTTTAGTAGGAAATTGAAGTACGTTCGAGCGCGGCTGCGACACGCCCAGGCGCCGGGAATCAAAACACTGCGCGTGCGGAATAGATTTTACGTGAAAGCTTTGCAAACGTGAATATAAACCATGACAGGGAGACACATCAGTGTTTTAATGGCATTTGCCTCAGGTCAACTATAGAAATAAACGTAAGTTTGGAGAAGCTTATGAAGAAAAACATAAGAGAAGCAGGAAGGTACTCGTACACTGCGTGATCAAAAGTTTCCGGACACCTGGCTAAAAATGACGTACAAGTTCGTGGCGCCCTCCATCGGTAATGCTGGGAGCCAATATGGTGTTGGCCCACCCTTAGCCTTGATGACACCGTTCGCTCTCGCAGGCATACTTTCAATCAGGTGCCGGAAGGTTTCTTAGGGAATGGCAGCCCATTCTTCACGGAGTGCGGAACTGAGGAGAGGTATCGATGTAGGTCTGTGAGGCCTGGCACGAAGTCGGCGTTCCAAAACATCACAAAGGTGCTCTATAGGATTCAAGTCAGGACTCTGTGCAGGCCAGTCCATTTCAGGGATGTTATTGTCGTGTAACCACTCCGCCACACCCCGTGCAGTATGAACAGGTGCTCGATCGTGTTGAGAGATGCAATCGCCATCCCCGAATTGTTCTTCAACAGTGGGAAGCAAGAAGGTGCTTAAAATATCAATGTAGGTCTGCGCTGTGTGCAAGCCCCCTCAGGTAAAACAGACCACACCATAACACCACCACCTCCGTATTTCACTGTTGGCACTACACACGCTGACAGATGACGTTCACCGGGCATTCGCCATACCCACACCCTGCCATCGGATCGCCACATTATGTACCGTGATACGTCAATCCACACAACGTTTTGCCACTGTTCAATCGTGTAATGCTGACGCTCCTTATACCAAGCGAGGCGTCGTTTGGCATTTTCCTGCGTGATGTGTGGCTTATGAGCAGCCGCTCGACCATGGAATCCAAGGTTTCTCACCTCACGCCTAACTGCCATAGTACTTGGAGTGGATCCTGATGCCGTTTGGAATTCCTGTGTGATGGCCTGTATAGATGACTGCCTATTACTTTTTATGACCCTCTTCAAATGTCGGCGGTCTCTCTCAGTCAACAGACGAGGTCGGCCTGTACGCTTTTGTGTTGTAAATGTCCCTTCACGTTTCCACTTCACTATCGCATCGGAAACAGTGAACCTAGGGATGTTTAGGAGTGTGGAAATCTCGCGTATAGACTTCTGACACAAGTGACAATCACCTGACCACGTTCGAAGTTCGTGAGTTCCACGGAGTGTCCCATTCTGCTGTTTCACGATGTCTAATGACTACTGAGGTCGCGGATAATGAGTACTAGGCAGTAGGTGGCAGCACAATGCACATAAGATGAAAAACGTATGTTTGGAATGTCCGGATACTTTTGATCACATAGTGTACATGGAAAGACAGTTCGAACACCCCATAACCATAAGTGTTCTCACCACCTTCAGATTAAAGGAAATTATTTACGTGATAGCATCTTGTGTATCGTTTAGTTTATGTGTATAGGTTTCAGAATCTCTGTAATTTCGGAGAAGAGCCTCTGACCCTTGCGTCACATGTATCCTTATTAGGCTGCCATAAAATGTAAATGATCTACAAATTAACGTCGGTCACTCGCCTTTTCATTGAAGGCGGGATGTTAAAAACAGGATGGTCGCAGTAGAACATATTGAATGGTCACTTTCTTGGGCACTCCTTTATGGGGTTTCAAGAATCCAATGGTCCTATTTTGGAGTTGCGAGAGGACTCCATATGCATCTCCAATTAACTCTGTCTTATTTTAAAACGAATAAATATTACCATAGGTAATCCTGGTGAAACTCATCACCTTGAATGAGATTTCTTAAGAATATTCCTGGAACAAATATAATTATGTAAAACACAATTACTCTCTTACTTTTGTTTGAAATAAAATCACCATTGGTGCCAGCTGTCGGATCACGACATAGTAAACGAATAAACGAGAAGGTGTTCCGAAATACTAGCCGATGTTACCAACAGTAGGAATGAAAAAAAAGTTAAACTGTATTACACAGTGCTGCATACTGGCAACAAACATATGTACTCAAGGTTTTAGAGAATTTTAAACACCCCCCCGGGAAGTGAAGGAGCCGTAGGGGGTCGCAGGTGGCAAACAGGCCCACAGAGACGTGCAGAAGTCCCTAATATTTCCAGTTTGAACACCAGCGCACTAGTAGAGGCGAAGAATTCCAAGAGACGGCGAAGATGTGACCCTAATGGACGAGAAAAAACACCCTGGCGCTATGGGGAGAAATCTTTCCAATGTGCAAAGATCTACGTCATCTGCCCGACACCGCCAACACCTGAAAACATACCGGAAACATAAAAGGAAGCGATTAAATGAGAGGAAATGGGGGAAAGGAGAAAACATGGTAGAATGCATCACCCCGCCATCCGCCTAGGCCACCAGGGGAAAACCGTGAAAAACCCCTGGTCAGAGTGGGTGGTTACCGGGAATCGAACCCTGGACCTCCCGAATGCGGGACACATACGTTAAGCCATCGCGCTCGGTATAAAATACAAGTATTTGTAGATATGTTACATCATTCCATAAAAATTCTGTGCAGTATTCGTTTTGAGATTCCCGGAATAAATAAAAAAAATCTGATGTGTTACACTCTCATGACTTATTCTACTCTTGTACAAAGTATTTTTACAAATTCTTATTCTTCAAATGCTTCATGTTAATCGAGATGTTAATCTTATTGCTAATTTTCTTGTAGGTGCAAGGGGAATATGGTAGACTTTAAGCGATAGTCAAATATTTTAAGCGTTGGTTGCTAGGTGGCGCATTCCATTCTCTTTGTATATCCAGGTCATAAAAAATGAATAACGAATTCCCATTTGAGAAAAATGTATTGGAAAATGTATATGACATAAACTGTGTATTTTAACACGATCTACATTTTTTGTGTAGTAAAATTTTGTCTATCTCTTATGGTTTACCAGTTATGCAAAAGTCGTTCACAATGAAGAATACTTTTGCAGACATTCCCAGAAAATTCCAGATATACACTTCATTTGTCATGAAAACATCTTAAACCTATGATATTTTAATCATAATCGTTAAAACCATTGTTGAGAAAATTAAAATTTTCGAAAAATGTTCCATGTAAATGGTAATTTTGGGTGGGGTGATTTTCTTGAAAACCTTCGTGTCGCATCTCTGGAAGATACTGAACCTAAATACCAAGTTTGGTGTTTATCTGACTGTTCGTTTCTGAGTTATGTTTATCACAGACACACACACGGACATGTTTCCAAAAATGCTTTTTTGGATTCAGGGGGTCTCAAAACATATATTTCCGGTGAAATCTCGGTATCGAATTTTTGGGTGGAATACAATACTTCCCCTACTTACTATACGTAGTAGAGTAAGTAAAAAATGCTTGGGTGCATAAGCTCACTGAGACCTTTAATACTTGGGTTTGAGTGGCAATAACTGAGCTTTGATTATGGACGCTCTTTAACCACTATGGTACTTAGCGTCCCATTCTATATTGGACCTGAAGGAGCGAAAATTTTGCACAGAGGCCTCTTTATCAGGCTTGAGGTTCTACTACGTGACGTAAATCTACGACACGGGACCACCGGTTTTATTTCCCTTCCGAAGAGAACCATGCTAAGGATTTTTATGCCCCAAAAAATCCATTGCCCTCCGCCGAGTATACCAGCAACATCGGGTACTGGAAGCTATGGTATGGAAGGTATGAGAACATGGTACCTCTAGACCACGGAGGACGATTGGAATATAAAGGATCTATAATCGTATCTCACTTGTTCGACTTCTTGTCTATGTGCACGCGCGCGTTCTAAATAACGCTCAGTTTGAATATATTATAGCATGTAGATTATTCACAATTAATGCAGTTGGTTTTGATTAGAAAAACATGGTAGTCTGAAGAAGAAAAAATAAATCGTTTGGCCTATTTCCGCTGGCATTTATACAAATTTTATTCTCGTGGTTGTTTCTTTAGGTAGATAAATACTCTCGTTTTATTTTCAGTTTATTGTGACGCAGCAGCTATGACTCAACGTTATCGGAAGGTTGGCACCGCGCAGTCGGAGATAAGCAAAGATAAGTAGCTCACCAGCTCAAACAAACCGCTTCCTTCCCCCGCCTCCAGTTCTAGAATGCTCAGTGGAGGATTGTCAGCCGAGTCGGCCAGCAAGTAAGTAAACGAGTTGGTGAGCGCGTTTCTGCTACGACATCAAGTGCGGTTTTCCGAGCGAGGTGGCGAGACTGCTTTGACGTGCAGCAAATGCTACTGTGGAACGAGAGATTGTAGGAGTCAGCGAGTGAACCGTGCGAAAGAAGGGGCTCCATCACGAAGAAAGTGAGGTGGGGAAACTGAACTAGTTCACATTAGTGAAGTGACTGTGAACTAAGTGAAGTCCCAGTGAAGTCGAAACAGATCAAAGCAGGAAGCGACAATAAAAAAGCTGGACGAAGTCACATACTTTTACCTTAAACACGTAGAGTGTTTAAGGAAATCTCATAAACTAGCTTTTGTCATTCTTAGGCGAACAGACAGAGAAGTTCTGTGAAACATATCCATGTCTTAATGTATATGAAACTATGTTGCTCTCTGCTCAATTCTTACTTTCTCTACTACGTATAGTAAGTAGGGGAAGTATTGTATTCCACCCAAAAATTCGATACCGAGATTTCACCGGAAATACATGCTTCGAGACCCCCTGAATCCAAAAAAGCATTTTTGGAAACATGTCCGTGTGTGTGTCTGTCTGTGAACAGCATAACTCAGAAACGAACAGTCGGATAAACACCAAACTTGGTATTTAGGTTCAGTATCTTCCAGAGATGCGACACGAAGGTTTTCAAGAAAATCCCCCCACCCCAGATTACCCTTTACATGGAATATTTTTCGAAAATTTTTATTTTCTCAAAAATAGCTCTAACGATTTTGATTAAAATATCATATGTTTAAGATATTTTTATGACAAATGAAATGCATATCTGGAATTTTCTGGGAATGTCTCCAAAAGTATTATTCATTGTGAACGACTTTTGCATAACTGGTAAACCATAAGAGATAGACAAAATTTTACTACACGAAAATGTAGATCGCGTTAAAATACACAATTTATGTCATATACATTTTTTTTGTTGAGTGAACCATTTTCGAGATATTGCTTGTTATTCCCTTAAATTTTTCAATACTTATTTTCTCAAATGGAAATTCGTTATTCATTTTTTTGTCTTGGATATGCAAAGAGTATTAATCTGTGGCAAAGGGAATGGTGCTGCACATAGCAACCAGCTATTAAGAGATATGTCTATGCTTAAAGGCTACTGTATTACTATATTGCCCTTGCAAATACAAAACAACGGGAACATAGGACGCCTTAAGCGATAGTCAAATATTTTTAGAACTGGTCGCTATGTGTAAAATGTAATTCTCTTTGCATGTCAAAAGATCGTTTCTGCAAATGTTTATCTCGATTAATATGAAATAGATGGAGAATAAGAGTTTGTAAAAATAGTTTGTACAAGAGTAGAGAAAGTCATGTGAGTGTAACACATATTCGTAATTAATTAAATACGTTTCCAACAATAACTTGCTATAGTTTAATGGCTTTAACGATAAAGTGCGAAGCTTCGCACGGACCCAGTAGTCAATGTCACTCCACTATATCTTCCTCCCGTTTTAAGATTCGCTTTTTCAAGGACAGCCCCAGCTTCAATTTGCAGCACGGAGCAACGAGTTAATTTATGAACATTGAGGAACAGGAGATGGAAGTATAGATGAAGGGGAAAGGATAGAAAACAGAGGGAGGAGTTACAAAAATATTGTGTGTTACAATCACATGAATTTCTCTAACAACCATAGTTTATTTTTATACAGCTTCTAGAAACTAGTTTTACGAACGCTTATTTTCCTCTTCTTCATGTTAATCGAGATAAACTCTTACAGAATTACAGATTTCGTTGCAGATACAAGGGGGATGGAGGTAGCCGAATTAATATTCAGTTGTTTAAAAGACGGAATTGCTAAGAAAACAATATTTAACACCACATTTTCTGGGCTCCAGTAGGGGAATGGAGGCCTGCTTGGATGTAATGTTGGACGCGGGCTGTCATAAAATAGGCACTTTTTGTCTATGATTCGGCAAAGGAGGTTAATTGCTCTGGAGAACGAAGAGGGGCAGGCGGTACACAAGAGCGAGTTTTTAAGGGTCGGAGCACTGTGTATATTTGTAATATAATTGTAATTCATGCTTATTATTATTTTGTTTTTTCTTCCTTCATTATGTTTTCATAGTACATACCAGTACATACTTATGTGTATATAGTGGGTATGTACTTAGCATTATACACACAGTACTACTACTACTACTACTACTACTACTACTACTACTACTACTACTACTACTACTACTACTACTACTACTGTTTAAAAGAAGATAGCTACACTACGTGATCAAAAGTATCCGTACACCTCGCTGAAAATGACGTACAAGTTTCGTGGTGCCCTACATCGGTAATGCTGGAAGTCAATATGGTGTTGGCCCACCCTTAGCCTTGATGACAGCGTTAACTCTCGCAGGCATACTTTCAATCAGGTGCTGGAAGGTTTCTGGGGGAATGGCAGCCCATTCTTCACGGAGTGCAGAACTGAGGAGAGGTATCGATGTAGGTCGGTGAGGCCTGGCACGAAGTCGGCGTTCCAAAACATCCCAAAAGTGTTCTATAGGATTCAAGTCAGGACTCTGTGCTGGCCAGTTCATCACAGGGACACACAGTCCGTACAGTATGAACAGGTGTTTGATCGTGTTGAAAGATGCAATCGCCATCCCCGAATTGCTCTTCAACAGTGGGAAGCAAGAAGGTGCTTAAAATATCAATGTAGGTCTGCGCTGTGATCGTGCCACGCAAAACAACAAGGGGTGCAAGCCTCCCCCAGGAAAAACAGGACCATACCATAACACCACCACCACCGAATTTTACTGTTGGCACTACACACGCTGGCAGATGACGTTCACCGGGCATTCGCCATACCCACACCCTGCCATCGGATCGCCACATTGTGTACCGTGATTCGTCACTCCACACAACGTTTTGACACTGTTCAATCGTTTAATATTGACGCTCCTTACACCAAGCGAGGCGTCGTTTGGCATTTTCCTACGTGATGTGTGGCTTATGAGCAGCCGCTCAACCATGGAATCCAAGGTTTCTCACCTCACGCCTAACTGTCATAGTACTTGGAGTGGATCCTGTTGCAGTTTGGAATTCTTGTGGGATGGTCTGGATAGATGTCTGCCTATTACTCTTTACGACCGTCTTCAAATGTCGGCGGTCTCTGCCAGTCAATAGACGAGGTCGGCCTGTACGCTTTTTTGCTGTACGTGTCCCTTCACGTTTCCATTTCACTATCACATCAGAAACGGTGGACCTAGGGATGTTTAGGAGTGTGGAAATCTCTGACACAAGTGACACCTGACCACGTTCGAAGTCCGTGAGTTCCACGGAGCGTGTCATTCTGCTGTTTCACGATATCTAATGTCTACTGAGGTCGCGGATAATGAGTACCAGGCAGTAGATGGCAGCACAATGCACCTAAGATGAAAAACATATGTTTGTGGGGGATGCCCGGATACTTTTGATCACATAGCGTATATGCTGACCTTAAAATTCCATATTCTTTCCATGACATCACGGGAAACAAATGTACGAGAATAGCACTTTAAGGAAATGACAAAGTATTGAAAAATTCAAATCAATAATAACGGATATCTCGGAAACACTGATGGAGTTATTTGAAATAAATGCTGTGTTTTAAACAGAACTATGTTTTTTGCGTGTAAGTTTTGTCTATCTGTGATGGTTTACAGTAAATTTAACTACAAAATTCCTTCCGAAAGACGAGGCTTTTACAGGTCATTCCCAGAAAATTCAAAATATATGATGTAAATATCTTTATGCGTGTAAATATCTTTAATATATTATATTTTAATCAAAATCCTTTTTGCAATCCTGGCGAAAATAAAAGACATAAAAAACTGTACACATAAAGGATGGTTTGGGGAGGGGGGATTTGTTGAAAATCTTAGTAACACATCATTGGAAGATCCTGAAATTAAGCACTAATATTGGTGTTTACTTGTATGCAATAAAATAGTTCCTCTACTTACCAGGTAGGTGGTAGAGAAAGTAAACGTAAGGGAAGATACTATTCTTACCTTTCTGTCGGTACTGCGGGAGTGAAGATAAAACGCCAACACAATTCGCACCTGAAACGGAAGACGAAATGAAGCAATGAGATACGGGGACAAAAGCCAGCCATTGCAATCGAAACTCCAGCAGTACCATAAAAGAACATTGGTCCAGCACTACTTGAAACATTATTTTATTTCAACCAGCTGTTTGCTATCTTTCTGGCCCGCCCACCAATCAGAAAGCGTTACGTCATTCAACACCTCGGTGTGTTCGCCGAGACAAATTCCCCTAATCGATGGGCCGACCACACTATTAATTCCATATTATCAAGCGCTGATTGTTTCTGAGGGATTATGTTGGCAAACCTGTTCCCGTTTCGTTATGCTCCACGCAATAGTTATTCAACTGTTTGGTGCAACCGCTTACATGTGCAGAAAATTAATTAAATTCTGCCCTTAGCCTCGGGAAGTTTCGTTGACCTTCGTGCCAGACTATCTTTTTCCAAAGTTTATCCACCTCTGTAACTCGGTTATTTATGAATTTGTTTCACTGTTTCTTAAGGGAATCCTACATTCCTCTCTAAATCTATGACATAACTTGTTTCTCACCTCTGCTACCTTCTTCGTTTGAGAACGTTATTTTGTTGTATTGTATTTCGACTGTTGGGGAGCCGAACTTGAAGTAGTTGCAACCGCACGTATGGTAAAAAGTTACAGTAGCCTTCGCCCCAAGTTTAAAAATATTCACTTTGTAATTTGACTGTTTCTTTAAATGTTATATATTTATGTTAGCCTCTGCTGCGTCAGTATTTATTTTTAGAGACATGAATGTCTTAGCAGGGAGTGGTGCGACTGAACAATGTAGGCTTACACAGATTATAATTTTACTTCACGCCTTTTATTAACGCTTGATACGATTTAAATAACACTTCAGTGATATAGAGAGAGAGCTGTGAGATTTGTTTTATTAATTACTTGCACTTTTTAACACGTAAACTACTGTTGGTCTCACGCAAAATACGTATTAAATTTCTCGAGGACACATTTAACTAAAGTTTTTTCTGGTTGTTGATTGGCTATTTTATAAACTGTCACAAAAATTACATAATTGCTTCCAAGAATCACCAGTAGCATTTAAACTTTCTAATTCATTATTGCCTCAAGGTTACCTCATTGTTAGCAACTTTTAACCTATTTTTCTCACAGCTCCTACATTATTAAATTACGTAATACGTTCACATAACATTATTACACATGTATACAATAATATAAACATTAATACAATGACTGTTACATACAATTTTTATATATTGTTACATACACATATTGCTTTAAGGCGGGCTGTTATTGAATTTATATATTATATAATTAGACTGAAATCATTTAAGTGTTAAAAATACTGCCTCACGTTTCTTTTACATGAAAGTGAAATGAAATCATTATTTAATAATTTCATATGTTGAACTCACATGACTTTCTCTACCCTCTATTCTACAAACGTCCCTACAAAAGCTTCCTCTTCTACCTATTTCACGTTAATCGAGACTAACATTTGCAGAAATGTTGTAAGTACACATAGCGCCAAAGGAAATCTTCGGCGGATGTTGAATCTATTCTGTGGTCTTTTGAGGCGTATCCTTTACCTCACCTATCGCAGAGCGTGGTGGCTTGATAACACAGCAATAAGAGGAGGAAAAGGGGAGGTTGATGCCTTTGCTTTTTCTGGTGTTATTGAAGGCAAAACATGTTTGTCTCAGAACCAGTCATGCTGTATACTAGCGAAATTACTTGTGGACGTATCGTGGGTATGTGGGAGGCTGGTCGCAGTGTTACAGCAATTGCAACGGCAGTACAAAAAAGTGTTTTTATGGTAAATTACTGGATAAAAATATTTCAGGAAAGTGGGAAGACAGTCTACATACTCTTCAGAAAGTGGACACTCGTCGTAAAACATCCGCAGATGATGATATTCATTTACTAAATGCAAATTACTCTTTTGTTATGTTTAGAAACTAGAGATAAATATGCATATGGTTTACCGAATATGACATACATATTATGGCAGTAAAATTGGGTTATATTTTAGTCTAAATCCTGTTGTATTCCTATGGTCAGCAATATGTTAGTAAAGGTATATTAACCAATTATAGTTGAATTAGAGGGAATACATGCTGCTTTATTTATTTATAATTTAGTTATGTTTACTTCTATGCAGCAACAAGCATTGATATCACTGTGAGAATACAGTTCTGTTTATTTTGTATTATAAAGTTCCTGCCTTGCTATGTATTTAAAGAATACCATTCAAGCTTTAATTTGCACCCCCTAAAAGATCTGCTCACACTACACATTATACATTTCGCTAACCTGGGCACTCATCAAGTTTTCCCCTTAGCTTTTAACACTTTCAAAGACGTGTCCTGCACTAGCCGATAAGGTATGGGCTACCAATCACGATTGTCTTAAATGGGAATTCGTTATTCATTTTTTTTTTGTTTTTGTCCTGGTAATGCAAAGAAAATGGAATGCTCCACATAGCACCCAGCTCTTAAAATATTTGACTATCGCTTAAATACTACCATATTCCCCTTGCATCTACAAGAAAATTAGCAATAAGATTAACATTTCGATTAACATGAAGCATACGGAGAATAAGCGTTTGTAAAAATAGTTTGTACAAGAGTAGAGAAAGTCATGTGAGTGTAACACATCAGATTTTTAATTAAAACATTAAACACAAATATATACAACTGTGTTGCTACAATTGAGATCTATTTTCACTAAGCTTTGTACCAATCATATTTCTCTGAGCTTTGAACAGAAGAAAGGAACTTGCTCTGATTCTAAATGAGTCTGTGAAAAGCAGTGTAACTTATATGTTTCATGTTATACTGACTTTGGAGCATTACATTGACTGAAGTTACTGCCAGCCTGTTCCTTTCTTCAGTCCATTGTATATTCACTAAATAAAATGCTCTCTCCACATTAGCATTATTCCCTGGAATGGAGAAATAGTATTGCACAATTGCAAACACTTCTGAATATTGCTCTTCAGAAACACAATCTTGTGAATGTTAACCTCATAGAAACCACAGAACGTACAGGCACTAGAAATAAAGGAACCGGAAACAGCAAAATCACAGAGAATCGATTATAGTATTGGTTCCATTGTCACTGTTAGCACGAGAACAGCGATATATCAATGGTCTTCGTCAACCGCGGTGTTGCCATCTGGAAACTTCTATTGTAAGGAACGGTGAAGTACTTGAACGGCGTTTGGCGGTAAAACTCAAGTTAATAATAAAAACATTTTTTTAGCACTCACTGCTTTCGCGGACTTTTATCTCTTTGTCCAGGACATTCGTCTTCTAGTATAAAATCGTGGATTGTCCGCGAAATCCGCGACGTATGACAAACCTAGCTGTGAAGTCCTCATCATTCGGAAGGAATATTGTATAAACTTGTATAACTTGTGAACGTTTAGCGATAGACGAAAACATACCACACAAAAAAATGTAATCTATTTAAAACACACAGTTTATTTAAATAACTTATTTTTGTGCCATAAGTCATTTCTGGAATATCCGTTATTAATAGTTCGAACTGTTCATTTCTTGGTCATTCTCTTAAAGTCCTGTCAGCAGTTGTTTCTCACGATTGCATGGAAACAGTATGGAATTTTAAGGTCAGCATATAGCGTCCAGTTCTTAAACATTTGACTATCGCTGTTCCCTTTGTATCTATAACGAAATGTGTAATGTAGCTATTTCTATAAAGGTTTATTTGGATTAAAATGTAGTAGATAGAAAAATAAGCTTTAGTAGGAATGGTTTGTATACATCCTAATAAATATAGGGGGTAGAAAAAGCCATGTGAATGTATCACATCAAAAAAAATTTAGTAAGCTTTTGTCTACTCTTACGGTTTACCAATTATACAAAAGTAATTCAGAATGAAGATGACTACCTGGGCTTTCCCAGAAAATTCAAGATATACGTTTTATTTGTCTTGCAAATATCTGTAATGCATATATGGTACTTTAATAAAAACCTTTAGAGTAATTTTTTAAAAATAAGATAACGAAAAATTGTACATGTAAAAGTGTAGCTTGCGGTGGGGGGTTTGCCTTTAAATGTTCTTGTCGCGTCTCTGGAAAATTCTTAATTTAATTGTCAAAGTTAGTATTTATCCGGCTTTTAGATTTTGAATTATGTTATTCACACTCACACGTTTTCTAAACGTGTATTTCTTCATTTACATAATCTCAAGGCATAAAATTCCAATTAAGTCCTGATATCTAATTTTTGGGTGCTAAAAGCGAAAGGTTGGACAAATACCAAGCTTTGTATTAAAGCTCAGCATTTTCCAAGGATGCGACATGAAGTTCAGAAAATCTACCAACCAAACTAACCTGAACAGGAGTATTTTTTGTTATTTTGGATTTCCTCAAAAATGCCTCCAGTTATTTTGATTAAAAGATTATATGTTTAAGATACATTCATGATTAATAAAATTTAAATCTGGTAATGCTCATACCAATATGTAAAACACGTGGTATTTTTATGAAAACAATACAGTCATTATTTTATAAAATGGGTTAATAATAAATAGTTGTCCAAGTGAAGGGTAGTTGGACTTTTCTCAAAATGTTCGTGTCATATCTTTGGAAGATGTTGATACTACTAATAATTTTGGCATTTATCCAATTTTTCGTTTTTTAGTTATGGTGTTCGTAAACGCACATGCACAGACGTTTCTTTATAAAAGCACTTTCTTTGGATTCAGTGGATCACAAAACATGTATTTCTGGTGAAGTTGAAGTAGGTTGTTGCTTCAGGTATGGAAAGTCAATTTGAAGTAGGAGTTGTATTGTAGTTCAAATGTTGGGGAGCCGAACTTGAAGTAGTTGCAAACGTACGTGTGGTACCCGGTAGGCTTCCTCCCAAATTTAAAAATATTAACTTTGTAATTTGACTGTTTCCTTAAATATTATATATTTATGTTTACCTCGGCTGCGTCAGTATTATTATTAGAGACATGGATTTCTTTGCAGGGAGTAGTGCGGCTAAGAATGTAGGCTTACACAATTTATAATTTTAACTTCACTACATTTATTAATCCTTGACACAATTTAAATAACACTTCACTGATATAAAGAGCTGTGAGATTCTTTTATTAATTACTTGCACTTTTTAACACGTAAACTATTTTCATCTCACACAATACGTATTAACTTTCTCGAGGACGCATCTCGCGTCCGGTTAGGAACACTGTCTACAACCAACTGAACTCTGAATTTGTAAATTTTGCTATATTTCAGTTTTTCATTGGCTAATCCTACTCCAATAGAATACTTTCATTTAACTTAAGCTTTTTTCTGGTTGTTGATTGGCTATTAATAAACTGTCACAAAAATTACATTATTGTTGCTCCAAGAATGACTAGTAGCATTATTAAACCTTCTAATTCATTATTGCCTCAAGGCTACCTCTTAGTTACCTCATTGTTAGCAACTTTTAACCTATTATTCTCACAGCTCCTACATTATTAAATTACGTAATACATTCACATAACATTATTGAACATGTATACAATAATATAAACATATACAATGACTGTAATATACACTTTTTATATAAGGCGGGCTGTTATTGAATTTATATATTATATAATTAGACTGAAATCATTTAAGTGTTAAAAACACTGCCTCAAAGTCCCTAAACAAAGTTTACGAAATGAAAATGATTGCAGAAAGGTTTTATTTTGAGATTCCTTAAAGCAATTCTATGTGCAAGATTTTTGCAAGATCGTATATTTTGAAATTTAGAAAATGTTTAAATACTGAAATCAATTGCTTAATGTGACGATACAAGCTTGCTCTAGCTTCCAAATCCAGAAATCCTCGGCTCGATTCCCGGCTGGAGAATGGGAATTTTTCTTTAAGCAAGATTATTCCTCATGCTCCCTAGAGTCTGGAAATATGAGTGAGAGTGTAAATGTGTTGCGTGGATTTAATGTTCATAAAGAAAACTTAACGTAAACAGATCCAAAGATTAACTCACTAGTAAACGAATGAACCTCATTGCCGATGTGCAATTACTCCAAGGCAAAGCCGCCGATATGACCTTAGATGTTAAAGGCGGCATATAAATGGAACAAACAAACAAAAAAGTTTGTTGCCGATGTAAATTATACTATGGTCAAGTAAACGGGATCGAGTGAATGGTAACATAGGCGGACAGGGGGAACGGCTGAAATACGATATAGTCGAATTTTAATTACATAAAAATGGTGTTGAGGTTTGGTGTTGGTTTGCTTTGGTAAAACCTACACCAAAACTTTTATTTCTGCCCTATTTATGTAATCCAGATGAGTAACTATTCGAAAATCTACAGTAACGCAAGCTAAAACTTAAAGGAGTAAAAACACCATAAAATGTTTCAGTCAAAAGCCCAGATATGACCATAGGTTAAAGGGGCTATAGAAATGAAAAAATCTGATGTGTTACACTCACATGACTTTCTCTACTCTTGTACAAACTATTTTTACAAACGCTTATTCTCCATCTACTTCATGTTAGTCGAGATAAACATTTGCAGACTCTATCTTATTGCTAAGTTTCTTGTAGATGTAAGGGGAATATATATTTACAAGGGCAATATAGAAATATAGTAGCCTTTAAGCATAGACATATCTCTTAATAGTTGGTTGCTAGGTGCAGCACCATTCCCTTTGCCACAGATTAATACTCTTTGCATATCCAAGACAAAAAATGAATAACGAATTCCCATTTGAGAAAATTGAAAAATTTAAGGGAATAACAAGCAATATCTCGAAAATGGTTCACTCAACAAAAAAAATGTATATGACATAAATTGTGTATTTTAATGTGATCTACATTTTTTGTGCAGTAAAATTTTGTCTATCTCTTATGGTTTACCAGTTATGCAAAAGTCGTTCACAATGAAGAATACTTTTGGAGACATTCCCAGAAAATTTAAGATATACATTTCATTTCTCATGAAAATATCTTAAACATATGATATGTTAATCAAAATAGAGCCATTTTTGAGAAAATTAAAATTTTCGAAGAATCTTCCATGTAAAGGGTAATCTGGGGTGGGGATTTTCTTGAAAACCTTCGTGTTGCATCTCTGGAAGATACTGAACCTAAATACCAAGTTTGGTGTTTATCCGACTGTTCGTTTCTGAGTTATGCTGTTCACAGACAGACACACACATGGACATGTTTCCATAAATACTTTTTTTGGATTCAGGGGGTCTCAAAACATGTATTTCCAGTGAAATCTCGGTATCGAATTTTTGGGTGGAATACAATACTTCCCCTACTAACTATACGTAGTAGAGAAAGTAAAAATGGCTATATGTTGTTATTGTTCACCAATGGCACTGGGCATTAATTGATCTGCATCATTTTCCCTCTGGCTTCCCAATATAAAGTCTGTAAGTTATCACTTTTAAGGCCTTTGCATTTGGCGAGATGTTGTTTGTTCAGGATGACATCTTCTTCACAGAGAGTACACTTGGGTGTAGGTAGTTATCGTATCTTGTAGAGGTGTTCTGCGAGGCAATCGTGGCCAGTTGCCATCCTAAATAAGGCCACTGTAGTTTTCCTTGGCATTTTTTGTATATCAACTCTATATCTAATGTTCTTATAAACTTTATCTTTTAATTTTTCTTCATCAAGTCTCTGCTGTCTTTTGAAATGTTGTTTAATGTTATTTAATTGTTTATTTATTTCCATTTGATCTGCATGTTTTATTTGTTGTATTGCACCTTTCTTTGCTAATTCCTCCACATGTTCATTGCCCAAAAGTCCGACATGAGCTGGGATCCATTGTAGAGTGACATGATTTCTGGTTTCAACTGCTGTAATTAGGCTGCTTATTTCTTTAATATTTCTTGTTTTATTATTGTAATTTACTATCCCATCTATGGCTGATTTTGAGTCGATAAGATGACTATTTTTTTGCTTTATGTATGGTCTATATAAAATGTTCTGTAATGCTGTTTTTATAGCTGTTAATTCCCCATCATAGTAGTTTGACGTTTCATCTAATATTAGATACTGTGCAAAATGTTTACAGTATACTCCTGTACCGGCGTCTTTTTTTATTGATGAGGGATCCATCTGTATATATTCGTAGCCATTCTTTTTCTGGGTATCTTTCATTTTCCATAGCTATTGCTATGGCTCTCATTTCATCTGGTATATTGTTTTGTTCGTGTATTGTATATATCAGGTCATTCTGATAATGTATATCAATATATTCTATTGGACTCGTTACCTCTGTTGCTATTATATTTGTTGCAATTATATTCTTGTATTTTAAGTTATTAATGTATGTTCTGAACCTTATTTGAGTTTTTAAATTACTTATAGTGTCTGCTGTGTGGTACCACTTGTATCTGTTTCTATTGACTTGCAGTTTTTGTGCTAGAGTAATTGCTTTCAGCTCGTGTTCCAATTCTATAGCCATGTTTTTTGTGAATGGGTATAATAGCTATATTACTGAGTGAATTTTGCGTATTGGTAAGGTATATTCAATCCTAAATTCACCTCTGCATGCAGAATAATCAGTGGTTTTAATTTTCATGACAAATAATAAGGATTCTTATATAAGTTGGTAACCCTGGGTTGCAGTAGCATTAAGAGCAATAGTTGATGGGATGTCAGGAAATCCCCTCTACACTGCTACGTTATTTTATTATTAAATTTTCATTCTACCAGAGCGAAAAATGATATTTTATAATTTTATACCATTTTTCATTGTTCTAGCTGCGTGCAGTTCAACGCTGCCGTAAGACACTTGGGATTAATGATGTATTGTTTCAACTTGTTGGCTACGAAAGCAAAAGCCGATGAAGATCTCAGAAAAACTTCGCCTTGAACGATCTTTTCCGCCTGTTTTTGTCCGTACAAATGAAATGCTCACGACAACACGATTGAGTAACATAATATTCCATGACAAATGACTTGAGGAGCGCAAGGTGGCCATCATTCAACACGTCGGCAGTGCAATCTGAGATTCCGCGCGATGGAGTAACGAATACCATTAATCAATTGGAAAGAGATCCGTGTGCAACTCTTTGGTCGTTATATAAATCTAATACAACTAGCTCCTTTTTGAATTATTAGTTTCTCTAGCACTTACCTCGGTAACGTCTGTAGCCCGCATTTTGGAGGTCGTGGGTTAGATTGCCATGGCCGACCTTCCTGACCCATAGTTTTATTGGGTGTTTCCCCGGGCCGCCGTGCGAATGCTGGGAAGGATCGTCACATCCCCCGAATTTCCTGTCCCTCGATTTCATCTACATTCTCATTTCACCTCACCTTTAATATGCTTGGTTTCTTTCAGGGTTAGAAGTGTCAGCGGGAGATCTCGGCGCGGGCATGGCAGGGGAAAAGAACACTTTGAGGAAACCTTTGTCATCCAGACCGCGAGCGGTCTAAATCCTTAGTATAGCTTCCTTTGGAAGGGAAGTAAAGCCGGTGGTCCCGTGACGTAGATTTACGACACGTAAAAGAACATCAAGCTTGATACAGAGGCCTCAGCAAAATTACCGGTCTTTCACGCCCAATATAGATTGGAACTTTAAGGAAAAATTAAATTAAACTGAGTTTTATTTATGGATGCTCTTTAACTCCTGCGGTCCTTAGCGTCCCATTGTATATTGGGCGTGAAAGACCAGTAATTTTGCTCAGAGGCCTCATTATCAGGCTTGAGGTACTTTTACGTGACGTAAATCTACGACACGGGACCACCAGCTATACTTCGCTTCCGAAGGAAGCCATGCTAAGGATTTTTACGCCCGAAAAAGATCTATCGACCTCCGTCGGGTTTGAACCCGCCACCTCAAGAACTAGAGACTAGCATGGTAACCACTACACCACCGAGGAGGACGCTAAGGACTATGGGAGTTAAAGAGCGTCCATAAATTTATTTCAGTTTAGACGCCCCAGGGGATGTGTAAGCCCACAGGGGGGAGAGGGATCCTGCCCTCTGCCTGTCCTACCTCCTGGTCCGGTCGTCCTCTGTCACCTCTCACCTCATCCTTCCCTCCCGGGGGCGCCCCGTCAGGGGCCTAGGCACAAAGATCTGCGTAGATCTATGTGCTAAGACCCCCTCCGCTTCTAGTCCTATCCAATCCTATCCTACCCTGATAGAAGGAGGTTTTGTATTCACCCAAAAACTCAGCATTGAAACTTGGCTAAAAATCAAATTTCTAGACAAGTCTACTCCAAACTAGCTTCTACAAATTATTCTTACAAAAGTTTCGTTTTTACTTTCTCTACTACGTACAGTAAGTAGGGGAAGTATTGTATTCCACCCAAAAATACGATACCGAAATTTCACCGGATATACATGTTTTGAGACCCCCTGCAACCAAAAAAAGCATTTTTGGAAACATGTCCGTGTGTGGGTCGTGTGTGTGTCTGTGTGTCTGTGGGTGTGTGCCTGTAAACAGCGTAACTCAGAAACAAACAGTCGGATAAACACCAAACTTGGTATTTAGGTTCAGTATCTTCCAGAGATGCGACACGAATGTTTTCAAGAAAATCCCCCACCCCAGATTACCCTTTACATGGAACACTTTTCGAAAATTTTGATTTTCTCTAAAATGGCTCTAACGATTTTGATTAAAATATCGTACGTTTAAGATATTTTCATGGCAAATGAAATTTATATAATGAATTTTCTGGAGATGTCACCAAAAGTGCTCTTCATTCTGAATGACTTTTGCATAACTGGTAAACCGTAAGAGATAGACAAAATTTTACTACACCAAAAATGTAGATCTCGTTAAAACACACAATTTATGTCATATACATTCTTTTTGTCCAGTGAACCATTTCCGAGATATTCCTTGTTACTTCTTTGAATTTATACTTTTCCTCAAATGGGAATTCGTTATTCATTTGTTTTACGTACTGGACATACAAAGAGAATGGAATACTCCACATAGCAACGAGCTCTTAAATATTCGACTATAGCTTAATGCCTACCAATTACCCTTGCACCTACAAGAAAATTAGCAATAAGATTATCATCTCGATTAACATGAAGCATATGGAGAATAAGTGTTTGTAAAAATAGTTTGTCCAAGAGTAGAGAAAGTCATGTGAGTGTAACAAATCAGATTTTTTGTACAGTAAAATGTTTATTTTTTACAGTTTACCATTAATTATTATATAAAAGTTACTTGGGAAGAAGAGGACTTTAGTTATTCGCAGAAAATTCAAGATACATATTTCATTTGTCATACAACATTTGATATTTCAATCCAAATCGTTAGAGACATTTTTGAGAAAATACAAAATAACGAAAATTTTCAATGTAAAGGATAGTTTGGGGTGCGGGAATTTCTTTAAAATCTTCGCATAGCACCCTTGGAGTTTTTGTATTTAACTGATTTTTCGTTTTTAAGTTATTCAATTCACACACCCACAACACCCACACATGGGCCTCTTTTCTAAAAATGTGTCTTTTGGATTTAAGGAGCCTCAAAGCATGTATTCCGGTGAATTGTGAGTATCAAATTTTTGGGTGGAGTGTAATACTAGGTCTAATTACTACAGTAGAGAAATTAATACGTTTTTATAAGAACAGTTTACATGAGAGGCATAAAACTAAGCAACCGTAGAGAAAGAAATGTGAATGTAACACATCGGATAGCCTTCATTCAAATCTAACTTTAGCAAGGTTTCATTCACTTGTTTTTGTTTTATCTGGTGTTTGCAAGAATGCGTGATGCAAGATAGGACAGGCTTTTGGATGCCGACAGCCAGGAAATGGCTTATTAATATCGGCTGAGTACAAACGCTTTTCCCGCCCTCTTGCACGGGGAAGATGAAGGATAAAGCATGCACACGACACAGGAATCATCGCTCATACAAGTGTTCGCGTATGGTGGAGAAGTCGGGTGAGCCATTATTAAGTTAACGCCTGATCAGGGAAGGCGACTGAAGATATATCGACCTTGTGGAAGAGGCGAGTACTTCCTGATTCGCGCCCTAATGGAAGGATCAGGGAACCTCGAGAAAAGCTATAAAGATCTTAACCGCGATACTGACAACTATTTTATCCTTAAAGCACGATCACAGCTTGAAACTCCAGTGAGTGCATCATTTTTTGCTGAGAAAATAAAAAAAATAAATGTTACTTCTTTCAAAATCCATGTGCAATTGAAAGCAGTTCGTAAACTGTAGCTTTACGATTCATTAGCCATTTTCAACTATGTAACATTATTATCATCAACGTAGATGAGAAGCAATACAATATTGGAATTCTTTAGATAACAACACGCTAATATTTCAGAATAATAAAACTATAGTTTAAAATATAGTTGTTTCAACGAATAGTATTTCCAAAATGTTATGTGCTACATTCACATGACTTTCTCTACCCTCGATCGTTTATTAGTGGGTATGTAAGCCATTCTTACGAAAGCCTTTTACTTTATTACGTGTAGTAAGGGAAGTATTACATTCCACTAAAACATTCGAATCCGAGATTTCACCGGAAATGCACGTTTTGAGGCCCCTGAATCCAAAAAAGAATTTTTTAAAAAGGTTCACGTATGTGTCTGTGAACAACAACTCAAAACCGAAAGGTCGGATAAATACCAAACTTGGTATTTGGGTTCAACATCTTCCAAAGATGCAACACGAAGATTTTCAACAAAACCTCCCCACCCCAAACCACCCTTTACATGTAACATTTTTTGAAAATTTTGACTTTCTAAAAAATGGCTCTAACAAATTAGAACACCATATATTAAAGATATTTACATGACAAATAAAATGTACATTTTGAATTTTCTGGGAATAATCTGTAGTCCACTTCAGTTGGAAGAAATTTTGTGTAATCTTGTTTAACTGCTAAACGTTAAGAAATAGACGAAAACTTACTACAAAAAATGTGTATCTCTAAAAACACACAATTTACTTCAAATAAGTTTTTTTGTAGCGTAAACCATTTCTGAAATATCTGTTATAAAAGGTTCGAATCATCATTCTTTAAAGTCCATTCAGCATTCAGTTGTTTCTCTCGATGTCATGGAAACAGTATGGAATTTTAAGGCCAGCATATAGCGGCCAGTTCTTAAACATTTGACTATCGCTGTTCTCTTTGTGTGTTTATTTGGATTAAAATGTAGTAGAAAGAAAAATAAGCTTTATTAAGAATAATTTATATACCCACTAATAAATGATAGAGGGTGGAGAAAGTCATGTGAATGTATCACATCCGATTTTTTTTTCTATTTCATTGTAATCGAGATAAGCGTTTGCAGAAATAGTTACATTATACATTTTGTTATAAATGCAAAGCGAACATAGATGTAAATGTCTCTAATACATGGTATTTTAATCACAATGTTAGAGCCATATTTGAGAAAAATAAAAAATTTCGAAAAATGTCATGTAAAGATATTTGGAGGTGAGGGATTTTGTTGAAAATACTTGAATCCAAATCAATAACGAAGACTATCTCGGAAATGGTTAACCCCCAAAAAATGTACTTTACATAAATTGTGTGCTATGAAGAGTCAGCATTTTATTATAACAATATAAATAATAAATAAATATTTTGTTTATTAACGATGCTGTCAGTTGCCAGGATCATATAAGCGCCACTGGGTTGACGGAATATCGTCCCGCAGTTCTTTTACATACCGGTAAATCTATATTAAATCAATAATGCGCTAGTATTAAGAGAGAAAGCTCTAAACCGGCAGGCGGAGCGTAAATAGAAAGAAAAAGGCATGTGTCGCCTCATTCATTGAGCATTTTAACATTCAGAACTCAGTCCACGCCTCTCATGTATTCAGCTCACTTGACTCACGATGATGTAAACCAGTTTAAGTGTTCTTGAATTATCTAATGAGCGATATTAATTACCTAAAGGTAATGTTCGCAACAGATATGTTTATTCGAGTAATACGTTAATAGTTTGCTTGATGTCATGTAATTTAATACTTTGCTTCCCTGGACTCCGGCAAGTACATAAGAATTGTAGCGGAAAAGGGATATAAAGGGATTAAAAATAAATATAAAATATATCGCAGAGTTCACTAGAATATGCCGTTTGTATGATTTAACATTTTTCGCCGAACTAACCTTTCCTCAATATCCTTTATGGTATGCTTAAGTTTATTCAGGTTGATGGTTACTTTGGTGTATCATATTTTGAAAATACGTATTGTTTTCTTCGCATAATCTCATTGCTAACAAATGTACATCTGTGATGTAACACCTTAGTGTTGCACATAACCCAAAACCGTATTGCCTGATTTAAAACAGTTTGTGATAAATACGAGTACATATTTGTTATAATTAATGAAAAGAAGATATAAAAGTTTACTTTCTCTACCACTTACCTAAAGTAAGTAGAGGAAGTATTCTATTCGGCTGAAAAATTCGACATATCAAGATTTCTCCGGAAATACTCGTTTTGAGTTCCTGAATAAAAGGATGTTTTAGAAAAAGACCTTCGTCAGTGTTTATGAACAGCACAACTCAAAAACGAAACGTTGGATCAATACCGAATTTGCTTTAACTTCAGTATCTTCCATGAATGCGACACGAAGATTTTCTACCCCAAAATACCCTTTAGGTGAAAAGTGTTTCCTTTGTTTTTTTCCTTCCAAAAATGGCTCTAGCGCTTGTGGTAAAAATACCATTGTATATCTGGTTTTCAGTGTGAATAGCCAATGAAGACCTCTTGATTCTAAATGAATTTTAATTACTTTTATAACTGGTAAGTCGCAAGAGACAGACAAAAAATTACTATAAAATGTGTAGATCTGGTTGCATCTAGGATTTGTGAGAAACAACATTTTTTTTCTGACAATAACCATCTTTATATATTTGTTGTTGGTTTGAATTTTCGAATACTTTATACTTTTTTGAAGTGCTAAGTCGCTACTCGTTTGTTTCTGGCGGTCATGCCTGTGTGCCTGTTGTACCTATATGAAATATGCAATGCAACTATTTCTGCAAACGTTTTTCTGGATTAACATGAAGTAGACAGAATAATAAGTATAACTGTAGAAAGTATTTAAAAATAAACGATATTGAGTAGAGAATGTCCTGGGAATGTAACATCTTATATTTTCAAACTGTTAAAAATGGAGCGTTTGCGCAACGAACGAACAGTGTGTTTGTAATCACAAGCTTCCAATTAGCTAACAGTGTAAGTTTTACAAAATTATTCGGTTACACCTGTTATATCTCCCTTGTGAGAAATACCTGTTTCTCCGATGATGATCCGTAAAGAAGCCTGACGTTTCATAAACCCGACTCTGGTATATGATGAAGCTGTTTTATATTTCCCATTACAGCCCGACAGGTTTGGAATATTCCACCCCAGGCGATTCTCTTTCACAGGTGAGATATTCAAAGGAAAGTCATTCTGTATTTGTGGGTCAAGGTGAGCATATGAAGGATCATAAAGACTTGACGCAACTCGAGTCCATCCGGTAAACTACGCAATGCGTATAACAATCAACAGCCTCACCCAAAATACGGGAGTATCTCTCTCAAATTGAATAGCGCGTGAAGAAGTCCAACAACAATGCGTGATGGTGGCATAGAATGTATAATTTAGTGAAAGGGCCTAGAACCACGTGTTCGATTTATCATCACAACCAACTGCGAGCGAGCCCAGCCCAGCGGATATTCAGCGGTTCGTGTTCTACACCAGCGTTGAAATCTCCAAGTTAGTATAATCGTAATTCCCGTCGATTTAAGACTTGTTTGCCGTGGGGGGTCGGTCGCTCACCAAATCTGAAAGCCATTGTAGTTAACGCCCATTGTAGAAATGGCAATGGCGAAGACGTGATAGGAAACTATGATGCTGCTTGAGGTTGAATTCTTCGTTTTTACCTATCCGATGTCAGCACAAAAACAAGACCTATTTTGGAATATATTCAAACCTCAAAGTTCTCATTCTTTTTAAACTTGTCTTGTAACATTATTTCTTAATACAACTAGAAATTTCCAAGATAGGTAAAATAAAGAAACAACTAACCATAAATATTTTTGAGGTGTTGTACTCTTACATAAATGTATGTAAATGAACAGTTTGGCGAATAACATAGAAAATCTGTTGCATTCACATGACTTTCTCTACTCACTTTATACAAAATATTCTTACAAAACCTTCTTTTTCGTTCTACTTCTTACTAATGCGAAAAACTTTCAGTATACTTTTACACATGTCGTTGTGGGTATAAGAAATAGCTATTTACGTAACTGCATAGGAAAGCGAGGTGTTTTTTTTAAGTAAGATGCCCACGGCCGGAATATTGAAACGAGTACTGAAAAAAAAACACTTTCCTACAGTTACGTACAATATTTTGTTTCATACTATGTTGAAATCCTTTATATATTGCTTAAATATTGTACTGCATATTTTGTTGGACATGACTTAGTCATGTGTTTCATATGCTCGTTGTAGCGTCAATATATTCACATGTTGATGTTGGGAATACGGAAAGTAACTGAATGGAAAAGTTCAATTTATGTACTGGTTTGGAGACGGAAGAGCATGACATTTCAGATAGTATGAAACAAAATAGAGTAAACTAAAGCGATAGTCAAATCTTTAAGAGTGGGTCGCTTATATGACGGCTTTGAAATTCCGTTCTCTTTGCATGCCAACGAAGGAAAGAAAAAAAAGACGAATAGGATTTACAGTTAAAAAAGCATAGGGTATTTGAAAATTCATACAAATGATATTTATTTTTTAACACCACAAGAAGTTATTGGACATAAACTCTATGCTTTAACGCGTAATATAGTTTTTTGCGTAATAAGATTCACTCCACCTCTTACGGTTTACCAATTACCAAAGTCTTTCAGAATGATGAAGACTTCACATATATTTGATCTTCCATGTAAATATTTTAAATATATGGTATTTTAATAAAAATCTTTGCAGCCATTTTAGAAGACCAAAAAAGGTCGAAAATTAAAAAAAAGAAAAAAAAGAAGGTATTTTGGGGTAGGGAAATTTTCTTGAAATCTTCCCTTACGCATCTTTGGAAGATACTCAACTTAAATACTAAGTTTGGTATTCATCGAACATTTCGTGTTTAGAGTTATGCTGTTCGCAGACGTGTGCGCGCCATACATAATGCATACATAGATACGAGGGTAATCCCAAAAGTAAGGTCTCCAATTTTTTTAAAATACAAAGAAACTTTTATTGACAACAAATGGTACAGAGTTTTGAAGCTTTAACATTTGTCTATTTTTCCACATAATCGCCATTTCGGTCGATGCATTTTTGTAGACGCTGTGGCAGTTTTTGTATGCCCATGTCATACCAGCTTGTCGCCATGCTCTTTAAAAATGATGGACCTCATTTTTCACTTCATCGTCGTCACCGAAGTGTCTTCCAGCCAAGTGTTCTTTCAACTTGGGAAACAAGTGGTAGTCACTGGGTGCTAAGTCCGGACTATAGGGTGGATGGGTGATGGTTTCCCATCCAAACTGTTGCAGAAGATTCATGGTTTGACGGGTGGTGTGGGGGCGGGCATTGTCATGGAGAAGGCTTATGCCCTTGCTCAACTTTCCTCTTCTACGGTTCTGAATTGCCCGTCTGAGTTCTTTTAATGTCTGATATGCATACGGAAGTTTTTTCTAAAAATTCTTTTGGAGGTTTAGGGGGCCTCAAGACATGTATTTTCGCTGAAATCTCGACATCAAATTTTTAGGTGAAGTGCAATACTTGCTCCAGTTACTAGACAGGTAGTAGTACAGAGAGAAAAATATTTATAGATAATTATTTACCCGTTTCTTACCTCAAAACGTATGTTACCAGTGAAATCTCTATATCTAATTTTTGGGTGGAATACATACTTCCTCTACTTAGTATAAGTAAATACATTGTAGAAAAAGTGAAAATTCTTGTAGTTAGTTATTTGCCATTTTCTTGCCTATTTTTCCAAATGATTTAGGACCTCATTATATTCCACGTGTTCATCCCAAAAACGGCCTGCGACTTTTGTAACTGTGTGTACCTGCGGGGGTGTGCCAAGATGTATAGGTGATTGTGAGTTTGGGCGTGTCTGTATGCAGAAATGCAGTCTTAAAGCATAAGATGTGAATCAATGTTGTTTTCTAACGAAGGGCCAGTGGGTGAAGATGTTTTGTGCATCCCACGCGTGAATAATTCGTGAATGTGATGTTGCTTAATGCGTAAAGGATCTTTCCTTCAACAGGTTGAAATATATACCGTGTTATCTGAATAGTGTTCGGGATCCCAGATTATTAGATATTCAGATAGTGAGTTAAATGAGGCTATTCTCTGTGTGAAGTGGTAAAGAAATACACATTTAAGGCCAACCACGTCATTTAAAGCAGCTCCGTGAACATAAATCCACATTTAGTTGGGGAACACACCTGATTTAGTTTATCTGGAGGCACTTTATGTATAACACTTTAGAACTTTGGTGCATAGCTCAGAAAGTGCTTTAAAAAATCTGATATGTTACACTCACATGACTTTCGCTACTCTGGTACAAACTATTTTTACAAACATTACTTCATGCTAATGGAGATATCGAAATGTTAATCTTATTGCTAATTTTCTTGTAGATGCAAGGGGAATTGGTAGGCTTTAAGCGATAGTCAAATATTTTAACAGCTGGTTGCTATGTGCTATTTGAGTAAAAGTATGAGTATTGGAAAATTTAAGGGAATAATAAGCAATATCTCGAAAATGCTTCACTCAACAAAAAAAATGTATATGACAAATTGTGTATTTTAAAGCGATCTACATATTTTGTGTAGTAAATTTTGTGGATCTCTTATGGTTTACCAGTTATGCAAAAGTCGTTCACAATGAAGAATACTTTTGGAGACATTTCCAGAAAATTCAAGATATACATTTTATTTGTCATAAAAGTATCTTAAATATATGATATTTTAATCAAAATCTTTAGACCCCATTTTGAGAAAATTAAATTTTTTAAAAAATGTTCCATGTAAAGGTAATCTGGGGTGGGGGGATTTTCTTGAAAACCTTCGTGACGCATCTCTGGAAGATACTGAAACTAAATACCAAGTTTGGTGTTTATCCGACTGTTCGTTTCTGAGTTACGCTGTTCACAGACACACACACACGGTCATGTTTCCAAAAAGGCTTTTTTTGGATTCAGGGGGTCACAAAACATATATTTCCGGTGAAATCTCGGTATCGAACTTTTGGGTGGAATACAATACTTCCCCTGCTTACTATAAGTAGTAGAGAAAGTAAAAATCGAAAGATTTATTTATCTTTCTGCTAACCCTGATTCAGGGGTTGCACTTATAGACAAAGCATGAACAAGCATTTAAGTACACCGAAATTGTTTGTATTTACATGAAATTATTTAGAAAGGATTTTGAAAGAAAAGGAATTTGTATAAAGTAAATATATTTGAAACTAACATAAGGAGAGATAAAGAGAGAGGTATTTGTTATAAAGGTGAATTTTTGGAATCAAAAGTGATCCTTTGATCACAGCAAGCACTATTTCTTGAAGTGGGCTTTTATGAATACTGAATTGCTTGCAGACGTTTACCAGCTGACGAAGTGTTGCGTCTCTAGCTCCGATCATGAGTCATGTCACTTGGATGGAGTTGAGATCGTGTTGCTCCTTGTGATATGAGATTGTAGGCGCATATAGCCTACATTTTTCTGCATGAACTTCTGCCGGTTGTGTTCATGTGACTGTTCTTATTGTTGGGTTGATAATGAAGCCGGAAGTTGAGTCTGGTGGAATGGTGAGTATTACCATCAGTTGCTAATCCATGAACTTCTTCTTAAACTGTATGACGATATTTCCTCAGTGCTTCGGCGACCAGGAACTTAATTTTATGGTGACGGGTGACCCTCAAAGTCTCACTGAAAGGGCAGACGCCCAAGACGTGTCCAACGGTTTCTATCTCACTGTGGCAACGCCGACAGTGGTTTCTGTCTTGGATCCTGCCAGGAATTGTACATTAATCGTACATTAGCGGTCATTTTTACTTTCTCTACTACGTATAGTAAGTAGGGGAAGTATTGCATTCCACCCAAAAATTCGATACCGAGATTTCACCGGAAATACATGTTTTGAGACCTCCTGAATCCAAAAAAAAGCATTTTTGGAAACATGTCCGTGTGTGTGTCTGTGTGTGTGTGTGTGTGTGTGTCTGTGTGTGTGTCTGTGTGTGTGTCTGTGAACAGCATAACTCAAAAACTAACAGTCGGATAAACACCAAACTTGGTATTTACGTTCAGTATCTTCCAGCGATGCGACACGAAGATTTTCAAGAAAATCCCCCCACTCCAGACTACCCTTTGCATGGAACATTTTTCGAAAATTTTAATTTTCTCAAAAATGGCTCTAACGATTTTGATGAAAATATCATATGTTTAAGATAATGTCATGAGAAATGAAATGTATATCTCGACATTTCTGGGAATGTCTCCAAAAGTATTCTTCATTATGAACGACTTTTGCATAACTGGTAAACCATAAGAGATAGACAAAATTTTACTACACACAAAATGTAGATCGCGTTAAAATACACAACTTATATCATATACATTTTTGTTGTTGAGTGAACCGTTTTCGACATATTGCTTGTTATTTCCTTAAATTTTCCAATACTTTATACTTTTTCTCAAATTCGTTATTCATTTTTTTATGTCCTGGACATGCAAAGAGAATGGAATGCGCCACATAGCAACCAGCGATGAAATATTTGACTATCGCTTAAAAGCTACCATATTCCCCTTGCATCTAAAATTACAAATAAGATTGACATCTCGATATCTCGATTAATATGAAGCATATGGAGAATAAGCGTTTGTAAAAATAGATTGTACAAGAGTAGAGAAAGTCATGTGAGTGTAACACATCAGATTTTTAATGTTGTAATGTTTTTCGGGCGTAAAAATCCTTAGCATGGCAAGATTTACGGAACGTAAAAGAACCTCTAGCCTGATAAAGAGGCCTCTGAGCAAAATTACCGGTCTTTCACGCCCAATATAGAATGGGCCGTTAAAGAGCGCCCATTAATAAAACCCAAGTTTTAGTCCTTGCTGCTGTGATTACAGATATTGTGACTTTGTCCAGCTTTTAATTGGCACTCCACTAAGTTCTCACCGTAACTTAATAACTTAATATGGTTAAAATTTTCGTTGTGACTTCACATAGCTCACACTGTCACTTCACTAATGTGAACTATTTGAATTTCCCCTGTTACTTCCCCTAGCGGCGTAATGGAATACACACGGCGTAGCCTTTCCATCAGCCCACTTCACTCGCTGGGGAGTCGAACACAAGACTTCTCCAATTTCTCAGTCCGTAGCACCCACTGTACGTCACAACCATACACGTATTCGCAAATTTGCTGGAAATTTTCACAGAGTAATCTAGAAGGGAAACTTCCGGAAGATTCTGGTTATCTGGCGATAGCGCTTCCGGTGTTTACGCTGGCGACTGCTGCTTATCTTTGATAATGTCTACAACCTCCCGGCTCCGTACTCCCGAAGCTTAGTCCATAGCCGCTGCGTCAACATATTCAGGAAAGACTAATACAAATAAAAGGATTTGAAATGTAAGAATCACACGAACTTTCTCTAGCATTAGCAACTCATATTAAGCAATACAGACATACATTACATACGATATACGGAGACAAGACTTAAGTGTTTATACGAGGTGCATCCAAAAAGTAGGTTTCCCTATTTTTTTAAAACAAAGAAAACATAGTTACATGAAAAACTTTATTGGCAACAAGTACAACAATGTTTGAGCTATTTTTCGACATATTCACAACAAGAATTGAGACACTTGTCATACCGTGGGATCAACTTTTGTATTCCTGTGTCGTAGAAGTCTGCCGCCTGTGAATGGAACCAGCGTGTGACAGTCGTCTTCAGTTCTTCGTTTGTCAAAACGCTGACCGCAGGACAGGAATTTCTTGAGGTGCAAGAAAAGATAGTAATCGCTGAGAGCAAGATTTAGGACTGTATGGTGGATGATCAAACAGATCCCAGCCGAACTACTGTAAAACAGTTGCTGTACGCCGAGTCGTATGTGGACGAGCATTGTCATGGAGCAGCATAACACCTACATCGTAATTTCCGCAGTGTTTCACAGTAACGATCAGCGTTCACTGTTTCACCTCTGGACAGGAAGTCAATGAGTAGAATGCCCTTTCTGTCCCAGAATACCGTGCACATCACTTTCTGCACCGACACAGCCTGTTTGAATTTCGTTTTGACCGGGGATCCACTGTGACGCCAATGCATTGACTGTTGCTTAGTTTTCGGGGTAAATTGCGAAATCCACGTCTCATCGCCCGTGACAATTGTCATGATACCGCTGCAGAAATGTCACTGCTGCTCCTAAGCGTTTCGTTTTCTGCTCGGGTGTCGGGATTTTCGGCACCCTCCTGTGAACAGCAGGTGCTTAGTGACAATTTCATGCAACAAGGATCGCCATATCTACGGAAAATGGCTGCTGAGCTCTTAATCGTGAACCGACGGTTCTCCACGATGCGCTGTCGCACCAGCTCAACAAGGTCATCGTTGATGAGGGACGATCGCCCACTGCGCTCTTCATCATGGACACTGACGGCCTTTTGGAAAACTGCCTACACCAGCGACGTATCACCTGTTTGCTATTGTTTGGCCCGTAGACCTGAGGATGAATTTCGATCGACGCTATGTTTTCTGCAGTAAGGAACTTTATCACTGACCGAAGCTCGCAGGCGGCGACAGAACGAATAAGAGCCGCCATTTCGGACCACTGCTGCCGCGCTACTGGCACCATCTACCTCACCAGTAAATTGAAATGTGATTTCCTTAAGTTATAGAAGGACTTTCTGGACCTGTCCGGCCGGATATGACTATGTCATAGGCATGTTACGCATGCGCGATTTTCCCGGTTAAATACGTTCACTTTAAAGGAAACAAAATCGGGAAACCTACTTTCTGCATGCGCCTCGTATCACAAGCTCACTATAGATGTTTAAGGGGACCAATGGATGAAAATTCAGGAAAAATGATCAAAACTTACAATTTATGCCTATTAATTTATTATTAATTCCTATTCTCTGGGGACTTTTTTCTGTAAAAATCATTGTTATCGGAGTGAAAATGAGAGAGTTATATGACGATTTAAACAACTCTGAGCGGAGGGCTCGTTTGAGGGTTGTTCTAATATTTCTCACATTTTTTCAAAACTTTCTACAGTGTGCAAAATTGGCTGCACATATGTTAGTAAGTCTCTAAATTACGTATTTTAAGTAACAATGTACATTGTTTAATAAAATGCGTTAACAGAATATTAGATCTGCTTTATGAGTAAATTTTCCGGCGCGTTTTTCTTGATTGTAATATTTAAGACATTTTTTCAGCATTTGAAATGCTCCTTGGGATGTAATTTATAAATTATCAGGGTTTCTCCAATATATGCTAACTGAAATTTGCTATCAGGTTATTAATATAAGTGTGTTTCACATATATACATATTTCTTTTTTCTTCTGCAAAAGTAAAAACTCACAATTGAATACATACCATTTTAAACCAATTAATTTAAAAGTATATTTTTTACCAAACTTATTTTCTAACTGAAGTCTAGGTGGCCGGTGCGAGTGGTGGGCGCAATGTGAAGGATAAACGCTGATTAATAATATACCCACTAATAAACGAGAGAAAGTAGATAAAATCATGTGAACTTAGCATATTACAATTCCTTTTAAATATACAACTGTTGTATATTTTCCATTATGGAAAAATCTGGGGCGGCCCGTGGCCTAGTGGTTAGACCGAGGCGGCCCGGGTTCAATCCCAGGGATCCGCATGTGGGGTTTGTGGTGGACAAGCGGGTGGGTTTTCTCCGGGTTCTCCGGTTTCCCCCGCCATTCATTCTACCAACTGCTCCATCATCATCTTTCCTTTCATCCATTTCGCCATCATTTCGTTTCATCTACTTCCTTCCTCTCATACATCGGGCATCGGGCTGATCACCCATCCTGGATATTCTGTCTGATCCATGGGTGTCTGCTCCTCGACGGGCCTCTGACCCCAGGCACCCACCTGTAAGTCCTGGGGGCTGTAAGTCCTACATAAGAGGAGGTTAAACAGTGAATGAATGGAAAAATCTGATGTGTTACATTCATATGCCTTTCTATTATTAGTGGGTGTACAAATTATTCTTAGAACGTTTATCTTCCTATCCACTTCATTTTAATCCAGATAAACCTTTCCGAAAACAACTGCATTACTCATTTCGTTATAGATACAAATGTCAAATGTTTAAGAACTGGGTTGGCCTTAAAATTCCATACTCATTCCATGCAATCGCGGGAAACAACTGAATGTTGACAGGACTTTAAAAGAATGGCTAAGTATTGAACAATTCGAACCATTAATAACGGATACGTCGGAAATGGCTGATGTTACAAAAAAACGTATTTGAAATAGATTGTGTGTGTTAAAGAGATCTACATTTCTTGTGTAGTATGTTTTCGTCTATCGCTTAAAGTTCACCAGTTTTATAAGATCATACAGAATTCCTTCCGAATGAAGAGGTCTTCAAAGGTTATTCCCAGAAAATTAAAGATATACATTTTATTTGTCATGTAAATTTCTTTAATATATTATATTTTGAATAAGATGTTATTTACGTAATTTATTAGCCTCACGCTTGGTAAGCCAATTTGAGAAAGTAGTTGCTTTAGTTTAACTGTCCCACATATGAGTGCCAATTTGAGAAATTGTTTTGTTTTTAGGAGTTTGCACCACACTTTGGGCGTCAATTTGAAGCAGTTGATAATTATTTACGTAATATGCTGCTACGTATGAAAAGCGAAGATGTATTTTTTGTTGTTACGCTCCAACTTTAAAAAAAATATTAACTTTGTTATTTTTTGTTATTAAACTGCTTCTTTAACTATTTATGTTTATGTTTGCCTCGGCTGCGTCAGTATTACTTTAGAGACACGTTTCTCTTAATCAGGGCGTGGTGCGACAAGAATGTAGGCTTACACAGATTTTAAGTTTAAATACACTCTTTTTTATTAATCCTTGACACAAATTAAATAGCACTACACCGATATCAAGAGCTGTGAGATTGTTTTATTTAATACTTGCGCTTTGTTAACGCGTACACTTACTTTTCGTTTCACACGAATACGTAGTATTTCTCTAGAGAACACATCTTCCATCCGGCTATTACCAAGGTCTGCAGGCAACTGAACATATTTCAACCGTCCAAACCCGTAAACTTCTGTATTTCAAGTCTCTGATTGGCTAATCCTAGTCCAATAAAATACATGCATTTAACTAAAGCTTTTTCTGGCTGTTGATTGGCTAATTTTAAACTGTCACAAAATTTACATTATTGCTGCCCTAATCATGACTAGTAGCATTTAAACTCTCAAACTCATTATTGCCTCAAGGTTACCTCATTGTTAGCAACGTTAAACTTATTATTCTCACAGCTCCTACATTATTAAATTACGTAATGCATTCACATAACATTATTAAACATGTTTACAATAATATAAGCATATGCAATGACTGTTACATACATTTTAAAAATTATTACATACATATTGCTTCAAGGCGGGCTGTTATTGAATTTACATATTATATAATTTAATTGAAATTATTCAAGTGTTAAAAATACTGCCTCAATTTTAATCAAAATTGTTAGAGCCATTTTTTAGAAAATCAAATGTTTCGAAAAATCTTCCATGTAACGGGTAGTTTGGTATAGGGTGGTTTTCTTGAAAATCTTCATGTCGCATCTTTGGAAGGTATTGAATCTAAATACCAAGTTTGGTGTTTATCCAACTTTTCGTTTTTGAGCTATGCTGTTCACAGGCGCGCGCGCGCACACACATACACAGACCATTCTCTAAAACTGCTCTTTTTTGCATTCAGGAGGCCTCAAAATATGTATTTTCGGTGAAATACCGGTATCGAATTTTTGGGTGGAGTACAATACCTTTTCTACCCTACACGTGGTAGGGAAAGTAAAAATGCATCTTTATTTACAATAAATATAAAGGCAGATTTTTTTACGAATAATTTTGAGGGTAGAGACTGTAACACATCCGATTGTGATTATGATGTTATCGGTGAAATATCTACAGTGGGTTTTTGGATCGAATGTAAATATATGTTCTGTCCTAGGAGAGCAAGAGAAAGTAAAAAATGCCACAGCAAAACGAAACAAAGTAGTAAAGACGTACAAAAACATATCGTCTCTAAATTTGGTACTGCCGCTACACGAGGACTCGTTAGAAGCCCGGCTGTTGCGTCACTATATGGTGTTTTAGAAGTGGTTTCATTAAAGACAACACCATCTTGTTACTAATGTGTGCTCAGCGAACATCTCCAGTTCCTTAAATCTTATGTAGCAATAAATACTGCCTCCTTCCACTCGTGTTCATTTTAACGAGACGATCCAAGTTCACATGTTCCATACCAACGTGATTTATAACATTTGTACACAGCTGTTACTGTGAAAACATTTCGCCAACCACACAAATGGCACCTTCTTTACCTTTAAGGGGAGCCAGCTCTATCTTAGCAACGTTTACGTAAGGCATTCTGAAATTTGACGAAAATTCTGAAAAACTAAAAAATTAGGTTTTTATTTAATAAATTAATATTAATTCTAAACTTTAAGAAAACATATCGAGGCGGCGCCGTGGCCGAGTGGGTAGACCGCTCGCCTCCCTCCGAGGCGGCCCGGGTTCAATCTCACGGACCTGCATGTGGGATTTGTGGTGGACGAAGCGGCGTCTGGGCGTGTTTTCTCCGGTTTCCCCCGCCATTCATTGCACCAACTGCTCCATCATCACGTTTCCTGTCATCCATTTCACCAACATTTCGTTTCATCTACTTCCTTCCTCCTATACCAGGCATCGGGCTGATCACTCATCCTGGAGATTCTGTCTGATCCATGAGTGTCTGCTCCTCGACGGGCCTCTGACCCCAGGCACCCGCCTGTAAGTCCTGGGGGGTGTAAGTCCTACATAAGAGGAGGGTAAACAGATAATGAATGAAGAAAACATATCGTTTTTCCCCACTTGCCGCATTTAAACCACCAATTAACTGAAGCCATACATGGATAGGCGCATTCTTGGTATGCCCAACTTCAAACCGTCCTTTCGAAAACCTTTGTTCAGCATGTTTTCGTACTCAAAATATTCCATACAATTTTTACTTTCTCTACCACGTGCATAGTAGGTATAGCATTCCGCCGAAAAATTCGATACCGAGATTTCACCGAAAATCACGTTTAGAGGTCCCTGAATAAAAAAAACAGTTTTAGAAAAGGATGTGTGTGTGTGTGTCTGTGAACAGCATAACTCAAAAACGAACAGTCGGATAAACACCAAACTTGGTATTTAAATTCAGTACCTTCCAATGTTGCGCCACGAAGATTTTCAAGAAAATCCCCCACCCCGAACTACACTTTACATGGAACATTTTTTAAATTTTTGAGTTTTCTAAATAATGGCTCTAAAGATTTTGATTAAAATAGCATATACTACAGACATTTACATGGAAAATAAGATATATATCTTGAATTTTCTGGGAATAGCCTGTGAAATCATGTTCATTCGGAAAGAATTTTGTATTATCTTGTATAACTTGTAATTTGGTTCGGATTGGATGGGCTACGGAGGGGACTCGGCACTGATCCACACAGAGGATGTTGTACCTACAGCCCACAGGGGGGGCGTACACGGGAGGAAGGATGAGGCGAAAGGAGACACCGGGCGGCCGAAACCAGGAGTGACGGCGCCGGAATGGCAGGTGCCTGTTTTCCAGACAGAGACTGGGAACCCCACCCTGCACAAAGAGGGTCCAACTCTCAAGTGGGTTCAGATACCCTGGCAGCCAACCGAAAGCCGAGGCACGGAGAGAGTCACAAAGAGCACGCTTTTCCCCTGACACACTGCACCAAAACACTATCGCCGACACTTCCACCCCTATATGAGACTAACGGATGAAAGTTGAAGTGAAATGAGAATGGAGATGAAATGGAGGTACAGGAAATACAGGGGATGTGAGAATCCTTTCCAGCGTTCCCCGAAAACCCCATGGGTCAGGAAGGTCGGCCACGGAAATTAAACCCGCAACCTCCCGAATATGGGCCATAGACATAACCGCCTGTGCTATCCCGCTCGGGTATAACTGGTAAACCTTAAGCGATATACGAAAACGTACTACACAATGTAGATCTCTTTAAAACATGCAATTTATTTCAAATAACGTTTTTGTGACAGCCATTTCAAGATACCCGCTGTTGATGGTTCCAATTGTTCAATTCTTAGCCATACTTTTAAAGTCCTGTCGATTTTCAGCTTTTTCTCGCGATGTCATGGAATTTTAAGGCTGGCGTGTAGTGCCCAGTTCTAAAGCAATTTACTATCGCTCTTCCCTTTGTATCTATAATGAAATGTGTAATGCAGCTATTTCCGGAAAGGTCTATCTCGATTAAAATGAAGTAGGTAGGAAAATAAACCCTCGTAACAATAATTTGTATACCACTAATAGGTGATAGAGGATAGAGAAAGTCACGTGAATGTAGCACATCGGATGTTTTATTAATTTATTTTTAAATATTTGTAGTGTCACTCAAAAGTACATTAAAGAATATTACCATATACTTTTTTAATATCCTTGTATCCTATATAATCCGTATAGGTTGTCTGCTCTTAATTTTTATTTATCTGTCTTTTACCTATGGTAGTTACAGTAAGTAGTTACACAAAATTGATCATGTTGAATTAATTTTATTTATATTGTACAATTCTTCTGTTACTTTTCTACATAGTCAACATGTTTTTCCAAGCATTTTTGGGGACGTGACAAGTTTTTCCAAGACAGTGTTGTAGCAGGTCGGGCCCTGTGCTCGTAACCAGCTGTTCACTTCTGATTTATCCTCGTCACGGTGTTAAAGCACTTACCTCCAAGATGACCTTTGAGTCAGGGGAACATGTGAAAATCATTTGGGAAAAGATCTGGTGAATATGGAGGATGCGAGAAAACTTCCCAGTTGAATCTTCTGAGCTCCGCTTGGGTCAAGGTTCAACTTGCAAGTTTTCTCGTATCCTCCGTATTCACTGGAGCTTACCCCAAGTGATTTTCACATGTTCCTCCAACTCAAAGGTAAGCACTTTTTAACACCGATGATGAAGTCAAATCAGTGAACAGCTGGTTGCGAGCACAGGACCCGACCTGGTACAACACTGGCTTGGAAAAACTTGTGTGGCATCCTCAAAAATGCTTGAAAAAACCTGTTGAGTATGTAGAAAAGTAACAGAAGAATTGTACAATATAAATAAAATTCATTCAACATGATCAATTGTGTGAAATTTTTTTTATAAAATAGGGAAACTTTCTTATTGGACGACCCTCGTATTATACTCGTATTCCACCCAAAGTTTGAAGTAGTTATTTTCTGCCACACGTATGGAAGTCAATTTGAAGTAGTTGGTTTGTTACGTTATTTGCATCACGCTTTGGGCATCAATTTGAAGTAGTTTGTATTGACGGAGTTGTATTATATTTCAACTGTTGGGAGCCGAACTTGAAGTATGTTTGCAACCGCACGTATGGTACCCGGTTTCCGGTAGCCTTCGCCCCAAGTGTACTTTTAGGTGGCCTTTACCCCAAATTTAAAAAAAATATTAACATTGTAAATTGACTGTTTCTTTAAATATTATATATTTATGTTTGCCTCGGCAGCGTTAGTAATATTGTTAGAGACACGTTTCTCTTAGCAGAGTTGTGGTGCGACTGAAGAATGTAGGCCTACACAGATTATAATTTTACTTCACTCCTTTTATTAATACTTGACACGATTTAAATAACACTTCACTGATATATAGAGCTGTGAGATTCTTTAATTAATTACTTGCACTTTTCAACACGTAAAAAGTATTTTTCGTCTCACACGAATACGTATTAAATTTCTTGAGGACACTTTTTGCGGACACTGATTTCAACCGCCTAAACTTGTAAATTTCTGTATTTCAAGTCTCTGATTGGCGATTCCTAATCCAATAGAATACCTTCATTTAACTAAAGCTTTTTCTGGTTGTTGATTGGCTATTTTTAAACTGTCTCAAAATTTACATTATTGCTTCCAAGAATCACAAGTAACATTATTAAACTCTCAAACTCATTATTGCCTCAAGGTTACCTCATTGTTAGCAACGTTTGACCTATTTCTCACAGCTCCTACCTTATTAAATTACGCAATGCTTCCACATAACATTATTACACATGGATACAATAACAAACATATACAATGATTGTAATATACACTTTTTATATATTGTTACATACACATATTGCTTTAAGACGGGCTGTTATTGAATTTATATATTATATAATTAGACTGAAATCATTTAAGTGTTAAAAATACCGCCTCAAGTTTTGATTTCAAAATTTCCTGGAGATATACGGCTCGTGTGCATGAACAGTATATCCCAAAAACGAAAAGTTGGTTGGCTTCCAAACTTGGTATTTAAGTTCAGCATCTCTTTACATTGAAAAATTTTCGTTACTTTTGATTTTGTCAAAAAATTGTTGGAATAAAACACCGTACGATATTTGCATGACAAATGACGTTGTATGTCAGCTAGCAGACCACCTTCCAACAATTATGCGCGATATTGAATAAGTAACAATATGTATATAACGGTAGGACTGCATAAATGAATGTTTGATGTGTAGAGATCTACGAAAACATTGTACGCCTGCACATTTGGATTTTGTGATTTTTCTTGCTAACACATACTCAGGGATATGTGAATGCAGCATCATTTGGACACGAAAAATCCATTCAACAATGAGGAGGTGCTCAAAGGAAAGCCATGTCGACTAAAGGAAGCACAGGTGCCTTAACGAATTTTGCCTTGAAACCAAACAATGACACAGCCCGAGTGTAAACCAGGCGCAGTCAGTCAAGATCGTTTTGTACCTTTTTAGCGGCTTCAAGTGTACACGCAAGCTCTGGACTGCTGGTGAGATCATCGCCAGCAAACAAATCCAGCCCAAGAGCGCCAAACGTCACCATAGTTTCATCTCCTTGTGCTTGTAAAACCTACAGCAATAATCCATATACCCAAGTATTGCCTTTTTCTTTTTTACTTTCTCTACTGCTTACCTATATTAAGCAGAGAAAGTAGTATTGCATTCTACCCAAAAATTTCACCGGAAGTACACATTTTGAGGGTCTCTGAATCCAAAAAAAAGCAGTTTTAGAGAAAGGTGTACGTCTGAATGTGTGAACAGCATAAGTGAAAAATCTAATGTGATACATTCACATGACTTTGTCTACCCTCTATAGTATATTACTACATTTTAATCCAAATAAACCATTGTAG
This sequence comes from Deroplatys truncata, assembly GCA_030765065.1. NCBI lineage: Eukaryota > Metazoa > Arthropoda > Insecta > Mantodea > Mantidae > Deroplatys > Deroplatys truncata. Next base: position 51,411,636 of record CM060975.1, on the reverse strand, counting down.
AAATAGCTACATTACACATTTCGTTATAGATACAAAGCGATAGTCAGATGTTTAAGAACTGGACACTACATGCCGGCCTTAAAATTCCATACTGTTTCCATGCAATCGCGAGAAACAACTGAATGTTGAAAGGATTTATGAGCATGACCAAGTAATGAAAAATTCGAGCCTTTAATAACGCATATCTCAAAACGGCTCATGCCATAAAAAATTAAATAAATTGTGTGCTTTAAAGAGATCTAAATTTTTTGTGGAATACATTTTCGCCTATCGCTTAACGTTTACACTTATACAAGATTATACAAAATCCCTTCCGAATGAAGAAGACAAAATTCAAGACATACATTTTATTTGTCATGTAAATATCTTTCATATGTGGTATTTTAATCAAACTCTTTAGAGACAATTTTGGGAAAATCAAAATTTTCAAAAAAATGTTCTATGTAAGGCGTGGTTTGGGGTAGGGAGATTTTGTTGAAAATCTTCGTGTCGCATCCTTAAAAAAAATAAATTGAGTTTTATTTATGGACGTTCTTTAACTACTATGGTTCTTAGCGTCCCATTCGTATTGGGCGTGAAAGACGGTAATTTTGCTCAGAGGCCTCTTTATCAGGCTTGAGGTTCTTTTATGTGCCGTGGGACCATCGGCTTTACTTCCCTTCCGAAGGAAGCCATGCTAAGGATTTTTACCCCTCACCAAAAAAATTCAGCGCCCTTCGTCAGGTTTGAACCCGCGACCTCAGAAACTAAAGGCTAGAATGGTAACCACCTCACCACGGAGTACGTACAACATTAGCGACTAGTCAACAGCGTAAAGAAATACCAGCTTTGGCATTTATTTTCCTTAGTTATGATGTTTATGCACCCATACGCGCGCGCACACACACACACACACACACATACACGGGCATTTTCTAAAATGCTTCTTTTAAATTCAGGGAGCCTCAAAACATACATATTTCTAGTGAAATGATAATAAGGAATTCTTGAGTGGAATACAATTCTTCCTCTATTATTATAGGTAAATAATGACCCATGGGGGTCATTTTAAACGTTTTTCTTGTAATAAATCCGCATTCCTTTTTGGGCAAATTGATGCTTTTATTTTTGTCTAATAATTCAAACATATGTCTTCCAGGTTGGGATTATAACGACGGGCGAGTTCCCCGTATTTCGTAAAAACATACAATACTAAAAGACTAAATAAAGAAATAAAAAAAATCAGAAACATGAATGTAAAAATGAATGTATTGGAAATAGTAGAAGAGAGAAGATTAAAATGTTTCGATCATGTGAAAAGAATAGGAAACGTAATAACGGTGCTAGAACTGGAAGCCGAAGGAAACGGAGGACCAAGAGAACGATAGATAGATGGATGGATGTGGTTCGAAGAAGCATGGCGTCTAGAGCACTAACAGATGAAGATGCAGAGGATAAGGATTTATGGAGAAATAAAATCATGAATGGGTTGTAGGAAAACTACTGCATAGTGTATAATTCCTAAATAAAATAAAAAATATTTCTCAAAATGAGTAGTCGAACTGGGATATGACATTAGAATAAACCTATATAAAAAAATCTGATGTGTTACACTCACATGACTTTCTCTACTCTTGTACAAACTATTTATACAAACTCTTATTCTCCATCTACTTCATGTTAATCGAGATAAACATTTGCAGAGTCTATCTTATTGCTAATTTTCTTGTAGATGTAAGGGGAATATATATTTACAACGCAATTTGGAAATACAGTAGCCTTTAAGCACATACATATCTCTTAATAGCTGGTTGCTAGGTGCAGCACCATTCCCTTTGTCACAGATTAATACTCTTTGCATACCCAAGACAAAATAATGAATAATGAATTCCCATTTGAGAAAATAAGTATTGAAAAATTTAAGGGAATAACAAGTAATATCTCGAAAATGGTTCACTCAACAAAAAAACTGTATATGACATAAATTGTGTATTTTAACGCGATCTACATTTTTTGTGTAGTAAAATTTTGTCTATCTCTTATGGTTTACGAGTTATGCAAAAGTCGTTCACAATAAAGAATATTCAAGATATACATTTCATTTGTCATAAAAATATCTTAAACATATGATATTTTAATCAAAATCGTTAGAGCCCTTTTTGAGAAATTTAAAATTTTCGAAAAATCTTCCATGTAAAGGGTAATCTGGGGTGGGGTGATTTTCTTGAAAACCTTCGTGTCGCATCCTTGGAAGATACTGAACCTAAATACCAAGTTTGGTGTTTATCCGACTGTTCGTTTCTGAGTTATGCTGTTCACAGACAGACACACACACACACACACACACACACACACACACAGACACACACACATAGTAACACACACGGGCATGTTTCCAAAAATGCTTTTTTTTGGATTCAGGGGGTCTCAAAACATATATTTCCGGTGAAATCTCGGTATCGAATTTTTGGGTGGAATACAATACTTCCCCTACTTACTATACGTAGTAGAGAAAGTAAAAATCTCGCGAGCATACTACATCAGACTTTTTAGCCCTTCCATTCGTAAATGTTGTGGTCGAAAGGAAGTGGAAGTGCTGGTGACTAAGCCGGAGAATTGCACACCAAGCGGACAAAAAATGAAACTTGGGCCGCCGAGGATGTCGGCAGCGCTATAATCACACTGTCTTCCGACTGAATTATGCTTTGCTCTTTTTACATAAATACAACCGTGATGGTGGAATTATGTTTTTCAAAACACGCTGTCCGGTGAGGCAAAAAGCTTCTTCTGCTATTTATAAAATCCTGACGTAATAATGCTGGTGTGAATCCCCTCTTTTCCTTTTAGAAGCAGCTAAGTGATGCAAAAAGAAATTTTATCTTTCACACTGCATGTCTGACACGCTTCCATCCTCCTGCATAAAGGAAACATTTTCTCATGTACCTTTTCCTTCTTTTTTCTGTTTGCTATTTCGCCACTATTAAGCAGCACTGCATTTGATCACTGACTTCAGTGGCGATACTTCTTCTGTTTTTACTTTATCTACTACTTACCTGAAATTAGTAGAGGAAGCATTGTATTCCACTCAAAAAGTATTAATTTACTGAGCAAGGTGACGCCACGATAACGTGGACGACTCGCATTCGGAGATCCAGGGTTTTTCGTGGTTTCGCCAGGTCGGCAGTTGAATGCTGGGGTGGTTCATCTTCTACCACGACCTTACTGTCCCTCATTTCTTATAGCCATCATCTCCCTGGTTATAGGACCAAGCGACGCTGTTCGGCAGTTTGCACCTGGGCGACGGCTATGCGCTCTGTTGAGATTTCTTTCCTGGCGTCGTTGCGGGACTGTTCAATAAGGTCACTCCTCTGAGTGGGCTCTATGGGGGGACAGCTGGGGTTTGGTGGCTTGTGGTGGGTCTTGGTTGCGTCGGGTGCGTTCGATCTGGAAACGTTAAGGATGCCGTACATGCTTGTGCCTGTCGTTATCCGGATCTAGTCGCTCTTCGGGGTCTCCCCCCTGATTCCTCCCTTCCAGGGGTCGTAGTGGAAGCACAACGGGCCGTTGCGGCATACTTGCGGTGATCTGCTCAGTTGTAGGGACTAAAAATTGAGTTTCGTTTATGGACGCCATTTAACTCTGTGGTCCTTAGTGTCCCATTCTATATTGGGTGTGAAATACCGGTCATTTTGTTCAGAGGTCTCTTTATCAAGCTTGAGCTTCTTTTACGTGCCGTAAATCTACGATACGGGACCACCGGCTTTACTTCCCTCCCGAAGGAAGTCATACTAAGGATTTTTACGCCCGAAAAGATCCATTGCCTTCAGCCGGGTTTGAACCCACGAGTTTGGGAACTAGAGACTAGCATGGTAACCACTACACCACAGCGGATGACAGCTGTAGGGGCCCCTCCGTTAGTCCGTACCTTTGCCCTTTTTGATACGAGGATTACACGTTATGAAGGTCTCTCAATCCTAAAAACAGAAGTTTTAGAAAAAGGTTCGCGCGCGCGTGCGCGCATGTGTGTATGTCTGTCTGTTTCTGCGAGCAACATAACCCAAAAACGAACTCGCATAAATATCAAACTTGGTATTTAATCTGTCAATGTTAAATATCCTAAATTACTATCTACCTATTATCAGACAATCTATTTTGGAAATCAGACTGGACATTCTTACAGGATGTCAATGAATGCCTTCTAAGTTCATTAATCTACTTATATACAATAAAATTGTTTATTAAGGATTGTACGATTTTTAACCCTCAATTATACCATCTTTTGACTAAACTTTATCAGAAATTATTTGTTTTTAATTAACCAACAATCTTATTAATACCAAAGTAGATCCATAACACTTAAGAGGTTATATAATCATTAACTAAAATTTAATTTATCCATCTTCAATAGTTTCTGAGAATACAGGCCATTTATAGCAGAAAATATCATTCACAAAAAAGGCTGTTCAAAGCAAAAAAAATGGAGAAAACGAATTCCCATAATAAAGAAACCACAGGGTTGAGCACACTGTAGCTGTCATAATTAACAAGTCGTGACGTCAACGGAAACATTTTTAAGTGACACCCTATATTTCTTGTAACCATCTCAAAGATTATGATTGTACAAGGTATTGTTTTATACAACAAACGTTGTTATGGCAACTAAATAAATAATTGTAACAGAACCTCTATTTATGTATGTTAACCGAACAGTAACATCACTAACATTAAAATAATAAGTTACAGATGCAAATTACAACGTCATAAGCATATCTGATTGTCTTCTGTTTTGCTATGCTTTGTGTATGTTTCCTGTCACCATATCCAGTCATCATCAAAATCTCAATTCTCTCACTTTCACTCAAAAAGATTGTTATTTTGTATTAATTTCTATAAATAAACTGCATTAATAATACAAGGAAATTCAACTATGTGAATTAGTAATAGTTATACATAGCCGTTCGAGTGTCGAACATCAAATTTTGACTTTTTCTTTCACGTACATAGTACCTACGTAAAGTATTGCATTCCATCCAAGAATTCGATAACGACATTTCACCGGAAATACATATTTTTAGGCCTCGTGAACCCAAAAAAGAGAATTTTTAGAAGAAGGTCCGTGGGAATGTGTGTGTTTGTGTATGTGTTTGCGTGAGAAGCATAACTTATAAATGAAAACTACCAAACTTGGTACTTAGGTTCAGTACCATCCAAAGCTTCGACACAAAGAGCTTCGACAAAATCCCTCGTCCCCAATTCCCTTTATATGGCTCATTTCTTAAATTTTTTACTTTTCAAAAATGGTTCTAACAATATTTATTAAAGTACCATATATATAAGATATTTACATAAACAAATAAAACGCGTATCTTTAATTTTATGGCGAGAGCCTGTGAAGTCCTCTTCATTCGGAAGGAATTTTATATAATCTTGAATAACTGGTAAACGTTAAGCGATAGAGGAAAAGCACTACAAAAAAATCTATTGTATTACACTCACATGACTTTCTCCGTTCGTATACAACTATTTTTACAAACACTTATTCTCCATATGCTTCATGTTAATCGAGATGTTAATCTCACTGCTAATTTTCTTGTAGATGCAAGGGGAATTGCTAGGCTTCAAGCGATAGTCAAATCTTTTAAGCGCTGGTTGTTATGTGGAGTCTTCCATTTTCTTTGTATGTCCAGGACATAAAAAAAGAATAACATATTCCCATTTGAGAAAAAGTATTGGAAAATTTAAGGGAGTAACAACAATATCTCGAAAATGGTTCACTGAACAACAAAAATGTATATGACATAAATTGTGTGTTTTAACGCGATCTACATATTTTGTGTAGTAAAATTTTGTCTATCTCTTATGGTTTATGCAAAAGTCGTTCACAATGAAGAATACTTTTGGAGATATTCCCAGAAAATTCAAGATATACATTTTATTTGTCATGAAAACATCTTAAACATATGATATTTTAATCAAAATCGTTAGAGCCATTTTTCAGAAAATTAAAATTTTCGAAAAATGTTTCATGTAAAGGGTAATCTGGGGTGGGGGGATTTTCTTGAAAACCTTCGTGTCGCATCTCTGGAAGATACTGAACCTAAATACCAAGTTTGGTGTTTATCCGACTGTTCGTTTCTGAGTTATGCTGTTCACAGACACACACACGCACATGTTTCCAAAAATGCTTTTTTGGACTCAGGGGTTTCAAAACATATATTTCCGGTGAAATCTCGGTATCGAATTTTTGGGTGGAATACAATACTTCCCCTACTTACTATACGTAGTAGAGAAAGTAAAAAGTTGATCTTTTTAAAACACAATTTATTTCAAATAACTTTTTTTAGGCATCAGCCATTTCCGAGATATCCGTTATTAACCGTTCGAATTGTTCAATGCTTAGCCATTCTTTTAAAGTCCTATCGATTTTCAGCTGTTTATCGCAATGAGATGGAATTCTAGAGTAATGAAGTTATTTTCGGAAAGGTTTATCTCGATTAAATGAGTTGTCCTCCGTGGTGTAGTTGTTACTATGTTAGCCTCTAGTTCCCGAGGTCGTGGGTTCAAACCCGGCGGAGGGCGATGGATTTTTTCGGGCGTAAAACTCCTTAGCATGGCTTCCTTCGGAAGGGAAGTAAGCCGGTGGTCCCGTGTCGTAGATTTACGGCACGCAAAAGAACCACAAGCCTGATAAAGAGGCCTCTGAGCAAAATTACCGGTCTTATACGTCCAATATAGAATGAGACGCTAAGAACCACAGCAGTTAAAGAGCGTCCATAAATAAAAGTCAAGTTCTTTTCTTTCGATTAAATGAAGTAGACAGGGAAATAAATGTTTATAAGAATAATGTTTATACAAACTAATAAGTAAGTAATAGAAGGTAGACAAAGTCAAGTAATGTAACACATAAGATAATTTAAAAAGATTTTATTTAAACTTATATAAGCTTCAGGCATGTACTTCTATAAGCGATTTCTTACAAATACGAATAAAAACTAAAACAGATTTATTCTGATTAAGGTAGGTAGTTAAACTGTCAGGCATCCCCCCAAGAAGGAAGGGGGAAAGAAAAAAGCCATAAACATTGAAGAAGGATTAGTATTTTAATAGTTATTGTTGTTGTTTCTACGACTTCTGACATCATTACAAAAAAATGCAGTAACCAAACATCCAAATTGCCTACAAAGTGTCTTGGCTTATTTCTGTTTTCTGTTTCGTAAGAAAATATAATAAATATCAGTAAAATACTGTCCCTATTAGCATTCAAAGAACTTAAGTGTTAATTTGCCACGTAGTATAGAGCCAAAATAGCAGCTCTTTTAGAGTTTTAAGTTCCAAGAAACGCAAGGAGTAGCTTTTATTACACTAGCGGCCGCCCATCCCTAGATTACGTCAGGCCTCGTAAACAGCATATAAACAGCTGATAGCTCACTGCATGTAATTTGCTGGCTCCATATTCTTGATACGTCATCACCTTACAAGGTAAACGTTTCTGCTACAACTTTGGCGAGCTTTTTGTTCTGTTTTTGCTTCCTCTTTCATTATCAGACATTAGTATTTGCATACGGCAAAATCCTATCGAGTGAGATAACCTGTTAGGCTTCTTCAGGAGGCTCGGCCGTTCGATTCCTTCTGACCTTAAGTTTTTTCGTGGTTTTCCCTGGTTGGTAGGCGAGTGCTTGATATGGATTAAACATGGTGGACCATTTAAGTTGAGACTGTACAATATCTCCAAAACTAAACGTTGTAGAAGGGAATGTGTTTAATAAAAGTTGTTTGATATTATAGGGAAAAGTAAATGACATTAGTCGTGTTTTGTTTGAAGGACGTTATGATGGTCATTTTAGGGTTAATTTAATTTTGTTAAATGGGAACCTACAGTTAGGGTCAATTTAAATTGATTACAGTCTACTGCAGTCAATTTCTTTGCAGTCTACTGATCTGTAAATTTTAGGATGTGACGTGAATTACTTTACAAAAATATCTTGTCAAACTTAAAAGTATTTACCAACAATATGGAGGTAAATGGAAATTCTCTGTCCCTATCTAACGCATACATGTTACCATTAGTTTCGCTCTTTTCTACTCTCGCTCTGTCACCAAGTTCCTAAATAAGTAATAACATGGTGTAAATATTCATTTGTTATAAATTTCAACTCTGAACGCAATATCCTATACAGAATATTTTTCTCTATCAGATTAATCCTTTTTAAATCCTTTATAGACTTCTAAGGGCACAAATTTCCAAAGAAAACGAGTTTTTTAGTAAAGGTCCGATATTTGCTGTCTGTATTCTAAACACGCAGTAATTAATAACCTAAAAGGTAGAACACAACAATATATAGTAAGTAGGAGAAGTATTGTATTCCACCCAAAAATTCGATACCAAGATTTCACCGGAAATATATGTTTTGAGACCCCCTGAATCCAAAAAAAAAGCATTTTTGAAAACATGTCCGTGTGTGTGTCTGTGTGTGTGTCTGCGTGTCTGTGTGTCTGTGAACAGCATAACTCAGAAACGAACAGTCAGATAAACACCAAACTTGATATTTAGGTTCAGTATCTTTCAGAGATGCGACACGAAGTTTTTCAAGAAAATCCCCCCACCCCAGACTACCCTTTACATGGAACATTTTTCGAAAATTTTAATTTTCTCAAAAATGGCTCTAACGATTTTGATTAAAATATCATATGTTTAAGATATTCTCATGAGAAATGAAATGTATATCTTGAATTTTCTGAGAATGTCTCCAAAAGTATTCTTCATTGTGAACGACTTTTGCATAACTGGTAACCCATAAGAGATAGACAAAATTTTACTATACAAACAATGTAGATCGCGTTAAAATACACAATTTATGTCATATACATTTTTTTTGTTGAGTGAACCGTTTTCGAGTTATTGCTTGTTATTCCCTTAAATTTTCCAATACTTATACTTTTTCTCAAATCCGTTATTCATTTTTACTTTCTCTACTACGTATAGTAAGTTGGGGAAGTATTGCATTCCACCCAAAAATTCGATACCGAGATTTCGCCGGAAATACATGTTTTGAGACCTCCTGAATCCAAAAAAAGCATTTTTGGAAACATGGCCGTGTGTGTGTGTGTGTCTGTGTGTCTGTGAACAGCATAACTCAAAAACGAACAGTCAGATAAGCACCAAACTTGGTATTTAGGTTCAGTATCTTCCAGAGATGCGACACGAAGGTTTTCAAGAAAATCCCCCCACCCCAGACTACCCTTTACATGGAAAATGTTTCGAAAATTTTAATTTTCTCAAAAATGGCTCTAACGATTTTGATGAAAATATCATATGTTTAAGATAATGTCATGAGAAATGAAATGTATATCTCGAATTTTCTGGGAATGTCTCCAAAAGTATTCTTCATTGTGAACGACTTTTGCATAACTGGTAAACCATAAGAGATAGACAAAATTTTACTACACAAAAAATGTAGATCCCGTTAAAATACATAACTTATGTCATATACATTTCTTTTGTTGAGTGAACCGTTTTCGAGATATTGCTTGTTATTTCCTTAAATTTTCCAATGCTTATACTTTTTCTCAAATGCGTTATTCATTTTTTTATGTCCTGGACATGCAAAGAGAATGGAATGCGCCACATAGCAACCAGCGTTAAAATATTTGACTATCGCTTAAAAGCTACCATGTTTCCCTTGCATCTACAAGAAAATTACCAATAAGATTAACATCTCGATATCTCGATTAACATGAAGCATATGGAGAATAGGCGTTTGTAAAATTAGATTGTACAAGAGTAGAGAAAGTCATGTGAGTGTAACACATCAGATTTTTTTATGTCCTGGACATGCAAAGAGAATGGAATGCGCCACATAGCAACCAGCGCTTAAAATATTTGACTTTCGCTTAAAACCTACCATATTTCCCTTGCATCTACAAGAAAATTAGCAATAAGATTGACATCTTGATATCACGATTAACATGAAGCATATGGGGAATAAGCGATTGTAAAAATAGTTTGTACAAGACTAGAGAAAGTCATGTGAGTGTAACACATCAGATTTTTTTTCTTAGCTAGGGTAAACTAGTGTGCTGATACCTACCCAGTTTGAATTCTCTACTTATAATAAGAGCGTTATAATTTTTAAATTAAATATTTTCAGAAAATTCTATACCTATGCAGTAAAAAAGTCAGCCAGCGAATACCTTTTCTGTTATTGGGTTTACAACAGGGACCAAGCCAGAAGAAATGTTTAAGAGGGTTGGAGGCAGTTTTTAAAAGCAACCGGAATCTTGTAGCTTCTTGCATTCATTGTGTATGACAAACAAAATGCATCCATCTATTCAGCTAACAGGCCAGACGTAGAACTCAGTAAGGGCTAACATCACTTGTAAGTAAGCGAGTACGTTAAGTGTTATGTAGGTTATTTATTTAACATTTTGCGTAAATATTTATGGTTATGAAGGGAGAAGCTAAAAAGAGACGATAAGGCAGTAAAAGAAATAGCTAAATCTACTCAGCTGTTCAGAAACAGTAGTGTACAGGAAAAAAAAAGAAGAAGGAACGAATGAAGTACCTCTAAGGTTGCAAAACGGACGAGGGAAACAAAAACACGTAGATTAATGCAACAATGAAATATAACAAAACGGAAGGGGCACAGCTTTCATTATTTGCTGTTTGAAAACGTTCCATCAAAGGGTGAATGGTAATGATAAGCTACCAATTTATAGCTTTCATCATTTTATATCTCGATATTTCTTTGATAATATATATTTTTATGTCTGTAAAATCGTATTTTGAAGTACTAAAAATACCCAGAGGAGATTAAAGTGCAGGTGTAAATTAAGTGTCTTATAATTGCATTTAATAGCGGTGCAGATATTTCACTATTTGGTGACGTATCATTCACAAGATGACATTAAATTGGTAGACCGATCATAGCTGGGCGCGGGGGTTTAGGCAACGAATTAATTTAATGTTTAACTACAGTGATATTGCGCTAAATAAATTTGATGCGTTATCATTCAGTTACCTTTCTCTACCCACTATAGTTTTATTTTAATATCTCTTCTGTAAATTAAAGCTGTTTACTTTCTCTATCACGTACCTAGCAGATAGAGGAAGTATTACATTCCAGCCAAAAATTGCATATCGAGATTTGAGATTAATATTTTGAGGACCCTTGAATATAAGACGCAATTTTTAGAAAAAGCCTGTGTCTGTGTGTGACCAGCATAACTCCGGATAAATACCTATCTTGGTATTCAAGTTCAGCGCCTTCCAAGGGCGCGACACGAAGATTTTTAAGAAAATTCTGCCACTCAAAATCAATCTTTACAAGAAAAATGTTTCGAATTTTTTTATTTTCTCAAAAATTGCTCTTAACGATTTTGATTAAAATAGCAAAATAAGTAAATTCTATGGCGCTACAGCCCGCGAAGCGCCTGGGTCTGCCTACCAGACTGCCGGCCTCACGCCCACGTACGCACGGCAGAGGTGGGCGTTCATCCAATCGATACGGGGAGGTGATGGGGCCAGCATCACGCATCCTTCGATGCTGAATAGGCACAGGTCCTATACCCGGGACATAAAATTCGCACCTCCACGGGTGAGATGGAACTCGGGTGCATTACGTGACCGCCAGGCTCCAGCATCTGATTTAAGATATTTTCTTAACAAATAAAGTGTATATTTTGAATTTTCTGCGAATAGCATGTGAAGTACTCATTTAAATGACTTTTATATAACTGGTAAACCATAAGAGATACACAGAAACTTATCACATAAAAATGTAGATCTCGTTAAAGCAAAATTTATGTCAAATACAGCTTTTGTGGCATCAATCATTTCTGAGATATTCCTAGTTATTCGTTCAAATTTTCATTTTTTTCCTCGTGGTCGTACAAAGAGCATGTAAATTCAAAGCCATCACACAGCGACGCACTCTTTAAAAATCTGACTGTCGCTTTTCCTACTACATCCTTCATATACCTACAACGAACGGTGTAAATGTATAATGAAGGTTTATCTCGATTAACATGAAGTAGATAGAAGAATAAAGTCCTGTAAATATAGTCTGGAGAAGAGTGAATAGAGAAAGTCATATGAATGCCACACATCAGATATTTTAAAGAGCTGTCGTTATTCACTTGTTTCTCGGTATGTTATGGAAGGAGTATGGAATTTTAAGGCCAGCATATAGTGAAATGTGTAATGGAACTATTTCTGCAAAAGTTTACTTCGATTAATTTGAAGTAAATTGAAAAATAAGCTTTCGTAAGAATAGTCTATAGAAGCTATACAAAAAATAACCGGTAATGGGTATAGAAAGTCGTGACAATGTAACACATCAGATTATTTTTCTATCTACTTCAAGTAATCAAGATAAACATTTGAAGAAATAGTTTCATTACAGACTTCGATGTAGGTATGAGAGGAATAGAGAAATACCTAAATCAGTATTCTCTTGGTGACTGAGGGAAACCAAGAAAAATCACTAGTTAATTTAGGCGGTGATTTGAAGCGGCGACCTCCCGAATGCCAGCCACAGGCACTAACGCCTGAGCCACCTCGCTGGTTACTTGGATAATGAAAGAAGCAGAAATCTGTAAAAAGAAGTATGGTTAAGAAAGAAATCGAAGAGCAAACAAGCTTATCTAGTGAAAATCGTGACAGAAGTGGAGCTGTTCACGCATGAAGAAGGCAATTTTTTTCACGACAAAACACCCATTCAGAGCTATCAAAGCAAACCATAGGGAAAACCACATTCATTCCATCGCTATAAAACATTCAATTTTAAACCGCTATCAAAGCATTTACAAAAACAATCGACATTTGTTAGGAGAAGAACTGCAAAGGGAAAGCGAGATTAGAAGACTTGGTATGGTATCTAACATCGGGAGGTCCCGGGTTCGATTCCCGTCGATCGCCCACTCTTATCTTGGTTTTTTCTGGTTTTTCCTGTTCGGTAGGTGAATGCTGCGGTGTTTCTCATCTACTAGGATTTCCTTTCCATCATTTCTCTTTCATTCGAGTTTCCTTTTCATCTTTCAAGTATGCTTCTATGTTTCGTGGCGTACGGCGGTGCCACAGGTCTGCGTGGGCCGAAAGTTATAGGACCGTCCCGGTCTTAACCGAACCCGAACCCGAGCCGAGCCCGAGAGTAGGTTATACTGTACCACCGGGCCCGATTGTCTAATTTGATTTTAAATGTTATGCACTTATTCACAAGTATTATTATTATTATTGTTGTTGTTGTTGCTTCTATTATTATCACTCCGGAACCTCTGCTGCCTGCGGTGCGAAGAGACCGGGTTTGATTTCCGGTATGGACATGGTAATTTTCCCCCCTTCTGGGGTTTATGGTAAGGAATGCACTCAGGTCCTTGGGATAATTATTATTCAGGTACCACTCAGCCGCCAGTGGCAGTCCTGAGGTCCTGAAGTCCGCATGTAGTAACCGGCATGCTGACTTGTCTTGTTGACCACATGCCGCGCCTATTACTGCACTCTGCCCAGAATGTCCTGGGTGTGGGTGCACGGAGGGAGGCGAAGTTTGCAGCCGCCGTAATGTTGTAACGTTATTCGCCATTTGCCGAAGCGGGCATTTATTTATTATTACTGCCGTTACTATTGCTATGAATCTGTTCATGTTGCGATAAATGCGCAATTCCGGGCATCTCAAATTGCGGACCAAAACGTTTTAAATTAATTATTTTTTCGTCTTTATTCTCTCTTTATATCCAATAGCTTTCCTTACTTTTTATTTTGTCAAAAATGGGGTAACGATTTTGATAAAAAATACCATATGTTTAAGATATTTACATGGCAAATAAAATGTTATGTTGAATATTATATATTCATTCCTTCTTCGTCTTTAAGCCCAAGCCCAGCTTAATTTTTTTAGTTACGTTTTTATCTATATCTTATGGTTTACTTGTACAAAATTATACAAAACGCCTATTTCCAGAAAATTCAAGATATTTTTTTTAACACTTGAATGCCTTTAACATCTAAGGTCATACCGGTGGCTTTTGCCTTTAAACAATTGCCCCTTGGCTAACTCTTAATTACTTTATTAATCTTTGGGTTTTCGTTCCAAAAATTAAATTCACACTCACATTTCCACCCTGACTCATTCTTCCAGACTCTAGAGAAGATTGGAAATAATGCTGGCTAAAGAAAAGTTGATACCCTCCAGCCTAAAATCGAAACCGGAACTTTGTATTTCGAGGCTAGTATGCTAACCACCAAACCATAGAGGCAATCGGTATATTTATCATATAAATATCTTAAATATGTTATGGTAGTATTTTAATCAAAACCGTCAGAGCAGTTTTGGAGAAAATAAAAGATATGAAAATATTTTCCATGTAAAAGGTAGTTTAAGGGGGATTTTCTTGAAAGTTTTCGTGTTGCATCTTTGGAAGTTACTGAACTTAAATTTAAAGTTTGGTATTTATATTGAAGAAGTTGTATTATAGTTCAACTGTTGGGGAGCCGAACTTGAAGTAGTTGCAACCGCACGTATGGTACCCGGTAGCCTTTGCCCCAATTTTTAAAAATATTAACTTTCTAATTTGACTGTTTCTTTAAGTATTAAATATTTATGTTTGCCTCGGCTGCGCCAGTATTTTTGTTAGAGACACGTTTCTCTTAGCAGGGTTGTGGTGTGACTAAGAATGTAGGCTTACTCAGATTATAATTTTACTTCACTCCTTTTATTAATGCTTGATACGATTTATATAACACTTCACTGATAGAGACCTGTGAGATTCTTTTATTAATTATTTGCACTTTTTAACACGTAAACTATTTTTCGTCTCACACGAATAAGTATTAAATTTCTTGAGGATACTTTATGCATCTGGTTAGTAACGATGTCTGCAACCAACTGAATTGATTTTAATCGCTTAAACCTTTAAATTTCTGTATTTCAAGTCTCTGATTGGCTATTCTTAATCCAATAGAATACCTTCATTTAACTAATTTTTTTTCTGGTTGTTGACTGGCTATTTTTGAACTGTCTCAAATTTTACATTATTGTTGCTCCAATAATGACTAGTAGCATTTAAACTTTCAAACTCATTATTGCCTCAAGGTTACCTCATTGTTACCTCATTGTTAGCAACTTTTAACTTATTATTCTCACAGCTCCTAC
The DNA here is from genome assembly GCA_030765065.1 of Deroplatys truncata. Classification (NCBI taxonomy): domain Eukaryota; kingdom Metazoa; phylum Arthropoda; class Insecta; order Mantodea; family Mantidae; genus Deroplatys; species Deroplatys truncata. Next base: position 51,396,511 of record CM060975.1, on the reverse strand, counting down.
ATTATTAAATTACGTAATATATTCACATAACATTATTACACATGGATACAATAATATAAACATATACAATGACTGTAATATATACTTTTTATGTATTGTTACATACACATATTGCTTTAAGGCGTGCTGCTATTGAATTTATATTTTATATTATTAGACTGAAATCATTTAAGTGTTAAAAATACTGCCTCAATATGCCTTCACGTTTTTGTGTTATGCTATTCACAGACACACACACAGGCGATCTCTAAACACGTATTTCCGGTGAAATGTAGATAACGAATTCTTGGGTAGATTGAAATACTTCCTCTACCCATTCAGTACATAGAGAAAGTAAAAATATAATGTATTTTTGCATTAAATAGCATTTATTTTAACAAAATTAAAATATTTTTGAAGTGTGCAGAATTCAAGAATTAATCGTTGCTGCAAAAAAAATCATTGAGTATTAACTGTATTGTATTTTTGCTAATAAAACACAAATAAATCATAACGTTGTAAAGAGACAAGTTTACAAGAAGAAGAAGAAATTTAGCATAAGGAGATACAAGTCTGTGAGGTGCGGGTTTGCCGATCTGGACAGACCTTGAGCACCGGGTGAGCCGTCCATCTTGGGTCAAGGTACTTACTCCTCGAAGGTAAACGCAACTACATAAATCAAACCCAGTCGAAAATTTAAGGACGAGTGCAGCAATACGTGATCTTCGTGTAGAGTAGACTTACTCTCAATAACAAAATATTATATACTTCAACTCAACCCGCCAGGGGCACGGCTCTTTCCATAAACATTCATTTCTGAGGCGTATGCATGGATAGCAAGTTTGCGAAAACGTATGTTCTGTTGTTCGTTTGTCACTCCACAGTTAACATGTAAAACACGGCTTTACAACAAATGTTCTAACATCTACGTAAAATCACAGAAAAATATAATCTGTAGCAGTCTCACACACACACACACACACACACACACACACACACACACACACACACACACACACATAAAATTATAGATAAAAATAAAGAAAATACTGGGCATACATAATATAATAAATAATTTAAAACTAAAGGATTTATATATTCTTTACAAAATAATTTTACAGCATCACTAAATGGTTGAAGAATTCCAACAAATCCTACCTTATTAGGACCCTTACGAATATGAATATAACCTAAAACTTTTCGTTCCAATAAAGTAAAAAAAGCAACTCTAACTATAACAAAAATAACTAAAATTAAACCTACCAATATTATTAAAAATATTTCATTAATTAACATCTCTATCTAAAACTATTAATTATATATTTAGATTCTAAAGTTATTACACTCTCTTCTGCCAAAATAGCTATATTAATAAAAAAAATTAAAAAAATTATTTTAAATATTTGGTCCTCTCGTACTAAAATATTCAATAAAATTAAAGATAGAAACCAACCAGGCTCACGCCGGTTTAAACTCAGGTCATGTAAAAATTTTAAGGTCGAACAGACCTAGTTTTTAAACATCTACATTCAAAACTAATCTTAATCCAACATCGAGGTCATAAGCTTTTTTTTCAATAAGTAAAAAACTTTTATAAGCTTTAAACAAAATAATGGAACACATAAAATATTTAATAATTAATATATGTAATATAATTCAAATATAAATTAACTATTGTATCAATATAAGAATTTTCAAAAAAAAATCAACAAACCAAAAAGATTTCTTGCTGCTACGTACGGAAAGCCAGTTTGAAGAAGATGTATTATATTTCGACTGTTGGGGAGCCGAACTTAAAGTAGTTGCAACCGCACGTATGGTAAAAAGTTTCCGGTAGCCTTCGCCCCAAATGTACTTTCCGGTGGCCTTTGCCCCAAGTTTAAAAATATTAACTTTGTAATTTGACTGTTTCTTTAAATATTATATATTTATGTTTGCCTCGGCTGCGTCAGTATTTATATTTTTTTTTTAGACACATGAATGTCTTAGCAGGGAATGGTGCGATTGAAGAATGTAGGATTACACAGATTATAATTTTACTTCACTCCTTTTATTAAAGCTTGACACGATTTAAATAACACCACTGAAATAGAGAGAGCTGTGAGACTTTTTTATTCATTACTTGCACTTTTAACGCGTAAACTATTTTTGTCTCACACAAAATATGTATTAAATTTCTCGAGGACGCATCTCGCGTCCGGTTAGAAACACTGTCTACAAGCAACTGGACTGGTTAGGAGTGCTGTCTACAAGCAACTGAACTCTGAATTTGTAAATTTTGCTATATTTCAGTTTCTGATTGGCTAACCCTAGTCCAATAGAATACCTTCATTTAACTAAAGCTTTTTCTGGTTGTTGATTGGCTATTTTATAAACTGTCACAAAAATTACATTTTTGCTTCCAATAATTACCAGTAGCATTTAAACCTTCTAATTCATTATTGCCTCAAGGTTACCTCATTGTTACCTCATTATTAGCAACTTTTAACCAATTATTCTCACAGCTCCTATGTTATTAAATTACGTAATACATTCACATAACCTTATTAAACGTGTACATATTAATATAAACATTAATACAATGACTGTTACATACATTTTATACATTGTTACATACACATATTGCTTTAAGGCGGGCTGTTATTGAATTTATATATTATATAATTAGACTCAAATCATTTAAGTGTTAAAAATACTGCCTCAATGAATATATACATATACAGAGGTGTGAAAATTATTAGACTCAAAGCACAGTTTTGGTTATTCACTGCCTCAAAGATATTGAAGCATTTGCGCGATAATTCCTTATAGAATTTTTCATCAACCAGAATTAAATGATGACTGTTGGTATGAAAAAGTAGAATAAAATGACAGATTAAACTTTTATATTGTACTGCTGAATAAATAGTGTATATAGATGAAGATTTTCTTTTCTTCAAAGAAATGTTGGCAATTTTACTTCAGGTTTGCCAAAAATGGAACTTAGATACCTGTTTTCAGTCATTCTAACCCTCAGTATTGTCTGTGAAATTAATTGCTAGATATTTGTTCTGTGTAGATTTTTGAGGCCGTGGGTTGGAAGGATTATGTTTCACCAAGAAAACATAATAAACATTCGGAATAAAAACAACTGATAGGTGTACATATAAGGTGTAAACTTGATTTTAGAATACGTAAATTGTTTTGAAACTCACAACCCACAACCATTTTTATTGTAAAAATGTACTCGAGTCTAACAATCCTCACACTTCTGTGTGTATATATATAACATAAGATCTCAATCTGTAGACCCTACAGTGAGCTAGAACAGCTTAAAAAGAAGCTAGTCTACTCTAGGATGTAGATTACGTCATAAATACATAATTACATTGTGTACTTGTAGGTAAATAAATTGTAGCTCTTATGTAGAGTACGTTAGAGCTAAAAATGTGTAAAACAATATTATTTATACTTAATGTAGATATATACTTAATGTAGATATATATATATATATATACAGGATGTTTCAGAAATACTTTTACAAACTTCGGGTATGGGTTCCTTACACCACAAGAAAAAAAAGTTCATATGAACATATATCCCATAATCCTGTGTTTTCTCGTTAGGAGGTGTTCAACAGTGGTACACTTATAACACACAAAACTCATAATGAATGCTCGAAATGTCCTCCCTTGCTTCTATGCATACCTGTACTCGTCGAATCATGGAATGTCGCACCGTGTCAAAAACTCCGGGATGGTGTCGAATGGTTTCGCAGACTTCCATGACACGTCGATGAAGCGTTTCTGATCCGGGATGGCTGCTCCATAAACCAATGATTTAAGATGCCCCCAGAGGTAAAAATTCACAGTATCGAGGTCGGGAGAACGTGCAGGCCATGGAACTGGTCCTCCTCTGTCTATCCATCAGTCATGTTAGATACCAGTCAGTGCATCTCGAACAATGCGACTAAAATGTGCCGGAGCCCCATAATGCATAAACCACATGTTTTTTCTTATTTGCAGTGTCACATCTTCGTAAAGTAAGTCGGGAAGAGTGTGCTGGATAAAATCCCTGTAGACAGCACCAGTAAGACGTGCTGGTAAAACGTATGTACCTACCAGACAGTCACCTACAACGCCAGCCCACACATTCAGACTAAACCGCTGCTGATGTCTAGCCTGAAGTACAGCATGAGGATTATGATCTGCCCTTACGTGTACGTTGTGGAAATTAATAACTCCATCTCTCCCAAACGTTGCCTCGTCTGTAAACAAAACTGACGAGACAAACAATGGATTGGCTGTTTGTACTACAAACCATCGGCAAAAGTTATCCCGTGGTAGATAATCGGCAGGCGAAAGGCCCTGCACACGTTGAATATGATATGGATATAGGAGCTGCTCGTGAAGTATCCCCATGCTGTCACGTGTGATATACCAGATGCCACAGCCAATTGTCTTGTATTGATACCTGGATCGTCTTCGACGCACTTTAACATCTGTTCTTCGCGTTCCGGCGTACGAATAACTCTCTTGGTCTTCCTCGATCAATAGTCCGTGGTGCAACGGTTCATGTCTCAGCAAGACGACGATAAACAGCGACAAAGGCTGGATGACTCGGTGGTCTTCGATCTGGAAACTCCATCTGATAGATCCGTGCAGCCTCGCGTCCATTACCAGTCGCGCGACCATACATAAAAATCATGTCTGCCTGTTCACGAAATGAATATCTAGCACGAAAGACGTGCAGTTAACTCACTACATGTACAAAATTGAAACGTTGAAGACAGACTAATCACAAATGACAAACGTAAACAAATCTCCATGACAACGCTTCGCCATCTACCGTATGTAATACAATGGGTCAACGCCTTCTATGAATGCATGGAGAAATGAAGTTTTAAGATTGGGCCCCAAAGGCCGTTGAACTCTCACTTTGATTGTGACAGGAATAACGCGAAAACCAAGGATTATGGGACATATGTTCATATGAACTTTTTTCCTTCTTGTGGTGTAAGGAACCCATACCCGAAGTTTGTAAAAGTATTTCTAAAACATCCTGTATATATATCGAAATACACGTTTAACGGCTTCCTGTATAAAGGAAACGCATTTTTAGAAGAAAAAGGTCCGTGTATGTAAGAACAGAACTCAAAAACTAAATGTTGGGAAATACCAAACTTGAATTTAAGTTCGGGATCTCCCAGAGATGTAGACACGTAGATTTAAAGCCGTCCTCGTAGTGTAGTGGTTACTATGCTAGCCTCTAGCTCCAGAGGTCGCGGGTTCAAGCCCGGCGGAGGGCGATGGATATTTTCGGGCGTAAAAATCCTTAGCATGGCTTCCTCCGGAAGGGAAGTACAGCCGGTGATCCCGTATCATAGATTTACGGCATGTAAAAGAACCTCAAGCCTGATAAAGAGGCCTCTAAGCAAAATGACCGGTCTTTCACGTCCAATATAGAATGGGACGCTAAGGATCCAGCAGTTAAGCAGCGTCCATAAATAAAATTCAATTTATTACAAAGATTTAAAAGAAAACGCCTCAAATTATCCTTTACAAAGTATTTACATGCCAAATAAAATGTACATCTTGAATTTTCTGGTAATATCCTGTGAAGTCCTCTTCATTCAAAAGGAATTTTGTATAACTGGTAAACGATAAGCGATAAGACAAAGATTTACTAAACAAAAAAATTGATGCGTTACATTCACATGATTTTCCCTATCCTTGCTTATTAGTGGGTATACAAATTAGAGTCAGTAGCTATCCATAGGACAGTGGGGGCATCAAAGGAGCAATTTGTCAGGATGTACAATTTGACACGTAAAGGCCTGCAGCCGCTAGATTTGCCAGCCCTTGGTACTTTTGTCTTATAGTAGGCGCAATAGGTCTAGCCTTGGCCGCAGTGCTGAATGTGCCCTAGTACCCCAATCATAATACATAATCGACACCTGTGAACTGGAAAAGGATGCAGAAAGTTGCGTGTCCGTTACGCACCAGAAGTTTCCTTTCTTCGGTCCAAAAATTCTTAGAGATTTTCCTAAAAATAAATGAATTGCAGACCTAGAGAAGCATCCTACAGAAGCAGTTTTAGATAAGTTGTATGCTGCTAAAAAAGACATGACTCGAAAAGTAAATTTATACTCTTTGCTCTTTTAAGTCAGGCAATTTCTAAGAATGCGGGCAGGGCTTTTAGGGAATTTCCCCAACTATAATGAAAAATGTTCCTTATGTTTTTTTTTCTCGTCACTACTGTTTAATTAAACAATCTGGGAGATCATTAAAGAAGGGAAAACTTACTTTTAGAAATATTTAAACACCTTTAATTATATAGTTTACATAAAATACCTTGATCACTATGAGCATTTTCAAAATGTTTATTGTTATAAATACTACGATTGCTACCGAGCGAGACGGCTACACGGTAAGGTGTGAGGCTCGCATTCCGGAAGCCCCGGATTCGATTCGCATGGACAGTCCACTCTGACCTTGGATTTTCTGTGGTTTTCTCTGGTCGGTAGGTGGATGCTGGGGTAGTTTCTCATCTGCATGATTTTCTTTCCATCATTTAAGTCTGTTTCTGGTGGTGCTGGAAAGATGTCGCCGATACTTGCTCAAAGGAAATATTAGACACTAGATGACTGTTTGATCGATGGAACGTTCATCACTCTCTCTAAGCAGCTTCAGCAATGGGACAAGTCTTCGAGGGAATTTCACGCGTCTGTGCAGACTGTAGTGTCCCGTAGTCCCTTTACTTCATCCCTTCCCTCTGGGGGGTAGTAGCCAGTAGGTCTAAGTGTGAAAGGTGTCTCCCCCCGTTGCACAACCCTAACCTAACAATTAATAGTTTTCTCCAACTCAGTAGTATTACAGCAAAAAAAAAATGTTATAACATGCTTATGACGATGACAATGTGAATTATTGCAACGTCACATTATGTGTAGGTATTGATGCTAAGTGTATTTACGAGGGCTGATCAATAAAGACTGATACTGATTTTTTCCTGTAGCTTCATTGATAGTTTCCTGTCTCTACCATATTTGAAAAGAGCGGGGTTTCATGTGTAATGTCCATAGGCGGCAGCACTCTCGTATCAGTAGGTTGGTAGCAATGCTGTACATTGTTGACCCTACTTGAGTTTCGCATACCACAAAATGGGGGATACGAGAGGAGCAACACAGCGCAATAAAGTTTTGTTTTTGTTTAAATCACACGGCTCTGAAACTTTCAAAAAGCTGAAGTAAGCATATTACCTCGTGCAACAGTGTTTAGGTGGTTCAAGAACTTCAAAGAAGGGTAAGTCCTCTGTGCTAAGCATGGTGAACCTGATGTTTCGGCTTCTGCTATGACTGAAGTCAACATCAACACAGTTGCTGTGGTTGTTGTTCCCAATCACATTATTGTTACAGCAGCGTACTACAAGTCAGTATTGGCTACACTGAGGAAGCACATTGCAAGGAAACGCCCAGAACTTCATAGGAATGGTTGGCGACTTCATCATGGCAACGCGCGGCTTCACGTCGCAAATCAAGTCCAGGAATTTTTGACTAAATTCAGCATTACCTGTGTACTGTGCCCGCCTTATAGCCTCGATCTTGCCCCCTGTGATTTCTTTTTATTCCCATCACAAAGGCAAGAATGCCCCATTCGATTTGAGAGCACTGAAGCAGTGCTGAAGAAAAGTGAGGCGATTCCCAAAGACCTGACAAGGAATGGCCTGCACCATGTGTTCGAGGACTGGCAGAGACGCTATGATAAGTGCATTCATGCAGGAGAGGACATATTTGAAAAAGATCATCGAAATGGAGTAATAAATATCTGTGAAAAAATCTGATGCGTTACTCTCACATGATTTTCTCTAGCCTTGTACAAACTATTTTTACAAACGCTTATTCTCCATATGCTTATGTTAATCGAGATGTTAATCTTATTGCTAATTTTCTTGTATATGCAAGGAGAATTGGTAGGCTTTAAGCGATAGTCAAATATTTTAAGAGCTGGTTGCTATGTGGAGTATTTCATTCTCTTGGCACTACCAGGACAAAAAAAATCTGATGTGTTACACTCACATGACTTTCTCTACTCTTGTACAATCTAATTTTACAAACGCCTATTCTCCATATGTTTCATATTAATCGAGATATCGAGATGTCAATCTTATTTGTAATTTTCTTGTAGATGCAAGGGGAATATGGTAGCTTTTAAGCGATAGTCAAATATTTTAACGCTGGTTGCTATGTGGCGCATTCCATTCTCTTTGCATGTCAGGACATAAAAAATGAATAACTTATTTGAGAAAAAGTATAAGCATTGGAAAATTTAAGGAAATAACAAGCAATATCTCGAAAACGGTTATTTCAACAAAAGAAATGTATATGACATAAGTTGTGTATTTTAACGCGATCTACATTTTTTGTGTAGTAAAATTTTGTCTATCTCTTATGGTTTACGAGTTATGCAAAAGGCGTTCACAATGAAGAATACTTTTGGAGACATTCCCAGAAAATTCGAGATATACATTTCATTTCTCATGACATTATCTTAAACATATGATATTTTCATCAAAATCGTTAGAGCCATTTTTGAGAAAATTAAAATTTTCGAAAAATTTTCCATGTAAAGGGTAGTCTGGATTGGGGGGAATTTCTTGAAAACCTTCGTGTCGCATCTCTGGAAGATACTGAACCTAAATACCAAGTTTGGGGCTTATCCGAATGTTCGTTTTTGAGTTATGCTGTTCACAGACACACACACACACACACACACAGACACACACACACACAGACACACACGGACATGTTTCCAAAAATGCTTTTTTTGGATTCAGGAGATCTCAAAACATGTATTTCGGGTGAAATCTCGGTATCGAATTTTTGGGTGGAATGCAATACTTCCCCTACTTGCTATACGCAGTAGAGAAAGTAAAAAAGAATAACGAATTCCCCTTTCAGAAAAAGTATAACTATTGGAAAATTTAAGGGAATAAGAAGCAATATCTCGAAAATGGTTCACTCAAAAAAATGTATATGACATAAATTGTGTATTTTAACAATCTACATGTGTTGTGTGGTAAAATTTTGTCATCTCTTATGTTATGCAAAAGTCGTTCACAATGAAGAATACTTTTGGAGACATTCCCAGAAAATTCGAGATATACAATTTATTTGCCATAAAAATGTCTTAAACTTATGGTATTTTATTCAAAATCGTTAGAGCCATTTTTGAGAAAATTAAAATTTTCGAAAAACGTTCCATGTAAAGGGTAATCTGGGCTGGGGCGATTTTCTTGAAAACCTTCGTGTCGCATCTCTGGAAGATACTGAATCTAAATACCAAGTTTGATGTTTATCCGACTGTTCGTTTTTGAGTTATGCTGTTCACAGACACAGACACACACACACGGACATGTTTTTAAAAATGCTTTTTTTGGATTCAGGGGGTCTTAAAACATGTATTTCCGGTGAAATCTCGGTATCGAACTTTTTGGTGGAATACAATACTTCCCCTAATTACTATACGTAGTAGAGAAAGTAAAAATATAAAATTTATAATTTTGTCGTTTCCCACCAAAATCTCAGCCCTGCGTCCTTAAATTAGTCTAATTAAGGTACGTAAAGCAGTGAAGAATTTTGAAGCTATATTAAAAACGATTTTCGATTAAAATATTTTCTTTCGGTATATAAATCTATATGTATGTACATTAAGTAAATATATAAGACGTTTGAGGCTCAGTTTGCTCCATAGCAAAAGAACAACAACGGTTACAGCTGGCTACATTATAACGCAATTTAGCAGACTCCCTGATGGATTTGCCAGCAGCGCGTGCACGCATTCGATTGCAACATCTGATTCGGAACATTAGGCAAGGAGCCGTGTGTTATACCCGCCGTGTTGTGGTTACCGATTCAACCTGCAAACAGGTACACTAAACGGCGATCGCTACTCCATCAACCGTGCCATGGCGGAAATAGCAATACAGCTCTCTAACCAACAGCTGGTTCAACCAAATATACAGTGATTCCTCCACTAAGCCCCAGCCAGATGGACAGAAAAATCATCGTCAACATCATCTTCCTAACAGGTGATGGTCCTATAAGGACTATTCCGGTCTATATAAAAATTCCCAGTTCTTGTACGATGTCTCTAATTCGTTGATTATCCCATTTAGTGTAGCCTGCTGTTCGGCGCATGAGCTTCATTTCACTGGCACTAATTTTATTTTTCGTAAGGTCCAAAGCTTCGCTCCGTGACAGAGGACAGTGCTGACAAGGTCTTGTGCAGGCGAGTGCGAGTATGTTTTTGAACTAAGGAAGGTTTCTTTATATTGTCAGTAATACTAGCAGATTTACTGAATTTATAGATTTCTTTTATATGTTTAAGTGGCGTAAAAAGGAACGTTTAAAACCAAAGTAATTAAATTCATTAACACTCTCTGAAACTTTGACATTTATACAAACTTTGCTGCGCCATCTCAGGAAGATACTGGACCTAAATACCAAGTTTGGTGTTTATCCGACTGTTCGTTTCTGAGTTATGCTGTTCACAGACAGACAGCCACACATACACAGATAGACACACACAAGGACATGTTTCTAAAAATGTTTTTTTTTGGATTCAGGGGGTCTCAAAACATGTATTTCCGGTGAAATCTCTGTATCGAATTTTTGGGTGGAATACAATACTTCCCCTACTTACTATACGTAGTAGAGAAAGTAAAAATGGATTAGCCACAATACGTAAACTGTAATATCTTCGTTCTTTCTGCATATTAAAAACTATAATTTCCTCTCGTTTATTTGGCTGCTAGAATTTTGATTAAAGTGGAGACAAATACTAATTGCAGTTACTGCAATACGCACACGCAGAAGTTTCTTATTTTCTGCCACTATAGCCATTAGGGATATACTACCACGACTGCTCTATGTGTTGAATTTAAGTTAACACACCGACAAACATTGGTTAGCTTTGACAAACGACTAGATCTAATCGGGACCTATTTAACGACAGACATTTGATACACGCAGATAACCGATTTTGTAACTTTACTGTAAAGAGTATTCAAACATATGAGTACATTCAGTAATCTTCTATATTCAAAATATAAATAAGTAATATACTGCCTCTGTGGTCAACGCTCTGATCTCTTCACCCAGAGGTCGTGGATTCGATTCCCGGTTGGGGAAATTTTTCTTTAATTAGAGTCATTCTCTATCCTCCACAGTCTAGAAGTATGAATGTTAAAGTATTCCCTAACGAAAATGAATGACATACAAGTAAAAAACCTGCAGTCAACGAGTACTAATATCGTGAGTTGTTTCTGAAGTCAAAGCCCCCTATATGATCATAGAAGTTAAAGGAAGCTATACAGATGAAGCAATAAACATAATAATTAATAAAAACAAACATGCAGACGTGTATATCCAAAGAAAGTGTTGAGTTGTAAACACTGTGTTGTTGAAAAATGATTAAATGCGAACTTTTTCATGTCAATTGAGCAAACACGGGATGCAATAAAATAAATAATACCACATTTTTTCTAAATAAATGGTTAGTTTGAAGCAAATACAGTTTGTGAAAAATATTCGAATGACATGCACAACAAACGTGCACAGTTTTCTAAATACGTAATATATTTTAATGATTCGAGAGGTCCCTCCAAACATGCATACTGGTGAAATCACGATATTCAGCCTTTTTAGCGTAAGTATCGTTTTACAAAATTAAAGAAAGAAACTTTACCAATTCACAGGTATCCTTAATGTATCATAGCCTTCATACAAAAACTTATAGCTACTTTTCGAAAATCACGACATACCTTTGCAAAGAAATAGTTTCAAATTTGACAATACAGTTTATTATTAGTTTATAACTACATTATTGTTACTTTCTTGTAACATTGTTCATCGTAAGGCCTCGTTCTTTTCTTATTAGCCTATTCAAACATTTACATGTGTGTTTATTGGTAATTCTGTATTTTATGCTTTGTCCAAGAGGGAGCCTTTTAATAAAGGAAGCTTTAAAATAAAATAAAAAATGGCCACTGTTTTTATAGCATCAGCCCATTTTTGTTAGCAATGACCCCACGTGGAAAATGAAACACGGTTCATAGCTTGCGCACCGAGGTAAACTACAACGCGGGAAAAGCTAAACATGAGCTTTACAGCGAATATTTCTGAAACGGTCAATGCTATGAAACGTTAAATTTTAGTGTAGTCAAACTTTTTTCTGTACAATGTTTTCATCTATTTTATTGTATAAAATTACTTAAAAAAAGAATAGTGATTATTGGCGGAAAATTCAATTCATATATTTAATTACCCATGGCAATATCTCAAATATACAATATTTTATTCAAAATCGTTGCTGTTTTTTGGGAAGTAAGTAAAACAAAAAATTCCTTATGTAAAAATTTATTGTACCGGGAATTCCATGAAAATCCTCAATTCGAATTATTTAAATGTCAGACTTAAGTACCTGCGTAGTATGATATCCACGCAATTTCTCATCTTAAGTACACCGTACGCACTACGCACATAAGCGTGCGCACACAAATTTCGTATCACGATGCAGCGTTTTCTTTAGAGCAGGTAAGAGCTAGAAAAAGTAAAACTCGGCTGAGGGATACACATATTTTAAAAAAATTATTATTGAATCCAGTTATTTCATATTTTATAATGCTGAAATCAATAGACGATTTTTTTAGCTTTGAAGATTTGATTAGGTAAATCGCACGCTGCAGAAGAATAATTTATTTCGCAAATACAGATGGGAAATTTGTTGAATTTTCTCCAGCGTCTCCACAAAGTTTGTTATCAGTTTTCTAAATCCCCCATTACTCACCTTGGTATCACCACAGAGTCAGCACCGCACACAGTAAACAACAAACACACTTTGCACGCACGTGTTCGGGTCCGACCGCACTACGCCCGTCTCCAAACTACGGCACCGTGAAACTGAACAACATGCTGGCAAACTCTCGCGCGACTCTTCCATTTACAGAAACCCGCCTGTCCAGTGTCGTAACAGCAGTCGGCCAAAGAGTACATGACGTAGGCGCATGATTTTCTTCCAGCGACACCTTGCCACGCTCAAAAAGTAAATATGTATCATTATTACCTCAACTTGAGGGACTCAAACTGCTCATGATCTTGGTACCACGAATTATTTCATCACCTGTGATAGCTTCAGCGCCTGCTGTTTGTACTCACCCACTTTTGTTGACATTCACATCTTGGGAACGCCATAGTGATGAAGGTGTAACGTTCTGCCTTCTCAACCTACAGATTCAAGTTCAAATGCAAGGGTCAAACCTCGTGGCATAGGCTATTTTTACTTTGCTTACTATAGCAGGACGCCCCCGCTTAGCCGCGGCCTCGGAGCGTCTGACTTCGGCACTCTGTGCCGCAAAGAGTCACGGGTTCGAATCCCGACATGGGCGTGACTGTTGTGTCCGTGAGTTCCCATACTGGGCAGTGGCGTAGCGTAATGGTAGACTTTCAGATTGAGTCTACCTAAATAAATTTCTAAGAAACTAGTCCTCCGTGGTGTAGTGGTTACCATGCTAGCCTCTAGTTCCCGAGGTCGCGGGTTCAAAACCGGCGGAGGGCGATGGATTTTTTCGAGCGTAAAAATCCTTAGCATAGCTTCCTTCGAAAGGGAAGTAAAGCCGTTGGTTCCGTGTCGTAGAACCTCAAGCCTGATAGAGAGGCCTCTGAGCAAAATTACCAATCTTTCACGCCCAATATAGAATGGGACGCTAAGGACCACAGCAGTTAAAGAGCGTCCATAAATAAAACTCAATTTAATTTAATTTCCAAGAAACTAGGTAAATTTTTAAACATATAAATAAAGACAGCCTCAGACAAGTGATGAAAAACTAATTAATACAACCACCTTCACCGCTGCTTACCCCAAATCCGGAACACCTACTGCTAAGTGTCAGATTGTAGCACTGCGTACTTAGGCAGCTTCGAAACCTCATGATGCGGCAGCAAAGTCTAGTAGAGACTGGGATGGCTGAGCGAGTGCAAGTCTCATCAAGAGTGGACTTATATAGCTTTTTCCACTAAATTTCGACCTCTCGCTGTAGGAAGACATGTCTATGTTTTGTTGCGCATTAAGGGCACAAAGGCAGCAGCACGAACTTAACACGTTTAATGTGGCGTTTAGTCTCTGTGTATCTGCTCTCTCCAAGGTTCGGAAACAGGACAATAGAGGTTGAAGACAAGAGTAGGACAGGCAGTGTAAATAAACATTTAATTGCTCAGTTATTGGTGAACCAGCATTATGTGCGTGCAGCCGTGCAGTGCGGTAAATTGTTAATTTTACGTAAACCTGTGTATGCTTTTCATTGTCTGTGTTTTATTTATGATTTTAGAAATATGGACAATTCCATCGATTTAATGAATTCTTTATTTAAAACTCAGTTTTCGACTCGATCTTATGAGAAAAAGTCTGAACTAAAAGGTAAAAGACCAATTCCTAAGCTTGGCATTTCAAACATGGTGGTACAGTAAATTTAATTCATTAACTGGCAGTTACATTCATAACAAAGTGTGTTGCTTCGTATGTTTGCTTTTTGACGGGGAAAAGGAATGGAGTATTGAAGAAATATCAAATATTAAAAACATTCAAAGAAAATCTTGCAGTAAACATCGCCGATTGGGGTTTATATACAAGAAAATCTAAGTGAGTACCTACATTGTTTTCATGATTTACAATCATACAATGGTTTGTAGGCATTTTGTAAAGTTGCACCTAACGCTATATTTTTATAACCTAGTTTAGTTTAAAATGTATGTTCAATCAATTAGTAGTGATGATAATGACTACTAAAACAATTAATGATAATAACAATAATAATAATAATAATAATAATCGAATCGATATGGAGAATTCACACTATTTTATGAAACACTAATGTATGGGAATTTGTGCATCATTTAAAAAATTCTAAATTCAATTTTTAAAATCTAGTATACTCAGAAGGCGCCGCCGTGGCCGAGTGGTTAGACCGCCGAGGCGGCCCGGGTTCAATCCCACGGACCTGCATGTGGGATTTGTGGTGGACGAAGCGGCGTCTGGGCGGGTTTTCTCCGGGTTCTCCGGTTTCCCCCGCCATTCATTCCACCAACTGCTACATCATCACCTTTTCTTTCATCCATTTCACCGACATTTCGTTTCATCTACTTACTTCCTCCCATACCAGGCATCGGGCTGATCACCCATCCTGGTCATTCTGTGTGATCCATGAGTGTCTGAGTGTCTGCTCCTCGACGGGCCTCTGACCCCAGGCACCCGCCTCTAAGTCCTGGGGGGGGTGTAAGTCCTACATAAGAGGAGGGTAAACAGATAATGAATGAATGAATAGTATACCCAGAACACAGTACCAAGCTCGCCACTGATACTGGGTATAAGGGACAGCACGAAAGACTTCTAATGGTCGAGGTGCGAGGGTGTCTGATTCTTTCAACCTCCTTCAGTACACTCTTCTCTACTCTGAAGTATTATTACGTTTTATCCAAAAATTCTATATCGAGATTTCAGCGGAAACGTATGGTTTGAGTCTGATGACTTTCTCTAGTTCTGTACAAACTCCTTTTACAAACGCTTATTCTCTTATTGCTAATTTTCTTGTAGGTGCAAGGGGAATTGGTAGGCTTTAAGCGATAGTCAAGTATTTTAAGAGCTGGTTGCTATGTGGAGCATTCCGTTCTCTTTGTATATCCAGGACATAAAAAAACGAATAACGAACTCCTATTTGAGAAAAAGTATAAAGTTTTGGAAAATTCAAACAAATAACAAGGAATATCTCGGAAGTGGTTCACTCGACAAAAAAGTGTATAACAGATAAACTGTGTGTTTCAACGAGCTCTACATTTTTTGTGTAGTAAAACTTTGTCTATCTGTTACGGTTTACCAGTTATACAAAAGTTATTCAGAATAAAGAAAACTTTTGGGGACATTCCCAGAAAATTCAAGATAAGAGTTTAATTTGTCATAAAAGTATCTTAAGTATATGATATTTTAATCAAAATCATTAGAGTCATTTTCAAAAAATGTTGCATGTAAAGGGTAGTCTGGGGCGGGGGGATTTTCTTGAAAATCTTCGTGTCGTATCTTTGAAATATACTTAACCTAAATACCAATTTTGGTACTTATTCGACTTTTCGTTTTTGAGTTATGCTGTTCACAGACACCCACACGGACCTTTTTCTAAAAATGCTTTTTTTTTATGCATTTATTTTTGGTGAAGGCGGCGCCGTGGCCGAGTGGTTAGACCGCTCGCCTCCCACCGAGGCGGCCCGGGTTCGATCCCAGGGACCTGCATGTGGGATTTGTGGTGGACGAAGCGGCGTCTGGGCGGGTTTTCTCCGGGTCCTCCGGTTTCCCCCGCCATTCATTCCACCAACTGCTCCATCATCACCTTTCCTTTCATCCATTTCACCAACATTTCGTTTCATCTACTTCCTTCATCCCATACCAGGCATCGGGCTGATTACCCATCCTGGATGCTCTGTCTGATCCATGAGTGTCTGCTCCTCGACGGGCCTCTGACCCCAGGCACCCGCTTGTAAGTCCTGGGGGATGTAAGTCCTAAAATAAGAGGAGGGTAAACAGATAATGAATGAATGAATGAAATATTTTTGGTGAAATCCCGTTATCGAATTTTTGGGTGGAGTGCAATACTTCCCCTACTTACTATACGATGTAAAGAAAGTAAAAAGGCATTTTTTTAGGGATAGATCTGTGTGTCTAAGTGTGTGTGTGTCTGTAAACAAACTCATTCAAAAATGAAATATTGAATGAATACCAAACTTGATGTTTAAGTTTAGTATCTTTCAAAGATGCGACAGGATAATTTTGAAGAAAATCCAGCACCCCAAATATCTAATTACATGGAAAACTTTTGGTTACATTTTTTTCTCTTAAAGGCTCTAACAGTCGATATATAAGATATTTACATGAGAAGGAACCTGTACATCTATCTTGAATTTTCTGCGAACAGCCTATAAAGTTCTCTTCATTCTCAACGAATTTTGTAAAATTTTCTGTAGGATATAGGGTATACAAAGGAGGGGGACACCTCGCGCACTACTGCCACTACCACCCAACAGGAGGAAGGGATGAAGTGAAGGAACCACTGAAGATTACATGCCGCAGGCAGACAGTCCACAGGGACGCACGGAAGCTCCTAACATTTCCTGACTCGAAGACCCCAACAACTATTGGAGCTGCCAAAGAGGGCGATGAACAGGCAGCCCTCTAGTGTCCAAGGAGAATACTCTTTCCTTGGAGCAAGCATACGCACCATTTGTTCGGCACCGCCTCACGCCACGAAACCTAGAAACACACCTGAAATGTAGTGAAAGGGAAGTGAGACGAAGGAAATCATGGTAAAAGAGAAACAACCCAGGATTCCCCCACCGACCAGAGAAAGCCACGAAAAGCCCAAAGTCAGAGTGCGCGGTCAGCGGGGATCGAATCGGGGACGATTCTTCCGAATGCGAACCTTACACGTTACCGCGGAGTATTGCACTCCACCCAAAATTGGATGTCGAGATTTCACCGGTAATACCCACATATTTTGCGCTCGCCTCAGTCTAAAAAAGCCTTAGAAAGAGGGTTCGCGTATGTCTATGAACAGCATAATAATTCAAGAAGAAAATCTTGGAGGTTTTAGTAGTGTTTAGCGCCCGTTCTTACTACATACTGAAGCCCGAATTATAAAGGCAATAATTACCATAATATTCTGAGAAGGATAGCGATATAAAATAAGTAATAATATATTTAAAATTAGTGTATGTATAAAAAGGAGAAGCATTGTGAAAATTGTTGACTGTAAAAGCGACAGAAAAACAAGTCAGGCACAGGTTAGCTAATTAGGGACCAGCCCCAGGTATAAAGGGTAACATAGCTGAAGCCAGTTTCTCTTGGAATTCATGGGTGCAGTTGTACTGGTCGGGTTGTGAAGGCCACTCTAGGCTTCATGACGCCGAGTGGTGATAAGCGTTTGAGGGGAGAGTAGGGGAAGTAAGTAGCTTGCTTTTCCTTGTGCAGCGTGGGTAGATCAGTCTGTACTGAGTGCTTGATGAGAGCGGGATGACATTCTCGTCGTGTGGAGAAGAATGGTGGCGAACATGCTAGAGGGTAGAACGCTTAGCTGTAGTTAATATTCTTCGGTCTTGTTAAAGACAAAGTAACTTCGTATGCATTTAATAGTGATCGGCAAACCTAAAGTATTATTTTAAATAGTGAATAGATGTGTTCCAAGACAGCGTTTGTGTGTTTCTCTGTACACACCCACGCATACCCTGAGGTTAAGATTTCATGCTGGAGCAGCCGTGGCAAAAGAAGAACCAACTGGGAGGAGACAAGCAGCAACCGTGAGGCAAAGGTATTGCTTCATTGTTGGAGGACGTAGCGTGGCTGCGTCAATACAGAGGACACTTATGAAGACGATACATGAAGTGAAATGATAAACGGGAAAGCAAACTTCAGAAAGAACCCTTCGGGGCCTAAGTTTAGGGTAACTCCCCGGCATTTTTCACTTATATGAGGATTGAGGAAAACCTGAAAAAAGAAAATTCAGTCAGGGAGGACGCTTTTTCACGGGTCCATTCCTTTAGGCCTCGATCACTCTTATCTGTAAAATGTTGGATGAATACCAAACTTGGTACTTACGTTCAGCTTCTTTCAAGGATACAGCATGAAGCTTTTAAAAAATCTAAGCCCCCCCAAACTACTTAACTTTACATGGAAAATATTTCGTTATGTTTGTATTTTATCAAAAGAAAGGCCCTAACGATTTAGTAAAAATACCTTATATTTTATGATATTTACGTGGCAAATAAAATGTATATTTTAAATTCTTTGGTAACAGCCTGTGAAGTCCTCTTCATTCGGAATGAATGTTGTACAATTTTGTATAACTGGCAAGCCATAAGAGATACACAGAAACTTACTGCACAAAAACCGAGCGAGGTGGCACTGCGGTAACCCGACCCATGGGTTTTTTCGTGGTTTCCCCGATCGGTATACGAATGCTGTGGTTGTTCCTCTTCTACCATAATTATCCTTACCCTTCGCTTCCTCTACCCATAAGCTCCTTCATTTTCATCTGTTTGAGGTTGTAGTAGGACCAGGCGGCAGGGCAGTGGATGTACATTTTGTAGAGTTTCTTCCTTGACGTCGTTGCGGGACTGCTCAGTTAGGACCTGCCTCCGAGTGAGCTCTACCCGGGTGTTTGGAGGCTTGTGGGAGGGCCCAGGCGACGGTGGATACGTTCGATCCGGAAATGTTAGGAACCCCGTCCGTGTTTGCAACCGTCGTCATCCCGATCTGGTCGCTTTTCGGGTCTCTCCCCCATCCCTCATCCCAGGGGTCAGGATAAAAGTAAAAAGGGCCGTTGCCACTTATTTGCAGTGCTCTGTCCCGTTTGCGAGCCTACCCCCGTTTGTTCGTACCTTTACCTTTTACTACACAAAAATGTAGATAAAACATACAATAATGTCAAATAAATATTTTCGAGGCATTAATTTTCTGTAAACATACTGAAATCCTGTTTAATATTCGTACTACAACAAAGCTGAGTATCTCATTCGCCATTTTCAGAATATGCGTTGTTGTTCGTAGCATCTCTAACATGTGTGACAATGTACGGTGAGGTTCTCGCCCCCATGTTCGATGTACGGTTTTTCCTCGCTACATCAAAGGAATGATCGTGATGCTTTCTATGTCACTCCTCAACTAAGGGAATTCTCAAGTGTTCACACAATGGATGAGCGGCCCGGGCTGCCATATCAACTTCCAGAGTGTCACCGGCAGGGTAGCCGAGGTAGTTAAGGCACGAACTCTTGAACGGGACATCTGCGGTACAAATCCCGCCAGGATCGTCCTCCCTGACTGAGGTTTCTTCCAGGCCCTTGGCCCTCAAATGCTGAGGAGGTACCTTAAGTTTAGGCCTGGAACGTTTCCTTTCCCAATTATCATTTCATTTATCATCAGTATCCACCGCCTGTGGTGTCATATGCAGCTAAACTTTAAACCCTAAGTTCTAAAAACCTTGAACAGTGTAACCCTTTCGATTCTTAGTAGCTGAGGCAGTCGCGACGAGCTTCACTCTTGTCGTCCAGGGGCACTATGCTGGTTTCTACTTCCCGAGGTCGCGGGTTCAAACCCGGCGGAGGGCGATGGATTTTTTTCGAGCGTAAAAATACTTAGCATGGCTTCCTTCGGAAGGGAAGTAACACCGGTGGTCCTGTGTCGTAGATTTACGGCACCTAAAATGACCTCAACCCTGATAAAGAGACCTCTGAGCAAAACTTCCCGTTTTCATGCCCAATATAGAATGGGACGCTAAGGACCATAGCAGTTAAAGAGTGTTCAAAAATAAAAACCAATTTAATTTAATGTACGAGCCTCACTCGCACGTCTGTACGCAACGTTAATACTTGTGGGGCCGTCGGGCCGAACATCTGAGGCCCTCTCGTCGGGGAGATGTTCGGATTGGGCTGGCCTCGATGGGGAGATTGACTCTTGGTGCGGTGTTGTGTAGACACCTCCTAAACCACCCTGGAAAACCGGTAAATAGTGAGCTAAACTCTGCCATCACCACCGAAGTTTTTTGGTAGTCTTTCCTTTGGTTGACGAGCTTAAGTTACGTATCCACTTCTGGCCCGCGTACACGCGAGGGGGACTTTTAGAAAACCAGGTATTGCCCTAATGGAAAACTTCAAGTAGGGAGACCCACTTATTCGGTATTACTAGAGGTGCGGTGGACAGAATATCGGATCTGTTGGGATTGGGTTGGACTCGGTTGTTAGGTTGATCCCGTTACCTATGGGAGATGGGAAGAGCTGTGAGGTGGAGGGATAAATTCTAGTAACAGCTGGTCGACTGCGACCCTATCGAGGATTTTCCGTAACCTGCATAAAAGTAAGAACGCGCAGAAGTGGCATATCCACTTTCACCTTTGTGCGGGATGTCATTTATAAAGTTTAAGATATTGGACCAAAGGAAGGCCTCCTTGCCTCTCCGAATGCTTCTCGTTGTACATTTAGGATGGAAAGGTTGCTCTCTGATAGATCTCATCACCTAAATGTCGTCTCAGCATTATATTTGTGCCCTCAAAAAGAAATATGTAATGGAAGACTTTCTGGAACATATTTTCGGCTTATCAGAAAGAAGATAGGGTACAAGCTTCTATGTGAATCATTTCTAAAACAGCTAAGAAACTAAGTAATAATTGCTACATAAGGTAGTGTGACTGTTAAACGTCAGATTTTGACCTTCTCTACCACTTACCTATAGTAAGTAGGGAAGATATTGTATTCCACTTAAAAACTCGATAACGGAATTTCACCATAATATTACGTGTTGAGGTCTTCTGGGTTAAAAACGAAACACTTAAAAACAAGTTTCCTAACTAAAAAATGCGATAAATACCAAACTTGGTGTTTAAGTTCAGTATTTTTCAAGATTTTCAAGGATACGATACAAAGATTTTTCACCCCAAAGAGCCCACAAACGTTAAATTTTTCTTTTGGGGATTTTTCTCTCTCAAAAATGACCAAAACGATCCTATGTTTCAGGTATTTGCGTGAAAAATAAAACGCACATCTTAAATGTTCTGTAAATAGCTCGTGAAATCCACTTCATTCTGAATGAATGATACCTAGGTACGTATATATTACTTGTCCTACCACATACATAGTAGGTAGAGAAGGTATTGCATTCCACCTAAAAATTCGATACTGTCATTTCACTGGAAATACATACTTTGAAGCCACCTGAATTAAAAAAAAATTAGAAAAAGGTCCGTGTGTGTGTGTGTGTGTGTGTGTGTGTGTGTGTGTGTGTGTGTGTGTGTACAGATACCTCAAAATCGAAAAGCCGGATAAGTACCAAAGTTAGTATTTAGGTTCAGTACTTTCCAAAGATGCGAAACGAGGAATTTCAAGGTAATTCCGCACCGAAGCTACGCTTTACATGGAACATTTTTCGAAATTTTTTATTTTTTAAAAAATGGCTCTATGATTTTGATTAAAATAGCATACATTAAAAATATTTCTATGGCAAATAAAATGTACACCTTGAATTTTTGGGAATGGCCTGTGAAGTCCTCTCCATTCGGGAGAGATTTTATATAACCTTGTATACTTTGTTCAGATTTTTGAAACAGTGGAAGGGGGAGATAAGGCTGTCGAGAGGCCATGCGGCAGCTATCATAAAGAGCCGCCACACGTAGCCGATCTGGGCACTAGCGTCCGGTTTTTAACCTTCCCCTCTCCACTGTCTCTGAACAAACAACATAACCGGTAAAGTTAAGCGATAGAAGAAAACTTGCTGCACAAAAAATGTAAATCTCTATAAAACACATAATTTATTTCAAGTAAGGTTTTTTGTGGTATAGGCCATCGCGACACAAGAAACTGGTAGCTAGCAACAAAAGACAAAACAAATGACAAACTGAGGCAGTTGGGAAACTTAATAACGAGAAAAGTAACTATAAACATCAAAACGACTCATCTCACTCCACCAAATGTACCAAGTATACAAGTGTACCTATGCCCCATCCTGTATTTTTATTAGTTTAAAAACACCTAATTGCATTATCCGAGAAACTATTTGAGCCAGAGCTATGAGATTTTGCACAATTATTTCTGTATATACTCATGTTAATTGTGCCAGTTTTCAAGCAAATAGCTTTAAAATTAAAAATAGAACATCCAGTCCCAGTGACACTTAAGCGCAGCTCGGCTAAGCGGCATTTTGCTCTACTCTTAGATACGTATTCTTCTTAAGCTAAAGGAAGACACTGAAGGAAACGGTGCAAAAGCGTAAATTCTTTTGTTTTCGATGCGGGTAAGCGGTAAGAAAGCTTTGTAACGGTAAGAAAACAAGTAGAAAAATGTGTAAACGTGTTCATGGACCTTGCCCTTGATTCTAAGAGTTCCCTCTCTCTCTCTTACCTGTAAAGTTTTCATCGCTAGCTGGCATGACGAAGGTGCTGAAGATTGCAGCGAAGGTCATAATATAATACCAAGACGCTTTACTGCGCTTGAAGACGAACAGTGACAATTATTCTTATCAACACTTCTGATCATACTTGTTTCAGTACGTCTAAATGTCTTTACCGTCACTTATAATAGAGGAAGTACATGGACGTACACGAACGCTTGGAAAAACTCCGTGTGCACTGGAATAATTACAAACAAACAAAAAAAACGCACTCAGTAATAAAGCGGTTTTTGGTTAAATACATTTCATTTACCTTTTCAAGCGACTCAAATCAAAAGAAAAAATTCCGCTGTGTTGTACTCACATGACTTTCTCCACTCTTGTACAAACTATTTTTACAAACACTTATTCTCCGTCTACTTCATGTTAATCGAGATAAACGTTTGCAGAAACTATCTTACTGCCAATTTTCTTGTAGATGCAAGGGGAATATGGTAGGCTTTAAGCGATAGTCAAATATTTTAAGAGCTGGTTGCTATGTGGCGCATTCCATTCTCTTTGCATGTCCAGGACATAAAAAAATCTGATGTGTTACACTCACATGACTTTCTCTACTCTTGTACAAACTATTTATACAAACGCTTATTCTCCATCTACTTCGTGTTAATCGAGATAAACATTTGCAGAGTCTATCTTATTGCTAATTTTCTTGTAGATGTAAGGGGAATATATATTTACAAGAGCAATTTGGAAATACAGTAGCCTTTAAGCACATACATATCTCTTAATTGCTGGTTGCTAAGTGCAGCACCATTCCCTTTGCCACAGATTAATACTCTTTGCATATCCAACACAAAAAAATGAATAACGAATTCCCATTTGAGAAAATTATTGAAAAAATCTGATGTGTTACACTCACATGACTTTCTCTACTCTTGTACAAACTATTTTTACAAACGCTTATTCTCCATATGCTTCATGTTAATCGAGATAAACATTTGCAGACTCTATCTTATTGCTAATTTTCTTGTAGATGTAAGGGGAATATATATTTACAAGGGCAATATAGAAATACAGTAGCCGTTAAGCACATACATATCTCTTAATAGCTGGTTGTTAGGTGCATCACCATTCCCTTTGCCACAGATTAATACTCTTTGCATATCCAAGACAAAATAATCGAGATATCGAGATGTTAATCTTATTGGTAATATTCATGTAGATGCAAGGGGAATATGGTAGCTTTTAAGCGATAGTCAAATATTTTAACGCTGGTTGCTATGTGGCGCATTCCATTCTCTTTGCATGTCCAGGACATAAAAAAAATGAATAACGAATTTGAGAAAAAGTATAAGTATTGGAAAATTTAACGAAATAACAAGCAATATCTCGAAAACGGTTCACTCAACAAAAGAAATGTATATGACATAAGTTGTGTATTTTAACACGATCTACATTTTTTGTGTAGTAACATTTTGTCTATCTCTTATGGTTTACCAGTTATGAAAAAGTCGTTCATAACGAAGAATACTTTTGGAGACATTCCCAGAAAATTCGAGATATACATTTTATTTGTCATGACAATATCTTAAACATATGATATTTTAATCAAAATCGTTAGAGCCGTTTTTGAGAAAATTAAAATTTTCGAAAATTGTTCCATGTAAAGGGTAGTCTGGGGTGGGGGGATTTTCTTGAAAACCTTCGTGTCGCATCCCTGGAAGATACTGAACCTAAATACCAAGTTTGGTGTTTATCCGACTGTTCGTTTTTGAGTTATGCTGTTCACAGACACACAGACAGACACACAGACAGACACACAGACACACAGACACACAGACACACAGACAGACACACACACGGACATGTTTCCAAAAATGCTTTTTTTGGATTCAGTGAGTCTCAAAACATGTATTTCCGGTGAAATCTCGGTATCGAAATTTTGGGTGGAATACAATACTTCCCCTACTTACTATACGTAGTAGAGAAAGTAAAAAATTAAGGGAATAACAAGTAATATCTCGAAAATGGTTCACTCAACAAAAAAGATGTATATGACATAAATTGTGTATTTTAACGCGATGTACATTTTTGAGTTGTAAAATTTTGTCTATCTCTTATGGTTTACCAGTTATGCAAAAGTCGTTCACAATGAAGAACACTTTTGGAGACATTCCCAGAAAATTCAAGATATACATTTTATTTGTCATAAAAATATCTTAAACATATGATACTTTAATCAAAATCGTTAGAGCCGTTTTTGAGAAAATTAAAATTTTTGAAAAATGTTCCATGTAAAGGGTAATCTGGGGTGGGGGGATTTTCTTGAAAATCTTTGTGTCGCATCCTTGGAAGCTAGTTAACTCAAGTACCAAGTTTGGTATTTATGCGACTTTTCAGTTACGCTGTTCATAGATTGACAGTCAGACACACTCACATGGACATATATTCAAAAATGCTTTATTTGGGCTCAGGGCACCTCAAAACGCGTATTTTCGATGAAATATCGATATCGAATTTTTTAGTGGAATGCAGTACTTCCCCTACTTGCTATACATAGTAGAGAAATTAAAAAAAAGCTTATTCGCTACATTCACATTATTTTCTCTATTACTCCCCTAAAAATATTGTTATAGAAGTTTATTCCACTTCCAGTTAATTCTTATAAAAGTTTCATTGCACATTTTATTGTAGGTGCAAAGTGTGATAGCGGAGACTGAAGCGTTAGTCAATTCATTAAAAAGCAATCCACTATTTGCTGGCCTTCAAATTCCGCTTTTTGCATGCTCGTTAGAACGGCGCTTTAGCAATTCAAAAAAGTATAAAATACTTTACCATTAACCAGAATATCTCGGAAATTGTTAGTACCACAAATATTATTTAATATAACTTACGTGATTTGACGATACCTACATGTTTTGTATGGTAAGTTTTAGTCTATCTCTTATAATTTAACAGTTATACAAAATTTCTGATGTGTTACATTCACATGACATTCTCTAACCTCTATTATTTATTAGTGGGTATGCCAATTATTCTTATAAGTTGTTCTAAGCTTATTTTCCTATCTACTTCATTTTAATCCAAATAAACCTTTGCAGAAATAGCTACATTACACATTTCGTTATAGATACAAAGAGAACAGCGATAGTCAAATATTTAAGAACTGGACAGTATATACTGGCCTTAAAATTCCATACTCTTTCCATGCAATCGTCAGAAACACCTAAATGTTGAAAGGACTTTAAAGAATGACTAAGTAATGAACAATTCGAACCATTAATAACGGATATCTCAGAAATGACTTATGCCACAATAAAAATTATTTGAAATGAATTGTGTACATTGTTTGTGTAGTACGCTTTCGTCTATCGCTTAAGGTTTACCAGTTATACAATTCATTCATTCATTATCTGTTTACTCTCCTCTTATGTAGGACTTACACCCCCAGGACTTACAGGCGGGTGCCTGGTGTCAGAGGCCCGTCGAGGAGCAGACACTCATGGATCAGACAGAACATCCAGGATGGGGGATCAGCCCGAAGCCTGGTATGGGATGAAGGAAGTAGATGAAACGAAATGTTGGTGAAATGGATGACAGGAAAGGTGATGATGGCCTGAATGGCGAGGGAAACCGGAGAACCCGGAGAAAACCCGCCCAGACGCCGCATCGTCCACCATCGTCCCTGGGATTGAACCCGGGCCGCCTCGGTGGGAGGCGAGCGGTCTAACCACTCGGCCACGTCGCCGCCCAGTTAATTCCTTTCAAATGAAGAGGACTTCGAATATTCCCAGGAAAATCAAGATATACATTTTATTTGTGGTATAAATATCTTTAATATGTGGTACTTTAATCAAAATCGTTAGAGCCATGATTTAGAAAATCAAAATGTTCGCAAAAAATGTTCCATGTAAAGTGTAGTCGGGGCTGGGAAAATTTTCTTGGAAATCTTCGTGTCGCATCCTTGGAAGATACTGAGCTTAAATACAAAGTTTGGTATTTATCGACTTTTCGTTTTTGAGTTATTTTGTTCACACACACACACACGCGCGCGCGCGAGGACCTTTCTCTAAAACTGTATTCTTTTTATTCAGGGGGCCTCAAAACACATATCTCCGATGAAATCTCGATATCGAAATTTTGGGAGGAACACAATACTTCTCCTACTTACTATACGTAGTAGTGAAAGTAAAAATAACGTAGAAAAGTATAAAGTATTTGACAATTCAAACCTATAATAAAAATATCTCGGAAATGGTTAAAACCACAAAAAATTGTATTTGACATAGATTGGATTTAACAATATCTGCATTTTTGTGTAGTAAGTGTTTGTTACCTGTTACAGTTTACAAGTTATAAAAAATAACGAAATTATTTTTATGTAAAGGGTAGTTTGGGGTCCGGAGAGTTTTTTGAAAATCTTCGTGTTGTATCCTTGGAGGAGGCTGAATTTAAATACGAATTTTAGTATCTAACCAATTTTTCGTTTTCGAGTTATGCTCAGGGCCAGTGTTTATTTTAAAAAAAATGTCGTGAGAAATATATAAAATATCGTATTTATACTTTAAAATATGCTAGAAATTTCGTTGCAATTTTTAATGTCATAGGCAAGGCCCTCGTCTCAGCTGCGGTGTGATGTTTTTTAAATTCTGCCGGGAGAAGCCTCCAGTCCTTGTTATCGATTATTGATCACGTTCACTGCTTTGGTCGCATCTCCGTCAGTTTATTTCTGTTGTTTCAACGCGATCAATTACTTTTCCGCTGCAGCAATTACTTCAAGAACTTAAGTATTTCTAACGGAATGTTCCAAAAGCTCAGGAAAACACAGTCAGCGTCTTGGATGATTCTGGTCATAAAAAAGAATAATAACATAGTCTAATTTTTAGGGTTAATGTACCTTTCCAAGTGAATTCTCATTCCTTTACAGTCAATATCTTCAAAACCGAGCGGGACGGCTCAGGCGGTAAAGTCTGTCGCCCGCATTCGGGAGCTGGGGCGACCAATCTGTCTGAGGTTTTTTCGTGATTTTCCTCAGTCGCCAAGGTGAATACCAAATTGGATATTTAATACCATGACCCAAAGTTCCATCTTAAGTCTCAAACAATAGTAAAATGAAAAATAAGTGGTAATAGAGAATGCTATGCCATCTATCTACAGGCAATGTAAACAATTAGACTGGACGGCACCCTAACGCTATTTGCACGGCTCGAAGCAGAAGATTCGGCTGTCAAGCGCTGGGGGTCTCTGTGGGCACGTGACGAAGCAGGATGGCATTTCCAGGGATGAGAGCTAGAAGGCTAACTGTCCGTCTTTGTATGGGGGCGGCGGTTGGACTGGTCGGCACCCTAATGCGCCTGCACGGCACGAAAGCAGAAGATTAGGCAGCTATGCGCTAGGGTCTCTGTGACATGTGACGGAGCGGGTGGTTACAGGGATGAGACCTAGAAGGCTAACTGTCCGCCTTTATATTGGAGCGGCGGTTGGACTGGACGCCACCCTAATGCCATCTGCACGGCATGAAGCAGGTGGTTACAGGTATGAGACCTAGAAGGCTAATTGTCCGCCTTTATATGGGAGCGGCGGTTAGACTGGACGGCACCCTAATGCCGTCTGCACGGCACGAAAGCAGAAGATTCGGTAGCTATGCGCTAGGGTCTCTGTGACACGTGACGGAGCGGGTGGTTACAGGGATGAGACCTAGAAGGCTAACTGTCCATCACATATCGTTCTAAGAGTTATCCACCAACAGATCCGTTGCGATATGACCAAGAAGTTAAAACGCCGTAAAATAGAATAAACAATATTCTTCAAAACAAGTACATTTTTTTTAAAACTGCTATTTTTTTCGTTTTTCTCGTAAAAATACAGATTTTCGCAGATACTATCAATTTTTGGGAAAATTATAGGCTAAATCAGTCACATTTGTCATAAATCGTGCATGTATTTCTTGCTGCATCTCTCCCTTACATTTCGCGTTTATCGTTAATAAAAAAAAACCGCACTGGTTATTTTTTTTTTAATTCGGAAAACCTCAAAACATACATTTCCACTGAAATCTAGTTATGGAATTTTTGGGTGGAATGCAATACTTCTCTACCTACAGTAGATAAGCAGTTAGGAAAGTAAAAGAATCACCTGAAAATAGTAACTTATTTATATTGAAACGTCACGCATACATAATTCCATACTCTATGGAGGATAAGAAATGATTCTAATTAAAGAAAATGATCATCGGCGCCGAGGAATTGAGGCCAGTACCTCTGGGTTATGAAAACAACACCCTGACCATTCGACCGCAGAGGGAGTCGAGGTATTCTTATTCAAGAAAAGCATTTCTTATTTTTAATGATGACGATAAGGATCAGATATCTGGCGCCAGGAATCAAACCTAAGAGCGATCGAGCAAAAAGTCAGTGCCCTATCGGCTGCTATACAAAGCGATGACTAGTCTCAAAATGCACAGTTGCCAGATCCTCTCCAAAACACGTTTGATGAATGTGCCAGAGTAACCTTGTGTGTTCGTTAGCACTTGAAGCAAAGTGTTAAACACTAACTAACCGGTCCACGAACCCGTGACGTCACCTACCCAAACAGCGGGGAGCCATATGCTAACTGCGACATCTGCAGCATATCGCTTACCTTCACAAAATTCGTTACAACGCGTTCCTGCAAAATCTTATTCTACCGTTTGTTTCAATGCTAAACGTGATAAGCGTTAGTAAGTGGTAGGAGGCTGAAACGATAGTCAAATATTTAAATTTGGATGGCTTAGCATTCCATACTCTTTCCATTATATCGCGAGGAACTTTAGAATTGTGACAGTTTTTTTTAAAAAATACAACTATCCGAAAGCTCAAAGTAATAACAACGAATATCTCAGAAATAGATACTGTCACACAAAAAGTAAACTGTGTGTTTTAATAAAATCCACATATTTCGTGTGGTAAGTTTTTATCAATATCTTTTTTTTTTTACGGAACGGTATGACTCAGGCAGTAACGTCTGTGATCCGCAATCGGGAGGTCGTGAGTTCGATTTCCGTGGCGGACCTTACTACTCATGGGCTTTTTTGGGAGTTTCCCCGAGTCGCTAGGCGAGTGCTGGGAAGGATCATTACATCCCTCGAATTTCCTGTCCCTCCATTTCACCTCCATTCTCATTTCACTTCACCTTTCATCTGCTTGGTCTCTTTCAAGGTGCAAGTGTAGGCGAGAGATCTCGGCGTGTGTATGGCAGGGGAAAAGATGCTCTAAGGAAGCCTTCGTCCCTCGGACTGCTAGCGGTACCCGGGTCGCGGGCCCCCATGGGAGAGTTCAGATCTGCAAATGTTAGGGACCCTACCTACTGCTTGTTGTGCCCCCTGGTCCGGCCGTCCTCTGTCTCCTCTCACCTCAACCCCCGCGTCAGGGGCCCAGGTACAAAACATCTGCGTAGGTCTAGGTGCTAGGTGCCCCTCCGCTTCTATCCTATGTCTTATGTTTTACCAGGCATACAAAATTATTAAAAAAGAAAATACAAATTTCATTTTTGTGTAAACATTTTAAACCTGTGGAACTTTAATTCAAATCGTTAGAGCCATTTTTGAGAAATCAGAAATAACGAAATATTTTCCACGTAAAGAGTGTTTTGGGGTGGGAAAATTTCTTGAAAACCTTCTTGTCGTATCTTTGGAAGATAAGGAACTTAAATATCAAGATTGGTATTTAATCCGACTGTTCGTTTTTTAATTAGACTGTATTGAAAAATTCAAACAAATAACAAGGAATATCTCTGAAATGGTTCACTCGACAAAAAGAATGTATGACATAAATTGTGTGCTTTGACGAGATCTACATTTTTTGTGTAGTTAAATTTTCTCTATCTGTTATGGTTTACCAGTTATTCAAAGCTCATTCAGAACGATTACGACTTTTGGGGACATTCCCAGAAAATTCAAGATACACAGTTCATTTGCCATTAAAGTATGTTAAACATATGATATTTTAATCAAAATCGTTAGAGCAATTTTTGAGAAAAATCAAAATTTTTGAAAAATGTTCCGTGTAAAGGGTAGTCTGGGGTTTTGGATTACGGGGGCCTCCAAACGTGCATTTCCGGTGAAATCTTGATATCGAATTTTTGGGTGTAATACAATACTTCCTCTACTTACTATACGTAGTAGAGAGAGTAAAAATGTAGATCTGTTTAAAACACACAATTTATTTGAAATATTTTTTTTGTGGTATACGCATTTCTGAGATATCCGTTATTAATTGTTCAATACTTTGTCAAACTTTTAAAGTCCTATGGGTTTTTAGTTGTTTCTCGCGATATCATGGCAACAGTATGGAATTTTAAGGCCAGCGTATAGCGTCAAGTTCTTAAATATTTGACTGTCGCTGTTCCCTTTGTATCTATGACAAAATGTGTAATGTATGTAGCTGTTTCTGGTAAGGTTTATCTGGATTGAAATGAAGTAGATATAAAAATAAGCTTTAGTAAGAATAATTTTATACCCAAACAATAGAAGGTAGAGAAAGTTATGTGAATGTAACAAATCAGAACTTTTTGGTGCATTTAGGTAAACACGAACTATGGTAAACACCTACTGATGCCAAAATTCAGTTTCATATAGTTTTCTGTTTGGAAACGAGTAAATGTAGAACAAATTAGTGTTAGGTACTAACCAAAGACATTACCTAATGGAAAGCTCAGAATGGGTGGTTAAAATTGCTGGTAAATATGCAAGGAAATGAAGACAGAATCGTTAAATCCAATGTTACACCACGATTCACCTCTCTTGCACAAAGACAGACAGTAATATATTCCAAGTGGAAGACGTTTAATTAAGTTATGAACAGTATCTAATAGTTTTGTGTGTAAATTCCTGCTTTGTGGCTTCAGCAGCTTGTTGTGGATTATGCAACGTTTAAGAATACATCTAGTCGCGTGAGTGATCAAGGCCTCTAATGTATAATTCATACTGCAATTTCTCTGTCAGTGAAACAGCGATATAACCGTCGTTCCCAAGTCAACAAAGAGGGTTTTGGTACATTTTTGCTTTTTCTAACATGTACCTAGTAGGCACAGTGAGTATTGCATTCCACCAAAAAATAAGCTGATGTGCTACATTCACATTACTTGCTCTATCCATTCTTCAACAAACTATTGTTACAAAAGCTTATTTTCCATCTACTTCATGTAAAATGAACAATTCAAAGCAAAAACAAAGCTCAGAGTTATTCCCTTAGAAAAAGCAAACAACGGATTAAGTTAATATGAATCACAAATCGAAATAAACATTTCTATAAATGATTTTATTACATGTGATTTCCTTGTAGATCCATTGGGAATAGGAGAATACATAGGCTTAAAATAGTCAAATATTTTAAGAGCTGGTCCCCTTCCGATTTCATTGCATAACCAGTAAAAAAATTACTTTCCACTTGAGAAAATATAAGTATTTGAAAATTAAAATCAATGACAAGGAATATCTCGGAAATGGTTAACTCTAAAAGGAAAAAGAAAACATAAATTGTCTGCGTTAACAAGATCGACATTGTTGGTGTAGAAAGATTTTGTTTATCTCTTATGCAAAAGTCATTTAGAATGAAGAGGCATTCAGACATTATCCCCAGAAAATTCAAAATATACATTTTATTTGACATGGACGTGTGATATTTTAATCAAAATCATCGGAGTCATTATTGAGAAAATCAATTGTAACGAAAACTTTTTCTATGTAAAGGGTAGTTTAGGATAGAGGGATATTGTTGAAAATGTTCCTGTCGCATCTTTGCAAGATGCTGATCTGAAATATTACGTTTGATGTTTATCTGACTTTTCGTTTTTGACAAACACATACAGAAATGTGCGCGGACCTTTTTCTAGAAACGCTTTTCTTGATTCAGGGGGTCTCAAAACATGTATTTCCGGTGAAATGTCCATAAGGAATTGCTTGTGGAATTTCTATCCTTGTCTACCTAGTATGTACCTGGTATAAAAATCAGTGTCTGTGAACAGCATGATATAAAAGCGAAATGTAGAATTAATACCATAATTTGTATTTAATTTTATAATCTACGGGATGAGACACGAACATTTTCGTGAAAATCCTTCTCCTACTCCAAACTACCGTTTATAAACTACACCTTAATACATCGACGTATGCAACAAAGAAGCCATAATGGGCGAGTACAGGTGTAATGAGTTTAAGTGGTCTAACAGGGAGAAGGATGCGGGAGAGATGTACTAAATGTAATGGATTGCATGACAACTGCATTATGTTCTGGAATGCGATGATGCAGATAAAGGAAGAGAGAATTTAATACCAGGGAAATGGAAACATTTACCAATAGAGCTATAAAAAGGAAGATTTTTAAACCAAATGAATATACGGAGAAACCAGGAAAATATTTAGGAAAAATAATGGTTATAAGAAATGTGAAGGAAATTGGATAAAATCTGATATGCTACACTCACATGACTTTCTCTACTCTTGTACAACCTATTTTTACAAACGTTTATTCTCCATATGCTTCATGTTAATCGAGATATCGAGATGTCAATCTTATTGCTAATTTTCTTGTAGATGCAAGGGGAATTGGTAGGTTTTAAGCGATAGTCAAATCTTTTAAGAGCTGGTTGCTATGTGGCGCATTCCAATCTCTTTGCATGTCCAGGACATAAAAAAATGAATAACAAATTTGAGAAAAAGTATAAGTATTGGAAAATTTAAGGGAATAACAAGCAATATCTCGAAAATGTTTCACTCTATACAAAAAAATCTGATGTGTTACACTCACATGACTTTCTCTACTATTGTACAATCTATTTTTACAAACGCCTATTCTCCATATGCTTCATGTTAATCGAGATATCGAGATGTCAATCTTATTGGTAATTTTCTTGTAGATGCAAGGGGAATGTGGTAGCTTTTAAGCGATAGTCAAATATTTTAACGCTGGTTGCTATGTGGTGCATTCCATTCTCTTTGCATGTCCAGGACATAAAAAAAATGAATAACGAATTTGAGAAAAAGTATTAAGTATTGGAAAATTTAAGGAAATAACAAGCAATATCTCCAAAACGGTTCACTCAACAAAAGAAATGTATATGACATAAGTTGTGTATTTTAACGCGATCTACACTTTTTGTGTAGTAACATTTTGTGTATCTCTTATGGTTTACCAGTTATGCAAAAGTTGTTCACAATAAAGAATACTTTTGGAGACATTCCCAGAAAATTCGAGATATACATTTCATTTCCCATGACATTAACTTAAACATATGATATTTTCATCAAAATCATTAGAGCCATTTTTGAGAAAATTAAAATTTTCGAAAAATCTTCCATGTAAAGGGTAGTTTGGGGTGGGGGGATTTTCTTGAAAACCTTCGTGTCGCATCTCTGGAAGATACTGAACCTAAATACCAAGTTTGGTGCTTATCCGACTGTTCGTTTTTGAGTTATGCTGTTCACACACACACAGACACACACACAGACACACACACACACACAGACACACAGACACACACACGGACATGTTTCCAAAAATGCTTTTTTTGGATTCAGGAGGTCTCAAAACATGTATTTCCGGTGAAATCTCGGTATCGAATTTTTGGGTGGAATGCAATACTTCCCCTACTTACTATACGTAGTAGAGAAAGTAAAAAAATGTATACGACATAAATTGTGTATTTTAACGCGATCTACATTTTTTGTGCAGTAAAATTTTGTCTATCTCTTATGGTTTACCAGTTATGCAAAAGTCGTTCACAATGAAGAACACTTTTGGAGACATTCCCAGAAAATTCGAGATATACATTTCATATGTCCTGAAAATATCTTAAACATATGATATTTTAATCAAAATCGTTAGAGCCATTTTTGAGAAAATTAAAATTTTCGAGAAAATGTTCCATATAAAGGGTAGTCTGGGGTGGGGGGATTTGCTTTAAAGCCTTCGTGTCGCATCTCTGGAAGATACTGAACCTAAATACCAAGTTTGGTGTTTATCCGATTGTTCGTTTCTGAGTTATACTGTTCACAGGCAGACACACAGACACACACACGGACATGTTTCCAAAAATGCTTTTTTTGGATTCAGGGGGTCTCAAAATATGTATTTCCAGTGAAATCTGGGTATCGAATTTTTGGGTGGAATACAATACTTCCCCTACCTACTATACGTAGTAGAGAAAGTAGAAATACAGAAAAGGAGTAACAAGGTATAAAAACAAGTAAATATACAACAGAATGTTAAAAGGTAGGTATCACGGAGGGGCCCCCGGAACCGGGGTAGAGCACTGCACGCAGGGCAGTCCGCCCATTGTGCTTCCAACCTGACCCCTAGGAGGGAAGGATGAGTGGAGAGACCCGAAGGGTGACCAGATACGGATGCGGACGGATGCAAACATGGACGGGTCCCTAACGTTTCCAGATAAAACGCATCCGCCGCCGCACGGTCTCTGTCCACAAGCCACCAAACTCCAGGGTCCCCCAGAGCGGACCCAACTGAGCGCTACAGCAGCGGCGCCAGGGTAGAAACCTCTATATAACGCAAGCCACCGCCCAGCCGCAAACGCCGAACACAGTCACCTGGTCTACGACCCTGAAACAGATGGCAAGGAAGATGATGGGTATAGAGAATGAGAGGAAGGAGAATCGTAGTAGAATATGAACTACCTCAGCATTGGCTTGACGACCCGGTAAAACCGCGAAAAACCCATGGGTCAGAATGAGCGGTCGCCAGGGATTGAACCCGGGACCTCCCGA
Source organism: Deroplatys truncata (assembly GCA_030765065.1). Lineage (NCBI taxonomy): Eukaryota > Metazoa > Arthropoda > Insecta > Mantodea > Mantidae > Deroplatys > Deroplatys truncata. The sequence continues at coordinate 51,360,829 of CM060975.1, read as the reverse complement.
ATGCTGGCCACAGACATAACCGCCTGAGCCATCCCGCTCGGTACAACAGAATGTTAAATATAAGTGGAAGAAGAATAATAAGCAACCCCAAGAGCCGTTTTGGGGAAAATAAAAAAATGGCATTTGGTTAAAATATTACATAATTAAATGTGTACCTTTAATTTTCTGGGAATAGCCTGTGAAGCCCTCTTCTTTGGAATGAGTTTTGAATAATTTGATATAACTGGTATACCTCAAGAGATAGACCAAAACTTACTACACAAAAAGTGTATATCTCGTTAAGCACACAGTTTATTTTAAATGTTTTTTATGGCATTCAACCATTTCCAAAATGAATTAATTGTTCTACACTGACAGGTGTGTAGGACAAGGTTGGAAAAGTAGAATCAGGAGACTGAAAAGTTCAATGCCATAGGCGGGTTGCTCTAACCACTGAGCTACCATGGTAATATACTGGTAGGACATTAAATTCTCCAGCTAACTCGCATTTTTCCTACAAGGAGATCTCAAATTGTTTTCAGATTATATACCCCAATTAGGCGAGTTACAATATTGTAAGTGCTTTAAGTCCTGGGTTTCATACCTTTGCCACTATCAGGTAAATTAATGAATTAATTGTTCTTCCTCAATAACATCCGTTGCATAAATCTGGCTATGCCATTGAATTCTTCAGTCGTCTGATTCTACCTTTCATTTCCAAAATATTCGCTTGTTCCTCGCGATGTCATGCAAAGAAAATGGAATTTCAAAATCAGAATATAAGGAGCGCTTTTTATACGGCTGACTATGCTTCAGCTTCCTGTAGCATCCCTTGCAACCGAGCGGGAGGGCTAAGGCGGCAACGTCTGTAGCTCGCATTCGGGAGGTAGCGAGTTTGATACCCGGCGACCGCCCACTCGGATTTTCTCTGATCGTCAGGCGAATGTTCGAGTGGTTTCTTTCAGTCCCCGAATTTCCTGTTTCTCATTTCGTTCCATTCATCGTTTCATTCATCCATTGGTCTCTTTCAAGTGTCGGCGATGGTGTTTCGGTGCAGCGTGACAGCGGAAAAGTATGCTCTCTGTGCACTTTCTCCGTCCCTCTCTGCCTGTCCGTATGCCGGGGTCTAATACTGCAAACTTAGAGACCCTGCCATTGGTGTTCCGTCGCTCCTGGATCCGGCCAACCGGTGTCTCCTCTCGCCTCATCCTTCATTCCGGGGACGCCACCTCGTGGGGCGTAGGTACAATATGGTTCAGTGCTGAATCTCCTCCGTTCAGAAAGATAAGAATAAGAACCCATTGTACCCGTAATGAAACTATTTCTGCAAACGTTTATCCGGACTAACATGAAGTAAGTAAAATAAACGATAGCAGGTAGGGAAAATATTGTGATTTTCACACATTAGATTTTTATTACCGCAAAGTAAATTTTACAAACTCCTTCGTGCACTTATTTATAGTAAGCTCTGAAGTTTATAAACAAATAAAGGGGTTCTGGTTGATGATTTCTGTTTAAATGCACAATGTTGATAATAAACTTAACTATAAATAGGTTAGATAAAATATAGGCGGAGAAGTGAGGGAAAGTAATAGAGAAAGAAGGAAAAAAATACGAGATTCTGAAATTCGCTGCTGCAATGTTGCTGCGACAACTGGCAATATTGTTTTGCCCCAACCCTGAATTCCAATACAGGTAAAATAAAGGTACTGAACGAACGGAGGGGCCCCCGAAATCCGGTCCCTTGTGTTTGTACCGTGACCCCTGGGAAGGAGGGATGAGGGGAAGGACCCGAAGGGTGAGTGCACCCGGATGACGACGGGCGCAAGCATGAACGGGGCCCCTAATGTTTCCAGATTGAAGGCTACTCCGGGGGATCCCGAAGGAGTGCCTGCTCGAAAGAATCTGGAACTGTCCCTGAAACAACGTCAGGAAGATACCTCTACAGAGAGCACAGGACCGCCCAGCCGCAACCCGCCGAACATCGTCAACCCGAAGCAGATGACAAGGGAAGATGATGGGTACAGAAAATGAGGGGCATTAGAGCCGCAGTAGAAGATAAAGCACCCTAGTATTCCCTGCCGACCCTGGGAAACCATCCATTGCTCAGAATTGGTGGTCGTTGGGGATCGAACCGGGGACCACCCGAATGCGAGTCGCATACGTTACAGCGGCACCACCTCGCTCAGTTCCAATACAGATTCTGGATACTGTATGTAGTTAATCCTCATCCCCAGAAATATGCTGCTTGCACACGCGTTCAATGTGAAGGTCCACTGTCATTTTACTGATGTCGTTGATCAGTGTGATTTATTTGTTTTTTAAGATGTCAGCGAAAAGAAAACGCGTTGCAATAAGCATTAAAGCCGGACGAGGGATTCAAAACATTATAGGTAAGGAAGACCACAAATTCGTATTAAAATCTTAACCGGAAATGTTAAATATACGGCACTCTTAATGACATAAAACCTGTTTAACTTCCCTTGCGTTTTGTGGGACAAAGCAGCGAATCAACACCAACAGATATAATGCTTAACAAACGGTGGAGTTGATATATGTAGCTGCTCGCAAGAGTTGCGGGGAGAAGAAAGTTTAGACAAAAAGTCTGATGTGTTGCACTCACATGACATGCTCTACTCTTGTACAAACTATGATTACTAGCTCTTATTCTCCATATGCTTCATGTTAATCAAGCTGTTAATCTTATTGCTAATTTTCTTGTAGATGCAAGGGGAATTGGTAGGCTTTAAGCGACAGTCAAATATTTTAAGAGCTGGTTGCTATGTGGAGTATTCCATTCTCTTTGTATGTCCAGGACAAAAAAAAAAATTACGAATAACGAATTAAGTGTTGCAAAATTCAAACAAATAACAAGCACTATCTCGGAAATGGATCACTCGACAAAAAAATGTATATAACATAAATTGTGTGTTTTAACGAGATCTACATTTTTTGTGTAGAAAAGTGTTGTCTATCTCTTATGGTTTACCAATTATGGAAAAGCCATTCAGAATGAAGAGGACTTTTGGGGACTTCCCAGAAAATTCAAGATATACATTTTATTTGTCGTGAAAATATCTTAAATGTGTGATATTTTAATCAAAGTCGTTAAAGCCATTTTTGAGAAAATAAAAATTTTCTGGGGTGGGGGAATTTTCTTGAAAATCTTCTTGTCGCATCTTTGAAAGATGCTTAAACTAAATATCAAGTTTGGTATTTATCCGACTTTACGTTTTTGAGTTATTCTGTTCGCAAACACACAGACAAGCACGGACGTTTTCTAAAAACGCTTTTTTGAATCAGGGACCTCAAAAGGTGTATTTGCGGTGAAATCTCGGTATCGAAATTTTTGGGCAGAATGCAATACTTCCCCTACTTACACTACATAGTAGAGAAAGTAAAAATATAATTTTATGACAGTCGTTTAAATACTGTAATGCACATTTTAATACTGTATAATAATATTTTTAAAACACTATTATATGCATTTGGAATACAATTATTTTCTTTTCGCTGTTTTAGAACGTTTTCTTTGATTATCCGAAGAAAAAAAAGTTACCCAAAACGGCTAAAAAGTGCGTAGAGCTCTATTTAACGAACTGTAGCTCTTTAGTTCGGTAAAGAGAGCTCTACCGCACTTATTTAATAGAAACATCAAGGTAAGGTATAGCAATGACATTTGTATTAGATGTACATTACTTTTGCGTTACTTTATTCATATCTTGTCTCGAAGCGAGCAAGTGAAAACACGTGGGGAAGGAGGCAACCCCAGTATATGCAAGCTAACAGCAAGATGTTGTCCTGTCCGCCGTTGTACAGCCCTGACTTGGGATCCTTGTGGAGGACGCTGCGACCTACGCCTCCACATCCTCCCACTGGAGCAACATCTCTGCAACAAAGAGCTCTTCTCTAGCTGCAGACCCCCTGCATCGCTCCATCAACACCGACTTAGCTCTCAGAATACCTTTACTGCAGAGACAGCTTCTTCGGTGGCTAATCTAACACACACAGACTGGAGGTGCGGAAAAAGAAGTGTTTAGAAAATACTGACGTATTGCATTCATATGGCTTTCTCTATCCACAATCGTTTAAACACCTTTCTATTCTCGCAAAAGCTTATTTTTCTAACTACTTCATCTTAATTGATATAAACGTTTGCAGAAATAGTTGAATTACATATTCTGCGGTCGGTGCAACGGGGATATAGGAGGCTCGAGTGATACTCAATCCTTAAGAACACTTAAAAAATGATAAAAATATTGAAATATTCAAAACAATAACAACCAATATCTCGGATTCACAGAAAAATTTATTTGAAATAAATTATGTGCTTTAAAGACATTTACATTTTTACTTTCTCTACCACCTACCTAGTAGGTAGAGAAGGTTTTGCAATCCAATAACGAGATTTCTCCGGGAATACATGTTTTGAGACCCTGAATAAAAAAAGGCGTTTTTAGAAAAAGACCCCTGTGTGTGGTTGTGTGTGTGTGAGACTATGAACAGCATAACTCAAAAACGAAAAGTAGAATAAACACCAAACTTGGTATTTAGGTTCAATATCTTCCAAGGAGATGACACTAAGGTTTTCAAGAAAATCAATCACCCCAAACTACCCTTTACAAGAAGGTCATACGAATGCACACAAAGATGCTTTAGTATAGTAACTTTTTATTACTTTCTGTACTAGTAGGGGAATGAGTGCATTCCACCCAAAAATTCTGTACCGAGATTTCACCAGAAAGACATGTTTTGAGGCACCTGAATCCAAATAAAGCATTTTGACATTTCCGTGAATTTTTCAACTTCTGTGTGCATGTGTGTTTAGCCTATGCCTTATTGCATAGGCCAGCACAGGCTATGGACCTGTGAAATGAAATAATATTTTAGAAAGGAAACTTCGATTTGTGAATTTGAGAAGGAAACCTTGCAAACCTAAGTTTAGAGTACCTCCCTGGCATTTACCAGTTATGAGGACTAAGAAAAATCTGAAAAAAAAGGTTAGGGTGGACGATCCTGACGGGATTGGAATCACAGGCTACAGTTGGCCAGTCCATACCTTAATGACCACGACAACCGGTGTCGGTATTTCCCATGTGAAGGGTAGTTTGGAGAGTGGATTTTCTTGAAAAATCTTCATGTCGCATCTTTGGAAGATACTGAATTTATATCCAAATTTGATATTTATCAGAATTCGATTTTTGGTTATGCTGTTCACAGACAGACACACACGCACGCGCGAATGGTTTTCTAAAAAATGTTATGATGTGATACATTCACACGACTTTCTTTACCCTCTATCATTTATTAATGGATATAAAAGATATTCTTACTTATGCTTATTTTTCTATCTCCTTCATTTTATTCCAAATAAGTCTTTGCAGAAATAGCTACATTACACATTTCGTTATAGATACAAAGAGAGCAGCGATAGTCAAATGTTTAAGAACTGGACGCCATATGCTGGCCTTAAAATTCCATACTGTTTCCATGCAATCGTGAGAAACAGCTGAAAATCGACAGAACTTAAAAGAATGACAAAGTATTGAAGAAATCGAACGATTAATAACGGATATCTTGGAAATGGCTATGCCACAAAAAATTATGTGAAATTAATTTTGTGTTTTAAAGAAAGCTATATTGTTTGTGTAGTGCGTTTTCGTTTACAGGTTCTATACTATTATACAACATTCCTTCCAAATAAAGAGGATTCGCAGGCTGTAAATATGTTTAATATAAGGCATTTTTGTCAAAATCTTTATAGCTATTTTTTAGAAAATCATAAATTTAAAAAATGTTCCGTGTAAAAGGTAGTTGGAGGTGGGAGGATTTTCTTGAAAATATTCGTGTCGTATGATACTGAATTCAGATACCAAGTTTGGTATTTAACCGATTTTTCCTTTTTGACGTATTCTGTTCAGAGACACACACGGAAATTTTTCTAAAAATGTTTTTTTTATTAAGGGGACCTCAAAATACACATTTCCGTTGAAATCTCTGTACAGAATTTTTGGGTGCAATACTATGTACACCCGTGGACAAAAAAAATGAGTCATGTTTTGAACGCCAAATATTCCCAAGTCCTACACCGCCAGAGCCTTGTTTACGTCATATGCAGTTGTGTAGCCGCTGCAGCAAGTTATTGTACGGCATTATTAAACATGTTACCTTCCATGTGTGTTCTCTCTACCACTGCAGCAAAGTGTAGGGTGCTTTTGTAATTTAGACCGCCAGGTCGCTTCTGGCATGTAACGACCACGTTTTCTTCTTACTTTCTTTCCTTTTTTCTTTCTTCTGTTAATAATGTTTAATCAACATAGTGACTACTTATTTTCGATATACTCCATTTCATACACAGAATTTGGTACAGTTCATAATAGAATAGTTACTACAATGCAAAATACATGGCTTCATCATGGTCGCATATCTGTATCATGTTGAATATCAAAAGACGGTCTAGGTGAGTTGTGGCAGCTTGACGATACACTGAACAGTGCGCAATGCAGAGCAATACTTGAGGATATTTCTGTGAGGATGAGAATGAGATATCCTGATGGAATTGTTGAATTGGTACAGGACAATCGTCGTGTGCATATATGTCGAAAGGTTTCAAATTGGTTCTCAGAGAGGCAGAATATCAGAGTGGTAGACTGGTCTCCCTGTTCACCAGATTTGAACTCCATTGTAAGTGTGTGGGCTGAGATGAAAAGGGAGCCGCGCTCGAATTTCCTTGCAGATGCGTGAAGGACAAAAGAAGGCTTCTGGGCACAAATTCAAGAAGGCTGGAATGTTGTAGCTTCTCGTCCACGTTATTGCAAGGATTTCATTTCATCTATAACCCGAAAACTGAGGGCAGTTATACGTGCTCTGGGTTCTTACACCCGATATTAGCTTAGTTTATTTTTAGAAGACAGTAATTTATTTGCATTTATTTCTTTAGTTATTTAAAACGGGTGTTTTAGTAGAATTATGCTTTTATGTCCTACACATCCAGTCATAAAAGTAACAACTAATAATTAATAACTGATGCGAGATTTGAGGGCGGCGCCATGGCCGAGTGGTTAAACCACTCGCCTCCCACCAAGTTGGCCCAAGTTCGATGTCAGGGACCCACATGCGGGATTTGTGGTAGGCAAAACGGCATCTGGGTGGATTTTCTCCGGTTTCCTCCGCCATTCATCATTCCACCGGTGCTCTATCTTCACGTTTCTTGCCACTCATTTCTCGCATCTCATCTATCATCTCCTTCGCTCTCATCCCGGGCGCCGTGCTGATCCCCTCACCCTGGTTGTCAACCCCCCGACAGGCATCTGACTACAGGCAACGAAACGTTTCTCCGTGCTCTGTTTTCACTAACTTAAAAGCGTCACCACCGAGAAACACCGTATCAGATGACCATTGCGCTCACAAGCACAGACCACTCATACAGCTCTTGTGTGTGTCTTGTGAACACAGCTGTTAGAAGGTACACGAAGCCCTCCGATCTTTTTTGTCCACGGATGTACACGTGTAATACATCTTTTTGGACTCGGGGACCCCAAAACTGCATTTCCGGTAAAATCTCGGTATCGAATTTTTTGTGTGAATACAATACTTCCTCAACCTACTATAATAGGTGCTAGATTTATGTGTCAGTATTATAAACGAAAAGTAATACATACATACAGCCATAGCAAGGTGTCATGGACATAGAGAATCCGTAACTTTAAACAAGCATTGTGAAGCCACAGAGACTATGTTACAAAAATGTTTTCAGTGACGAAAGTGAAAGCCTTGGTCAACGAGTAGGTGTAGTGGCAAAACCGGACAAATTAATGCATGGACATATTCAAAAGTGACAGTAGTTTAAACAGTTTATTTAGTAATGCTGTTATCCTTATGTATGCACTTGGGTAACATATCATACAGTGCTATAAAACGTAAGTCATTTTGCAACATAAGAGAGAGCAAAGTCCTTTAAATCATACAAGTAAGGTCACTGGTACCAGAACGTGTTACTGAGAGAGATAGCTGACATTCGGTTGCCATCGGGCCGGCTTCTCTGATCATGGGTTTTTCGTGGTTTCCTCGGATCGGTAGGCGAATACGGGGGTGATTCATCTTCTAACTGGAAACTCGTGTAGAAGACGAAGACCTTTCGGATCTCCCCCTAATCCCTCCCTCCCAGGGGACATATTAGAAGCACAAAGGGCCACAATGACCTATGTGAGGTGCTCTGCCCCAGTTTCAGGAGGTCTCTCCATGATATGCACTCTTCCTACGAAACGAATTAAACTGAAATTTAGGACGTGATTATTAAACCGTAGCTTCCACTTCCCGAAAAAAGAAATACCAACCCCTGTATAATAAAACTGTAGGAATTCCTTTCTCTCTCCCTCTACAGTTAAAATGTCTCCTCCGACACATCACTCACACTGTCAACCTTTTCGCTCTCTCTCTCTCTCTCTGTTTTATTTCTCCCTGTCATTGTCTCTTCCTCCCCCCCCCACACTTTCTTCCACTCTGTCTCTTTTTCGCCTCAGTATCTCTCCCTCCCCCTCCCCATTTTCACACCTCCAAACCTCTCTCTTCGTTTATTCTTCTCTGTCATTCTCTCTTCCTCATCCATACTCTTTCCCACGATTCCCCTCCGTCACTCCCTCGTGCAACATACCTGGCATTGCCATATTTTGAAAACCGGCAATTACAGAGTTTTAGGACAGATGCAAATGTAAATTAAAATATAAGTAAACATTTCAACAATACATAAATTTGAGCACCAAGCTAGTAGGCTCGGACGATAGCGTCTGTGGCTCGCATTCGAGAGATCGCGGGTTTGATCATTTGCCAGGTAAATATACTTGACGGGATATTCAGTAACTTGACCCAAAGTCCCACCTACTGCATAACTCAAAAACGAAAAATGGGATAGATATCGAAGTTGGTATTTAGATCAGCGTCACTTTAAAGCAGAAAACCAACCCAAACTACCCTTAAAATGGAAAACAGTTCGTTGTTTCTAATTTTCTCAAAAATGACTCATCGTTATAATTAAAGTATATGTTTAAGATGTTTGCGTGACCAGTGAGGCAGTATTTTTAACACTTGAATAATTTCAATTAAATTATATATGTAAATTCAATAACAGCCCGCCTTGAAGTAATATCTATGTAATAATTTGTAAAATGTATGTAACAGTCATTGCATATGCTTATATTATTGTAAACATGTTCAATAATGTTATGTGAATCCATTACGTAATTTAATAATGTAAGAGCTGTGAGAAAAATAAGTTTAACGTTGCTAACAATGAGGTAACAATGAGGTAACCTTGAGGCAAAATAAGTTTGAGAGTTTGAATACTACTATCATTATTAGGGCAGCAATAATGTAAATTTTGTGACAGTTTAAAAATAGCCAATCAACGGCCAGAAAAAGCTTTAGTAAAATGCAGGTATTCTATTGGAATAGGATTAGCCAATCAGAGACTTGAAATAGAGAAATTTACGGGTTTGGAAGGTTGAAATATGTTCAGTTGCCTGCAGACCTTGGTAGTAACCGGATGGAAGATGTGTTCTCTAGAGAAATATTACGTATTCGAGAATTAAGTATACGCGATAAAAAGTGCAAGTATTAAATTAAAGAATCTCACAGCTCTTGATATCAGTGAAGTGCTATTTAATTTGTGTCAAGGATTAATAAAAAGAAGTGAATTAAAACTTAAAATCTGTGTAAGCCTACATTCTTGTCGCACCACGCCCTGTTTAAGGGAAACGTGTCTCTAAAAACAATACTGACGCAGCCGAGGCAAACATAAACATAAATAGTTAAAGAAGCAGTTTAATAATAGTTAATATTTTTTTAAAACTTGGAGCGTAACAACAAAAATCTGATGTGTTCACTCACATGACTTTCTCTACTCTTGTACAAACTATTTCTACAAACCCTTATTCTCCATCTACTTCATGTTAATGAGATAAACATTTGCAGACTATCTTATTGCTAATTTTCTTGTAGATGTAAGGGGAATATATATTTACAAGGGCAATATAGAAATACAGTAGCCTTTAAGCACATACATATCTCTTAATAGCTGGTTGCTAGGTGCAGCACCATTCCCTTTCCCACAGATTAATACTCTTTGAATATCCAAGACAAAAAAATGAATAACGAATTCCCATTCGAGAAAATAAGTATTGAAAAATTTAAGGGAATAACAAGTAATATCTTGAAAATGGTTCACTCAACAAAAAAATGTATATGACATAAATTGTGTATTTTAACGCGATCTACATTTTTGGTGTAGTAAAATTTTGTCTATCTCTTATGGTTTACCAGTTATGCAAAAGTCGTTCAGAATGAAGAACACTTTTGGAGACATTCCCAGGAAATTCAAGATATACATTTTATTTGTCATAAAAATATCTTAAACATATGATATTTTAATCAAAATCGTTAGAGCCATTTTTGAGAAAATTAAAATTTTCGAAAAATGTTCCATGTAAAGGGTAATCTGGGGTGGGGGGATTTTCTTGAAAACCTTCGTATCGCATCCTTGGAAGATACTGAACCTAAATACCAAGTTTGGTGTTTATCCGACTGTTCGTTTCTGAGTTATGCTGTTCACAGACAGACACACACACACAGACAGACACACAGACACACAGACACACAGACACACACACGGACATGTTTCCAAAAATGCTTTTTTTGGATTCAGGGGGTCACAAAACATGTATTTCTGGTGAAATCTCAGTATCGAATTTTTGGGTGGAATGCAATACTTCCCCTACTTACTATACGTAGTAGAGAAAGTAAAAATACATATTACGTAACAAACAATCCTCTTCAAATTGACGCCCAAAGCGTGGTGCAAACTCCAACAACAGTAACCCCTACGTAAAGACATTATGTACTTCACCAATAAAATATGGATATATCTTGAATTTTTAGGAATAGCCTGTGAAGCTCTCTTCATTATGAATAAATGTTTTATAATTTTGCGTAACAGGTAAAGCATAAGAGACAGACAAAATCTTACTTGGTGAAAAATGTGGATCTTTTTAAAACACAATTTATGTCAAAAAATGTTTGTGGCACTAACCATTTTCGAGATACTTGTTGCTATTGGTTTGAATTTTTCAATTTTATTATTTGACGTGCTGTCACAATTCCGTGGCAACGGAAGGAATACGAAATTTCAAAACCAGTATGTAGCGACCGGCTCTTTCAAGATTTTACTATTGCTTCAGATTTCTGTATCCCCCTTGTACCTAAAAAGAAATGTGTAATGAAATTATTTCTGGAAACGTTTATCTATAAGGGTCATTCAAATGAAACCCGGTCACTTGTGTGAAGTAACGGTAACGATTTTATTAACTCAAAAATAGTCGCCAAAACTGTTGGCACATTTATCCCATTGCGACACTAGCCAGTCGATTCCATCTTTGAAAAAGCTAGTAGGCTGCTGTCGGACCCAGGCCTGGACCCATTCACACACTCCGTCGTCCGTTGTGAATCGATGTCCGCGAATAGCTTGTTTTAGAGGTCCATACACACGGTGAAAGGTCTGGACTACTGTGGATGTTCCAGCGTTTCCCATCGAAACTGCTGCAATGTCGCCTTCACCGCATTGGCAGTGTGTGGGCGGGCATTATCATGCAGGAGAATAACGCCATTGGACAACATGCCTGGGCGTTTCGACTTGATGGCTCGTCTAAGGTTCTGTAAAGTGGCTTGATAACACTGGGCATTGATGTTGGTTCCCCGTTCCAGGAACTCGAAAGCAGTGGGCCCTTGTGGTCAAAAAAGGACATCATGACCTTACCAGAACTGGTGTGCACGGCCTTCGATTTCTTTGGAGGTGGTGAAGTCGCATGTTTCCACTCCTCGTTGTTCCTGCTTACTCGCCTTCATGTTCAGTAGTGGACGATAACTTGTGTGACCACCTTCTCTTCGGCGTGAAACCACACTGTCGCTATGCAACGTCAAACGTTACACACGCTGTAGTCGCTCTACCAATAGATGGTGCCACCATACACGCAGTTACATGGTGCCAACTTACGTGTAGTGCAAAGTTAGACGCACTGACCAGGTTTCATTTGAATGTCTCTCATATATTAACATGAAATAGGTAGACAAATAAGTTTAGTAAGAATGGATGTAGAAAGTCATGTGAATGTAACAAATTAGACTTTTGTGATTTTATGGCTAGCGTGAGAAACTGCATGCTGGCGGAATTTGCAGAACTAGTTAATAATTTACTGATGTTTTAATTTTGTGTTATATCCCATTAATATCACCTAAAGTGTGTTTTCAAAACATTACACCACTATACGTTGCACAGAGTCAGAGAGGCATTAGAGATCGTGTGGTATAAAGGGAAAGTGGAAAAGGAGAGAGGAGAAGGGTTAGCAGAAGGATAACGGAGGGTTTTCGGTAACTGGAGTGTAGCACCGCAAGTAGCCCACAGTGGGCCCTTTTTGCGTCCAAAGTGTGCCCTAGGAGGAAGGGACGACGATGAGCGCTAGCAAAGAAGGGTTCCCTTACGATTCCAACATGGTGCTAATCCTGACGCCGGTTAACTCTGCCTAAGTCCGCACGCAACCCGGGGGTCCATGGCAATCGAGGCAGTTCCCAGGAAGAAAGAGGGCCCCAGCAGTCCCAACCAACGCCAGGGAGAAACCTTTTCAAAGCAACAATTTGCCTCCTACCGCAACACACAAACCGCCTACCAACTGAAATGGCGTCGCGGTAACATGTGCGACTCGCATTCGGGAGGTCATAAATTCGACCGCACATTCTGAACCATGGGTTTTTCGTGATTTACCCGGCGAATGCTGGGGTGGTTTCTTCTCTACCACGATTACTTTTTCATAGTTCCCCTTCATTCCGTTTCCTTCTCATCTTTCAGGTGTGATTCTAGGTTTCGTGGCGCATGTGCTGCCGGACAAATGGCGTGGATGCATCCTCAGTGGAAAGAGTATTCACGTGGACTCCGGAGGGCTGCTTGATTGATGGATCATGAATCGCTCAATCTCTCTGGAGCTCCAGCAGTGGGACAAATCTGCGAGTTTGGACTTCCGCGCATCTCTGTGGCATGCCTACGACCTGTAGCCTCCTGTGGTTCGTTCTTCTCATTCCTTCCTCCTGGGGGTGGTAGCCACAAATAGATCTGTGCAGGTAGCAGCGCGCGCTGTGTCTCCTTCCGTTGAATCACCTCTACCTCTGGTCCTATAAAACTGAAACGGACGAAAGGAAATCATGGGGACAGCAAATGATGAACAGGAAATTCGTGATAGAAGGAAACCCAACTCATCATTCGCCTACATACCCGGGAAAACCACAAAAGAACCGACGGTCAGAGCGGCCGGCCCAACGGGAATCGAACCCGGGACCAACCTTATGCGACCCTCATACTTTACCGCGGAGCTATCTCGCTCGATAGAGAGACACAAAGAGTGAGAGCGAGACAGTGAGGGTGAGGGAGTAGAGGTCTGCACGGCCCGAGAATAGGTTATAATGCATCACCCGATTGTCTAATTTTATTTAAATAAAATTATTACATTGTTATTGTCTTATCTTTATCATCATCAATCCACTAAGTGCTATTGCCTATGGTGCGAAGGGACTCGGGTTCGATTTCCAGCATAGGGAAGTTTTCCCCTGCTGTTAATCCTGATAAGGGACGCACTTAGGCCCAATTGAGGAGCCACATTGCAGAAACAGTGGCGGCTGAGGTGCTGGAATCCGCATACAGTAAGCGGCATGTTGACGGCATGCTGACTTATTGAAATATGCCTATAATGTCATGCGTGTGAGTGGTTGGAGAGAGGCAGGGAGGCAGCTGTTATAACGTTATCCGCAATTGACCGCAACGAGCATTTATTTATTATTATTATTACTATTCTTACTACTGCTATGCATTGTGCTATTCCGGGCATCTCAACCTAGCGGTGCAAAATATTTAGTGTATTAATTTTGTTCATCTTTATTTTGCCGCTACATGGAAATGTTTTTGCTATTTTTACTTTCTCTACTACGTATAGTAAGTAGGGGAAGTATTGTACTCCACCCAAAAATTCGATACCGAGATTTCACCGGAAATACATGTTTTGAGATCCCCTGAATCCAAAAAAAGCATTTTTGGAAACATGTCCGTGTGTGTGTCTGTGTGTGTGTGTGTGTGTCTGTCTGTCTGTGAACAGCATAACTCAGAAACGAACAGTCGGATAAACACCAAACTTGGTATTTAGGTTCAGTATTTTCCACAGATGCGACACGAAGGTTTTCAAGAAAATCCCCCCACCCCAGATTACCCTTTACATGGAACATTTTTCGAAAATTTTAATTTTTTCAAATATGGCTCTAACGATTTTGATTAAAATATCATATGTTTAAGACATTTTTATGACAAATGAAATGTATATCTCGAATTTTCTGGGAATGTCTCCAAAAGTATTCTTCATTGTGAACGACTTTTGCATAACTGGTAAACCATAAGAGATAGACAAAATTTTACTACACAAAAAATGTAGACCGCGTTAAAATACACAAGTTATGTCATATACATTTTTTTTGTTGAGTGAACCATTTTCGAGATATTGCTTGTTATTTCCTTAAATTTTTCAATACTTATTTTCTCAAATGGGAATTCGTTATTCAGTTTTTTGTCTTGTGTATGCAGAGTATTAATCTGTAACAACGGGAATGGTGTTGCACCTAGCAACCAGCTATTAAGAGATATGTATGTGCTTAAAGGCTACTGTATTTCTATATTGCCCTTGTAAATATATTTTCCCCTTACATCTACAAGAAAATTAGCAGTAAGATAAGAGTCTGCAAATGTTTATCTCGATTAACATGAAGTAGATGGAGAATAAGAGTTTGTAAAAATAGTTTGTACCAGAGTAGAGAAAGTCATGTGAGTGTAACACATCAGAATTTTTTATTTTCTCTGGCGCTAATGCTTTGGATTAAGACACCTTACGTTTCAAGTTTTAACATGACAAATAAAATTAATATATCGAACGATAAATAAATGTTTTCATCTTTATTTTCAAACCCGAACTCGGCCCGCGGGCCAGACCTAGGACCGAGGGCTTGCCCTGAGCCCGTGGAGACCTCGATGAGGGAGGCATCTAAGCATAACGCAATCGGAGCTCTTGGTTCTGCTAGCCTCAGGGATTCAGAACACTTCTGTTTTGCACTATGTTACGTAAACATTGGAAAGTCTTCCTGCTACTGCAATTCAAAAAGTCGGACCATTAACAAAACTCATCCACCCACGTCCCTAGCAACCGCCGCTCGTAAGTGACACACTTTAGCAAGCAAATATGTCCTGGTTCAGCTCTTGATGCTGCGGTGCTATGTGAAGCAGTAAGTAGGTAATCTTTACTTATAAGTGACGAAATAATTAACTGTCGTAATGTTCTCTTAGGGTTCTTTTAGTATTTCTCTCAGATCGTGATGATTTTAAGATTAGTTTTGAAATGATACTTCATTATATCCTTCCTATATAGGAAATATACTTTCTCTATACCATATGCAGCAATTTCAAGAGTTTCAAGAATACTCCCAGACTGCCTCTATGGCCTGGTGGTTAGCATGCTAACCTCTAAATCCTGCTGTCCCGGGTTCGATTCCGGGCTAAACGGTGGGAACTTTTCTTTAGGTAGGATTATACTCCATGCTCCCTAGAGTCTGAAAGTACGAATGAGAATGTAAATATATGTGTGTATTTAAGCTAATAACCAAAAGTAATAACAACCGAAAGATTAACACCACTGTAACCGTGTGAACATCATTGCTGATGAGCAATTGTTCCAAAGGTCCAAAAAAAATCTGATGTGTTACACTCACATGACTTTCTCTACTCTTGTACAAACTATTTTTACAAACGCTTATTCTCCATATGCTTCATGTTAATCGAGATATCGAGATGTCAATCTTATTGCTAGTTTTCTTGTAGATGCAAGCGGAATATGGTAGGTTTTAAGCGATGGTCAAATTTTTAAGCGCTAGTTGCTATGTGGCGCATTCGAATCTCTTTGCATGTCCAGGACATAAAAAAATGAAGAACGAATTTGAGAAAAAGTATAAGTATTGGGAAATTTAAGGGAATAACAAGCAATATCTCGAAAACGGTTCACACAACAAAAAAAAATGTATATGACATAAATTGTGTATTTTAACGCGATCTACATTTTTTGTGTAGTAAAATTTTGTCTGTCTCTTACGGTTTACCAGCTATGCAAAAGTCGTTCACAATGAAGAATACTTTTGGAGACATTCCCAGAAAATTCGAGATATACATTTTATTTGTCATGAAAATATCTTAAACATGTGATATTTTAATCAAACTCGTTAGAGCCATTTTTGAGAAAATTAAAATTTTCGAAAAATGTACCATGTAAAGGGTAACCTGAGGTGGGGGGATTTTCTTGAAAACCTTCGTGTCGCATCTCTGGAAGATACTGATCCTAAATACCAAGTTTGGTGTTTATCCGACTGTTCGTTTCTGAGTTATGCTGTTCACAGACACACACACGAACATGTTTCCAAAAATACTTTTTTGTATTCAGGGGGTCTCAAAACATGTGTTTCCGGTGAAATCTCGGTATCGAATTTTTGGGTGGAAAACAATACTTCCCCTACTTACTATACGTAGTAGAGAAAGTAAAAATATGAACCAGAACTTGAGGCAGTATTTTTAACACTTAAATGATTTCAATCTAATCATATAATATACAATTTCAATAAAAGCCCGCCTTAAAGCAATATGTCTATGTAAAAATATATAAAAAGTGTATACTACAATCATTGCATATGTTTATATTATGTACATGTTCAATAATGTTATGTCAATGTATTACTTAATTTAATAATGTAGGAGCTGTGAGAATAATAGGTTAAACGTTGCTAACAATGAGGTAACTTTGAGTCAATAACGAATTTGAAAGTTTAACAATACTACTTGTGATTCTTGGAAGCAATCATGTCATTTTAGTGACAGTTTATAAAATAGCCAATCAACAACCAGAAAAAGCTTTAGTCAAATAAAGGTATTCTATTGGACTAGGATTAGCCAATCAGAAACTGAAATATAGCAAAATTTTCAAATTCAGAGTTCATTTGCTTGTAGAAAGTGCTCATAACTGGACGTGTTGCTTGCAGACAGTGTGTGTAACCGGATGCGAGATGCGTCCTCGGGAAATTTAATACGTATGCGTGTGAGAAGAAAATAGTTTTACGTGTTGAAAAGTGCAAGTAATTAATTAAAGAATCTCACAGCTCTCTATATCAGTGAGGTGTTATTTAAATCGTGTCAAGAATTAATAAAAAAAGGGAGTGAAATAAAAATTAAAATCTGTGTAAGCCTACATTCTTGTCGCACCACAACCTGCCAAGACATCCATGTCTCTAACAATAATACTGACGCAGCCGAGACAAACATAAATATAATATTTAAAGAAACAGTCAAATTACAAAGTTAATATTTTTAAATTTTGGGACGAAGGCTACCGGGTACCATACATGCGGTTGCAACTGCTTCAAGTTCGGCTCCCCAACAGTTGAACTACAATACAACTCGTTCAACACAACCTTCTTCAAATTGGCTCCCAAAGCATGGGGCAAATAATAACGTAAAGACAATAACTTCTTCAAACTCCACCGGCAATCCTTCTGAGTTTGTTCAGGGATATCTTCTGAATATTTTGGTTTAAGGACCGCATGGTTTCCGGCGGCTCGTTACAGAGTAATAAAGTAATTATGATTTATTTGGTTTGTTATCTCAATCTCCCTTGTTCTGTAAAAATACCTTCGCAACAGTGAAGAAGCCTGTATAATATGCAATAACCATAACGTACAACACGCAGTATTGTAACATCCCGCAGACGAAACACATACACTTTTATCATAGTGTGTTCAATCTGATCTGTCAGTGCACAGTACGTAACAAATGCAGAACTTGAGTTAATTGTTCTTCCACACAAGCCGTGTGTTGGACAAGATTGGAAAGGTAGAATCAGACGACTGAAAAATCCAATGTCATAGCTGGGATTTGAACCACCGATCGACCTGTCTCCGTCCGGTTGCTCTAGCCACTGAGTTACCATGGCAACATGCCGGCATGACATTAAATTCCCCAACTGATTCCGTGGAAGTACAACTAATTCCATTAATTGACCTAATAGTGGTTTAAACTACAAAGACCGATACTTAAAGTACTTTTAGCATTGTAAGTTGCCATTGGGATGTCATTTCAATACAATTTGAAGTCTCCTTGTGGTTTACCGGGAGAAAATGCGAATCATTTGGAGAATTTAATGCCGTGCCTGCATGTGATCATGATAGCTCAGTGGTTAGAGCAACCGAACAGAGACGGGAGATCCGTGGTTCAAATCCCGGCTAAGGCATTGAATTTTTCAGTCGTCTGATTCTACCTTTCCAAACGCAGAGCTGTTCCCTTGCAGGTATTGTCCAAAATGTCGACCACAATAATCATGGAAGAATGTACAGCGGCTGTCACACTATCGACTGTCTTACAGGCTCAAGCATTGCAGGAGTTTGGCGTACTACTTTTAGCGGCTCCGATAGTCCTAGCAACCAGGTCATGCAAGTATCGACCGCAATCTCGTAAGCTAGGCTCTTCACATGCCACTAGAAGAACAACAGTGGTACATATCTGATGACCAAGCTGGCCATGGAACAGGACCACCGCGACCAATCCATTATAGTCCAAACTATACTTATATCAATGTGGTTCCTAACATCCAGTGCAAAGTATGGCGGCGCCCCATCAAGTTGAAACTACATAAGCTGACGAATTCACAGCGGCAAATCTTCTAGGAACTGTGGGAAGACATGTTGAAGGAGCGTTTAGTACACGGCCCCGTTTAGTGTATCAGAAAGTACGGAAGGTTCAATCACAAAATCGTTGACAATACCAGCCCAAATGTTCCAGCAAACTGCTGTTGATATGATCGACACACCAATGCGTGTGGATTTTCGTAATCCTATATATGTCTATTCGTAGCGTTGAACATTCCCTTTTTTATAAACTTGGTCTCGTCTGTAAACAACACCAAAGAGGAAAATTGTGGTTTTTTGCACATTCCTGTAGGAACTAATTTGCAAACTCTACTCAAAATGGAAAGCCTGCTGGTTGCAGTGACTGCACCTTCAGTGGATTATACGGTGCAAACGTTATTCGTGTGCGACTCTCAAAACAGTTGATTGGCTTGTGTTCAGAGGTCGTGCAACGCGCCGACTACTAGCGGCAGGCAATCCTTTAACACATTCTCTTCCAGATCGGGCGTTCTGGCATACCTCGCACGGCCTGTATCTTCCATTCTAACACGGAAGGACCCAGTTTCTCGTGGGCGCCTATGTACAGAAGCAAGTACTGTGATGTTGTTGCCGTCGGTTGGGAACAGCTCAGCATAGCGTCGTTGTGCCGCTCTTTCGTTGCATTCAGTGAACCCATACATGAGGCGCATATCGGCCAACTCTTCGTCAGTAAACCTATCCACACCTAACGCTGCCGGAAAAATAAAACCCTAGACAGAACCGAGCAGTACTGAATGCAAACCTGAGGGCATTACTGTTGTCAACAGCAGGCACTTGAGCGAATGGAAACAATTTGTTTACAAACATGGCACATAGTGCATACCATCGACATTTGCACTGTTGTGCAGTACTTTCAGTGCAACACAGATACGACAAGAAACCAAACGAAATGCAATTACTCTGTAACGAGCCACCGGAGACCTCGAGTGTTATTCTCTGTGATCTAGGCGTACCAAGCTAGCCTGTAATTCCTGAGGTCCCGGGTTCAAACCCGGCGGAGGGCGATGGCTTCTGGGCAGGAGTAGGGCGGTGTAGGATGCGTTCTATTTGGAAACGTTAGGGACCGTGTCAATGCTTGCGCTCATCGGCATCAGGATCTGGTCGCCCTTCGGGTCTCTCCCCTCATCCTTCTCTCCCAGTCATCACGTTGGAAGCACAAAGGGCCGACTGGCCTACTTGCGGTGCTCTGCCCCGGTTGCGAGGGCCCCTCCGTAATACCTACCTTTACACTAGGTTCTATTTATGCCATCGCCGCAGCTTCGAGGGGCATTATACTAGCCTTCACTGGTGAAGGAGGACCTGTGTGTATCTTTTCGCGCATGCAGTGGCGTCCTGCTTTACGTGCACAGTTCTAGGATGTTCGCATATGAATATATAGCTTTGAGCAATAGCTTTACTCGCCATCGCTTATAATAACCATGTATATATTTAACTAAATAAAGCCCTGTTTTGCACAATATATCCCACGAAAAATATTTTTAATCGCAACGTAATCGTAAAACTGAAATATACTACACTTTTAATCTCAAAGAGGACACATTTACTAGAATTATTTTAATAATCTGTCCACACGAATGTTGCATGGAGTTGCTCTAGCAATGTCTTCCAATATACATGGGAAGTCAACTTTCAGGCGTAGAAATCCTTAGCATGGCTTCCTTCGGAAGGGAAGTAAAGCCCGTGGTCCCTGTCATGGATATACGGCACGTAAAAGAACCTCAAGCCTGATAAAGAGGTATCTGAGCAAAGGTTTGAGGTCTTTCACGCCCAATATAGAATGGCACGCTAAGGACCATAGTAGTTAAAGTGCGTCCATAATTATAACACGATTTAATTTTAATTTTGGAAACTGTGGGTCCCTTATACCAAAATACTCACAAGGTATCCGTCAAAAACTTCTGAAATTTATCGGTGGAGTTCTGGTACACGCTGTAAATAAAGCATTAAAAAAGACAGAAAGAAATTCCCCGCCCGAAAATACCCTACCGATTTTATTAAAATCTCGCGTGATTAATTTACTGATATGAAAAATAAAACCTATATATTAAATTTCCTGCGAATAGCCTATAATGATTCCCTTATATGACGGAATTTATTATAATCTTGAACTACAACAACAGACAAAAAGATAAATGGAAACTTAATACAGAAAATATGTGGAGATCATTCAAATACTCAAGGTGTGACAAATACTGTTGTTGTTCTATTTTTTTGTAGTACTTGCTGTTTACAGAATAGTTCATGCTAAGCGTCATCCCGTTAGCGCTTGAAACCTTGCAATTCTAGCTTTTGTGCTTATTCTATTACTTACCTATAGATAGAAAACGAAACATTGCATTCCGCCTAATATTTCATTACGAAATATTCCTTGTAAATGTCACCTTTTGCGATAAACTGAATTATATTAATGTTATTCTGATGTTCGTACTGCAGTCCAGCGCCCTACAAACTGAGCTTACAGAGGAGATGTCAGAGCTTGCTGAGTTCTTGCCTTTAGTTTTGTATTTACTTAGAGAAATCATAAAATATCTATCCTCCTTCCGGATTTGAATCAGCGACCAATGGATTACTGTTATTCTGATGTTGCCACTACAGTCCACCGCTCTACCAACTGAGCTACCAGAGGAGATGACAAAACTAGCTGACTTCTTGCCTTTAGTTATACAGTTACTTAGAGAAATCATAAAATATCTATCCTCCTTCCGGATTTGAATCAGCGACCAATGGATTACTGTTATTCCGATGTTGCCACTACAGTCCACCGCTCTACCAACTGAGCTACCAGAGGAGATGACAAAACTAGCTGACTTCTTGCCTTTAGTTATACAGTTACTTAGAGAAATCATAAAATATCTATCCTCCTTCCGGATTTGAATCAGCGACCAATGTATTACTGTTATTCTGATGTTGCCACTACAGTCCACCGCTCTACCAACTGAGCTACCAGAGGAGATGACAAAACTAGCTGACTTCTTGCCTTTAGTTATACAGTTACTTAGAGAAATCATAAAATATCTATCCTCCTTCCGGATTTGAATCAGCGACCAATGGATTACTGTTATTCTGATGTTGCCACTACAGTCCACCGCTCTACCAACTGAGCTACCAGAGGAGATGACAAAACTAGCTGACTTCTTGCCTTTAGTTATACAGTTACTTAGAGACATCATAAAATATCTATCCTCCTGCAGGATTTGAATCAACGACCTATGGATTACTGTTATTCTGATGTTGCCACTACAGTCCACCGCTCTACCAACTGAGCTACCAGAGGAGATGACAAAACTAGCTGACTTCTTGCCTTTAGTTATACAGTTACTTAGAGACATCATAAAATATCTATCCTCCTGCAGGATTTGAATCAACGACCTATGGATTACTGTTATTCTGATGTTGCCACTACAGTCCACCGCTCTACCAACTGAGCTACCAGAGGAGATGACAAAACTAGCTGACTTCTTGCCTTTAGTTATACAGTTACTTAGAGAAATCATAAAATATCTATCCTCCTTCCGGATTTGAATCAGCGACCAATGGATTACTGTTATTCTGATGTTGCCACTACAGTCCACCGCTCTACCAACTGAGCTACCAGAGGAGATGACAAAACTAGCTGACTTCTTGCCTTTAGTTATACAGTTACTTAGAGAAATCATAAAACATCTATCCTCCTTCCGGATTTGAATCAGCGACCAATGGATTACTGTTATTCTGATGTTGCCACTACAGTCCACCGCTCTACCAACTGAGCTACCAGAGGAGATGACAAAACTAGCTGACTTCTTGCCTTTAGTTATACAGTTACTTAGAGAAATCATAAAATATCTATCCTCCTGCCGGATTTGAATCAACGACCTATGGATTACTGTTATTCTGATGTTCCCACTACAGTCCACCGCTCTACCAACTGAGCTACCAGAGGAGATGACAAAACTAGCTGAGTTCTTGCCTTTAGTTATACAGTTACTTAGAGAAATCATAAAATATCTATCCTCCTGCCGGATTTGAATCAACGACCTATGGATTACTGTTATTCTGATGTTCCCACTACAGTCCAGCGCTCCACAAACTTAGCTACCAGAGTGGATGTGAGAGATTACTGAGTTCTTGCCATTAGTTTTGTATTTACTTAGAGAAATAATAAAACATCCCTCCTCCGGACCGGATTTGAATCAGCGACCTATGGATTAATATTATTCTGATGTTCCTACTACAGTCCACCGCTCTACCAACTGGGTTACCGGAGGACATGTGAGAACTAGCTGATTTCTTGCCTTTAATTATGGAGTTACTTAGAGAAATCATGAAACATTCCTTCTACGCGACGGATTTGAACACGCGACCTTTAGATTACTGTTAAACTGACCTTGCCATTACAGTCCACCGCTCTATCAACTGAGCTACCAGAGAAGTTATCACAGTTCGCAGAGTTCCTGCCTTTAAATACGTAGTTACATAGAAAAATAATAAAACATCCCTGCTCCGGGCCGGATTTGAACCAGCAACATATGGATTACTCTTACTCTGATATTCACACTATAGTCCACCGCTCTAACAACAGAGCTACCACATAAGATTTCAGATTTATCCTTTAGTTTTGTAGTTACTTAGAGAAATCATAAAACATTTATCTTCCGGGGCGGGTTTGAAACAGCAACCTATGGATTACT
This sequence comes from Deroplatys truncata, assembly GCA_030765065.1. Classification (NCBI taxonomy): domain Eukaryota; kingdom Metazoa; phylum Arthropoda; class Insecta; order Mantodea; family Mantidae; genus Deroplatys; species Deroplatys truncata. Next base: position 51,337,349 of record CM060975.1, on the reverse strand, counting down.
GTTATTCTGATGTTTCCACTACAGTCCACCGCTCTACCAACTGAGCTACCAGAGGAGATGACAGAACTAGCTGAGTTCTTGCGTTTAGTTATGTATTTACTTAGAGAAATCATAAAACATTCATCCTCCGGGACGGATTTGAACCAGCGACCTATGGGTTACTGTTATTCTGATGTTTCCACTACAGTCCACCGCTCTACCAACTGAGCTACAAGAGGAGATGAGAGAACTAGCTGAGTTCTTGCCTTTAGTTATGTATTTACTTAGAGAAATCATAAAACATTCATCCTCCGGGCCGGATTTGAACCAGCGACCTATGGATTACTGTTATTCTGATGTTTCCACTACAGTCCACCGCTCTACCAACTGAGCTACCAGAGGAGATGAGAAAACTAGCTGAGTTCTTGCCTTTAGTTATGTATTTACTTAGAGAAGTCATAAAATATTCAGTCTGCGGCCCGGATTTGAACCAGCGACCTATGAATTACTGTTATTCTGATGTTTCCACTACAGTCCACCACTCTACCAACTGAGCTACCAGAGAAGACGACAAAACTAGCTGAGTTCATGCCTTTAGTTATGTATTTACATAGAGAAATTATAAAATATACATCCTCCTCGCCGGATTTGAACCAGAGACCGATGTATTACTGCTATTCCCACTATACCAAAGAAGCTACCAGCGGAGACATCAGACCTGGCGGAGTTACTGCCCTTAATTTTGTATTTACTTAGAGAAATCGTAAAACGCATCTTCCTGCCCGGAATTGAGCCAGCGACCTATGGATTACTGCTATTATGATATTTCCACTACAGTCCACCGCTCTACCAACTGAGCTACCAGAGGACATGTTCGGAATCTCAGTTTATGACGTTATATAGAAACTATAAAAACATACTACTCCAGGCCGGATTTGAACCAGAGACCTATGGATTACTGCTATTATGACATTTCCACTACAGTCCACCGCTCTACCAACTGAGCTACCAGAGGACATGTTCGGAATCTCAGTTTATGACGTTATATAGAAACTATAAAAACATACTCCTCCAGGCCGGATTTGAACCAGAGACCTATGGACTACTGCTATTCTCATGTTACTACTACAGTCCACTGCTCTATCAACTGAGCTACCAAAGGATATGTTAGGAATCTCAGTTTGTGTCGTTATGTTCTACATCACTTATAGAAACAATCCTCCAAAACGGCCTTGAACCAACGACCTATGGATTAATGTTATTCTTACGTTCCCATTACAGTCCACCGCTCTACCAACTGAACTACCAGAGGAGATGACAGAACTAGCTGAGTTCATGCCTTTAGTTATACAGTTACTTAGAGAAATCAAAAAACATTCATCCTCCGGGCCGGATTTGAACCAGCGACCTATGGATTACTGTTATTCTGATGTTTCCACTACAGTCCACCGCTCTACCAACAGAGCTACCAGAGGAGATGACAGAACTAGCTGAGTTCTTGCCGTTAGTTATACAGTTACTTAGAGAAATCATAAAACATTCATCCTCCGGGCCGGATTTGAACCAGCGACCTATGGATTACTGTTATTCTGATGTTTCCACTACAGTCCACCGCTCTACCAACTGAGCTACCAGAGGAGATGAGAGAACTAGCTGAGTTCTTGCCTTTAGTTATGTATTTACTTAGAGAAATCTTAAAACATTCATCCCACGGGCCGGATTTGAACCAGCGACCTATGGATTACTGCTATTATGATGTTTCCACTACAGTCCAACGCTCTACCAACTGAGCTACCAGAGGAGATGAGAAAACTAGCTGAGTTCTTGCCTTTAGTTATGTATTTACTTAGAGAAATCATAAAATATTCAGTCTCCGGCCCGGATTTGAACCAGCGACCTATGGATTACTGTTATTCTGATGTTTCCACTACAGTCCACCACTCTACCAACTGAGCTACCAGAGAAGACGACGAAACTAGCTGAGATCATGCCTTTAGTTATGTATTTACATAGAGAAATTATAAAATATCCATCCTCCTCGCCGGATTTGAACCAGAGACCTATGTATTACTGCTATTCCCACTATACCAAAGAAGCTACCAGCGGAGGCGTCAGAGCTGGCGGAGTTACTGCCCTTAATTTTGTAATTACTTAGAGAAATCGTAAAACGCATCTTCCTGGCCGGAATTGAGCCAGCGACCTATGGATTACTGCTATTATGATATTTCCACTACAGTCCACCGCTCTACCAACTGAGCTACCAGATGACATGTTCGGAATCTCAGTTTATGACGTTATATAGAAACTATAAAAACATACTCCTCCAGGCCGGATTTGAACCAGAGACCTATGGATTACTGTTATTATGACATTTCCACTACAGTCCACCGCTCTACCAACTGAGCTACCAGAGGACATGTTCGGAATCTCAGTTTATGACGTTATATAGAAACTATAAAAACATACTCCTCCAGGCCGGATTTGAACCAGAGACCTATGGATTACTGATATTCTCATGTTACTACTACAGTCCACTGCTCTATCAACTGAGCTACCAGAAGATATGTTAGGAATCTCAGTTTGTGTCGTTATGTTCTACATCACTTATAGAAACAATCCTCCAAAACGGCCTTGAACCAACGACCTATGGATTAATGTTATTCTTACGTTCCCATTACAGTCCACCGCTCTACCAACTGAACTACCAGAGGAGATGACAGAACTAGCTGAGTTCATGCCTTTAGTTATACAGTTACTTAGAGAAATCAAAAAACATTCATCCTCCGGGCCGGATTTCAACCAGCGACCTATGGATTACTGTTATTCTGATGTTTCCACTACAGTCCACCGCTCTACCAACAGAGCTACCAGAGGAGATGACAGAACTAGCTGAGTTCTTGCCGTTAGTTATACAGTTACTTAGAGAAATCATAAAACATTCATCCTCCGGGCCGGATTTGAACCAGCGACCTAAGGATTACTGTTACTCTGATGTTTCCACTACAGTCCACCGCTCTACCAACTGAGCTACCAGAGGAGATGACAGAGTTAGATGAGTTCTTGCCTTTAGTTATACAGTTACTTACAGAAATCATAAAACATTCATCATCCGTGCCGGATTTGAACCAGCGACCTATGGATTACTGTTATTCTGATGTTTCCACTACAGTCCACCGCCCTACCAACTGAGCTACCAGAGGAGATAACAAAACTAGCTGAGTTCATGCCTTTAGTTATACAGTTACTTAGAGAAATCATAAAACATTCATCCTCCGGGCCGGATTTGAACCAGCGACCTATGGATTACTGTTATTCTGATGTTTCCACTACAGTCCACCGCTCTACCAACTGAGCTACCAGAGGAGATGACAAAACTAGCTGAGTTCTTGCCTTTAGTTATGTATTTACTTAGAGAAATCATAAAACATTCATCCTCCGGGCCGGATTTGAACCAGCGACCTATGGATTACTGTTATTCTGATGTTTCCACTACAGTCCACCGCTCTACCAACTGAGCTACCAGAGGAGATGAGAGAACTAGCTGAGTTCTTGCCTTTAGTTATATATTTACTTAGAGAAATCATAAAACATTCACCCTGCGGGCCGGATTTGAAGCAGCGACATATGGATTACTGTTATTCTAATGTTTGCACTACAGTCCACCGCTCTACCAACTGAGCTACCAGAGGAGATGAGAAAGCTAGCTGAGTTCTTGCTTTAGTTATGTATTTACTTAGAGAATTCATAAAATATCTATCCTCTGGGCCGGATTTGAACCAGCGATCTATGAATTACTGTTACTCTCATGTTCCCACTACAATCCACCGCTCTACCAACTGAACTACCAGACGATTTACGAGGATTTCTTTACTTATTAGATTTTCTAACGTATTAAACAATTAAAATACAATAATGGTCGTTATTGTATCAGGGTTCTATATGTAGAGCTCTCTCGGCCTGCTTACAAATACACTGTGGCGCTGTCAATCCAGTTATAACCAATTTGATTTAAACACACGTTTGATATATCTGCATTAGAAATAAAGTCCTGAATTCCTGTAAACACGAAGTGAATATATTTTATTCTCATTTAATCTCTGAGAACTAGAAACTAAAAAATCTGATGTGTTACACTCGCATGACTTTCTCTAGTCTTATACAAACTATTTTTACAAACGCCTATTCTCCATATGCTTCGTGTTAATCGAGATATCGAGATGTCAATCTTATTGATAATTTTCTTGTAGATGCAAGGGGAACATGGTAGCTTTTAAGCGATAGTCAAATATTTTAACGCTGGTTGCTATGTGGCGCATTCCATTCTCTTTGCATGTCCAGGACATAAAAAAAATGAATAACGAATTTGAGAAAAAGTATAAGTATTGGAAAATTTAAGGAAATAACAAGCAATATCTCGAAAACGGTTCACTCAACAAAAGAAATGTATATGACATAAGTTGTGTATTTTAACGCGATCTACATTTTTTGTGTAGTAAAATTTTGTCTATCTCTTATGGTTTACCAGTTATGCAAAAGTCGTTCACAATGAAGAATACGTTTGGAGACATTCCCAGAAAATTCGAGATATACATTTCATTTCTCATGACATTATCTTAAACATATGATATTTTCATCAAAATCGTTAGGGCCATTTTTGAGAAAATTAAAATTTTCGAAAAATCTTCCATGTAAAGGGTAGTCTGGAGTGGATATTTTCTTGAAAATCTTCGTGTCGCATCTCTGGAAGATACTGAACCTAAATACCAAGTTTGGTGCTTATCCGACTGTTCGTTTTTGAGTTATGCTGTTCACAGACACACAGACAGACACACACACTGACATGTTTCCAAAAATGCTTTTTTTGGATTCAGGAGGTCTCAAAACATGTATTTTGTTTTGAGACCTCCTATCGAATAATCTCGGTATCGAATTTTTGGGTGGAATGCAATACTTCCCCTACTTTCTCTACCACGTATAATAAGTAGGGGAAGTATTGCATTCCACCCAAAAATTCTGTATCGAGATTTCACCGGAAATGCATGTTTTAAGGTCCCCTGAATAAAAAGAACGCACTTTCATAAAAAGATCCGCGCGCGTGCATGTGTGTGTATGTGTCTGTGAACAGCATAACTCAAACGAAAAGTCAGATAAATATCAAACTTGGTATTTAAGTTCAGCATCCTTCAAGGATGCAAGATAAAGATTTTCAAGAAAATCCTCCACCCTAGACTACCTTTCAATGGATAATTTTTGGAAAAGTTTGATTTTCTCAAAAATGGCTCTAACGATTTTGATTAAAGTATCATATGTTTAAGATATTTTAATCACAAATTAAACTATATTTTGAATGTTCTGGGAATGTCCCCAAAAGTCTTCTTCATTCTGAATAGGTTTTGCATAATTTTAAGAGATAGATGATATTAAACTAGACAAAAAATGTAGATCGCATTGTTACACACAATTCATATCATATACAATTTTTTTTGGGAGTGAACCATTTCCGAGATATTCCTTGTTATTTGTTTGTAATTTCCAATACTTATACCTTTTCTCAAATGAAATTTGTTATTCGTTTTTTTATGTATTGGACATGCAAAGAGAATGGAATATTTCACATAGGAACCAGCTCTTAAAATATTTGACTATCGCTTAGTCTACCGCATTCCCCTTGCACGTACAAGAAAATTAGCAATAAGATCTCGATTAACATTAAGTGCATGGAGAATTTTGTAAAAATAGTTTGTACAAGAGTAGAGAAAGTCATGTGAGTGTAACACATAAGATTTGTTTATTATTAATATAACTGGTTTTACAATATTGATACATCTTCGTGTGTCCAAATTATTCTTATCAATGTTATCGTTTATTCCCAATCCCCGTCTTCTAATCCTTTCTGTCGCATATCTTTAATGACTTCTTTAATCGTGTGACTCTTGGTCTTCTTCCTACTGGTTTACATTCCAAACTCCTCCGGTAGTCTTTTCATCCACCATCCGTCCAACATTTCCATACCAAGTTAATTGCTCAGAATGAATAAAATAAAATATTTAATTCTGGCAACCCACCCTTCTCCTGATTTCTTAATTTTTAGTTTTATCTAACTTTCTTCCTCGAGCAAATCTTCTGAGAAAATTCATTTTTATAGACTGAAGCTGAGAGATTAACTCTAAAATTTAATGCTTTACACTCCTAACTAGAGTTTCGTATCTATTTATTGCTGTTTCAAAAAAATGTTTACCCCAAGAATTCCATTAACATTTTTATTACTGAGCTTCCTTGTGCAAGGCTCTCTTTTACTTCTGTTTCATATAGGCATCTTTTGTAATTTTAACACCTAAGTATTCATCGTGCATAACAAATTTTGTTCAGTTCTCCTGTTTCTTCCAAATTTCCTTCTTCATTTCCAATTAGCATAAAATTAGTCTTTTCAAAATTATTTATAGTTGTAGGTATTACTTAATTATTTTTCTATTTTATTTTTCGTCGCTTTAACTCCTTGGTCATATCACGACGGATTTGTTGGTGGATATCTCTTAGAACGATAGTTAGCCTTCTACGTCTCAATCCTGCAACCCCTATTTCATACTGTGCAGATGACATTAGGGTGCCGTCCAGTCTAACTGATTACATTGTGGATAGATGGCATAGCATTCGCTATTACCACTTATTACTTTCTCTACTACGTATAGTAAGTAGGGAAAGTATTGTATTCCACCCAAAAATTCGATACCGAGATTTCACCGGAAATACATGTTTTGAGACCCCCTGAATCCAAAAAAAGCATTTTTTGAAACATGTCCGTGTGTGTGTGTCTGTGTGTCTGTGTGTGTGTCTGTCTGACTGTCTGTCTGTGAACAGCATAACTCAGAAACGAACAGTCGGATAAACACCAAACTTGGTAATTAGGTTCAGTATCTTCCAGAGATGCGACACGAAGGTTTTCAAGAAAATCCTTCCACCCCAGATTACCCTTTACATGGAAGATTTTTCGAAAACTTTAATTTTCTCAAAAATGGCTATAACGATTTTGATTAAAATATCATATGTTTAAGATATTTTTATGACAAATAAAATTTATGTCTTGAATGTTCTGGAAATGTCTCCAAAAGTATTCTTCATTGTGAAGGACTTTTGCATAACTGGTAAACCATAAGAGAAGACAAAATTTTACTACACAAAAAATGTAGATCGCGTCAAAATACACAATTTATGTCATATACATTTTTTTTGTTGAATGAAACATTTTCGAGATATTGCTTGTTATTCCCTTAAATTTTTCAATACTTATTTTCTCAAATGGGAATTCGTTATTCATTTTTTTGTCTTGTAGATGCAAAGAGTATTAATCTGTGGCAAAGGAAATGGTGCTGCACCTAGCAACCAGCTATAAGTATGTGCTTAAAGGCTACTGTATTTCCATATTATCCTTGCAATTACAAAACAAGGGGAACATAGTCAAATATTTTTAGAATTGGTCGCAATGTGTAAAATGTAATTCTCTTTGCATGTCAAAAGATCGTTTCTGCAAATGTTTATCTCGGTTAATATGAAATAGATGGAGAATAAGAGTTTCTAAAAACAGTTTGTACAAGAGTAGAGAAAGTCATGTGAGTAACACATCAGATTTTTTTTTCATTTTACTATTGTTTTAGACTTAGGATGGAACTTTGGGTCGTGATATTAAACATCCAATCCGGTATTTACATTGGCAACTGAGGAAAACCATGAAAAAACCTCAGACAGATTGGTCGGCCCACGGAATTTGAACCCGGGACCTCCCGAACGCGGGACACAGACTTTACCGCCTGAGCCATCCCGATCAATTTTTTAATTTCCTTAAATCATGATCATCTACTATTATTTATAGACCATTTACAAACATAATTGTACCAGGGCGGATTGATAAGTCCATGACTTTGACGAGATATAGCGTTCTAATCACATGTTTCTTGTTTGCAACCAAGCCTTAGATCTATTCTGGATATAATCGCAGAAATTCGTCATTTGTTTCTTAGAACATTGTTGAGAGCGTCTAAAATAAGCAGATGTGTGTTGCTTCGTAGAAAATGGAGAAAAGTGAATTTCGTGTTGTGATAAAGCACTACTTTTTGCGTGGTAAAACGGAGAAGGAAACGGAAGAAAAGCTGAACAAGTATTATGGGGCCTCTGCTCCATCACATGGCATGGATCACAGAATTTCGACGTGGCCTTTCGAGCACAAGAGATGCCGTACGCACAGGACGGCCGGTTGAGGTCACAACAGAGGAAATGGTGAACAAAGTTCAAAACATTGTGTTGGAAGACCGCCGAGTGAAAATTCGTGAGAACATCTCGAGTGAACGGGTGTATAACATTCTGCACGAATTTTTGGGTATGAGAAAGCTGTCAGCAAGATGGGTGCCGCGACTGCTCACAGTTGAGAACAAGCGGAATCGTGTGACCATTTCACGGGGATGTTTGAACATGTTCCAGCGCAATCCAAATGAGTTTTTGTGGCGTTATATCACGGTTGATGAAACTTGGATCCATTACTATAAACCTGAAACCCAACAACAATCAAATCAGTGGATTTCCTTCGGCGAACCTGCTCCAAAGAAAGCGAAAATCATTCCGTTAGCAGGAAAAATAATGGTAGAGGTCTTTTGGGATTCACAAGGAGTGATAGACATCCACTACCTGGAAAAGGGTAAAACGATCACAGGTTCATATTATGCCACAATGCTGGATCAGTTCCACAAGGAATTGTTAAAGAAACGATCCCATTTGGTGAAAAAATAGGTTCCTTTTCACCAGGATAATGCACCCGCACACAAGTCAGCCATTGCCATCGCAAAATTTGTGGAATTGGGCTACGAGCTGCTACCTCACCCACCATATTCTCCAGATTTGGCTCCGAGCGACTTCTTCCTCTTCGCAAACCTGAAAAAATGGCTCGCTGGGAAGATATCCACGTCCAGTGAACACATCATGGCAGAAACAACCTCATATTTTGCAGACTTTGAAAAAGCATATTATTTGGAAGGGTTAAAAAAATTGGAGAAACGTTGGACAACGTGTATTGAATTGAAAGGAGGCTATGTTGACAGATATAATTGATTTTTTGGAAAAAAAATTGCTATCTTCTTTAAAAAGTCACTGACTTATCAATCCGCCCTCGTATACAGAGTATTATCTCCTATCATATATCCAAACTGCTACACTTTCTCTCGAATTTTCGATTGTCTTTTGAATACGAAATGAAGTTGGTGATAAGGCAGCAGCCTTAGTAAACCTTTAGGAATTAAAAAATGATAAGATCACTTCTTTTCTATTTTAATGTAATTTTTAATATTGTGAATAGCTTGTTTTTATTGTACTCTATGATGCTTACCATAATTTCTTTAATGGCACATTGTCATTTGGTTTTCCTCTAAATCCATAAATAAATAATAAATGTGGAGTTTGACTTCTGTTGTAACAAAGTTCACACTTTATCAAGTCCATATTAATATATCATATAATGGAACATGTTTGAGAACATAAATACTCATTTTACATAAAAGCTGACTTGTGACATAGATTCTTGAGTATCATTGTAGCTAACGAAGTATATATTTCAGACATTTATTGTGATTAACACTTTTTATTTTAATAGTAGAAGACCCAGGAATAACAGGTGAGCTGGTACAGAATGTCATGTGAACGTTAAACATAAGAGTTTTTAACACCCTTGAAGGATTACAATGAATGAGCGTTCCACATACATCCTGGATGATGATACTTGAGGAAGTTTAACCTTGTCAGATGCCAGATACGTATTTTCCTTGAGTAAAACGAATGCAATGATAGACCTAGGCGATGACTTCACTCGGAATTTTTTACAACTTCCCTGAAAGCAGAATGCGTGTCCGACACTTGATACTGTGCGCCGTCTCGGTGTTACAAACACCTCGTCTTCTGTATTACCGTAAAAGTAATAATCCCTGCAGAGTCTACAGAGTGACGTGTGCATGGCCATAAACTTCTTTCTGCGAAATACGATTCACTTGTGACGGCCGGGATCTTCATTACGCAATAAGGATATTTGTCACTGCGGTTAGTATAATATATCCCAAAAGATTTATCACCACTTCATGGAAAGGTTTGTATTGTTAAGTTTTCGCAATACGATACGACCAAGCGGACCGCAGTTTCATGTTTCAACTCCATTTTCCACGAATCTACTCGGAGTATTGCCTCTAATGTCAATTGATTTCAACCCTGGGGATATCCATGCCTTACCTTGAACCAATTATCTACTGATTTGTCCATAAACTATTCATTCAACACCTTTTCTTCTACCTAATTCTTGTTAATCGAGATAAACTTTCATTTCACATTCCTATGTAGGTGAAAGTAGCATACAGTAGGCTAAAGGGACAGTCACATTTTTAAAAAGCTCATTAATATGTGATGGGCTTTCAAATTCCATGTTCTTTGCAAGACACGAATAGCATTAACTACTGAAAAAGTATGTGTCTTAAAAATTCAAATCAATAATATAGAATATCCCCTAAAATATTAACGAATATAAAAAAGTATTATACCGCATTCACTCTTACGTTGATCCGCGCCAAAACAAACGCACGTGACCAGTGCACCGTGGTACAACACTGTAGCATTGCGTGCAGGAAAATAGTCCCATGTTAATAATCTAAATTTTAGAATGAATTTATCCTTAAATGGTATAACATTCTACACAAATTCCTTAAAGTCTAATTAACACTAATTTGTACCGTTAAACAGAGCTACAAGTCCCAACACACAATTCATAAATGTACCTGATATCCGGGTATGCTCAGAATATTGTTTGTAGCCAGGAACCAACAGTTTATGTTTAGTATCATGGCGGACGGTGATTTCCTCTTGTGTTTTCGTCGACTTACGTAAAGGCATAAGCGGACAAACCATTGACTACTGAAAAAACAATAGGGTTGGAAGTTTGTTGTAAATTATGTCAGAAATATCTAAACTTCCCGTGAAAGAAGTGGTGTAATTAACTTCTGAGTTCACCGGTGAACTCGTTAAAAACAAATCTGATGTGTTACACTCATATGACTTTCTGTACTCTTGTAAAAACTATTTTTACAAACACTTATTCTCCATCTACTTCATGTTAATCGAGATAAACATTTGCAGACTCCATCTTATTGCTAATTTTCTTGTAGATGTAAGGGGAATATATATTTACAAGGACAATATAGAAATACAGTAGCCTTTAAGCACATACATATATCTTAATAGCTGGTTGCTAGGTGCAGCACCATTCCCTTTGCCACAGAATAATACTCTTTGCATATCCAAGACAAAAGAAATTAATAACGAATTCCCATTTGAGAAAATAAGTATTGAAAAATTTAAGGGAATAGCAAGCAATATCTCGAAAATGGTTCACTCAAAAAAATATGTATGACATAAATTGTGTATTTTAACGCGATCTACATTTTTTGTGTAGTAAAATTTTGTCTATCTCTTATGGTTTACCAGTTATGCAAAAGTCGTTCATAATGAAGAATACCTTTGGAGACATTCCCAGAAAATTCGAGATATACATTTTATTTGTCATAAAATATCTTAAACATATGATATTTTAATCAAAATCGTTAGAGCCATGTAAAGGGTAATCTGGGATGGGGGCATTTCCTTGAAAACCTTCGTGTGGCATCTCTGGAAGATACTGAACCTAAATACCAAGTTTGGTGTTTATCCGACTGTTCGTTTCTGAGTTATGCTGTTCACAGACAGACAGACAGACAGACACACACACACACACAGACAGACACACAGACACACACACGGACATGTTTCCAAAAATGCTTTTTTTGGATTCAGGGTGTCTCAAAACATGTATTTCCGGTGAAATCTCTGTATCGAATTTTTGGGTGGAATACAATACTTCCCCTACTTACTTTACGTAGTAGAGAAAGTAAAAATGAGCCGCCAACAGTTGATAAGTGTCGCTTCCAGAGAGCGAATAAATATAAGATATCGCGTACCTATTACTTCCTTTTTCGCTCGTTTCTTTTAGAATTAGCTATGATTATATGTGCAAACATTTATTTTGTTACAAATATGAATCTTATCACCTTCAACCCTAACAGAGTATGCTAGTCATCGTTTAAGTTGTCGAACCCTGTTCTCTTTGTATTACGTGCCGCCTGAGCTCTGTCACATGGTCGTGAAAGTATGGCAGTATTTTTGGCGCGAATAGCGGAGGGATACATTATAACGGTGCACTGGTTACCTGTGTTTTGTTTTGGTGCGGATCAACCTAAGAGTGAATACAGTTTAGATTTAAATTTTGTCTTTTAAGGAGACCTACATTTTTGCACCCGAGTTCAATGCCACCCTTACCGAGCTGTATGGTTTCGACGGTAACACCTGTGGTCCGCATTCGGGAGGTCGACCTTCGTAACCTATGGGTTTTTTCGGAGGTTTCCGCGGATCGCCAGGCGAATCCCAGGAAGGTTCATTACATCCCCCGAATTTCTTGTCCCTCCATTTCACCTCCATTCTCATTTAACTTCACCTTTCATACGTCTAGCCTTCCAGTGGGACGTGCAAGCTTCCAGCGGAGAGGGAAGCCGGTTGCACCAGCAGCCATGCTAGGAGTTTCAGTCTGTAAAATGTAGGGACCCTGCCCTCTACCGTCCCGTGGCTCCTGATTCGGAGGCCTCTCTCTCCTCTCACCCCTCCCTCCCGGGGCCCCCGCCAGGGCTTAGGCATAAAAGATATTGTAGGTCGAAGTGCTAAATCCCCCTCCGCCTACCAGGTCCTACTTCTGCTCCTCGATGCCACTCTTGGGCGCGCAGATTTAAAACCCAGATATAGGACCAGTGTCCATTCAGCATCATAGGAAAATTGAGGAGCTGTGACAGACGACGATCTCGGCCAGGATAGCTAAGATTACGGCTGGGGATGCTTGATCTGTCCACATCACCTTCCCGTATCGGTTGGAAGATTGTCCACTTCTGCCGTGCTTATGAGTGTGAGGCCGGCAGTCGGGTTGGTAGGCCCAGGTCCCAAACGGGCTGTATCGCAATAGGATTATTATTATTATTATTATTATTATTATTATTATTATTATTATTATTATTATTATTATTATTATTATAAGATTCTATCTGTTTTACGGTTTACCATTTACCTTTATATTAATCACGTACATATAATAAACATATATTATTTTAACCAAAATCCTTAAATCATTTTTGAGAAAATAAACAATAAGGAAACATTCATATAAAAGGTAATTTGGGAGAGTGATTTTTTTAAAATCTTTGTGTCGCATTCTTGGAAGCTTCTGGACTTAAATACCAAGTTTGGTATTTAACCGACTCTTCGTTTATTGAGTTATATGCTCACACACACACACACACACACACACACACACACACACACACACACACAGTCGTCATCCGTTGTGTAGTGATTACCGTGCTAGCCTCCAGTTCCGAGGTCGCGGGTTCAAACCCGGCGGAGCGCGATGGATTTTTTCGGGCGTACGAGGGGCACTTTTTATATTTTGAGCCTAATAATTAAAAAAAAGTAATTTCCGATTGAAAACTGCGTTATTATTTTTCAAAATATTCTCCTTTATGATCAATACACTTTTGCATCCTTTGAATCATTTGTCAAAGCATTTATTTCAGTCTTCTTGAGACACCTCCAAAACATGGTTTTTGAAGGCATCAACGGCTTCTTCTGCCAACGAAAATCGTTTTCCACGCAATTTATTCTTGATATTCGGGGAACCAAAAGAAGTCATTGGGTGCCAAAGCAGGACTGTATGGCGGATGACCCATCAATTCGACTTTTTGAGCCTTCAAATACTCTGTTGTTAGACGAGATGTGTGTGCGCTCGCATTGTCTTGATGAAGAACGATCCTACGGTTCTTGTTGGTTTTCCTTACTTCACCGAAGACTTCCGGCAAACAAATGATTGTGTACCATTCGGCATTGACCGTTTTACCTTCCTCTAAAGCACTGTTGCCACATGGCCAGTTTTGCTGAAAAAGAGGCGACCATTTGCTTCCAAGTGCTTCGAGTGCGAACAACTTTTGTTGGATTTACTTCATCTTGAAACACCCATACAGTCGACTGCTGTTTACGTTCCGGCTCATGCGCATAGATTCATGATTCGTCACCTGTTACAATCTTATATACGTCTTTTGAGGCACCGCCATTCTATTTCTTGAGCATTTTTGTACACCAATCGACACGAGCATCCTTTTGACATTGCGTCAAATTATGTGGGATCCAACGAGAGCAAATCTTTGACACGGCTAAATAATCATGCAATCTTTTATATATGCTGGTGGAACTAATGCCTAGGGTTGCCTCAGTCTCACAATATGTCGCATGACGATCTTTTATTATTAGGTTTTGCATAGCATCAATGTTTTCTGGCACAACAACTGATTTTGGACGACCTTCACGAACTTCATCATTGAGCGAACGGCGGCCACGATTAAATTCTTTATACCAGCGTTTCACAGTGGCAAAGCATGGAGCTTTGTTGCCAAATGTGGAAGTTATTTGATCGATGGGCTCTTATCTTGATAATCCACGTCGAATGTCGTAATAAATCATTGCACGAACATTTTCACGAGTTAATTCCATGTTTTTATTGACACACTATTTTCAAGTTAGCGTAAACAAAACAAATGACGCTCTATTGACAAAAGGTTTGAAGTAGATTATGGTCAAAACTGTCAAACTTTCCATTGGAAGCGTCAGATGGCACCTACAACATTCAGGGTTTCCAAGGCTCAAAATATAAATAGTGCCCCTCGTAAAAATCCTTTGCATGGATTCCTTCGGAAGGGAAGTAAAGCCGGTGGTCCCACGTCGTAGATTTACGGCACGTAAAAGAACCTCAAGCCTGATAAAGAGGCCTCTGAGTAAAATTACCGGTCTTTCACGCCCAATATAGAATGGGACGCTAAGGACCATAGTAGTTAAAGAGCGTCCATAAATAAAACTCAATTTAAACTCACACACACACACACACACACACACACACACACACACATACACGGACCTTTTTCTAAAGGCTTCTTTTATTCACGGAGCCTCAAAGCGTGTATTTCCAGTAAAATCTAGGTATTGAATTGTTGCGTGGAATGGAATACTTCCTGTATTTACTACAGTAAGTAGTGGAGAAAATAAAAGCTACAAGATAAGCTATTGTTAAGCTGTGAATATTGCGACGCTTAGGAGCATAAAACTGAGTTAAATAAAGTTATTCATCGTGCATTAATTATGCGAACCGCACCATCCTGCACGATGTTTGTGTTTACAAACCAGGATTCAACATTATTACGTCACCATCGCCATGGCAGCCGAAGAGCCAAGTAAGGCTCGTTTTGGCCACTCCTATGAACAAGCTCAGAATGAGACCGGTTACCTTGGCAGCCAACCAAAAACAGACAGTTGAAGGTGCAATGGCAGTACAACCAAAACTCACGCCTGCCTGTCTGAGAAGTGAGGTTATAATTTCTGGCATGATTCAGTCTCGAAGAGAATGCTGCATTCGTTACAGCACACTTCTGTACTGAAACCTACTGTTTACTTTCACATGTAGGCTAGGTTATTACCTCTAAGTGACGCCCTCTTGACTGCGGGGTTTATGGAGAAAGGCTTAGCCAATGGAAACACCAAATTATGTAGGCTGTTTCGTATTCTTTGGAGAAAATACCCTGTCTTAACTAGTAATAACTTTTGTTTAAGAGTACTTAAGACAGATGAGCAAATTCAGAAAATTGTAGTCTAAGTGAGCTTCACGCTCTGTTGCCAAATGTGCTGCATGCCACGACACGGAAATGGAGGCAGTTTGTCGTAGTTGTTAAGCAGCGCTTTTTTTTTTTTGCCTAAAGTTCCTTTGTTTTACCCAGTTTATGATACTGTGCTTTTACTGTTTTTTTTTCGCTACCGCAATCACACAACACACATACACACACACACAAACACCCATGCCCATGGCGGGACTCGAACCCGCTACCCTCAGCTTGGCGGAGCGCCGGAGCTATACTCTCCAGCGACCACGGCTACGAGGGCCGGCTTGAAACGATTATCATATGTAATGACACGAGTGGTTTTCAGATCATACATATATTCGCGAGTTACGAAGCGACCAGATAATTAATCTAGAGGATTTTGAAATCACGAGTAGCATTTGCTAGGACTATTTCTCGAATAAAACAACACAGTGTTTTTCCCTTACACTGCGGCCAACACTGGGCGGCTCGCGCGCCGGCCGCCTCGGCTCTGTGTACCGCCGAAGGAGGTACAATATCCCCGTAACCGCAAATACAATGATAATAAGCACATACCTTAACATAAGAGATATTTTGGGATGTTGTTCTCTTTTATCCACACAATTCAGGAAATTTTCATTCGCACTCGAGAGTTCAATATCCCAAACTGAGTGAATTTCTTGCCTGGTGTTTTCTTTTACTTCTTTCAATGTATGGGGACTTGTTGCATACTCTGTATTTTCAAGTTTCCCCAAAAGATAAAAACCATATACAGTTAAATCAGGGGATCATGAAGGACACAATCCTTTACTAATTTTGCCCTATATTTAAAACTGTCCTGAATTAAATTTAACGATTAATCAGCGGTATGCGTAACAGTAGAGTCTTGTAAAAATCCAGATTGGCGTTGAAAGTCGGTCAGCAGTTCAAAAACCGGTGTGAGTATGACATTCGCTGTATTTATTGTTAGTTCAAAAAATAATGGTCCTATTATTCTGCATGCATTTACTGCACATCAATTTTCGCGGTATGCAAAGGGATCTTGTATAAAATCGGGTTTCTCTGTACTCCAATATATATTATTTTTTTGCGACACAACATAGCCATATACATGGAACCGTGATTCGTCAAGAAGAATATTATTCGTGATTCGATTACTCTATCATTTCCTAAAACCCAATTACAGAAATTTAGCCGACCTTGATGATCGCATGAAAAATAAAGTGTTTGTAACAAGCCCCATAATTGTAAGAACTGAAAGAAATCATCGGACGAGAAATTCAGTCAATTTTAGATAGTGAACTCTCCAGTGTGAATGAAAATTTCCTGAGAAGATGCCAGAAATGTGTGGATAGAGGACAACATTACCAACAACTCTTATGATAAGATATGTGCTAATTATCACTGTAATTGAAACTATGAGAATGTAAGACGGTTATGGGGACATTATAACTGTTTCGGCGGGAGCCCGGGCTGCGGTGGCCGGCGCGCGAGCAGCCGTGAGGTAGCCACAGTGTGAAAGAAAAGTTCGTGCAACAATTTCACGAATGTCATATTACGATTATGCATTTAGTATTTTAAATTGTGAAAATAAATCCTGAAATAATTCGGCATCCATAGCTGACACGAGTGAAAACGTCTTCATATTCTATGAGAAGTTAGCTTCTCTTCACTAGTCGGCCACGATATGAGTGCGTGTGGCGGCAAGAGGAACTAGACGGTTATGAAACAAGTGGGCGGGATATCGGAAGGACAGCCAGGTAAAGAAAACATTCGCAGTTCCGAGTTGCATTCACTAGTGAGGCGTGCAAATGTAGTACTGTATCCATTCTGCGACTGCAGATACACTTCCCTACCGCCTTGCCCCTCACTCCCTCTGATCCCTAACCTTGATTGTCAATAAAAATAGTGGTGCCCTCCTTCAAGTGCATTCATATCGTGGTCTACTAGTACATTTGATTTGTTATTGTGACGTTGTCCAGTTCTTGCACTTCACTAGTGGTAACTAGTTCAAATGTTCACTGTCACTTCACTTAGTTCTCAGTGCCATTTCACTAATATCTAGTTCAATTTTCACTTCACTTGGTTCTCCGTAATCAAATACGCACGACGCAGCGTCTTCCTCGGATGGTTCACCCGCTGGGGAATCTAACACAAGACCTCTCTTAATCTCTCTCAGGAGGGGTCAGGACTCACTATACGTCACAACTGTCGTCACAAAAGCACTCGTATAGAATTTATAGGATTTTGTATAGAAACCCAAATAACTCCCTCACTCGCGTACGCTTATATAGCCGCTGGACTTTTCTACAGAGCATGCTAAAATGTTCTGGAGGCGAGGAGCAGGAAACTTCCAGAAGATTCTGGTTATCTGTCAAAGCGCTTCTGCTGTTTACGCTGGACTTTCTCTCCAACTGCCCGGCCCCAACTTCCCGATAAGCTTGGGACATACCGCTGCGTCACAATATCACCTAGCGCATTGAACCGATAAACAAGACAATTCCATGCATTTCCTTCCTGGGAGAGAAGTGAGCACGTGTTACGGTCTGTGATGTAACGATCATATCAGCATAGCCTCTCTATCAGGCTTGAGGTTATTTTACCTGCCGTAAATGTACGACACGGGACCAACGGCTTTACTTATTTTATTTGGTGTGGCCACGCCTCCGCCACACCAGGTGACGATCATCCGAAAGGGATCTACATCGCCTCCCCTACCATGCACTGGCTACGCTACAGTGATGGAAGGGAATCGAGGGTAAGGTAGTGTCCGGTACCGCCGAAGCAAACCGAAGGTTAGTAGCTGTTTACTAAAAGGCGCCTGTATACAAGCGACTATACAGACAGTAGGGAATAGGTACTGGTCTTGGCAGAGCCCAAACCAGGGACCCTGTGTTAATGGTGATAATCATGTTCATGCAGAAGGAGTAGGATTTAGGTGTCGTGCTTAAAAGTAAATTTGGGTACATTACCATTCGTTGAGGCCTCAGCTGGAGAGGGAACTGATTCGTCTGTCATCTACAGCGGGTTGCTGCTGGTCCTGAAACAGAAAGCCGGGGAAGGGGTATTTACAGATAGGGGAGGAAAAGATAGGAAATACGGTTTACAGGTTGTTAACATTCATCTCTAATATAACTTTATTTATACATACAATTGTCTATGGTGTCCACATAGCCTTCGTTTCTATTACTAATTATATATTCACCTGTTTACTATATTTATTTATTTATTTATTTTTACTTTCTCTACTACGTACAGTAAGTAGGGGAAGTATTGTATTCCAACCAAAAATTCGATACCGAGATTTCACCGGAAATATATGTTTTGAGACCCCCTGAATCCAAAAAAAAGCATTTTTGGAAACATTTCCGTGTGTGTGTCTGTGAACAGCATAACTCAGAAACGAACAGTCGGATAAACACTAAACTTGGTATTTAGGTTCAGTATCTTCCAGAGATGCGACACGAAGATTTTCAAGAAAATCCCCCCACCCCAGACTACCCTTTGCATTGAACATTTTTCGAAAATTTTAATTTTCTCAAAAATGGCTCTAACGATTTTGATTAAAATATCATATGTTTAAGATATTGTCATGAGAAATGAAATGTATATCTTGAATTTTCTGGGAATGTCTCCAAAAGTATTCTTCATTGTGAACGACTATTGCATAACTGGTAAACCATAGGAGATAGACAAAATTTTACTACTCAAAAAATGTAGATCGCGTTAAAATACACAATTTATGTCATATACATTTCTTTTGTTGAGTGAACCGTTTTCGAGATATTGCTTGTCATTCCCTTAAATTTTTCAATACTTATTTTCTCAAATGGGAATTCGTTATTCATTTTTACTTTCGCTACTACGTATAGTAAGTTGGGGAAGTATTGCATTCCACCCAAAAATTCGATACCGAGATTTCACCGGAAATACATGTTTTGAGACCTCCTGAATCCAAAAAAAGCATTTTTGGAAACATGTCCGTGTGTGTGTCTGTGTGTGTGTGTCTGTGTGTGTGTCTGTGTCGGTGTGTGTGTGTCTGTGTGTGTGTGTGTGTCTGTGAACAGCATAACTCAAAAACTAACAGTCGGATAAACACCAAACTTGGTATTTACGTTCAGTATCTTCCAGAGATGCGACACGAAGATTTTCAAGAAAATCCCCCACCCCAGACTACCCTTTACATGGAACATTTTTCGAAAATTTTAATTTTCTCAAAAATGGCTCTAACGATTTTGATGAAAATATCATATGTTTAAGATATTTTTATGAAAAATAGAATGTATATCTTGAATTTTCTGTGAATGTCTCCATAATTATTCTTTATTGTGAACGACTTTTGCATAACTGGTAAACCATAAGAGATAGACAAAATTTTACTACACAAAAAATGTAGATCGCGTTAAAATACACAACTTATGTCATATACATTTTTTTTGTTGAGTGGACCATTTTCGAGATATTGCCTGTTATTCCCTTAAATTTTTCAATACATATTTTCTCAAATGGGAATTCGTTATTCATTTTTACTTTCTCTACTACGTATAGTAAGTAGGGGAAGTATTGCATTCCACCCAAAAATTCGATACCGAGATTTCACGGGAAATACATGTTTTGAGACCTCCTGAATCCAAAAAAAGCATTTTTGGAAACATGTCCGTGTGTGTGTCTGTGTGTGTGTCTGTGTGTGTGTGTGTGTCTGTGTGTGTGTGTGTGTGTCTGTGTGTCTGTGAACAGCATAACTCAAAAACGAACAGTCGGATAAACACCAAACTTGGTATTTAGGTTCAGTATCTTCCAGAGATGCGACACGAAGGTTTTCAAGAAAATCCCCCTACCCCAGACTACCCTTTACATGGAACATTTTTCGAAAATTTTAATTTTCTCAAAAATGGCTCTAACGATTTTGATTAAAATATCATATGTTTAAGATAATGTCATGAGAAATGAAATGTATATCTCGAATTTTCTGGGAATGTCTCCAAAAGTATTCTTCATTTTGAACGACTTTTGCATAACTGGTAAACCATAAGAGATAGACAAAATTTTACTACACAAAAAATGTAGATCGCGTTAAAATACACAACTCTTGTCATATACATTTCTTTTGTTGAGTGAACCGTTTTCGAGATATTGCTTGTTATTCCCTTAAATTTTTCAATACTTATACTTTTTCTCAAATTCGTTATTCATTTTTTTATGTCCTGGACTTGCAAAGAGAATGGAATGCGCCGCATAGCAACCAGCGTTAAAATATTTGACCATCGCTTAAAAGCTACCATATTCCCCTTGCATCTACAAGAAAATTAGCAATAAGATTGACATCTCGATATCTCGATTAACATAAAGCATATGGAGAATAGGCGTTTGTAAAAATAGATTGTACAAGAGTAGAGAAAGTCATGTGAGTGTAACACATCAGATTTTTTTGTCTTGGATATGCAAAGAGTTATAATCTGTGGCAAAGGGAATGGTGCTGCACCTAGCAACCAGCTATTAAGAGATATGTATGTGCTTAAAGGCTACTGTTTTTCTATATTGCCCTTGTAAATATATTTTCCCCTACATCTACAAGAAAATTAGCAATAAGATAGAGTTTGCAAATGTTTATCTCGATTAACATGAACTAGATGGAGAATAAGCGTTTGTAAAAATACTTTGTACAAGAGTAGAGAAAGTCATGTGAGTGTAACACATCAGATTTTTATTTTATTTCTTTTCTTTCTATTTTCTTTACTTCCCTTCCGAAAGAAGCCACTCGAAGGATTTTTACGCCCGAAAAAACCCATCGCCCTCAACCGGGTTTGAACCCGCGACCTCGGGAACTAGAAACTAGCATGGTAACCACTACACCACGGAGGACCACAATTATTCTATATTGAATAATGTATAGAGGTTTATGCATCTTCGTTCTTCAGAGAAAACAATGTCACCAATTAAAAACGAGAGATTAATTTCTCTCTACATGCCGGGCAGTACTATTATTGGCACGTGTGCCATAATGAGGCATTCATGCATGCTACTGAATACAGTAACTGCTTGTTTATAATGGTAGGGTTGCACAAAATATTTATATTTACCTACAACATAAAACGACACTGTTTAAACACAAATTAGAAGAATTGTTTGGTTACAGTTCATTGATCATTCTACTGCCATCTGGCGTGGGAAACTGGAAGTACATACGAATGCAATAATCACCATTATAGGCTATGACTGTCTTTATTGGAACAAACCTATTTAAAACACATTTATTGAATACACAATCTTCCAAGGTGTAAGAATTGGAAGAAATTTGTTCATTGTTTGCTGTGTTTAATTTTATGAGGAAGTAGTGGGTATAACGTTTCTTAATTTGTGTGCAATGTGGAATGGTGTTCCACACAGTGCAAGATAATACTCTGAACTAATCAAAATATCACTAAAATATTTCTGACCTACACACACATGACTTTCTCTACACTCTGTCATTTATTAGTGTGTATAAAAACTATTTTTACGAAAGCTTATTTTTCCTTACAGATAGAAATGGTACAACGATAGTCAAGTGTTTTAGAACTGGATGCTACACGCTGTCCTTTCCATGACCTTTCCATGACACTGCAAGGAACAGCTGTTAATCGATAGGACTTCAAAAGAATGACTAAGTGTCGAACAACTTTCGAACCATTAATAACGCATTTCTCGGAAATGACTGGTACCACAAAAATTATTTGAAATATATTGTGTGTTTTAAAAATATCTACATTTTAGGAGAGTGCTTTTTCACCTATCTTAACGTTTGCCAGTTATGTACAAAAATGCTTCCGAATGAAGAGGACTTACAAGGTTCTTCCCAGAAAATTCGACATATACATTTTATTTACCATATAAATATATTTAATATAAGTATTTTAATAAATCTACGCTATTTTTCATGTAAAGGATAGTTGCATTTTCTTAAAATCATCGTGCCACATCTTTGAATATACTGAACTTAAATATCAACATTGGTGTTTATTGGTTTTTGATTATCTAGTACACGGAACTCTTTCTAAAAATCTTTTTTTTCTTCTTTTTTTTCTTCATGGCCCTTAAAAATATTTACTTACGGTGAAACTCGGTATCGAATTTTAAGGTGAAATGCATACTTTCACTGTCTACTAGATGTGTGTTAGAGAAAGTAAAAAGGATAGCTAATGTTTATTCTTTAGAGGTGGAAAGAGATTTCGATACAGTTTGGGTGCTTCAAGATCATGATTGGTTGAAAAACATTCATTTAAACATACTTGATAATTATCTTCTATTTGGGACCATGAGCGAAATAATTCAAGAGCTCACTGGTAGTAATGTAACACATAACGTCACTAAGTCAAACTTTAAAGTCACTCTGGTAGCTCAGCGGTAGACGTTGAAATGTAGTGGAAACAGCCACCTAAAAGTAATCCGTACGCCGTTAATTTAAATGCGGCCTGGAGGAGTATGTTTTTATAGTTTCTATAAGTGATGCACCACATAACGTGACAAACTGAGACTCCTTACATCACATCCGGTAGCTCAGTTGGTAGAGCGGTGGACTGTAGTGGGAACATAAGAATATCAGTAATCCATAGGTTCTGGTTCAAATCCGTCCTGAGGGCATATGTTTTTATAGTTTCTATAAGTGATGTACCACATAACGTGACAAACTCATACGCTCGCCGGACTCCGAGGTGTAAATACCGTCTCTCCTGCCATGGGAAGGAAGAAGCAGTGCCGCCTGGAAGGGAAACCGCAGGAAGGACCCACCGAGGCCTTCACCGCTGAACCGCTGGATCCAAATGCTTCATTGGTCCTCGCCACCGCCGACGAACCTGCCGCTCTGCCGGCACCAGTTATCACCGCAGCAAAGTTGGCCGCTCCGCCGGCACCTCCATTGAAGGCTAGAACGCCACCGCTGTTTGCCACAGCCGACAAGCCGGCTGCACAACCGGCATCATCCGCCGGACCTGCCACACCACCGACGGTGGCCGGGGCTTCATACACCTCGGTCGCCGCCGCCGCCCAGAGAGAACCAGCACCATCGCCAGTACTGCACACAGCACCTGCGAAGCAGCCACCATACAAATGCAGTATTGTGGCCTACGGAGTTCCCCGGGACCTACCAACTAGGTTCATCCTCGCCGCCGCTCGTCATCACTGGCCTTCAACCTTGAAGGACAGTCGTATCACTTCGTCTCGGGGCCCGACATCTCTCGTCCGCATGACAATGGCAGACACGGCCGACTGCGAGGCAGCCTGGAGCAGGGCGGGTTCTTCGACTTGAGGCTAGCCGAACAGAAAGCCATCACCCATGTCGCCGCTGCTGCTCCTAGGGCCATGCACTCACCTCTGCACCGCAACACCACGTTGCCACTACTGCGGCTCTCCCAGGCTCACCGTCGAATGCAGAGGCCACAACTTAAGACGACGGCGCCGATACTGCGCCACCTGTAATGGCTTCAGCCACTACACAGGCCAGGCACAGTGCCCAAGGTATCCTCGTCCGCCGAGAACCGCAGCGCCACCAGCACTACCACCGACAGTCCACAAATTCGGGCCACCTCCCCTGCATCTAGCTCAACCAACAGCACATGCATTGCCTCACCACAACTCCGACGGGCGTCTACAGGAAGCCGTCCAGGACCTTCACTCCGAGGTCCTGACGATAGGAGGCCGTCTCGGAGACGTCGCCGCCTAAGTACGCACCATCACGTCATTCATCCCAGAAGCAAGCGCAGCAACCCGCCGCCTCGACAACATTGACGCCACCATCCAGGGTCTGCGACATCAAATAGCAACCTTCATCCCCAACCTCGACCAGCTTCACACGTTCCTACAGTCATTGCAGGAGAGTGTTTGTGAACTGCGTGACCAACTAGATGACCAACACAACTCAGCAAATGACCATCTTGGGCACTCCGATACAGCATCACCTAAATCCACCGAAGCAACAGAGTCAAACATTCAACACATTCCAGCTCCTCAACGGGACCTGCCATTTCCGGCACTATCCTCTTTACAGAGTCTTCACCGCACACGCCAGGGTCACTTGAACACAGCGCCGACGGCAGCACTGACGCGTCCTCGGACGCCACCACTCCGCCAGTCTCCGCTCGATATGCACGGAACCTCGAGCACTTCGATGCCATCGTCCGACACCAACCGGATCCGGATCTAACCATGAGGCAACGGCTTCCGCCGCTACCTCGCATAGTAATGCCTACAGTAACCAACAAATGTAACCACCTCCGGACACGCACGGACCACAGCAGCACAGCACAACGCACCATCACGGCCGCCATCGCCTCACCCATGACCACTGACGGAACTGACCAGCCTTGCTCGCCAGGCCCACGAAGAACGACAACACAAGCTAGAGTCGCTCCGGCGATTCCACAAACGCCAGAATGCTGCTCGATATCAAGACGGCTAACACCTAACATCCGTGGTCTCTCTAGAGGACACTCCCAAGCACTTCTAGTGCGGAGCTTGATTCTTGAATAAAATGTCACCTTCCTATTCATCACACTCCAGTCGGGGCTTCGGCAATGTTTGGAGGCTTTGAACAAAAAAAAGTGAAAAACTGAGACTCCTTACATCACCTCCGGTAGCTCAGTTGGTAGAGTGGTGGACTGTAGTAGTAACATGAGTGTAAAAGTAATCCATAGGTCGCTGTTTCAAATCCGGCGTAGAGGAGTATGTTTTTATAGTTCCTATATGTGATATAGAATACAACGTCACAAACTGAATTATCTCACATTACCTCCGTTAGCTCAGTTGGTAGAGCGGTGGACTGTAGTAAAAACATGAGAGTAACAAGTAATCCATAGGTCGCTGGTTCAAATCCGGCCTGGAGGCCTGTCTTTATATAGTTACTATAAGTGATGCAGAATATAACGTCGCAAACTGATATGTGCTATTACCTCCGGTAGTTTAGTTGGTAGAGCGTTAGACTATAGTAGGAACATCAGAGTAACAGTAATACATAGGTCGCTGGAACAAATCCGGTGTGGAGGGCTATGTTATTATAGTTACTATATGTGATGTAGAATATACCGTCACATACTGAGATTTCTCACATCAACTTCGGTAGCTCAGTTGGTACAGCGGTTGGACTGTAGTAGGTACATGATGGTAACAGTAATACATAGGTCGCTGGTTCAAATCCGGCCTGGAGGAGTATGTTTTTATAGTTTCTATAAATGATGTAAAATATAACGTCACAAACCGAAGGTCGCTCACATCAACTCCGGTAGCTCAGTTGGTAGAGCGGTGGACTGTAGTAGGTACATGATGGTAACAGTAATACATAGGTTGCTGGTTAAATCCGACCTGGAGGACTACCTTTATATAATAACTATATGTGATATAGAATCTACTGAGTTATTTTATATCACCTCCGGTAGCTCAGTTGGTAGAGCGGTGGACTGTAGTAGGTACATGATGGTAACAGTAATACATAGGTCGCTGGTTCAAATCCGACCTGGAGGACTATATTTATATAATAACTATATGTGATATAGAATCTACTCAGTTATTTTATATCACCTCCGGTAGCTCAGTTGGTAGAGTGGTGGACTGTAGTAGGAACATGAGGTTAACAGTAATCCGTAGGTCGCTGGTTCAAATTCTGCCTGGAGGAGTGTGTTTTTATAGTTTACATTAGTGATGTAGAATATAACGTCACAAACCGAATAGAGCTCACATCACCTCCGGTAGCTCAGTTGTAGAACAATGCACTGTAGTAGGAACATAAGGGTAACAGTAATGCGTAGGTGGCTGGTTCAAATCCGGCCTGGAAGACTATCTTTATATAGTTACTATATGTGAAATAGAATCTAACGTCATAAACTGAGTTATCACACATTACCTCCAGTAGCTCAGTTGGTTGAGCGATGCACTGTAGTAGGAACATGAAGATAACAGTAATCCGTAGGTGCCTGGTTCAAATCCGGCCTGGAGGACTATCTTTGTATAGTTACTATATGTGATATAGAATCTAACGTCACCAACTGAGATATCTCATATCAGCTCCGGTAGCTCAGTTGATAGAGCCGTGGACTGTAATAGGAAAATGAGGTTAACAGTAATCCATAGGTCGCTGGTTCAAATCCGGCCTGGAGGACTATATACATATAGTTACTATATATGATGTAGAATATAACGTCACAAACTGAGATATCCCACATTACTTCCGGTAGCTCAGTTAGTAGAGCGGCGGACTGTAGTACGAACATTAAAGTAATAGTAATCCATAGGTCCCTTGTTCAAATCCTACCTGGAGGAGTATGATTTTATAGCTTCTATAAGAGATTTAGAATATAACGTCACAAAAACCGAAAAACGCTCACATCACCACCGGTAGTTCAGTTGTTAGAGCGCTGGACTGTAGTAGGAACATGAGGGTAACAGTAATCCATAGGTCGCTGGTTCAAATCCAGCCTGGTGGACTATCTTTTTATAGTTTCTATATGTGATGTAGAATATAACGTCACAAACCGAAGCAAGCTCACATCACCTCCGGTAGCTCAGTTGATAGAGCGCTGGACTGTAGTAGTAACATGAGTGTAAAAGTAATCCATAGGTCGCTGTTTCAAATCCGGCGTAGAGGAGTATGTTTTTATAACTACTATATGTGATATAGAATACAACGTCACAAACTGAACTATCTCACATTACCTCCGTTAGCTCAGTTGGCATAGCGGTGGACTGTAGAAGGACATGAGTGTAAAAGTAATCCATAGGTCGCTGTTTCAAATCCGGCGTAGAGGAGTATGTTTTTATAACTACTATATGTGATATAGAATACAACGTCACAAACTGAACTATCTCACATTACCTCCGTTAGCTCAGTTGGTAGAGCGGTGGAATGCAGAAGGATATGAAGGTGAAAGTAATCCATAAGTCGCTGGTTCAAATCCGGCGTGGAGGAGTATCGTTTTATAATTACTCTTAGTGATGTAGAAAATAACGTCACAAACTGAGATATCTAACATTAGCTCCGGTAGCTCAGTTGGTAGAGCGGTGGACTGTAGTAGGAACATGAGAGTAACAAGTAATCCATAGGTCGCTGGTTCAAATCCGGCCTGGAGGCCTGTCTTTATATAGTTACTATAAGTGATGCAGAATATAACGTCGCAAACTGATATCTGCTATTACCTCCGGTAGTTTAGTTGGTAGAGCGTTAGACTATAGTAGGAACATCAGAGTAACAGTAATACATAGGTCGCTGGAACAAATCCGGTGTGGAGGGCAATGTTATTATAGTTACTATATGTGATGTAGAATATACCGTCACATACTGAGATTTCTCACATCACCTTCGGTAGCTCAGTTGGTGCAGCGGTGGACTGTAGTAGGTGCATGATGGTAACAGTAATACATAGGTCGCTGGTTCAAATCCGGCCAGGAGGAGTATGTTTTTATAGTTTCTATAAGTGATGTAAAATATAACGTCACAAACCGAAGGTCGCTCACATCAACTCCGGTAACTCAGTTGGTAGAGCGATGGACTGTAGTAGGAACATGAGAGTAACAGTAATCCGTAGGTCGCTGGTTCAAATCCGGCCTGGAGGACTACCTTTATGTAGTTACTATATGTGATGTAGAAAATAACGTCACATACGCATATATCTCATATAAGCTCCGGTAGTTCAGTTGGTATAGCGGTGGACTGCAGAAGGACATGAGTGTAAAAGTAATCCATAGGTCGCTGTTTCAAATCCGGCGTAGAGGAGTATGTTTTTATAGTTACTATATGTGATATAGAATATAACGCACAAACTGAATTATCTCACATTATCTCCGTTAGCTGAATTGGTAGAGCGGTGCACTGTAGAAGGATATGAAGGTGAAAGTAATCCATAAGTCGCTGGTTCAAATGCGGCGTGGAGGAGTATCCTTTTATATTTACTCTTAGCGATGTAGAAAATAACGTCACAAACTGAGATATCTCACATCAGCTCCGGTAGCTCAGTTGGTAGAGCGGTGGACTGTAGTAGGAACATGAGAGTAACAAGTAATCCATAGGTCGCTGGCTCAAATCCGGCCTGGAACTATAGTAGGAACATCAGAGTAACAGTAATACATAGGTCGCTGGTTCAAATCCGGCCTGGAGGCCTGTCTTTATATAGTTACTATAAGTGATGCAGAATATAACGTCGCAAACTGATATGTGCTATTACCTCCGGTAGTTTAGTTGGTAGAGCGTTAGACTATAGTAGGAACATCAGAGTAACAGTAATACATAGGTCGCTGGAACAAATCCGGTGTGGAGGGCTATGTTATTATAGTTACTATATGTGATGTAGAATATACCGTCACATACTGAGATTTCTCACATCACCTTCGGTAGCTCAGTTGGTACAGCGGTTGGACTGTAGTAGGTACATGATGGTAACAGTAATACATAGGTCGCTGGTTCAAATCCGGCCTGGAGGAGTATGTTTTTATAGTTTCTATAAGTGATGTAAAATATAACGTCACAAACCGAAGGTCGCTCACATCAACTCCGGGAGCTCAGTTGGTAGAGCGATGGACTGTAGTAGGAACATGAGGATAACAGTAATCCTTAGGTCGCTGGTTCAAATCCCGTCTGGGTGACTATATTTTTATAGTTACTATATGTGATATAGAATATACCGTCACAAACTGAGATATCTCATATCAGCTCCGGTAGCTCAGTTGGTAGAGCGGTGGGCTGTAATAGGAACATGAGGGTAACAGTAATCAATAGTTCGCTGGTTCAAATCCGGCCTGGAGGAGCATATGTTTATAGTTTCTATAAGTGATGTAACATATAACGTCACCAACCAAAAAATAGCTCACATCACCTCCGGTAGCTCAGCTGTTAAAGCGGTGGACAGTAGTAAGAACATGAGGGTAACAGTAATCCATAGGTCACTGGTTGAAATCTGGCCTCGAGGACTATCTTTATATAGTTACTAAATGTGATATAGAATATAACGTCACAAACTGAGATATCTCATATCAGCTCCGGTAGCTCAGTTGGTAGAGCGGTGGGCTGTAATAGGAACATGAGGGTAACAGTAATCAATAGTTCGCTGGTTCAAATCCGGCCTGGAGGAGCATATGTTTCTAGTTTCTATAAGTGATGTAACATATAACGTCACCAACCAAAAAATAGCTCACATCACCTCCGGTAGCTCAGCTGTTAGAGCGGTGGACAGTAGTAAGAACATGAGGGTAACAGTAATCCATAGGTCGCTGGTTGAAATCCGGCCTGGAGGACTATCTATATAGTTACTATATGTGATATAGAATATAACGTCACAAACTGAGATATCTTATATCAGCTCCGGTAGCTCAGTTGGTAGAGCAATGGACTGTAGTAGGAACATGAGGGTAACAGTAATCCATAGGTCGCTGGTTCAAATCCGGCCTGGAGGACTATCTTTTTATAGTTTCTATATGTGATGTAGAATATAACGTCACAAACCGAAAAAAAGCTCACATCACCTCCGGTAGCTCAGTTGGTAGAGCGGTGGACTGTAGTAGGAACATGAGGGTATTACTCGCGCAAAACTTCTGGAATCGTGACCTTGATTGCTACCCCTGCTGCCGTGCCTAGGAATGGTTTATGTTTAGCTTAATCAACGAAAGCGATATAACACCTTTGCTTACTCACAGTGCGTAACACATACAGTCCGCATAGAAGGTGTCTGCATCTGGTTGTAATTTTAAAGAGAGCAGTATTTAAATAGTACTTAATTTATATTTGTTATATTTATAACCATGGCTCCTATGTTTTCAAAGTTAGGTGGTAAGGTGTTACGTGGTCAAAGTAGGGAAATAATTGCAAATGTCCTCCACTTCATGAAGCAAGAACCAGAGATGAAGGAAGAAAATATATGTTCGTCCGAGTTCCACAAAAGCCTTAAGAGAGTGAAAGAAAGAGTAGTCCAGCAACTGGTGTTTCACCGAGTTCTGTTTCCAGAGTTCTCAAAGATAAGAAAATAAATATATGGATGTAAGAATGCCATTTGACACGCTGGGAAGAAACATAAGGTCCCTAAACGTATTACAGAAATAGACGATTTCGAATGCGTCATTCGGCGCACGATTCACAATTCCTATGTGGAAGAAAAAACTGTGCTAATAATAAGCAGATTGCTCATCCAGCTGAAACACAGCAGAATCTTTCAAGGTGGTGCTACAAATTTCAGAAAAATTATTAAAGATTTAGGGTTCAAGTGGAGGAAACCGAAATCAAATAGAAGAGTTCTAACAGAAAAGCAAAATAAATAAATAAATAAATAAAATGAAATATTAATAAAATAAAAAAATTGAAATAAAAATAAAAAGTAAATGTTGCCATGATAGCTTAGTCGGTTAGAGCAACGGCACGGAAAGCCTAAGATCAGTGGTTCAAATCCCGCCTATGCCATTTAATTTTTCAGTCTGATTCTACCTTTCCAAATGACTAATTTTATATGTACCAATATCAATGTGTACTTATATCAGCATCAATTTTCAAGGTGGTGCCTCAAATTTCAGAAAAATACTATAATGTATGAAGATGAGTCATACATGCACAACAGTCATACAACATCTAAAAGTTGGAGAGACGATAGCGAATTAGGTTTGCAGGCACCTGTTGCCAAAGGGCAAATACTTATTATCGTTCGTGCTGTTGGAAAGATCGGCTTCGTTCCAAATGCCCTTCTTTTACAAGTCGTAACAAACAACAGGAGATTTTCATCAAGAAATGAATACAGAAAATTACATGAAGTGAATCAACGCCATGTTGATACCTAATATGCCTGCTGGGTCTGTTCTGGTCATCGACAATGCTTCACAATGCGTAAACACTCAAATTCACAAACCACCTACCTCAACTTCCTTGAAAGAAGAAATGAGAGCTTGGTTACTTAGACATAATAAAGCTATAGATGAAAGCATGAGTAAAACAAAGCTATATAACTTAATTAAAGGCAACAAACAGCTTCAGAAGTCATACATACTTGACCAGATAGTAATACAACATCGCCATAATGTACTTAGACTGTCATCGTATCGCCCAGATCTAAACCCAATCGAATTAATCTGGGCTGATATCAAAAAATGGGTGGCATGCAGATATATCACTTTTAAATTAAAATATGTGGAGCAGTTATAACGCCAGCAATTTGCTGAAATTGGATGGCCAGAATGGGAAAATGTATGGCGACATGCTGAATAAATTAAGAATCATTATTCCGAAAAATACGGAATTGCAGACAATGAAATAGAAATAATTCTCATGCAGGATAATGGTGCAGAAAGTTGTGACAGCAGTAATGACGGCAATAATGTGAGTGATTCTGCAGAAGAGGAAGGGTTGTTCGATGTGGAAGAATTGGAGACAATCATTGACAGCGTTTTTTATATTAAGCGCTTTTTACGTGGATTTTAATATACTGTATATAACTAAGTTTATCAGCGCAACGCAGTGCATAACCGGTGTGGATATTTAACGATGACTGTCTCACGCACTCCTGAAGCATGCAGACGACCGGTCACCACCTGATCTGGTAAGTAACTCGCATCATATCTCTCATTACGATTTTCACGTGTCTAGAACTCTTGCGCCGATTATAACAGTAATCCATAGGTCGCTGGTTAAAATCCGGTCTGGAGGACTATCTTTATTTAGTTACTATATGTGATGTAGATTATAAGGTCACAAACTGAGATACCTCACGTGACCTCCGCTAGATTAGTTGGTAGATCGGTGGACTGTAGTAGGAACATGAGAGTAACAGTAATCCATAGGTCGCTGGTTCAAATCCGGCCTGGAGGAATATCTTTATACGGATACCATATGTGATATAAAATATAACGTCACAAACGGAGTTATCTCACATTACCTCCGGTAGCTCAGTTGGTGCAGCGGTGGACTGTAGTAGGAACATGAGGGTAAAGCTAATCCATAGGTCGCTGGTTCAAATCTGGCCTGGAGGAGTATGCTTTTATAGTTACTATTCGTGATGTAGAATTTAACGTCAGAAACTGAGGTATCTCACATCAGCTCAGGTAGCTCAGTTGGGAGAGCGGTGCACTGGTGTAAGAACATGAGGGTAACAGTAATCCTTAGGTCGCTGGTTCAAATCTTTATATAGTTACTCCAAGTGATGTAGAATATAACGTCTCAAACTGAAATGCCTTACATCACCTCCGGTAGCTCAGTTGGTAGAGCGGTGGACTGTAGTAGGAACATAAGGGTAACAGTAATCCTTAGGTCGCTGGCTCAAATCTTTATATAGTTACTCCAAGTGATGTAGAATATAACATCTCAAACTCAAATGCCTTACATCACCTCCGGTAGCTCAGTTGGTAGAGCGGTGGACTGTAGTAGGAACATGAGGGTAACAGTAATCCTTAGGTCGCTGGCACAAATCTTTATATAGTTACTCCAAGTGATGTAGAATATAACGTCTCAAACTGAAATGCGTTACATCAGCTCCGGTAGCTCAGTTGGGAGAGCGGTGCACTGGTGTAGGAACATGAGGGTAACAGTAATCCATAGGTCGCTGGTTCAAATCTTTATATAGTTACTCCAAGTGATGTAGAATATAACGTCACAAACTGAGTTATCTCACATTACCTCCGGTAGCTCAGTTGGGAGAGCGGTGCACTGGTGTAGGAACATGAGGGTAACAGTAATCCATAGGTCGCTGGTTCAAATCTTTATATAGTTACTCCAAGTGATGTAGAATATAACGTCACAAACTGAGTTATCTCACATTACCTCCGGTAGCTCCGTTGGTAGAGCGGTGGACTGTAGTAGAAACATGAGGGTAAAGCTAATCCATAGGTCGCTGGTTCAAATCTGTCCTGGAGGAGTATGCTTTTATAGTTACTATTCGTGATGTAGAATTTAACGTCAGAAACTGAGGTATCTCACATCAGCTCCGGTAGCTCAGTTGGGAGAGCGGTGGACTGGTGTAGGAACATGAGGGTAACAGTAATCCTTAGGTCGCTGGTTCAAATCTTTATATAGTTACTCCAAGTGATGTAGAATATAACGTCTCAAACTGAAATGCCTTAAATCACCTCCGGTAGCTCAGTTGGTAGAGCGGTGGACTGTAGTAGGAACATGAGGGTAACAGTAATCCATAGGTCGCTGGTTCAAATCCGGCCTGGAAGAGTATCTTTATATAGTTCCTATATGTGATGTAGCATATAACGTCACAAACTGAGTTATCTCACATTACCTCCGGTAGCTCAGTTGGTAGAGCGGTGGACTGTAGTAGGAACATGAGGGTAACAGTAATCCATAGGTCGCTGGTTCAAATCCGGCCTGGAGGAGTATCTATGTTTTTATAGTTTCTAAAAGTGTAGTAGAATATAACGTCATAAAGTGAGAGATATCACCACCTCCGGTAGCTCAGTTGGTAGAGTGGTGGACTGTAGTAGGAACATAAGGATGGCAGTAATCCATTGGTCTCTGGTTCAAATCCGACCTGGAGGAGTGTGTATTTATAGTTTCGATAAGTAATGTAGAATAATACGTCACAAACCGAAACAGGCTCACATCACCTCCGGTAGCTCAGTTGGTAGAGCGGTGGACTGTAGTAGGAACATGAGGGTAACAGTAATCCATAGGTCGCTGGTTCAAATCCGGCCTGGAGGATTAACTTTATATAGTTACTATATACGATGTAGAATATAACGTCACAAACCGAAAAAAGCTCACGTCACCTCCGGTAGCTCAGTTGGTAGAGCGGTGCACAGTAGTAGGAACATAAGGGTGACACTATTCCATAGGTCGCTGGTTCAAATCCGGCCAGGAGGAGTATCTTTATATATTTACTATATATGATGTAGAATATAACGTCACAAACCGAAACAGGCTCACATCACCTCCGGTAGCTCAGTTGGTAGAGCGGTGGACTGTAGTAGGAACATGAGGGTAACAGTAATCCATAGGTCGCTGGTTCAAATCCGGCCTGGAGGAGTATCTATGTTTTTATAGTTTCTATAAGTGCACTAGAATATAACGTCATAAAGTGAGATATATCACCACCTCCGGTAGCTTAGTTGCTAGAGCGGTGGACTGTAGTGAGAACCTGAGAGTATCAGCAATCCATAGGTTGCTGGTTTAAATTCGGCCTGGAAGAGTATGTTTTTATAGTTCCTATATGTGATGTAGCATATAAAGTCACAAACGTAGATATCCTTATCACCTACGGTAGCTCAGTTGGTAGATCAGTGGACTGTAGTAGGAACATGAGGGTAACAGTAATCCATAGGTCGCTGGTTCAAATCCGCCCTGGAGAACTATATTTATAGAGTTACTATATATGATGTAGAATATAACGTCACAAACCGAAAAAAGGTCACATCACCTCCGGTAGCTCAGTTGGTAGAGCGGTGGACTGTAGTAGGAACATAAGGATGACAGTAATCCATAGGTCGCTGGTTCAAATCCGCCCTGGAGAACTATATTTATAGAGTTTCTATAAATGATGTAGAATATAACGTCACAAACCGAAAAGAGCTCACATCACCTCCGTTAGCTCAGTTGGTAGAGCGGTGGACTGTAGTAGGAACATAAGGATGACAGTAATCCATAGGTCGCTGGTTCAAATCCGGCCTGGAGGAGTGTGTTTTTATAGTTAATATAAGTGATGTAGAATAGTACGTCACAAACCGAATTAAGCTCACATCACCTCCGGTAGCTCAGTTGGTAGAGCGGTGGACTGTAGTAGGAACATGAGAGTAACAGTAATCCATCGGTCGCTGGTTCAAATCCGGCCTGGAGGAGTGTGTTTTTATAGCTTCTATAAGTAATGTAGAATAATACGTCACAAACCGAAAAAGGCTCGCATCACCTCCGGTAGCTCAGTTAGTAGAGCGGTGGACTGTAGTGGGAACATGAGGGTAACAGTAATCCATAGGTCGCTGGTTCAAATGCGGCCTGGAGGACTATCGTTATATAGTTACTATACACGATGTAGAATATAACGTCACAAACCGAAAAGAACTCACATCACCTCCAGTAACTCAGTTGGTAGAGCGGTGGGCTGTAGTAGGAACATGAGGGTGACACTAATCCATAGGCCGCTGGTTCAAATCCGGCCTGGAGGAGTATCTTTATATATTTACTATATATGATGTAGAATATAACGTCACAAACCGAAAAGAGCTCACATCACCTCCGATAGCTCAGTTGGCAGAGCGGTGGACTGTAGTAGGAACAAGAGGGTAACAGTAATCCATAGGTCGCTGGTTCAAATCCGGCCTGGAGGAGTATCTATGTTTTTATAGTTTCTATAAGCGTAGTAGAATATAACGTCATAAAGTGAGATATTTCACCACGTCCGGTAGCTCAGTTGCTAGAGCGGTGGACTGTAGTGGGAACCTGAGAGTATCAGTAATCCATAGGTTGCTGGTTTAAATCCGGCCTGGAGGAGTATGTTTTTATTGTTCCTATATGTGATGTAGCATATAAAATCACAAACTGAGATATCTTACTTTACCTACGGTAGCTCAGTTGTTAGATCGGTGGACTGTAGTAGGAACATGAGGGTAAAAGTAATCCATAGGTCGCTGGTTCAAAACCTGGCCTGGAGGACTATATTTATATAGTTACTATATATGATGTAGAATATAACGTCACAAACCGAAAAGAGCTCACATCACCTCCGGTAGCTCAGTTGGCAGAGCGGTGGACTGTAGTAGGAACATGAGAGTAACAGTAACCCATAGGTAGCTGGTTCAAATCCGGCCTGGAGGAGTGTGTTTTTATAGTTTCTATATGTGATGTAGAATATAACCTCACATACTGAGATATCTCATATCAGCTCCGGTAGTTCAGTTGGTAAAGCGGTGGGCTGTAGTAAGAACATGAGGGTAACAGTAATCCATAAGTCGCTGGTTCAAATCCGGCCTGGAGGAATATCTTTATACAGTTACCATATGTGATATAGAATATAACGTCACAAACTGAGTTATCTCACATTACCTCCGGTAGCTTCGTTGGTAGAGCGGTGGACTGTAGTAGAAACATGAGGGTAAAGCTAATCCATAGGTCGCTGGTTCAAATCTGTCCTGGAGGAGTATGCTTTTATAGTTACTATTCGTGATGTAGAATTTAACGTCAGAAACTGAGGTATCTCACATCAGCTCCGGTAGCTCAGTTGGGAGAGCGGTGGACTGGTGTAGGAACATGAGGGTAACAGTAATCCTTAGGTCGCTGCCTCAAATCTTTATATAGTTACTCCAAGTGATGTAGAATATAACGTCTCAAACTGAAATGCCTTAAATCACCTCCGGTAGCTCAGTTGGTAGAGCGGTGGACTGTAGTAGGAACATAAGGGTAACAGTAATCCATAGGTCGCTGGTTCAAATCCGGCCTGGAGGAGTATCTTTATATAGTTCCTATATGTGATGTAGCATATAACGTCACAAACTGAGTTATCTCACATTACCTCCGGTAGCTCAGTTGGTAGAGCGGTGGACTGTAGTAGGAACATGAGGGTAACAGTAATCCATAGGTCGCTGGTTCAAATCCGGCCTGGAGGAGTATCTATGTTTTTATAGTTTCTAAAAGTGTAGTAGAATATAACGTCATAAAGTGAGAGATATCACCACCTCCGGTAGCTCAGTTGGTAGAGTGGTGGACTGTAGTAGGAACATAAGGATGGCAGTAATCCATTGGTCTCTGGTTCAAATCCGACCTGGAGGAGTGTGTATTTATAGTTTCGATAAGTAATGTAGAATAATACGTCACAAACCGAAACAGGCTCACATCACCTCCGGTAGCTC
This sequence comes from Deroplatys truncata, assembly GCA_030765065.1. Lineage (NCBI taxonomy): Eukaryota > Metazoa > Arthropoda > Insecta > Mantodea > Mantidae > Deroplatys > Deroplatys truncata. The sequence continues at coordinate 51,299,823 of CM060975.1, read as the reverse complement.
AGTTGGTAGAGCGGTGGACTGTAGTAGGAACATGAGGGTAACAGTAATCCATAGGTCGCTGGTTCAAATCCGGCCTGGAGGATTAACTTTATATAGTTACTATATACGATGTAGAATATAACGTCACAAACCGAAAAAAGCTCACGTCACCTCCGGTAGCTCAGTTGGTAGAGCGGTGGACAGTAGTAGGAACATAAGGGTGACACTATTCCATAGGTCGCTGGTTCAAATCCGGCCAGGAGGAGTATCTTTATATATTTACTATATATGATGTAGAATATAACGTCACAAACCGAAACAGGCTCACATCACCTCCAGTAGCTCAGTTGGTAGAGCGGTGGACTGTAGTAGGAACATGAGGGTAACAGTAATCCATAGGTCGATGGTTCAAATCCGGCCTGGAGGAGTATCTATGTTTTTATAGTTTCTATAAGTGCAGTAGAATATAACGTCATAAAGTGAGATATATCACCACCTCCGGTAGCTTAGTTGCTAGAGCGGTGGACTGTAGTGAGAACCTGAGAGTATCAGCAATCCATAGGTTGCTGGTTTAAATCCGGCCTGGAAGAGTATGTTTTTATAATTCCTATATGTGATGTAGCATATAAAGTCACAAACGTAGATATCCTTATCACCTACGGTAGCTCAGTTGGTAGATCGGTGGACTGTAGTAGGAACATGAGGGTAACAGTAATCCATAGGTCGCTGGTTCAAATCCGCCCTGGAGAACTATATTTATAGAGTTACTATACATGATGTAGAATATAACGTCACAAACCGAAAAGAGCTCACATCACCTCCGGTAGCTCAGTTGGTAGAGCGGTGGACTGTAGTAGGAACATAAGGATGACAGTAATCCATAGGTCGCTGGTTCAAATCCGGCCTGGAGGAGTGTGTTTTTATAGCTTCTATAAGTGATGCAGAATAGTACGTCACAAACCGAATTAAGCTCACATCACCTCCGGTAGCTCAGTTGGTAGAGCGGTGGACTGTAGTAGGAACATGAGAGTAACAGTAATCCATCGGTCGCTGGTTCAAATCCGGCCTGGAGGAGTGTGTTTTTATAGCTTCTATAAGTAATGTAGAATAATACGTCACAAACCGAAAAAGGTTTGCATCACCTCCGGTAGCTCAGTTAGTAGAGCGGTGGACTGTAGTGGGAACATGAGGGTAACAGTAATCCATAGGTCGCTGGTTCAAATCCGGCCTGGAGGAGTATGTTTTTATAGTTTCGATAAGTAATGTAGAATAATACGTCACAAACCGAAAAAAGCTCACATCACCACCGGTAGCTCAGTTGGTAGAGCGGTGTACTGTAGTGTGAACATGAGGGTAACAGTAATCCATAGGTCGCTGGTTCAAATCCGGCCTGGAGGACTATCTTTATATATTTACTATATATGATGTAGAATATAACGTCACAAACCGAAAAGAGCTCACATCACCTCCGGTAGCTCAGTTGGTAGAGCGGTGGACTGTAGTAGGAACAAGAGGGTAACAGTAATCCATAGGTCGCTGGTTCAAATCCGGCCTGGAGGAGTATCTATGTTTTTATAGTTTCTATAAGCGTAGTAGAATATAACGTCATAAAGTGAAATATTTCGCCACGTCCGGTAGCTCAGTTGCTAGAGCGGTGGTCTGTAGTGGGAACCTGAGAGTATCAGTAATCCATAGGTTGCTGGTTTAAATCCGGCCTGGAGGAGTATGTTTTTATTGTTCCTATATGTGATGTAGCATATAAAAGGACAAACTGAGATATTTTACTTCACCTACTGTAGCTCAGTTGTTAGATCGGTGGACTGTAGTAGGAACATGAGGGTAAAAGTAATCCATAGGTCGCTGGTTCAAAACCTGGCCTGGAGGATTATATTTATATTGTTACTATATATGATGTAGAATATAACGTCACAAACCGAAAAGAGCTCACATCACCTCCGGTAGCTCAGTTGGTAGAGCGGTGGACTGTAGTAGGAACATGAGAGTAACAGTAATCCATAGGTAGCTGGTTCAAATCCGGCCTGGAGGAGTGTGTTTTTATAGTTTCTATATGTGATGTAGAATATAACCTCACATACTAAGATATCTCATATCAGCTCCGGTAGTTCAGTTGGTAAAGCGGTGGGCTGTAGTAAGAACATGAGGGTAACAGTAATCCATAGGTCGCTGGTTCAAATCCGGCCTGGAGGAATATCTTTATACAGTTACCATATGTGATATAGAATATAACGTCACAAACTGAGTTATCTCACATTACCTCCGGTAGCTCCGTTGGTAGAGCGGTGGACTGTAGTAGAAACATGAGGGTAAAGCTAATCCATAGGTCGCTGGTTCAAATCTGGCCTGGAGGAGTATGCTTTTATAGTTACTATTCGTGATGTAGAATTTAACGTCAGAAACTGAGGTATGTCACATCAGCTCCGGTAGCTCAGTTGGTAGAGCGGTGGACTGGTGTAGGAACATGAGGGTAACAGTAATCCTTAGGTCGCTGCCTCAAATCTTTATATAGTTACTCCAAGTGATGTAGAATATAACGTCTCAAACTGAAATGCCTTACATCACCTCCGGTAGCTCAGTTGGTAGAGCGGTGGACTGTAGTAGGAACATAAGGGTAACAGTAATCCATAGGTCGCTGGTTCAAATCCGGCCTGGAAGAGTATCTTTATATAGTTCCTATATGTGATGTAGCATATAACGTCACAAACTGAGTTATCTCACATTACCTCCGGTAGCTCAGTTGGTAGAGCGGTGGACTGTAATAGGAACATGAGGGTAACAGTAATCCGTAGGTCGCTGGTTCAAATCCGGCCTGGAGGAGTATCTATGTTTTTATAGTTTCTAAAAGTGTAATAGAATATAACGTCATAAAGTCAGAGATATCACCACCTCCGGTAGCTCAGTTGGTAGAGCGGTGTACTGTAGTAGGAACATAACGATGACACTAATCCATTGGTCTCTGGTTCAAATCCGACCTGGAGGAGTGTGTTTTTATAGTTTCGATAAGTAATGTGGAATAATACGTCACAAACCGAAACAGGCTCACATCACCTCCGGTAGCTCAGTTGGTAGAGCGGTGGACTGTAGTAGAAACATGAGGCTAACAGTAATCCATAGGTCGCAGGTTCAGATCCGGCCTGGAGGACTATAGTTATATAGTTACTATATATGATGTAGAATATAACGTCACAAACCGAAACAGGCTCACATCACCTCCGGTAGCTCAGTTGGTAGAGCGCTGGACTGTAATAGAAACATGAGGGTAACAGTAATCCATAGGTCGCTGGTTCAAATCCGGCCTGGAGGAGTGTGTTTTTATAGTTTCTGTAAGTGATGTAGAATAATACGTCACAAACCGAAAAAAACCTTACATCAACTCCGGTGGCTCAGTTGGTAGAGCGGTGGACTGTAGTAGGAACATGAAGGTACAGTAATCCATAGGTCGCTGGTTCAAATCCGGCCTGGAAGAGTATGTTTCTATATGTGATGTAGAATATAACGTTACAAACTGAGACTCCGGTGGCTGAGTTTGTAGAGCGATGGACTGTAGTAGGAACATGAAGGTACAGTAATCCATAGGTCGTTGGTTCAAATCCGGCCTGGAGGAGTATGTATCTATATGTGATGCAGAATATAACCCCAAAAACAGATAGAAACTTTATATCACCTCCGTTAGCTCAGTTGGTAGAGCGGTGGCAATATCAGAATAAGAGTACTCCGTACGTCGCTGGTTCAAATCCTGTTTGGGGGAGTATGTTTTTATAGTTTCTGTAAGTGACGTAACATAACGACACAAACTGAGATATCACAAATCTTCTGTTGAAGATCAGTTGCTAGAGCGGTGGACTGTAGTGGAAACCTGAGAGTAACAGTAATCCATAGGTTGCTGGTTCAAATCCGGCCTGGAGGAGTATGTTTTTATAGTTTCTGTAAGTGATGTAACACATAACGACACAAACTGATATACCTCACATGCCTTCCGGTGGCTAAGTTTGTAGAGCGATGGTCTGGAGGAGGCGTGTTTCTCACACTTTCTCCGAGTAAATGTAACACCCACATTTCAGAAATTGAGCAACGGCACTGATTTTTCTGTTGGGTCAGCTGGCCGAGCGGCGGTCGTAGTGGGAACGTCAGAATAACAGTGATCCGTAATTTAATGCAGCCTAATTTGTTTTGATTGCGTAGATGAAGTGCAGAACAGTGTTTGATGTAGTAACCCTAAGAATATGCAATCTTAACCCTTATCACTTTTAGATCTACTCTAAACTGCGCTGTGTTTACGTAAGGTCCCTTTTTTGCGTAATGCGTGACTTAGGTGGATGTGTTATAACATGGCTTGGAGGTTGAAAATTGCCTTAAAGGTACCTAAGAATATCATAAAATGACCTAGTAACTGGAGAAATGTACGTAAAAGTTTGGTGCCCATTAACATTTTTAATAAATTCAGTTTTAATTAATTAAAGAATTCGCACCTAAATGGTTGCCATTAGGCATCGACATCATTACATCAGCCATGTATGTAATTTTATCCCAAATTGTGTTACTGATATACATACGTATTGCAGTGCGATACTGATGGACTTTATTTATCATATAACAACCAAATGTTATTCTTTGAATAGAGTTAAATATATTTGCTTAAAAACTAAATTCTGGTGTTATGAAACCTGCAGTGAAGTTCTCTTCATTGCGAATGATTGGTAAACGTTAAGCCATAGACGAAAACCTTAATGATATTGAAGAAAAATCCTCTCTATAAGGTCCTGGAATTTAAGATTAAATTATTGTAACATTTAACATCTGAGGTTGCTATACATGTGTAAATGTTTTAGCAATATCTGTCTGTCTGTCTGTCTGTCTGTCTATCTATCTATCTATCTATCTATCTATCTATCTATCTCTATCTATCTATCTATCTCTATCTATCTCTATATCTATCTATCTATCTCTATATCTATCTATCTATCTCTATATCTATCTATCATCTATCTCTATCTCTATCTATCTATCTCTATCTATCTGTCTATCTGTCTGTCTGTCTGTCTGTCTGTCTATCTATCTATCTATCTATCTATCTATCTATCTACCTACCTACCTACCTATCTATCTATCTATCTAATCTATCTATCTATCTACCTACCTATCTACCTACCTATCTAATCTATATATCTATCTATCTATCTGGAAAATCCTGGAAAAAACCCAAGCGTCAGAGTGGGCGTTCGCTGGGGATGAACCAGGGACCTCTCGAATGGGAGCTACAGACGTTACTGCCTGAGCCATTCAGCTCGGTAAGGTCTCTTTAACTTTCTGTACATTTCGCGACAGTCGCTGCGACTTTGTTGGTTCACTTGAGTCAATGTATGCCGAACAAATGACCCTAGTTTCGTAGTCGCCTTCCTCTACCCTGAATCTTGTTGCTGTTGAGATTTTGGAGGAATGTGATCTTTCGAATCGTGGAACTGCTGGTTGTACTTCGGGTGCACACAGTCATTGCCATGCCAGACAGATAACTTTTGTTGAGTAGTCACTTTCCTGTACAATCTCCTCTGCTAACTTGTTGATAGATGACCTTAGTTACGTAGTCGGCTTTGTGTGTAACCTTTGGGTGGTTGTGTTGAATTTCCAAACCGGTATTTGCCTCACAACTGAGGAAAACCACGAAAAAGCCGCACACGGTATTTGAATCCGCGATCTATCAAATGCGTCTAAGCTAGGTATTTTTTGTCCATGGTTCTAATGTAAACTTCGTCTATATAGGATTTTAACATTCGATACCATAAATGTCTTTTAATTACTACTTTCTCTACTACTTACCTATAATAAATAAAGGAAGTATTGCATTCCATCCAAAAATTCGATTCGAAATTCATGGGTAGTACAGGTTTTGAGGCTCCATAAATAAATAAAACAAATAATTTTTTACATTCTCTACTACTTAACTAATATAGAATAGGACTAGTTAACGGAGGGTACACGTAGCATTTCGATCTTTTGTCGTACACCCTCGGGAAGATCGGGTGAGCTGAGAGAACCACAGGTGACGTATGAGCTGCAGAGTGAGGTCGGCGCAAGTCGTCAAGACCTGCAGTTCCCTAACAGTTTCATACTTGACCACCCGGCCACGGAAAGATCGTTCGGAGGCGTCCCTCTTGTGGGGCCAGGGAAACACGACCCAGCAGTGGAGGCTCGGCAGGCTTCCCTTTAGCAGGGCCGAAAAGAAGCTCCAACTCGCAAGCCTCAGCGTTATCTGTCCGAAATCGACTGACGACCCGGAGTCAAACTGAAACACGAAAAGAAAATGAAATGAGAGAAAATGGGGGAGAGAGGAAATCTGGGGTAGAACACACCACTGCAACATTTGCCTTTGCATCCAGGGAAAACCACGAAAAACTCCGTCAGAAGAGCGGCCACTGGGAATCGAACCCGGGACCTCCAGAATGCGAGCCTTACACGTTACCGCGGAGTCATCTCGCTCTGTTAACTAATATAAGTAGGATGTATTCCACCCAAAAATTGGATATCGATATTTGTGAAGAAATGCACGTTTTGAAGCTCCCTTAATAAAAAAATCTGATGTGTTACACTCACATGACTTTCTCTACTCTTGTACAAACTATTTTTACAAACGCTTATTCTCCATCTACTTCATGTTAATCGAGATAAACCTTCACAGACTCTATCTTATTGCTAATTTTCTTGTATATGTAAGGGAATATATATTTACAAGGGCAATATAGAAATACAGTAGCCTTTAAGCACATACATATCTCCTAAGAGCTTGTTGCTAGGTGCAGCACCATTCCCTTTGCCGCAGATTAATATTCTTTGCATATCCAAGACAAAAAAATCTGATGTGTTACACTCACATGACTTTCTCTACTCTTGTACAAACTATTTTTACAAACGCTTATTCTCCATCTACTTCATGTTAATCGAGATAAACCTTCACAGACTCTATCTTATTGCTAATTTTCTTGTATATGTAAGGGAATATATATTTACAAGGGCAATATAGAAATACAGTAGCCTTTAAGCACATACATATCTCCTAAGAGCTTGTTGCTAGGTGCAGCACCATTCCCTTTGCCGCAGATTAATATTCTTTGCATATCCAAGACAAAAAAATCTGATGTGTTACACTCACATGACTTTCTCTACTCTTGTACAAACTATTTTTTACAAACGCTTAATCTCCATATGCTTTATGTTAATCGAGATATCGAGATGTCAATTTATTGATAATTTTCTTGTAGATGCAAGGGGAATATGGTAAGTTTTAAGCGATAGTCAAATATTTCAACGCTGGTTGCTATGTGGCGCATTCCATTCTCTTTGCATGTCCAGGACATAAAAAAATGAATAACGAATTTGAGAAAAAGTTTAAGTATTGGAAAATTTAAGGTAATAACAAGCAATATCTCGGAAACGGTTCACTCAACAAAAGAAATGTATATGACATAAATTGTGTATTTTAACGCGATCTACATTTTTCGTGTAGTAAACTTTTGTCTATCTCTTATGGTTTACCAGTTATGAAAAAGTCGTTCATAATGAAGAACACTTTTGGAGACATTCCCAGAAAATTCGAGATTACATTTTATTTGTCATGACAATATTTTAAACATATGATAGTTTAATCAAAATCGTTAGAGCCGTTTTTGAGAAAATTAAAATTTTCGAAAAATGTTCCATGTAAAGGGTAGTCTGGGGTGGGGGGATTTTCTTGAAAACCTTCGTGTCGCATCTCTGGAAGATACTGAACCTAAATATCAAGTTTGGTGTTTATCCCACTGTTCGTTTCTGAGTTATGCTGTTCACAGACACACAGACACACAGACAGACACAACACGGACATGTTTCCAAAAATGCTCTTTTTGGATTCAGGGGGTCTCAAAACATATATTTCCGGTGAAATCTCGGTATCGAATTTTTGGGTGGAATACAATACTTCCCCTACTTACTATACGTAGTAGAGAAAGTAAAAATGAATAACGAATTCCCATTTGAGAAAATAAGTATTGAAAAACTTAAGGGAATAACAAGCAATATCTCGAAAACGGTTCACTCAACAAAACAAATGTATATGACATAAATTGTGTATTTTAACGCGATCTACATTTTTTGTGTAGTAAAATTTTGTCTATCTCTTATGGTTTACCAGTTATGCAAAAGTCGTTCACAATGAAGAATACTTTTAGAGACATTCCCAGAAAATTCAAGATATACATTTTATTTGTCATAAAAATATCTTAAACATATGATATTTTAATCAAAATCGTTAGAGCCGTTTTTGAGAAAATTAAAATTTTCGAAAAATCTTTCATGTAAAGGGAATTTGGGGTGGGGGGATTTTCTTTAAAACCTTCGTGTCGCATCCTTGGAAGATACTGAACCTAAATACCAAGTTTAGTGTTTATCCGACTGTTCGTTTCTGAGTTATGCTGTTCACAGACACACAGACACACAGACACACACGGACATGTTTCCAAAAATGCTTTTTTTGGATTCAGGGGATCTCAAAACATGTATTTCCGGTGAAATCTCGGTATCAATTATTTGGGTGGAATACAATACTTCCCCTACTTACTATACGTAGTAGAGAAAGTAAAAAAAAACATTTTTACTCTCTCCACTACTTACCTATATTAAACAGAGGACGTATTGCATTCCACCCAAATAATTGATACCGAGATTTCACCGGAAATACATGTTTTGAGCTTGGTGCCTGTGTGTGTATGTGAGTGAGTGTGTGTATGTGTGTGAGTGAGTGTGTGTGTGAGAGAGTGTGTGTGTGTGAGTGTGTGTGTGAGAGAGTGTGTGTGTGTGAGTGTGTGTGTGAGTGAGTGTGTGTGAGTGAGTGTGTGTGTGTGTGTGAGTGTGTGTGTGAGAGTGTGTGTGTGAGTGTGTGTGTGAGTGAGTGTGTGTGTGAGTGTGTGTGTGAGTGTGTGTGTGAGTGTGTGTGAGAGTGTGTGTGTGAGTGAGTGTGTGTGTGAGTGAGTGTGCGTGTGTGTGAGTGTGTGTGTGAGTGTGTGAGTGAGTGTGTATGTGAGTGTGTGTGAGAGAGTGTGTGAGTGAGTGTGTGTGAGTGTGTGTGAGTGTGTGAGTGTGTGTGTGAGTGAGTGTGTGTGTGAGAGTGAGTGTGTGTGTGTGAGAGTGTGTGTGTGTGAGTGTGTGTGTGAGTGAGTGTGTGTGTGAGTGAGTATGTGTGTTGTGAGTGTGTGTGTGAGTGAGTGTGTGTGTGAGTGTGTGTGTGAGAGTGAGTGTGTGAGTGAGTGTGTGTGTGAGTGAGTGTGTGTGTGAGTGAGTGAGTGTGTGTGTGAGTGAGTGAGTGTGTGTGTGTGAGTGAGTGTGTGTGTGAGTGTGTGAGTGAGTGTGTGTGTGAGTGAGTGTGTGTGTGTGAGTGAGTGAGTGTGTGTGTGTGTGTGTGTGTGTGTGTGTGAAGAGCATAACTTATGAACAAAAGTCGATTAAATATCAAACTGTGCATTATAGTTCAGCATCTTCCAAGGATGCAACACGAAGATTTCCAAGAAAATCTCCTCACCCCATTTTACGTTTTCTATGAAAAATGTTTGTTATTTTTTATTTTCTCAAAAATGACTAACGACTTTGATTTAAACGCCACATGATTAAGATATCTGCATTACAAATAAAATGTTAAGTCCTCTTCATTCCGAATGATTTTTGTATAACTGGTAAACTGTCAGTTATAGACAAAATCTTACTGCACAAAAATGTGGATATGGTTAAAGTACTTATACTGTTTTGAGTTTTCAAATTCTTCTTTCAAGTGGCAAGCTATTATTCTTTTTGTTTTGTTTTTCCCTCGTGATCATGCAAAGCGTGTGGAGTTTCAAAGCCATCACATAACGACCTGCCATATTACTTAAACCTACTACATTCTTCTTATAACTGCAAAACAAGTTTACCTCAATTACAATAACTAAGTAGACAAAAAACCTGTTGTAAGTATAGTCTTTCTTTTGCTTTTCTTTCTTTTCTTTTTGTCTGACAATCGGAGCGGACTCGGCACTGCTCCGGTAAGGATATAGTACCTATGCCCTACAAGGGGGAGCCCCCGGAGGGAGGAGGAGGTGAGAGGAGAACAGGGCGGCCCGAACCTGGAGTGACGGCACAGCAATGACAAGGTCCCTAGGTTTTCAGATTGAGACGCCCCGACAGTCAGACAGGTAACCCCCGCCCCACTCAGGGATTCAAAAGGGTGGTCCGTATACACCAATAGTCAGCCAAGGGACGGAGAAAGGTCCACAGAGATCACCTTTTTCCCTGCCACGCCGCACCGAAGTACCATCACCGACACTTCCAAGCCTGAAACGGACCTAACAGGGTGAAGGACGAATGAAATAATGAATGGACCGAAATGGGGGAACAGGAAATTCGGGAGCTGAGTGGGCGACCGCCGGGAATCGAACAAAGGACCTCCCAAATGCAGTCACACCCGTTGCCACAGCGCCACCTCCCTCGGTTGTAAGTATGGTTTATAGAAGGGTGATTAGAGAAAGACATATCAATGCTATGCTTGAAATGTTTACTTTCTCTACCACGTACCAAGTAGGTAGAGAAGGTATTGCATTCCACCCAAAAATTCAATACCTAGATTTCAATGGAAATACATGTTTTGAGGCACCCTGAATCCATAAAAAACACTTTTAAAAAAGATCCGTGTGTGCGTCTATCTGACCGTGTGTGTGTGTGTGTGTGTGTGTGTGTGTGTGTGTGTGTGTCTATGAAGAGCATAACTCAAAAATGAAAAGTTGGATAAATACCACACCTGGTATTTAGTTTCAGTACTTTCCAAAGATGCGACACGAAGATTTTCAAGAAAATTCCTCACCGTTTTACATGGAAAAATTTTCGAATTGTTTTTCTAAAAAATCGCTTAAAGATTTTGATTAAAATGCTATACATAAAAGATATTTACAATACAAAACAAATGTAGGCAGATATATCTTAATTTTCTGGGAATAGCCTGTGAAGTCCACTTAATTCGGAAGGAATTTTGTATAATCTTGAATAACTGGTAAACTTTAAAGGATAGACGAAAACAAGGACTTCCTAAAACGCAAACATTTTATTCCAAAATAATTTTTGTAGCATTAGCCATTTCCGAGATACACTTTATTAATGGTTCGAATTGTTTAGTATTTAGACGTTGTTTTAGTGCTATCGTTTTTCAGTTATTTCTCGCGATTGCATGGAAACAGTATGGAATTCTAAGGCCAGCATATAGCGTCCAGTTGTTAAACACTTAACTATCGCTGTTTCCTTTGTATTCATAACGAAATATTCAGTGCAGGTATTTCGCAAAGGTTTATCTCGATTAAAATGAAGTGGATACGAAATATAAACTTTCGTAAGAACAATTTGTATACCCACTAATAAGCGATAGGGGGTGAGAAAGTCATGTGAATGTAACACATTAGATCTCTTTTTTACAAAAGCCTCAGTTGTCCTTGATCTTTACAAGGATACTTATATTAGTTGGATGGACCTTATTAAAGAAGATGACCAGTACCATTTTTAACAGTTGCTGCAGACTCAGATGTTCCTAAATAAGACATTTAGAGACAAACTAAAATAAAGCCACATAATTTGTAAGCGCTAAGTCAGACGTGGTTGCTAATGGATTCCTGTAGCGTTTCCCAGTTTTGCTCCTTTTTAGTGTAACGGGTTTCCCCCCGCCTTGTTGACTCTCTGGAACCAAATTTGGAAAGCACTTAAGCATGACCAACATCTTGGTGGTATCGCCTTTCAGAAAGCAAACCTGAGAATACGCTACTTCAGTAAACCTTGCTGTCAACGCCCGCAGGCAACACTACCTGTTCATTATCCAGGACTCTTCAAAGTTGCCAGTACCTTATCCGATTTATTGACAAGCAATCTTATGTGTTACATTCGCATTACTTTCTCTACCCTCTATCGTTTATTAGTGGGTGTACAAACTAATCTTCGACAATTTATTTTTCTATTACTTCATTTTAATCGAAATAAACCTTTGCAGAAATAGCTACATTACACATTTCGTCATATATACAAAGAGAACAGCGATAGTCAAATGTTTAAGCACTGGACGCTCTACGCTGGTCTTAAAATTCCGTACTGTTTCCATGACATCGCTACAAGCAACTGGATGTTCGACAGGAGTTGAAAAGAACAACGTATTGAACAATTCCAACCATTAATAATGGATATATCAGAAATGGCATGTACCACAAAAATATTATTCCAAATAAATTGTGTGTTTTAGAGAGATCTACATTTTTACTTTCTCTACTACGTATAGTAAGTAGGGGAAGTATTGTATTCCACCCAAAAATTCGATACCGAGATTTCACCGGAAATACATGTTTTGAGACCCCCTGAATGCAAAAAAAGCATTTTTAGAAACATGTCCGTGTGTGTGACTGTCTGTCTGTGTGTGTCTGTGAACAGCATAACTCAGAAACGAACAGTCGGGTAAACACCAAACTTAATATTTAGGTTCAGTATCTTCCAGAGATGCGACACGAAGGTTTTCAAGAAAATCCCCCTACCCAGATTACCCTTTACATGGAACATTTTTCGAAAATTTTAATTTTCTCAAAAATGGCTCTAACGATTTTGATTAAAATATCATATGTTTAAGATATTTTCATGGCAAATAAAATGTATATCTCGAATTTTCTGGTAATGTCTCCAAAAGCATTCTTCATTGTGAACGACTTTTGCATAACTGGTAAACCATAAGAGATAGACTAAAGTTTACTACACAAAAATGTAGATCGCGTTAAAATACACAATTTATGTCATATACATTTTTCTTTCTTAGTGAACCATTTTCGAGATGTTGCTTGTTATTACCTTAAATTTTCCAATACTTACACTTTTTCTCAAATGGGAATTCGTTATTCGTTTTTTTTGTCCTCGTAATGCAAAGAGAATGGAATACTCCACATAGCAACCAGCTCTTAAAATATTTGACTATCGCCTAACGCCTACCAATTCCGCTTTCATCTACAAGAAAATTAGCAATAAGATTAACATCTCGATTAACATGAAGCATATGGAGTATAAGCGTTTGTATGAAAATAGTTTGTACAAGAGTAGAGAAAGTCATGTGAGTATCGCACATCAGATTTTTTTGTATAGTACGTTTTCGTCTATCCCTTAAAGTTTACCAGCTATACAAGATGATACAAAATTCCTTCCAGAATGAAGACTTCATGGATTATTCCCAGAAAATTCAAGATATACATTTGAAAAAATAAGTGCAAAACCTCCTCTTCCATATTCAATATTAAAACCTGAAACTAATTCTGGCTCCCCTTCAGCAAAATCAAAAGGACTAGGATTTGTTTCAGCTAAACAAGATACAAATTTACAAATCACGTAAATATCTTAAAGATACTGTATTTTATTCAAAATTTTTGAATTTTTGAAGAAATAAAAAATAATGAAAAATATTCATTGTAAAGGATAGTTTGGGCGGAGGAATTTTCTTGAAAATCTTCGTGTCGCATCCCTGGAACATGTTCCTACTTTTCTCTTTTTAATTATGCTGTTCATAGATTCACATTTGGATCTTTTTCTAAAAATGCTTTTGTTTTATTCAGGAGGCCCTCAAAAAATGCATTTCTGGTGAAACCTCGATATCGAATTTTTGGGTGTAATGCAATACGTTCTCTACCTACTAAGGTACGTGGTGGGGAAAGTAGCCAAATACAGCTTATGGTATAGTGCAATTTGTAAATTCTTTTCAGTGTTGAATATTTGTTTGATAATCAGCATATTATAACGTAGATTTAATATACACTCTACAAGCGAAATATAATACCAGACATCTAATATGGACACGGGCGGCCTAACTCGTTAAAGATTCATGAGCCTGAGGTCCGCGGTTCAAAATCCAACCAGGATCGTCCTCCCTGACTGAGGCTTTTCCAGGTTATCCTTATCTTATCTCCCGTTACGGAGCGGATTTGGCGCTGATTCAGAGTGCATATTGTACCTATGCCCCATGAGAAGCGTCTCCGAATGGATGAGGCGCGAGGAGACGCCGGGCGGCCGAATCCAGGAGCGACGGCACAGCAATGATAAGGTCCCTAAGTTTCCAGGTATATACACCCCGGCAGACAGGGAGTTCAACGTCCCTTAAGGAGGTTTGGATACCCCGGCTTCCAGCCGAAAGCCAAGGGTTGGAGAGAGTTCACACAGATCATCCTTTTCCCCTGCCACGCTGCACCGAAACCCCATCGCCGATACTTATGACCTTGAAAGAGTCCAACGGGATGAAGAATGAATGAAATGATAAATGGAACGAAATGGAGGGACAGGAAATTCGGGGGCTGCACTTCAGCATTCGTCTGAGGCCTGGGGAAAACCCCTAAAAACTTATAGGTCAAAGTGAGCGGTCGCCGGGGATCGAACCCGGACTTTACGAATGCGGGCCACAGACTGAGCCATCCCGCTCGGTAGGTTTTCATCAATCCTCATTACATTACGGGTAGGGAGCTACGAGGGGAAGAAAGAGTCAGCGCAGAGAGGGTATTGGAAGGGCTGAGAAAATTTTAGAGGCTGCTTTTTTGGAGAACTGGGGAAGATGGAGTTTGAGGGCAGGTGATGGTTGAAGAAGATAATATGGACGTAAATTATGGTTTTTATGTGAGGTGAAAAAATTGTATCCGTGTTTTGTGTTGTGATTAAAAAAAGTTTCATGTAATTATAATAAGTGAAGTGAAAATAGCATGAATGAATAGTGAGGTGACATAAAAGGAGAATTAGATATATTAAGTGAAAAATGTATAAAATTGTTTGGATAAATTAATTAATAAAGAATAATAAATAGAAAAAAAATTAAACAAATTATAAATTATTATTTAACTAAAAATACATTTAAAAATGTAAAAAATGAATAAAAAATAAATAAAATATAATGAACGAAATAAATAAAGACATATTTTAAATTAGATTAATAAATTGGAATTAAATAAATTAAATTATATAAGTATTATTATTTAAAACCAATTAAGAGGTGTAATTATTAAATAGAAATACATTGTAGTATAAATTAAATAAATAAATAATAATATATTTAAATAAAATGTTTATTAAGTTATTAAATAAATAAAAAAATACATTTTCTTTTTATATATTTCTCTCTCTCTCTCTGTCTTCTAGTTTTAAGATATCTGAACATTGTTGCTGGTTTTGGATGTATTTTATTTTTTTAATTAATAAATATAAGAATTTGGAAAACACATCACGGTGTAAGAAATTACGTACCGGGACGGAGTATTTACAGATTTTTATTTATTTATTTATTTAGTCCTCATTACTAGCAGATGCCCTAAACTTAGGGCTGGAACGTTTCCTTCCCAATTATCATTTTCATTTCCTGTATCACCATTGCCCACCGCTGTGGTGCCTTATGAAGTAAGAATGGTCGTTAAACACTACCAAAAAGGGCGTCCAATGTGAAAGTAGGGGAGTATTTCTAAATCAATGTCTTAATTTAAACACAGCGGAATGACCGCTCCTTCAACTCCTGAAGAGTGGGTGTCTGCATCTTCGTCTGACAAATGGTTCCAATTCACTCAGCCAGGAAGGTCAAAGACACGGCGCTTGCAGACTTCCCTGGCCCACTTTTATGTGAGAGGGAATAATATGGGGGTACCATTATTTTATCTCCACTAATAGATGTCAAAATGCAGTAAACGCCCCTATTCATAATACAGCTGTTTTCAATTACCTGCTGACACAAATGGAACCTATAGGTGTCAGGAAGTGAACCAGATATTGTATATAGCTCTGCTTGTAACAGCACTGAACTGACAGTACGTTTACTCTGCCAAGAAGTGATTACTTACCAGTCTGGCGAAGAGAATGTAGCAATCTGACGTGATACATTCACATGTCTTTCTCTATCCTCTATATTTATTATTGGGTATACAAACTATTCTTACTAAAGTTTATTTTTCTATCTACTTCATTTTGACGCAGTATTTTATATCACAACACTGTGAATGCCAGAGTGATTGTAGTGTAAATTAACATTATTGTATGACAATGATTTGAGATGTTTGTTAATTATAAGCACTGTTAGGAAATAAGTTTACACGGCCTCACTGAAACTGACAATAGGAGCGGGTAACAATGAGCGGGAGGGTGAGTTGTTTATTAATTAGAAGAGACAAACAAATGACGTCAGAGTAGCGCGCTTTTCTTTAGAAATTGAGGGAATATCTTCCCTAGAGCATATGTGTTCGTAATTTTGATTGAATATAAAAATAGACGCTTATGTTGGCGCGCTTTATTAACCAATAGCAGCTCTGTTATAATGTTTAGGCATATCGGGGTGAGGGAGTATAAATTCCGTGCCAGAGACGGGTAACGCGCAGTTTAAGAGAATCATTCGCGGGTTACACGTCACCCAGTTCAACAGAAGCATTCACGGGTTACACGTTAGCAATTCTACAGAATCTCTCGCGTCGTAAAGTTAGTTAGAAAAATGTGAAATACGCGAATTAATAATGTGCGGCAAATAAGTGATTATAGTTACATTCGAAAATATAACATTTTCAGTCGGGCGTGTATCAAGAGTAAATATGAGAAATTAAAGAAGAAGTGTGACGGCAATAAAAGTGTAAAAACAAATTCTTTTATCAGTGTTATCTTTTAGTAACAACTCCTTTCCGTTTACACACCCTGTTTAAGAGATTTGCTCGACTTGTAATAATAGCTAGCCGGAGGACAAAGAACCCAAAATTCAAACTAGTAATACAATAACAGGCGCTCAGCAAATAAGATAACACGAAGATACCGTGACAATTTTAATCCGAATAAACCTTTGCAGAAATATCTACATTACATACTTCCTTATAGATACAAAGAGAACAGCGATAGCCAAATGCTTAAGAACTGGACGGTATACCCTAACCTTAAAATTCCATACTGTTTCCATGCCATCGGGAGAAACAACTGAAAGTCGATAGGACAAAAAGAATGACGAGTATTGAACAATTCGAACCTTTAATAACGGGTATCTCAGAAGCGGTTTATGCTACAAAAAAAACTAATTTTAAATAAACTGTGTGTTTTAAAGAGTTCTCCTTTTTTTCACGTTTTCGTCTATCGTTTAACATTATTAGCTATACAAGATTATCAAAATTCTTTCCGAATGAAGAGGACTTCACAGGCTGTTCCTAGAACACTTAACATATACATTTTATTTGCCATATAAATATATTTCAAAAGTGATATTTTAATCAAAATCCTTATAGGCATTTTTTATTAAACCAAGGTTTTCAAAAAATGTTCAACTTGAAGGGTAGTTGGGGTGAGGGATTTTCTTGAAAATCTTCCTGTCACATCTTTGGAAGGTACTCAACTTAAATACCAAATTTGGTGTTGTTTTTTGTATTCAGGGGACTTTAAAGTGTATTTCCGGTGAAACCTCCAATACCTTTTCTACCTACTAGGTCCGTCGTAAATGAAATGAAACTGAGTTTTATTTATGGACGCACTTTAACTATGATTCTTAGCGTCACATTCTACATTGGACCTCAAAGACCGGAAAGTTTGCTCAGAGGCCTCTTTATCAGACTTCGGGTTCTTTTACGTGCCGTAAATCTACGACACGTTACCACCGGCTTTACTTCCCTTCCGAAGCAACAGCAATTCAGCAATCGGGAGCAAGTCGGCCAGGTTCACCTGGGCGGAATGAAATCGCCACAGTACCTAGCCGCAAATGCCGCTTTACTTGTGCGATATAATAGGAAAAAAGAGTTTTGCGCAAGTTTTTTACTTTCTCTACTACGTATAGTAAGTAGGGGAAGTATTGTATTCCACCCAAAAATTCGATACCGAGATTTCACCGGAAATATATGTTTTGAGACCCCCTGAATCCAAAAAAAAGCATTTTTGGAAACATGTCCGTGTGTGTGTCTGTGAACAGAATAACTCAGAAACGAACAGTCGGATAAACACCAAACTTGGTATTTAGGTTCATATCTTTAAAGGATGCGACACGAAGGTTTTCAAGAAAATCCCCCACCCCAGATTACCCTTTACATGGAAGATTTGTCGAAAATTTTAATTTTCTCAAAAATGGCTCTAACGATTTTGATTAAAATATCACATGTTTAAGATATTTTTATGACAAATAAAATGTATATCTTGAATTTTCTGGGAATGTCTCCAAAAGTATTCTTCATTCTGAACGACTTTTGCATAACTGGTAAACCATAAGACATAGACAAAATTTTACTACACAAGAACTGTAGACCGCGTTAAAATACACAATTTATGTCATATACATTTTTGTTGTTGAGTGAACCATTTTCGAGATATTGCTTGTTATTCGCTTAAATTTTTCAATACTTATTTTCTCAAATGGGAATTCGTTATTCATTTTTGTCTTGGATATGCAAAGAGTATGGTGCTGCACCTAGCAACCAGCTATTAAGAGATATGTATGTGCTTAAAGGCTACTGTTTTTACTTTCTCTACTACGTATAGTAAGTAGGGGAAGTATTGCATTCCACCCAAAAATTCGATACCGAGATTTCACCGGAAATACATGTTTTGAGACTTCCTGAATCCAAAAAAAGCATTTTTGGAAACATGTCCGTGTGTGTGTCTGTGTGTGTGTGTGTGTGTGTGTCTGTGTGTGTGTGTGTGTGTCTGTGAACAGCATAACTCAAAAACTAACAGTCGGATAAACACCAAACTTGGTATTTACGTTCAGTATCTTCCAGAGATGCGACACGAAGATTTTCAAGAAAATCCCCCACCCCAGACTACCCTTTACATGGAACATTTTTCGAAAATTTTAATTTTCTCAAAAACGGCTCTAACGATTTTGATTAAAATATCATATGTTTAAGATATTGTCATGACAAATAAAATGTATATCTCGAATTTTCTGGGAATGTCTCCAAAAATATTCTTCATTGTGAACGACTTTTGCATAACTGGTAAACCATAAGAGATAGACAAAATTTTACTACACAAAAAATGTAGATCGCGTTAAAATACACAACTTATGTCATATACGTTTCTTTTGTTGAGTGAACCGTTTTCGAGATATTGCTTGTTATTTCCTTAAATTTTCCAATACTTATACTTTTTCTCAAATTCGTTATTCATTTTTTTATGTCCTGAACATGCAAAGAGAATGGAATTCGCCACATAGCAACCAGCGTTAAAATATTTGACTATCGCTTAAAAGCTACCATATTCCCCTTGCATCTACAAGAAAATTACCAATAAGATTGACATCTCGATATCTCGATTAACATGAAGCATATGGAGAATAGGCGTTTGTAAAATTAGATTGTACAAGAGTAGAGAAAGTTATGTGAGTGTAACACATCAGATTTTTCTATATTGCCCTTGTAAATATATATTCCCCTTACATCTACAAGAAAATTAGCAATAAGATAGAGTCTGCAAATGTTTATCTCGATTAACATGAAGCATATGGAGAATAAGCGTTTGTAAAAATAGTTTGTACAAGAGTAGAGAAAGTCATGTGAGTGTAACACATCAGATTTTTTATTTCTGCCTATGGGCGGAGTGTAGCGTTCTGCGCTGCCATTGGCTGGGTCTCGGCAATCCCACCTGGATGGACAAGCGTCCATGTGGTGACCAAGCCCGATACTGCTTAACTTTGGCGACCGCTTGCGTGGTCGTCAAGCCAAGCAGGCCGGCATGGCAGCAAAGCAGAATGGAAATTAGGTGATGGTATAAGGAATATCCAAGGTAGCAGACGGGCGAGTCACCGCTAGACGGTCACTGATCCAGCTAATGACCAAGCCCGATACTGCTTAACTTGTGATGCGTAGGATTAGCCTGGGGCCCAGCCGTCCTTCGTAACCGGTAACTCTTTCTTCGCCTTGGCGCCCTATGGTCATAGCGACCCAAAGAGTGCACCAGCTGGTTGGTGTGGTAAGTAATTTTCGTGTACATGGTACGGGTTCTCTCCCGCACCACGTCCACGATGTACGAGATCCCTGCCGAAGGAAGCCCTGCTAAGGATTTTTACACCCGAAAAAAATCCATCGCCCTCTGTCGGTTTTGAACCCGCGACCTCGGGAACTAGAGCTAGCATGGTACCACTAGACCACGGAGGACGACAGGTGCATGGTAGAGAAAGTAATTGGCTTTCATGTAATAATCAGCAACAGGAAATATTAAACTATTAAAGAATTCCTTAGCGGACGTAGTTATTTTATCATATAACTTTTAAGGTTACTTATACCACCATTGAAACTTTTCTTACGGCTTTGAGACCCAGCTCGTGGCCCGGCGATAACGTGTGCAACTTGCATTCGGAGATTTCGGGATCGATCCCCGACTACCGCCCACTTTGACCCATGGGTTTTTCGTGGTTTCCCGGGTAGGCAGGCGAATGCTGCGGGTGGTTCATCTTCTACCGCGACTCTCCTGCCCCGCATTTCTTGTACCCATCCTCTTCCTTGTCATCTGTTTCAGGGCAGGCGACGGTGTTCGGGGGTTGCAGCTGGGTGGTGGCTGTGCGCTCTCTAATGATTTTTTCCTGACGTCGTTCCAGGAGCAGCTCAGTTAGGATCCGACTCCGGGTGCTCTCGGGCAGGCGGTCCTTCGGGGGGTCCCTTGTGGGTGGGACCGGGCGTATTCGGATGCGTTCCATCTGGAAACATTAGGGACCCCGTCCAAGCCTGCACCCATCGCCATCCGGATTTGGTAGCCTTTCGGGTCTCTCCCCTCATCCCATACTGCCTTACAGGGGTCACGATAGAAACACAAGGGGCCGGATGGCCTGTGTGCGGTGCTCTGCCTCGGTTTTTGGTGCGCCTCCGTTCGTCAACACCTTTACTTTTTACGGCTTTGAGTAATTATCCCTTCATGTCATGCGCTTTAAGGAAACCTTTTGGTATAAAACTCATGTTTACTACTTATTCCCAGTGACAAACCTGTAGGGCACGTTGCTATATTTAAACGTATAATTTACCATTAAAATGGCAACAAATCTGTGCTTCCATTCCTTGTATGACTGTATGGATACTGTGACTTCTCTTTGTTGTGAGTCATCGACCTTCACTTCACTTGTTTTTGTGTTGCGTCATCAATTTGAGCTCCTCAATAAGCTAAAAAAGGCAGGCAGGTAGAAAAGCTACTTTCACTTATCACATATGTGCGTCATTTGATTGCTAGTACTAGGTTTTGCTTTGCAGAGGACATGTCAAACTCTGCAGCCACGCTGGTAGTAGGAGCGCAGACTGTAATAGCTCCCCGGCCGTGACATAGAGGTAGCGCATCTGCCAGTGGCCAAGCGGCCTTGAGTTCACACGCATTCGGTCGAGTTGCTTGGACAAGACCTTTTTATTTCTTCTACTACTTACCTATAGCAAGTAGCATTCCACCCAAAAATTCTTCATCAAGATTTCACTGCAAATACGCATTTTGAGACTACCTGAGTAATGACTGAGCGAGATTACTCCGGTTAAATTCTGGTTAAAGTAAGGTATTTGAATGCCAAATAGTGTACATCTTGATTTTTTCCGCGAATATCCTGTGAAGACCTCCTCATTCTGAATGACTAATTGTATGTTTAAACCAATTATAATTATGTCAATTCGTTTATAAATATGACCAAAGGAATATGGATTAAATTCCTTGAAAGTTTCCCGAAGAAAGCGAATTGCATTAACTTTTTTACGTGTTTAAAATAGCAAAAGATGCAGCTCTGCTCGCGTTATCAGAGGCTACTCGATAGGTACTGAATTTTCCAGAAAATTTCGAAGAAAAGAAAATCACTTTTGGTTCAAATGCGGTTTTGCACTTCTGGTCATTTGTAACATTTAAACTGACATGCACAGGTGTGTGAAATTAGTGCGCGACATTTTAAATTTTGGAATTTTTTGGTTTCTGTTATTATTTCACTGCCTTAAAATGCTCCCCAGGATTAATTTATATTAAACTTCTTTCAAATCTCTAATACAAAACCTTTTGCATTAAAGGTTTTAATAATTTTATATCCGCTTGAATTTCAGAAAATTAAAAGTTTTGCAGACTTTTATTATTTTTTCCAGAAAAAGTGCTACTGTTACATAAAATTTAATCTTTGATTGTAAAGAACTATATTTGAGGAATAATATGCAGAATTAAAAGTTTTCAAATTTTCATCACATTCCTAATCAGACTAAATCTTCATTTTTAATGGTTTTTTCCCCCTTGGTTAAGTTAGATACCTACGTAGTAGGTAGAAAATTAATGTTATACTACAATTATATTCAACAAATCTGTGACAAAAGTTTACGTAAACTGGATGAAATTTGTAGAAATTAGTAACTTTAGTAACCAGAATTCCTAAACACGGGATTTCTTATTGTCTCTCCCTCTCCCCCTCATCCTCTCTGGCGCCCTTATCCCTCTGAATTATTAAATCCAGTCCAAATCCGCTGTAAAAGACAGGGACTCAAACTTGTATTCGGAGTTATAGAAGTAAAACATACAACACAGAAGGAAAAGAAAGGAAAAAGAAAAGAGAGGAGCAACTGAAATATTTCATAGCCACTTTAGTTTTCAGTTAATAGTGTCAGGAAGAGGATTAGGTAACGTAGGATATTTACATCTCACTTATATTTTATTACGTAACCATTATTACAATACACAGAGTATACAGAAAAATACAAGTATCACATCATGAAACTGGAATTCATAACAAACAGGTTACAATAACAACAGAGAGCAGGGCTAAAAGTATTTGAAATTCTGGATTTTTAACGCTGTATCTAGTTGTTCTTTCTTCAGTAAGTAGGTTACATGGCGGTGAATTAGATGTAACATTTGTACGGTGAAGAAATAAAGAAGTATACAACGTGATAACTTGGAAATGTTCATGCTTAAAATTAACCCAAACACAAAACTTATACTTAAGCGACTGTGTTTTAATAAATGTGCTGTAAAATTACTTAATTTCGTAGTGCAAGGAATACCTACAGAGTCAAATAGACCACCCGACTGGAGGTGGGGGGACGCTCCAAGAAATACTGTAGAATAATATTGTCTATTATTAAAATTTACTCTAAACTGTAAAATTTGTTTATGATCATAAACGGTACCGCTGTTTTAAGCCAATAATTGTTTAGCAATACTTTAATTTCTTTGCAATATTTGAGAAAATCCTCCATGTTAGGCCTGCATTTGACTGGCAGTATATGTTAAAGTGAAAAGGATGTGATATACCAACACAACTACAACATTTTTCAATCTCTGAAAGTTATATGTATAGGGTAGTTAAATTATATTCGAACCCACTCGCGGCCTTTCTCTACTGCGCGAGACAGCCGGCAGTCGTCGGGGAAATTACGCCTGCAGAGGCGGACTAAAATCCTTACCTTGTAATAGATGCTGGAAATTTTGATCTTCTGCTCCCAAACAGGCAGCAAATCTCGCGTAAATATTCTCGCTCACTCTCCGAAGCTCAGCAGCAGGAATTCTTGTGATGAAACGCCTCATTATCATCAGAAAATTGGAGTGTGATGTGCGATAAGTACTAGAAGAATAATAGGGCCCATATTTTTTAATGAAACAATAAATGCAGAGCGATATCAGAGGTTAATTCTGAGACCATTTTGCAATCGCTTGACAGAAGAAGAGAAATGGTATGGTTGGTTCCAGCAAGATTCTGCAACAGCACATACGGCTGCGAATAAGAGAGGTGTTTGATGACAGAATAATTAGTGTTGATTTATGGCCCCCTCGTTCTCCTGACCTAACGAGTTGTGATTTTTATTTATGGGGTTCTTTAAAAGACAAAGTGTATCGTTCCAATCCTCGCACACTACAGGAACATAGAGAAAACATTGTGCAAGAAATCACAAGAATTCCTGCTGCTGAGCTTCGGAGAGTGAGCGAGAATATTTACACGAGATGTGCTGCCTGTTTGAGAGCAGAAGGTCAACTTTTCCAGCATCTATTATAAGGTAAGGATTTTAGTTCGCCTCTGCCGGCGTAATCTCCCCGGCGACTGCCGGCTTTCTCGCGCAGTAAAGAGAGGCCGCGGGTGGGTTCGAATGTAATTTAACTACCCTATATTTGTGTACAGCAGGTATGTTTCTGGGACTCTCAACACATCTCGTTGTAGCCATTCTTGAAACTATTTACCCTTCCTGTCCTCCTCACACATTGTCTATACTTCAATTGATTTATGTAGTCGCACAGATAGTATCAAGCGTTGTAAATGCACAACACATTAGGTCCTGAAATGTAGGGCCACTTTAATTAAAGTTAGTGTGTTGGACTAAGCTTCTCCTAGCTAGTTTAAAAATATTTCCACTTATACCCTTCCGTTGTGTTGGTGTAAGTACATTTTGGAGCACAAAATGTGACCTATATAGGAAAGAGGGGGATATAAGTTAGTGCTACTGACAAGCCTCACCTTTCTACGTGCTCTCTGGTATGATCGTACCAACTGACTGACAAGTTGCTTGTCTTCTCAAAAATGAAACTGCCAATGAGTTGTCTGTGCTTTTTCTAGTTGATCATCATTAAGTTAGTAATAATAGGCTGACCGCAATAGTCCATCTATTTAAACGATTTTTGACTATCAAGTGCGCATTAGTGTCATGCAATAAATAATAATAATAATAATAATAATAATAATAACATACAGATTACAAAATGTTTTTTCATATCAGCCAAGAGGGTATCGGGACAGAGGGACATCGTTATCCAAATTAGAGGTCTGCACCGGCCCGACCCGGTCTGAACCGAGCCGGAGCATGGGTTATACTCCTAGCCAGGACAAATTTCCTTTGGCTTACAATGTGTGCATGCAGCGACTTTGTGTCGACAGTGCAGTGAGGAGAAGGGGGTGCCATAGGTAACCTGGAACTGCAAACAGTAGCATCAGAGGTAAAACGAATATAAACACGGAGCTCACAGAGAGCAACTCTGCCATACTAATGCAAGCGAATTACTGACTGTCGACTGTGTCCGTGTATTCCAAGGCTAACGAGATAGACAGGTAACGGCGCGAATCAGAGTTACGTAGTAATGGTAGCCTTAAACATGCCTAACATTGAATAGCTTCATGGTATAACTGTGCGTTTTCTATGCATTTAACACTAAATTGTTCGTATTTTTGGCATATGAATATATTAGGCGACTGTAATTTCACTTCATCGGGCCATGGCTAGACTAGAAGTATCAGCTGATTTCAGTTCGCGCCGTAGCCGGTCTATCTCGTTAACCACGTATATTTGTACGACGTCACCTGTACTAGGTAGGGTGGTAGTTACGTTGATTACTCCCTCTATGTATATTTGTCCTAGCTCTAATTATACTGCACCACCCGGGGCGGGCCCTATTGTCTAATTTTGCTTTAAGTAAAGTATTTTGCAGTTATTGACTATAATTATTATTCCACGAAGCGCTTCTACCTGCGATGCGAAGGGACTCGAGTTCAATTTCCGAGACAGTCATACAGTTTTTTTCCACTGCTGGGAGCCTTGGTAAGGATGCACTTAGGTCCTTGGGACAAACTGGAGAGCATTTTTACAGAAAAAGTGGTGGCTGAGATACTAGAACCCCCCTGCAGTAACTGGCCTTACTGACCAAATGCCGCCCCTATTATTACACTTTGCCCAGAATGTCCTGGGAGTGCGTGGATGGAGGAAGGCGGAGTTTGCAGCTGCCGTGCTGTTGTAACATTCGAACTGGCCGAAGCGAGTATTCATTTATTATTACTAGTATTACTACGTACTGTTACGCACGTGTGCGCTCTGTGATAATTATGCTATTCCGGGCATCTCAACATCGCAAGTCAAAAGGTGTTATAAATTTATCTTTTTGGTCATTTTTCCTTAAGATATTTCCATGACAAATCTAATGCATTTTTTTAAGAAAATATTTTTATTTATTTATTTTCAAGCCCAAAACCGAGAAACATTTTTCAAATTAAGCCCGAACTCGGCCCGCGGGTTGGACCTAGGCCCGAGTCCGTGCAGACCTCTAAACCAAATGGCAGGACAGCTTCAACATCTTGAAGTCTGAACAAGCCAGAAAGCCTAAACCTTGCAAAAAAGTAATAAGATATATGTAATTATAAATGACATTATTATTATTATTATCATCATTACTATCATCATCATAACCATTATGCTAGGTTTAAATGCTTATGAACCAAACTAATTGCTGAAATTGACAAATACATCGAAATAATAATCTATTGGCGAGAATAATAGATGATGCGAATAATTTTGGATCTCATGAGAGGTTATTTCGGATCCTTCCTTTGTTTCAACATTGTTCATCAGTTTCTTGGGATTTGTTTCAAGCCAGTCAGAGAGAGAGAGAGAGAGAGAGAGAGAGAGAGAGAGAGAGAGAGAGAGACGGAATAAGGGTTGGGTGGGAACCAATGCTGATTAGATAAATCTGGAAACATTGCACAAGAAAAAGAAAAAGCACTATTGGAATCTAGAAGAATTTGTCAGATTTTCTGCTCTCAAGAATCATTTAATTACTCTGTAGGTATCCTCCGATTTGTTTTAATTCTTTATCTAGACAGACGTTTGGTATAATATCAACCGATGACTGATTTTTTTCATTTAAGAAAATCAAAGCAATTCTTGGTTGGCAAACATTTCTTTTCAAGCACCGGTAATAACATACAAAATTTTGTGACATGTGACCTAGGGCAGATATACATAAGTACATTCATTTAAAGCTTAATTACTCGCAGAAAAAACAAACAGCAAGAAAAATAACTTTGGCATTTAATCACAAAGTGCTTGAACACAAGAAAGGAACAAGGATTTCGGCAATACAAACTTGGAAGTTCAGACACAGGTCCAGGTTTCTGAGAACATACTCAAAGTATTGACATTAAACATCGAGTAACATTCTAACTTAGCTTCTTATCAGCTCCGGCCATCTCGAGATTGCGTAGCTTGAGGTAGGCTAGAACAAAGTTGATACCGTTCACGACGTAGAGAATAGCGCAGATGACACACAGGTCGTAGAGCACGAAGTAGAGGATGTAGGCCAGGTACAAGGAGGTGATGTTGGACATCCCTGATAGCCACATTAGCACCTTGGTAGCCAGCAGGGTGTTTACAGCACCTGCAATAATCGAAATTTGTCAGTGTTGGCAGCGACGGATACGGCGAAGCGGGATGGGAACGTTTGTTTGGACGGCTTAGGATATTGGATTAACGTAGGATGACGAGGATTTTAACACTGTACATACCAGGAAGATCACACACTAGGATTATTTACTTACTAATAACCAGGCATAGGAATCCTTAAGCCATTATGTCAATACAAAGAATGTAAACAACAACGGTCATGAGTCACTGACGGGCAGGTAAACACGTCTGGTGAGTGCTGTCTCAACGCCAACAGACTGTACGAGAGATGGGGTTGGTCTTAAGCTGCACAATGTCCTTTTTCACTATAAGCTGAAGGGAGAAGTAAACAAAACCACGTGACAAGACAGCACCTCATTGGCTGGTGGACAAACTACAACCTTTCCCGCTTAGCATGTCGTCTCTTCCTCTATAAAAAACAGTTCGGTTCAGATCGTAACATTATGTGGTTATTCTCGTGCAGAGAAATTTAAAAAACTCATTATTGTAACAGTTCAATTTATGAAACTAAATGTGTTTGTTCAGATTCAGCTATAATTAAGTGAAGCGTTATAGCAGAAGGTTTAAGAGGCTATGCGCAGGCGCTGCCGGTTTCCGGCTGAGAATCTTCTGCCACTGTGGAAAACATAAACGTGGGAAATGGAAAGAAGACAATTGTGTTAAATACTTTTAACAAATTCTGTGAAAAGTAACCACCTTTAATCGACTATGAATATGGTTGGCCATTGTTTAGCAATAATTGAACTTGTTTGTTAGTGATGCAGAATTGTTGCTCGGATAGCTTGGGTCGCGTTTGTTTTCTGTTGTGTTTTAACCTATAGTGCTAATCGTTATTTAACTGTTGACACATAAAAGGTTAAAGCAAAAGTAGTATACTGATATTAGTCATTAAATGAATTATTTCTAACGCCTGAAGTTAACAACAGTTTAATCCAGTACCTTTAATCACAGAAGGTACAACTTTTATTTGTCTACTCTTAGTATTGTGTGTTATAAGCAAAATATAACAATAAGACATACAATGTTTAAAAGCTAATGATCCCCAAGCTGCGCAATATACTGTATTCACATTCTGTCTGAAGCAATTTCCTCTCACGGGTCTTACTTCCCGTCATCCTCCACGTGGTGCTGCCATGTGCTCGGCGGAGTGATACATTTAAGTTTTGTTTACTTCTCTTTTCGGCGCCGTGGCCGAGTGGTTAGACCGCTCGCCTCCCACCGAGGCGCCCCGGGTTCAATCCCAGGGACCTGCATGTGGGATTTGTGGTGGACGAAGCGGCGTCTGGGCGGGTTTTCTCCGGGTTCTCCGGTTTCCCCCGCCATTGATTCCACCAACTGCTCCATCATCACCTTTCCTTTCATCCATTTCACCCACATTTCGTTTCATCTACTTCCTTCATCCCATACCAGGCATCGGGCTGATCACCCATCCTGGATGCTCTGTCTGATCCATGAGTGTCTGCTCCTCGACGGGCCTGTGACCCCAGGCACCCGCTTGTAAGTCCTGGGGGTGTAAGTCCTACATAAGAGAGGGTAAACAGATAATGAATACTTCTCTTTTCAGCTTATAGTGAAAAAGGTGTAAAGTCCAGTGACAGTTCAACTTTCTTTCCTTTCGTCCTGCTTTAATGCTTAGAAATTCCTATGCCTGATAATAATATTAACCTTTTTATTTTCTCTAGCACTTGACTACGGTAAGTAGAGGAAATATTTTACCCATATCACCCAAAAATTCGATATCCAGAATTCACTAAAAATACATGTTTTGAGGTCCCTAAAATCCATTTTTAGAAAAAGCCCGTGTATAAGGGAGAGTGCATTTATGTGAACACCATAACTTAAAAAAAATGTTCAAGTTCAGAATCTTCCAAGGATGAGACACACAGATTTTCAAGAAAATCCCCCACATGAAACTACCCTTTACCTGGAAAATTTTTCAAAACTTTTATTTTCTCAACAAGCCTCTAACTATTTTGATTTAAATACAATATATTAAAGATATTTACATGACAAATAAAATGTTCATCCTAATTTTCTGGGAATAGCCT
This sequence comes from Deroplatys truncata, assembly GCA_030765065.1. Classification (NCBI taxonomy): domain Eukaryota; kingdom Metazoa; phylum Arthropoda; class Insecta; order Mantodea; family Mantidae; genus Deroplatys; species Deroplatys truncata. Next base: position 51,270,644 of record CM060975.1, on the reverse strand, counting down.
GCGAGTCTAAATGAACTGTATATACCATTGTATAATTGGTAAACAAACCGTAAGGGACAGACAAAAACTTGCTATAAAACACCATGCAACACAATTTATTACAAATACGTTTTTGTGGCTGACCTCGTAGTTTAGTCGGTTGAGCCCTCCTACTGTGCGCGGGATATCAGGTTCAATTCCCGGCTGGGGGTGGGAATTTTTCTCCAGCCAAGATTATTTCCAATCCTCTCCAGGGTGAATGAGTGTGTGAACTGCGGATGTGTGTGTATGTGATCTAATGCATAAAACTCAAAGAAAAACCAGAAATCCAATGACAACTGCATACGAGATGTAATATGATCCAAAGGTAAAAGGCCGCCGATATGACCATTGCAGTTAAACGCGGGATATAAATGGAATTAAAGAGTTTTTTGTGGCATTAGCCATTCCCGAGATATCGGTTATTATTAGTGTGAACTGTTCAATACTTTCTCGTTTTTTGAAGCACAGCCACCATTAGGCTGTTTCCCGCAATGTCATGAAAAGAGCATGAAATTTCAAGCCAACATATAGCGACCCGCTTTAAAACATTTGACTTCGCTTCAGTCTCCTGTATTCTCTTTGAACCTAAAGACGTTTATCTGGATTAACATGAAATACCGAAAAATAATATTCTTGCAGGAATAGTTTGTAGAAAGTATATAAAAATAAACAATAGCGGCTGGAGAAACTCATGTGAATGAGCAGAAGGTTGGGGATTTTTCAGTCGTGAAAAGCTTATGCTCTGGTTCAAGACTGGAGTATGTCACTTTATCTCCATTCTGACAACCTAGTGCCTTGTTACGTCCTTGTAGAAGTCGATATTGAATCGTACGCTGAGGTGTAAAGCATCAGATTTATTTGGAAAAATTTGAGTTTTATTTATCGACTCTCTTTAACTACTATGGTCCTTAACGTCCATTCTATATTAGGCGTGAAGGATCGGTAATTTTGCTCAAAAGACTCTATCAGGCTTGAGGTTCTTTTACGTGCCTAAATCTACGACACGGGACCATCGGCTTTACTTCCCTTCCGAAGGAAGCCATGCTAAGGATTTTTACGCCCGAAACAATCTATCGCCCTCCACCGGGTTTGAAACCGCGATTTGGGAACTAGAGGCTAGCATGGTACCACTAGTCCACGGAGGACGACAGAGCTACTTGGGGCAGAATACTAACATCTTGTGCTGTGCAATAAGTCAATTGTTTTCAAAATGCACAGCGGAAGTGAATATTGTAAACGATAACATTTTCAAAAGGAATGTGTTTAAATATATAAAATGCGGATCACGAAAACCATATGCGCATCTATAGTACTATCTCCCGGCACGTTACATAGCAATTTACACTCCAGTGTTGTAAGGTGCAGAGAGGCTCGACCTACATCGAAGCAATTCACCGCTAGTCGGTTCACTACCATGCCATTTACCTACATCAGCTGAGAGAGTAATAGGGAAATATATTTTTAGTTGTTCAGCTGAATTTTTTAACAGAAAATTATTCCAGTCCAGACTTCCGTTGGCAGAAATGCAGAAATACTCTACACTAGAAATGTTACAAGCACAGATGCCGACATATATAAACTGGGATTTTGTTCATTTGACTGGCGTAGTGGCGTTGAGGCAGTATTTTTAACACTTAAATGATTTCAGTCTAATTATATAATATATAAATTCAATAACAGCCCGCCTTAAAACAATATGTGTATGTAACAATATATAAAAAGTGTATATTAGAGTCATTATATATGTTTATATTATTGTATACATGTACAATAATGTTATGTGAATGTATTACGTAATACAATAATGTAGGAGCTGTGAGAAATAGGTTAAAAGTTGCTAACAATGAGGTAACCTTGAGGCAATAATGAGTAAGAATGCTTAATAATGCTACTAGTCATTATTGAAGCAACAATAATGTAATTTTAGTGACAGTTTATAAAATAGCCAATCAACAACCAGTAAAAGCTTTAGTTAAATGAAGGTATTCTATTGGAGTAGAATTAGCCAATCAGAAACTGAAAAGGAGAAAACTTTACAAATTCAGAGTTCATTTGCCTGCAGACAGCGTTACTAACCAGCAAGAAAGTGCCCTCGAAAGATATATAATACGTATTCGTGTGAGACGAAAAATAGCTTACGTATTAAAAAGTGCAAGTATTTAATAAAAACATCTCACAGCTCTCTATATCAGTGAAGTGTTATTTAAATCGTATCAAGCATTAATAAATGGAGTGAAGTAAAATTATAATCTGTGTAAGCCTACATTCTTGTCGCATCACAACCTTCTTAAGAGAAACGTGTCTCTAACAATAATACTGACGCAACCGAAACAAACATAAATATATAATATTTATAGAAACAGTAAATTACAAAGTTAATATTTTAAATTTTTTTACAAAGGCTACCGTGCGGTTGCAACTACTTCAAGTTCGGCTCCCCAACAGTTGAAATATAATACAACTCCTACAACAAACCATCATTTCAACGTGAGCAGCTGCGCGCCGGGAGAATGCAGGGGGATAGGCATGCCCACGGCCCTCACACTCACGTCCGCCATTTCAGTATCGCTATGAGAGTATCAGCGTCTGTTGCGCAACGCGTTTTTATTCGTTTTCTCGTCAGTAGTAAGGACCCTCGGTAAGCAGAACCGGAAGTCGGGGTCAAGCAGTTTGACCTCTAGTGATGTCCCTTGGTGATAGGGGCGCCACTAGTGTTCCGGTTCCAGTTTTGCCAACCGAGGGTTTGGAAATGATGAAATTCTAACCTAGAGGAGATGGAACTGGAGACTTGGCGCACATACGACTGAGGAAAAAACGCTGGGGAGATGAAATTCTAACCTAGAGGAGATGGAACCGGAGACTTGGCGAGGTGGGGTATAAAAGGAAAAACGCGGGGAGGAGGAAACAGTATACAAAGATGGGGTTTTGGATGGTGTTGATGATAGTTGGAATAGTGGGAGCGGAGGAAATATGTGAGTTTTGGAAGATGTGGATTTAAAGTAGAAGACGAGACAGGGGTATTGAAGAATGCTACGATGTGTAAAAAAGATGACGAGTTGATATCGAATTGTTCATGTGTGTTTAAAAAGGGGACGGATTGTAGGTTTAATGCGACAATTATGAATATGGAAGGATTGAAAAATGTGTCTAATTGTTTGAAACCTGTAACTAAGTGTGAAAGTGGGAGAAGGTGTGGGCATTTATTTTACGGTGATTTGGAAATGGGTAAAATGGAATGTCCGGAAGGTTATGTAGTAAACGAGGTATGCGAATGTAAGAAAGGAGGGAAAAAGGGAGAAAGGTGTAAGTTTTATGGAACTCCGGTGAAAATGTATGCGCTAGATAATTTAAGTATAAGGGTAGAGATAATAGAATGTGGGATGATGGTAGATGTTTTAAATTTGACAGAGGGATTGGAAATAAACTGGAAACTATCACCTGAGGAGAGTGAATTGTTACTTGCGTATAGTATAATTAGCGAGATGACTAGTTATTTTTCGGAAAATTATATGTACCTGTTTGGAGGATGTGGGAATAGTGAATGGAATTTAGATATAGGGGGAGGAAGAAAAGTAGTTGGGAGGGTTAAGCGCGGTTCTCGATGGAGTGCTGAGGGAAGTTTGAGGTTAAATTCGGAATGTGGAGGAACGGAAACAAATGGGGAGGCTAGGAAGATACCTATAAGTACAATTAGGAAAGCTGCACTGGAGAGGTGTAAGAAGGAAATAAACGTAGTAAAAGGAAAAGAAAGAAAGACATGTGAAATAAAGATTAAGACATTAAATAGGAAAATGGAAAAGGAAAAAGAGGAATGTGAAGGAAAAACAAAGGAGTTGGAGGGTGAGCTAGAGAGAATAAAGAGGATGGTGGAAGAGAAAAAGGAGAACGTAAGCAAACAATATGAACTTGTAAATAAAATAAAGGGGAACGTAGAAAAGATGAACGAGGAATTTCAAGGGTTAAAGGATCTTATAACTAAACTTGGTGAAGCATGCAGTGGGAAAGGGGGAGAGGGGGATATTGAATATGAAAACTACGCTAGTACCTATGAGCTATCTACAGTTGAGGAGGAAGAGGAGAAGGTTGAGGAAGAAGACGACTTTGAATACAACACATAATAAAACAACACAAAAAAGGTAAGACATTTATTGAAGTCTAAATATACATTTTGGAAATAACACACTAAAAACGGATTACAATGATGTAGACGGAAGGGAAATAACAAAGTTTGCAGGATCGTGCTCTAAGTGCCGAACATACCGTGCTGGAGGAGCAGAATAATCGGGGTTAAGAATAGGATTTAAAATTAAATCTCTAGAGGGAGCAGATTTTGAAACTTCTGATTTATTTATTAATGTGGAAGCATCAATGCTTGTTTCCCCCTCTAATGCCATGAGTAAATAAAATGTCTCATGGTGTCTTTGAGTTTCTAAAACCAAATTATTTTCTAAACGCGCAACGTAAGTGGATAAAAGATGATTTTGGACATCCTGCTCTTGCATACGCGAATGCAACTCATCGTTACATTGTTGCAATCCGTTAATAGTGTGTTCTAAGCTAACAATTTTTTGTTGTTGACATTCTATTAAGGTGTGCTGATCGTTAAGAATCTGTTGTTGCTGCTCTTGGAGAATATGTTGCTGGTGTTCTTGCAACACTTCCTCCGCTGCTCGATGTTGCTGTTCATGCAGCATTTGCAATGCTGCAACGGCCATCTCCTCATCACTTTGGTAGGGGGTAGTAATGGTGGGGGTGGAACTCATCTGGAAACAATATTCCAAGATAAGCGAAGGGAATTGTAAGCTAGTGATTTAAGGGAAGGGGGCGAAGGTAGACAGAGCATGCATCGACAATTACGGTTATTTACGGGGTGAGAATGGAAAGGGTGAATGCCGTGAATATGGCGTTGGGAACGAAAAAAAGGCCACCCTTGTTTAAGAGAGTGAATATGGCGAAGGAAGTTTAAACGAAAGCGCCCACGAACATCGAAAAGACCGCTAATAGAAAATTTATAAAACGGTACAGATTGTAAAGAATATAGCTGGTTTAAAAATTCACACCACGAACTGCTATGAGCAATGTAATAACGAGAAGGAGCTTTAAAAAATACCGTATTAAGTAAAAAACAGGTATCCCCTTGTTCAACATACCAAGTTATATCGTCATGATTATCGTGTGCAACAGAGAAAACTATGTCTTCGTGGGTAAAGCTGTGAGGTGAATGTAAACGAAACGAATTGTTAAACCACTGAAAGAATTTATGAATAAACTGTTTGCTTTTAAGATTTGTAGCTGGAGTAAAGGATATATATAAGGTTGGAATATCAAACAGATCATTGGAAACATCAGTAACTAACTGCATGCAAAAGAAACCGACAATGGCAGCACAAATATTATCTTTAGCTAGGAAATAAAGGATACGAAGCAAAATGGGCCAGTATGTAGGAAGGGATATGGGGGAATAGGATTCAAAAATACTATAAGAAGGATAAAAGTGGGAAATCACTTGAAACTTTGAGGTTAAAGGAAAACCAAATGGGAAAACTGTAGGTGCAGGACGAGAAGCGTGAAGGGCCTAAAGCTGAAAAAAGACACTTACAATAATTTCTGAACTGTAGAGGGTTGACATTTACAAATGAAGGTTTTAAGGTGCAAGAACGGGATGGGAATATTATAAATGTGACACATGCGAATTGTCTGACATTGTAAACATTTAGGTGTAAAAATAGGGGAAGGGTATTCATGCAAAACTAAATAGGGGTAAACACTGAGAAAGTGACAGGAATTGCAACGCCTTTTAAACATATTTACTCTAGAGTTGGACTGAAAAAAGTTGGATTACAACAAGTGGGTAGAGGAATAACGTCAAGGACAGCCAAACCCCTACAGAAAGAAACATTGCAAGGTTTGCAATACATTCTATTACAATTTGCATAATCGAAAGAAAGGATATATTGATTAGATAAATATACACGGCAAAAACATTTAGGACAACATGTAAAACAAAAGTGTTGAGGGAAAGTAGTTAAGGAACATATAAAATACCCGGAACAGAAGAAAAATTTACAAGTTTGGCATTGGAGGGAATAGCAAGGAAATGGACGAGCAGCAATGGCAGGCATCTGGAATATTACAAAAATTTACCGTTATGCATTGTCATGTCATCACAGTTATGTCTGTACCATTCCCTAATATTCCAATATCCAGTTAATGACGAATCGGGAGTAGGAATAGGAAGTTGTTCATGATAATACCATAAAGGGGTACGTAATGTAAATGAACAGAAAGTGTAAAAACAGGCCAAGAAAAAGTTTGGGTATCGCAACATAAACAAACAATTGTGATCGCCAAGACAGCATAGCATGTTATCAGAACAGCAAAATACCCTAACGCATTTAACCTTCCTTTTCCATAACGGTAGATTTAAATCAACTTTTGTTGGGGTGATATTGTCTAAAGTAAAAGAAAAAGAAAATTTACATTCTGGACAAGTTACACTCCATGGAGGTTCACGGTGGGAGACAGGTACATTATAAACAAAAAATGGTTTAAACGCATTGCCCGCACACACTAATGACCCACATAAATAACAGGTAAGGCATTGGCAAGGGGAACAGGTATGAAAACATCTGAAACACGGAATGAAAAAACACTTGAAAGACAAGAATAAGGAATAGAAACAGCTAACGAAAAAAGAAAACAAATATTAAACTTACGATTGGAGAAGGCAACAGCAACAACACGAGCACAGCAGCAACACACGATACAGCAACACCACCAAAAAGCTGTAAAGAAACGATATAATGTTAAAATAAGCCAAGTTTAAGAAAAGTAAAAATTAATAAAACTAAAATACTGAAAAAAATACTTACAGTTGAGAGGCAGCAGCACAGCAACACCAAAAAGCTGTAAAGAAACGATATAATGTTAAAAATAAGCCAAGTTTAAGAAAAGTAAAAACTAATAAAACTAAAATACTAATAAAATACTTACAGTTGAGAAGCAGCAGCACAGCAACACCAAAAAGCTGTAAAGAAACGATATAATGTTAAAAATAAGCCAAGTTTAAGAAAAGTAAAAATTAATAAAACTAAAATACTAATAAAATACTTACAGTTGAGAAGCAGCAGCAAAAGAACAACGCGAGCACAGCAGCAACACCAAAAAGCTGTAAAGAAACGATATAATGTTAAAATAAGTCAAGTTTATGAAAAGTAAAAATTAATAAAACTAAAATACTTACAGATGAGAAGCAACAGCAAAAAAGAACAACGCGAGCACAGCAGCAACACCAAAAAGCTGTAAAGAAACGGTATAATGTTAAAATAAGTAAAGTTTAAGAAAAAGCAAAAAAATTAATAAAACTAAAATACTAATAAAATACTTACAGTTGAGAAGCAGCAGCACAGCAACACCAAAAAGCTGTAAAGAAACGATATAATGTTAAAATAAGGCAAGTTTAAGAAACGCAAACATTAACAAAACTAAAATACTAAAAATATAAAGCAGCACCAAGAAACGATATAATGTTAAAACAAGCCAAGTTTTAGAAACGCAAACATTAAACAAAACTAAAATACTAAAAAATACTTACAGTGAGAAAATATAAAACAGGAGCAAAACACGCAACACCAAAAATCTGTAAAGATATAAAAATAAAACATCACTTTTAGAAAACACACAACACTAAAGTTAAAATAAAAGACACAGTAACACCAAAAACGATAAGATGATATAGTATTAAAAAGCACTTTTAGAGAGTAAAATATTACGAACACTCACATGTATGAACTTAGCACACAGCACGACTGGCACAAGTGAAACACACGACCAAATATGCTCGCTTATATATAACACATAAAATTAAACGTCTGAGAATTAAACTGGCGCAATACAAGTTCCCTGGTGATGATGCAACACAGTTCCCACAAGTGTGGATGTACGATGATGCAATAGGTTAAACGTCAAGTTCTCAGAGTATCGGGTATACAGCGCAGCTATGCGCGATGATGTAATAGGTCAAATGTGAGGTTCTCATGTGCGATGATGTAATAGGTTAAACGTCAAGTTCTCACAAGCGTAAATTAACAGAGTATCAAGTATACGGCGCAGCTGCAAAGTGTTATGTTTCGTTGTACAGTGATGCTCACGAATGCCTTGTAACGTTGGGAAAGTTTATAAAAGGTTAATACCTTATAGTATTGATCAACAGACGATTACGTGCCATAGAGGTGTACTGATGGTTGAGGAGGAAGAGGATTTATCCCCATACTTTCGGAGTGAGTATGATATTCCTGTTCCAGAGGATGTAATGCCTAGAGATGGGGTAAGTGTTGAACCTTTATTTGACATTATGGAACATAGGGGCAGAACAATGAAGAAACTTTATTCTGGATATTCAGAAACAGATATTGCCGTTCGACCTATGCCGGAAAATGCAAATCCACAGGAATGGGTGACAAATATGTTTAGTGAGTTTTTAAAGTTCGCAAATGATAAACTTTTAAACAACTCCCCTGGGTGGTTAGGTATAAGCATAACGGATTCCAGAGATTCTAAAAAAGCGTTTAACATGAGTGTACGCAAAAACGATCAGGTGAATCCTGAAGTTATAATGCAATCTATAGAACGCGTAATGCAGAGCAATCAGGAGTTTCTAATAAATGCACCTATAAAAATCACGTGTGTGTGGACTAGAGAGATTGTAGGTTCATGTTTTAAAAAGTGTGATGCATGCAAACGAAATAAGGGAGTTATAGAAATAAAGAATATAGACAATTTATGTTTACCAAGGGCCATTGCTATTTGCAAGGCGAAGGTGGAAGGGAACGCTGAATATGATGCAATTCGACGAAGCGAATATTTGCAAAAGGAGAAGGCCCTACTGTTGTGCGAGACCGTGGATAAGGTAGGGAATACGTTTACATTGAATGATGTACAAATGTTTGAGACAGCGTTGCCAGGGTTTTGCTTTACTGTATTTGGGGATCATACTGGAAAGAGCGTACTGTTCAAATCAAAATCTACATCTGATAAACATATAGATCTTATGTATCACGAAGGTCATTTTAATTCTATTGTACATCTACACAGGTGTTTTAAGTGCAAGTCGTACTGTAGACACTGTAATATTGGAACTAAACAGAAAATGGAAAAACATCGTTGCGAACGGAGATGCACAAAATGTCACCAACAAGTGCACATTAATTTTGGGGCTTATGTACATTGTGAGACATGTGAAAGGGATTTTAACGGTCAGGAGTGTTATGAACTTCATTTGAAAAAAGGAACGTACTATAGCAGGAAAAAATCTGTGTGTGAAATGGAGAAAATATGTGTATTGTGCAATAGATTATATAGCATGAGAAATAGAACGACACCACATAAGTGTGGAGAAAAGTATTGTACTAACTGTAAGAAGCATGTGGATGGGAATCACATGTGTTTTATACAGCCGTATAAAACAGCGTGTTTAAGGAAACAATTTATTTTCATGTTTATAGACTTTGAATGCACACAAAACACGCCGTATACAGAAAGTGACAACACTTATGAACACGTTCCAAATTTGTGCGTCTTATACCAGGCCTGTTCTGTATGTATTAGTGAGAGCGCTAAAATGAACTACTGTTCTCAATGTGGGGTAAAGGAATGGGTTTATTTGAACAACCCCGTAAAACAACTTTTAGATCATGCCACACAGACAAAGTTTAAAACCTGGGATGTAGTAGTTATAGCGCACAACCTAAGAGCATATGACGGACAATTTTTACTAAAGTACATGGTAGGTACATTGAAATGGAGCCCGGAGCTTATTATTAATGGAACACAGATATTTAGAATCAAACACGGGAATATAACCTTTTTAGATTCTTTGAACTTTATCCCCATGGCTTTGTCACGGTTTCCTAAAACATTTCAATTAAATGAAAGCAAAGGATATTTTCCTTATTTGTTTAATACAGCAGAAAATAAAAGTTATGTGGGAACTATACCAGAACAGAAATATTTCTGCCCAGACGGCATGTCTGAGGACGAACGTAAAGTCTTTGAAAGTTGGTACAAAGAAAAGGTTGATACACTGTATGTATTTAACATGAAGGATGAAATGTTAAAGTATTGTAAATTAGACGTGTATATTTTGAGTTTGGGTGTGGTAAAGTTTAGGAAACAGTTTTTGGACGAAAACGGAATTGATCCGTTTAGGGAATGTATTACAATTGCTAATGCGTGTATGAATGTATTTAGAAAAAGATTTATGCCACTAAATAAAATTCCTTTAATTCCTCATGGAGGATACAGGTTAGCATTTAATCATTCACGCATTGCATGCGTTTGGTTATCGTGGTTGGAGCACAAAGAACATACTGTTATACAATATGCCTACAGGGGTAGAGAAATTAAAGTATTGGGGCATAGGGTGGATGGATACAGAGATGATAAAAAGGTGTATTTCTTTCATGGCTGTTTTTACCACGGGTGTCCGAAGTGTTTTCCAAACCATCATGATATAATCAATGCTACTGGAGGAGAAACTATGGCATCTAGGTACGAAACCACAAATAGAATATCCAAACATATAGCAGATGCAGGGTATCATGTTACGGAGATGTGGGAATGTGAGTTTAAGGAAATGACACGATCCGATGACGAACTTGGCCATTATGTTAGGATTAATTTAAAGACATTTCCCGTTCCTTTACAACCCAGAGATGCATTTTTTGGTGGACGCACCAATTGTACCAAGGTGTACCGTGAAGTGGTAGATGACGAGAAAATGTTTTATTATGATGTCTGCAGTTTGTATCCATTTGTAAATAAGACAAAACCTTATCCTATAGGACACCCAAAAGTTCACTTAGATAATTTTCCCGATTTAGACGATGTTGAGGGTGGTATTATAAAGTGTGACATTTTGCCTCCAGATACCTTGTACCACCCCGTTCTACCTGTACGCGTTAATGGAAAGCTAATGTTCCCGTTATGCTATGCATGCGCAGAAACAGAAAACCAGGAAGTGTGTAACCACAAAGATGAGGAAAGGTGTTTATCAGGTACATGGATTTTGGATGAACTTAAGGTTGCCTTGAATAAAGGATATGAAATTATTAAGGTGTATGAAATATGGGAGTATGAAATGATGCAATACAATCCTAATGCTGGAAAAAAGGTTTATTTGAGGACTATGTAAATCCGTTTTTAAAAATTAAGACCGAAGCATCAGGATGGCCCCTTAATTGTAACACAGACGTCAAAAGAAAACAGTACATTGAAGATTTTCACGTTAGGGAAGGAGTACAACTTGATGGTTCATCTATAGAAAATAATCCTGGGAAACGTGAGCTGGCGAAGTTAATGTTAAACTCATTTTGGGGAAAATACGGACAACGTGACAATTTACCTACTTGCGAGATAGTTAAGGAATACTCTAGACTTCTAGAACTATTAAACGCGCCAGGAGTAGACGTTCTTTCCTACACACCAACTACAGATAACAATATGTACGTTGTGTGGAGATATAACGAGATTACCCCAAAAATGAACCCTACCACAAACGTTGTTATAGCTGCAAACACTACGGCACACGCACGTTTAGAATTGTATTCATATTTGGATCGATTGGACACCCGTGTGTGTTATTTTGACACAGATTCTATTATTCCACGTACAGGCCGGGTGATTGGATGCCTCCAACCGGATCCTATTTAGGTGATATGACTGATGAACTTGAAAAATACGGGAAGGGTTCCTACATATATAAATTTGCTTCATCGGGGCCAAAGAGTTACTGTTTTGAGATTAAAACGTCTAATGACAACAAAACCTACACTGTTTGTAAAATTAAAGGTATTACTTTAAATTCTGGTAATTTAAAAGTGATTAACGCTGATGTTCTTCGTGATATTGTTGTAAGGGATACTAGTAAATCCGTAACTGTGCAGGGTACCCGCATTGCTAGAAAACGTTTATGGACAGTGGTAACAGAGCCTTATGCTAAAAGTTCCGCATGATAGTTAATAAACGTGTAATGGTAGATAATTTGACACACACCCTTACGGGTATAAAAGACAGAAACTTGATTATTGAATACTTATTGATGACTGAAAAGAGAAAGTTTGAGGATGAAATTGAAGAGCCTCTACCACCGAAAAAGGTTAAAGTTGCCTATCAAAAAAAACCTCGAGAATTAGTGGATGAGGAGGAGGAGGATGAGGAGAGTAACAAAATTTTTAAAGCCGATGTAACGCCTAAGCCCCCAAGGCTATCTCGTATAGACACCTGGAGAAGACGGAAACAACCTAAAACCCCTCTTGTCCCGTGGCAGACCCTTATTCCGGGTCCAGGTTTGAAAGTGAATTGGCAGGCATTGCTTCCACGTAAGCGGCGTCTTAATCGGTTAGATTTAGAAAGCCCACCAACAAAATTACAGTCTAGAGAGTTGTATAAACCGCGAAAAACTAAGAGAAAACAGTACGTGCCATGGCACCATTTAATTCCACCGAATAGCATGAAACCAATTAATTGGCATGCGTTACTTCCTCGTAAACGTAAATCAAACAATCCACTACCGCCGGAACCAATAAAGCGTCATGTTGAGCAGAATACAACTAAAAGAAAGGGTAACGCAGGAAGGCGTGGGGAAAAATTTAAACATACAAATCCTGGACAGGTAGTGAAAATGGACGATATGTCTCTGGGAGAAGTAATACCTGACAAAGGCAAATTTAAACGTGTAAATCCTGGACAGGTGGTGGAAATGGAGGATATGTCTCTGGGAGAAGTAATACCTGACAAGGGCAAATTTAAACGTGTAAAACCTGGACAGGTGGTAGAAATGGAGGATATGTCTCTGGGAGAAGTAATACCTGACAAGGGCAAATTTAAACGTGTAAATCCTGGACAGGAGGTGGAAATGTGTGAAAATATACTACCAGATAAAATATCTAAGCTTACCTTTCCTAGTACCATACAGGTAGCAGGGCCTTCTCGCTGCGGTAAATCTACATTTGTAAAACGGCTTCTTTCCAATGCAGAACACATGTTTGATAAACCTATAAAACGTGCCGTTTGGTGCCATCCTTCAGAGTACCCACCTCAAATGGGTAACGAATTTAATAACTGTACATTTAATGTTTACACCCACGCAGGTATTCCTCCTTTAGAATCTATCAAAGACGGGGATTTTTTGATAATTGATGATTTAATGTTTGAAGCTGACTCTACAGAGGTTTCTAACTTTTTCACAAAAGATTCACATCACCGAAACTTTGGAGTTATTTACATACTGCAAAATGTGTTCCCTCAAGGAAAAATGTTTCGTACAATATCACTCAATGCCAATTACATAATTGTTTTTAAAAATAGTAGGGATAAAATGCAGATTGAACGATTATTCCAACAAATGGAACCACGTAAATCTAAATTTCTATTAGAGGCTTTTGAAAAAGCCACCGAAAACAATCACGGTTATTTATTGCTTGACTGTACGCAGTACACACCAGACCATTATCGTTATAGAACGGGAATTCTGCCTGACAAAACCCCCTCGTGTTTTGTTCCAGTATAAATACACCTATACCAAGGGGTATTTTTCTCATTATGGATAAGAAGATAAGAAAGGTGACATCCCCTCTAATTGCTAATGAAACTGCTAATCTTGTTGCTATTAGCAAAGCTAAACCTAAACAACGGAAAAAACTGTTAAAGGATGCCAAACCCGAAACAATTAAGGCTATTTCGGAATGCGTGTACAATGTAAGTAGAGGCAAGATACGTATATCTCCAACTTGTAAAAAACGTTTAAAAAGACATAAAACTTTATGGAGACGTCTAGTTGACAAGAAGGTGTCATTGAAGAAGAAGCGAAAGATTCTTATGCAGAAAGGAGGTTTTTTACCAGCTTTCCTTCTACCAGTTCTTGGTTCAATTGCTAGCGCTCTAGTTTCAAAGTACGTCTGAGTATGAAATACGCAAAACATATTGTGTTGCATCGTTCACTACCTAAAAGTGCGAAAAGATTACATGTGATCGATTCAGCTATATCATCTATCTCTAAAGATATTTCAAAGGTTATGGATACTAAAATGCTCCCAGAAGATAAATGTAATGTTTTAAAGTATAAGTTAGCGACGTACTATGATCTTATTTCAAAACTAAGATCTCCTTCCGACATCGATGAAGATAAACCAAAACGAGACGAGCACGAAGCAATTACACAAAGCCAACCCGAATCTCAGGCAGTTAAAAAAAAAGATCCAGAATCTCTGGCGTCTAAAAGGTCTCGCAATTTGGCTCACATTACCCAGCGTTACGGACTTAGACCACGTGTGAAAAAATCGGATGACGAAGATATAGAATGGGAACCTCTGTACTAGAGCGAATATACAATCAAATTGATCATTATGCGGGTTTAGATACTGCCGACAAACTTCGCAAAGCCACAGGGTTGTCTAAGGCCGCAATAGAGTCCTTCCTTAAAACAAAAGAAAGTTACACCTTACACAAACCGGTACGGAAACGTTATCCCACCAAACATTATCATGTCTCTAATATTGACGATCTTTGGGAAGCTGATCTAAATGTAATGGATTCCGTTAAATCTTACAACACTCCGTATAGATACATTTTAACGGTGATTGACGTCTTTTCAAAATATGCCTGGGCTCTGCCCTTAGTTTCCAAGACAGGGGACAATTTGTCTAAAGCGTTTAAAGATATATTTACCGACAGCAAACGTTTTCCCAAAGTGTTACAAACAGATAAGGGTACTGAGTTCACAAACAAAACATTTCAAAGCTTTCTAAAACAACACAACGTTTCTCACTTTACCACTAACAATAAAGTTAAGGCTACGGTAGTGGAACGCTTTAATAGAACCTTAAAGGCAAAAATGTGGAAATATTTCACTCATAAGAACACATATAAATATGTGAATGTATTCTCGTTAAGTCTTATAACAGTTCGTACCATCGATCCATTAAAATGGCACCAAAGGATGTTTCGCCCAATAACATTCTTCAGGTTTATTACAATTTACATCACCCACCCATACCATCCAAAAGGAAATATAAAGTAGGGGACTACGTTCGCATATCTAAAGAAAAGATGAAATTTGATAAGGGTTATGAACAAAACTGGACGGATGAGATTTTTCAAATATCTAAGGTAATTCTAAGTTCACCACCCGTATACAAAATTCGTGATTTAGCTGTGAAGACATAGAGGGTATATTTTATAGACAGGAGTTGCAAAACGTATCCCTTCCCTCTACATTCAAGGTTGATAAAGTTCTTGATACAAAAGGACGAGGACGCAGTAAGCAGTTGTTTGTTAAATGGAAAGGGTATCCCGATAAATTTAACTCTTGGGTAAAACAATCCGATATCTTACAACTATGATTGTTCGAACAAAACCTTTTTCTCTTTTGTTGGCAAGCAATGCATCCACGGATCGTTTTTCCAATAATACCACTGCTCGCTTCTCAAACCACTTACCAGAAAGAATTGTTTTGCACGGTGATTGGGAGGTGTCCCTCTCCAAACTTAGATATCCCATTCGTTTTTATAATCTTACTACCCACTGTAGTGTAAAAGGTACTTTTATTGAAGATGGTAAATCTACAAATTTTTGTGTTTACTTTAAAAACTATACGGAAACAAATGCCTCAGACCTTTACAAACGTATTAATCATCGTATAAAACTGGACGTACAAATTCCTGATGTTTTTACATACGCAAATGGTAAGGTTTCCATATCCCCCTCTGTTGTAACAAATGTCACCCTTACCTCACCTGTAGAGGTTGCAAATCCTCCAGGTTTCAATGTACTACCCATCTCAGGTTTGGATAATCCTTCGGAAGTGATAGTTCCGCACAAGACTGTACCCGTCCACGAGGACTTGGAAATGTCTGATGCTCCTAAACGGCCTCCACCTAAAACGGGAAGTAGACGAAAGCTGTCCAAGTTATTTCTCTCTCCAAACTTATACAGAATGCTAGGCTTTATTCCTGGTACAGACCTAGTAAATATACGAAACGCTGTTTATCCTTTAGACCCGTCCATGGGTTTTCCCTATGAGGTTTTCGTTTATTGTAATCTTGTGTCTCCCCAGTTAGTTGGCGATATATTCGCTAAGGTGGTGGATAGTACCATCATTGAACTAGAATCCAAACATACAAAGCGTCTTTCGGCAGAAAAGACATTTTATCCTCAAAACTGGGTACCATTGCTTCAACAAGATTTTAACGTTGTTAATATAGATTTAAGAGATGGTTTTGGAAACCTCTTAGCATTTGCGGACGGTTTTTCTTCAGCTATAGTTCTATCCTTTAGACCAAGAAATGAACGCTAATGATCATATTATTTTTCGTTATTACCTCAATCAGGCTGGTGGTCAGTACAATGATCGAGACTTCATTCTTTATAAAGGTTCCCCATTTCAAAAGGGTAGTGGTCTTTTTAGTGCTCTAGGCGGACTGTTTCGCACGCTTTTACCTGTTTTTAAAAGCTGTGCTAAAGCTATCGGAAAAGAGGCGTTAAAAATGGGTTCAAATGTTTTATCTGACATTGCTTCAAGCTCTGCTACTCCTAAAGAAGCCTTTAGATCTCGTTTAAAGGAGGCTGGTTCTAATCTCAAACGCAAAGCCGAGGCTAAAATTGATACCATGTTAGGTTCTGGAAAGAAACGAATTAAGATAAAAAGGCAACGTAAGCAAAGAAAAAAACAGTCTGCGTATAAACGCGTTCAACGTCGTACCAAAAAGACCGATATCTTTACATAATGGGCGATACTGTGTACATGAATTCTGAACTAGACATATTTAAACCTCTCCCATATTCAAACTAACATTGAACAGTACGAGATATTTTCCCTTAATCCACAGAATGCTGTATCACAAAACTCACCAATATATTTTCATTATTCTTCCAATGCTGACGACTATCTCGATCTATCATATGTTATGTTAGAGGTATGTGTCAAAATTATTAAGCAAGATGGTAGCAATCTTGGTGATGAGGACCACGTAACATTTGTTAATAATTCTCTAAATTCCTTATTTAGCCAAGTTTCCGTATCTCTAAACAATGTCAACATATCCATACCTCAACAGGGTTATCCTTTTCGAACTTACCTCGAAACTTTGCTCAATTACTCCTCCGACGCTATGAATGGTCGCCTACAATCCTCCCTATGGTTCAAAGACACCGCTGGTCAAATGGATAGCTTTGATACTAACGCTGGAGTGAAATCACGTTTTGCGTTTACCAAAAACAGCAAAGAAGTTCAAATGTTAGGTTGCCTTTCTCATGGTCTCTTTAATCAAAATTTAGTTATGTTAAATAACGTTGACCTTACCATAACCCTAACCCCATCTGCCCCCGAGTTTCATCTTATTTCCAATACCCCTGCCATTAACGCATTCACAAAATTTGTTTATGCTAAACTTCATCTCAAAAAGGTTAGACCCACTTCAACCATTAAACTTGCACATCAAAAAGGGCTTACCCAAGCCAATGCTGGCTATTGGTATAAAGACGTTGATTTTCAAGCTTTAAGTATAGGTACAGGAACCACTTCTGCATCCTTCAATAACCTACTTGTCGGTAAAATACCTAGGCGCATTACTCTTGCTATGGTAACGGATAAAGCGTACACTGGTGATGTAACAAAAAACCCTTTTAATTTCCAACACTTTAACTTGTCTGCCCTTCAACTGTTTGTGAACAATCGTCCCGTCCCTCTTCAGGTAATAAACCTCAATTTTCCAGACGGAAAGTTCATTCAAGGGTATCATTCCGTCTTTGAAGCTTTGGGTATGATTTTCAAATCAAAAGGTATTAACATATCTAGGGAGGAATATCCTAAAGGGTTTACCTTATTTTCTTTTGACTTAACCGCTGACATGTCAGCTAGTAAAGATTACGCATCCGGTCTGCATCACGGTAATTTAGCTATAAAGCTAGAATTTTCTAAAATGTTGCCAGAACCAATTTGTCTCCTCACGCTTGCTGAAATATATAGATTCGTTGAAATTGATGTCCACCGTTCGATTCTAGTATCATGAACTCTTCCCAAATTTTCTCATGTCTACGTAAATACCCTCAGTTTATTGGAGTGTTTGCTTCCGACCAATTAGCTACACTGTTCTCTATTCCCCCTCCAATAGCTGTAGTTATTAACACCGACCCTCACACCAAACCAGGAAAACATTGGATTTGCATTTTCGTTTCCAAAAATGGGATCGGTGAATATTTTGACAGTTACGCATTACCTCCTCTCTTACCATCCATTCTCTATTTTCTCAACAACTATTGCGGTCCTCAATGGCACCACAATACGCGTCGTCTACAAAGCGACGTCTCCACTACATGTGGTCATTACGTAGTCGGGTATCTGTCTCATCGGTGTTGTAACATGCCTGCTATCACCTTCTTTTCCAAATTAAAATTTCCGATTACCTCTTCAACGATAAACTCATCTTACAATCCTCCTCTGCAAAGTGCTCCTCTGTTGGCCAATCCTGTCAACCGTTGTCATCATACCTATAAGTACTAGGCGCCAACGCGTTTAGTGTACACTTGCGCTCTGGTTCTTCATCATGTAAGTACTTCCTCTCTTTAGGTTTCTTTTTCCCCTCTCTTTTGTTTTTTCTCACTTCTAATGTATTTTATGTTTTAGGTCGTGTATACACTTCCTCAACGCATCAGAAACTAAATATCTCTCCGTGGCAACCGCACCTGAAGTTGCCATCACCATAGCATCCTGTGGAAAACGAAAATCTTCAGTTCTTCACTCTCTCAACGAATGGTCAACCCTCTTCGAGGTGTTAGGTCCTAAAATCGATTCTCACTTCTCTTCTACCTCCAGGCAACCATCGTTCTCAGAAACCATTTCTGAAACGTTCTCCATTCAATTTAAATACTTATTTGGTTTTCCAGCCATTATTCTTAAACCTGGTGGTATTGCAATTTTTGCACAAGAGTGGGCAAACCTCAAACACCTGTTCACCGTTTACAAGTCTAAACTTGTTTCATAATTCTATTTATTAACCCAATCAAGTATCTCCGCCTCTTCAGTCGTGAAGCAGCCATCATGCAACGCAGTGTCTTTAAGGAGCTCAACAGTCGTGGTCAGACACCCCTCATCATTGGAGTTCGGGACCTTCTCCTCAACATACCTTATGTAGCCGTCGGTGCTAGAGGTCTCAACACACAGTACGGTTGGAAAACTGTCATCAAACTTGAAAACGGAAAGGAGGTATTCCTACCGTCTGCTTACAACAACCTTGACGACGATCACATCAATCAACTCAACCAGGCACCGTTCCAATTTATCTACAAGGGTATAGAGCCTATCCCTAACTCCAACGGTCTCAAAAGACACATTCTACTGTTTAGAGACCTTCCTCCGCAATAATGAGCTGCGCATCGGATTATATCGACATTGGTACGTATCGTTTTTCTACTTTTTTTTCTCCTGTTTTTAGCTTACATGTGTGTTTCTAATGTTCTTCCTCTCTCTTCCCCAGGAAACAACCTTATGGCCAACATTCACTTCTCGGTGCCAGATTCAGTGTCTAAACATGGGACCTTCGTTAACGAAGACGCTTTCGACATTATCTCCACCCATATCGACAAATTTGGACCCATCAAAACCGTCACCATCGAAGTCAACGTATCCAACGCTGCGGTCATCTTCCTGTCCTTCAACCCTACAAAGATTTCACCCTCCGGATGTGACGCTGTTTGGAACCTCACCATCAAAGACGAGCCCATTGCTCCTACAACTTCTAAGACTATTATTGCTCCTGTGTGTCTTCCTTCCACCGTTCCAGATAATAATTTTGTTCATATCCAGTTTAAGTGTGAAACCAAAAATACCTTACAGGATGAACTACCATTTCTAACATTTCAACCTTGTGTAACCCTTTTCAGAATTGTATTCGTTAAACAAACCTCATTATTGTAATGTTTTTCAATAAAGAATTGGACCCTCGGTTGGCAAAACTGGAACCGGAACACTAGTGGCGCCCCTATCACCAAGGGACATCACTAGAGGTCAAATTGCTTGACCCCGACTTCCGGTTCTGCTTACCGAGGGTCCTTACTACTCTCGTCAACGAAGGCGTGACACAGAGTGAAATTTTAAAGACTCCAAGTACAGTTTGGTGACGCTACTCTAAGTATAAACCAAGCGTTCGATTGGGTGCAGAAGTTTCGAAATGGTTGTGATGAAATGGAAAGTCAATGAAGACAATATTCTGGCCGTGCGTGAGCTTGTGGATGGTGATCGCCGCATTACTGTTGCCGAGAATGCATCAATGGCGTTGGAAGTGTCCATGCCGTTGTATCGGACACACTTTATACAGAGAAATACCGACAAGGTGGGTTACACGTCTTCTCACCGAGGCACAAAAACGTGCGGAAAGATATCTGTCAACGACTTCTGAATCGCTTTGAACAAGAAGGGGAGGCTTTTTGGACCGTATCGTGACCTGCGATGAAACATGGGCCCATCACTATACCCAGACAACAAGAGGACCAATATAGTGGAGGAAATTTGGAGAGGGGGCACCGATTAAGGCCAAGACTCGAGTGTCAGCCGAGAAAGCCTTTGGCAACAGTATTTTGGGACTCAAAAAGTGTATTTCTCATTGAATGCAGCCTACTACTGCGAGCTACTGGATAAAGTCAAGATGGCTTATCGCAACAAACAACGCCGGCAACCGATTCGTGAAGTCCTCCTGCACGATAACGCACGACCCTATTTAGCAGCTCTAACTAGTGATAAATTCACTAAATTGCACTGGCCACCTCTTGAGCATTCACTTACAGACCAGACTTGTTCTCCTAATACTACTATATGTTTGGTCCACTAATTTGGATGAACCTCGTATTTGGGGAGGGCAGGATTGTGCAATAGACTTGGACATTACTGTTGTCCGACGAAACATTGTGTCTCAGTTCATTTCTAGCGACATGTGGTCGAGGTCATTAGGATATGGAGTCGTGAGCCATTCAAATCTCGCCAGAACGGTGCTTTTTGATAGGTGTTTTTCCCCCTCAGTTTTCATAACTGGAAAATACTGGGGAAGTACCCAAAACCTAAACCTGGAACGCTTCGTTCTCAGATTTCCTTTCCCAATTATCATTTCATTTAATGAATCATCTGTGTCCACCGCCTGTGGTGCCGTATCCTGTGAGAACGGACTTATAAACTCGTCTGCCACTTATCAAGTCCATGGCTTCTTCAACGATGACAATGGATGACAGCAACAATGTTTAGGTGAATTGAAACAATTTCAATCTATGGCCATACGTCATGTATGGTTTTGCTTCACAGAATAATACCATTGGCAAACCAATGATTAAGTGCATTCTAGTGGTTACTATGCTTACTTCTGCATGATGCAGAATCAAGCACGTATCCGTTACGTGAGAAGAGCGTATTTACAACATTCAACACCTCGTTACTATACTATACTCACTCTTAGATTGATCCGCGCCAAAACAAACCCACGTGACCAGTGTACCGCGATACAATACAGTAGCAATGCGCGTAGGAAGGTAGTCCCATGCTAATAATCCAAATTTTAGAATGAATTTATCCTTAAATGGTATAATAGTCTATACAAATACCTAAGAGCTTATTAAACACTGATTTATGCAGTTTAACAGAGCTACAAGTCCCAATATGCAATTCGTATGCCACCTGGCATCTGCGTATGCGCATAATATTGTATACAGGCAGAAATCAGCACTTCCTATTTAGTACCATGGCGGACAGTGAAATTGCTCTTTGTCTTCGTCGACTTACGTAAAGCATAAGCTGGGCAAACCATTGACTAGTGGTAACAAAAACAAGTGTTGAATATTTATTATAAGTTATATGACAAATATCCGACACTTGCCGTGAAAGAAGTGGGGAAATTAACTTCCGAGTTCACTGGTGTTTCAGTATAAACAGCGCTCGTACAGAAAAAACTAAAACGAGAAAAGTGGTTACACACGGGTGAAAAAAAATGCCTGTGAAATATGCGATGCAAGAATTTTACGATTTTGTGAAGAATGCAATTCACATAACAGTGCACAATTTAAATAAAAAATAAATAAACCGTCAACAGTTGTAAAGTGGCGCTTCCAGAGAGCGAACAAATGCAGGTTATCTCATACCTATTACTTTCCTTTTCGCTCGTTTCTTTTAGAATTAAAATTAACTATTATATGTGCAGACGTTTATTTTGTTGTAATTATCAATTTTATCTCCTTTAACCCCTAACAGAACATGCGAGTCAGCGTTTAAGTTGTCGGAATAAGGGCTCTGTTCTTTTTGCATTATGTACCGCGTGTCTTCGCCGCATGTTCATGAAAGTATGTGTATATCTGACGCGAATGGCGGAAGGATACTTTATAACGGTGCACAGTCACTTGTGCTTTGTTTTGGCGCGGATCAACCTAAGAATGAATACAGAGTAGGAATGCGCTATTGAAAAACATAATTATTAATAATAATAATAATAATAATAATAATAATAATAATAATAATAAGCCATATAAAAGCATAAGCCAACAGAACTTTAAGCAATCAATCAGCAACTGCTACCACAGGAAACATCAACAACGGAATTCATTGCACCATTAACGCGATAGGCGATTGTTAAAACACTGATAAAGCAAAAACACTGCTGGTGTACTTTTTACAGCACATTTGTGACTCTGTTCTGAATTCAACTGCAGTGTACTCAGTTCTTACAGTGATAGGCTTTGTCCTAGCGTTTATAAAGTTAACTCTTTTATGAAAATGTCGCTTAGTAAGCCCAGTAACACCAGTGGATATAGCAGTAACGTTAGGGTTGTTGTCTTCAGTGTCTACAGTTTCCTTAAAAAGTAAGTAGTTAACGAAGCTAGGCAAAATAATCCCAACACTAAAGATCTAGAATTGAACATAAATGGCTCAGTACTAAAAGACCCTATTCAATTATGTGAATATATAAATGAGTTTTTTCTAAATGTTGCGGCACAATCAAGTAACCAAATTCCTGTAACCAATTTTTACTCTAAAACAATATATCCATCTGTTAGTATCAATCCTGTGACTATAACGGAAATTATTAATATCACAAATAAGTTACCAAACAAAACCACTATTGGTTGGGATGAAATTAATTCCCTAACTCTAAAACAGTGCAAACATGTTCTTGCAAGCCCTCTTGAGTATCTTATTAATTACTCTATTTTGAGAGGAGAGTTTCCGGAATGTCTTAAAATATCAATTGTCAGTCCCGTGCATAAAAAAGGTGATACTAAGGACATCAACAACTTCAGGCCAATTACATTAACATCAGGATTAGCCAAACGTTTTGAAAGGCTTATATTACAACTTCTTAGAAAAACATAATGCTATTACTAATTAACTACATGGTTTCAGGAAACATTATTCTACTATTTCAGCAATAATGGAGTGCACGAGTAGTATAGTAAAACACCTAGAAAATAAAGAAAAAACTGCAACAGTATTTTTTGACCTTACCAAAGCATTTGACTGTGTAGATCATAATATTTTATTGACCAAGCTGGAAGCATTTGGGATTAGGGGTCTAACTAAAGATCTAATTAGCTCGTATCTTATTGGCAGAAAGCAGGCTATTCAAATATATCATAAACAAGGTAACTTAAGAACCAAAACTACTTCCAAATTTAAAACTGTAAAATATGGTGTACCTCAAGGCTCAGTATTAGGTCCCCTTTTATTTATTCTCTATGTGAATGACATTCCCCACAGACAAAAGTAAAGTTATTTCATATGCCGATGACACAACTACTGTATGTTGGAATATTTCAACCGAGGAACTACTTAACACAATGACAAGAAACATCGACTCACTTTTTAAATTTTTTAGGGAAGATAATTTAAAACGTAATATGTCTAAGACCAAACTAATCCAATTTAATCTAAAGAATTCTAACAATACGCATAATACTCTACAATTACCAAATTATAATATAGTTAGCACAAATGTACATAAATTTCTGGGAATCATAATTGACCCAAAATTAACATGGTCAGAACACATTCAGCATATTTTTGGTAAAATTAACAAGTCATTGTATTTACTTAAGTATTTCTCAAAGATAATTAAAAATGATATATTATGGGGTCATCTTTCCTCATTTAATGTATGGGATAGAAATCTGGGGGTGGTGTACAAAAGCAAACATTGAAAGACTACTGAAATTACAGAGGAAGGCAATCAGAATAATATATCAATTAAATCTTAGGGATTCGTGCAGGAAATTTTTTAAAGATAAACAAATTCTTACAGTAATTTCATTATATGTTTATAAAGTAATAATATATGCATTACAAAAAGATAATTTGGGAAACAATGATATTCATCACTACAATACACGACATAAGTGATTTCTTCAGACAGGGTTTCAGAATTACAGTTAGTTACAAGGATCCTAAAGTAATGGGACAATTCCTATATAATAAGCTGCCAGATTTTGTAAAGCAACCTAATACAGCACATAGTTTTAAGACTAGGCTTGAGAGTTACCTAATAAATAAGTAACCATTTGACAATGTCAGAAACTGTATTTCAGTCTATTGACAATAAATGCATTATTATTATTATTATTATTATTATTATTATTATTATTATTATTATTATTATTATGCCAACGAAGAAAACCGCAAAAATCTTAACTTCACGAAATGTCAAGAACTTACGGCTGAGGCGTGCTCAATAAGTACATCAACGGTTTCATGTGTGTGTAAGGAAGCGAAATTATTTACATCGCCGAGAAAGCATATACCCTTAGCTAACAGTGTGACAAACCTGGACAACTGAAAAAGATGTACGGCGCAGTGTTTTTGAATTTTATAATAAACGTGATATCGAGGACGATGAGGGTATGCCCTTAGCTGTGCAGTTGAATAACAGAGAAGCACAGAAACGTATGTTGTTTTTCTTTTATTTCTCTATTTGTGTATTACATTTCCATTATCGTGTCTCTTCTTGTTTTCTTGTAGTGTTAAAGTGAACATTACGATAGCATTTATTACAAACGCGTAACCTTCTGAAGAAGCGAAGTTAATTTTGGCAACCACGCGGCCACTCCGTATTGGTTGTCGCGAAACGTCAAGAGATTTGGACCGCGCAGTAATTCGGTTTTCATTTGTATTTAAGCATGTTTACTACAATGGAAATGGACTTAAAAAACTACTACCCAACAATAGCTTCTGACTTTTCGTGTAACGAAACATAAAAAACGCGCCAGACAGCAAAATGCTACGGAATTTTATAACCGTAGACGTACTCTGGAATTTTCCACCCATAACTACATCATTCACGTATTTAATAAAATCTGTTATGTACAGCCTAATGAATAACACTGTAAGACATTAAGGTTTATTAAAGCCTTATTCTGCATTTTACACGACAGACAAAGATTCACACATATAATACTTACCGATGACAATAAGTACGCTATAGAAGATCATACCACTGACATAGTTAGGAAGATTAAATATTGAATCCTCTCCCAAAAAAGGGCCTACTAGTCCGAAACCTTTACCATACCTGCAAAAAAACAAATATTTTTTATAAATAGCAAGAAAAATCTTAGGTACTGAAACAAAACATAAACACGAAACAAGGTAACTTGATAATATTATAAGACATATTTGTAAAATGTGAAGGAAGGCTAGCTAGCCGTGAGAAGGGATGGAATGCAGGTAAAAGGGACACAGAAGGTAATAAAACAGACAATCCTGCCACAGTGGTCAGAGGTACTCGCAAGATATGAGTAAGAGTAACGCTTGATTGAGAGAGATAGCGATAGGATAGAAAGAGAGGGAGAGTTATGACATTTTGGGAAAGTCAGAATTTGTCAGGACTTCAAACACGAGGGCAACATTTTCATACCACGCGCAGGGGAGATCCAATAAGAGTAAAGCTTTTAAAATAGCTAGGCAAAAGTAGCGTCCCCCTGTGATGATATAAAAGGGGAACCATGTGTAAAGCTCTGACGTCTTTTGCTTTGCTGATTTGGAGAAGAGGTAAACATTTACGCCACGTTGGTGGCGCTGCGTGAGAGGCAAGCAATAGGAAGCAGTTAGATTTAGTTTGGCGAGGTAAGGCTCTGCAGATAGGCCCCCCCAGAACTGTGCATTAGACACATCACACGGCTAGTGGCGTTGTAAAGTATTATCATTATTGTCAATAAAAGTAAAGTTAAATCACCAAAAAGTGTCATTTCTTCTACTGTTACCACACCCTGGGGAAGAGTTTAGCAATAGGGCAACACACAAGTGTGCTAGGCTTACAATTTCAGCATAGACCAACCACCAACAACTCCATCGC
The DNA here is from genome assembly GCA_030765065.1 of Deroplatys truncata. NCBI lineage: Eukaryota > Metazoa > Arthropoda > Insecta > Mantodea > Mantidae > Deroplatys > Deroplatys truncata. The sequence goes on along the minus strand of CM060975.1, from coordinate 51,244,254 downwards.
AGAAGGAAGGAAGATGACGCCACGTGAGAGGTCCGTCGCAGTTGCATTCACTGATTTTATTATTGTTGTTGTTATTATTTTTTTTATTATTATTATTACTCTATTTTACGTCATTTAACTACAGGGTCATATCGCGACAGATCAGTTAGTGGATAACTCTTAGATCGTGGTGTCGTGGACAGTTAGCCTTCTAGGTCTCATCCCCGTAACCACCCGCTTCGTCGTGTCGACAGAGACCCTAGCGCATAGCAACCAGATCCTCTGCTTCGTGCCATGCAGATGGCATTAGGGTGCCGTCCATCTAATCGCCGCCTTCATATAGAAAGGCGGATAGTTAGCCTTCTAGGTCTCATTTCTGTAACTATGCCATCTTGCTTCGTCACGTGTCCACAGACCCTAGCGCACAGCAACCGCACCTTCTGCTTCCTGCCGTGCAGATGGAATTAGGGTGCGTCCAGTCTAAACGCCGCCTTCATATAGAGAGGCGGACAGTTAGCCTTCTAGGTCTCATCCCTGTAACCGTACCATCTTGCTTCGTCACGTGTCCACAGAGACCCTAGCGCATAGCAACGGCACCTTCTGCCTCGTGCCGTGCAAATGAGATTAGGGTGCCGTCCAGTCTAACCGCCGCCTTCATACAGAAAGACTTCTAGGTCTCATCCCTGTAACCATACCATCTTGTTTCGCCACGTGTCCACACAGACCCTAGCGCATAGCAGTCGGATCTTCTGCTTCGTGCTGTGCAGATGTCATTAGAGTGCCGTCCAGTCTACCTGCTTTCATTGTCTGTGATTAGATGGCACAGCATTCGCTATTACCGTCTATTTTTCAATTTTCCTTGTCCCTATTCTATAAAAAACTATTTTTTATCCACTTCATGTTAATCAAGCTAAGGGTATGCAGAAATGGTTTCATTACACATTCCGTTGTGGGTAGAAGAATGATAAGGGGGCTGATGTGATAGTCAAATGGTCTACATTTTTTGTGCAGTAAATTCTTGTCTATTCCTTATGTTTTTCCAGTTATATAAAGGTATATAAACATTACTCAAAATGAAAAAGACTTCACAGACTATTCGCAGAAAATTCACTGGTATATGTATTTCATTAGACTGTAAATATCTTAAACATACGCTTTATTAATTTCGTTATGCCCATTTTTGAGAAAATAAAAAATAACGAAAAATTTTCCATGTAGAGAGTAACTCAGGGTGAGGGAATTTTCTTGAAAATCTTTGTTTCGCCTCCTTTGAACTTCGTTTTTGAGTTATGCAACACACACACACAAACGAAATTCTTCTCTCTGTAAAATACTTTTTTGGCGATCAGGGTCCTCTAAACTCTAAACGCTTAACACATACTGTAGTGACATCAGTTTTTACTTTCTCTACTACGTATAGTAAGTAGGGGAAGTATTATATTCCACCCAAAAATTCGATACCGAGATTTCACCGGAAATACATGTTTTGAGACCCCCTGAATCCAAAAAAAAAAACATTTTTGGAAACATGTCCATGTGTGTGTCTGTGTGTGTGTGTGTGTGTGTGTCTGTGTCTGTGAACAGCATAACTCAGAAACGAACAGTCGGATAAATACCAACCTTAGTATTTAGGTTCAGTATCTTCCAGAGATGCGACACGAAGGTTTTCAAGAAAATCCCCCCACCCCAGATTACCCTTTACGTGGAGCATTTTTCGAAAATTTTAATTTTCTCAAAAATGGCTCTAACGATTTTGATTAAAATATCATATGTTTAAGATATTTTCATGACAAATAAAATGTATATCTTGAATTTTCTGGAAATGTCTCCAAAAGTATTCTCCATTGTGAACGACTTTTGCATAACTGGTAAACCATAAGAGAGAGAGAGACAAAATTTTACTACACAAAAAAATGTAGATCGCGTTAAAATACACAATTTATATCATATACATTTCTTTTGTTGAGTGAACCATTTTCGAGATATTGCTTGTTATTCCCTTAAACTTTTCAATACTTATTTTCTAAAATGGGAATTCGTTATTCATTTTTTTGTCTTGGATATGCAAAGAGTTATAATCTGTGGCAAAGGGAATGGAGCTGCACCTAGCAACCAGCTATTAAGAGATATGTATGTGCTTAAAGACTACTGTTTTTCTATATTGCCCTTGTAAATATATTTTCCCCTTACATCTACAAGAAAATTAGCAAGAAGATAGGGTCTGCAAATGTTTATCTCGATTAACATGAAGTAGATGGAGAATAAGCGTTTGTAAAAATAATTTGTACAAGAGTAGAGAAAGTCATGTGAGTGTAACACATCAGGTTTTTTTAAAGGCATAGTGTGTAGTCTTTTGATTTAGAGGTATGCACGCTCTCGAGGCAAGACCTTGAGGCTAGGACCGGGCCGGGTTTAGGCTTTGTTTGAAAAATGGTTGTTGGGCTTTAAAATAAAGACAAAGAAAACATAATCTATCACATTCAAAATAGTATTTTATTGGATACAAAACTATCTTAAAGTATCGTATTTTAAATAAACTGATTAGCGTCATTTTTGAGAAAGTAAACGGTAAACGAAAACCTTGCCATGTAAAGGGAAAATAATGACGAAAAAAAAATTAATTTATCACAATTTTTGGGTCAAGATGTTGAAATGCCCGGAACAGAACAATAATTATCGCAGCATGCACTTATCCATAGCAGCAGTACTACAGTGCGTTTCCTCAGCCATCTGGCCGGTAGTCGCGATGCGTGTTCCGCGCGCTATATTCAGTGTATCTGTTTATTATTCTCATTGTTGATACTGATACCATATTATTACTGAGTGTATCATGATTATTACGATATATTGATTACCTATTGAACAAACATAATTACGTTTTATTTTATCAGATGTGGGTCAACAGTACTGCCAGCAATATTTTGTAACATCATGCCAGTTTCATCATCACGCGACCGTAATTAATGGGCAATAGTCACTCTGTATGGTTTTAATTTCAACAGTTTCGTAGACCTATTGAGGTTTTTGAAGCACTGACTTGTGCTACACGTCGTAAAGATTTATTTGGAGACCGTTCAAATGCTTTGCAAATTTCATCAAGTTTTTCTTCCATTAGAACCCTTCGTTTCTTTTTACAACTTACAACATTAAATGATCCCGTTCTCTTCACTTTATTCACTAGATATCTGTTTTTCTACTCGGAACTGCAACGCCAGAAAATTTATCGTGAAATTGCCTACATACCTGTCTACATGAGTCGGTTTTCACATATGTGTCATACATAAAAAGTCTTTGTTCAAGCGAAAATTTGAGTACCATTTCTGGGTTGTAATAATCCGATAATTCAATCGCACACAAATACACACGCGTCTCGCGTCTATACACAAGAAGCAATAACAGCTGACTAAAGCCCGCTGCCACATGTCCGATAAGTGGAAGAGCCCGTGCCCTTGAGTTCATTCAGACGTGTCGCACAAGACTGCCGTGCAATTTACGGACAGAGCGCTGTGGGACCGCTCTGTACTAGCAATAATACAGAAATACTCGCTTGGACCAACTGCGAATAACGTTACAACACCACGGCAGCTGCCGACTCCGCCTCCCCCGTCCACCCACAGCAAGGACATCCGGTGCACAGAGCGGTAAAAGGACAGTATGTGGTAAATAAGGCAGCATACCGTCAACATTCCGCTTACTAAATGCGGATTCCAGGACCTCAGCCGCCGCTGGAAATCAAAACCCAGTAATAATAATAATTAATAATAATAACTGCAAAATAACTTTACTTAAAATTAGACAATCTGGCCGACCCGGGTGTACAGTATACCTATTCTCGGGCTAGGGATCAATGCCGGCCTCTACTATGTAAACAGAGAAGCAATACGTGACAGACTCAGCTGTTCTTGTCACCCCTGGTTCCCCGTAGTAGGTATACAGCCCGCACAACACAGGCTACCCACACACACTATCGGTTAAGAACTGTTCATTCATCCCTCCCCCCACAAATCCTGCAGGATCAAGGTCGCTCCTCTGTTACATCAACGTGAATGTCAGATGTGACTTTGTTTTTCTTTTAGCTTCCCACAGATTAATAGCAAGCAAGAGTGGTCATTCTATCACAAACATCTACAAGCACAGATTGATGATAACTGGACCAAGAAATTTTAGGCACGAGAAAGTGACCACTAAGTGATTAAATTGGGCGCAGGTTTAACTTTTCCCAACCAGTTGCCTAGTTGAGATCCCTGAACAAAAATAAGTAAATAAAAGAATCTGATGTGTTACACTCACATGACTTTCTCTACTCTTGTACAAACTATTTTTACAAACGCTTATTCTCCATATGCTTCATGTTAATCGAGATATCGAGATGTTAATCTTATTGCTAATTTTCTTGTAGGTGCAAGGGGAATTGGTAGGCTTTAAGCGATAGTCAAATATTTTAAGAGCTGGTTGCTATGTGGAGTATTCCATTCTCTTTGCATTACAAGGACAAAAAAATGAATAACGAATTTGAGAAAAAGTATAAGTATTGGAAAATTTAAGGAAATAACAAGCAATATCTCGAAAATGGTTCACTCAATAAAAAAAATGTATATCACATAAATTGTGTATTTTAACGCGATCTACATTTTTTGTGCAGTAAAATTTTGTCTATCTCTTATGGTTTACCAGTTATGCAAAAGTCGTTCACAATGAAGAATACTTTTGGAGACATTCCCAGAAAATTCGAGATATACAATTCATTTGCCATAAAAGTATCTTAAACTTATGGTATTTTATTCAAAATCGTTGGAGCCATTTTTGAGAAAATTAAAATTTTCGAAAAATCTTCCATGTAAAGGGTAATCTGGGGTGGGGAGATTTTCTTGAAAACCTTCGTGTCGCATCTCTGGAAGATACTGAACCTGAATACCAAGTTTGATGTTTATCCTACTGTTCGTTTCTGAGTTATGCTGTTCACAGACACACACAGGCATGTTTCCAAAAATGCTTTATATGCATTCAGTGCACCTCAAAACATGTATTTCCTGTGAAATCTCGGTATCGAATTTTTGGGTAGAATGCAATACTACCCCTATTTACTATACGTAGTAGAGAAAGTAAAAATGAATAAAAAGTGTTTCTGTTTCTACCCTTCCCCTTTGCTCTGCATGTATTGACAGTGTAACAGCAAACTTCGTATTTAAGATTAACATCTTCCGAAGACGCGACATGAAGGTTTTCAAGAAAATCCCCCATCCCAAGCTACCCTTTACATGGAAAATGTTGCGTTTATTTTTATTTACCAAACAAAAAACGCCATAAGATTTTGATTAAAATACCAAACGTTTATACATTTGTTCTGATAAATTTTCTGCGAATGGCCTGTGAAATCCTCTTTATGCGGAATATATTCTTTATAAGTTTGTATAACTGGTAAAGAATAAGAGATGCAAAAAGGCTAACTATACGAAAATGTATATCTCGTTAAAGCGTTTAATTTTTATCAAATAATTTTTTCTGTGCTTCTGATCAAGTTCAGTATTTCAACTATTTAGGAAGTTATATTACTTTTGACCAAGATAAGGACATAGACATCAAATTACAGAAATACCAGAACATTAAAAATTACACGAAGAGAAACAAAATTAAATTTTATAAGGTGATGGCTCCACCTGTTTTATTATATGGCAGTGAACCCTGGGTGATGAGAACAAAAGATTGCAGTCATGTTCAGGCTGCAGAAATGAAATTTTTACGAACACTTAAAGTTTGCACTAAATTGGACAAGATCCCTAACGAAGTAATTAGGCAAGAACTGAATATTTTTGCAGTGAAGGATGAAGTAGATTAATGCCTCACTGTTGGAAAGCCAATTTGAAAACCTTGTAACTCCACTGTTGGAGAGCCAAACTTGAAGTTGTTTAGACCACTCACGTACGATACAACTTTCCGGTGGCCTTCGCCCCCAGGTTTAAAAAAATTTGAATGTTTATTGAATGTAATTTGAATGTTTATTTAAATATTATATATATATGCCTCGGCTGCGTCAGAAACGCGTATCTCTTAGCAGGGGTTGTTGCGGCTAAGAATGAAGGCTTACACAAATTATCATGGTATTTAACTTCGTTTTATTAATCTTTCACACGATTAAATAACACTAGACTGATATATCCTACTGTAGATCTGTGAGATTATTGTTACTTGTGCCTTTTAACACGTAAGCTTTATATTATTCACACTGTAATGAATTTTTTATGTCTCACACTGAATACGTATCGAATTGTTCAGGAACGCTGTCTAGTCGCGTCAAGGTTCTACCGCCTAAATCTATTACTTTTACTATATTTCAAATCTCTGATTGGCTAATTTTACTCCAATAGAATACTTTTATTTACCTTAAGCTTTTTCTAGTTTTTGATTGGCTGTTTTAAATATTACATTATTGTTCCAAGAATTACTAGTAGCATTATTAAACTTTCTAATTTATTATTGCTTCAAGGTTACCTCATTGTTATCTCATTGTTAGCAATTTCGACTTCTATTCTCACGGCTCCTACATTGTTAAATTACGTAATACATTCACATAACATTATTGTACATATTAATATAAACATTAATACAAAGGCCGTTACATACATTTTACATATAATTAGATACTCGTATTGCTTTTAAGGTGGGCTGTTATTATATTTTTTATTATATTAGACTGATATTATTTAAGTGATAAAAATACTGCCTCAAGGATAAATCAGAAGAACAAAAACAAAAATGGAAAGAACATTTGGAAAGAATGGAAGAAAGAAGGATTCCAAAGATGGCCTTGCAATATAAATCTATAGGAAAGAGGGACATAGGATGGAATTGAGGCCGGAACAGGTCGATAGGCCTAATCCTTGAATGGCAGAAGAACTTTTTCTGTAGCATTAACCATTTTCAAAATATTCGTTGCTATTGATTTGAATTTCTCAATACTTCTACATTTCTGAAGTGATAAGGCACCATTCATTTGTTTTCTCGTAGTCGTTCAAAGAGAGGAATTTCAAAGCCAGTATAATATAGCGACCCGTTTTTTAAATATTTCACTATCGCTTCAGCCTCTTCTATCCCTATAAATTAATTGTTTTCCACAATGACATGTGTTTAGGACTAGGCTAAAAAGGTAGAATCAGAGGACTGAAAAATCCAATCACCTAGCTGGGATTTGAGCCACGGATCTCCGTCCGGCTGCTATAACCACTGAGCTAGCACGGCAACATGCCGGTTGGACATTAAATTCTCCAGATGACTCGCATTTTTTCCGGTAAACCACGAGCAGATCCCAAATTGCTTTGACATGACAATCCCGGCTATGGCATTGAATTTGTTAATCCCCTAACTCTACCTTTCCTCCTGCTTTCCTCTTGTACCTAAAACGAAATGTGTAATGAAACTATTTCTGTAAAGGTTCATCTGAATTAACATGCACCACGTTTCCTTGGGGAATTGAAATCGATTTGAGTCCAATTCCATACTGAATACGATCCGCGTTTCCATGTTCAATTCAATACGTATTGAAATCGATTTGGATACACAAAGTTCGAGAATAAAATAATTCAAGCTTTTATGTTGGTCAACTTGGATTTGGGCTGCCGAACTGTTAAACATATGTTAATTTGTTTTTCTGTATATTTTAAGTGGGTTTTGAGGTTAGTGAATGCTCATAAATTACGAATTATGCAAGTGATAAAAGTGGCTTTGCTGTGTATTTTATTACACATATGATTAAAGATTTCCGCTAAAAAAACAAAATGAGAGCGTGCAGCGTGTTACGAGAATAGTAGAGGATAGTACCTTTGATGTATTCAAAACGATTTGAGTACGGTAGGCGTTTCCATTCAACAAATTTCGATCCGATCCTACATTCTAAGAGGATCGGATCCAAGGTTCAAAACGATCTCAACAAGATCCAGATCCGCCTTTCCATTGAAGAAGCTAGTTTGTTGTATTTATTGTTATTTGCCTCACGCTTTGGGAGCTAATTTGAAGTAGGTTGTTGCTTCACGTATGAAAAGCCAATTTGAAGTAGGAGTTGTATTGTAGTTCTTATGTTGGGGAGCCGAACTTGAAGTAGTTGCAACCGCACGTATAGTACCAGGTTTCCGGTAGCCTTCGCCACAAAAATGTTTAAAAAAACATTAACTTTGTAATTTTGACTGTTTCTTTAAGTATTAAATATTTATGTTTGCCTCGACTGCGTCAGTATTATTGTTAGAGACATGTTTCTCTTTGCAGGGTTGTGGTGCGACTGAAGAATGTAGGCTTACACAGATTTTAATTTTTACTTCACTACATTTGTTAATCCTTGACACAATTTAAATAGCACTTCACTGATATAGAGAGAGCTGTGAGATTCGTTTATTAATTACTTGCACTTTTTAACGCGTAAACTATTTTCGTCTCACACGAATACGTATTAAATTTCTCGAGGACGCATCTCGCATCAGGAACACTCTACAACCAACACGTCCAGTTATGAGCGCTGTCTACAAGCAACTGACTTGATTTCTACCGGCTAAACTTGTAAATTTCTGTATTTCAAGTCTCTGATTGGCTATTCCTAATCCAATAGAATACTTTTATTGAACTAAAGATTTTTCTGGTTGTTGATTGGCTATTTTATAAACTGTCACACAATTTACATTATTGCTTCCAAGAATTACAAGTAGTATTGTTAAACTTTCAAATTCATTATTGCCTCAAGGTTACCTCATTGTTAGCAACTTTAAACCTATTATTCTCACTGCTCCTACATTATTAAATTACGTAATACATTCACATAACGTTATTAAACATGGATACAATAATATAAACATTTATAATGACTGTAATATACACTTTTATATACCTATATATAGTTATATACACATATTGCTTTAAGGCGGGCTGTTATTGAATTTATATATTATATAATTAGACTGAAATCATTTAAGTGTTAAAAATACTGCCTCACCATGCAGTATTCAATACGGAAAGTGTACTCAAATCGATTTCAATTCCCCATGGAAACAGTAATGAAGTGGATAGAAAAAAAGGTTTTTGTAAGAATCATTTGTAGAAGACACACAAATAAACAATAGTGGGTAGAGAAATCCATGTGTAATAACGCATAGGATTTTATTAAATACAAATCTCCTCTCCCCATTTAATGATCCGATTTTCTGAAATTGACGTAGCAAAGCACGTTACGTCGAATCAAGTATATTATCAGTACCGCCCAGGGAGTGAAATAGAGCATATGAGTCATGCAGTCTGGCCAACACAACCACATGTGGGATAAATGCAAGGACACGTGCCCTGCTCGCCCCCACAAACAGGGGGAAGCAGTCCTTCCCTCTTTCATACACTCCACATGAATCAACTTGATTTACATCTGCAAAACGGTGGCAACAGGATTACCAACATTTTTACGCAATTAATTTCGTTCATGATATGCAAGGGTTGGCTGTGTTGACCAGAAAAAAATACTGCTTACTTAAAGCTAAATAAAGCCATGAGCATTCTCTGTTCGTTGTTAGTCGTCTACCTACATAAAATTAGTTTTCGCTCCACTAAGCACATATTCAAAAAGCGTCTACCATTAGTTTTAAAACTGACAGGACAAACATAATTAACTCAAAATAAAAAATCTGATGTGTTCCACTCACATGACTTTCTCTACTTTTGCACAAACTATTCTTACAAATGTTTATTCTCCATCTACTTCATGCTAATCGAGATAAACAGTTGCAGAAACCTATTGCTAATTTTCTTGTAGATGTAAGGGGAATATGGTAGGCTTTAAGCGATAGTCAAATCTTTCAAGAGCTGATTGCTATGTGGAGCATTCCATTCTCTTTGTATGTCCAGGAATAAAACAAATAACAAGGAATATCTCGGAAATGGTTCATTCCATAAAAAAAATATGACATAAATTGCGTGCTTTAACGAAATCTACATTTTTTGTGTATCTCTTACGGTTTATCATTATGCCAAAGTCATTCAGAACAAACAAGTGTTTTGGGGACATTCCCAAATACTCAAGATATACATTTAACTCGTCATGAAAATATCTTAAGCAATCAAAATTTTTGAAAAATGTTCCATGTAAAGGATAGTCTGGGGTAGGGGATTTTCTTGAAAATCTTTGTGTCGCATCTTTGAAAGATGCTAAATCTAAATACCAAGTTTGGTATTTATCGAAGTTTTCGCTTTTGACTTATGCTGTTTACAGACAGACAGACAGACAGACAGACACACACACACACACACACACAGACGGGCCTTTTTCTAAAAATGTTTTTTTTATTCAGGGGGCCTCAAAAACGTATTTCCGGTGAAATCTCAGTATCAATTTTTGGGTGGAATGCAATACTCCACCTACTTATACGTAGTAGAAGAAGTAAAACGATAGACCTTTATCTATTGCCTACCTACGGTGAAGTACAACTGTATTCCACTCAAAACTTCAACAATGGCAGACCCTCTGAATCCCCTACCACCAAATGCTACTTTAAGAAAAATCTCTTGTGTTACATTCACATGACTTTATTTAACCACTATGACTTATTTTTATATAGCCTCTACAAGCTATTCCTGCGAAATCTTATTACTTTCTCTACTACGTATAGTAAGGCAGGGGAAGTATTGTATTACACCCAAAAATTGATACCGAGATTTCACCGGAAATATATATTTTGAGGCCCTCTGAATCTAAAAAAGGCATTTTTGGAAACATGTCCGTGTGTGTGTGTCTGTGAACAGCATAACTCAGAAACGAACAGTCGGATAAACACTAAACTTGGTTTTTAGGTTCAGTATCTTCCAGAGATGTGACACGAAGGTTTTCAAGAAAATCCCCCCCACCCCAGATTATCCTTTACATGGAATATTTTTCGAAAATTTTAATTTTTAGAGAGAAGCATTTGAGATATTGCTTGTTAATCCCTTAAATTTTCTAATACTTATACTTTTTCTCAAATTCGTTATTCATTTTTTTTGTCCTGGTAATACAAAGAGAATGGAATATTCCACATAGCAACCAGCTCTTAAAATATTTGACTATAGCTTAAAGCCTAGCAATTCCCCTTGCATCTACAAGAAAATTAGCAATAAGATTAACATCTCGATTAACATGAAGCATATGAAGAATAAGCGTTTGTAAAAATTGTTTTACCTAGGTTTTTCGTGGTTTTCCCTGGTTGACACAGGCGAATGCCGGAGTGATGTATTCTACCACGGATTTACTCTCTCTCCCATTTCATTTCTCTTTTACGTTTCAGGTTGACTCCGGGGCTAAGGTTGGGTCGGTGTTGGACAGATGGCGCAGAAGCTTACGATTTGGAACTTCTTCTCGGCCCTGCTACAGGGAAGACTGTCGAGCCTCAACTGCTGGGTCGTTTATCCCCGATCCCATTAGAGGGACATCTCGGAAAGGCCCTTCTGTCGCCGTGTAGTCAAGCCTGGAATTCTGCGCGTCTCGTCGATTTGAGCCGGCCTCGCTCTGCAACCCATAGTCTCCTGTGTCCCATCACCTCATCGTTTCTCCCAGAGGTGTACCACAAAAGATCCATTTGGGGGTCGAGGTGCTAGGTGTCCCCTTCGCGTCGCCCTCCATGGTGTAGTGGTTACCATGCTAGCCTCTAATTCCCGAGGTCCCAGGTTCAAACCCGGCGGAGGGCGATGGATTTTTTCGGGCGTAAAAATCCTTAGCATGGCTTCCTTCGGAAGGGAAGTAAAGCCGGTGGTCCCGTGTCGTAGATTTACGCACGTAAAAGGACCTCAAGCGTGATAAAGAGGCCTGTGAACAAAATTACTGGCCTTTCACGCCCAATATAGAATGGGAGGGTTTTTGAATGTCCCCTTCGTTAACTAGTCCTATCCTATCTACGTCATGTTAATAGAGATAACCCTTGCAGAAATAGTTTCATTACACTGTACATACAAAAGGAATACAGGAATTGAGTCATAAGTTTAAAAGCAGGACCCTATATGTTGTCCTTAAAATTTCACAGTCTTTCCATGGCATCTTGAGAACTAACTGAATAGCGACAACACTTCAAAATTTACAAAGCGCTGAATAATTCAAACAGGATGTCTCGAAATGACAGTCACCAAAAAAAAAGTATGTGAAATGAATTTTTAAATGAAATGTTTTTAGAGATCTACATTTTTCGTATAGTACATTTTTGTGTATGTTTTATGGTTTACCCGTTATACAAAATTCCTTCCAATGAGGAGAACTTTGCAGGCTATTCCCAAAAATTTCAAGATATACGGGTACATTTCATTTCGCATGCAAATGTCTTAAATATATGTCATTTTTAATCAAAATCCTTTTAGCCATTTTTGAGAAAATCGTAAAAAAAATGTTCAATGTAAAGGGTGGTTAAAATCTTCTCGTTTGTTTTTCTTTTTTGGGGAGGAAGGATTTCAGTGTGCCTAAAAATGTGTATTTCGGGTGAAATCTTAATATCCAATTTTTGGGTGGAATACCATACTTTGTCTATTTATGATAGGTAAGCAGTAGAGAAAGGAGAAACAGAAAACTTATTACCTAGGAATGGCACTAATATATCAGTGTTTAAAATCTCGCTTTGATGACGAACAGAATGTAAGTACATCTAGAATCTTTAAGACATTAAGACTCATCTTGCTGGCAGTGCACGACACAGGGAGGATTTCGTGTATAGAGGCGAAGAAGACAGGGCCACCCTGTAGAGCTGCCAGATGAGTAGTATATACCCCACGGGAGCCAGACACCGCCAAATCAAGGTCATGGCGTCAAAGAGAGGTATTCCCCCGTCCTTGAGGGAATTCCCTCGACGCAATGAAACCTTGGCTTGGTCGGAGCTACCTCTCGTGGGGCTTTTTCTTTTAACACAAATTAAAAAAGAATTCTTGGAATTTTGTTTTTAATTATAAGGAAATATAGGTTAATTACTTGGAAATAGATTATAAAATATTTTAAAGTGACGTAAACTTTAAAAAAGGTCACGTGATAAAAAAGTATTTAAGACTAGAACGAATGATGTATAAAGGTTGTAGCGTGTTTGGCGTTTTTATTAGCGGTACATATTATTTTTAAAAATTATGAATGCGTACATGTTATTGATATTAGTGGCGTTTGTAGAAGCGAACGGCTACGGCAATAATAATATAGAGGATGAGAATTGTATTAGTTTTGGAAGATGTGGATTTAAAGTTGACGGAAACACGGGACATTTACAAAATGCAACAATGTGTCGCAAGGATTATGAATTGATGACAAATTGTTCGTGCGTATATAAAAAAGATAGTGTATGTAAATTTAATTCTAGATCCATGGATATAAAAAGCATTAAAAATGTATATACGTGCTTAAAACCTGTTACTAAATGTCAAGCGGGAAATAGATGTGGGTTAATGTATTATGGTAATTTTACGGTCGGACATGCACAGTGCGAAACAGGATATGTAATAAATGAAAGTTGTGAATGTGTTAAGAGTACAGCTACGCACGATAATGGTACTCAAGTGGGGTGTAATTTTAGTAGTATTTCTGTGAATATGATTACGAACAATAATAATTTAATATGGGTTGAAATGATGGATTGCAGAGAATTGCTTAATATATTTGATTTACCAGATGGAATAGGACTTGATTGGAAATTAACATCGAAAGAAACTGAATTCATTACTGTATATAGCATGATCGATGATATAAATACTTATTTTACGGATAATTATATATATGTTTTTGGAAAGTGTGGAAATGGGGAATGGAAATTAAATATAGGAAATAAAAATGTTATATTGGGAAGGGTAAAAAGATCTGTGTCTAGGTGGGGTGCAGAGGGTTCGTTTAACATAAAATCGGAATGTGCTCCGGGGTCTAGTTTTACCGAATCGGGAGGTGCAGGTCGAATTTCTGTAGAAAGTTTGAGGAGAGCTTCGGTTGAAAAATGTAAATCGGCTGTTAACAGGGTAAAGCAGAGACTTGGAAGAGAGTGCACCGAAAAGACGAAAACCTTAAATAGAGAATTTAATGTACTAGTAAAAGACAATAAAATAATTAAAGACGAATTGGAAAAGGCCACTGCAACAATAGCAGTTTTAAGAAATGATTTGGAAGTTCGAAATCATAATTTATCAAAGCATAAAGATTTGGTTAGGAATATTAAGAGTCACGCATATCATATATGACGAGTTTCAAGAATTGAAAAAATTAATTACATCCCTAATTAATACGGGTTGTTGTACTGGCAATAATGGTGGAGACGAGAATTCGGATATGTTTGTAAACTACGATCTAGATGAGTTAGAAGGAGATGAAGAAAAAGAATATGAAATTGGAGGAAGGAGGAGTGAAGAGGAAAGAGCAGAAGTAGAAGGAGGCGATGAGTTTGAATTCATTACAAAATAAAAAAATAAGCTAAGTTGGTGTATATTTATTTTTTATTTTTTACCAATAATATAATATATTTTCTTTTGTTATTTAAAAAAAGTCACCATTAAAATTGTGCTTGTATATATATATAATGTTTTTAGTAATATTATTGTACATATATATGGTTTTTTAGTAATAGCTATGAACATATTTATTTTGTAATCATTTTTAAAAAGTTTTACAAAACAAAAAATTAGTTGCTAGATATTAAAAAAGATACAAGTTATCATTAGACATAATTTCTACATTTGATATTATATGTGTTTAATATAAATTGATCATTTACATTACTATAAAGTAACAATTCCGTCCAAAGGAATTCATCTTTGTAATCTGTTATAAATTCTTCACTCAGATTTTGATATCTGGTCACACTGGACCAATCTAAATAATTTGAATAAAAAAATAAGGTAAGTTGGTGTACATTTATTTTTTATTTTTTATCAATAATATATTTTCTTTTGTTATTTAAAAAAAGTCACCATTAAAATTGTACTTGTATATATATAATGTTTTTAGTAATATTATTGTACATATATATGGTTTTTTAGTAATAGCTATGTACATATTTATTTTGTAATCATTTTTAAAAAGTTTTACAAAACAAAAAATTAGTTGCTAGATATTAAAAAAGATACAAGTTATCATTAGACATAATTTCTACATTTGATATTATATGTGTTTAATATAAATTGATCATTTTACATTACTATAAAGTAACAATTCCGTCCAAAGGAATTCATCTTTGTAATCTGTTACAAATTCTTCACTCAGATTTTGATATCTGGTCACACTGGACCAATCTAAATAATTTGAATATTTTCGCATTGTTCGCTCCGATAATTTTTGATAAATACAAGTTAGCACCCAATCCATATTATCATAGCAACTATCTATTACTTTCTCTGTAATATTAATAGTTGCACACAACCAACACCAGTCCAACTTGTCTTTAAAGTAGATAATAAAATCTTCCGATAAATTTTGAATTGATGAAATTTTTAACCAATTAAATTTATCACTAAATTTTTCCATGACATCAAACGAAAAGTTTATTGTGTCTATGGATTTGTTTTTAACATTTTTTTCTATTATTGGTTCTAAAAACTCGTATTTATACAAATTGTAGTAATGTAAATCATCAAATTTTGAAAACATGTCAAGTAATGTCCCCGAATTAATGTTTACCAAAATATCTATAGCAACTTTTTTTTTAACTATAGTATCCACACATAAATGTTGCAAACTTGCCATTTTTTTAATTTGTTGAACCAAATTTTTTACTTCCTCTTAAAGTATTTCTTTTGCTTTTATTATGGTCAAAAAGCTTTATTTTTGGTGTCACAATTTTATGTATGACAAGTTGTGCTATAGCTTTATTAGGTGTAATGGTAGCAATTGTACTAGATAGATTAAATAAAATTACGTTTATTGTGCCAGTGTAATCTCTATCTAGTACTCCTCCCAATACAGATATATTTTTTATTGCATTACTTGACCTGTCACATATATATCCACACGTGTTTGGGGGAAATTTAACTGATATTTGGGTATCTATAATAATACTATCCCAAGGTGGGATAATTTCATTTTTTGGGCTATATAGATCGTAACCAGCCGAATTGTACTTACGTGTAGGTGTTGTTGCAGCAGAATCGTGTATGCTGTAGTATAGGGTATTTGTGTTTTCTTCTTCTTCTTCCTGGGACAGAGATTGTGTGCTGCTGTTGGATGTTGGAATTGGATTTTGCTCCTCCTTGGCTGATTGTTGAAGAGACGTTTCTTTATCCTCGTCCGGGATGAAGATCACATCACCATCTTCTTCTTCCTGGGACAGAGATTGTGTGTTGCTGTTGCTGGATGTTGGAATTGGATTTTGCTCTTCCTTGATTAATTGTTGAAGAGACGTTTCATCCTCGTCCGAGATGAAGATCACATCACCATCTTCTTCTTCTTTCTGGGACAGAGATTGTGTGTTGTTGGATGTTGGAATTGGATTTTGCTCCTCCTTGATTAATTGTTGAAGAGACGTTTCTTCATCCTCGTCCGAGATGATCATAACACCATCATCTTTTTCATTAGAATTTTTGTTACTGCTGCTGTTGTTGGTAAAATCTGGAATTGGTTCTTCTTCTTCTTGGCTGCTGCTATTAGATTCTGAAACTGAATCTTCTTCTTGGTTTTGTTGTCTTAATCTAAATAATTCCTCGAAATACTCGTCGGGGTTTTGTGCATACGGCAGATCTTCTACACATGCATCGCAGATGCAATTGTGTTCTTGATGGTTATAAGACATTGTGTACAAAGTGCAGTACTTATAGCTTAGATTTTATACTATACGCTACACGTATGGGTGGGGGGGGGGAAATCACTGCATTGGGAAAGCACCGAGTGTAGCTGAAAGGACAAGGCCACTTATATAACTTGTTTACTGCATTGGGGAACCACCGAGTACAGAAGGACAAGGTCGTTTATGTAACTTGTTTGCTGCATCGAGGAAACACCGAGTGCAGAAGGACAAGGTCGTTTACGTAACTTGTTTACTGCATCGGGGAAACACCGAGTGTAGAAGGACAAGGTCGTTTACGTAACTTGTTTTCCGCATCGGGGGAACTACTGAGTGCAGAAGGACAAGATCGTTTATGTAACTTGTTTACTGCATCGGGGGAAACACCGAGTACGGCAAGGACGGCGTGTGATATAAATTGATTTGTCGCTTACGCTTTTAATACAGGAAAGGAAAAAGCATACAATCTTACGGAATACGTGAGTACAATGGAATCTTTTACTATTTTAAGTCATAGACAAAGAACCTTAAATAAGTTTTATTCAGGATATACAGAAACTGAAATATTAGTAGATACGATGGATATCGATGATGATTATGAAAGAGGTGAAATTGATCCTATGGTATGGATACATTTAATATTTGAGGAGTTTTTAAAGTTTGCTAACCGCGAATTGCTACATTATAAACCTAGTTATTTTGGCTTGTCTGTAACCAATTCGCAGGATCCTCCTAAAACCTTTCACGTAAGTGTTAGACGATTTGAACAAATTAATATGGAAGCAATTTTAAATGGTATAGAAAGAGTTATTCAAAGTAATCACAATTTCTTTCTGCATGGACCACTAAAATTTACATGTGTTTATACTCAAATTCAATCAGGTAACTGCTTTACTGATTGTCGAACATGTACACAAAATAAAGGCATTATAGCTATAGAAAACAATGATTTTTTATGTTTACCCAGATCAATTGCTGTAGCAATTGCTAAAATTGAAAATGACAAAAATTATAAATCAATAAAACAATGTGGGAAAGCTCAAACAGAACAAGCGATGAAATTGTGTGTCCTTATAAATAAAAATATGGGTTTTACATTGAATGATATAGTTACTTTTGAAAACAAGTTACAAAATAAATATTCTTTTACAGTGTTTGGAGATCATAATGGAAAAAAAGTTTTGTATAAATCTACAATAAACAGTGATAAATATATAGATCTAATATATCACAATAGTCACTTTAATGTTATTGTGGATATGCACAGAGCATTTAAATGTACATATTATTGTAGACCGTGTAATTCGCCATTTAAATATAAAAAAGAAAAACATCGCTGCGATTTTATTTGTTCAAAATGTCATTTACAATGCAATGGTTCAGATGATGAATTTGTTTATTGTCAAAACTGTAACCGCAATTTTAAGGGAACAGTCTGCTATGAAAATCACTTAAAAAAAGGTGTTTTTTATTCCAATAACATATCGGTTTGTGATACAGAAAAAGTTTGTAATAACTGTTGTAAATTTTATAATTTAAAAAAAAGGAAAAAAGTAACGCATGTATGTGGTGAAATTTTTTGTTACATATGTAATCAATATGTAACATCAAATCATTTGTGTTATATTCAGCCATATAAAAACAAATTATTAAGTAAAAATTTTATATTTTTTTTTATTGATTTTGAATGTATTCAAGAAAAACCGTATAATTTAGAAAATGATACATTTGAACATGAGCCAAATTTGTGCGTTCTTTATCAAGCTTGTAATGAATGTATTGATACTTACACAAAAATGAAAGTTTGTCACAACTGTGGTATAAAAGAGTGGATATTCAAAAATGATCCTGTACGTGAATTAATAGAATATATTACACTACCACGCACAGTACTTAAAGATATAACTGTCATTGCACACAATTTAAAATCATATGACGGACATATTCTACTGAAATATATGGTGGGTTCGCTGGGTTGGACTCCTGAATTAATTATAAATGGTACGAAAATATACAGAATAAAATATAAAAACATAACATTTTTAGATTCCTTAAATTTTATACCAATATCCTTGTCTAGATTTTCAAAGACGTTTCAATTACAAGAAACAAAAGGATATTTTCCTTATTTATTTAATACTAAGGAAAATAAAGATTATGTTGGAAATATACCTGATCAAAAATACTATTGTCCCGAGTCTATGTCTGTAGATGAAAGAAAAGAATTTGAAAAATGGTATAATGAGAAGAAAGAATCTAATTACATATATGATATGAAGAAAGAACTTATCAATTACTGTCGAATGCATGTACAATTATTATGTTTTGGTGCATCTAAGTTTAGAAAAGAATTTATAAATGAAAATGATATTGATCCTTTCAGAGAATGTGTTACAATTGCTAATGCTTGCATGAATGTATATAGAAAACGTTTTATGCCTAAAGATACAATTTCTATATTACCATTAGGAGGTTATCGATTGGGTGATAAACAATCTCGTATAGCATTGATTTGGCTTTGCTGGTTAGAAAAAAAAGAAGGAATTTCGATACAACATGCATTAAATGGTAAAGAAGTAAAAATTTTAAATCATAAGGTGGATGGTTATAGAGAATCCGATAAAACTATATTCTTTTTTCATGGATGTTTTTACCATGAATGTATACACTGTTTTAAGAATAGATCGTCATATATTTACGGGTCGCATTATGAAACTATGAATTCTAGATACGAATCAACTGAGAGAATCACAAATAAAATAAAACGAGCACAATATAATGTTGTGGAATTATGGGAATGTGAATTTAAAGCTATGATTGAAATTGATAAAGATCTTGAAAAGTTTGTAAAAGAATTTTCTTCTATTATTCCTGAACCTCTTGAACCGAGAGATGCATTTTATGGCGGACGAACGAATTGTATTAAGTTATATCATGAAACTCAAAAAAATGAAAAAATATTTTACTATGATGTATGTAGTCTATATCCTTTTGTTAACAAAACTAAACCCTATCCTGTAGGTCATCCTAAAATTTATTTTGAAGAAAATACATTTCCGAATTTGAATCATGTAAAAGGTGGGCTTATTAAATGTAAACTTTTACCACCTATCAATCTTTATCATCCTGTATTACCTTTACGCATAAATGGCAAATTAATTTTTACTTTATGTGTTTCTTGTGCAAAGCTAGAAAATCAGACCACGTGTAATCATACCGATGAAGATAGATGCCTAAATGGAACATGGGTGATAGATGAAGTTAAAGTAGCAATTATTGAAGGGTATAAAATAATACAAATATATGAAATTTGGGAGTACCAAATAGTACAGTATGATTTACAAAATCAACAATGTGGACTTTTTGAAAAGTATGTAAATCAGTTTTTAAAAATAAAAGCAGAAGCTTCGGGGTGGCCTTCACACTGTGACACCGAAGATAAAAAAATAACATATATTAAACATTTTGAGGAAAAGGAAGGTATTAATTTAGATTCTGATGCTATAGATTTCAACCCAGGTAGACGAGAATTAAGTAAATTAATGCTTAATTCGTTTTGGGGAAAATATGGACAAAGAGATAATTTACCAACAGCCGAATTAGTAACAGAATATTCTCGTTTAGTCGAACTTTTAAACAACCCAAGCATAGAGGTTCATACATATCTTCCAGCAACAGATGATATAATTTATGTTGTTTGGAGTCATGTTAAGCAAAGTCCTAAATTAAATCGTACCACTAACGTTATCATTGCAGCATACACTACAGCTCATGCTCGTCTAGAGCTATATTCTTATCTTAAAAAATTAAATGATCGTGTATTATACTTTGATACAGATTCAATTATTGCAGTAAGTAAACAGAATGATTGGATTCCACCTACTGGGTCTTTTCTTGGATGCATGACAAACGAATTAGAAAAATATGGAAATGATGCATATATTGATAAATTTGTTTCGAGTGGACCTAAAAGCTATGCCTTCAGAATAAAATATGGAGAAAATACAAAAATTATATGTAAAATTAAAGGAATTACATTAAATTCTGGAAATTTATCAAAAATAAATGAAAGTAAAATGAGTGATATTGTTTTAAATGATAATAATATGACAATTACATTACGTAATACACAAATATCAAGAAAAGCATTATGGACTTTAGTTACTGAACCATCTATTAAAACTTTTCGTTTAGTAGTTAATAAGCGCAAAAGAACCTCAAATTTTGATACCGTACCTTATGGTTTTCAAAAAAAATTATGTCGTTAAAATGAACAAAATATCTAAAGCAACACTTAGTTGTATAAAACATGTCATCAGACTCGGACGATGATGTTAACATGAAGTATGATATAGCCGAGTTATCTAAAGTGCAACCTTTACGTTTTCCTTTAAAACGTAAATCTAATCAAGACATTTCTTTTTTTAAAAAAATTCCTAAATTATCATCTTTAAGTCAACCAACTAAGCGAAATACAAATTCAGAGTTTTCTTTTTTTAATAAAGTTGCTAAATTACCGATATTAAATAAAGCTAAAAAGCGAACTAAGGATGAAGAATATATTTTACCCTTTAAAAAAACAAAAAATTATGAATCCAATATAAATGACAATTCATTAAATATGAAAGAATTAAAAAAAAACGTTAATGTACTTTTTAATCCAACCTTACAACAAAGTTTAGCTTTAAATCATAAAATTGAAAGAAAAGAAAATACTAGAAATGAAGAAAGCTTAAAGCATAAGCTAAATACATATTCTAATTCGAATTTAAAAATACATAATGTAAATGAAAATAATAATAATAAAATATACAGAAACTTGAAGAGAAAGGGACTTTATAATGTAAATAATAATGAAATAAAATTAAAAAATGATTTGCAAAATAAAAAAAAAATTAAAAAAAATATATCTGATAATGATATAGAAATAAAGGATTTTAATCAAAGCGAAGTAGTTGATGAAAACTTAAAAAAAATAATTAAAAATGTTAATTCTGGTAAGGATATTGAAATGAGGGATTTTAATCAAGGAGAAATTGTTGATGAAAATTTGAAAAAAAAATTTAAAAAGATTAATCCTGGTAAAGATATAGAAATGAAGGATTTATCTCAGGGGGAAATTATAGATGAAAATTATAAAAAGTTTAAAAAAGTTAATCCTGGTAAAGATGTAGAAATGAAAGATATATCTTACAACGACGTAGAAAACGATATACCTTTTGAACGTTCCGAGGTAGTAGATTCAGATATTACAAAATTTAAATTTCCTAGTACAATACAAGTTACAGGGCCATCACGCAGTGGAAAATCTACTTTTGTTAAAAATTTGCTTAAAAATTCAGATAAAGTATTTAATCAACCTATAAAAAGATGCTTGTGGTGTCATCCTTCTGAATATCCACCTTCTTTTCCCACTGAAAAAGAATTTAATAATTGTACATTTAATGTACGTATGCATGAAGGAGTACCCGAACTAGAATCAGTTAGAAACGGAGATTTAGTAGTATTGGATGATCTAATGTACGAAGCAGATGGTAATAATGTATCAAACTTTTTTACCAAAGATTCGCATCATAAAAATTTTGGAATAATTTATATATTACAAAATATCTTTCCACAGGGTAAAAAATTTAGAACCATGTCTCTTAATTCTAATTATATTGTAGTGTTTAAAAACAATAGAGATAAACTACAGTTGGATAGATTATTTCAACAACTTGAACCGAGAAGATCTAAATTTTTATTAGAGGCATTTGAAAAAGTTACAGAAAAGCCGCACGGATATTTAATACTAGACTGTACGCAATATACCCCCGATAAATATCGCTACAGAACAGGAATATTACCTGACGAAATATTATCATCTTTTGTTTCTAAATAATATACCGAAATGTCACCTAGATTATCTCCAAAAGTTTTTAAAAAAGTCTGTAAACTATCTTCACCCACAGTTGCAAGGCAGTGTGGCAATCTTACTGTTCTCAGTAAAGCAAATCCGAAATTACGTAAAAAAATTTTAAAAGAAGCAAGTCCAGAATTTATAAAAGCTATTTCCGAATGTGCACTAAACGTATGTAACGGAAAAGTATTAATTTCTGATAAATGTAAAAATAGATTAAAAAAACATAAAAAATTGTGGAGAAAATTAATAAATAAAAAAACTTCTTTAAAAAAGAAAAAGAGTATTTTAATACAGAAAGGAGGTTTTCTTCCGTCATTTATATTGCCGGTATTAGGTGCATTAGGAAGTGCTCTAGTATCTAAGTTTACTTAAAGAAAAAAAAATGAAGTACGGAAAACAAATTATGTTGTTGCATCCGCAGCCAGAAAGTTTAAAAAAAATAAATATTATCGATAAAACTTTAGAAACTTTAACCAGAGATATAGAAGGTATACAAAAACAGTCCATATCGCCCGATGATAAATGGAAACTTCTTGAATATAAATTAATAAATTATCACGATATTGTGTCAAAGCTGCGTGAACCTTACATTCAATCGGAAAAAGAATTATGGAAAGAGTCTAATAAACAAGAGGAGGAAGGAAAAAATCCTGATTTTGAAAGTGATTGGGAAACAGCAAAACCTAAAACAAAAGTTAAAAAATCTCGAAATAAAAAAATTAAAAAAAAGTCAGTAGAAACAAAAATAAAAACAGAACCGATTTCTAATATAAGATATAAACCATACAACTTGCGTTCTATTAGGAAAAAATGGGAGACACTTTAACACAAAAAGATAAAAAAGCACTTGATAAATATTATTTTAAATTGGATCATTATGCAGGACTTGGTACAGTTAACAAACTTTACAAGGCAACTGGCATTTCTAGACACAAAATTAATAAATATTTACAAGGACAAGACAGTTATACTTTTCATAAATATGCCAGAAAACGTTTTCCAACTAAACATTATCATGTGACAAATATTGACGATTTATGGGAAAGCGACTTAAATGTGTTAAATAATATTAAAGAATATAATAAACCGTATATATATATTAACTATAATTGATGTTTTTTCTAAATACGCATGGGCGATTCCTCTAATTTCTAAATCTGGAACAGAGATAGTTAGAGCTTTCAAAGAAATATTTAACAAATATAAACGTATTCCTAAAATTTTACAAACTGATAAAGGTACAGAATTTACTAATAAACAGTTTCAATCATTTTTAAAAAATTACGAAATTACTCATTATCTTACAAAAAATAATGTAAAAGCAAGCGTTATAGAACGATTTAACAGAACACTCAAAGAAAAAATGTGGAAATACTTTACATACAAAAATACCTATAAATATACTGACATATTACCCAAATTAATAAAATCGTATAATAATTCATATCATAGATCCATAAAAATGGCCCCTATCGAAGTAAATGAAAGCAATATTTCACTGGTTTATGACACTTTGTACGGAAAAAATTTACGTAAATATAAAGTTTATAAGCCACAAAAATATAAAATTGGTGATCACGTTCGCATTTCTAAAATAAAAATGAAATTTGATAAAGGATATGAACAAAATTGGACTGATGAAATTTTTAAAATTAGAGAAGTAATACATGGAATCCCCGTTGTGTATAAGCTAGAAGATTTATCTGGAGAAGATTTAGACGGAATTTTTTACACGGAAGAAATACAAAAAGTACAACCTCAATCGATCTTTAAGATAGATAAAATTTTAGACAAAAGAGGTAAAGGTGACAGTAAAGAAGTGTTAGTGAAGTGGAAAGGATATCCTACAAAATTTAATTCTTGGATAAAACAATCGAATTTAATATCACAATGATAAAAAGAGAACCTTTTTCCGTTACACTTACTAGTAATGGATCTATGGATCACTTTAAAAATAATACAACATCTAGTTTTTGTAACATGCTACCCCAACGAATAGTTTTATTAGGTGAATGGGAGGTAGCATTAACCAAAATAAGATATCCCGGAATGTTTAAAAATATAACAAAAAGTGGAAATTTCATAAAAGGAGATCGAGTTCATGTAACAGATACTGGAATTAGCACGTATAATTTTCGGTACGATTTGGGGGAATCTACAATCACTGATAACATAATGCTATTGAATGAAATTAATCGTACTTTAGAAAAAAATGCATTTGTTAAAACATTTTTTAAATATAATTCAAATACAGGTTTTGTCAGTGTTAATTCCGATGCAGTAGAAAAAAATAATGACGAAGCTTCTACAAAACCTGGTAAATCTAAACAAAAGAGACGAAATACTGAACAAGGTGAAGCAGCAATACAATCGACCGGAGAAGAAAATGCTTCATCCTCGCAACCTGTAATAAAGAATGAAGCAACAACGATACAATCGGATGAAACAAAACCAAAAACAAATAAACATTTTATTCGCAACTTATTTTTGTCACCCGATTTAAATAGACAACTAGGGTTTAAATTTGGTACCAATGTTGCAAAGAGTACACGTGCATCATATCCAATGAATTCGTATTTAACTTTTCCTTATGAAATGTTTGTTTATTGTAACTTAATCGATCCACAAATGGTTAGCGATACGTTTGCTCAAATTATCGAAAGTACGACAGTAGAATTAAACATCGATAATAAGCATTTAGCAATTGAAAAAGCATTTTTTCCTCAAAATTGGGTACCTTTACTTCAACACGATTTTAACATTATAAAAATAGATTTAAGAACGGGTGTAGGAGAATTTTTACCATTTGTCGACGGATTTTCTTCAGCCGTTGTACTTTCTTTTAAACCTAAAAAACATGAATCATCACGAACTTGCTAAATACTTTTTAAATCAAAGTGGAAAAGGAAGCGCGGAAGATCCAAATTTTGTATTATACAGAGGAAAGCGTTTTCAAAGAGGACACGGACTTTTTGGTGCACTTGGAGGATTATGGAGATTTGTATCTCCACTTTTTAAAAGTGCAGCAAAAGCTGTTGGTAAAGAGGCACTAAATCTAGGAGCTAACGTTCTAACAGATGTAGCAACATCTGGAAAAAAATTTAAACAATCACTTAACACAAGATTAAAAGAAGGAACAGGTAATTTAAAGAAAAAAGCAGATCAATCTTTAGATTCTATGTTTGGTTCTGGAATAAAAACTCGAAAAAGAAAAAAACAAACTCATTCGAAAGTTAATCCTCAACGTAAAAACAGCAAAAAAAGAAATAGAAAAAAAGATATATTTTCATAAAAAATATATAATGTCTAATATATACATGCATTCAGCATTTAACATTTTTGATGAACAACCCATACAAACAGGCATTGAAAATTATAACATTATTGAGCTCGATCCTCAAAATGCCATATCTCATAATTCACCTTTAATTTTTCACTATACTGGAAATGCTGATACGTACTTAGATCTCACATATGTACTATTACGTTTGCGTTGTAAAATAGTAAACGAAACTGGTCTAAACTTAGAAGCTACAGACAAGGTGACACTTGTTAATAATTCTTTAAATTCACTTTTTCAACAAGTAGAGATTATTTTAAATAATGTTACAGTAACTCAACCTCAACCAGGTTATCCTTATAAAACATATTTTGAAAAACTATTAAACTACTCTAATGATGCCATGAATACACATTTAGAAGGGTCGCTTTGGAAAAAAGATACAGCAGGCAAGATGAATAATTTCGATCAAAATAATGCTATACAATGGCGCTATAATTATACAAAAGGTAGTAAAGAATTTGAAATAATGGGTTGTTTATCCACCGAGATATGTAATCAAGAAAAATATTTACTCAATAACGTTTCCGTAACTGTAAAACTTACACCTTCAACTCCTGAATTTCATCTCGTTGGAGAAAAATTGGGAAAAACTATTTTTACATCTGCTAAGTTATCTTTAAAACGTATATATCCATCTCCTACTGTACTGTTAGCGCATCAAGAAGCACTAGGTAAAAATAATGCAAAATATCACCTTACAGGAGTAGATCTACAACCTTTTAATATTCCGAGAGGAACCCAGAGTAAAACTATAAACGATATTTTTGTAGGCAAAGTACCTCGCAGAGTTATAATAGCTTTTGTTACAAATCAAGCATATAGTGGCGATGTTTCGCTGAATCCATACAACTTTCAACACTTTGACCTGAACTTTTTTCAATTATTTGTAAATGGACAACCTAATCCATTACAACCGCTAACTCCAGATTTTACAAATGGACTATATTTACAATGCTTTCAAACTTTACAAGACGGATTGGGTATTCATTGCGATGATCGAGGACATTCTATTTCTAGGTCTTGTTATGAAAGTGGATATACAATTTTAACTTTCGATTTAACAGCAGACATGAGCGCAAACGAATCATATATTTCTGGACTACAACACGGAAATGTTACCGTAAACGTAGGATTTAAAAAAGCTTTATCAGAACCTGTTACTATGCTAGTATGTTCAGAATATCAAAAACTATTGGAAATAGATATTAATAGATCTATACATATATCATCATGAACACTCAACAAATACATAAATTATTATCCAATAATCCTTATACAAAACCATATTTTATAGGAGTATTTGCAAGGGATCAAATTCCTAGAAATCAAATATTACAATTTCCCACTGCATTAGTAATAAATACAGATCCCAGCAACATGCCAGGACAACATTGGGTTGGAATTTTTATATCAAAATCGGGTATAGGAGAATATTTTGACAGTTTCGGATTTGCTCCTTTTTATTCAAACATTTTAAATTTCTTGCAATATCAATGCGGCACAAGAAATTGGATTTATAACAAACGTCGATTGCAAAGTTCTTATAGTTCTACTTGTGGGCATTATGTTATTGGATATCTCATTCATAGATGTTGTAACTTACCAAGAAAATTTTTTTTTTCTAAATTTAAAATAAAAGATTTTAAATATAATGACAACGTAATCAGTAAGGTTATATGCTTTTCTCGTACTTCTTGCAAAGAAAGAAAAAAATCAAATATGTAAGCCAATAAAAGGTGAGTAAGTTTTATATTATATTCATTTTATTTTTAATTTTCAAAATAGAAACATGTCGTCAGGAGCTGGATTCATATATTTTAATTTTTTAATTGACAATGACCGTAAATATATAGTAAAAGAACTTTCTATATGTGGTTCAAATCACGAGGTACAGACATGGATATTTCTTCCTCCTTATGAACGGCATATATTGGATGAAATAATTAAATCTACCAATGACAAAATTACTGCTAAAGTTCACGGATTAAAATGGCACGACGGAGATGTAAAATATGATTTGTTTCCATTAATTTTAAATAGATGCGTAGATAAATTTACTGTAGTATTTACAAAAGGAGAGGAAAAAGCTAAATTTCTTCGCGCAATTACCAAACGTACTGTAATAAATATTGATGAAATCGATGTACATCACGAATTCTTTACTACATTTAATACTAATCCGTGTATGTATGCTTGTCATAAAATGCCTGTTCTTAATTGTTCTCAACGAAATGTAATAAATCTTGCTATGTGGTATTCGCATATTGTTGATAAACGCAACGTATATCCGTGTGATCCAAAACCCAATGTATCACATCTTTCCTCAGATTTGAACCACGAACCAATCACCTTCGAATCTACCATTTATGATGTATATATTAATGATCTGTTTTAGAATGCATCTCTTCAGTATAAAAAGTGTTGATGACGAAAAAGGACTACGCTCTCTCTCTCAAGAAAAGACATACTAGAAAACATGTAAGTAGAACGTTTTATACATTATAGCCATATATTTTTTTATCTGATTTTTTTAAAAAAATATAGATGTTTTACCTATATTTATTTTATTTTTTATAGGTCTTCAGAAACTAAAAAGCAGAAAATTACTGAAAATGAGAACAATAGATCACTATTAAAAAATCACAACGAAAACAACGAGACATCACTTATCGGTTTAAGAAGTAACATATACTTTTTAGATCATGGACAAAAGAAGATTTTATGCATAGGATTTTCTCCAGAATTTCCTTATGATTTACGCATTACTATTTCCAAATGTGGTGAACATCGCGGAATAATATTACATAACTTAAATGATTGGAAAAGCTTAATTCACTGTATTAATTGTGTTGATACAGGATCCAAAAAAGAAAATTTCAAATGGAAATGTAATTTAACAGATGAATTACATTTGGATATAAAATATGTATTTGGTACACAAAATATAATTTTAAGACAATATCAGGGAGATGAACAGATATCCTTATCTCTAATTGAAGAAGAATGGATAAATTTAGCAAAACTTTATCCTATTGTAAATGACATATTTTATCATAAATCTAAAGATTCTAAAGAAATAAAAAATCTTATAATGGCATATATTAATTACATAAAAGATACATTAGAATCGTCAGATGATACAAGCAATATGTCTTACTCACGCTTTACTGAATACATGATTTGCGTCACACCTAGAAACTATTACGAAATATTTTACTTCCTTCACAAACAACTGGTCACGTGTATTGCAAAACGTGACTCTGAAGTATAAAAAGAAGGTGCCGATACTCGCATATCTATCATAGTCATCGCTAGCCACCACCAGTCAACAACAAACATCAGCAGCAATATGAACCCCGTAGAAGAGTTGGGATTTATTGCCGATCTCAACAAGCGCGGCAAATCTACAAAACCTTTAACTGCAGACGAGTTAATAAGAGGCCAACAGTATTTAATACAGGAAGCAAGAATGGTAAATACAAAATATGGCAGAAGAATGATAATAAAGTTAAATGGTCGTGATATGTTTTTAAATAATAATTTTGAAGATATATCTCCAGCTCAAATAGCACAAATAAATAAATCCAAAAATTATTATATATCATACACCGAAGAGGATGATTTTGTATTTATAAAAAAGCATTAAAGCAGCATTCCAATCGAAAAATGATGAAGTCTACAAAAAATTAAAAATAGAATATAAAAGGACTACACTTCATAAAAAGGTAAGCAGTATATATATATAATCATGAACTATGACAATATAATTTTAACTTATGTATTTATTTTTATATTACAATGTTTTCTTAATTGCTTACTATGGTGCATAAAAATACGATACTTTACTTGTTCATGTACTTCATGTAGCACATGCGCAAAAAAAACAGATTCAGAACCCGTATAAAAAAAGACACTTCCTTAATATTTTGTCACTTGGTAAGATGTCTATCATCATTTCGGAACCTATCGATCTAGGAAACAACATATTTACAAGATTAAATTTTGATTGTAACGATAATGTTAATGCGTGTGGATTCTATCAAGAAAATACATTTAAAACATTGTCAACCAACATCACACAATCTGGAAATATTAAAACAGTAGAAATTACAATAAACAAGGAATATACATGCAATGATACAAAAAAAACAGATGTAATTAATATACATTTTAAACTTTGTAGATTGGATACGACTGCAGAAGATGCACGAGTGACAGTATCATCCAACAACCGCTGCTGCCTTGATCAACTGGTGACACGTCATGGTATATACAACGTACTGCAGGAGAACAACTACGAAAGTGTGCTAGTGGGTGCCCTCTTTATTCCAAAATTAAATCAAAAAATAGACAAAAACTTTTCTCATCTACATTTTGAGGTTAATACTCGTAATCTAAAAGAAGAAATTGATAGAGACAATTCCATTGCTAAACTCATCTATGAAAATTATAACAAGCCAGAAGAAGAAAAAGAAGAAGGGAGAGACGAGTGTGGAATATATTCGTCTTTGTGCACAACAATTATAAAAATTATTTTTTTAGATACAGAACAATAATAAAAAAAGTATTTTGCTTTTATATACAATATAGTAAATAATTTATGCATAAAAGAATTAATGTTAATAAAACTAATTATACTATATCCAATATTATTGTTATTAAAATTTTATACTAACACATGTTTTTTTAAAATCTTATATTGTATTATTATAGCTTATATCATACATATAAAGAAAAAGCAATTTAAATAAAAAATTATAATATATTCAATATTATTGTTGTTAATTTTTTATACAAACACATGTGTTTTTTATCATTTATTATACATGTAAAAAAATTTAAATAAATAAAAAAAATATGCCCCACGGGAGGTAGCTCCGACCAAGCCAAGGTTTCATTGCGTCGAGGGAATTCCCTCAAGGACGGGGGAATACCTCTCTTTGACGCCATGACCTTGATTTGGCGGTGTCTGGCTCCCGTGGGGTATATACTACTCAGATGTAATACACACGAAAACTATTACGATTGTGCAGAAATTTTTATTGTACGAGGGCAGTTGCAGAAGTACCCGACCTGAATCACATATAGCGGTTGTTGTTTCAAACAAATGACTATGGTAGAAAGTACCACGCTTATAAAGCTTAAGTTTGAAGTTTGACAATGCTATGTTACTTAATAAATGTTTGGCAGCAATCAATCTCAGCAAACTTGTAAACACGGATAAAACTTGCCATCGTTATGTGATACAATACTTTCATTTGAAAGGTCTTAGTCCAACTAATATTAAAGCCGAGCTAGATACTACTCTGGGGAAGTCTGCTCCTTCGTTTACAACAGTAAAATATTGGGTGGCAGAGTTTAAGCGAGGCCGTACGAGCTGCCAAAACGAACATTGCAATGGTCGACCAAATGAGGTAACCACGCCAGAAATTGTGAGGAAAATCCACAAAATGGTATTGGATGACCGTTGACTGAAAGTGCGCGAGCTAGCAAACATTGTAGGCATTTCAAAAAGTGCTGTACATCGCACACTATACCCCCGCCACTATAACGTTGCACTTGACAGCTAGCGTTTAAGTTGGTACACTCGCGAAAAAACAGATGAAAAGCTTCAACCGTTTGACTTCCTAAGCCAATCACAAGGCAGCATTCCGGATGGTCGATGACAAAGCGGAACCGGATCTAGAATCGGCTCTGTTGCCGGATGTAACTATTCCCAACCACGTGCTTCAGTTTGTGAATCTCTAGCAGAGCGTCGAGTTGTTGTTTGCAAGCTACATATTGTTCATTGTTATTTGTTATTTAGATTTGTGGTTATTGTTTGATAGTTTTGTTATTGTTCATTTATACATTTATTTATATTTATCTATTTTATATATATTTCATTCATATTATTTATTTAAACAAAACTTAAGTGCGACAATGTCGGAAAAACGACGCCGATCGCCGAGTGATGATTCAGGAAGTGAAAATCCTTTGCGCCGAGGTGTGCCACTTAATAGTCAGGCATTGGAACTATTAAGGAGAACCCGGGAGTTCTTTGATCAGGAAAAGGAGTACGTGAAGCTTCACGGAAATCCCTCTATTCCTGCTGATAAAGCCGTACAACAAACTGCAGCAGCTCTTGGTTTAAGCACGAGAACTGTTGTTCACAAAGGAGTGAAACTACAAGAGAAAGAGGACAAAATTCCTGAACCATCTGGAACACAACAGGTATTTCTATCAACTCCAGGGAAGAAAAAAAAAAACGCCTCGTCCAGTCACAAATCTTGATGCTTTCCAATTAGACGCCATACGTAGACACATTTATGCCTATTATCATAGAAAGGAGTATCCGACCATACCAAAGCTGCTTATATCGCTTATTTTCAATTAACAATAATAATACGAAATAGTTATTATTCAGTGACGTTCACTACTTACGTACACTTTTTGTATGCGGCTTAGACACGATAGAAATGAGAACAATCAGCTGTTGTTGTTTACTAGCCACTCTGGCAACGTCGCAACCACGATGTAGCCAACCTTACGCGAAGCCACACGAACTGTCAAGTGCAACGTTATAGCGGCGGGGGTATAACTGAAAATTTGGACATGAGAAAGCTGTGCGCAAGATGGGTGCCGCGTTTACTAACAATGGAACAACAGAAGCGTCGTGAGGATGTTTCAGTCGAGTGTTTGGCGATGTTTCGCTGCAATAAAGCCGAGTTTTGCGTCGATTCATAACCATGGATGAAATATGGGCCCATCATTTCACACCTGAGACGAAGGAATAGTCAAAACAGTGGATTGAAGGGGGAGAATCGGCTGCAAAGAAGGCGAAGACAATTCCATCTGCAGGCAAGGTCATGGTGTCAGTTTTTTGGGATGCGCATGAGATAATTTCATTGATTATCTTCAAAAAGGAACAGCAATCAATGGCGAGTATTATACAAAATTATTGCAGCGTTTGAATGATGAAATCAAGTAAAATCGGCCGCATTTAGCGAAAAGGGAAAGTTTTGTTTCATCAAGACAATGCACCAGTTCACACATCCATTATCGCCATGGCTAAATTCAATAAGTTTAAGTTCGAATTGCTTCCTCATGCACCCTTTTGGCTAGACTTAGCCCCCTCTGATTATTTTGTGTTTCCAAAGTTGAAGAAATGACTTGGTGGTAAACGATTTGCCAACAATGAAGAGGTGGAGTTTGCAGCTGATGGCTATTTTGCAGAACTCGACGGTTCTCACTATAAACAGGGTATTGAAGCTATTAAACATCGCTGGGAAAAGTGTATCGAGCTGAAAGGAGACTATGTAGAGAAGAAAACATGTTTTTTCCTAAAATTTTGTTGTTTTCTTTGTTAGGTCGGGTACTTCTGGGACAGCCCTTGTAAATTGTAAGAAACCTAATGCTTTTGCAAAAAAAAAACATACACAGGTAAAAGCTGCTCTGTTTCTTTTGAACTGTCTACATCCTTAAGTACGTTTGGATATTCAAAAGCATCAGAGCATAATGGCGTAATGAAGTTCCGATAGAAAATAACTTTTAAGACGAATCTCTTGCTCGGAGAAAAAAAATGTTTTTACAATATTATGTTAATATCCGTACTATTAGAATTAACCCTTCAGTTATGGACATAAATAAATTAGACTTTTGTAAAGAGGTAGGTATACGTGAATGTGCCATTTTACGTCGTTTCATTTAGAGCACAAAAATATACAAAAGAGACCTAACATTTTTCAAGCTTTTTAATTTTTTTTTATCGCAGGTGTATATAGTTGGTGGAATAATATACTTCCGTAAAACGTGCCAAATTTAAATAATACAATCCTTTCTGTTTTGGGGATCTGAAAGTTAGTTGGTATTTTGAAAATATAATCACCAAATTCGTAAACTTTATAAATATTTCCACGAAAATTACGCTTAGCTTTTAATCGATGTCTAGCAACTATGAAAGTAAATAAATAATCCTGACCCCAAATATGCAGCCATTGGTGATTTACTTCATGCATACCTCTTAGGGTGGGCAAACCGAAGCTGATAACTGCCGTAGTAGTAAAGGGACCTACAATTTTTCCATCTTATGTTTAAGATGCAGGTCCATATATCTATTCTAGTTACTTCAAGTACAACAGGAAACTTCCCCTACAGCTATTTAAAACGTTCTTTGTCAATGAATTTGTTCTTGCAGAGAGATGTCTATGTATCAAACTGCTTAAGACGTTTTCTGCACGCTCGTTTACTTTCTTGGTTTTATAGATCATGGAGAGCACACTGGAAGTAGATTTTACAAACTCTGTAGAATACCCAGGATAGCCAATTACACATCGATGCTGTATCTCATTAGTTAACGTGTATGTAAATAAAATCTGTTTATTGTAATTGTACGGTCTTCGGAATGACTTTGCTCATTTGAATCCATCATAGTTTCAATAATTCAGGTTATTGATGAAGCCAGGCTAGTTTAGAGGATACGGTTGTGGATATTTGAGCACTGAGGCCAAGGCTAGACCTATTGCGCCTACTAAACTACCAGAAGGAAAAAATAAGTCGACAGAAAACGAAGGTAGGCGAGAAATGATGGCGCTAGACGCAGTAAGGCGGGGTCCCTAACGTTTCCAGGTTGAGCGTCCTCCGGAGCCCTTCGATGCCCCTATCCGTACAGGTTGGGCCAGAAGGTGCCGTGTCGGTTAAGAAACAATTCTCTCCTTAAGTCACTTCCACATGTGCCACACACCACCAACCACGTGTCAGGCCCTGCAACTGTGAAACAAGAAAGGTAATGAAATGAGAGGAAACGACGGACGGGAGAATATGTAGTAGTATATAATTAATCCAGCATTCGCCTACACACCTGTAAAAACCGAGAAAAATCCCAAGATCAGGGTGGGCGGGGAAACCCGGACCTCCCAACGCGAGCCTCAGACGCTATCGCCTGAGCCACCCCGTCGTCAAGTTGGTTTATTATATAAATATTTTATATTTCCAAAATATACGATCGCGAAATATAGAGCATACGACACGTTCCCCAACTCGCTGCCTCGTTTTCATTTATTTGTTTGTTTCCGAACGTTGCATTGCAATATACTAGTGTTTCAAACTACGTCAAATTTATTACATAATAATACTATTTTTTAAATTTATTTTTGTTTAAAGTCGCTTAAACACTAGAATCATAACGCGACTATTATCATCATTATAATATAATATAACTTATTACAAATTTATACGGAAGGAAAGATGAGTTTTACTGAAAGGGCAATAACACTGGAGAGCGTACTGTTAACTCTGGCAGTGTGTTCAAGCTATTAACTTCGGTAAAAGAGCTTTTTTTTTTCATTTGAGTAAAAAGCGTTCGTATTGGCACCCGTGCTTCAGTAGCTAATTTAATTACTCCATACTTATATTTAATATTCGAATAATTTCGATTAAAGCAGGATGACATATAACAAAAGTTTTAAAATACGAATTACACAACTGTATTTGTTTCACAGTGCTTCGCAGTTATGTATCTTACGCTATTTTAAATCACTACACAAACAAGTTTATAACTGCCAAAGCCTTCTAAATCAAATTCCAGAAAACAAACCACCTCAACATTAGACTGGTCCAGTAACTCAATCGGCAGAGCACGGCGGTCCCGTGTCGTAGATTTACGGCACGTAAAAGAACCTCAAGCCGGATAAAGAGGCCTCTGAGCAAAATTACCGTCTTTCACGCCCAATATAGAATGGGACGCTAAGAACCACAGCAAAGAGCGTCCATAAATAAAACTCAATTTCAATTCTGGTAGGCTGGACTCCGGTAATATTTCTCTAAAGGTTTCTTGGTATACCCAGAGTCTGGCGCGTGAATGTGAGTGTACTTGTGTGTGTGTTTTTTTATCCGTTATTTAATACCAATTGGGCCATAAAACAAGATTTCAGATACAGTCTGATTACTAGTATGCTAACTTCCAAATCCAGCGGTCCCGGGTTCGATTCCCGGCTTGGAGGATAGGAATTTTTCTTTAGTCAGGATCATTCCCCTAAAGTTTGGAAGTATGAGTGAGGGTGTATTCTCTTTTTGTTCCATTTATACCCCGCCTTTAACTGCAATGAACATATCGGTGGTCTTTTTACCTTTGGAATTGTTTGCCTATCGGCAATACTTTTAAATCGTAAGTTAGTTATCACTGATTTCATACTGTCCTTCATATTTTCAGACTCGGGAGGATAGGATAATCTTGGCTAGAGAAACCTTGTCTTCCCCCAGCCAGGAATCCAACCCGAGACCCCTCGTACAGCAGGCAGAGACTACCGACTCAGCTAGTCCGAGAGTGTAAATGTGTGCGAGAGTTTAACGTTTTTATTTATTTTAAGAAAACAAAGATAAATGCTCTGTAAACGAGTGAACATCATCGCCGTGGACAATAAAATTCTTCCAAAGGTAAAGCCGCCAATATGCCCTTAGACGGCATGTAAATGGAACAAAAACAGAAAAACAAAAAATTAAGATTGTCACTTTCCAAGTCATACAATTACGAGTATGAAACTACAAACGAATCTAAAATCAGCACAACTATATGGTAACTAATAAGTGCAGCAACATTAAAAAGAAATTTAAAAATAATAAATAATTTTAAAAAATCAACATTCAGTTGTTAATACTGCCGTGTAATGAATGCTATGTGTAGCGAACTAGATATTTCAAACAGATTCCAATAATAAAATCAAAATAATACACACTCCATATAGAAATGAAATGCATTATGACAACTGGTAAACATTTCTTTATTCGTTTCGAAATCGCAACTCATTCTTTAAGAGTTGTGTATTCGTATGATTGTGGGAAATAAATGTGGGAATGAATCCAAGTGTGTTTCATACAAAAAGTACAGAAAATCAACGGTTCATCGAACTACAAACGCCTCAGTTGCTTCTCAGTTCAAAGCCATAGAGATGATTATAACATTTAAAGGAGGTTATGCAAATGAAACGGTTGCCCCAAATTAGACTTTCGCCGTACAGACCATGCGAAACAGCCGCCAAATTTACAGGCATAATAAAGAGTTTCCTTTACCTATTCACTTTCTCTGAAATAACAGCACTCTGGTCGATGTTGCTGGCTCAACATAAAAAATCTGATGTGTTACACTCACATGACTTTCTCTACTCTTGTACAAACTATTTATACAAACGCTTATTCTCCATCTACTTCATGTTAATCGAGATAAACATTTGCAGAGTCTATCTTATTGCTAATTTTCTTGTAGATGCAAGAGGAATATATATTTACAAGGGCAATATAGAAATACAGTAGCCTTTAAGCATAGACATATCTCTTAATAGCTGGTTGCTAGGTGCAGCACCATTCTCTTTGCCACAGATTAATACTCTTTGCATATCCAAGACAAAAAAATGAATAACGAATTCCCATTTGAGAAAATAAGTATTGAAAAATTTAAGGGAATAACAAGCAATATCTCGAAAATGGTTCACTCAACAACAAAAATGTATATGACATAAATTGTGTATTTTAACGCGTTCAACAGTTCTTGTGTAGTAAAATTTTGTCTATGTCTTATGGTTTACCAGTTATGCAAAAGTCGTTCACAATGAAGAATACTTTTGGAGACATTCCCAGAAAATTCACGATATATATTTTATTTGTCATAAAAATATCTTAAACATATGATATTTTAATCAAAATCGTTAAAGCCATTTTTGAGAAAATTAAAATTTTCGAAAAATGTTCCATGTAAAGAGTACTCTGGGGTGGGGGGATTTTCTCGAAAAACTTCGTGTCGCATCCCTGGAAGATACTGAACCTAAATACCAAGTTTGGTGTTTATCCGACTGTTCGTTTCTGAGTTATGCTGTTCACAGACAGACACACAGACACACACACACGGACATGTTTCAAAAAATGCTTTTTTTTGGATTCAGGGGATCTCAAAGCATGTATTTCCGGTGAAATCTCGGTATCGAATTTTTGAGTGGAATGCAATACTTCCCCTACTTACTATCGTAGTAGAGAAAGTAAAAAGCTTTCCTGTTTGTCTGCATTCGCTTTCCATAAGGCGCTAATGTGGCACAGGGCTAGATAACGTATTATTATGAACTGGATGGATCAATTAGAAGCATATTATCATTACGTGTAATAATAGATAACATCTGCTATCTCTGCATCTTGCCACAGAATTATTACTATCACTACTGAGAAATAATCATCGTAAATCTAGGAAAAACACAGTCTTCAAAGAAAGTGGACATTGATCTGCTTTTTCATGATAGTCGTTAGATAATGTTAAAAGAATTACGTGCTCCATATTCTAAGAAAATGTTTAGACATTGAAGTTTATCCACTGACATTGAACATGGTATGAAATGTGGGAAAAGTTAGTCTTTTTAACTACTAATTTTTAACTCACAATTAAGCATTTTATTTTTTATTATTTACGCATTTTAACAAAAGCAGATATACAATTACCGAGATTCCAAAAATACATTCCTCTGAAATTAATCTGCTAAAATAAAATTTATTATTCTTATTTTATGTAATAAAAAGTTTATCTGAATATTGCTGTACTAGTATATGCATTTCCAAACAAAATATACCAGTTCATATTTCTAAGAAGGGTAAAGCGTGATATTTAATTTTTTACATTTTTACTTTCTCTACAACCTACAAGTAGGTAGCCTAAATATTGCATTCCACCCAAAAATTCCATACCGAGATTTCACCGGAAATACATGCTTTGAGGCGCCCTGAAGCATCTTTGAAAACATGTCCGTGTGTGCGTTGTCTGTGAAGAGCATAACTCAAAAACGAAGTCTGATGAATACCAAACTTGGTATTTGAGTTAAGTACTGGATGCGACACGAAGACTTTCAAGAAAATCCTCCCCACTCCCAACTACCCTTTACAATGAACATTTTTCAAAAAGTTTGATTTTCTAAAAAAATGGCTAACGATTTTGATTAAAATACCGTATATAATAGGTATTTACATGACAAATAAAATGCATATCTTGAATTTTCTGGGAATAGCCCAGGAAGTACTCTTCATTCGGAAGGAATTTTGTATAACTTGTAAATGTTAAGCGATAGACGAAAACGTACCACACACAAACAAGTAGATCTCTTCAAAACACACGATTTACTTCAAATAAGTTTTTTTGTGACCTAAGCCGTTTTTAAATCTTCGCATTGTTCAATAGTTGTCATTCTTTTGAAGCCACATCGATTTTCAGTTGTTTCTCGCGATTGCATGGAAATAGTATGGAATTTCAAGGCCAGTATATAGCGACTCGCTTTTAAACAACTGCCTATCGATTCTGTTTTCTCTATCCCCTTTCTACTTATAACGAATTATATAGTGAAATGAAACTTATTTCTGCAAAGGTTCATCTCGATAAAGCACAAGTAGATGGGTAGTTAAATTATATTCGAACCCACTCGCGGCCTCTCTCTACTGCGCGAGACAGGCGGCAGTCGCCGGGGAAATTACGCCGGCAGAGGCGGACTAAAATCCTTACCTTATAATAGATGCTGGAAATGTTGGCCTTCTGCTCTCAAACAGGCAGCATATCTCGTGTAAATATTCTCGCTCACTCTCCGAAGCTCAGCAGCAGGAATTCTTGTGATTGGTGCCGCTTTGGAGCGTTCGCCTCGAAAATCGCTGAAAAAACTAGCGCTGCAACAGGTGTATCTCGATCTTCTGCGAGAAATGCTACACGTCTGTTAAAACCGAAGTCCTATTGCTACACACGAGTGCAAGCGTTAAAGCCAAATAATTCCGCTAAACGTGTGAATTATTGTAACTGGTTTTTCCAATCCATAGAAAGGGGTTTCATTGAACCACAGATTTTGTTTTTCACTGATGAATCTTGGTTTCATCTAAGTAGACGTGTGAATACTCACAGCAGTCGATACTGGGCTTCAGAAAACCCTGTACTACTGGTGAAACGCCTCATTATGATCAGAAAATTGGAGTGTGGTGTGCGATAAGTGCTAGAAGGATAATAGGGCCCATATTCTTTGATGAAACAATAAATGCAGAGCGATATCAGAGGTTAATTCTGTGGTCTTTTTGCAATCGCTTGACAAAAGAGAAATCGTATGGTTGGTTCCAGCAACATTCTGCAACAGCACATACGGCTGCCGAATCATTACATGCAACAAGAGAGGTGTTTGATGAGTATGACAGAATGATAAGTGTTGATTTGTGGTCCCCTCGTTCTCCTGACCTAACGGGTTATGAATTTTATTTATGGGGTTCTTTAAAAGACAAAGTGTATCATTCCAATCCTCGCACACTACAGGAACTTAGAGAAAACATTGTGCAAGAAATCACAAGAATTCCTGCTGCTGAGCTTCGGAGAGTGAGCGAGAATATTTACACGAGATGTGCTGCCTGTTTGAGAGCAGAAGTCAACATTTCCAGCATCTATTATAAGGTAAGGATTTTAGTCCGCCTCTGCCGACGTAATTTTCCCGGCGACTGCTGGTTGTCTCGCGCTGTAGAGAGAGGCCACGAGTGGGTTCGAATATAATTTAACTACCCTATAGAAAAATAAGCTTTTATAAGAAGTTTGTACACATTATATAAACATAAAGGATAGTGGGTAGAGAAAGTCATGTAAATGTAACACATTACAGTTTTTCTTATTTTTACCGCGTGAACTAAAATCTTTAGATCAAATTGTAATATGCTACAGCATTTGAATGTGAGTAAACGAGGTAAATATAACAGTGCTGAAGAATGACATTATGAGCCATTTAAATGTGACGCAATTGAGGATCGTAAACTTAAAATTTGACCAAAACATAGAGCTAAGTTACGAAATGAATCCGTTTTTTTTTTCAGAAACCCTATAAGTCAATGTTTTTCTTTTCTTTCCAAAATGAGTTTTATACATTTCTTGATTGTCCTTAGACAGCTCTATATTGTGTGTAAACACCCCAAGTCAGAGCACAATCACAGTAGGGAATAAGATCTGCTGAACTAAGTTTTGTTTATAAAGCCCATAAGTCAGCGACTTGTGAGATTTGTGCGCAAATTTTGGCTAGAGGACAGTTCACTAGAGAGGACTAATATGACTCATATTATCAGGAAAAAAATAAAAGGCCAATCCATTAGGATGTAAATGAATTAAAAAGAAACATATTGAAGGTATTAAAAAGCTAAAACACTATCACAGGAAGAGATGTTGATCAATTTTATTCGGAACTTTTTGCTTGGCCAATAACATGATGATGTGGAGATGGAAAAATAGAACATTCCTTTTTTCTGCTGCTAAATTTTCGGTGGTTTTTACTTTCTCTACTACATATAGTAAGTAGGGGAAGTATTGTATTCCACACAAAAATTCGATACCGAGATTTCACCGGAAATACATGTTTTGAGACCCCCTGAATCCAAAAAAAGCATTTTTAGAAACATGTCCGTGTGTGTGTGTGTGTGTGTCTGTGTGTGTGTGTGTCTGTGTGTGTGTGTGTCTGTGTGTGTGTGTGTCTGTGTGTGTGTGTCTGTGAACAGCATAACTCAGAAACGAACAGTCGGATAAACACCAAACTTGGTATTTAGGTTCAGTATCTTCCAGAGATGCGACACGAAGGTTTTCAAGAAAATCACCCCACCCCAGATTACCCTTTACATGGAACATTTTTCGAAAATTTTAATTTTCTCAAAAATGGCTCTAACGATTTTGATTAAAATATCATATGTTTAAGATATTTTTATGACAAATAAAATGTATATCTTGAATTTCCTGGGAATGTCTCCAAAAGTATTCTTCATTGTGAACGACTTTTGCATAACTGGTAAACCATAAGAGATAGACAAAATTTTACTACACAAAAAATGTAGATCGCGTTAAAATTCACAACTTATGTCATATACATTTCTTTTGTTGAGTGAACCGTTTTCGAGATATTGCTTGTTATTTCCTTAAATTTTACAATACTTATACTTTTTCTCAAATTCGTTATTCATTTTTTTTATGTTCTGGACATGCAAAGAGAATGGAATGCGCCACATAGCAACCAGCGTTAAAATATTTGACTATCGCTTAAAAGCTACCATATTCCCCTTGCATCTACAAGAAAATTACCAATAAGATTGACATCTCGATATCTCGATTAACATGAAGCATATGGATAATAAGCGTTTGTAAAATTAGATTGTACAAGAGTAGAGAAAGTCATGTGAGTGTAACACATCAGATTTTTTTTTTTACTTTCTCTACTACGTATAGCAGGCGGCGCCGTGGCCGAGAGGTTAGACCGCTCGCCTCCCACCGAGGCGGCCCGGGTTCAATCCCAGGGACCTGCATGTGGGATTTGTGGTGGACGAAGCGGCGTCTGGGCGGGTTTTCTCCGGTTTCACCCGCCATTCATTCCACCTACTGCTCCATCATCACCTTTCCTTTCATCCATTTCACACACATTTCGTTTCATCTACTTCCTTCATCCCATACCAGACATCGGGC
Organism: Deroplatys truncata; assembly: GCA_030765065.1. Lineage (NCBI taxonomy): Eukaryota > Metazoa > Arthropoda > Insecta > Mantodea > Mantidae > Deroplatys > Deroplatys truncata. The sequence goes on along the minus strand of CM060975.1, from coordinate 51,201,856 downwards.
TGATCACCCATCCTGGATGTTCTGTCTGATCCATGAGTGTCTGCTCCTCGACGGGCCTCTGACCCCAGGTACCCGCTTGTAAGTCCTGGGGGGTGTAAGTCCTACATGAGAGGAGGGTAAACAGATACTGAATGAATGAATACTACGTATAGTAAGTAGGGCAAGTATTGTATTCCACACAAAAATTCGATACCGAGATTTCACCGGAAATATATGTTTTGAGACCCTCTGAATCCAAAAAAAAGCATTTTTGGAAACATGTCCGTGTGTGTGTGTCTGTGTGTGTGAACAACATAACTCAGAAACGAACAGTCGGATAAACACTAAACTTGGTATTTAGGTTCAGTATCTTCCAGAGATGTGACACGAAGGTTTGCAAGAAAATCCCCCCACCCCAGATTACCCTATACATGGAACATTTTTCGAAAATTTTAATTTTCTCAAAAATGCTCTAACGATTTTGATTAAAATAACATATGTTTTGGACAAATGAAATGTATCTATATCTCGAATTTTCTGGGAATGTCTCCAAAAGTATTATTCATTGTGAATGACTTTTGCATAACTGGTAAACCATAAGAAATAGACAAAATTTTACTGCACAAAAAATGTAGATCGCGTTAAAATACACAATTTATGTCATATACATTTTTTTTGTTGAGTGAACCGTTTTCGACCCCTTGCATCTACAAGAAAATTAGCAATAAGATTAACATCTGGATATCTCGATTAACATGAAGCATATGGAGAATAAGTGTTTGTAAAAATAGTTTGTACAAGAGTAGAGAAAGTCATGTGAGTGTAACACATCAGAATTTTTTTTCTGATTTGGCTCTTGGTAAGTGTAGAACAGTGATGAGAAAATACTTAAATGAGAAACACTTAATATATAAGCGAGGAGGGGGAACTACTACATTTCATAAAAAATTATTAAATCTGGTAAGAGCATATTATAATATTGGTATGTATTTGCTTTAAAACATTACAATAATCAATGGTGTGTAATACAGTGTTATTGTTATTTGTTTCATTTGAAACTTCCTGTTTCGCATTTTGTTAAGCAAAAATCCATCGAACCATTTGTTTTAAATAATGTGTGACTACACTAATGCCCTCACAGCATATCTGAGTTCCTGAATATTCGATATACTATTAAGCAAGTTATAAAAGAAAACTAATTGTTTTGTAAATTATATTAAACTTATTTTTTCCCGTTCCTGTAAAATTTACACTTTTTGACTTATGGAATTTCTGTAAAACCTAACCCCATTATTCCTCTATAAAAAAATCTGATGTGTTACATTCACATGACTTTCTCTGACCTCTATTCTTTATTAGTTCCAAGAAACTATTCTTACCAAAGCTTATTTGTCCCTCAATTTCATTTTAATCCAAATAAACCTTTGCAAAAACAGCTTTACAAATTTCGTTATAGATACAAAGAGAACAGCGATAGTCAAATGTTTAAGAACTGGACACTATTACAAAGAATGAAACAAAGTATTGAACAAATCAAGCATTAATAACGGATATCTCAAAAATGACGATGCCACGAAAAAAGTTATTTGGAATAAATTGTGCTTTTTAAAGAGATCTGCATTTTTTATGTAGTACGTTTTCATCCGTCGCTTAACGTTTACCAATTATACAAAGTTACGTATATAAAATTACTTTCGAATGAAGAAGACTTCACAACCTATTCCCAGAAAGTTCAAGATATACATTTTGTCATGTAAATATCCTTAATATGTGGTATTTCAATCAAAATCGTGAGTCATTTTTAAGAAAATAAAAAATTTCGAAAAATTACAAAGGGTAGTTTGGGGTGGGAGTATTTCCTTGAAACTCTTTGTGTCGCATCTTAGAAAAGTATAAAACCTAAATGACAAGTTTTGTATTTATCCCACTAATCCGACACAAACACACATGCACACATACACACGAGCCTTTCTCTAAAAATGCATTATTATTAATTATTATTATTATTATTATTATTATTATTATTATTATTATTATTATTATTATTATTATTATAATATTGGACTCAAAGGGCCTTAAAATATATATTTCTGGTGAAATATCGATATGGAATTTTTGAGTGGAATGCAATACCTTCTCTACTCATTACGTAAGTAGTAGAGAAAGTAAAAAGGAAAATGACCAAAATTCTTCTTTTAAGGCTAGTTTATAAGTTTGGTAGCGAGATAATGATGGCATTGTTTTCAAAGGGTGTACTTCCATGTACGGACCCCAGCGCAGGGAAAACATTTTTGTCACAAAATATACACTATATCCATATTCTTACATAACCACTCCTGTAGCAAACGTAACTAAAATCAACAATTAATGTGTCGCGCTAATGCAACAATGGTGACCTTTTTGACTGGCGAATACGCCAAACACACTTTTATCGCGTTTTAAGGCCGTTTAACCTATTTTTTGCGGGGTTCGTAAACGGAAGTTTGGCCTTTTCAAATTAGTCTATTATTATTGTTATTATTATTATTATTATTTATTAATTATTATTATTGTTGTTGGACATTCTGGATTACTTTGGTCTTCATTGAAAACGTCTGTAACCTGCATTACGTCAGTTTTCAAAGCCAACATTTGAAATCCCAACATGGCTGAAAACACGATTGAGAGCCCTCATCCTCAAATCGTAGCACAGGGATGCTTTTCAGGAGAGGAGCGTAGCAGGCCGCAACTGCGAAGCGACGACAGGGCGTAGCCGAGGGGTCTGCGCGTCTAAAACGAATGATTCACGTTGGCAGCAATTCCTTCAAAAAGTCGCCAAAGACGACTATGTAAGAAGCGCGGCTTAAACGTTACTTTTGTTAACGTTTTCAGTGAAGACCAAAGTAATGCAAAAAGCCTAATTATTATTATTATTATTATTATTATTATTATTATTATTATTATTATTATTCCCTTTAAAATACAAGAATTTACACCAAGCAAGGTTAACTTTTCAGTCTTCACTTCTAACGAAACTGGCGCGTTTTCTAGAACGTTACGTAATATCAACCACCCAGCGCTTCACATGCATGACGAATATAACATCTTGTAAACAGAAAACTATTAATTCGCAATTACTACAATGTAACTGTAAAGTAGTATTACTTACGGTGACAGAAAAGCTTTGGAACAGCTCATACGTTCACTGAAGTCACACATAGCCACGTAACCTTCTTCGTTTGTTAATCTCCACTTGACAAGATACGTATAGTAAGACAAGGCCAGGCCTATAAAATTAGACACCAGCAGACTTCTGTTTACATCTCGAAGGTCGAGCATGGTTACTTCTTCCAGAATCCACCCCCTTATGCTTCCTCTACTTCAATTTGTTCGTTTCTATGACGCTTTTAATAATCTCCAAACATGGCTTGTTGTTCACGCAAACTCAATCAGCTGTTTACAAGCATGTGGCGCCTCTAGCGGAACAACTGGCAAGTCTGTGTTTATCAAACTCTTCAACAGATGGCGGAACCACACAGAGATGCCAGTTTAGTTCACCGCATCGTCAGTAGATGTCGCGGTATAGCAGGAGATCAGCTGTTGGTTGAGTGGTTGCAACGAGCTCAATTAGCAAACACGCTAATGATAAGATTATGGGGGAAGTCTTGCAATAGTGCAACTCTGTAATCCTGTGGTTTGGATGAAACTGGTTTTAAGTTGTCGTGACATACATAGGCAAATAGACCAATGTGTGTTCGCATAAGCTGGCAGCTTATTACTGTAATCATTTACCTACATTTATAACTTCCTAAATCACGTGACTGAGCAGCCAGTTGGGAAGACTGCGAGATGATAATCAATTATTGATTTCGAAAGCTTGCCGGATATTTTCCCAACCCCTAGCGCATTAAACTTCGCACTTGACGTCATAGTTACGTCACAGATGGTGGTGGGAGAATGGGGTGAAATCATAAAGCCACCCCTCGCAGATGGACACTGAGCGGCTTATCCACCAACGCTTGAGAGTGCACTATAACCGCCAGGATTAAATAATTTCCTAATAAATATCTATCGTTTTCATATTAGAGAAAGAGTTTATTGAAAATTTCTGCCTTCCTTCTGCAGACTGCTGCACACAAAAAGCTTACCGAGCACTACATTATTATAATAATAAATACAGACATAAATGAACGATTTATACTAAAACAAATATAAACAAATAGCATGTATAAACGATAAGAAAACTGATTAGATAAATTAAACTTTTAGAGAGTAATATTGTTTGTTTGTATGCAGGGCAACCTCAAAAGCACTCAGTTTATTTTAATAATTTAATAACTCCATCATTAAAAATCACTATTCTTTCTGGCGGACAAGCGCTATAAAACACTTCTAATTTCAATTCAGGAATTATTACCAAAAGAATAAAACAGATTTACGCTTGAAGTTATGAAATAGCATTTTTCTCAAGACGGCTTTGAGTTTTCTTTGAGAAAGCCATGGAGTAAGAAATAATTGTTATTTCACAGAAAACGCATGTAAAATAGGATAAATACTGTCTATAATTAATTCAAAACAATATTAAAACCCAAACATTTGTAACTATTTCCGAGATGTTGGTTTCAATTGTCAAATATTTCACACATTTTTCAACTTTATTCCTTTTTGTTTTTGTTCCCCCCCCCGTGCTCGTACAAAGGAATTTCGAAGCATCACATAGCGATGGATATAAGTGTTGCTTAAGAGAGTTTATAAGGGTAAAAAATAATAAAACTATGAATTTTTGGTGTTTCATTTAACAATTTTACTTTCCCTACTACGTATAGTAAGTAGGGGAAGTATTGTATTCCAACCAAAAATTCTATACCGAGATTTCACCGGAAATATATGTTTTCAGACCCCCTGAATCCAAAAAAAAGCATTTTGGGGAACATGTCCGTGTGTGTGTGTGTGTCTGTGTGTGTGTATGTGTGTCTCTGTGTGTGTCTGTCTATCTGTGAACAGCATAACTCAGAATCGAACTGTCGGATAAACAGCAAACTTGGTATTTAGGTTCAGTATCTTCCAGAGATGCGACAAGAAGGTTTTCAAGAAAATCCCCCCATCCCAGATTACCCTTTACATGGAACATTTTTCGAAAATTTTAATTTTCTCAAAAATGGTTCTAACGATTTTTATTAAAATATCATATGTAAGATACTTTCATGATAAATGAAATGTATATCTCGAATTTTCTGGGAATGTCTCCAAAAGTATTCTTCATTGTGAACGACTTTTGCATAACTGGTAAACCATAAGAGATAGACAAAATTTTACTACACAAAAAATGTAGATCGCGTTAAAAGACACAATTTGTCATATATATGTTTTTTGTTGAGTGAACCATTTTCGAGATATTGCTTGTTATTTCCTTAAATTTACCAACACTTACACTTTTCTCAAATGGAAATTCCTTCTTCCTTTTTTTTTTTTTTTTGGTCCTGGTAATGCAAAGAGAATGGAATACTCCACATAGCAACCAGCTCTTAAAATATTTGACTATCGCTTAAAGCCTACCATATTCCCCTTGCACCTACAAGAAAATTAGCAATAAGATTAACATCTCGATTAACATGAAGCATATGGGGAATAAGCGTTTGTAATAATAGTTTGTACAGGAGCAGAGAAAGTCATGTGAGTGTAACACATCAGATTCTGTTACATTCCATTTATACCACGCCTTTAACTACAATGTTCTTATCGGTGGCCTTTCCTTTAAAACATATTATTGCCTATAGGTAATTCTGTTAACTTGCATTCGCTTGTCGTTGGGTTTCTAGTAAACTTTGGGTTTTAAGCATTAGATGACACACACATTCACACTCTTATTCATTCTGGGGAGGATAGGGAATAATCTTGGCGAGAGAAAAATCCCTAAAATCCCTATCCCTCAGCCGGGAATCTAACTCGGGACTGCTCGCACAGCAGGCAAGTGCTCTACCGACTGAGTTTAGTGGCCAGCCTTCATTTTAAATTATTCTGCAGAGTATGACGATTAAAATGCCATATAACACTTGATTATTCCATATTGAATATGGATAAGGGACAAGCTACAGAATGAGAAAGTTTTCTAAAAATTCAAAAAAAGATAATCCGATAAATGACCCATTCAAACTACAGGGAGACCTGCAAGCCGTTATTCAAAGCATTAGGCACAAACTTCCCTTTATACAGGTTATACAGCAGTGGGGGAGGGGGTCACCTCGCGAGACGCGACCTAAAAAAATCTGTTGTGACTACTACCTTCCAAGAGGAAGGGATGAAGTGAAAGAACTAGGGAAGGCTACAGGCCACAGAGACGCGTGAAAGTCCAGGCCGAAAGTTCCGACCCACTGCTAGAGCTCTTAGAGAGGGCAATGAACGACCCGTCGACCAAGCAGCCTCCTGGTGTCCAGCGGGAATACTCTTTCCTTTGAGGAAGCATCCCTACCATCTGCCCGGCACTGCCATACGCCACGAAACCTAGAAGCACACCTGAAAGATGAAATGGAAACGGAATGAAATGGAAATTATAAAAAGGAAGTCGCAGTAAACGAGAAGGTTGAGAAGGTTCCGGGTTCGATACTCGTCGACCACCCACTCTGAGCTTGGGTTTTTATTGGTTTTATTGGCGAATGCTCGGGTGGTTTCTCATCTACCACGAGAAACAGTGGTGGTGATCTTCGAGCCTGCAACTGTCAGAGACTTCCGCACGTCTCTGTGGCCTGTAGCCTCCTTGGTTCCCTCATTTCATTCCTTCCTCCTGGGGAGAGTTAGCCACAATAGATCTATGTAGGTCGCGAGATGTCCCCCTCCGTTGTATAACCAACAATCCATATTCCCCTTCCTACCTAGAGTCTGGAAGTGTGGATGAAAGTGTTAACCGTGTGTGTTAATTTAATATTTATAAAGAAAACCAGCGTATAAAATAACTTCAGATTAGCAGCATAGTAAGCAAGTAAACATATATATTTTGCCTACTTTCACTCCCTGTTGCGACATGGAATAATGTTCTGGGGTAATTCGACACATAGCAACCATTTATATTACAAAAAAATCTGATGTGTTACACTCACATGACTTTCTCTACTCTTGTACATCTTATTGCTAATTTTCTTGTAGGTGTTGCAAGGGGAATTGGTAGGCTTTAAGCGATAGTCAAATGTTTTAAGAGCTGGTTGCTATATGGGGCATTCCATTCTCTTTGCTTGTAAAGGACATAAAAAAACGAATAACGAATTCCCACTTGGAAAATTCCAACAAATAAAAGCGAATATCTCGGAAATGGTTCACTCCACAAAAAAATTTCTATGACATAAATTGTGTGTTTTAACGAGATCTCCATTTTTTGTGTAGAAAACGTTTGTCTATCTCTTACGGTTTGCCAGCAATGCAAAAGCCATTCAGAATGAAGAGGACTTTTGGGGACATTCCCAGAAAATTCAAGATATACATTTCATTTGTCATGAAACTATCTTAAATGTGTGATATTTTAATCAAAATCGTTAGAGCCATTTTTGAGAAAATTAAATTTTTCCAAAAATGTTCCATGTAAAGGGTAATCTGAGGTGGGGGCTTTAAAAAACCTTCGTGTCGCATCTCTGGAAGATACTGAACCTAAATACCAAGTTTGGTGTTTATCTGACTGTTCGTTTCTGAGTTATGCTGTTCACAGACAGACACACACTCGGACATGTTTCCAAAAATGCTTTATATGCATTCAATGCACCTCAAAACATGTATTTCCTGTGAAATCTCGGTATTAAATTTTTGGGTGGAATGCAATAATTCCCTTACTTACTTTACGTAGAAGAGAAAGTAAAACGGCCATGCGTATTATCTGTGGTGTTGGGTACCAGCATTCCTGTAGACCGTTGTTCAAAACCCAAAATATTCTTACTGTCACTGGTGAATATGTATATTCTCACTTGAGCTACCTTACAGATAATTGTGATAACTTCACAATGAACCTTGCTGTGCATGACCAGAATACAAGGCATGCAGGCGATTTGCATAGACCAGCAAGTAGTTTAAAACTGTTCCAAAAAGGATGTTACTATTTTGCAATAACAATTTATAATAACCTTCCGTGCTACTTAAAATTATTAGGCAAACCCAATCAACATAACATCTTTAAGAAAGAGCTGAAGTTTTACTTATATACTCAATCTCCATATACTAAGGAGAAATTTTTACTTTCTCTACTACGTATAGTAAGTAGGGTAAGTATTGTAATCCACCCAAAAATTCGATACCGAGATTTCACCGGAAATATATGTTTTGAGTCCCCCTGAATCAAAAAATAGCATTTTTGGAAACATGTCCGTGTGTGTGTGTGTGTGTGTGTGTGTGTGTGTGTGTGTGTGTCTGTGAACAGCATAACTCAGAAACGAACAGTCGGATAAACACCAAAGTTGGTATTTAGTTTCAGTATCTTCCAAAGATGCGACACGAAGGTTTTCAAGAAAATCCCCCACCCCAGATTACCCTTTACGTGGAACATTTTCGAAAATTTTAATGTTCTCAAAAATGGCTCTAACGATTTTGATTAAAATATCATATGTTTAAGATATTTTTATGACAAATGAAATGTATATCTCGAATTTTCTGGGAATGTCTCCAAAAATATTCTTCATTGCGAACGACGTTTGCATAACTGGTAAACCATAAGCGATAGACAAAATTTTTCTACACAAATAATGTAGATCGCGTTAAAATACACAAATTATGTCTTATACAATTTTTTTTTCAGTGAACTATGGTCGAGATATTGCTTGTTATTCCCTGAAATTTTCCAATACTTTTTCTCAAATGGGAATTCGTTATTCATTTTTTTATGTCCTGGACATACAAAGAGAATGGAATACTCCACATAGCAACCAGCTCTTAAAATATTTGACTATCGCTTAAAGCCTACCATATTCCCCTTGCATCTACAAGAAAATTAGCAATAAGATTAACATCTCGTTTAACATGAAGCATATGGAGAATAAGCGTTTGTAAAAATAGTTTGTACAAGAGTAGAGAAAGTCATGTGAGTGTAACACATCAGATTTTTTAATATGTGTTGAGCATATAAATATTCAATATATAGGGCTGATGGCCTATGATAGTGACTTACACGTATTTGTTATTGTCCTACTGTAATGCATGCTGAGATGCTTACTCTTGGAATGGTGATGGTTTGTAAATTTTCATTTCTTAAATAATGCATGGTGTGGGGAGAGAGAGAAGGAGAGGGAGAAATGTTCTTGGTGCTGGGTATGTTTATTGGTTATGCTGTATATTTCATAATTGTATAACGTGTTCAATGTCCATGAGCGTTTCTCACAGTGGGACCAAACGAAAAAACAAACTGACGATGTGCAATTGTTCCAAAGGCAAAGCCGCCGATATGAGCTTACATGTTAAAGGCGGCGTATAAATGAATTCAGAATTAGTACGGCTGTATGAGAGCGATAAAGCTAGCTTATATGATACCAGTTTATGATCTTGGAGCAGTTGAGAACGGCCAGACAGCTGGGAATATATTGTATCGGATAATGAATATGGCTAAGCTTGCGTCAAAATTCCAGAAATAGCAGTTGAAGACATTTCTAGAAGCTACTCGGGAGACTGTAGAATATAATTTTGTCAAAAAGATTTAACACTTGCTGAAGCTGGCACGTATTCTTCACAAATTGAGTAACTGAGCAACAATTACTGTTGACACAGGGTTAGCGCTTAGACATTTCTATCAAGAGCAAGTTTTGTAAACGTATATATGAAATAAACCGGGTTTCTGGAATTGTGAAGGCCTGAAAAACAATATATCTTTGGCTTTCATAAACTTTGGCTAAGAAAGGTGTATGACATTACTTCAGACCTGGCTAGAGGATAGGGATGAGATCACAGCTGCTGGTTTGGAACTTGAGGCAGTATTTTTATCACTTAAATGATATCAGTCTAATTATATAATATAAAATATAATAACAGCCCGCCTTAAAGCAATATGTGTATGTAATAAAATGTAAAATGTATGTAACAGTCATTGTATTAATGTTTATATTATTATGTACATGTATAATAATCTTATGTGAATGTATTATGTAATTTAACAATGTAGGAGCTGTGAGAATAGAAGCTGAAAGTTGCTAACAATGAGGTAACCTTGAGGCAATAATGAATTGGAAAGTTTAATAATGCTACTAATAATTCTTGGAACAATAATGTAATATTAAATAGCCAATCAAAAACTAGAAAATCTTAAGTTAAATAAAAGTATTCTATTGTAGTAAAATTAGCCAATCAGAGACTTGAAATATAGTAAAGGTATAAATTTAGGCGGTAGAAGCCAGATGCTAGAAAACAGCGTACTCAACCGGATGCTACTAGACAGCGTTCCCGAGCAGTTCCATATGTAATCAGTGTGAGACACAAAAATTCATTACAGCGTGAATAATATAAAGTTTACATGTTAAAAAGTACGAGTATCAATAATCTCACAGCTCTACACTAGGGTGCATCAGTGAAGTGTTATTTTATCGTGTGAAGGAATAATAAAAGGAGTGAAGTAAAAAACTATAATTTGTGTAAGCCTTCATTTTTTAGCCGCACCAACCCCTGCTAAGAGATACGTGTTTCTGTAAATTACTACTGTCGCAGCCGAGGCATACATATATAATATTTTAAGTAAATATTTCAATAAACATTAAAAATACAAAGTTGATTTTTAAACGTGGGGGCGAATGCCACCGGAAAGTTTGTAACGTGCGTGGTCTAAAAAACTTCAGGTTTGCCTCTCCAATAGCAGCAATACATCTACTTCAAACTCAGTGGGAAAAAAAATCGTATTGTTGCATTCACATGGATTTCCCTACTCACACGTCTACAAAGTATTCATACAAAAGTTCTAAATACTTCTTGTTAATACAAATAAACTTTCACTATACATTTACACTTTCATGGTAGGCATATGAAAAATACAATAGCCTAAAGCGATAGTCAAATCTTTTCAAAGCTGGTCGCTATGTGATGGCTTTCAAATTCGGATTCAAACCCGGGCCAGACCGATGGTTTTTAAGTGTGCTACAGCACCATGTCAGTATATTTATTAGCATGTAAAAGAACTCCTGCGGGACAAAATTCTGGCACACCGACGGCGCTGATATGATCCTGGCAATTGGCAGCGTTGTTAACAAACAACATGTTATTGTTCTCTTGGATGACCGCGGAAAAGAAAGAAACAAAAGAAAAGAAAAAGCGAATAGATATTTCTAGTTGATAAAAAGAAATTTGAAAATTCAAATCAAAAACAAAGAATATCTCGGAAATGATTAACGCCACAAAACAATTTATGACAAAAATTGTGAGCTTTAACGAGATCTACATTTTTTATGTGGCAAAATTTTGTCTTCTCTTGCGGTTTACCAGTTATGCAAAAGCCATTCGGAATGAGGAGACCAGATAAAGATTCCATTTGCCATGAATATATACTAAACATGTGGTATTTTTATCAAAATCGTCACAGCCATTTTTGAGAAAATCAAAATTTTTGCAAAACCTTCCATGTAAAAGTAAAACTTTCAATCCTGGCTGGGGAGATTCTCTGAAAACATTATTAACATTATTTTATTTTAATTCTTCAATCCTTTGTAATTTTTACTTTCTCTACTACGTATAGTAAATAAGGGAAGTATATTTTCATGACAAATGAAATGTATATCTCGAATTTTCTGGGAATGTCTCCAAAAGTGTTCTTCATTGTGAACGACTTTTGCATAACTGGTAAACCATAAGAGATAGACAAAATTTTACTACACAAAAAATGTAGATCGCGTTAAAATACACAATTTATATCATATACTTTTTTTGTGATCCATTTTCGAGATATTGCTTGTTATTCTCTTAAATTTTCCAATACATATACTTTTTCTCAAATTCGTTATTCATTTTTTTTTTGTCCTGGTAATGCAAAGAGAATGGAATGCTCCACATAGCAACCAGCTCTTAAAATATTTGACTATCGCTTAAAGCCTACCAATTTCCCTTGCATCTACAAGAAAATTAGCAATAAGATTAACATCTCGATTAACATGAATCATCTGGAGAAGAAGCGTTTGTAAAAATAGTCTGTACAAGAGTAGAGAAAGTCATGTGAGTGTAACACATCAGATTTTTTAAACAGCTGTCGCTATCCATTATCTCTCGCGATGTCATGAAAGAGTAGGGTATTCTTAAGGCCAGCATTTAGCGACCCGCTTTTAAACATCAGACTGTCGATTCGGTTTCCTGTATCCTCCACGAACTGTCGGTATAATGAAACTATTTTCTGCAAAGGTTTACCTCTATTAACATGAATTAAGTTAGAAAAATAAGCCTTCATAAGAATAGTTTGTAGAAGGTATATAGAAATAAACGATAATGGACAAAGAAAGTCTTGTGACTGTTAAAGTAAGAGTTCTCTGCTATGAAGACTTTAATGCCGAACAGATGGAAAAGTTGTTCGCGAACTCTTTAAGGTCGACAAGTAGGTATGTGATGCTTTTGCCCTTGGACGTTCCACGGAACAAAATGAGATTCAAAGTTGTCTTAAACGGGGCCAATGGACTACCTCGTCCCGCGCTGGTCAATGAACTGCTGAAGGTCGAGTGCTCGAACCCAGGTAGGAAAAATGCGTCTTGACTTCCTCTCGAGAAACCGCAGACCCCAGTTATCGGGGTGGTTATTTTCGCCGTGTCATTTCCGTCGGGGTAATTAACCGTGTCCTTTCCGGCAATTTGTTAACCGGTTTCGCTATTCCGTCGGTTCCGCTAATTTTTCTTGTGACCTGCTGATGCATATAATGTGCTGGGGTGTTGAAAATAAGGTTTAAATTTGAATTTGTTTAGGAGGGCCAGCAGATTTTACTAACTACAGTGTAGAGAGAAAACGAGAGGGAAGCAATCAAAGAGAAAGACATATTTAGGGAGCTTTTATACCCACAAAACCAATCCGCGCAAATTTAAATAACCAGCAATTTTATATATACAATATTGGTTGCCCTTGACGTCACAAGGTCACAATGGAGTTAAGGTAACCAGACAGTGTCAAATATATATATATATATATATATATATATATATTCACATTCTAATTCCGAATTCTTAATGATCTAATCCTACCTTGTTCAAATTTTAAGGCAAATTGGATAAAATTACGTATTCCTGAAGTTTTTATTGGTTTAGTCCTTATAGTGCGTATAGTAAGTAGGGGAAGTATTGTATTCCATCCAAAAATTCGATACCGAGATTTCACCGGAAATATGTGTTTTGAGGCCCCCTGAATCCAAAAAAAGCATTTTTGGAAACATGTCCGTGTGTGTGTGCCTGTGACCAGCATAACTCGGAAACGAACATTTGGATAAACACCAAACTTGGTATTTAAGTTCAGTATCGTCCAGAGATGTGACACGAAGGTTTTCAAGAAAATCCCTCCACCCCAGATAAGCCTTTACATGGAACATTTTTCAAAAATTTTAATTTTCTCAAAAATGGCTCTAACGATTTTGATTAAAATATCATGTTTAAGATACCTTAATGACAGATAAAATGTATATCTGGAATTTTCTGGGAATGTCTCCAAAATTATTCTTCATTGTGAACCACTTTTGCATAACTGGTAAACCATAAGAGATAGACAAAATTTTACTACACAAAAAATGTAGATCGCGTTAAAATACACAATTTATGTCATATACATTTTTTGTTGAGTGAACCATTTTCGAGATATTGCTTGTTATTCCTTTAAATTTTCCAATACTTATACTTTTTCTCAAATGGAAATTCGTTATTCATTTTTTTCATGTCCTGGACATACAAAGAGAATGGAATGTGCCACATAGCAACCAGCGCTTAAAATATTTGACTATCGCTTAAAGTCTACCATATTCCCCTTGCACCTACAAGAAAATTAGCAATAAGATTAACATCTCGATTAATATGAAGCATATGGAGAATAAGCATTTGTAAAAATAGTTTGCACAAGAATAGAGAAAGTCATGTGAGTGTAACACATGAGATTTTTTTTATCCTGATAATAATAATTTCTTTGCTTCCGTTTTTATGTAACTATATTTTGTGCTGAAACCTTTCTTTTAAAGGATTTTCCACCCATAGAAAAACAAATACTAGCAATTCTTAATTCTGCAATCTTGAAAATGTAAACTAATATGTACTTTTCATGAAACTCAACTAAAGATAACAAATATTTCCATGCGCTGCATTATCTCTCTAAGTACTGATTATTTCTGCTGGATTCAAAGAATTTAGTCACCGGATGAGGTAAATGTAATAACTGAGAGTGAAACTCCAATCGAGACTATTGCAGAAACGTGATTTAGTGCGTAAGATAAATCAGCTTCATTCACAACTCAGTTAACGCTGCATGTTAAAACTCTACTCCTTCCCCCGTTGTTTTGTATGTTTTCATTTAGACACAAAAGTCTATGGAATGTTGCATTGATTCACCCACAGGAAACGCAGTCAAGGTCTATCAAGAACTATAGTCCAGAAAGTTTTTGCCAAACATTTAAAAGTATCGAATGTTTGTCTCAACGTATTAGATACACTTCGATATCACTGAGTATCGAGGGTATCGAGGGTATCGACTTCAGCGAAAGGGACATTTTTGAAATGGAAACTGCTGCCTTTTTCCTTTTTCACTTACCATTCCACCTTCCAGAACGGTGGTTAAGTGTGTCATAAACATTCCAAAAGTATGCAAACTTCTCATTGAAGTTTCCAGAAGAAAGAAAAACGTTTTATTCTAAAACATCTGATGTGTTACACTCATATAACTTTCCCTACTCTTGTACAAACTATTTTTACAAACGCTTATTCTCCATATGCTTCATGTTAATCGAGATGTTAATCTTATTGATAATTTTCTTGTAGATGCAAAGGGAATTGCTGGCTTTAAGCTATAGTAAAATATTTTAAGAGCTGGTTCTATGTGGAGTATTCCATTCTGTTTGCATTTCCAGGACAAAAAACATGAATAACGAATTTCCATTTGAGAAAAAGTATATTGGAAAATTTAAGGGAATAACGAGCAATATCTCGAAAATGGTTCACTCAACAAAAAAATGTATATTTTTGTATATTTTAGTGTATTTTAACGCGATCTACATTTTTTGTGTAGAAAAATTTTGTCTATCTCTTATGGTTTACCAGTTATGCAAAAGTCGTTCACAATGAAGAATACTTTTGGGGACATTCCCAGAAAATTCGAGACATACATTCGGTTTGTCATGAAAATATCTTAAACATATGATATTTTAATCAAAATCGTTAACCATTTTTGAGAAAATTAAAATTTTCGAAAAATGTTCCATGTAAAGGGTAATCTGGGGTAGGGGGATTTTCCTGAAAACCTTGGTGTCGCATCTCTGGAAGATGCTGAACCTAAATACCAAGTTTGGTGTTTATCCGACTGTTCGTTTCTGAGTTATGCTGTTCACAGACAGACACACACACACACACACACACACACACACACACACACACACACACAGACACATACACACATACACACGGACATGTTTCCAAAAATGCTTTTTTGGATTCAGGGGGTCTCAAAACATATATTTCCTTTGAAATCTCGGTATCGAATTTTTGGTTGGAATACAATACTTCCCCTACTTACTCTACGTAGTAGAGACAGTAAAAATTGTGGACATTGCATTCAACGGCATTTTAGTATAATTTTAGTATTTTATCGCATTCTCAAAACGCATTAAAAGGTTTGCAGGTCGTGAGAAGCCAACATACAGGAGTGCAAGGCTTAATTAGCATTTCGCGCTAAACCGCATTTGCAAAAAAACACCATCCCTAGTAATATAGTTGTGGAAGCAATTTAAATCATTCCAGTTCGTGGTATTCCTAATCAACTCTGTTATGTCATGCAAAATTTCAAGCCGGTTGGTCAATCCAAAGCTGAGAAAAGGGAATATTTCTAAGACCAAAATAACCGAGCGGGGTGGCTCAGGCGGTAACGGCTGTGCCCGGTTTCAGGAGCCCCGGGTTCGATCCCCGGAGACCGCTCCCTGTGACCTTGGGTTTTTTCGGGGTTTTCCCGGGTCGTCCGGCGAATGGCTTCTTTCATCCCCGAATTTTCTGTCCGTCCATTTCGTTCCAGTAATCATTTCATTTATCCTTCACCCCGTTTAGTCTGTTTCAGAGTTGGAAGTGTCGGTAATGGTGTTTCGGAGCGGCGTGGTAGGGAAAAGGATGCTCTCTGTGAAACTTTCTCCGTCCCTCGTCTTTCGCTGGCTGCCAGAACAAACGAACCACCCCTTCGGATCGGGGTACCTGGTCTGCTTTTTGACTGTCCTGGCGTCTTAATCTAGAAACTGTATTGACCCTGATATTGCTGTACCGTCACTCCTGGTTCCGGCCGCCACCCGGTGTCTCCTCTCATCTCCTCGTCCCTTCCGGGGGCACTCCTTTTGGGGCATAGGTACAATATCCTCATTGGATCAGTGTCGAGTCCCCCCCCCCGATTATTAGAAGAAAAAAAAAAGAAAAAACCTTAACAGATTCTAGGACAAAAATCATATTATCCATCATCTCATGACATTTAAATTTCTTAAATACGCTTAAAATAATGTTTATCTTCTTAAATATGATGTTTAAACAATGTACATTGATTTATTGGGTATGAGTTGTAAATATTTTGTGCCTAAAAATAAAAAAAATGTAGTTTTTGAATGTTTTACACTGCTGGTTACCTTAGGATCAAAACATTCATATTTAGAAAAACGTGGTCTCTTTTTCTGCACATGGTGGTGGAAATGATGCAGGGATTTTGTGCTTTACGATAAATAGTAATTCGAAAGCCGTGTTTGAATTCCATGATTTTTTTTAAGGATGATTCCAAACTCTGGGTACATAAATTCTTCCTCACTTTGATAAGGTACACCAATACCAAATACCTGTTTAGGATTTGTAATAATGAATGGATGAGAACAAGAAGAAAAATTCCACATTCTAGTCAAAACAAAGATATCGAATTTTTGGGTGGAATACAATACTTCTCCTACTTACTATACGTAGTAGAGAAAGTAAAAAATGAAAAATACAGATACCATTAAAGCTACAATTCTTGTGCAACAATTTTTTGTGGCACTTACGATTTCCGAGGTATTCGTTGCGCTAGGTTTGAATATACGTTTAAAGTGCTTGGTCACAATCTTTTGTTTCCCTTGAGTTGACTATCATAACGAGGCCATTTCTACACAAACGTTTATCTCGATTGATGTGAAGTAGATAGACAAATGCGTTTTTGTAAGGATAGTTGGTAGAAAGGATATAAAAAATAAAAAATAGTGGGTAGAGAACGTCACGTGAATGTAATAAAATATATACGTATTTAAGTTTCGAAAGCAGCATACATCGACGTAGTATCAACCAAAATGTCTTACATGAGCAATTAAAATGCCTTTTTACGTTTGGAAGGGTCTAAACACCGTGATACATTTGAATTTAAACACAAGTTTCCAAATGCAAACTGATTGCAAATAAATGTATTCATAGAACTGGATACAAACACGCCACATGAATATTTTTTCCCCTTTTTCTGCCCAAACCCCACCACGCCCTTCACCGCTGTTTTAACCATTACGATATCGCTGGCTAAAACATTTACAACGTGCCAGTGCAATAATTATCCAGAGGAGAAAAAAAATGGCTAAACCATGTTAATTCAATGAGCAGACCGATGCGTCAGGGTTTTTTTTTATTTATTATTATTTTACACCCCTCTCTGACTTCACTGTTTAATAATTTAATGTAGTATTGCATAGCGTTATAATTATATCAACTTGTTACAATCCCAGCTTTGATGCACAGTGAATTGGAGGTTTGATTAATCGATAGTGTTCATGTGTGGAGGTAATATGGGAAGGCCACCTCCCTGCTGCAGTCGTTATTCGTTGAACAATATTCCCTGAGAGACCTGCTAACATTCAACCTGGTATCAAAGGTCCCATCTGTGTGGTATTTGTGATCTTAATGTCTCCCTCATCTATGCAAACACTAAAACCGGAACAAAAATCTTTATTTTCTCTACTACCTGCCTATACTAGGTAGAGGAAGTATTGCATTCCAATCAAAAATTTCCACATTCAGATCTCACAGCATATACCCGTTTTGGGACTTCCTGTATTAAAAAAATCTGATGTGTTACACTCACATGACTTTCTCTACTCTTGTACAAACTATTTTTACAAACGCTTATTCTCCATATGCTTCATGTTAATCGAGATGTTAATCTTATTGCTAATTTTCTTGTAGGTGCAAGGGGAATTGGTAGGCTTTAAGCGATAGTCAAATATTTTAAATATTTTAAATGAATAATGAATTTGAGAAAAAGTGTAAGTATTGGAAAATTTAAGGGAATAACAAGCAATAACTTGAAAATGGTTCTCCCAACAAAAAAAAATGTATATGACAAAGTGTTTATTTTAACGCGATCTACATTTCTTGTGTAGTAAAATTTTGTCTATCTCTTATGGTTTACCTGTTATGCAAAAGTCGTTTACAATGAAGAATACGTTTGGACACATTCCCAGAAAATTCGGGATATACATTTTATTTGTGATGAAAATATCTTAAACATATGATATTTTAGTCAAAATCGTTAGAGCTATTTTTGAGGAAATTAAAATTTTCGAAAAATGTTCCATGTAAAGGGTAATCTGGGGTGGGGGGATTTTCTTGAAAACCTTGGTGTCGCATCTCTGGAAGATACTGAACCTAAATACCAAGTTTGGTGTTTATCTGACTGTTCGTTTCTGAGTTATGCTGTTCACGACACACACACGGGCATGTTTCTAAAAATGCTTTTTTTTGGATTCAGGGGGTCTCAAAACATGTATTTCCGGTGAAATCTCGGTATCGAATTTTTGGGTGGAATACAATACTTCCCCTACTTGCTATACGTAGTAGAGAAAGTAAAAATGAAGATCTCTTTAAAACACACAATATATTTAAAACAACTTTAGATTTTTGTAGCATCAGCTATTCCCGAGATATCAGTTATTAATGGTTCGTATTTTTCCATATTAGCCATTCCTTTAAAGTCCTGTCAACATTCAGTTGTTTCTCGCGATGTCACGGAAACAGTATAGATTTCTAAGGCCAGCATATAGCATCCAGTTGTTAAACATTTGACTATCGCTGTTCCCTTTGTGTCTATAACGAAACGTATAATGTAGCTATTTCTACAAAAGTTTATTCGGATTAAAATCCAGTAGATAGGAAACTAAACTTTCGTAAGAATAATTTGTATACCTACTAATAAACCACACAGGGCAGAGAAAGTCACGTGAATATAACATATCAGATTATCAAAATTGTGCTGCATATGCCGTTTTGCACTCTGAATTCCGCGCCATTTCACAGAACAAGAATCAGCTCCTATACACTTTGAACTAGAGAGTTAAAATTCGGTACATCTTTTAGGGAAGTTTTGCTCTGCAAATTGGTACTAGTACAAGTAAATATGTAAGCTTCTCGATGCTCAAGTCAGTGATTTATTTCTTTGCAAATAAATGTAAGTTTGTTTCATACAATTTTACTTTACCAGCTTTCTCCGCGAAGGATATTTTCTTGTATAAATGACCCATTTTCTTAGAAGCTGCTGCAGATAGCCAAATCAAATTTTATGATTATATAAAGAACCTCGACTGTTGTTGTGGATCTACTTTGCTGTTAATAAGATTTTGGAAATAATTGGCTGATAAATTTTAATCAAAGGTTGGTATAACTTAGAAAAATATTACATTCACATGACTTTCCCTATCCTGTGTCATTTACTAATGGGTATAAAAACTATTCTTACTAAAGCTTCTTTTTCTATCTAGTTCATTATAATCGAGATAATCGTTTGCATAAATAGCTACATTACACATTTCGTTATAGATACAAAGGGAACAGCGATAGTCAAATGTTTAACAACTGGACGCTGTATGCTGGCCTGACTCTTTTAGTGCAACGGCGAGAAACAAGTGAACAGCAGGACGACAAAACAAATTCTAAAGTATTGAACAATTGGCGCCATTAATAACGGATATTTCGGTTATGGCTGATGCCACAAAAAACTTATTTGATAACAATTGTTACTTTTAAAGAGATCTACATTTTTTGTTTAGTATGTTTTCGTCTATCGCTTAATATTTACCAGTTATACAAGATTATACAAAATTTCTTCGAATGAATTTTATTTTTCTTGAAAATATCTTTAATAGGTATATAGTATTTTAACAAAAATCTTTGGAGGCATTATTAAGAAAATAATAAATTTCAAAAAATGTTCCATATAAAGGTTATTTGAGGGTGGGGGGAATATTCTTCCTGTCCCATCTTTGGAAGGTATTGAACTTAAATAGTACCGCTTTGGAATTTATCCGACTTTTTGTTTTTGAGCTATGTTGTTCACAGACACACACACATACAGACGGACCTTTTTCTAATTTGTTTTTATTCGGAGCCTCAAAACAAGTATTTCCGGTGTAACCTCGACATCGAAGTTATGGGTGCAAATCACTACTTTCTCTACTTACTCTAAATATGTAGCAGAGAAAGTAAAACAGTCCTATCTTCTTTAATAAACAAACTTATTGAACAAAACTAGATCAGTGAATCCAGAAGGCATTCATCTACACCCTGGTATCTTATACACATAGTTTATGGGATAATGGGTATGAATTTTGAAGGTGTTTTAATGTTATTTATATTTAATTTGTTGTTGCCCCACGTTTGGAGCCAATTTGCGGTGGTAACTTAATAATGTTATTTGTGTATGTGTGTTTACTTCATGTAGTGAAGCCATTTTTGTGACGTGATTCTTTGTTAGGTTTGTAGCTCCATCTGGTGTTAGCAATTTGCGGCAGTATTAGTTTTTGTTTGAAAGAATGTTACTTTTATTTTTATTTAATTTTGTTTCACTGTCCTCCGGCTAGCTATGATCTTTTTGGGTCGAGCACTTCTCTTTATACAGGTTGTGTAAACGGAAAGGAATCTTTTATCCAAAGATAACACTGATGAAGGAATTTGTTTTACACTTTTATTGTCGAAACACAGTCACTATCACATTTACACATTGATCTAGACACTCGCCAAACTGAAACTGTTATAACAACTTCTTACTGATCACTTTTAATCCACGTACTTCAACCTTTTGTATAATTAACTTTACCATACTTGAGATTTTTCATAACTCTTATACGCGTAACTTGCGAATCGATAGCCGACGTGTAATATTTCTGCTGGACTGAAGGCGACGTGTATCATACAAATATTTTCGACGAACTGACGGGGTCTATCTCTAACCTAGCTCTTTTATACTCATACACCCCGATATGCCTAAAGATTATAACTGAACTGCAATTGGCTAATAAAACGCGCCAACATTAACGTCTATTTTATATCCAATGAAAATTATGAACACATATGCTCTAGGGAAATGTTCCAGCAATTTCTACAGAAAAACGCGCCAACATTACGTAACTTCCTCGTTTCCAATAATGATAAACAGCTCACCCCCTCGCTGCATTATTGCACGCTATTATTGTCAGTTTCAGTAAGGCAGTATAAACTTACTTCCCAACAATAATTACAATCAACAAATATCTCAAATCAATGTCACACAATAATGCATATTCATACTATAATCACTCTTTACATTTAAATAATTTGTGATACAAATTACTGCATCAATTTAGCAAATTGAACATTGCCAGGATAGAGATCTTAATCTCCCATGACTAAAAATCTGATGTGTTGCACTCACATGACTTTCTCTAATCTTCTACAAACTATTTTTACAAACACTTATCCTCCATCTACTTCATATTAATCGAGATAAACATTTGATGAAACTATCTTATTGCTAATTTCCTTGTAGGTGCAAGGGGAATTGCTAGGCTTTAAGCGATAGTCAAATAGTTTAAGAGCTGGTTGCTATGTGGCGCATTCCATTCTCTTTGTATGTCCAGGACATAAAAAAAACGAATAACCAATTCCCATTTGAGAAAAAGTATAAGTATTGGAAAATTCAAATAAATAACAAGGAATATCTCGGAAATGGTTCAATCCACAAAAAATGCATAGGAGATAAATTGTGTATTTTAACAAGCTCTACATGTTTGTATAGAAAAATTTTGTCTATCTCTTACATTTTACCAGTTATGCAAAAGCCATTCAGAAAGAAAAGGACTTTTGGGATATTCCCACAAAATTCAAGAAATAAATATCTTAAATATATGATATTTTAATCAAAATCGTTAGAGCCATTTTAGAGAAAATCAAACTTTTCAAAAAATGTTCCATGTAAGAGGTAGTCTGGGGTGAGGGATTTTCGTTAAAATCATGTCGCATCTTTGAAAGATACTGAGTATTTATCTGGTATTTATCCTAGTTTTCGTTTTTGAGTTATGCCATTCACAGGCGTACAAACAGACAAACACACATAGACCGTTTTCTAAAAGTGCTTTCTTTGGATTCAGTGGTCCTCAAAACATGTATTTCCGGTGAAATCTCGGTATCGAATTTTTGGGTGGAATGCAATACTTCCCCTACTTACAACACGTAGTAGAGACAGTAAAAACGAATAACTAATTCCCACTTGAGGAACAATTTTAAGTATTGGAAAATTTAAACAAATAACTAGGAATATCTCGGAAATGGTTCACTCGAGCAAAACAAAAAAGTATATGTCATAAATTGTGTTTTAACGAGATCTACATTTTTTGTGTAGTAAAATTCTGTCTATCTTTTACGGTTTACCAGTTATGCAAAACCCACTGAGAAAGAAGAGGACTTTTGGGGACATTCCCAAAAAAAATCAAGATATACATTTCATTTGCCATGGAAATATCTTAAATATATGCCATTTTAATCAAAATCGTTAGAGCCATTTTTGAGATCAAAACTTTCGAAAAATTTTCCATGTAAAGGGTAGTCTGGGGTGGGGAATTTACTTGAAAATCTTGTGTCACATCCTTGGAAGGTAATGAACTCAAGTACCAAGTTTGGTATTGATCCGACTTTTCGTTTTTGAGTTATGCTGTTCACAAACTGACAGACAGACACACGCAAGGACATGTTTCCATAAATGCTTCATTTGGATCAGGGCAGGTCAAAACGTATTTCCGGTGAAATCTCGATATTAAATTTTTGGGTGGAATGCAATATTTACTCTACGTAGAGAAAGTAAATGGGAGACGTGAGGTCCTTTTTTATTCTGAGTGTTCAGAAAAATGAGAAAACAGTTCTTGTTATAAGGATAATAAATAATAGGACTATGAAGATCAGTTGAATGGCAGACTGAGGCAAGTGTTATTATTGGTGAAGCTGATATAATTTAACAATCAATCAAACAGCACACCGTGACGAAATAACCAGCATGAGCTTATCTAGAATTCCCCCTACCGCTTATCTTTGCTCTATTACCTTCCGTACGTTTAGCGAATAGCAGACAGGTGACAGATTTCTGTCAACTGCAAGTGGAGCGCATCAACCCTGCCACGTTTTCCTCGCCTAACTCTCAAAGTGGAGAAGTGACAATATGGACGTACATAAATCATCAGAATTCTTCATGAAAATCAGCCAACTCAAGCTGACAGAAACATCATTATCTATCACAGCTAATGTAACAAGAGGTTTAGTGATTATCGAGTAGCACTCATCACAGATTTCATTAAGCTCTAAAACGTTGAGTGATCAGTGGCGGCTCGTGCTAAAGGGCACGTGCCCTCCCTTTTAACTATGAACCATAAATAGCTTTAAATAATTTCTGCATAAATTTTAAATTCAAAGCAAGATTATGGAATTTTATAGGCAAACCCTGAATGTTTCATGACCAGCATTGCAGCATACAACAGAAGCGTGCTTCTCAGAAAAGTTTGTGTGTGTGTGTGTGTGTGTGTGTGTGTGTGTGTGTGTGTGTGTGTGTGTGTGTGTTTGGTGAGATTTTCCTTGCACCTAGGCTTAAGGCTGATTCACAACCAACGAGAAATGTAACCAGAAAGAGAACTATAAAGATGAAATACATGCATTTAAATGGGAGCGTTCACAATCGACGGGAAGAGTATCCTAGATTTAAGTTTCTGTCCTCGTTTACGCGCACGACATCTTAGACCTATATGTGCATATTAGACTTCACTCTAGAGATTATTCTAGGCGGCCGTAACATGAAACAGCCGCTAGTGCTCTCTATAGTCGCAAGCTGGAAACATGTAACTAAAAGAAATTAGTAGTAAATGTGCTTCTTAACTTCAGATCCTGATATCAGCAGATACATTGAGCGTTGGTTCTTCTAGTGAAAGTGTCATCCATTGTTTTTATAGCTGCCTATTGCCTCAGAAACAATGATAAAACCTACAAAGAACAGCAAAAACCGGTGGAAATTAACCTATTTTTATAAACGCTTATTCTCCATATGCTTCATGTTAATCGAGATGTTAATCTTATTGCTAATTTTCTTGTAGGTGCAAGGGGAATTGGTAGGCTTTAAGCGATAGTCAAATGTTTTAAGAGCTGGTTGCTATGTGGCGCATTCCATTCTCTTTGTATGTCTAGGACATGAAAAAATGAATAACGAATTCCCATTTGAGAAAAAGTATTGGAACATTTAAGGGAATAACAAGCAATATCTCGAAAATGGTTCACTCAACAACAAAAAATGTATATGACATAGATTGTGTATTTTAACGCGATCTACATTTTTTGTGTAGTAAAATTTTATCTCTTATGGTTTACCAGTTATGCAAAAGTCGTTCACAATGAAGAATACTTTTGGAGACATTCCCAGAAAATTCAAGATATACATTTTATTTGTCATAAAATATCTTAAATATATGATATTTTAATCAAAATCGTTAGCCATTTTTGAGAAAATTAAAATTTTCGAAAAATCTTACATGTAAAGGGTAGTCTGGGGTGGGGGGATTTTCTTGAAAACCTTCGTGTCGCATCGCTGGAAGATACTGAACCTAAATGCCAAGTTTGATGTTTATCTGACTGTTCGTTTCTGAGTTGTGCTGTTCAGACACACACACACACAGAACATGCTTCCAAAAATGCTTTTTTTTTTGGATTCAGGGACTCTCGAAACATATATTTCCGGTGAAATCTCGGTATCGAATTTTTGGGTGGAATGCAATACTTCCCCTACTTACTCTACGTAGTAGAGAAAGTAAAAACGAATGAAAGCTTGGTGCAACTAGAGGTATCGGTAATGTAATGGATATGCATTTAGATAATGTTTACTCTATCGAATTTTGAAATTGGCTAACCCACATTATGTTGGCTAAATTGGAAGTAGGTGAAAGAAATCATTGGTCAATTAAAAACAAAGGAAATCTCAATGCGCAATATCGATTTTCACTTTGTGATCGAGATGGTCATCGATAGGCATTCCCGTTTTCGTTTCCATTTTGGTTACCGTTCTCGGGCGGTTGTGAACCAGCCTTTATGCTCAGTCCAGCCCATGCAAGGGTCCTGGTGTAAACAAACGCACATGCCTTCGCCGCAGCACACCTTTCAGGCAAATAAAATAGTTCGTTACTGCACCAGATGAAGTATTATCCATTTTGTATTTCAAATAATAAAAACGGTAAATAAGCATAATATTTTATTAATTGCTTTATGTAAACATAACGTAAACAATTAGCTTCTACAATGCTTTTCCTTTACAATGTGGTCACCGCACGGCGGCTCGCACGCCGACCACTACAGTTCGAACTCCCATGAAACAGTTATAATATTCGCGACGCCTCACATTTTCATAGTTACAGTTACGCTACACTAATAAGTACATCCCTTATCATATGGAAATGTTCTTCTCTATCCACACATTTCTGTACTCGCCTTTTAGCTGAAGATGGGAGAAAGACGTCTCCCGAAAGCGCTACTCAGTAAATACCAAGCGCAAATGTAATGGGAATTAAAACGTAGCGACTCGTAGAGTAAACGTATTATAATATTAGTACGTTTAGTTTGCTTACCAAGAATAGGGGCATGTACAAGAACTTCGTTTATCCGACGCTCATTAATCCGGATCCATTTTATTTTTCCTTTTCTTTAAACACGAAAATGTGCGGTATACACTTGTTACGGTACGGTATATGTACAGTTATGTTGACCACAGGTAGCATATAAATCGCCGGTCCCACGCTTCCAGCTACCGTTATACGGTCAGTGTGAATCTTTCCTTACAAAGTAAGCTGTCCGGTATTGTTCTTTTTGTTTTGAGTGTGCGTGAGTAAAATAATGCCTCATGCAGCGGCAATGGCACAGCTGGAAAAACTAATGGTTTACCTAGAAGTCAGCCAGAAACAACTCCAGCCGAACTGATGTTAGTGAAACCACTAAAAGATCGTGCTGCTCTCAAACGCATACACGTTTGAAACAAAGAAGCTTACACACTACGTATTTCAGTAAATAAACGTGAGTAGATTACAGTAAATGTAGAGATTACGTGTCAAAAAGTGTTTCCTGTTAGTGCAAAAATAAAAGGTTTGTATATTTTAGTGCATATTAGAGCTTTTGCATTTAGTAGAATATTTCCGGATTTCGTTAATCCGGTCTACCTCCGGTCCTACCTAGTCCAGATATACAAGGTCTTCAGCAGTTAGTACTGGGACAGTGAAAGGTAGCATGTGGTTAATATAAAATTGGGAGGTAACGATGACAGTTTCTTGAGCTTCTAAAAGTAAACTGCTGGGTAGAAGAGAGGAAGCTCCTCCATGCGTTCACGAGATGTCAAGCGCGGAGTGATATTATGTGTATTGTTAATTGGGGACCCATTCTCGGGTCTGAAGAACTATAGCAGGGCTGAAGAACTATAACAGGGCAAAGTCCTTTGGTTTAAAGGGAGCTGCTGTGATGGGTAAGGGGATTCATAAGTATAAAAATACCATTGCGATAAATTTACAAATTTTCTGTAACAAAAACACAGAAATAAATTGTTTACTTATTTCTGTAATTGGGCTGAAAGGCAGACAGAAATTATTTTATTCAGAGTATTCCGCACTTTACAAAAAGATGAAAACATAAAAGTGGAAAATATTTTTTACTTTCTCTACTACGTATAGTAAGTAGGGGAAGTATTGCATTCCACCCAAAAATTCGATACCGATATTTCACGGAAAGTACATGTTGTGAGACCCCCTTAATCCAAAAAAAAACATTTTTGGAAGCATGTCCGTGTGTGTGTCTGTGTGTGTGTGTGTGTGTCTGTGTCTGTGAACAGCATAACTCAGAAACGAACAGTCGGATAAACACCAAACTTGGTATTTAGGTTCAGTATCTTTTAGAGATGCGACACGAAGGTTTTCAAGAAAATCCCCCCACCCCAGACCACTCTTTATATGGAAGATTTTTCGAAAATTTTAATTTTCTCAAAAATGGCTCTAACGATTTTGATTAAAATATCTATGGTTAAAATATTGTCATGACAAATGAAATGTATATCTCGAATTTTCTGGAAATGTCTCCAAAAGTGTTCTTCATTGTGAACGACTTTTGCATAACTGGTAAACCATAAGAGATAGACAAACTTTTACTACACAAAAAATGTAGATCGCGTTAAAATACACAATTTATGTCATACATTGTTTTTGTTGAGTGAACAGTTTTCGAGACGTTGCTTGTTATTCCCTTAAATTTTCCAATACTTATACTTTTTCTCAAATTCGTTATTCATTTTTTTATGTCCTGGACATGCAAAGAGAATGGAATATTCCACATAGCAACCAGCTCTTAAAATATTTGACTATCGCTTAAAGCCTACCATATTCCCCTTGCATCTACAAGAAAATTAGCAATAAGATTAACATCTCGATATCTCGATTAACATGAAGCATATGGAGAATAGGCGTTTGTAAAAAATAGTTTGTACAAGAGTAGAGAAAGTCATGTGAGTGTAACACATCAGATTTTTTTAGTTAACCATGTCATTGATATCCTGTGATTTTACTGCATGCAAGAGTTGAATTTTATAGCAATGCAATTTCATTCTCTTTCGCATGACGCCATAGACAGTTGACTTCGGAACTGTAGACTACGTCGTGGAACGGCCTTAACATTTCTTACATGACATTGCGAGATACAACTGATTGCCAAAATTTAAAAGAATGACAAAGAACTGAATAATTCAAACCATTAACAACGGATATCTCGGAAATTTCTGTTCCTACAAAAACGTTATTTGAAATACATTTTGTGTTTGGTTTTGTGTAGTGGTTTTCGTCTATCGCTTAACGTTTATCAGTTATACATAAGAATGCCTTCCAAATGAAGAGGACTTCACAGGCTATTCCCAGAAAATTCAAGATATACATTTTGTCATTTAAATATCTTTAATATATGGTATTCCAATTAAAATTGTTAGAGGAATTTGTGAGAAAATAAAAAGATTTCTAAAAGTGGGGAGAGGGAATTTCTTGAAACCGTTTTGTCGCATCTTTGGAAGGTACTGAACTTTGTAGCGAATTTCCGCCTGATTAAGAATACATAAAAAGGAATCTGTAATAATTATAGTTTAGCAATTATTAATAATTAATTAACATTCAATTTGATAAACTTCCATAATTTTAAAGCCATAGGATTAAAAACTGTATCAATCGAAATCCCTTCAGAAGCTGTAAATGTGTTTTAAGTTTCATAATATTGTTAAATAAATAAAGGCGTAATTGCCTAAGAAAGACTGCAAGATTTAGGCAAGAACAAGAGTAGCTTCGTTTTAGACTGTCCACTATGTTTTCTGAGTGTGGGGCCATAAAAATCGAGACCTTCTTTTGTACTTCGTGGGAACGAGGCAAGTTTTAAGGGTAAACAGACGCTATAGGCAACGGACATTTCTTACAGTTAGGCTTTGAATTCTCAACCAAGGAACCAATAAACGCAGAGAATAAGTGAGAGGACCAATGGAAAGACAGGAAGATACAGTGACATGTATAAAATTTGGAGGCAAGCAGTCGTTATGATATGTGAACGTGAGCGTGGTTTTGGGACAGTTTGTCATGATTCTAACACGTAGGACTCCGGATCCGAAAAGGACGCTAAGTTCCGAAATTTGATAAGTACCGCGTAATTATACAATTATAAAGTGATGTAGGTAGAAAAATTTATATAATGTGCTAACTGTATTCTTCGATATAATTATATCCAAGCTCATAAACGAGTTAATGTTAGTTAAGTGACTATCTGAAGTTCGCGCGAATCTAAAGAACGGTGATAGAGCACCGAGATATTAAATAACTAGCCGGAGCAAACGTTAATGTTCTAAGAGACAATAATGGGAAGAGTGCTAAAAAGAATAACGCGTGTTGGAGAATATCAGTGAATCTTGCAGGATTTCTAGCATAAAGAGTGAAAACAGAGTTTCTTTCAAGACAATATCCTGGTGTCACCACAACAGTAGTGAATTTCAGACCGATTCGCCGACAGTTGACCCTGAGATCGACGAGAAGTGCTTCCTGACTGAAATCGGCGATTTCGAGTCCTGAAGACTACCCATACAACGACGCAGAGACGAGAACGACTGCGAGGTAAGAGTAACACAACAAAGTAGCGCGCAGTCAAAACGCTACCACTTGATGCTACCACTTTTCGTTTTTGAGTTATGCTCTTCACAGACACACACACACACTCGGATCATTTTCTAGAAACGCTTTTTTTGATTCGGGGGCCTCAAAACATGCATATCTGGTGAAATCTCGGTATCGAATTTTTTGGTGTAATGCAATATCTTCTCTGCCTACAATGTACACACGTGGCACAGAAAGTAAAAAGGAAAACGCAGTGTAAACCTGGACTATTTTATGCGTAACAGGATCCACTCGCAAAGAAAAGAAAGAAAAAAAAAAAACAGATATTATATTCTACGCACGAGTAATTTAACTGTAAACATTTTAGACCCCATTTAACTTGCGGCATTATCTGAAAATAAAAGTGATTGGGGGAATGTTAACAGCAGGCCGTGGAAAACCGTTACACGTTACATAAAGTAGGCTAGACGTGTTGTTTCACTCAACTGTCGAGAGTGACAGTTGGCATGCAACCTGTCTGTTACAGCCGATTTCAGGGAAAACCAACATGTTCCCTCTCTCCCTCTGCCATTAAAAGGAGCCATTTGTACTCCTCTGATAAATGAACAAAAGCAAACACACACACACACACACACACACACACACACATAAATAAACCAACATCGATCCGCTATCGAAAACAACGATTTATTAACACAAATACAGGGCTTGTTTCCGAAATATGAGCATGAAATGATATGCGCAGCGAAGCGAAGGGGAAACTCGAACATTAGAGAAGGAACGAGAATTACTAAAGGTGCGAAGAAAAGCGAGAACAGTAACACAAGGACCGCAGTACATAGTCAAACAAAATTCATAACTGCGATAAAAATAAAGATGTGAGGAAAAGAAAGAAATAATGTGGTACGTATCACGGAGGGGCACCCGGAACCGGGGCACAGCACCACATGAAGGCCAGTCGGCCCTTTATGCTTCCAACGTGACCCCTTGGAGAGAAGGGCGACAAGATCCGCAAGGGTGGACGGGGTCTCTAACGTTTCCAGATAGAACGCATCCGACGACGCCTGGTGCCTGTCCACAAGCCACCAACCTCCAGAGTCCCCGGGTCTGAGCACAGTCGGAAGACAGACCTAACTGAGAGGTACCGCAGTGACGGCAGTTTACAGAGCGCAAGCCACCGCCCAGCCGCAACCCGCCGAACACCGTCGCCTGGTCCTACAACCCTTAAACAAATGAACAAGGAAGATGATGGGTAAGGTAAATAAGAGGGTGGAGAGTCGTGGTAGAAGATGAATTACCCTAGCATTCGCCTGTCGATCCGGGGAACCACGAAAAACCCATGGGCCAGAGTGAGCGTCGTGGAACCTCCTGAAAGAGGTTGCCGCCTAAGCCATCCCGCTTGGTAAGAAAAAATGCGAATAGTTAAGAAAATGTTGATGTCTTACATTTATATGAGTTTCCCTACTCAGTCTTGTATAAACGATTCTAGCCACTTCCTGTTAATCCAGAAAAAGCTTCATTTGAGATTTACATATTTCAGTGTACGATACAGTAAGTAAAGCGATAGTCAGACTTTTAAACAACTATGTGATGGTTTTGAAATTCTCATGGCCACGAGAAAAAACCGATAACGGCTTCCCTTTGGGAAAACTATTTGAAAATTCTAATGACAAGGAAAATATCGGAAATGTAAAAATAAAAATTTAAAACAAAAAGACACGAATTGTGTACTTTAACGAGATCTATATTATTTGTGAAGTAAGATATTTATCTATGGTTTACCAGTTACACAAAACTCATTTAGAATGAAGAGCAGTTCACAGGCAAAATTCAAGATTTACGTTCTATATTTTTCTGTGCAAATATCTCTAACATCTGGTATTTTAATCAAATCGTTAATGGCATTTTTGGGAAAATAAAAAATATCGAAATATTTTCCATGTAAAAGGTAGTTTGGGGTGTGGGGTTTTCTTGAAAATCACAAACACATTCACAGACCTTATTCTAACAGTGCTTTTTTTGGTGTCTGAAAACACGTATCTCGATATCTCGAGATTTTGGGTAAAATACAATACTTCTTGTTTCCACCTGTAAATGGTAGGGAAAGAAAAAATGATTAATGACACTTGAAAAAAAACTCTGATTTGATACATTCACATGATTTTCTCTACCATCTATCTTTATTAGTGGGTATACAAACTAGTCTTACTAAAGCCTATTTTTCTATCTACTACTTTTAATCCAAATAAACCTTAGCAGAAATAGCTAAATTACACTCTTGTTTTAGATACAAAGGGAACAGTTATACTCAAATGTTTAAGAACTGGGTGCTATACCTATGCTGGCCTTAAAATTCCATGCTGTTTCAATGGAATCGTGAGAAACAACTAAATGTTGACAGGACTTTAAAAGAATGGATGATGCCACAAAAAAGTTATTTTAAATAAATTTGTGTTTTAAAGAGATCTACATTTTTTGTGTAGTACGCTTTTGTCTATCGCTTAACGTTTACTAGTTATACAAGATTATACAAAATTCCTTTTGAATTAAGAGAACTTCAAAGGGTATCCCAGAAAATGCAAGATATACATTTTATTTGTTCATGTAAGTATCTTTAATATTTGTATTTTACTCAAAATCGTTAGTCATTTTTAGAAAATAAAACCGGTGGGGTTTTTTCTTCAAAATCTTCATGTAGAATCTTTGGAAGATACTGAACTTAAATGCCAAGTTTATTTGATTCGACTTTTCGTTTTTGAGTTACGCTGTTCACAGACACACAAACAGACAAGCACGGACCTTTTTCTAAAAATGCATTTTTTAATTTCTCTACTACGTATAGTAAGTAGGGGAAGTATTGTATTCCACCCAAAAATTCGATACCGAGATTTCACCGGAAATACACGTTTTGAGACCCCTGAATCCAAAAAAAGCATTTTTAGAAACATGTCCGTGTGTGTGTCTGTCTGTGAACAGCATAACTCAGAAACGAACAATCGAATAAACACCAAACTTGGTATTTAGGTTTAGTATCTTCCATAGATGCGACACGAAGGTTTTCAAGAAAATCCCCCCACCCCAGAGCACGCTTTACATGGAACATTTTTCGAATATTTTGGTTTTCTCAAAAATGACTCTAACAATTTTGATAAAAATATCATATGTTTAAGATATTTTCATCACAAATGAAATGTATATTTCGAATTTTCTGAAAATGTCTCCAAAAGTATTCATTATGAACGGCTTTTGCATAACTGGTAAACCATAAGAGATAGACAAAATTTTACTACACAAGAAATGTAGATCGCGTTAAAATAAACACTTTATGTCATATACATTTTTTTTTGTTGGGAGAACCATTTTCAAGTTATTGCTTGTTATTCCCTTAAATTTTCCAATATTTATACTTTTTCTCAATTTCGTTATTCATTTTTTTTTGTCCTGGTAATGCCAAGAGAATGGAATACTGCACATAGCAACCAGCTCTTAAAATATTTGACTATCGCTTAAAGTCTACCATATTCCCCTTGCACCTACAAGAAAATTAGCAATAAGATTAACATCTGGATATCTCGATTAAGATGAAGTAGATGGAGAATAAGCGTTTGTAAAAATAGTTTGTACAAGAGTAGAGAAAGCCATGTGAGTGTAACACATCAGATCTTTTTTTTATTTAGAAGGCATCAAAACGCGTAATTCCTGTAAAATCTCGGTATTGAATTTTGGGTGGTATAACTACTGTGTACGTGGTAGACAAAGTAAAAATTCAACTCTGTATTTGTAGTGATTCTTCAACTGTTTCATAAGTACGGAAAAAGCTGATGCTATTTTAATAGGTATCATCATTAGTGAACCAACCTAAGAATGAAAGATGGTAAATAGATTTAACGCTCGTTTACACAGGGGTATTATTTTAATCGTTGAATGTACCATTCACAATAACGTATAAGAAAACGATGCAATAGAAATAATAGCTGTTTGCACCAACAGTGCCGATAACCATGTTGTTTGCAGTCTGCATTAGGGTTGTAAGTCAACATACCAGTGTACTTGACAGATGCTGGCAGTCACCATATCTCACACATGATCACTACTCTGACAGTTTACATTTACACGACAAACATTCAGAATATTCATGTCCGAGCCCACAACCCCTCAAGTTATGCAACCCAATAGACATCTAACTCCCAACATTTCTCATGCATAACATTCGTTCAATAGTCTCCCGCACGTCCAAAGTATGCACTGGGGAGTAAATTAATCCGTTTAAAGGTTACTGCGATTTGAAACTCTGTAAAAATTTTCTTACACAAGTTTATTTTGCTTTTTACTTCCTATTAATGGAGATAAACTAATGCATAAGTGTTTTACTGCACATTTTATTGTAGATACAAGAGGGATACATGCAGAGGCGTACGCAGAGAGTGCACTTGGGGGGTGGGGGTGTTGGAACAGCAGTAGATGCAACACGCGTTCATTTCGTGGTCATTTTTAGAGCTTTGTCCATGTGAGGGATTTGGTTAGATTAGGTTATACAACGGCGGGGGCGCACTTCGCGCACCGCGACCTACATATACATCTATTCTGGCTGTCGCCCCCGCCCCAGGAGGAAGGGATGAAGTAATGGAACCATACAGAAGGCTATAAATGCAGGCAGACAGGCCACAGAGACGCGGGGAAGTCCCTAACAGTTTCCAGGCTCGAAGATTCATCCCATTGCCTAAAGAGGGCGATATACGACCTGCCCAACCAAGCAGCCTTCTAGTATCCACAGGGAGTACCCTTTCATTTCAGCAAGTAACCGCGCCATCTGTCCGGAACCGTCATACGCCACTAAACCTAGAAGCACACCTGAAAGATGAAAAGAAAACGGGATGAAAGGTAAATGATGGAAACCAAATCGTGGTAGATGAGAAACCATCCAAGCATGCGCCTACGACCAGAGTAAACCACGAAAGACGAAGGGTCAGAATGGGCGGTCGAGGGGAATCGAACCCAGGACCTCCCGAATGCGAGCCTTGCACCTTACCGCAGAGCCATGTTAAGGTTATATTGTCTAAATAAAGGATTTGATAGATCACCATGATGAACAAACAAATTTTTAAGTACTTGTAGGACCACAAGACAAACAGGAGTACTTAGACACTAAATTCCCAGCCAGGACTCATGCCTAGTACAGTGTGTTAGCCACTAGACTACGGGAAACCCACAACACTACAGTAAGTGTCTGTAACCAGCTAGAACTAGTTGTCTGTGATTAAACGTGTGTGTGGCTCGCATTCGGGAGGTCCCGAGATCGATTCCTGGCGACCGCCCACTCCCATGGGTTTTTACGGGGTTCTCTCGGGTCGTCAGGCGAATGCTGGTATGGTTTCTTTCAGCCCCCGAACTTCCAATCCCTCCATTTCGGGGCATTCATCATTTCATCCATCCTTCACTCCCAATGGTCTGTTTCAGGGTTGGAAGTGTCAGCGATGGTGTTTCGGTGCGGCGTGGGAGGAAAAAAGGATGCTCCCTGTGGAACTTCCTCTGTTCCCTCGGCCCTTCAGCTGGTTGCCGGGGAATTGGATCCTCTGTGTAGAGCGGGAAACCCCGGTCTGAATGTAGGACTCTCGGGGCGTTTCAACCTGAAAACTGCAGGGAGCCTGCCATTGCTGTGCCGTCACCTATGGTCCCGTCCACCCGGTGTCTCCTCTCACTTCCTCCTCCCTCCCGAAGGCGCTCCCTTATGGCGCATAGGTGCAATATCCTTACTGGAGCAGTGCCGAATCCCCTCCGATAATCAGGGGGAAAACAAACGTGTGTGGATAGTAAAATGAGCGAGCCGTTTAATCAGTGTTGTCAACCTACGCACCTAATGACAATTCTCCAAACGGACAGATTAAATTCCTCGTCATCCCCCAGTATTTATACTACTGTTTTAACGTTTTTAACAGGTACAATGTGGCATACTGATTCGCAAGTATGCAAAAAAGCTGTAGTACTTCGGTGTTACGCTTTAGGTTATGTAGGGGGGCCCCAAACCCCTGCGTACGCCCCTAAATAGATAAGACTAAAGCGTGAGGCAGTATTTTTAACACTTAAATGATTTCAGTCTAATTATATGATATATAAATTCAATAACAGCCCGTCTTAAAGCAATATGTGTATGTAACAATATATAAAAAGTGAATATTACAGTCATTGTATATGTTTACATTATTGTATACATGTTCAATAATATTATGTGAATGT
The DNA here is from genome assembly GCA_030765065.1 of Deroplatys truncata. Lineage (NCBI taxonomy): Eukaryota > Metazoa > Arthropoda > Insecta > Mantodea > Mantidae > Deroplatys > Deroplatys truncata. The sequence goes on along the minus strand of CM060975.1, from coordinate 51,166,074 downwards.
ATTACGTAACTTAATAATGTAGGAGCTGTGAGAATAATAGGTTAAGAGTTGCTAACAATGAGGTAACCTTGAGGCAATAATGAGTAAGAAAGTGTAATAATGCTACTAGCATTATTGGATAATATAAATTTTGAGACAGTTTAATAAATAGTCAATCAATAACCAGAAAATGCTTCAGTTAAATGAAGGTATTCTATTGGACTAGGATTAGCCAATCAGAGACTTGAAATACAGAAATTTACAAATTTAGGCGGTGGAAATCAAGTAGGTTGCTTGTAGACAGCGCTCATATCTGGACGCGTTTTTTGTAGACAGTGTTTCTAACCGGACGCGAGATGCGATTTAATACGTATTTTGTATGAGACAAAAATAGTGTACGTGTTAAAAAGTGCAAGTAATTACTATAAGAATCTCACAGCTCTCTATATCAGTAAAGTGTTATTTAAATCGTGTCAAGGATTAATAAATGCAGTGAAGTAAAATTATAATCTGTGTAAGCCTACATTCTTCAGTCGCACCACAACCCTGCAAAGAGAAACATGTCTCTAGCAATAGTACTGACGCAGCGGAGGCAAGCATAAATATATAATATTTAAAGAAACGGTCAAATTATAAAGTTAATATTTTTAAACATTGGGGCGAAGGCCACCTGGTACTATACGTGGTTATAACTACTTCAAGAGCGGCTCCCCAAAAGTCGAAATACAATGTAACACCTACTTAAAATTGGCTTTCCATACGTGAAGCATAGACATATTTTAAATTGACGCCCAAAGCGTGGTGCAAATAACGTAAAGATATTATCTATTTCAAGCGATAGTCAAATCTTTAAAAAGTGGGTCGCTATACGCTGGGTTTGAAATTCCATGCTCTTTGTATGACGCGGCCACAAATAAAGGAATGGCGATTCAGCACTAGAAAAAAGTACAAAGTATTTTACCATTCAAACCAATAACAACAAATAACTCAGAAATGTTTATTGACACAAAAAATTATGTAACATAAGTTATGTGTTTTAACGATTTCTGCATTTTCCATCGAGTAAACTTCTGTCCACTTATGGCTTAGCAGCTATATGAAATTGTACAAAATTCTTTCAGAATGAAGAGGACTTCACAGAATATTTACATAAAATTCAAGATGTAAATTTTATTTCTTATGTAGATGCCTTAAGGAAAAACTCTGTGAAAAATCTGATGTGTTACACTCACATGACTTTCTCTACTGTTGTACAAACTATTTTTACAAACGCTTATTCCCCATATGCTTCATATTAATCGAGATATCGAGATGTCAATCTTATTTGTAATTTTCTTGTAGATGCAAGGGGAATATGGTAGCTTTTAAGCGATAGTCAAATATTTTATCGCTGGTTGCTATGTGGCGCATTCCATTCTCTTTGCATGTCCAGGACATAAAAAAACGAATAACGAATTTGAGAAAAAGTATAAGTATTGGAGAATTTAAGGAAATAACCAGCAATATCTCGAAAACGGTTCACTCAACAAAAAAACTGTGTATGACATAAGTTGTGTATTTTAACGCGATCTACATTTTTTGTGCAGTAAAATTTTGTCTATCTCTTATGGTTTACCAGTTACGCAAAAGTCGTTCATAATGAAGAATACTTTTGGAGACATTCCCAGAAATTTCGAGATATACATTTCATTTCTCATGAAATTGTCTTAAACATATGATATTTTAATCAAAATCGTTAGAGCCATTTTTGAGAAAATTAAAATTTTCGAAAAATGTTCCATGTAAAGGGTAGTCTGGGGTGGGGGGATTTTCTTGAAAATCTTCGTGTCGCATCTCTGGAAGATACTGAACGTAAATACCAAGTTTGGTGTTTATCCGACTGTTAGTTTTTGGGTTATGCTGTTCACAGACACACACACAGACACACACACACACAGACACACACACAGACACACACACAGACACACACACGGACATGTTTCCAAATATGCTTTTTTTGGATTCAGGAGGTCTCAAAACATGTATTTCCGGTGAAATCTCGGTATCGAATTTTTGGGTGGAATGCAATACTTCCCCTACTTACTATACGTAGTAGAGAAAGTAAAAAAGGGCCAAAAACTGCCAAAATTAAAAAATATTGATTTTAGTGCCATTAAACTACAAATCTTATACTTTTAGTGCTATGTAGACCTGTACATACTTCTAAAGTTTTTCATATGGCGATTTAAATGCCTTCCTGTAAGTCTAGCTTCCCATAAAATTGTAATAGAAACGATAAATTTTGCCAACAATAAAGTGAAACAAACCATTTAAGAGATGCTCTCTGGAATCTTCAAATACTAAAGTAACTGCAGAGTATCAGAAAAAGAAGGAGGAGGGCCTGTGTTTAAGTGCATTTTAAACAGCATTAACTAAGAAACAGTATTATTTAGCGTTATAATTTTCAAGCCCTGTTTTATAGGTTTTCATTTGTCGACACATTTTGATTTTCAAATTGTTCCACACGGTGTACTTTTCGGTATAGATGAATGGCATTTTGTATACCTCTTTGTTATTAACAGGATAAGAAAGTTATGCGATCAATTTTTCCTAATATGCCTAGTTGTGGTTTTGTTAAATAATAATAGTCATATTTTAAAATATTTAAGCAAAAAATTAAGTTATTTTATTTTCCCTCGAACTCATAGGATAATTACAACTTCAAATTTTCAATTTATTAATACAGGATTAAGCAGTAAAAATTTTAAATATTAAGCTTTTCAAAGAATTATTGCATTGTGTGGAGCAATTTTTCAAAACATAAAATAAATAACAAAAAAATTAGTATCTCTGGAACTAATTTGAAAATGTGTATGAAATTTTCTCTACTTATTATACATTAAACCGTGAACGCTGTATTAAAATTTCAAATGAACCTATCCGAAGTTGTGATTTTTTTACTTTCTCTACTACGTATAGTAAGGGAAGTATTGTATTCCACCCAAAAATTCGATACCGAGATTTCACCGGAAATACACATTTTGAGACCCCCTGAATCCAGAAAAAGCATTTTTGGAAACATGTCCGTGTGTGTGTGTCTGTGTGTCTGTGAACAGCATAACTCAGAAACGAACAGTCGGATAAACACCAAACTTGGTATTTAGGTTCAGTATCTTTCGGAAATACGACATGAAAGTTTTCAAGAAAATCCCCCCACCCCAGATTACCCTTTACATGGAACATGTTTCGGAAATTTTAATTTTCTCAAAAATGGCTCTAACGATTTTGATTAAAATATCATATGTTTAAGATATTTTCATGACAAATGAAATGTACGTATATCTTGAATTTTCTGGGAATGTCTCCAAAAGTATTCTTCATTGTGAACAACTTTTGCATAACTGGTAAACCATAAGAGATAGACAAACTTTTACTGCACAAAAAATGTAGATCGTGTTAAAATACACAATTTTATGTCATATACATTTTTTTGTCGAGTGAACCATTTTCGAGACATTGCTTGTTATTCCCCTAAATTTTTCAATACTTATTTTTTGTCAAATGGGAATTCGTTATTCAATTTTTTGGTCTTGGATATGCAAAGAGTATTAATCTGTGGCAAAGAGAATGGTGCTGCACCTAGCAACCAGCTATTAAGATATATGTCGATGCTTAAAGGCTACTGTATTTCTTGTAATTACAAAACAAGAGGAACATAGTACGCCTTAAGCGATAGTCAAATATTTTTAGAACTGGTCGCTATGTGTAAAATGTAATTCTCTTTGCATGTCAAAAGATCGTTTCTGCAAATGTTTAACTAGATTAATATGAAATAGATGGAGAATAAGAGTTTGTAAATATAGTTTGTACAAGAGTAGAGAAAGTCATGTGAGTGTAACACAACAGATTTTTTACTTTAAATTTCACAGATGGCTATTCTTAATGTAGTGGACACAACCTATCAAGGTATTTGTAACATCAGTCACTCACATACCTTCAATCGGCGATCATTGAGTATGGCACTGTGAATGTTAGCCACACAAATCTCTTCGGTCGTAGCGGTTTTGAGACGCCCTGAAGGCTCATGCATATACGACCAGGCTTAAATTCAGCAGCTCACTTTTTAAACGTCGACAACAGAGGGGAGATATCGTAAATGTCCAATCTAACTCCGTTTTGTATTTCGGTTAGAGCTAAACCCTTCAAAACGAGGCGCTTTATCACAGCTCGTATGCCAGTTTTATCTATTTTGTAGAAAATGTTAGCACTGGTTTGTTTACACGATTGTGACAATCAAGTGACTACACTTACGCGTCTGAAGGATGATACAATTACAATGATGATAAGCACATACCTTATCACAAGAGATGTTGGAAGTGTTGCCCTTACCTATCTACACATTTCTGGAATCTTCTCAGGAAATTTTCATTCACACTCTAGAGCTCAATATATGAAATTGATGGATATCTTCCGAAGTTTTCTTGTAGTTTGTTCAATGTATGGGGTTTGTTGCACACGCTTTATTTCTCACGTGATCATCAGAGTAGATTTCTGTAATTGGATTTTGTGAAAGTCAAGAGCAATTGACCCACACTTAATAATATTCTCTGACAAAAAAATAACATATACTAAGTCACGGATAAACCCGATTTTACACAGGATATTCCCTTGCATCACGTGAAAAATTGATTTGTGCGTTGTAGAGTAAAGGTATACAGAATGATAGGACCTATATTTTTTTAATAAATAATTAGCCTTTAGTTCCGCAAGCCGCGGGTACAAATCCGGCGAAGGGCGATACATTTTTTCCGCTTGTAAAAATCCTTAGCATGGCTTCCTTCGGAAGCGAAGTAAAGCCAGTGGTCCCATGTCGTAGATTTACGGCACGTAAAAGAACCTCAAGCCTGATAAAGAGGCCTCTGAGTAAAATTCCTGGTCTTTCACGCCCAGTATAGATTGGGGCGCTAAGGACCACAGTGGTTAAAGAGCGTCCATAATGAGGCAGTACTTTTAACACTTAAATGATATCAGTCTAATTATATAATATAAAATATAATAACAGCCCGCCTTAAAGCAATATGTGTATGTAATAATTTGTAAAATGTATGTAACAGTCATTGTATTAATTTTTATATTATTATGTACATGTATAATAATGTTATGTGAATGTATTACCTAATTTAACAATGTAGGAGCTGTGAGAATAGAAGCCGAAAGTTGCTAACAATGAGGTTACCTTGAGGCAATAATGAATTGAAAAGTTTAATAATGCTGCTAATAATTCTTGGAACAATAATGTAATATTTAAAACAGTTTATAAACAGCCAATCAAAAACTAGAAAAGCTGAAAGTTAAATAAAAGTATTCTATTGGAGTATGATTAGCCAATCAGAGACCTGAAATAAAGAAATTTACAAATTTAAGCGGTAAACGTCAGATGCTAGAAGGCAACGTTCTTGAGCAGTTCGCTCGGTACGTATTCAGTGTGAGACATAAATAATTCATTACGTCAAGAATAAAAATAAAGTTTACGTATTAAAAAGTGTAATTAACAATAATCTCACAGCTCTACAGTATGATATATCAGTGAAGTGTTATTTAATCGTGTGAAAGATTAATAAAACGAAGTTAAATACTATTATAAGTTGTGTAAGCCTTCATTTTTAGCCGCATCACCCCCTGCTAAGAGATACGTGTTTCTGACGCAGCCAAGGCATACAAATATAATATTTAAAGAAACATTAAAATACAAAGTTGATTTTTTTTTAAACGTGGGGGCGAAGACTACCGGAAAGTTTGTAACGTGCGTGGTCTACTTGTTATCATTGTAATTGTAACTATGAGAACTTGAGGTGGCTGCGCGGATATTATAACTATTTCGTGCGAGAGTCCGAGCTGCGGCGGCCAGCGCGGAGCCGCCGTGCGGTGGCCGTAATGTGGAAGAAAAGTTTTGTATCATAATAATTTGGCCATCTTCCGACATCTCTGAGCCAGGCTAAAAACTTCTAGAACGCCAATCGAACTTTTCCTATACCTATATTTCATACTTCAGCCAGACAAACACTTTTGTGAAAGCTCTAAATGGAAAGTATAGCATAACATAAATTTCTCTCCTGAACAAAGCTTAACCTGAAAAAGAAAGCGTTTAATTTCCGGCAGTTACACATAAAATACACAATACATACAAGTCCCTAGTGAACCTGGAAATGAATAAATAAAAAACACCATATACTAGCATAAACTTAAGTAAATATACGCACGTCCCCGTAGTTCCATATGTAAACTGTATAACTGAGTAACGATAATGCTTTCAGCGGTAAACAGCAGTTACCTCTCGAAATTTGTAGACGGACCTCTCGTTTTAATTGTTTACACATTCAAGATATGCACACAAACACCTACAGATTCCCCAAACCATTTGATTAACATAATCTGTCCTGAAAACAGTATGTAGTTACTTAGGGCTATAGTGATCCCGAATTGATTCCATTTATTCTGAAGAAATTTAAATATCTATTTGAGGTTATTACTTTTTATTAGCCCAGATTTTGATCTCGACTGCATTGGTTTTCTCTACCATTTACCTATGGTAAGTAGAGGAAGTATTGTATTCCATCCAAAAATTGTATATCAAGAATTCATTAGAAACACACTTTGAGGCAGTATTTTTAACACTTGAATTATATAATATGTAATTTCAATAACCGCCCGCCTTGAAGCAATATGTATGTAATAATTTGTAAAAATGTATTTGCAAATGCTTATATTATGGTAAACATGTTCAATAATTATATGTGAATGCATTAGGTAATTTAATAATGTAAGAGCTGTGAGACTAATAAGTTTAAGGTTGCTAACAATGAGGTAACAATGAGGTAACCTTGAGGCAATAATGAGTTTGAGAGTTTGAATACTACTAGTCATGATTAGAGCAACGATAATGTACATTTTGTGACAGTTTAAAATAGCCAATCAACAGCCGGAAAAAGCTTTAATTAAATGCAGGTATTCTATTGGACTAGGGTTAGCCAATCAGAGACTTGAAATACAGAAGCTTACGGTTTTGACGGTTGTAATATGTTCAGTTGCTGGCAGACCTTGGTAGTGACCGGATGGAAGATGTGTTCTCTAAAGAAATATTACGTAATCGTGTGAATCGTAAAATTAAATATACGCGTTAACAAAGCACAAGTTTTAAATTAAAGAATCTCACAGCTCTTAATATCAGTGTAATGCTATTTAATTTGTGTCAAGGATTAATAAAAAGAAGCGAATTTAAACTTAAAATCTGTGTAAGCCTACATTTTTGTCGTACCACGCCCTGATTAAGAGAAACATGTCTCTACAAGCATTACTGACGCAGCTGAGGCAAGCATAAACATAAATATTATCTATAGAAGCAGTTTAATAACAAAGTTAATATAATATTTTAAAACATGGAGCGTGACAACAAAAATACATCTTCAAAAATCGGCTTCTCATACGTAGCAGCATATTACGTAATAAACAATCCACTTCAAAATTGACGTTCATACATGGAGCTGATTAAATAAATAAACTCCAAGACAATAACAACTTCAAGTTGGCTTCCCAAGCGTGTGGCTAACAACAACAGTAAAACTTCAACAACAATAAACAGTTGAAAAACATAACTTCTTCACGTTGGCTCCCATACGTGGGGCAGTTAAATTAACGCAACTATTCTACTTCTTCAGTTTTCAGGTCCCTGAACGCACTCCCCCCCCCCGCTTTAGAAAACTATTAAAATCGAAATCAACTCCAAAAGATGAGACACGAAGGTTTCCAAAAAAAAAATCTTCTCACTCCAAATTGTGCTTTACATTGAAAATCTTTCAATATTTTTACTTTCTCTACTACGTATAGTAAGTAGGGGAAGTATTGCATTCCACCCAAAAATTCGATACCGAGATTTCACCGGAAATACATGTTTTGAGACCTCCTGAATCCAAAAAAAGCATTTTTGGAAACATGTCCGTGTGTGTGTCTGTGTGTGTGTGTGTGTGTCTGTGTGTGTGTGTCTGTGTGTGTCTGTGAACAGCATAACTCAAAAACGAACAGTCGGATAAGCACCAAACTTGGTATTTAGGTTCAGTATCTTCCAGAGATGCGACACGAAGGTTTTCAAGAAAATCCCCCACCCCAGACTACCCTTTACATGGAACATTTTTCGAAAATTTTTATTTTCTCAAAAATGGCTCTAACGCTTTTGATGAAAATATCATATGTTTAAGATAATGTCATGAGAAATGAAATGTATATCTCGAATTTTCTGGGAATGTCTCCAAAAGTATTCTTTATTGTGAACGACTTTTGCATAACTGGTAAACCATAAGAGATAGACAAAATTTTACTACACAAAAAGTGTAGATCGCGTTAAAATACAGAACTTATGTCATATACATTTCTTTTGTTGAGTGAACCGTTTTCGAGATATTGCTTGTTATTTCCTTAAATTTTCCAATACTTATACTTTTTCTCAAATTCGTTATTCATTTTTTTTATGTCCTGGACATGCAAAGAGAATGGAATGCGCCACATAGCAACCAGTGTTAAAATATTTGACTATCGCTTAAAAGCTACGATATTTCCCTTGCATCTACAAGAAAATTACCAATAAGATTGACATCTCGATATCTCGATTAACTTGAAGCATATGGAGAATAGGCGTTTGTAAAATTAGATTGTACAAGAGTAGAGAAAGTCATGTGAGTGTAACACATCAGATTTTTTATATACTTACTCAAAAAGGGTTCAAACGATTTTTATGAAGATATTTCCGTAACTAATAAAATATATTGTTTTGCATTTTCTGTGAATATTCTGTGAAGTTCTTTTCATTCTGAACGAAATTTATGTAATTTTGCCCAACCAGTAATCAAAAGAGATAGACATGTCGCTAAAACACAGAATGTATTCCAACAGATTTTATAGCGCTGACCGTTTCCGAGATATGTGATGCTATTAATATAAATTTGCTAATACTTTATATGTTTTGAAGCGCTTGGTCACTATTCTTTTGTTTTCGTGATGTCGTGCAATGCAGTTTCAAAGCCAGCAATAGCGAACTGCTTTTAAAGTGCAGAGTGTACACAAATAATTATAGGGGTTTTAAACTAATTATTTTCTCTGCAGTATATACTAAAATTGTGAATCATAATTTAAAGTGAAAAAAAATTATGAAAGTTATCATACCACAAATTATAAATATTCAATATGGGACACACCTGTGACACGGTATAATCCATCCAAGGTCCATTTCTTGTTACACTGGCTTTAGCATGTCTGGTGTAACTATCCTACTCCTTCTCAACTCAAATAGGGCTGAAGGTAGCGGTGGTATGTTTTCTTAGCATCTTCCATACTGTCACTGTTGGAATTGCTAGTTCTCGACTCGCCCGCTCCACATAATGCGTTCTGACTCCACATTCTCATTTGACACGCGCGTTCGCCGCCGTCGTGTGCATTTTCCTTTAAAGAGACACCCCATTCTTTGGATCTAGTTGTACCATCTGCTAATGTTGTTACCAGAAGGGGGCGTTAAGGCCAAATCTTCGGTTATACGCCCGCTGAACTCTTAACCACTGAATTATGTTTCGGGAATTAAAGTCACAAAATCCTTTATTTCGTTATTTGTCCTGTTTTTTATTTGTTTGCTTTCTTAGTTTTTTCTATCGAGCGGGATAACTCAGGGAGGTCCCGGTTTCAAATCCCGTGGATCAACCAATCGGACTGGATTCTTTTTGTCGTTTCCCTTAGTCGCCAAGATAAATACCGGATTGGAGATTTAATACCATGATCTAAAGTCCCACCTTACGTCTTAAAACAATAGTAAAAATAAAAATAGATGATAATAGTGAATGCTACCATCTATCCATCGGAAATTAAATCAGGTAGACTGGATAGAACCCTAATGCGATCTGCCCGACAGGTGTAGAAACAGTTGCCTAGCACTAAGGTCTCTGTGGACACGTGTCGAAGCTGCCATCCGCCCTTCACAGAAGCAGAAATACCGTTGCCTAACACTAAAGATGTGGACACGTGACGAAGCAAGATGGTATGGTAGAGGGATGAGACCTAGAAGGCTAACTCTTGAAGCAGATATTAATAAAAGGATCAAAAATAAATTCTAAAACTTTTTAGGAGTGCTAAAACGGAACTCCAATGGAGTGGATAAATAGTTTCATGTATTGTATATTTATATATGACTTTACCATCATAATTATTATTTTATTGTTTTAAAACACCATTTGTGTCATAAAATTTGCCTTCAACATTCATATATGTTAAATTATTAATTGAAATTGTAATTATTGTTATAGTGAGAGATAAAAAAATTAAAAACCTTTAAAAAATACGGTAAACAAAGTGAACGAAAAATATTGACTTCGCAATTAAATAAATATTATGTAAATGCAGAATGTGACAAAAAGGGAGAATTAAAGTAGAAATAAGGTTTTAATTATAGCATGATTGTAAATATGTTATTCTGATGAATATGTTATTTATTCCATGCAAGAATTTCAATAGTAGCGGTAAAGGGGTAAAACCAATTTTAACACGTGTGACATATAACGTGTGTGGCGCTCGAATTTTAAAATATCAATAATATTACATTGATTCCCGAAACCAACAAAGATCACGTTTAGAACATGGTCATTGAAACAAGAGAAATGACGTTAAAAAAGCGAGATGTCAGATGTTTTGTTGATTTGCTAGCAGTCATTTTAGTGAAATTATTTTCAAAATGTATAGCCTTACACCAGCAATGAAGCGATTAAATGCTATATCATACTGCTTTCTGAATTTTTTGGGTAAGTACTTCTAGTGTTATTCTACCTGCTGCTTCTGTAATTTCACTTCCATTTCAGTTTCTTCTGAATTCATAATTTGCGGCACTTAATCTTTATTTAGGTTATACTAAATAAAAGAATAACGTTTAGATCAAATAAAGCTGACAACATAACGAATAGGTTATCTCTACAACGAAGTTGTATGATGATTTCTATTATGAACAAATAATACGAGCGCCATGAGAAATAAATCATGTAAAAATACATAATTAAAGTAAAATCTAATCAAACAAGTCGAGTTATTAAACATGCACAAAGGGTAATTGCCATGTGATTGAACTTAAAACCAAAGTTAGTGAATGAAGATTGTTATAGCACTAGTGCGATAATCTCAAGCTTTTAGCTCGTGTGGACTGTGTTAGAAGTTCTACTTTTAGGCCATGTTGTCTAAATATTAATTTGTTTTACGATCGATAGTTACCAGGCTAGCTTAAAATAAGCAACATTCAATAGTTAGGATTATTAGAAAACTTTTCGCAGAAGAAGAATACACTTGCAGCAAAAGCAAAAGAGCTGTATTAATTTACTGAGCGAATTATTAAATACTGTCAACGATATATATGAAAGAACTAATTACAGTAATACAAAGAGAAAGTCTACGAGAAAGCAAAGTTTAAATCTAAGTAAACATTTGATTCAAGTATCATATATGGTTCGTCATAAAACATCTTGAATAAATAAAATAAAACCGTTACGTTGAAAATTCAATTACTGGATTTATTATTTAAATAGTAAACATCTTACCTTTCAAACACGACCAACCTGAGATAATAGTCGATTACTACGACTTAGAGCTAGTAATATTTTAAATATATCTTAAAATACACCGGACATAACGAAACAGTCACATATTTGCTACGCGATGCGCACAAGCATTCACAATAATTAAGGAATAACATTTATCCGCGTGAAAATCAATTCTGCCACGCTAGAAATAACAATACCAAGTGTGAGCGGTGCGGTAAACTAAAAAATCTGATGTGTTGCACTCACATGACTCTTTCTACTCTTGTACAAACTACTTTTAAAACGCTTATTTTCCAACTACTTCATGTTAATCGAGATAAACATTTGCAGAAACTATCTTGTTGCTATTTTTCTTGTAGGTGCAAGGGGAATATGGTAGGCTTTAAGCGATAGTCAAATATTTTAAGAGCTGGTTGCTATGTGGCGCATTCCATTCTCTTTGTATGTACAGGAAATAAAAAAACGAATAACGAATTCCCATTTGAGAAAAAAGTATAAGTATTGGAAAATTCAAACAAATAACAAGGAATATATCGGAAAAGGTTCACTAGACAAACAAAATGTATATAGCAATATCTACATTTTTTGTCTACACAAATGTTATCTACCTCTTACGGTTTACCATTTATGCAAAAGCCATTCACAATAAAGAGGACTTTTGGGGACATTCTCAGAAAATTCAAGATATACATTTCAGTTGCCCTGAAAATATCTTAAACGTTGATATTTTAACCAAAATCGTTAGAACCATTTTTGAGAAAATGAAAACGTTCGAAAAATATTCCATGAAAAGGGTAGTCTGGGGTGGGGGATTTTCTTGAAAATATTCGTGTCGCATCTATGAAAGATGCTGACCTTAAATACCAAGTTTGGATTTATTCTACTTTTCGTTTTTGAGTTATGCTGTTCACAGACACACATCCACACAGACGCACATGGACCTTTTTCTAAAAATGCTTTATTTTTGGATTCAGGGGGCTTCAAAACATGTATTTCCGATGAAATACTCGGTATCAAATTTTCGGGTTGAATGCAATACTTCCCCTGCAATACGTAAAAGAGAAAGTAAAAGGGAGCATTTCAAAGATCACAGCTTCGAGAGCTTCAAGAACATGCACCAGGAGCCAGCGGCGACATCTACACCTCATCATCCCACAACTACACCCTAATTCCGTCTCGACTTGGATCCAAACCATATTAATTCCACTTCACTGTCCGCCACACACCGATCCACGAGGCATCTCCAAATATATCCGTCACAATGTGACTACGTAGTTAAAGCGACGTAAATACATAGAGCAAAAAAGAAAGGGGAAAAACGCTTTTTGTATACGTGAGTTGCCATATGCTGTTTATTTCATTACCATGATTACAAAACAAAATCTGCACATGCAGAATTGAAACTCCACAGCTACTCGTCAATTTAAGCTCTGATTCAATATTATACTGTGTACAGCAGAGAAAATATATACGTTTAAATCTCCTATTACACTAGTCTGCATTTTCAAACTTTTTGTCAGATGATTTCATAAAAGTAGATGTTCTTGAATCACGTTTGTATGCTGATTCCAGAAATAACTTCCGTTTTTTTCTATCACGTCAGGTTTTTACACAAAATAAGAAGTAATGTTTTGACAGTTTTACTAATAAGCGTAGAAAAGTATTCAAATACCATTTCACACAAGGTACGTTTTTATTCAAGAAACATTTTAAAAATACCCTCAAGAACTCCTCTAATTTCATGACTACATTTTAATAATACAAAAAGCCAAAGTTTTTCATTTAATTTTTTTCAAACTTTCTCTTCTTTGACTTCCTTGCAGATCCTTGAAGATGACTGTCCCTCCTCAACATCCAACAGTAGTCGGCCATCATAGTTTCATTCCATCTCCCCTGGTACCTCCTCTCCATTTCCTTAATATCTTGGTGAAAACGTTCACCTTGCTCTTCACTATAATGTCCCAGATGTTCTGGAAAGTAGTCGATATGTGAATGCAGAAAATGCACCTTTACTCTCATGTTACAACCGATCTTCTTGAAATTTTCCAACATTGTTTCGACAATGGTCTTGTAATTAGGATCTTTGTTATTGCCTAAGAAGTTTTCAGTAACTGATCGGAAGGCGGTCCATGCTTCTATTTCTCTCTCATGCATTGTCTTCTCAAAATCTTCATCCTTCATCAATTTCTTTATTTGAGGACCAACAAAAATCCCAGCCTTTAAATTGTCTTGTGTAATGAAGGGAAATTTCTTGGAAAGGTACTTGAAGCAGCGTCCATCCTGTGGTAGAGCCCTTACAAATTGCTTCATCAAGCCCAATTTTATGTGTAGTGGCGGAAGCAATATCTTTATATCTCTATATTGAAGTGAAATTGTGAAAGAAGCTGTACGTGATAGAAAAAAACCAAAAGCAGTTCTGAAATCAACCTGAAAAAGTGAGTCAGAATCACTTATTAGTTTTCAGTCATCCAATATCATGCAGACTAGTGTAATCAATGCTGTGTACACCGTGTACTATTTGACTAGCACTTCAACTTCCTATATCCCTCTTGTCTATATAACAAAATGTGAAATGAAAAGTTCATGCAAACGTTTACCTCCGATAATATGCAGTAGATAGAAAAGTAAGTTTGCACAGTTTGTAGGAGATATAAAAATAGACTAAGCAAGATGGCTCCGCGGTAACGTGTGAAGCTCGCATTCGGGAGATTCCGGGTTCGATTCTCTGTGGCCGTCCACTCTGACCATGGTTTTTTCGTGGTTTTCCCTGGTTGATAAATACGAATGCTGGAGTAGTGTATTCTACATGGCTCTCCTCTCTCCCCCATTTCCTGTCATTTCATTTTTTTTCATGTGAAGTTAGCTCAAAGGGTTGCGCTTTAGAAATGTCTCCCATGTCACTGGAGGGACGTCACCGAGCGGCCGGGTAGTCTAGCCTGCAACTGTGCGCCTCTCTGTCTACTTGCGCCGGCTTCGCTCTGCAACCCGTGTGCCTCCTGCGATTCCCTCGTCCCATCCGTTCCTCCCAGGGGTGAACGCTCAATATATCCCTTGAGGGTCGCAGTGCTAGATGTCCCTTACGTTCACTTGTCAGTGCAGTTCAGATATAACAATAGTGTGTGCTGGTCCCAAGCTCAGTCGGCATAACACTTGCCTGCTGTGCGAGGGGTTCCGGGTTCTATTCCCGACTGGGAGTAGGAATTTTTCTCTAGCCAAGATTATTCTCTATCCTCTGGGGTAGTATGAATGAGATTGTGAATGAGCGAGTGATCTAATGTATAAAAGCGAAAGAAAAGCTAGAAATCCAATGACAACTGTATACCTACGAGTTAACACCATTGCTGATAGGCAATATGTTTCCAAAGGTAAAAACCATTACAGTTAAAACGGGGTATACGAGTAAATGGACCAATAAAAAAACAAAATGGTGGGTAGGGAAAGTCATGTGAATATAATGCATCAGGCTGTTTTGTTTGTTTGTTTGTTTTTCGTTTACTTTCTCTACTGCGTATAGTAAGTAGGGGAAGTACCTATTGTATTCCACCCAAAAATTCGATACCGAGATTTCCCCGGAAATACATCTTTTGAGACCCCTGAATCCAAAAAAAAAAAAAAAAAAAAGCATTTTTGGAAACATGTCCGTGTGTGTGTCTGTGAACAACATACCTCAGGAACGAACAGTCGGATAAACACCAAACTTGGTATTTAGGTTCAGTATCTTCCAGAGATGCCACACGAAGGTTTTCAAGAAAATCCCCCCACCCCAGATTACTCTTTACATGGAAGATTTTTCGAAAATTTTAATTATCTCAAAAATGGCTATAACGATTTCAATTAAAATATCACATGTTTAAGATATTTTCATGACAAATAAAATGTATATCTTGAATTTTCTGGGAATGTTTCCAAAAGTATTCTTCATTGTGAACGACTTATGCATAACTGGTAAACCATAAGAGATAGACAAAATTTTACTACACAAAAAATGTAGATCGCATTAAAATACAGAATTTATTACATATACATTTTTTTGAATGAACCATTTTCGAGATATTGCTTGATATTCCCTTAAATTTTCCAATATTTTCTCAAATGGGAATTCGTTATTCATTTTTTTGTCTTGGATATGTAAAGAGTATTAATCTGTGGCAAAGAGAATGGTGCTGCACAGAGCAACCAGCTTTTAAGAGATATGTCTATGCTTAAGGGCTACTGTATTTCTATATTGCCCTTGCAAATATAAAACAAGGGGAACATAGTACGCCTTAAGCGATAGTCAAATATTTTTAGAACTGGTCGCTATGTGTAAAATATAATTCTCTTTGCATGTTTCTGCAAATGTTTATCTCGATTAATATGAAATAGATGGAGAATAAGAGTTTATAAAAAGAGTTTGTACAAGAGTAGAGAAAGTCATGTGAGTGTTACACATCAGATTTTTTAAGTTAGTAAAAGGTTCGTATATGCTTGCCTTCTCCAGGTACCTTAACTGTGAACAGCATAATACAAAACGAAACATCGAACACGTGATAAAGTTATATTTAAGTTCAGTTCTTCTTGATTTTTCTGTGAATAGCTTGTGAAGAGGATATCTGTTTTATACTTAAAAACAACTAAATTTATTGATGGACATGTAATAGACGGTCAGTATTTAGAAATCCTTTGAACAGCATTACCAGCATTGCCCTGTATCTTTTATTGCCACAAGATACAGTAAATAATATCACCATTACCTGATCATTCAAATTTCCTACTAGTCAAACATTACATAAAGGTAAGCATAAAAATAGCAATAAGAATAACTTTGTACATCCTTTACTCGCATTCTTGGGGAAAAAAATCACATTCCTATTTAATGGTTAATCTGGGCTGCTTGCGGGTGGAGGTGTGGCTATTGTCAGGAGAGTAGCTATAAATTCATATAGCTTTGTAAAACCTGCTTCAAAAACAACTTTATTAATTTTATTTTCAGATTCCTTAATCAAGAACATGGAACAAATATACTTTTAATTAATTTTCTAAGTTACTTCATTGTTCTTATATCTATTTTTTCTACTTGTATAGCGGTTATACCAATGTATAAATTAATTTATATTTTTTGTTAATACTGTTAATAAACTAAATAAGTCTCAGTTTTACGTATTTTTTGCAATTATTATACCATCCTTTTAATTTTATAGTCTTTTATAGGTCATTTTAAAAAATTTTAGGCCATAAAAACCCGTGCCCTGCTAATTATTAAAAGGATGTAAATTAAGGCTTCAAGGTATTTTACATACACCCTAGCGTATATTGTATGTTATTATATATTACTATTATTTTTATTATTATTTTAATTGCGAATGAGTCCATGTAGAACCGTTCAAAGTACAGGGTGAGCCAAAAGACTCTGAACCGCCTGCGCGGTGTTTTTCTTGTTCGCGTCCTCTGCGCTCGTTGCCGTCTGCCGCTATCAGACAGGCGCAGATGAAACCATACAACATTTTTAAAAATACTTTTAAAGGCTTTACTTTCCAACTTTATGAAAGGAAATGCTAAAACTGGCCACCGTCGTTGTCCATTCATTTTTGGCAGCTCTATAGGAAACTATTTATCCTGGAATTTTTGGGGGGAATTTTCCAAACGATGACCGATGTCTAATGTTTCTTCGGTAAGAACCGAACGCCGTCTTTTAGATTTCTTAACCTGAACACTTCCTGTGGCCTGAAATTTACTGTTAAGTTTATGGATTGTTGTACGGCCTGGAACTTTTACAGCTAGAAATCTTTCTGCAAATTGTACTTTCACTTGGCGAGCTGACCGAGTTAACACATATAAATCATAAATAAATACACACTGTGCAGTAGAAAACATATACTGAGCCATAATATACTTTGTGACTAAGTACAGTACAAAATAATAAATAAGTCGTAATAACTGTACTACATCACATCACCGTCAACTCAAAACTGCACTTCACACTGCAAAGCAAAACCTCAGCAGCCTGACTTTGTATATAGCAGCAGTGCGTTATCATGTTTTTATCATATTTCCACATGACCAGTGGAAAAACACGCGCAGCCTGTGATATTGTTCATAAAATACTCCTCTAGGGTAACTTAATACATAAAATGTACAAGACAAACCCACACATCCCGGAAGAATCAAAACAAAATATCCGCCAGGAAATTTCTCAGCGTGAACTACGGCGAGTGATGGAATAGTTCCGCGCCTTTCTATGATAGCGGCAGACGGCAACGAGCGCCGAGGACGCGGACAGGAAAAACACCGCGCCGGCGGTTCGGAGTCTTTTGGCTCACTCTGTACTTAGAGACGTTTATTTGTTTTCTTTTGATTCCAATAATTCTCTCATACTTTGTCAGTGGGTTTTCTTTCCCTCGTCTGTCCATGTTGTTCCAGTTTTTTTCTTCGGTTTGCCCTGTTGGTCAACTTGCCACTTATGCACTCTGATTCTAAAGATATCTCGGTTTAAGAATCTTCTTGCGTAATACCTATCAATTTTACGCCATTTTTAATTCAGAAGTACACTTCATACTATATGCCTGTGCTTTACTTTATTTTCGTAGAATTCTATTATTTGTTTTGTGAACCTGCTTGATTTTATTCGTTTAATATGTCCATCTTCGTTTTGTAATGTCACTGTGAGTGTCTGTGTATATTTTAATTTCATTTTTACTTCTGTCTGTGTTTTATTTTAAATTTATTATTGTCGCATTAACATTAAAGTCATAACGGAACTACAATAGGTTTTAATAATTACAATATTTTGAAAAAAATTACAACATTGATTACACTAGTCTGCATGATATCGGATGACTGAAAACTAATAAGTGATTCTGACTCACTTTTTTATGCTGATTTTAGAACTGCTTTTAGTTTTTTTCTATCACGTACAGTTTTTTTTTCACAATCTCACTTTAGTGATATAGAGATATAAATATATTGCTTCCGCCACTGCACATAAAATTGGGCTTCATGAAGCAATTTGTAAGGACTCTACCACAGGATGGACCCTCCTTCAAGTACCTTTCCAAAAATTTCCCTTCACTACACAAGATAAATTAAAGGCTGGAATTTTGTTGGTCCTCAAATAAAGAAATGGATGAAGGATGAAGATTTTGAGAAGACAATGAATGAGAGAAATAGAAGCATGGACCGCCTTGGATCCTAATTACAAGGCCATTGTCGAAACAATGTTGGAAAATTTCAAGCAGATGGGTTGTAACATGAGAGTAAAGGTGTATTTTCTGCATTCACATAACGACTACTTTCCGAAATTTGGGACTTTATATTGAAGAGCAGGGTGAACGTTTTCACCAAGATATTAAGGAAATGGAGAGGAGGTACCGGGGGAGATGGAATGAAACTATGATGGATGTTGAGGAGGGGCAGTCATCTTCAAGGATCTGCAAAGAAGTCAAAGAAGAGAAAGTTTGAAAAAAATTAAATGAAACACTTTGGGTTCTTGTTTTGTTAAAATGTAGTCATGAAATAAATTAGGGGAGTTCTTGAGAGTATTCTTAAAATGTTTCTTGAATAAAAACTTACCTTGTGTGAAATGGTATTTCAATACTTTTCTACGCTGATTAGTAAAATTGTCAAAACATTACTTCTTATTTTGTGTAAAAACCTAACGTGATAGAAAAAAACGGAAATTATTTCTGGAATCAGCATAAAAACTTGATTCAGGAACATCTACTTTTAAGAAATCATCTGACAAAAAGTTTGAAAATGCAGACTAGTGTTATATAACATTATACAATTTTATTTCTTTTAAAAAGTTTACTACGTTATGACATATGGTTGGATCACTCAAAGTCACCGAGAGGTTAGCAGGAATACCACACTGGAACCGATGAACATCGTAGATAGGGCACTCTGCAACTGAACTGTGAGAATGGAGTGACAGTGCTGATGATCTTTTCCAAGGAGATATGAATGTGTAATTGCAGTATGTCCGATACGTAGCCTGTTGAGAAGTACGTGGTCACGACGAATTAGATGTTTAATCGGGTAACTGAAGCTAGGATTGGAGCTTAAGGCGATTAGTTTGCTATTTGCATGTGGAACTCCAGTGTAGCTTCCATTTCTTACATATTTCATACTTTAGGAAATGTTGGAAGTCGTGATGCGGAACCTTGAGGTCGGCCAGGCTTGGAGAGTGGCATGTTGCTTCTTTATCAGCTTTTTCATTTCCAGATATGTCCATGTGAGATGGTATCCATGCCAGCGTCACACATTTATTGCAGGCTTTTATCTCATTATAGGCGGCGCCGTGACCGAGTGGTTAGACCGCTCGCCTCCCACCGAGGCGGACCGGGTTTAATTCCAGGGACCTGCATGTGGGATTTGTGGTGGACGAAGCGGCGTCTGGGCGGGTTTTCTCCTCGGGTTCTCCGGTTTCCCCCGCCATTCATTCCACCAACTGCTCCATCATCACCTTTCCTTTCATCCATTTCACCAACATTTCGCTTCATCTACTTCCTTCATCCCATACCAGGCATCGGGCTGATCACTTATCCTGGATATTCTGTCTGATCCATGAGTGTCTGCTCCTCGACGGACCTCTGACCCCAGGCACCCGCCTGTAAGTCCTGGGGGGTGTAAGTCCTACATAAGAGGAGGGTAAACAGATAATGAATGAATGAATTTTATCTCATTATACAGCTGTAAAATGTTGTGCACTAAAGAGTTTCTGGGTGACTTCTGTAGAAGAGCTAGAATAGCGCTCATGGAGTCAGTGAAGATGATATAACAACGGTGTTCAGCTTTTCGTTCGATTACTTGTGGACCTAAAATTTTGGGTAATGTTGCTCCAGAGGTCGACGTGTATGGCGGACGATGTAAATGTCAGGTACCCACTGTTAAAACAGAAAAAAAAAACGCTGCCGCGTTAGTAAAACCGGAAATAGTTGGTATTGTTGTGAACTGTTATACGCTGTCGTAATAGAAAAGCGCGAAATAGTGAATAAATGCAATAAAATTGAATAATAACCGCGAAACAGTAAAAATATTGTTATTATTGTCTAATGCTTGGCGTTTAGTAGTGACCATTAGCAAGCATTCGTGCACTACTAAATAAATATAATACAACTGAATAATTACCGTGCAACAGTAAACAAATGCAACAGAAATAAATAATTACCGCGACGCAGTAAGCAAATGTAATACAACTAAATAATAATGAATGCTACTATAATTATGTCCAAGAACATATCTGCTCTTTCACGATGCAATTGTTAGTCTTAATAAAGGCTGTTTTGCATCGATGTATATAAGGAAGACAGATGTAGAAGAAAGATTAAGTTCTGGAGGATAGACAATGAAAAAAAATACCACCCATTGATATAGAATTAAGCAAGCAGAATCGGATAAATACCAACCAACTAATCTACCAGCAATTATTTAAAGAAAAGCTAGAAAATACACATCCAAGTTCTGCATCTATACGGATGGTTCAAAAACTGAAAAAGGCAGTGGATGTGCTGTGATATGTGGAGATATTGTCCCCCAATACAAGTTACCGTCCTTGTTCTCTATATATAGCTGTGAATTATATGCTATTAAAAAGGCACTAGAATACGCTCTGGAAACTGTACATAGTGACTCTTACATAATTATCAGTGTCTCTCTTTCAGCCTTAAATGCAATACAAGACACGTTCTCTACCAATAGTATTGTAAACGAAATACATAATCTTACCATCCTTTATAACTTAGAAAAGCCACTCAATTTCATGTGGATACCATCTCATAAAAACATACCCGAAAGAGCCGAAACTACAGCAAAACAAGCTACAGAACTATCAACACAAGATACTGATATCAAAGATGCAGTCACACACTTTAAGAAGAACATACACAAAGAAAGGATGAACAACTCTACAAGTAAACTTCATGATGTACGTGGAACTTCAACTCAAGAATATCCAATAAGACAGCTAAAGCGGCGAAACCAAATTGTAATATCACGACTACGAATTGGGCATACCAAACTGACACACTCTTATTTGTTAAATAGAAGCTCTCCACCGATTTGTGACACATGTAACAGTAGTACATATTATACTAACATGTCCAAAATTTGAAAATCAACGTAGTCAGGTTGGTATGCGCAGGAATATTTCTGCAGCACTCAATGATGCAACTTTCATCCAGAAAGTAATTACTTTTCTTAAATTAATTAATATATATCAATACATTTAACCAAATTGTAACCTGTATGCATACATAATGTATTATACTGTAATCCAATAATGTAAGCAACTATACATGAAAGATCGTGATAAAATCTAGGAAGGTTAAAACGACCCTAAATAAAGCTTTTTGGAAAAATAATGAAAAAATATGAAATTTTGGAAGAAAAGAAAGATGAAAAGGAGGTTCTGACGGAGAAGACGAACCAAAAGAGAGCTGCGAAGATGTTATGCCGCAGGATAATTCTCGGAGAGTGTCATAAGAAAATTCTGAAACACTCTCCGATTGGGTCAGCTGATCCTGTACATAAACTCATGCAAGTATGAGTTGAAGAGCTCCTGAGAAGTGCCAAACTGCCTCCTAAGCTTGCTAGTTCTTCTGCAAGTTGTTCTATGTACCAATTTTCCATTAGGACAGCGTCATTATTTAAGATATTCTCCGCAACGATGCGTAAGTATTCCATGTTGATTGTTGACTGCTGACAAAATCACGCCAGAATACATAACCGGAAGTGCTTAAACAACTTTGGGGCATTTAAAAAGTCAAATGCCACACATTCGTGGAATTTTAGCGAAGTTTTTTACTTTCTCTACTACGTATAGTAAGTAGGGGAAGTATTGTATTCCACCCAAAAATTCGATACCGAGATTTCACCGGAAATATATGTTTTGAGACACCCTGAATCCAAAAGAAGGTATTTTTGGAAACATGTCCGTGTGTGTACGTGTCTGTGAACAACATAACTCAGAAACGAACAGTCGGATAAACAGCAAACTTGGTATTTAGGTTCAGTATCTTCCAGAGATGCGTCGCGAAGGTTTTCAAGAAAATTCCCCACCCCAGATTACCCTTTACATGAAACATTTTTCGAAAATTTTAATTTTCTCAAAAATGGCTCTAACGATTTTGATTAAAATATTATATGTTTAAGATATTTTCATGGCAAATGAAATGTATATCTCGAATTTTCTGGGAATGTCTCCAAAAGTATTCTTCATTGTGAACGACTTTTGCATAACTGGTAAACCATAAGAGATAGACAAAATGTTACTACACAAAAATTTATATCGCGTTAAAATACACAATTTATGTCATACAGATTTTTGTTGTTGAGTGAACCATTTTCGAGATATTGCTTGTTATTCCCTTAAATTTTTCAATACTTATACTTTTTCTCAAATCGAAATTTGTTATTAATTTTTTTTTGTCCTGGTAATGCAAAGAGAATGGAATACTCCACATAGCAAACAGCTCTTAAAATATTTGACTATCGCTTAAAGCCTACCAACTCCCCTTGCATCTACAAGAAAATTAGGAATAAGATTAACATCTCGATTAACATAAAGCATATGGAGAATAAGCGTTTGTAAAAATAGTTTGTACAAGAGCAGAGAAAGTCATGTGAGTGTAACACATCAGATTTTTTCTATAGGGTAGCCCGCCTGACGTTACCCCGCAACCGCCATGACACGTCGACCTCCGGAGCAACATTACCAAATTTTGTATTCCTTTTTCACAATATTTCCGATGTCTGCTTTTCTGTTCAAAATTAATGGTTGTGCTTCTTAGAGACACTCTGGTTTAATTACATGTCTTAATTTTGTATGCTTATACATACGTATACTTGAGGGTTAATCTAGCTCTTACTCAATTCAGAGGCAAACCCCTATGCAAGCTAACCATGCATAGTTATTATTATTATTATTATTATTATTATTATTATTATTATTATTATTATTATTATTATTGCTATTATTATTGCGTGTTAGTATTATAGTTATAACCCAAAATAGATTTCTTGGCAACGAATAAATCATTTGCAGAATAGAAGTGAAAAGAATTATAGTGGCTTGAGAAAATCGTGTGACGCCTGTGAAAAACAACTTATTATGTCTGTTTCGTAGTTGTAACGTCTGTTTTCTGGCACTGACGAATAAATAACAGAAAAATTCTCTCCCTTACCACATTTTCTTCTCGCACCTTTCACTTCCGGACGCAACAGAAGGGAAAAAAAAGTTCCAAGAGCGTATTCAACAGACTGCATATGTCACTCTTCTAAAACTTTGTCTTCGGCATTGGAGAAGTGAAAAGTTTCACATTGTGATAAACTACTCACTAGAGAAAGAGGGGAAGTGTCACGGACTGAAAACCAAAATACAGATTGCCTGAGATGAGCCACCCAGCACGTGTAACACATACGATTCTGTTTCAGATGGAAAGAATGTAAAAGAACGGAAAAACACAATTCTTTAAAGGCGTAAACAGCGTTTACGTCTGTTCTTCGAACTTACTAACGCTGTCGAACTTTGTTAAGAAGAGGAAATTCTATGGTAATAGGCGTGACATTTATGCCACAAACTATAATAGTATATTATGCAACAATAGTAGCAATTAAGACGTATGTTTATGAAAATTTACATATGAACGTCTTAATTACCATAATAGTCAAGTTGCATACGACTGTTTTTGGTCGACCACGCTATAATTTCAAAATTTGAGTTTTTACAAAAAGATTTTACCTTGTTAATTGTGTGTAATTAATTGTTGAGCGGACGGCAGGAGCTTGAGCATGTTTGCGAGTAGTGCAACAGATGGCAATACTGTTGACTCCACGCCGTATTTATTGATTGTTTGCAGGTAACGCGAAAGCAACTCATTGAAGCAAACGAAATTAACTCAATTTATTAGAATATTACAATTACAATGAACAGAATTTATTTTATTTTAAATACACATATTTCATTATCTGGAGAATGGATTACAGAGGACTGCTGCTTTGAAGGTGTTAGGTATGGGCGATAGAGGAGCTGCGCGCGCTGCCGAGTCGCCGAATGCCATATTAATTCAGTTACGTCACATGTAATCAGCGTATTATAGTGTGGTCGACGAAAAAAGCGCTTACGGTCTAGCTAACAATATCCGGGATAGGGAACCAGGACGGGAACGCAAAGATAAAATACCTGTGAGTTTATAATTAACTAGAAGTTTATCGGTTGTGCGTATCTGTCTAAATCATAGAGATTATAATTAATCAAGGAGACCCTGAACTACAACCACTGCTAGAGTTCTCTCTAGACATAAGCTAGGAGAGGCCAAACAACAAAGAAATCACGTATTAATATATTTCGGCACAAACGCATCAGAATCACGTGTTCGAAAACATTTAGATATACTAAAGATATTTTTTGGAAAGGGGGGGGAAGTCGTTAGTAAATTACAAAGAAATGATATCTCAATACGCAAAATCGTATTTCAGATTTGTTACCGTTCTTTTTTACTTTCTCTACTACATATAGTAAGTAGGGGAAGTATTGTGTTCCACACAAAAATTCGATACCGAGATTTCACCGGAAATATATGTTTTGAGACCCCCTGAATAAAAAAAAAGTATTTTTGGAAACATGACCGTGTGTGTATGTGTCTGTGAACAACATAACTCAGAAATGAACAGTCGGATAAACACCAAACTTGGTATTTAGGTGCAGTATCTTCCAGAGATGCGACACGAAGGTTTTCAAGAAAATCCCCCCACCCCAGATTACCCTTTACATGGAACATTTTTGGAAAATTTTAATTTTCTCAAAAATGGCTCTAACAATTTTGATTAGAATATCATATGTTTTAAGATATTTTCATGACAAATGAAATGTATATCTCGAATTTTCTGGGAATGTCTCCAAAAATATTCTTCATTGTGAACGACTTTTGCATAACTGGTAAACCATAAGAGATAGACAAAATTTTACTACGCAAAAACTGTAGATCGCGTTAAAATACACAATTTATGTCTCATATATATTTTTTATTGTTGAGTGAACCATTTTCGAGATATTGCTTGTTATTCCCTTAAATTTTCCAATACTTATACTTTTTCTCAAATGGGAATTCGTTATTCATGTTTTATGTCCTGGACATACAAAGAGAATGCATGCGCCACATAGCAACCAGCTCTTAAAATATTTGACTATCGCTTAAAGCCTACCATATTCCCCTTGCATCTACAAGAAAATTAGCAATAAGATTAACATGTCGATTAACGTGAAGCATATGGAGAATAAGCGTTTGTAAAATAGTTTGTACAAGAGTAGAGAAAGTCATGTGAGTGCAACACATCAGATTTTTTTTCTGTGTTGTCGCAGACTATGCATCTTTTTCAAAGCTGTTAACTTGGTGGCCTGGAAGTGAGGAATCTCCATATTCACCAGCTTCAACCCTGTATTGTTGTATATGAAGACTGTGTAGCTTTTATGTTATTAAATAACCGTGGGAGCAAAGAGAAGGTATGAAGGTTTAAAATGGCTCCTACTGTTGTTATCCTTAAAATTACTCGACCATTCTGACCAATGATTGTTCCACTGCACAGGGGGCTTTTTGCGCTATACAGCACTTCTAGAACTGGGAAGACTCTCAGGGGGAGGTAAATGAAGTTAGATGTTCCGTCGAATGTTTCATATCCTTTTGCGTGAATATCTGAGGATTTTTCTACCGTTATTAGGAATAACCGGGGCTGTACAAAATTACAGTTCTGTTAGTACAAACAGCACTAAAGAAAATCTTCAGCGGATGTTATATCTTTTTTGGGGTCTTTTGAGGCGTGTCTTTCACCTTACCTATCCAAGCGTGGGCAATAAGGGGAAAAAGAGGGGAGGTTCATGCCTTTGCATTTTCTGGTGTTATTGAAACCAAAACATGTCTCAGAACCAGTCATGCCGTATACTAGCGAAATTACTCGCGGAGTATCGTGGGTACGTGGGAGGCTGGTCACACTGTTATAGCAATTGCAACGGTAGTACATAAGGTGTTTTTATAGTAAATCACTGGATAAAAATATTCCAGGGGTAGAGGGTCTACATACTCGGCAGAAAGTGGGCACTCCCCGTGATATTTGTTTACTAAATGCAAATTACACTTTTGCTAGAATTGACTGACCATGTTTAGAAACCAGAGACAAATATGTATATGGTTTACCGAATATGACACACATATTATGGCAATAAAATTCGGTTATATTTCTGTCTATAATCCTGTTGTATTCCTATGATCAGCAATATTTTAGTAAAGGTATATTAACCAATTATAATTTGAATTAGAGGGAAAACATGCTGCTTTATTTATTTATTATTTAGTTATGTTTGTTTCTATGCAACAACAAGCACTGATACCACTGTGAGAATACAGTTCTGTTTATTTTTTGTTATAAAGTGCTGCCTTGCTATGTATTTAATAAATACCATTCAAGCTTTAATTTGCACCCCCTGAAAATGTTCTCACACTACACATTCTACATTTCGCTAACCTGGGTGCTCATCAAGCTTTCCCCTTAGCTTTTAACCCTTTCAAAGGCGTGTCCTGCAATAGCCGATAAGGTATGGTCTACCAATCACGATAGGAGATCTGTATGACAAACTCACTCAGTCTACCTCTTTCTCTTTTAGCCAATGCGATCAAGAGCGTAAACATATATTTCGTTTCTACGCCATTTTGTAACCTTTGTTGTGGTTATTGGTGCAACTATTTAGCAGACGAACTGGCGCAGCCTTGCACAGTCACCTAAAGCAACCAATGAAACGGTCATGGCTTCGCAAGGCCACGTATAACGATAAATAATGTGACATAGACGCGAGGTGCAGTGAAATTTTATTTGGCGCTTTTCGTACCTATAATGTTCACTAAAAGTGTATAATTTCTGTAAGTAATTTTTCTCTATCTCTTCTGGCTTCCGAGTTGAATAAAAGTCACGAGAATAAAGGGACTTAACAAGCTATGTACAAGAAATTCAAGATATGGATTGTGAAGAAGTTGTATTATATTTCAACTGTTGGGGAGCCGAACTTGCAGTAGTTGCAACCGCACATATAGTAAACAGTTTCCGGTAGCCTTCGCCCCAAATGTACTTTCAGGTGGCCTTTGCCCCAAGTTTAAAAAAAAATATTAACTTTGTAATTTGACTGTTTCTTTAAGTATTAAATATTTATGTTTGCCTCGGCTGCGTCAGTATTATTTTAGAGACATGGATACCTTGGCAGGTCGTGATGCAACAAGAATGTAGGCTTACACAGATTTTAAGTTTTAATTCACTCATTTTTTATTAATCCTTGACACAAATTAAATAGCACTTCACTATTATCGAGAGTTGTGAGTTTCTTTTATTTAATACTTGCATTTTTAATACGTATACTATTTTTCGTTTCACAGGAATACGTATTAAATCTCTCAAGGACGCACAAGCAACGCATCCAGTTATGAGCACACTCTGCAGGCAACTGAATAGATTTCAACCGTCTAAACGTGTAAATTTCTGTATTTCAAGTCTCTGAATGGCTAATCCTACTCCAGTAGAATACCTTCATTTAACTAAAACCCCCTCCGGTTGCTGATTGGCTATTTTATAAACTGTCACTAAAATCACATTATTGCTTATAAGAATCACAAGTAACATTTAAACTCTCAAACTCATTATTGCCTCAAGGTTACCTCATTGTTAGCAACTTTTAACTTATTATTCTCACAGCTCCTACGTTATTAAATTATACGTAATACATTCATATAACATTATTGAACATGTTTACAATAATATAAGCATATCCAATGACTGTTGTATACATTTTACAAATTATTACATACACATATTGCTTCAAGGCGGGCTGTTATTGAATTTATATTTTATAATTTGACTGAAATCATTAAGTGTTAAAAATACTACCTCAAATGTTATTTGTCATGCCAACATTTCAAACTTAAAATCTGCATCTACATTCACAGCTGTCCACCAGTTGCATTCTGATCCTGGAATACTTGCTTCTAATTCCAGAAGGATGAATGAATGTGATTTGAAGTGATGAACATTCCAGCAGCATCCGGGAGATGGACCCGCCTGACCGCCCCTGTTTCCCACATTGTCTAAATCCTGCTGCTGCAAATTCCTTCCACGTGAAGTCACTTGAGAACAACGGCCTCGCAGGTAGTAGGCGATTGAGTTGCGGGCAAACCGCTGTCAAACACGTCCTGGGCTTTTCTTACACTTCTCTCGTACATATTGTACAGACGGGTTCATTAGAATTCCCCAGAGAAATTTATGACGTTTTCATGGAGGTTAGAAAAGTATTCTCTTGGATCGAGGCGGGTAGAACTTTCCACGTGGTGTCACCAGATGGTTTTATTTGCAAATGGGAAATGTCAGAAGAAACATTATTCCATCTGCTTTTCCATTGCGATAGATATGAGAAGATACATTCTACTAGAACATCTTTATGATTGCAAAATCAATTATTCACAGCCATTGACAAAATTATTCACCAAATCATGTTGCACTTCTGCATTTATATTCTTTATTTCTGGTATTTATTCATCCATTTAATTATTTTAATGAGTTAATTTATTTGTTTGATGTTGTATATGTATTTATAACCCTAACATGCCATTTACGGCACTAGCATTGGGATAGTGTTGCAGAAGTAATAATACATCAGTAACAAATTTACCACCCATTTTCTCTGAGATATAGGGCTGAAATGTCAATTTTTATGCTTACCTAAAGTAAGCAGAGAAAATAACTATTGTATTCCATCCAAAAATTCAATGCCGAGGTTTCACCGGAAATACAGATTTTGAGGCCCCCTGAATGAAAAAAAAAACAGTTTTAGACAAAAGTGCATGTGTATGTGAACAGCGTAACTGTAAAATGAAAGGTTGATTAAACAGCAAACTTGGTACTTACTTTTTCACACCTCAAATTACTGTTTACGTGGAACATTTTTCGTTGTTTTTATTTAGTCAAAAATGGTTCTAACGGTTTTGATTAAAATATGAGGCAGTAATTTTAACATTTAAATGATTTCAATCTAATTATATAATATAAATTTAATAACAGCCCGCCTTAAAGCAATATATGTATGTAAAAATACATAAAAAGTGTATATTACAGTCATTGTATATCTTTATATTATTGTATACATGTTCAATAATGTTATGTGAATGTATTATGTAATTTAGTAATGTAGGAGCTATGAGAGTAATAGGTTAAAAGTTGCTAACAATGGGGTAACCTTGAGGCAATAATGAATTTTAAAGTTTAACAATACTACTAGTCATAATTGGAGAAACAATAATGTAAATTTTGAGACAGTTTATAAAATAGCCAATCAACAACCAGAAAAAGCTTTATTTAATTAAAAGTATTCTATTGGATTAAGAATAGCCAATCAGAGACTTGAAATACAGAAATTTACAAACATAGGCGGTAGAAATCAAGTCAGTTGCTTGTAGGCAGCGCTCGTAACTGGACGTGTTGCTTGTAGACAGTGTTCCTAACCGGACGCGAGATGTGTCCTCGAGAAGTATAATACGTATTCAGTGTGAAATGAAAATAGTTTGTGTTAAAAGTGCAAGTAATTAATTTAAAAAAATCTCACAGGTCTCTCTATATCAGTGAAGTGTTATTTAAATCGTGTCAAGCATTAATAAAAGGACTGGAGTAGGCAAAAGAAACAACGTAAAAATATCAATAAATAAAAAAAAACTTTCTCAAATACCATATATTTAAGACATTTTCATGACATGTATATCTTGAATTTCCTGGGAATAGCGTGGAAAACCTCTTCATTCCGTGTAACAGCTATGCAACGTATTATACTCTTAATTCCCGAAGTTAAATGCAGTCATTGCACGTTTCTGCTACAACTTTTTAATTCCCCATAACCACTATTTCGATTATGTGCAAACTAACAGAGTTCAAGTTGCAGTGAATAACTAGCACTAACTAGTATGTGCTGGGACCATTCTAGATCACATTCACGTATGAAGTATTTCCCAGAGAAATAGCGTTAGGGAGGAATTAACACAAGGATTTAGTACACTTTGTAGCAATATTTCCACATGATTACGTCTGCACAAAAATGAATTCTTAAATAATTATAGTTTATGAACTATTAATGATTAATTAGCACGCAAGTTGTTAATTTTCTATAATTTTAAAGTAATTGGATTACAAACTACATCAATCAAGAGGCCGTCAAAAGTGTAAATATGTTGTAAGTTTCATTAATATTGTCCAATAAATAAAGGCGTAATTGCGTAATAAAAGTTGCAAGATTTAGGCGAAACAGAGTAGGTTAGCTTCAAAATGTTCGTTGTATTTTTCCGAGTGTGGGGCCATAAAAATCCAACGTTTCTTTGTACTTCGAGGGAAAGAACCGTTGTAAGAGAAAGTAGACGCTGTAGGCAACGACCTTTTCTTGCCGTTTAAGCTTCGAATTTTCAACCGGAGAGCCAATAAAGATGCAGAATTATTGTTAGAACCAATAAGAAGATAGGAAGATGTGGTTGCATGTACGAAACTCCGGAGGCTAGTAGTAAGTTGATATACGAGGGTCGTCCAATAAGTAAGTTTCCCTATTTTATAAAAAAACATTACACAAATGGATCATGTTGAATTAATTTTATTTATACTGTACAATCCTGTTACTTTTCTACATAGTCAACATGATTTTCCAAGCATTTTTGGGGACGTGACGCAAGTTTTTCCAAGAACGTGTTGTACCAGTTAGGGCCCTGTGCTCGTAACCAGCTGTTCACTTCTGATTGATCTTCGTCACGGTGTTAAAGTGCTTACCTCCATGATGACCTTTGAGTCAGGGGAACATGTGAAAATCACTTGGGAAAAGATCTGGTGAATATGGAGGATGTGAGAAAACTTCCCAGTTGCATCTTCTGAGCTCCGCCTGGGTCAAGGTTCAACTTGGAAGTTTTCTCGTATCCTCCGTATTCACCGGAGCTTGCCCCAAATGATTTTCACATGTTCCTCCAACTCAAAGGTAAGCACTTTTAACAGCGATATTGAAGTTAAATCAGTGAAAAGCTGGTTGCGAACACAAGATCTTACCTGGTACAACACTGGCTTGGAGAAACTTGTGTCACGCCCCCAAGAATGCTTGGAAAGCATGTTGACTATGTAGAAAAGTAACAGAAGGATTGTACAGTATAAATAAAATTAATTTCAACATGATCAATTGTGTGTAATGTTTTTTATAAAATGTGAAAGCTACTTATTGGACGCCTCTTGTGGATTTCACACGGTTTATCATGATTCTTCAATAAGTGAACACATAGTACTCTGAGTCAGAAAAGGACGCTAAGTGCCGCGCAATTGTGTAATCATAAAGTGATATTAGATATATGTGGTATATTTATCCATGAGATAATGTTTATCCAAGCTTTTAAAACGAGTTAATACATTTCAAGTGACTACTTCAAGTTCGTGCGAGTCTAAATAACGGTGATAGCGCACCGATATATTAAATAATTAGCCGGAGCAGATGTTAGTGTACCAAGAGATATAGTGGGAAGACAGTGTTAAAGAATTGCACGTGCTAGGGAAATAAAAGGATCTTACAGGATTTCTGGCATAAAGACGCGCTGAAGTGAGTAAAATGAAAACAGTGTTTCTATCTAGACAATATCTTGGTATCACCACTCCTGTATCCTACCCTCACATAATCACAGTAGGGAATTTCAGATCGATTCGCCGACAGTTGAACCCTGGGATGACAATGACGTGTACTTCCTAACTGACATCGATTCCTGAAGACGAACTCTACGACGTAGCGGCAAGGACGACAAGGACGCAAGATAAGGCGACTAAAACGACGACGACGGGAAACCGCTACAACTTCCTTAGAATAAAACCGCTAGACCTCTTGCAGCTGAATAATAATAAATATATTAATGCAGAACTTTAACAGTGTTAACAAAGAAAATTACACTTGCCATATTCTCAATAAAGATTTTAAGTTCTCTGCTTCTTGCGTCATGTTTCCGAATTTAATACAATTTCAAAGTACCAAAAACACGTACAAACCCGCTCTAATGTAATATAATCTAACCCCTCCATGCATAATTGAATTTAGAAAGTTAAATACGACCAGAATACAATGTAAATAATTTTGACAAAGCCGAAAAAGTGTGGAGCTGGTTGCTTCCAAGATACAGAGCGCGAAGAAGTCTTTTCCAATCGGTGGCCAAAAACGAAGTCTTTCTGCTTCTCTAGGTCGTTGGCTCATCCTCGAGGCACACACGGAAGTAGGTCATGTGGAATGACGCCGCGACGATAGCGCCTACTATCCTGGCTAAGAGCGCGCATCCTGGTGAGAGCCGAGGAAATGTCTTCAAGCCGGTAACAAGGCTTGTTACGCTGGCTGCTGCACTGGATGTGGCGGGGGCCAAAACTTATTGTTGAACTCAAGTCGTTCTTGTATTAACGGGTCGTGTCCACTAACACAGCTACTCAACTTAGGGGGGGAGGGAGAGCCATAAATGGCTCATCTGAATGATCTTGTGTAAGAGGTAAACCGCAAAAAATACAAGATCTTACTACACAAAAAGTATACATCTCGTTAAAGGACACAGTCTATGTCAAATAACACCTTTTGTGGTGTTAACTATTTCCGAGATATTCTTTGTCATTGATTTGAAATTTCAAGTACTTATACTTTTTTCAAGTGGTAAGTCACTATTCATCCTTTCCTCGTGGTAATGCAAAGGTCATGGAACTTCAATTATTACATAGCGACACGTTTTTTTAAAAATCTACTATCGCTTCAGTCTACTGCAGAGGTGGCGAAAACGTGACTCGCGAGTTATTTTGACTCGCAGGCGCCGTTCCCTCTCTGCCACCGTCCCTTTGTTTTTCATATGCTGCTGAGCGATGCAGTGCGTGTTGCATATTTGGTGACTCGCGGAAGGAAGTCGTTTAGGCTACCCTTGGTATACTGTATCCTTCTTATACTTACCATAAAATGTGTAAATGTGTAATGAAAGTTTATCTCTACTAACAAGTAGATTGAAGAACAAGCTTTAGTAGGAAGAGTTTGCAGAAGACGGAGTAGAGAAACTCGTGTGAAAACAACAATAATACCTTTACTTTTATAACCTTTCTTTTTCATGTTGTGTCGTTAGTTTTGTCCTATTACCTTTTTAAAGTCTCCAAATCTGTGTGTAATTATAGATATGACATTTAAATATGATTATACCCCCGCCGCTATAACGTTGCACTTGACAGCTAGCGTTTAAGTTGGTACACTCGCGAAAAAACAGATGAAAAGCTTCAACCGTTTGACTTCCTAAGCCAATCACAAGGCAGCATTCCGGATGGTCGATGACAAAGCGGAACCGGATCTAGAATCGGCTCTGTTGCCGGATGTAACTATTCCCAACCACGTGCTTCAGTTTGTGAATCTCTAACAGAGCGTCGAGTTGTTCTTTGCAAGCTACATATTGTTCATTGTTATTTGTTATTTAGATTTGTGGTTATTGTTTGATAATTTTGTTAATGTTCGTTTATACATTTATTTATTTATTTATATTTATCTATTTTATATATATTTCATTCGTATTATTTATTTAAACAAAACTTAAGTGCGACAATGTCGGAAAAACGACGCCGATCGCCGAGTGATGATTCACGAAGTGAAAATCCTTTGCGCCGAAGTGTGCCACTTAATAGTCAGGCATTGGAACTATTAAGGAGAACCCGGGAGTTCTTTGAACAGGAAAAGGAGTACGTGAAGCTTCACGGAAATCCCTCTATTCCTGCTGATAAAGCCGTACAACAAACTGCAGCAGCTCTTGGTTTAAGCACGAGAACTGTTGTTCACAAAGGAGTGAAACTACAAGAGAAAGAGGACAAAATTCCTGAACCATCTGGAACACATTCTATCAACTCCAGGGAAGAAAAAAAGCCTCGTCCAGTCACAAATATTGGATGCTTTCCAATTAGACGCCATACGTAGACACATTTATGCCTACTATCATAGAAAGGAGTATCCGACCATACCAAAGCTGCTTATATCGCTTATTTTCAATTAACAATAATAATACGAAATAGTTATTATTCAGTGACGTTCGCTACTTACGTACACTTTTTGTATGCGGCTTAGACACGATAGAAATGAGAACAATCAGCTGTTGTTGTGTACTAGCCACTCTGGCAACGTCGCAACCACGATGTAGCCAACCTTACGCGAAGCCACACGAACTGTCAGGTGCAACGTTATAGCGGCGCGGGTATAGGGGGTGACATCTCGCGCACTGCAACCTACCTCTATTGTGGCTACCACACCCAGAAGGAAAGGATGAAGTGAAGGAACCACAGGAGACTACAGGCCACAGAGACGCGCGGAAATCCCTAACAGTTCCAGGCTCGAAAACCCGTCCCACTACTGAAGCTACGTAGAGAGGATAATCAACGTCCGTCAACCAAGCAGCCCTCTAGTGTCCAGGGGACTACTCTTTCCATTGAGCAAGCATCCACGCCATCTGTCCGGCACCGCCATACACCACGAAACCTAGAAGCATACCTGAAAGATGAGAACGAAACGGAATGAAAGGGAAATGATGGTAGTTGAGAAACCACAACAGTATTCGCCTACCGACCAGGGAAAACCACAAAAAACCCAAGGTCAGAGTGAGCAGCCGAGAGGAACAGAACCTGGGAGTCCCAAATGTAGTTCTCACACGTTACCGAGGAGCCATCTGGCTCGGCTAAATGTGATATTCTTACATATTTTTTTAATATAAACCCTTCAAAATTTGGTTGTTGCTTTCGCATGCAAACACTAGCTCTCTGCAATGTCTCAGACTTCTGCTTCAATGAATTTCATTTTATTTATTATTTGTTTCATATATAATATTAAGAAAACATATTCTACATGATATACAAAGAAATATTTTTCTGCATTTCTCTGTATAATATACGAAAAAAATGAAAAACAGTCGTTTTAAGACTTAGATTTTTATTTAAAAAAGAAATAATTTGGTCACTATTTATTGAGAAATACTGTTCAAAAGAAACTATATCTGAATCCATACAAATATTAAAAACGGAACTTAAAAATTCATATTCTAAATGTGACAAATGTAATAGCACCGAGGGGGGACTTTTTATACCTAAAAATATTATATGTTGTATTCTCATCACTTTCTCAACTCACTCTTCTACAAAATATTCAATCCGTCGGTCACCTCCTGATGAAGTGTTGCTCATCACCTCGGCTACTCATTAATGATCCTGGTGTGTGTGGGTTCGAATACCTATTATGATTATTTTGTGGTAGAAACATGTTTTCGTTTATCTCCAGGGCGTGATACGTAAAGGTTCAACTGACTAACAATAACTATAGACGACACAGCATATGTGAATACTTTTTTATTATTCTGAATTGTAACAGGAAACTAACAACAGCTTTATGTTGTGTGTTAAACGAAGTACATGGCTACACTTGACTTCCCCCAGAGCATTACTTAATCACTTGTCTAACAACGTATAAAAAGACTTTGGCATGGTTAGTTACTCTCTCCGCGAATTTCTTGTCACTTTTAGCACATATTAACTGCGGGACTATGTTTAAAACCGCGTTACATTCTTAAATTAATTCTGGAGTGAAAACCTTGTTGTGAGGAGCACTGGTTCCTTCTGCTTTTAAAGTCCTAAAACTGCGTGAAATATTTACAAGAACCCCAAATATACACAATTCTGAGAGGTGCGAATGTGAAACTTGCACACTATTTCAACTGGTCCTCAAACTGGCGCAAATTTGCTTTACGTTTAAACATTAACAAATTTCTGTTAAGCAGATTGGCCAATTCGGGGTCATATGATACAATACTATTCCGGAATTTCCCTAGCGTCAGTTACTAGTGTGTTATTTGCACGCCAACTAACAAAGCCTTCTACGAACATATAACAGAGGGCAATAACCTTTACTCTGTTTCTTTGTTACATTTCTGTTGGTGCGGAACTCTAAAGATATTTAAAATAAAATAAAGGTGCAGACACTCATATTTCTTTACATTGTACATGTGAATGAACCCTGCTATACATTAAAATAATTACATAAATGGGGCAATAACATACAAACAAAAATTAAATCATAGGAGAGGTGTAAATACTGTCTCAACTACTTGTTAATTCAAATAAAATTTCAACCCACATAGATGTACGATTTCATGACTGTGAGAGGGAGAGAGGGGGAGGAAAAAAAGCAACCTACCATTTGAGAAAAGTATTTGAAAATTCGCACCAATAACAAGTAATATCGCCGAAACGTTTAACTCCAGAAAACGTTTGACAAACTGTGAGATTTACCGAGATGTTAATTTTCTGTGTAGTAAGAATTTGTCTATCTGTTTACCAATCATACAAAAGCCATTCAGGATTTAGAGGAATTCAGAAAATTCAAGATATATTCTTTATTTGTCATTTAAATATCCTAAATATGTGATATTTTAATCAAAAGCGTTGGGAAAATAAACAATATATGAATTTTTTTCACTTTTGGTGGGAGAATTTTCTTGAAAATCTTCTGTGAAATCCATAACTTTGACCAAAATTGTAAAACATTAAAATAATCAAGTTATTTTATAATAAAATAACATAAATTCTGAACTGTAAGAAAACATGTATTTTCCAATTGACTACCACTTAACTGAAGCTATAAATGGACAGGCGCTATTTACTAATTTGTATAAGCGTTTTTGTACTGCCTTTTAGAAGTACATTAAAGAAGATGACCACATGTTTTCTTAAAATAATGGTAAAAATTTGCAAAATAAATTATTTACTTTTGAAAAATCGAGAATTTTGGAGGGTACAAAAGTATTCATTTTTCTACAATAATTATGGGTTATTATAAAAAAATCTGATGGGTTACATTCACATAACTTACTCTACCCTCTATTAGCAGATAAAAAATATTCATATAAATTATTCGTTTTAATCGAGATAAACATTTCCGAAAATAGCTGCCTTACACATTTCATTATGCATACAAAGGGAATAACGATAGGCAAATGTTTTAAAATTCGGCGCTATATGCTGGCCTTAAAATTCCACACTCTTTCCATGGCATCGCGAGAAACAACTGAAAATAGAATGGGGCTTTAAAAGAACGGCCAACGATTGAACAATTCAAACCATTAATAACGTATATCTCGGAAATGGCTAATGTCACAAAAAAGTCATTTGAAATAAATTGTGTGCTTTAAAGTTTTTGTGCAGTGCGTTTCCGTCTATCGCATAACGTTTACCAGTTATACAAGATTATATCAAAATTCCTTCTGAATGAAAAGGACTTCACAGTCTATTCCCATAAAATTGAAGATATGCATTTTATTTGTCATATAAATACCTTTAATATAGAGTATTTAAATCAAAATCGTTAGGGCCATTTTTAGAAAGTAAGGGTGAGGGCATTTTAGTGTAAATCTTCGTGTCGCATCTTTGAAAGGTATAAAACCTGAATACCAAGTTTAATATTTATCCGAATTTTTATTTTTGAGTTATGCTGTTCATAGACGCACATATACGGATATTTTTAAAATGTTTTTTTACTTTCTTTACTACGTATAGTAAGTAGGGGAAGTATTGTATTCCACCCAAAAATTCGATACCGAGATTTCACCGGAAATACATGTTTTGAGACCCCCATAATCCAAAAAAAGCATTTTTGGAAACATGTCCGTGTGTGTGTCTGTGTGTGTGTGTCTGTGAACAGCATAACTCAGAAACGAAGAGTCGGATAAACACCAAACTTGGTATTTAGGTTCAGTATCTTCCAAGGATGTGACACGAAGGTTTTGAAGAAAATCCCCCCACCCCAGAGTACCCTTTACATGGAAGATTTTTCGAAAATTTTAATTTTCTCAAACATGGCTCTAACGATTTTGATTAAAATATCATATGTTTAAGATATGTTTATGAAAAATAAAATGTATATCTTG
Organism: Deroplatys truncata; assembly: GCA_030765065.1. Classification (NCBI taxonomy): domain Eukaryota; kingdom Metazoa; phylum Arthropoda; class Insecta; order Mantodea; family Mantidae; genus Deroplatys; species Deroplatys truncata. The sequence goes on along the minus strand of CM060975.1, from coordinate 51,127,529 downwards.
AATTTCCTGGGAATGTCTCCAAAAGTATTCTTTATTGTGAACGACTTTTGCATAACTCGTAAACCATAAGAGATAGACAAAACTTTACTGCACAAAAAATGTTGATCGCGTTAAAATACACAATTTATGTCATATACTTTTTTTGTCGAGTGAACCATTTTCGAGATATTGCTTGTTATTCCCTTAAAGTTTCCAATACTTTTTCTCAAATGGGAATTCGTTATTCATTTTTTATGTACTAGACATACAAAGAGAATGGAATGCGCCACATAGCAACCAGCTCTTAAAATATTTGACTATCGCTTAAATACTACCATATTCCCCTTGCACCTACAAGAAACTTAGCAATAAGATTAACATCTCGATTAACATGAAGCATATGGAGAATAAACGTTTGTAAAAATAGTTTGTACAAAAGTAGAAAAAGTCATGTGAGTATAACACATCAGATTTTTTTATTTTATTTAGCGGTCCTCAAAAGATGTATTTCTGATGGAATCGCGGTATCGAAGTTTTGGGTGGAATGCAATACCTTCTCTACCTAGTACGTGGTAGAGAAACTAATAATCTGAAATGATAATTTTTTTGTAAACTCATTCAAGGTAAAACCTGAATTTTTATATGAATATTATTAATAATGCATCATGTGGAGAATTTTTATTATAACAACCGATTTACACAATTATAATTTAATATTTAAATAACCATGCAAGCTGGAATTTCGAAAAATTGCAAAAACATTACTGTTATTGTGTGTAATAACTGATATATATTTTACCTACTGTGGATTTTCACTGATGCTTAAGCTTAAAATAGAATCACCGCCTTTACAAAGGCATTTGTTGCAGGAAGGTCTCGAACCCGCTACCTGCTGCCCCGCCCTGGTGGAATGATCTCAGACGACCTTGACCTTGTACTCGGGAACTGGAGAGAGTGGTTATACCGCTGCTGTCTTGTGGGTGTCTACACTTTGGTTACGTAAACACGGTCCTCGCCCGCTACAAAGAACAAGCTGCTTCTTTCAGCTTAAAGAGTGGGAGACAAAATGATGTGTTACCTTCTATATACACTTTCCTTTATTATTATATATCTTCTACAAACTATTCTGTGTTTAAATTCTATTCTTCAAATGTTTAAAAGCGGGTAGCTATATGCTGGTTTTAAAGTTTCATACACTCTCCATGACAAAGCAAGCAACAGCACTTTTAAAAGATAAAGACGCACTGAAACATCCAAGCCTATAATAACGTACCTCGGAAATGGCTGATGATACAAAAAAATTATTTGAAATAAATTACACGTTATTATGAGATGCACATTTTTTGTATAGTGCGTTTTTATCTATCGCTTAACGTTTACCAGTTGTACAAGATTATATAAAATTCCTTCCGAATGAAGAGGACTTCCACGGCTATTCCCCGAATATTCAAGATATACATTTTATTTGCCATGTAAATATCTTTCATATATGGTATTTTAATCAAAATGGCTGGAGCCATTTTTTAGAAAATCAAAAATTTCGAAAAATATTCCATGTAAAGTATAGTTTGAAATGCTGTAAATCTTCGTATCGCATTTTTCGAAGACATTGAACCTAAACGCCAAGTTTGGCATTTATCCGACTTTTGGTTTTGGAGATATGGTGTTCACAGACACGGATGTGTTCCTAAAATGCTTTATTTGGATTCAGGGACCTCAAAACATTCATTTAAAGTGAAATCTCGGTATCTAATGTTTGGGCGGAATGCAATACTTCCCCTACTTAGTATACGTAATAAACTTTCGTAAGAATAGTAGAGAAAGTCATGTGAATTACCACGTAAGATTTTTGTTAGCTTTTCCTATTCTAGTTAAAAATTAAGTCGGATATGCAAACATGAATACTGCATACTCTTTTGTATGAGCTAGTGAGAAACAAAGGAAAGGACATAACATTTAAAAAGTGCATTGCTTAAATATTGTAACAAGTGAGAACACCAGTTACTGCGAAACACACTTTGTTTATCACTTAGGCACTGGGCGTAGCACAAACGTTACACACAACACAACTGACCCGTCGAATCACAACTCACAACTGAACTGTACTGACACTGTCCACTTTCACTGTCCACTTTTCACTTAGTAACTTCTGACTGCCTGCCCGTTACATAGAACCCGCATACAAAGCGGAACGTTCTAGAAAGGGAAGTTACTAAAACAGGTTCAAAGGAATCTTCTGCAATAGTAATTACCTAAACTTCGGGGAAGTGTCACATAATGAGCTCCTTACGCGACTGTTATTCTGAAACGAGGTCATTAGCCGTCCAGATAGACGAGTCGGTGTGCGCTCGCACCGCCGGCCTGTAGATAACTCACGCGAAATGAATAAAAGGAAATTTTCGTAAACAACCAATACTACAAAAATTTATTAAACGAAATTGCCTATTTTAATGATCTCAGCGGTTTTTTTTTCAGTAGTAAGCTTTCGTTTATCTATTATATCTTCCTAGTTATGTAAATTCTATGTGAATGAAGAGGTTTTCGCAGATTATTCACGGAAAATTCAAGACACATTTTAAATCATTCAAAATAGAACAGTTTTATCAAGCTGGATAGCTCGGGCGGCAAAGTCTATCGCCCACATTCGGGAGTTGTTGGTTCAATTCCCGCGGCCGACCTTCCTGATCCATGGGTTTTTTCGGGGTCGCTAGACGAATGCTGGGAAGGTTCATTACATCCCCGAATTTCCTGTCCCACCATTTCCCCTCCGTTCTCATTTCACTTCGCCTTTCATCTGCTTGGCTGTTGCAGGGTTGCAAGTGTCGGCGGGAGTCTCAGTGTTGCATGGTAGGGGAAAAGGATGCTCTACGTAACACTTCGTCTCTGGAATGGGGATGGTCTCCGAGTGGGATGTGCAAACCTGCAAGGGGGGAGCCGGTTGTAACAACTGTCATTTAGAATTTTCTATCTGGAAAACGGAAGGAACCCTGTCTGCCCTGTCGCGATTCCTAGTCCGGCCGCCCTGTGTCTCCTCTCACCTCACTCCTCCCCTCAGGGCTGAGGCACAAAATATCTTTCTAGGTTGGGGTTTTAAGAACACCTCCGGTTCTAATACTAGTCCTAGAGCAGTTTTTTTGAGAAAAGTCACTAAATATTTTTGAGTGAGGGAGGAATTTCTAGAAAATTTTCGACTATGGTATTAATCGGCTTCATGTTAATTATATGAACTATGGTATTTATCGGAACTTTTCATTTTTAAGCGATGGTGTTCACACAAACATACGCGCGCACGTGCCTTTGTCAAAAAATATTTTGGGTTTAGGTAACTGAAAACCCAAATATTGAATAAATTTCCTCTACCGACCATACGTAAGCGGTAGAGAAATTAGAAAAGTTAAAAATAGTCTTCTTTCGGAGTGATAAATAACGTTTATTAACTATTGTTTAAATAAACAGCCTGGATTAACGGTTTCAGAACTACAAAAGTTTGAAGCTACGCACGCTACAAAATAGTACAAATTTAAACTATTTTATTTACAAACCAAAAAGTTTTGATACTTCAAATTTTCCATAAATCAGTGTTGCCATACTTTCTGAAACAAAAGAACTTAATTTATTTAAAGCCCAGGGTTGTATTTCGGACGAATTGAAATGGAAGACTTGTGCTGAAGAAAGAACTGATTTATAATTCAGTCAGTGACTCAGCCGAAGCGAAGGTGCTGAGCTAGAAACGCTTGGGGGTATATTTTCTTGCCACCCCCCTCGCCGATTATGGGCGAAGGTCGATTAATTTATGGGGGGCCACGGTCTTTGATCCCATTTCAACATATCATCCATCATTTTTACGCAAGAGCTGCCCCAGTCATCTTGGTTCCACTTTGTGTCGAGATATTTACGCTTTCAAATCACATGGCTTTCTCGCAAATGGGCGGTAAATTATATCAAGTCTGTTAAGTTTGAATGCTGAAGAAATGATTGTAGTATTGAAGATACGATATGTCAGCTATGACTAAGTAATCCTTTAATTCATTGTTATCAAAACGTAAACCTTATACTCGCAAATGCACCTAAACATTACATTTTCAAGCTCCTTATGGAACTTTTTGCTCAAATAAAAGGCTCCACCTCATGAAAAATCTAATGTGTTACACTCACATGAGTTTCTCTACTCTTGTACAAACTATTTTTACAAACGCTTGTTCTCCATCTACTTCATGTTACTCGAGATGTCAATCTTATTGCTAATTTTCTTGTAGATGCAAGGGGAATATTGTAGCTTTTAAGCGATAGTCAAATATTTTAACGCTGGTTGCTATGTGGAGTATTCCATTCTCTTTGTATGTCCAAGATATAAAAATCTGATGTGTTACACTCACAAGACTTTCTCTACTCTTGTACAAACTATTTTTACAAACGTTTATTCTCCATATGCTTCATGTTACTCGAGATATCGAGATGTCAATCTTATTGCCAATTTTCTTGTAGATGCAAGGGGAACATGGTAGGTTATAAGCGATAGTCAAATCTTTTAAGCGCTGGTTGCTATGTGGCGCATTCTATTCTGTTTGCATATCCAGGACATAAAAAATTGAATAACGAATTTGAGAGAAAGTATAAGTATTGGAAAATTTAAGGAAATAACAAGCAATATCTCCAAAATGGTTCACTCAACTAAAAAAATGTATATGACATAAATTGTGTATTTTAACGCGATCTACATTTTTTGGGTAGTAAAATTTTGTCTATCTCTTATGGTTTACCAGTTATGCAAAATTCGTTCACAATAAAGAATACTTTTGGAGACATTCCCAGGAAATTCTAGATATACATTTTATTTGTCATAAAAATATCTTAAACATATGATATTTTAATCAAAATCGTTAGAGCCATTTTTGAGAAAATTAAAATTTTCGAAAAATGTTCCATGTAAAGGGTACTCTGGGGTGGGGGGATTTTCTTGAAAACCTTCGTGTCGCATCTCTGGAAGATACTGAACCTAAATGCCAAGTTTGGTGCTTATCCGATTGTTCGTTTTTGAGTTATGCTGTTCACAGACACACACACAGACACACACACACACACACACACACACACAGACACACACACGGACATGTTTCCAAAAATGCTTTTTTTGGATTCAGGAGGTCTCAAAACGTGTATTTCCGGTGAAATCTCGGTATCGAATTTTTGGGTGGAATGCAATACTTCCCCTACTTACTATACGTAGTAGAGAAAGTAAAAAACCAATAACGAATTCCCATTGAGAAAAAAAGATTAAGTATTGGAAAATTCAAACAAATAATAAGGAATATCTCTGAAATGGTTCACTCCACACAAAAAATATATGACATAAATTGTGTGTTTTAACGAGATCTACATTTTTCTTAGTAAAATTTTGTCTATCTCTTACGGTTACCAGTTATGCAGAATTTATTCAGAATGAAGATGACTTTTGGGGACATTCCAGGAAAATTCAAGATATACATTTCATTTGCCACGAAAGTATCTTAAACATGTGATATTTTAATCAAAATCGTTAGAGCCATTTTTGAGAAAATCAAAATTATCGAAAAATGTTCCATGTAAAGGATAGTCTGGGATGGGGGGATTTCCTTGAAAATCTTCGCATCGCATCTTTGAAAGACACTGAACCTAAATACCAAGTATCGCATTTATTCCACTATTAGTTTTTGAGTTTAGCTGTTCACAGACACACACACACACACACACACACACAGAAACACAACGGATATGTTTCCAAAAATGCTTTTTTTTGGATTCAGGGGGTCTCAAAACATGTATTTTCGGTGAAATCTCGGTATGGAATTTTTGGGTGGAATACAATACTTCCCCTGCTTACTATACGTAGTAGAGAAAGTAAAAATGTAATATAACTGCCCTTCTCTTCCGGTTAATTATTAGATTTTGTTGTTGTTTTATTTTGAAGTTTTGATTCCGTATGTATATTTCAAATCTTCTGCTTATTCTGATCATTCACATATGCCGGGAGCTTTCTCTAAATATTGTTTTACTATTCAAGGAGCCTCAAAACATATATTTCGGTGTATAAATTTTCAATGGAATCTAATACTTCCTCCACCTACTACATACGTGATAGAGAAAAATCTGATGTTTTACACTCACATGACTTTCTCTACTCTTGTACAATCTAATTTTACAAACGCCTATTCTCCATATGCTTCAGGTTAATCGAGATATCGAGATGTCAATCTTATTGGTAATTTTCTTGTAGATGCAAGGAAAATATGGTAGCTTTTAAGTGATAGTCAAATATTTTAACGCTGGTTGGTATGTGACGCATTCCATTCTCTTTGCATGTCCAGGACATAAAAAAAATCTGATGTGTTACACTCACTTGACTTTCTCTACTCTTGTACAATCTATTTTTACAAACGCCTATTCTCCATATGCTTTATGTTAATCGAGATATCGAGATGTCAATCTTATTGCTAATTTTCTTGTAGATGCAAGGGGAATATGGTAGCTTTTAAGCGATGGTCAAATATTTTAACGCTGGTTGCTATGCGGCGCATTCCATTCTCTTTGCAAGTCCAGGACATAAAAAAATGAATAACGAATTTGAGAAAAAGTATAAGTATTGGAAAATTTAAGGGAATAACAAGCAATATCTCGAAAACGGTTCACTCAACAAAAGAAATGTATATGACATAAGTTGTGTATTTTAACGAGATCTACATTTTTTGTGTAGTAAAATTTTGTCTATCTCTTATGGTTTACCAGTTATGCAAAAGTCGTTCACAATGAAGAATACTTTTGGAGACATTCCCAGAAAATTCGAGATATACATTTCATTTCTCGTGACATTATCTTAAACATATGATATTTTAATCAAAATCGTTAGAGCCATTTTTGACAAAATTAAAATTTTCGAAACATGTTCCATGTAAAGGTTACTCTGGGGTGGGGGGATTTTCTTGAAAACCTTCGTGTCGCATCTCTGGAAGATACTGAACCTAAATACCAAGTTTGGTGTTTATCCGACTGTTCGTTTCTGAGTTCTGCTGTTCACAGACACACACACAGACACACACACACACACACACACACACACACACACACACACACACACACAGACGCACACACGGACATGTTTCCAAAAATGCTTTTTTTGGATTCAGGAGATCTCAAAACATGTATTTCCGGTGAAATCTCGGTATCGAATTTTTGGGTGGAATGCAATACTTCCCCTACTTACTATACGTAGTAGAGAAAGTAAAAATGAATAACGCATTTGAGAAAAAGTATAAGTATTGGAAAATTTAAGGAAATAACAAGCAATATCTCGAAAACGGTTCACTCAACAAAAGAAATGCATATGACATAAGTTATGTATTTTAACGCGATCTACATTTTTTGTGTAGTAAAATTTTGTCTATCTCTTATGGTTTACCAGTTATGCAAAAGTCGTTCACAATGAAGAATACGTTTGGAGACATTCCCAGAAAATTCGAGATATACATTTCATTTCTCATGACATTACCCTAAACATATGATATTTTCATCAAAATCGTTAGAGCCATTTTTGAGAAAATTAAAATTTTCGAAAAATCTTCCATGTAAAGGGTAGTCTGGGGTGGGGGGATGTTCTTGAAAACCTTCGTGTCGCATCTCTGGAAGATACTGAACCTAAATACCAAGTTTGGTGCTTATCCGATTGTTCGTTTTTGAGTTATGCTATTCACAGACACACACACACAGACACACACACACACAGACACACACACAGACACACACACACACACACACAGACACACACACGGACATGTTTCCAAAAATGCTTTTTTTGGATTCCGGAGGTCTCAAAACGTGTATTTCCGGTGAAATCTCGGTATCGAATTTTTGGGTGGATTGCAATACTTCCCCTACTTACTATACGTAGTAGAGAAAGTAAAAATAGTCACTGTTGGTCTTTTTTAAGACGAGGATTCACATTTTGTAATATATAACTGAAGGCTACCCATAGCGTAATTTTTTTACTTCTCTACTACGTATAGTAAGTAGGGGAAGTATTGCATTCCATCCAAAAATTCAATATTGAGTTTTCATGGAATTGCAAAAAGGCATTTTTAGAAAAAGGTCCACGCGGAGCCGTGTCTGTGAACAGCATAACTCAAAAACGAAAGGTAGGATAAACACAAAACCTGGTATCTATATTCAGTACCTTCCAAAGATGCGACAAGAGGATTTTCACGAAAATCCCCTCACCCCAAACTGCCCTTTACTGCTTTTAGAGATTTTCTATTTTCTAACGATTTTTATTAGAAAACCATGCATTAAAAATACTTACATGACAAATAAAATGTATGTCTTGAATGTTCTGAAAATACCTTGTGGAGTCCTCTTCATTCGGAAGGAATTTTATATAATATTGTATAACTGGTAAACGCTAACCGATAGGTGAAAACGTACTGTACTAAAAAGGTAGATCTCTTTAAAGCACACAATTTTTGTGGCATTAGCAATTTCCCACATATCCGTTATTAATGCTTCCAAATATTCAATACTTAGCCATTCTTTTAAAGTGCTGTCAATTTTCAGTTGTTTCTCGCGATGTCATGGAAACAGTATGAAATTTTAAGGCCACCATATAACGTCCAGTTTTTAAACATTTGACTATCGCTATTCCATTCGTATCTATAACGAAATGTGTAATGTAGCTTTTCCGGGAGGCTTTACCTCGATTAAAATAAAATAGATAGGAAAATAAACTTTCCTAAGAATAATTTTTATACCCACTAACAAGCCATAAGTCATATAATGTAACATGTCAGATTTTTATTTCACTGGATCTGAGTTTCTGATGAAAATTTGACGAAAATTAAAAACTGGGTTGAGTGAAACATCATTAATCCAGAAACGTAACAAAAAAGGCATGTTAAAGAATTAAAGTAAGAAATGATACAGAAATTAAAGAACGTATAAGGAAGGTAAATATGTAATATCAAATCTGAATGGCGTATTATGGGATAAAAATACTATAACGGAAACCAGGCGTAAAATTAACAAATCGGTTTTAAGAAGTAGAACTTTATTGTGGATCATAAATTTAGCAAATCAAAAGTACTTTCATAAATAAACTCCTGACGATGTGAATGTATTATTGGAAGACATCAGTGAAGGTGTGAAGAAGAGAAAGAGTAAGAAATGAAATAGTTATACAGCGGATAGAAATAAAAAAGAACATTGTATAAGTTATTTCAACAAGATAACATGTCATAGGCAAGTGATGAAAGGTTACGAGGTTGGTATATGAGTGGGTTTTAGCAAGAAGAAGGAACAGAGGAAAAAGGACATTATGGAAGGGATGGGGAGAAGACAATTAAGAGAAGCATAATGATTGGATAGAGGGGAATGTTTGTGCAGTGAAAACAACCACTCTGAATTGATATTTATCTGTCAGAAGATGTGAATAGCATTGTGCATATAACTGAATAGTAGTAGTAATAATAATAATAATAATAATAATAATAATAATAATAATAATAATAATAATGTTTAAAGGTCCCAGGCGATGTGCATCATGGACATTTATATAGCCACATAGCGGTGCTTAGGAAGCCCCTAATGCAAAACACATAAATTAGAGGAAATCTCAGCTGAGAGTATCCTTAAATAGGGTGCAGAAGTCGGAAAGAAGGTAAGGTATAGGTTCTTCTTTCTCACCCTACAAGCAAACTGCGATGTCCTTATCTTATGTAAGCAGGCGAGTAGGGAATCACAAACTCTCTGAATGACACTTCTCCTTACATCATTTAGAAAAGGAATGAATCAATAACTTGTGTTGTGGTGCAGACACACAATTGTGTTACAGTTATACAGCCTAATTTAATAAATAGCTATCGCTGTTATAAGTATGTCTACCCAGAATTAGTGTTTGTATTGTGGCACACATACACAATTGTGTTCCAGTTCTGCATACCTAATTTAATTAATAGCTGCAGCTGTTTTAAATACGTTTACCAGAATTAGTATTTGTGTTGTGGTGCAGATACACAATTGTGTTCCAGTTCTGCATACTTAATCTAATTAATAGCTACAGCTGTTTTAAATACGTCTACCCAGAATTAGTATTTGTATTGTGATACAGACACACAATTGTGTTCCAGTTCTGCACGTTTAATCTAATTAATAGCTACAGCTGTTTTAAATACGTTTAGCCATAATTAGTATTTGCATTGTGGCACACACACAATAGTGTTCCAGTTCTGCACGTTTAATCTAATTAATAGCTATAGCTGTTTTAAGTACGTTTAGCCAGAATTAGTATTTGTATTGTGGCACACACACACACACAGAAGTGTTCCAGTTCTGCACGTTTAATCTAATTAATAGCTACAGCTGTTTTAAATACGTTTGCCCAGAATTAGTATTTGCATTGTGGCACACACACAATAGTGTTCCAGTTCTGCACGTTTAATCTAATTAATAGCTACAGCTGTTTTAAGTACGTTTACCCAGAGTTAGTATTTGCATTGTGGCACACACACACACACAATAGTGTTCCAGTTCTGCACGTTTAATCTAATTAATAGCTACAGCTGTTTTAAATACGTTTGCCCAGAATTAGTATTTGCATTGTGGCACACACACACACACACACAATAGTGTTCCAGTTCTGCACGTTTAATCTAATTAATAGCTACAGCTGTTTTAAGTACGTTTACCCAGAGTTAGTATTTGCATTGTGGCACACACACACACACACACACACACACACACAATAGTGTTCCAGTTCTGCACGTTTAATCTAATTAATAGCTACAGCTGTTTTAAATACGTTTACCCAGAATTAGTATTTGCATTGTGGCACACACACACAATAGTGTTCCAGTTCTGCACGTTTAATCTAATTAATAGCTGCAGCTGTTTTAAATACGTTTACCCAGAATTAGTATTTGTATTGTGGCACAGACACACAATAGTGTTCCAGTTCTGGATGCTTAATCTAATTAATAGCTACAGCTGTTTTAAGTACGTTTACCCAGAATTAGTATTTGTATTGTGGCACAGACACACAATAGTGTTCCAGTTCTGGATGCTTAATCTAATTAATAGCTGCAGCTGTTTTAAATACGTTTACCCAGAATTAGTATTTGTATTGTGGTACAGACACACAATAGTGTTCCAGTTCTGGATGCTTAATCTAATTAATAGCTACAGCTGTTTTAAGTACGTTTACCCAGAATTAGTATTTGTATTGTGGCACAGACACACAATAGTGTTCCAGTTCTGGATGCTTAATCTAATTAATAGCTACAGCTGTTTTAAGTACGTTTACCCAAGATTAGTATTTGTACTGTGGCACAAACACACAATTGTGTTCCAGTTCGGCAGACTAATCTAGTAAATAGCTGTTGCTGATTTAAGTACGTTTACCCAAGATTAATATTTGTATTGTGGCACAGACACACAACTGTGTTCCAGTTCGGCAGCCTAATCTAGTAAATAGCTGTTGGTGATTTAAGTACGTTTACCCAAGATTAATATTTGTATTGTGGCACAGACACACAACTGTGTTCCAGTTCGGCAGCCTAATCTAGTAAATAGCTGTTGGTGATTTAAGTACGTTTACCCAAGATTAATATTTGTATTGTGGCACAGACACACAATTGTGTTCCAGTTCGGCAGCCTAATCTAGTAAATAGCTGTTGCTGATTTAAGTACGTTTACCCAAGATTAATATTTGTATTGTGGCACAGACACAAGTGTGTTCCAGTTCGGCAGCCTAACTAGTAAATAGCTGTTGCTGATTTAAGTACGTTTACCCAAGATTAATATTTGTATTGTGGCACAGACACAAGTGTGTTCCAGTTCGGCAGCCTAACTAGTAAATAGCTGTTGCTGATTTAAGTACGTTTACCCAAGATTAATATTTGTATTGTGGCACAGACACAAGTGTGTTCCAGTTCGGCAGCCTAACTAGTAAATAGCTGTTGCTGATTTAAGTACGTTTACCCAAGATTAATATTTGTATTGTGGCACAGACACACAACTGTGTTCCAGTTCGGCAGCCTAACTAGTAAATAGCTGTTGCTGATTTAAGTACGTTTACCCAAGATTAATATTTGTATTGTGGCACAGACACAAGTGTGTTCCAGTTCGGCAGCCTAACTAGTAAATAGCTGTTGCTGATTTAAGTACATTTACCCAAGATTAATATTTGTATTGTGGCACAGACACAAGTGTGTTCCAGTTCGGCAGCCTAACTAGTAAATAGCTGTTGGTGATTTAAGTACGTTTACCCAAGATTAATATTTGTATTGTGGCACAGACACACAACTGTGTTCCAGTTCGGCAGCCTAATCTAGTAAATATCTGTTGGTGATTTAAGTACGTTTACCCAAGATTAATATTTGTATTGTGGCACAGACACACAACTGTGTTCCAGTTCGGCAGCCTAACTAGTAAATAGCTGTTGGTGATTTAAGTACGTTTACCCAAGATTAATATTTGTATTGTATCACAGACACACAACTGTGTTCCAGTTCGGCAGCCTAATCTAGTAAATAGCTGTTGCTGATTTAAGTAAGTTTACCCAAGATTAATATTTGTTTTGTGGCACAGACACACAACTGTGTTCCAGTTCGGCAGCCTAATCTAGTAAATAGCTGTTGCTGATTTAAGTACGTTTACCCAAGATTAATATTTGTATTGTGGCACAGACACAAGTGTGTTCCAGTTCGGCAGCCTAATCTAGTAAATAGCTGTTGCTGATTTAAGTACGTTTACCCAAGATTAATATTTGTATTGTGGCACAGACACAAGTGTGTTCCAGTTCGGCAGCCTAATCTAGTAAATAGTTGTTGCTGATTTAAGTACGTTTACCCAAGATTAATATTTGTATTGTGGCAGAGACACACAACTGTGTTCCAGTTCGGCAGCCTAATCTAGTAAATAGCTGTTGCTGATTTAAGTACGTTTACCCAAGATTAATATTTGTATTGTGGCACAGACACAAGTGTGTTCCAGCTCGGCAGACTAATCTAGTAAATAGCTGTTGCTGATTTAAGTACGTTTACTCAAGATTAATATTTGTATTGTGGCACAGACACACAACTGTGTTCCAGTTCGGCAGCCTAATCTAGTAAATAGCTGTTGCTGATTTAAGTACGTTTACCCAAGATTAGTATTTGTATTGTGGCACAGACACACAATTATGCTCCAGTTCGGCAGCCTAATCTAGTAAATAGCTGTTGCTGATTTAAGTACGTTTACCCAAGATTAGTATTTGTATTGTGGCACAGACACACAATAGTGTTCCAGTTCGGCAGACTAATCTAGTAAATAGCTGTTGCTGATTTAAGTACGTTTACCCAAGATTAGTATTTGTATTCTGGCACACACACACAATAGTGTTCCAGTTCGGCAGACTAATCTAGTAAATAGCTGTTGCTGATTTAAGTACGTTTACCCAAGATTAGTATTTGTATTGTGGCACAGACACACAATTATGCTCCAGTTCGGCAGCCTAATCTAGTAAATAGCTGTTGCTGATTTAAGTACGTTTACCCAAGATTAGTATTTGTATTGTGGCACAGACACACAATTGTGCTCCAGTTCTACATACCTAATGTAAATAAATAGCTGTCGCTATTTTAACCCAGTTTACCCAAACGCAGAATCAATTTGTGAGCTGGTTATTCAATAAATTCCATAGGGTCTAGGAGGGAAGTAGGCTTGAGATTCCGGCGGTGATGACCTGTGTCCAAGCAGCGTCACAAAGCGACCTCGCCTGTCCTTTGTTCCTCTTCTTTGTTCGCACAGTCATTTGTCCTGAATTGTTAGCAGCTACCTTGTGATAACAGCATGCCTGCTGCCATCTGGAAACCGCCGGCACAGCAGTTAGCCGGTCTTTTGTCTCTACATCAAACGAGCTCCTAATCACCCCAGCAGCCTTTCTGGACGCGTAGCACCCAGACAAGGGTTGCCAAAATGGGAGCCCATCTCTATTTGCTGGAATAAACACTTTGTTGACTGGTGGTATTTCACACAGGAATTCCAGCCGCACGATGTGTAAGGTCACAAGACACTCTATACTCTTTACCAATTCACAGATTGTGATGTTCATGTTTCTGAACAATAGAAACGTACTCTGTACTAACAGATGGCTAAGAGCGTAAGATTTTCAGAACTGAATGGCTTGCCGGCATGTTGTCATGGTAGCTCAGTTGCTTAGAACAACGGTACGGAAAGCCGAAGATCCATGGTTAAAATCCCGTCTATGGCATTGAATTTCTCAGTCTACTTCTACCTTTCCAAAGAAAAACAGTTGAGTAAAATTTAAAATTTGGAACTGAGTAAATACCTCTTATGTTAAATTCACATGACTTTCTCTAACTACTATTATATTCCTTCTACAAGCTATTCTTACAAACATTTATTTTCTATCTTATCTTGCTTAACGGAGGAGACTCGACACCGATCCAGAGTGGATATTGTAGTAAGCACCACGAGGGGCATCCCCGGTAGGAAGGATGAGGCGAAAGGAGGCACCGGGTGGCCGGATCCAGGAGCGACGGAACAGCAATGACAGGATCCCTAAGTTTCCAGAAGTAGACACCCCGGCTGACGGACTACCAGACCGGGGACCCGACCCACAAGAGGGGAGAGGGGTTTCGGAGACCGAAGGATATTGGGAGTTCACAGAGAGCATCCTTTTCCCCTGCCACACTGCACCAAAACAGCAACGCCGACACTTACGTCTCTGAAAGAGACCAACGGGATGAAGTATGAGTGAAATATTGAATGGAACGAAATGGAGAGACAGGAAGTTCGGGGGCTGAAAGAAACTCCCCAGTTTTTGCCTGACGATCCAGGAAAACCACCGAAGAATACCACGGGTCAGAGTGGGTGGTCGCCGAGGATCGAGCCCGGAACTACCGAATGCGGGTCACAGACGTTATCGCTTGCGCCATTCCTCTCGGTTGTATCGTTCAGTAAGTTTTTACCTATCTCTTACGGTTTACCAGTTATACAAAATTCCTTTCGAATGAAGAAGACTTCACAGGCTGTTCCAAAACAGAATAATAAAATAAAAAACATTCAAAATATTGAAAAGTGATATATTATACATATATAGGAATTGTACATATGTAAGGGGAACCATACATATAACAATTGTACAGTAATAATATAATTTACCAACATATTAAAATATTCAACATCTAACGTTTGTACAGAGCTGATTGTAAGAAACGGGCGAGCTAGCAAAAATTCCAGGAAAACATAAAGAGCGTACCTTTCACCAAGCCAACAGGCAGGGAACCGGTAACGGTATGGAGAAATAGAAAGAGACAGATAGAGAATAGAAAGGGACGGAGATGTGGAACTGGCTTCACAACGCTCCAAGATGGCGCTTAAGCGCACGGATCTGAAGCCACACATTCTCATACATTTTAAGGTAACGCGGTCTGAGGGCCAATGGGAAACGTCGTTACATTTTAAACGCAGAGGTGAGCGTCACTAGGCTCCCGTATATAAGGGCCACTCTCTCTCGCTAACTGATCTTCGAGAATTCACGTCTACACGAAGTGTTACAGATGCACGTGGGTGCACAAGGGTGGGAGTGCGTGTGCAGATAGCTAGGCTCCTGACGAATTTAAAGTGGTGGGATTATAATAATAATAATAATAATGGGAAAAGCTAGCCGCCCATAATTATTCAAACTGAAATAAACTTCACTGATTAAGGGAAACTTGCAGTGTATTTTTTAACATAACCTGAGAATTAATAATTAGATATACTTAGGAATGGAATACGCAACAACCGACGAGCACCAATAGCCGAGGAAGAAGAACACTGCAACAGGCAACAACAACCCAAGGATCGACAATTTCGCGCTACAAATAGCGCACAGCACCGTTCCCCGCTACAATCATCGCCCAAAGACCATTTCCCGCTACAATATACATTTTTATTTGTCAGGTACATCTCTTAAATATGCGATATTTTAATCAAGATCTTTACAGACATTTTGAGAAAATAAAAAAATTACTCAAAATTTTCAGTAAAAGGCAATTTGGGGTAGACCACTTATTTGAAAATCTTCGTGGTGCATTCTTGGAAGGCCTAAACTTAAATACGAAGATTGTTGTATATCCGGCATTTCGTTTTTGAGTTATTCTATTCTCACACAAGGACCATTTTGTAAAAACGTTTCCTTTCTAATCCATGGGGCCTCAAAACATGTATTTCTGTTGAAGTCTCGCTATCGAATTTTTTGATCGAATGCAATACTTGCTCTACCTACTATAAGTAGAGAACAAAGTACTGAAGATGTTAAAAACAACAGAATGGAAGGAAAAGGTTTATTAAAAATTAGAAATTTGCAACTGAGTAGAAAAAAACTACGGCCATGATTTGCTGCTCAGCTTCTGAAGTCCATGCACAACTGAAAGTTTTCAAAGATATGCTTTGATTAGGCAAACCCATTAAATGTTTTCTAATTTTAACTTTTTGGGAAACCAAAATGTGCACATTGTAACCCAGCGGCTATGGCCCAAGGTTACCAGTAGCTCGGCGCCGGCAAGTTGGAGATAAACAAAGATAAGCAGTGCTCTCGCCCGAGGCAAACACTAGAAGCCATATCTGTAGATAACCAGAATCTTCTGGAATTTTCTTTCCCCTCGCTCCGGAATGTAACTCCAGATACATCTAGAATTAATATAAGCGAGTGTTCTTGCAACAGTCAGTCAGTTAAGTCGGTCAGCGAGTGAGTAAGCGAGTTGGTGAGCGCGTTTCTGCTGCAACATCAGTGCGTTTCTCCGAGCGAGTTGATGGTGACTGCTGTGACGCGCAGCGAGTGCTATTGCGGAGCGAGGGATATGTAATTAATTTCGAAATTAATTACATATATAATAACATGTAATGATGTTTAATAAAAACATTACTGCATACAGTATTAACAATCCATTACGGTATATACAAAGACTATTTCATGAAATTAGTAATTTTTTTCTGAACTTTCTTCAAGCCGCAATTATGGCGTTGATTCACTGCTTTGTCCCATAAACCGCAAGGCAACCTAAAAACAAAAGGTTTCGTGTTATTGCTAGTGTCACAATTCAATATTTCCAGTTAAGATTTGAGTACGAATTTTTAGTCCTCCTGATGTTTTGAATCCCTCGTCCAGTGTCACTAACGACTTCGAGTTTCTGTTCCATGCTTATTACAACACGCTTTCATTTCGCTGATATCTTAAATGCAAATAAACTACGCTGACCAGCACCAACAGTAAAATAACAGTGAGTCTGCGCATGGAACGCATCTGCAAGCAGTTAACACTTGTCAGCAGTGGTGTAGGGTTTGAGGATGAACTTCTTACAATACCAAGTACCTATATTGGAATTTAGGGTTGGGGCATTGCCACTTGTTGGAGCAACCTTACCAGCGCGAATTTGAGTATCTCGTACTTTTCCCATCCCACTTTCTTCTTTCTTTCTTTCTTACCCTCATCCCCCCGCAGTTCGATTAAGCGGAGGTTTTTATTCAGATTTAATTAAACTTATGCAGGTTGATACTACAAAATTTGAGGTCATTTGATCCACTACTCACAAAGTTTCAAATTTCAGTACCTGGTATGGGGAATTCATATAGTCAGAGGCAATGATCTAAGAACGGGCGGCGCGGTGTTTTCTTACTGGGCGTGTGGACACATAATTCCGCGCTGCTGCTGCTGCAATCAAGGTCACGCTACTGACGCGGCTTTGTTCGGCTCTGGCTCTGCAGTTTTGAGTTGACAGTGATATGGTGTAATTCAATTATTATACGAGTTATTTACTATTTTGTCCTGTATTCAGTCACAAAGAAATTATGGTTCAATATATGTTTTCTATTGCGGAGCGCGTATTTATTTATGATTCGTATGTGTTAACTCAGTCAGCTCGTCATGTGAAAATACGATTTGCAGAAAGATTTCCGGATGTAAAAGTTTTAGGCCGTAAACAATCCATAGACAGGAAGTGGGCATTATAAGAAACTAAGAGAGCATAGGGTTCTCACCGAAGAAACATTAGACGACATCGGTCATCGTTTGAAGATTTCACCCCAAAAATGAGTCAACAGTTGACGCCCTTACATACGTGAATACAAGTTTGGCCCCCTTTTTACTTTCTCTACTACGTACAGTAAGTAGGGGAAGTATTGTATTCCATCCAAAAATTCGATACCGAGATTTCACCGGAAATACATGTTTTGAGATACCCTGAATCCAAAAAAAGCATTTTTGAAAACATGTCCGTGTGTGTGTCTGTCTGTGAACAGCATAACTCAGAAACGAACAGTCGGATAAACACCAAACTTGGTATTTCGGTTCAGTATCTTCCAGAGATGCAACATGAAGGTTTTCAAGAAAATCCCCCCATCCCAGATTACCCTTTACATGAAAGATTTTTCCAAAATTTTAATTTTCTCAAAAATGGCTCTGACGATTTTGATTAAAATATCATATGTTTAAGATATTTTCATGACAAATAGAATGTATATCTTGAATTTTCTGGGAATGTCTCCAAAAGTATTCTTCATTGTGAACGACTTTTGCATAACTGGTAAACCATAAGAGATAGACAAAATTTTACTGCACAAAAAATGTAGATCGCATTAAAATACACAATTTATGTCATATACATTTTTTTTTGTTGAGTGAACCATTTTCCAGATATTGTTTATTATTCCTTTAAATTTTCCAATACTTATACTTTTTCTCAAATTCGTTATTAATTTTTTTTGTCCTGCTAATGCAAAGAGAATGGAATACTCCACATAGCAACCAGCTCTTAAAATATTTGACTATCGCTTAAAGTCTAGCAATTCCCCTTGCATCTACAAGAAAATTAGCAATAAGATTAACATCTCTATATCTCGATTAACATGAAGCATATGGAGAATAAGCGTTTATAAAAATAGTTTGTACAAGAGTAGAGAAAGTCATGTGAGTGTAACACATCAGATTTTTTTCAACAAGATTCTGCCACAGTTCAGTATTTCTATAAGAACAATTGAAAGTATGTTTGAGGATGGAATTATTAGTAGCGATTTGTGGCCCTGTCGGTTTCTATCTCTGTGGTAAACTAAAAGATAAAGTGTACAAGACAGACCCACACATCCTGGAAGAATGAAAACAAAATACCAGCCAGGAAATTGCCAGCGTTTCTCAGCGTGAACTACGGTGAGAGATGGATAGTTAGGAAGATGCCAAAAAACGCACGGACAACGACGGTGGCCAGTTTCAGCACCTCCTTTCATAAATTTGGCAAGTAAAGCGTTTATAAGCCATTTTAAAAATGTTGTGTGGTTGCACGTGCGTCATTCTATAATAACGTAAACGGGAAAAACACCTCGCAGCCGGTTCTTAGTTCATTGGCTCTCCCAGCACAAAGATATGAGTATCTCAGGGACCGGTAAGCCTGTTATACCAACACATTCCCGCGCTCAAGGACCTTGTCTACCTCGCTGCTCTGTTACAGTCGCGTCAGTTAGAAGCTGTCCATCGTGTTTCTATTGTCATCGTAAGTGGCAATTACCCGGCAGTCTGACGTTTAACACTTGAAAAGAAATTTACTGGCACGGACCGTCTAAACACAGAGCTCCCTTCCTTCCTTCCACTTGAGCGTTTCCTGTTTAGTGCTTGTGTCTCTGTGGCTGAAGACATGCATTTACATACAAGGGCGGCGCAGATCCCTGGGGAGGCGCCGAGGTTCAACTGGCCCCATTTCTTATCAAAAATTTATACGGTATTTTTACTTTCTCTACCACGTACGTAGTAGGTAGAGAAGCTATTGCAGAATATACCCAAAAATTCGACACCGAGATTTCGACGGAAATACGTGTTTTGAGGCCCCACAATCCAAATTAAGCATTTTGGAACCATTGTGTGACTGTGAACAGCATAACTCAAAAACGAAAAGTCGGATAAATACCAAACTTCGTGTTTAGGTTCAGTATCTTCCAAAGAAGCCACATGAAGATTTTCAAGAAAATCCTCCACCCCAAACTACATTTTACATGGAACATTTTTCGAAATTTTAGATTTTCTAAACCTTTTTGGACGATTTTGATTAAAATAGCGTATATTAAGGATATTTGCATTATAAATAAAATGAATATCTTAATTTTCTGGGAATAGCCTGTGATGTCCTATTTCGGAAGGACTTTTCTATAAAAAAATCTGATGTATTACACTCACATGACTTTCTCTACTCTTGTACAAACTATTTATACAAACGCTTATTCTCCATCTACTTCATGTTACTCGAGATAAACATTTGCAGACTCTATCTTATTGCTAATTTTCTTGTAGATGTAAGGGGAATATATATTTACAAGGGCAATATAGAAATATAGTAGCCTTTAAGCGCATACATATCTCTTAATAGCTGGTTGCTAGGTGCAGCACCATTCCCTTTGCCACAGATTAATACTCTCTGCATATCCAAGACAAAAAAAACGAATAACGAATTCTCATTTGAGAAAATAAGTATTGAAAAATTTAAGGGAATAACAAGCAATATCTCGAAAATGGTTCACTCAACAAAAAAAATGTATATACATAAATTGTTGATGCAGTAATTTGTATCACAAATTATTTAAATGTAAAGAGTGATTATAGTATAAATATGCATTATTATGTGACATTGATTTGAGATGTTTGTTGATTGTAATTATTGTTGGGAAGTAAGTTTATACTGCCTTACTGAAACTGACAATAATAGCGTGCAATAATGCAGCGAGGGGGTGAGCTGTTTATCATTATTGGAAACGAGGAAGTTACGTAATGTTGGCGCGTTTTCCTTTAGAATCTTCTGGAACATTTCCCTAGAGCATATGTATTCATAATTTTCATTGGATATAAAAATAGACGCTAATGTTGGCGCGTTTTATTAGCCAATAGCAGCTCAGTTATAATCTTTAGGCATATCGGGATGTATGAGTATAAAAGAGCTAGGTTAGAGGTAGAGTCCGTCAGTTCGTCGAAAATATTTGTATGATACACGTCGCCTTCAGTCCAGCAGAAATATTACACGTCGGCTATCGATTCGGAAGTTACGCGTTTAAGAGTTATGAAAAATCTCAAGTATGGTAAAGTTAATTATACAAAAGGTTGAAGTACGTGAATTAAAAGTGATCAGTAAGAGGTTGTTATAACAGTTTCAGTTTGGCGAGTGTCTAGATCAATGTGTAAATGTGATAGTGACTGTGTTCGACAATAAAAGTGTAAAACAAATTCCTTCATCAGTGTTATCTTGGGATAAAAGATTCCTTTCCGTTTACACAACCTGTATAAAGAGAAGTGCTCGACCCAAAAAGATCATAGCTAGCCGGAGGACAGTGAAACAAAATTAAATAAAATAAAAGTAGCATTCTTTCAAACAAAAACTAATACTGCCGCAAATTGCTAACACCAGATGGAGCTACAAACCTAACAAAGAATCACGTCACAAAATGGCTTCACCACGTTGAGTAAACACATACACAAATAACATTATAAATTTACCATCGCAAATTGGCTCCCAAACGTGGGGCTAAATAAATAAATAAATACAACATAAATACCGCCGCATTGTGTATTTTTTTTATTATTATTACTATTATTTTTTTTTTATTTTTTTTTTTATTTTTTTTTTTTCGTCGTCCTCCGTGGACTGGTGGTACCGTGCTAGCCTCTAGTTCCCAAGGTCGCGGGTTCAAACCCGGCGGAGGGCGATGGATTTTTTCGGGCGTAAAAATCGTTAGCACGGCTTCCTTCGGAAGGGAAGTAAAGCCGGTGGTCCCGTGTCGTAGATTTACGGCACGTAAAAGAACCTCAAGCCTGATAAAGAGGCCTCTGAGCAAAATTACAGGTGTTTCACGCCCAATATAGAATGGGACGCTAAGAACCATAGTAGTTAAAGAACGTCCATAAATAAAACTCAATTTCAATTTAATTGTGTATTTTAACACGATCTACATTTTTTGTGTAGTAAAATTTTGTCTATCTCATATGGTTTACCAGTTATGGAAAAGTCGTTCAGAATGAAGAACACTTTTGGAGACATTCCCAGAAAATTCGAGATTTACATTTCATTTGTCATGAAAATACCTTTAACATACGCTATTTTAATCAAAATCGTTAGAGCCATTTTTGAGAAAATTAAAATTTTCGAAAAATGTTCCATGTAAAGGGTACTCTGGGGTGGAGGGATTTTCTTGAAAACCTTCGTGTCGCATCCTTGGAAGATGCTGAACCTAAATACCAAGTTTGGTGTTTATCCGACTGTTCGTTTCTGAGTTATGCTGTTCACAGACACACACACACACACACATACACACACAGACACACACACACGGACATGTTTCCAAAAATGCTTTTTTTGGATTCAGGGAGTCTCAAAATATGTATTTCCGGTGAAATCTCGGTATCGAATTTTTGTGTGGAATACAATACTTCCCCTACTTACTATACGTAGTAGAGAAAGTAAAAAGTAGATCTCTAAAACGCACAATTTATTTCAAATACTTTTTTGTGATATAAGCCATTTCTGAGATATCCTTTATAAAAGGTTCGAATTGCTCTTTCTTGGTCATTCTTTAAAATCCTGTCAACATTCGTTGTTTCTCGCGATTGTATGGAAACAGTATGGAATTTTAAAGCCAGCATATACCGTCCATTCTTAAACATTGGACTATTGCTGTTCTCTTTGTATTTATACCGAAATGTGTAATGCGCTATTTCTGCAAAGGTTTATTTGAATTAAAATGTAGTAGACAGAAAAATAAGCTTTAGTAAGAATAGTTTATATACCCACTAATAAATGTCAGGGTTAGAGAAAATCATGTGAATGTATCACATCAGATTTTTTTATATAGCTTCAACTAACTATACTTACGAAAGATTAGTTTTCTGTCTACTTTGTGTTAATCGAGATAAATGTTTGCAGAAATGGTTTCTTTACTTTTTCGTTGTAGGTAGATGGGGATACAGGATAACGAATAGAGTCACATGTTAAAAAGCGGGTACCTATATGCTGGTTGTAAAATACCGTAGTCCTTCCTTGATGTCGCAAGAAAAAACTGAATAGCGACAGCACACTTTAAAAAAATCTGATATGTTACATACACATTACTTTCTCTGCCCTGTATCATTTATTAGTGGGTATAAAACCTATGTTAGAAAGCTTTGTTTAGGTACTCCATTTTAATAGAAAAACTTTGCAGAAACAGCTACATTACACATTTCGTTATAGATACAAAGGGATCAGCGATAGTCAAATGTTCAACAACAGGACGCCATGTGCTGGACTAAAAAGAATGACAAAGTACTGAACAACGAACCATTACCAACGGATACCTTGGAATCGGCTTATGCCACAAAAAAGATACTTCAAATAAATTGTGTGTTTTAAAGTCTTCTACTTCTTTTTACTTTCTCTACTACATATAGTATGTAGGAGAAGTATTGTATTCCACCCAAAAATTCCATACAGAGATTTCACCGGAAATACATGTTTTGTGACCCCCTGAATCAAAAAAAGCATTTTGGAAACATGTCCGTGTGTGTGTCTGTGAGTGTGTCTGTGTATGTGTCTGTGAACAGCATAACTCAGAAACGAATAGTCGGATAAACACCAAACTTGGTATTTAGGTTCAGTATCTTCCACAGATGCGACACGAAGGTTTTCAAGAAAATCCACCCACGCCAGATTACTCTTTACATGGAACATTTTTCGAAAATTTTAATTTTCTAAAAAATGGCTCTAACGATTGATTAAAATATCATATGTTTAAGATATTTTCATGACAAATAAAATGTATATCTTGAATTTTCTGGGAATGTCTCCAAAAGTATTCTTCATTGTGAACGACTTTTGCATAAGACAAAATTTTACTATACAAAAAACGTTGATCGTGTTAAAATATGCAATTTATGTCATATACATTTTTTTTGTTGAGTGAACTATTTTCGAGATAATGCTTGTTATTCACTTAAATTTTCCAATACTTTTTCTCAAATGGAAATTCGTTATTCATTTTTTTATGTCCTGGACATGCAAAGAGAATGGAATGCGCCACATAGCAACCAGCTCTTAAAAGATTTGACTATCGCTTAAATCCTACCAATTCCCCTTGCACCTACAAGAAAATTAGCAATAAGATTAACATCTCGATTAACATGAAGCATATGGAGAATAAGCGTTTGTAAAAATAGTTTGTACAAGAGTAGAGAAAGTTATATGGGTGTAACACATCAGATTTTTTAATTGTGTGTAGTACCTTTTCGTCTATCCCTTAAAGTTCACCAGTTATACAAGATTATACAAAATTCCTTCCTAATGAAGAGGACTTAACATGCTATTCCCAGAGAATTCATGTTATACATTTTGTTTGTCATGTAAATGTCTTAATTCAAAATAGTTACGGCCATTGTTTAGAAAATACAACATTTCGAAAAATGTTCTATGTAAAGGATATTTGTGGATAGCGGCATTTTCTTGAAAACCTTCGTGTCGCAGACTTGGAATATACTGAACTTAAGTATCTCCACAGAAACAGGCAAAACACACACACACACACACACACACGGACCTTTTTTCTAAAAATGTTCTTTTGGATTAAAGCCGCCTCAAAAATATATTTCCGGTGAAATCTGGTCATCGAATTTGAAGCACTTTCTCTACAAAAACGTTCTCTACTTACAGTAAGTACCTAGCAGAAAAAGTGAAAATCTGATGCGTTACATTCACATGACTTTCTTTATCTATTATCGTTTATTTTTGTATAAATACGTGCTTTGAGGCCCCCTGAATCCCCCTCCCAAAAAAAACATTTTTAGAAAAAGTCCGTGTGTGTGTCTGTGAACAGCATAACTCAAAAACGATTAGTCTGGTAAATACCAAACTCAGTATATTTTAAAGATGCTACAAGAATACTTTCAAGAAAATCCTCCCACCCCAGATTGCCGTTTACATGGAACATTTTTCGATAATTTTGAATTTCTCAAAAATGGCTATAACGAATTTTATTAAAATATCATATATTTAAGACATTTTTCATGACAAATTAAACGTATATCTTGAATTTTCTGGGAATGTCCCAAAAAGTCCTCTTCATTCTGAATAACTTTTGCAGAACTAGTAAAAAATAGGAGATACACAAACGTATGCTGCACAAAAAATGTAGATCTTGTTGAAACACACAATTTATGTCGTATACATTTTTACTTTCTCTACTACGTATAGTAAGTAGGGGAAGTATTGCATTCCACCCAAAAATTCGATACCGAGATTTCACCGGAAATACATGTTTTGAGACCTCCTGAATCCAAAAAAAGCATTTTTGGAAACATGTCCGTGTGTGTGTCTGTGTGTGTGTGTGTGTGTCTGTGTGTGTGTGTGTGTGTGTGTGTGTGTGTCTGTGAACAGCATAACTCAAAAACGAACAGTCGGATAAACACCAAACTTGGTATTTAGGTTCAGTATCTTCCAGAGATGCTACACGAAGGTTTTCAAGAAAATCCCCCCACCCCAGACTACCCTTTACATGGAACATTTTTCGAAAATTTTAATTGTCTCAAAAATGGCTCTAACGATTTTGATTAAAATATCATATGTTTAAGATAATGTCATGAGAAATGAAATGTATATCTCGAATTTTCTGGGAATGTCTCCGAAAGTATTCTTCATTGTGAACGACTTTTGCATAACTGGTAAACAATAAGAGATAGACAAAATTGTACTACACAAAAAATGTAGATCTCGTTAAAATACACAACTTATGTCATATACATTTCTTTTGTTGAGTGAACCGTTTTCGAGATATTGCTTGTTATTCCCTTAAATTTTCCAATACTTATACTTTTTCTCAAATTCGTTATTCATTTTTTTACTTTCTCTACTACGTATAGTAAGTAGGGGAAGTATTGCATTCCACCCAAAAATTCGATACCGAGATTTCACCGGAAATACATGTTTTGAGACCTCCTGAATCCAAAAAAAAGCATTTTTGGAAACATGTCCGTGTGTGTGTCTGTGTGTGTGTCTGTGTGTGTGTGTGTGTGTGTGTGTGTCTGTGTGTGTGTGTGTCTGTGAACAGCATAACTCAAAAACGAACGGTCGGATAAACACCAAACTTGGTATTTGGGTTCAGTATCTTCCAGAGATGCGACACGAAGGTTTTCAAGAAAATGCCCCCACCCCAGACTACCCTTTACATGGAACATTTTTCGAAAATTTTAATTTTCTCAAAAATGGCTCTAACGATTTGATTAAAATATCATATGTTTAAGATAATGTCATGAGAAATGAAATGTATATCTCGAATTTTCTGGGAATGTCTCCAAAAGTATTCTTCATTGTGAACGACTTTGTAAACCATAAGAGATAGACAAAATTTTACTACACAAAAAAATGTAGATCTCGTTAAAATACACAACTTATGTCATATACATTTCTTTTGTTCAGTGAACCGTTTTCGACATATTGCTTGTTATTCCCTTAAATTTTCCAATACTTATACTTTTTCTCAAATTCGTTATTCATTTTTTTATGTCCTGGACTTGCAAAGAGAATGGAATGCGCCGCATAGCAACCACCGTTAAAACATTTGACCATCGCTTAAAAGCTACCATATTCCCCTTGCATCTACAAGAAAATTAGCAATAAGATTGACATCTCGATATCTCGATTAACATAAAGCATATGGAGAATAGGCGTTTGTAAAAATAGATTGTACAAGAGTAGAAAAAGTCATGTGAGTGTAACGCATCAGATTTTTATGTCCTGGACTTGCAAAGAGAATGGAATGCGCCGCATAGCAACCAGCGTTAAAATGTTTGACCATCGCTTAAAAGCTACCATATTCCCCTTGCATCTACAAGAAAATTAGCAATAAGATTGACATCTCGATATCTCGATTAACATAAAGCATATGGAGAATAGGCGTTTGTAAAAATAGATTGTACAAGAGTAGAGAAAGTCATGTGAGTGTAACACATCAGATTTTTTTTTGAGTGAACCATTTCCGAGATATTCCTTGTTATTTGTTTGAATTTTCAATTACTTATATTTTTTCTCAAATGGAAATTCGTTATTCATTTCTTTATGTCCTGGACATGCAAAGAGAATGGAATGCTCCACATAGCAACCAGCTCTTAAAATATTTGACTATCGTTTAAAACCTAGCAATTCCCCTTGCACCTACAAGAAAATTAGCAATAAGATTAACATCTCGATTAACATGAAACAGATGGAGAATAAGCGTTTGTAAAAATAATTTGTACAAAAGTAGGGAAAGTGATTGTACAAAAGTAGGGAAAGTGATGTGAGTGTGACACATCAGATTTTTTTTCTGTCTCTTATGGTTTACCCACTACACAGATTATAGAAAATGTAAGATACACGTTCTATTAGTTATCGAAGTATCTTAAACGTGTGGTAATTTAATCAAAATTTTTAGACCTGTTACTTGAGAAAATAAAACTAACGAAAGTTTTCCATATAAAGTATAGATTGGGATGGCAGGATTTTCTTCAAAAAAATCTTCGTGTGACATCTCTGGAAGATGCTGATCTTAAAGAATGGACCTTGGTATTTGTCCGTAATTTCGTTTTTGAGTTATGTCATTCATATAAGTAACATACGCTTTAAGTCAGCGGATGAAAATGTTACGCCTACATGCGTTACAAATAGGGCCAGGATATTATGTAATGTCACTTTCAGAAATATGTACATAAATATGTAACCAAAATTGGCAATAGAAGTTTACAGGTAGGCAAATTGAGGCTACTATATAAATCATAATAACCGGTTCGCTTCTGCTACAAAGTATTGAAAGACAAGTGTCCCCCATTCAAGCCTTTATTGTCATTAGAACCGGATGCACAATTAATGTTCCTACTTTTCTAAATGTTCTATTGTCATGCAGTCTTTTGTCTGACAATCTGCTTTAGGTATAAGAAAGATAAAGATCGCGGTAGGTATTAAAATGAGCTATTGTTGCTTTGAATGTAATGTATTAGTGGAAAAGCTACTGGGCTGGATGGTATTAATGCTTAATTAAGCAAATACGGAGGAATCATTCCAGAATTTTGATTTCTCCGTTTTTTAAATATGTACTGGAAGAGCTGTTCATACCTTAATAATGGAACACAGATAAAGTGATTCCCATATTTAAAAAAATCTTATGTGTCTCACTCACATGACTTTCTCTACTCTTGTACAAACTATTTTTATAAACGCTTATTCTCCATATGCTTCATGTTAATCGAGATGTTAATATTATTGCTAATTTTCTTGTAGATGCAAGGGGAATTGGTAGTCTTTAAGCGGTAGTCAAATATTTTAAGCGCTGGTTGCTATGTGCAGTATTCCATTCTCTTTGCATTATAGGGACAAAAAAAATTGAATGACCAATTTGAGAAAAAGTATAAGTATTGAAAAATTTAAGGGAATAACAAGCAATATCTCGAAAATGGTTCACCCCACAAAAAAATGTATATGGCATAAATAGTGTATTTAACGCGATCTACATTTTTGTGTAGTAAAATTTTGTCTATCTCTTATGGTTTACTAGTTATGCAAAAGTCGTTCACAATGAAGAATACTTTTGGAGACATTCCCAGAAAATTCGAGATATACATTTCATTTGTCATGAAAATATCTTAAAGATATGATATTTTAATCAAAATAGTTAGAGCCATTTTGAGAAAATTAACATTTTCGAAAAATGTCTCATGTAAAGGGATTGGGGTGGGGGGATTTTCTTGAAAACCTTCGTGTTGCATCTCTGGAAGATACTGAACCTAAATACCAAGTTTGGTTTTTATCCGACTGTTCGTTTCTGAGTTACGCTGTTCACAGACACAAACACGGACAGACACACACACACACACGTTTCCAAAAATGCTTTTTTTGGATTCAGGGGGTCTCAAAACATGTATTTCCGGTGAAATCTTGGTATCGAATTTTTGAGTGGAATACAATACTTCCCCTACTTACTATACGTAGTAGAGAAAGTAAAAATCGGATGCGATACATTCACATACTTTCTCTACCCTCTATCGTTTATTAGTGGATATACAAACTGTTGTTACTAAAGCTTATTTTTTGTCTACTTCATTTTAACCCAAATAAACCTTTTCAGAAATAACTACATTACACATTTCGTTATAGATACAAAGAGTTAATCAAATGTTTAAGAACTGGACGCTATATGATTGCCTTATAAGTCCATACTGTTTCCATGCAATCGCGAGAAACGACTGAATGTTGAAAGGACTTTAAAGAATGACCAAGAAATGAACAACTCAAACCTTTAATGACGGATATCTTGAAATGGCTGATGTCACAAAAAAGTTATTTTAAATAAACTGTGTGTTTTAAAGAGATCTACATTTTTTGTGTAGTACGTTTTCGTCCATCGCTTAACGTTATACAAGAGTATACAAAGCTCCTTCCGAATGAAGAGGACTTCAAAGGCTATTCCAGAAAAATTGAAGATACGCATTTTATTTGTCATGTAAATATCATTAATATATGGTATTTTAATCAAAGTTGTCGTCCTCCGAGGTGTTGGTGGTTACCATGCTAGCCTCTAGTTTCCGAGGTCGTGGGTTCAAACCCGACGGAGAGCGATGGATTTATTCGGAAGGGAAGTAAA
This sequence comes from Deroplatys truncata, assembly GCA_030765065.1. Lineage (NCBI taxonomy): Eukaryota > Metazoa > Arthropoda > Insecta > Mantodea > Mantidae > Deroplatys > Deroplatys truncata. Next base: position 51,097,880 of record CM060975.1, on the reverse strand, counting down.
GCCGGTGGTCCCGTGTCGTAGATTTGCGGCACGTAAAAGAACCTCAAGCCTGATAAAGAGGCCCCTGAGCACAATTACTGGTCTTTCACACCTGATATAGAGTAGGACGCTAAGAACCATAGCGGTTAAAGAGCGTCCATAAATACAACTGAGTTTATTTTAATTTAATCAAAATTATTACAGCCATTTTTTAGAAATTCAAAAAAACGTTCGATGTAAAAGGTAGTTTGGCATGGGGGGATTTTCTTGAAATCTTTGTGTCACATCTTTAGAAGATTCTGAACCTAAATACCTCACAAACACTCATGCACACACGAACCTTTTTCTAAAAAAGCTATTTTTTTTATTCAGGGGCCCCAAAACATGCATTTCCTACTATGTGCGTGGCAGAGAAAGAAAAAATGTGTAATAATTCTGCAATGTTAAAATATGGGAAGTTATGTAGTACGGTCGGAAATATATAATATTATATCAAATATACAACAAAATATAAAATAAAATTTATAAACAATATTGCTATTTGTGTATCTCATCAAATAGTTTCCTTTTATTTATGCATAAAAATGTAGTATTAAAATGTGTGATAACATATAATCTGGGCTCCAGTTTTAAATTTCAATTGTTTTTCTTGAGAAGAGGTCGGCATCGAATCGCTTCTTGAGTCTATTAGAGAAAGTAAGGAGATGACAGATTTGCTAGGAACTGGTTGGAAGACTCTCCATTAAATTGTTCGCCGCAAGATGTGCTTGGAATCAGTTACAGTAGAGTGAGCTGCTCAACAGAAATCGATGGAATCTGCTGATGCTTTGAAAATACGTCTTGCAATGACCTGACTCGACTTAAGCCTCATTTCCTTGATATAATGAGACTCGTTATCGCCAATAGATACCGAGTTAGTCGAAGCGGCTAATGAGCAAACGCGGCGGCACAGCAGATGGCACTTCTCTCATCAGCATGTACCTGCTGGATACTCCGAACGAGATCTCTCCGCGGTAACTTTCGGAAGGTACCGGGTTCGATTTCTGGCCACAATTCCGTATCAACCAGTTTGGTGACTTTTTGTAAAAGGTTCGTAACTGTTATGAAATATGAATGTGTTATAATACACTGCCGTTTGTGAAAATTGCAACACCAAGAAAGAATTTCCCGAATAACTCCAAACTTGGTGGAAGTGTAGAAGAGTGAGCAACCAATAACTCGTGTCGGTCCGACAAGGTCAGTGTTGCGCCCAGTATAGTCAGTACAGAGCTCTCAAACAAGGTGGAAACAATAAAGTGAGTGCCAGTATGCCTCGCCGACGTCAAAGGGAACCACATCGGCATGTGAATGACTTCGAACGGGGCAGAATGATCGGTCTCCGGGAAGCGGGTTTGTCATACCGTTACATTTCGGCTCGTACAGGGCGTGCTGCTACGACAGTGAGGCGTGTGTGGAAGCAATGGATAGATGAAGGTCGTACGCAGCGAAGAGCGGGTACTGGATCACGGAACATGACCACAGCACGGGATGGCCGTCATCTTGTCGATGGCCATAACGGACCGTACAGCTTCATCTACAGTGTCGGCTCGACGCTGGAGCACTGCAACACGCGTGAACTTGTCTGCATCAACGGTTCGTTGCCGTCTGCTGCAGGTTGCACTGGTTGCTTGCATGCATGCCATTACGTTGGCTCCCATTGTCCAGAAACCCCATCTCCCCCGACTGCAATGGGCACGTGAACACCGTCACTGGGGTGCTGAGTGACAAAATGTAGTCTTTTCGGACGGTTCCCGCTTCAACGTGTCCTACAGTGATGGCCGCATAGTGTCCGGCGGTACCGTGGTGAGCGCAACCTGGAGGGCTGCACTGTTGAGCGGCATAGCGGACAAACACCACGTGTGAAGGTTTGGGGCGCCATTGATTACAACAACCGATCTCGCCTCCTACGAATTGAGGGCACTTTGAACAGCAAGCGGTACCTAACGGTTGTTGTGGAGCCTGAGGTACTCCCCCTGCTTCAGGCATCTCCATAGGTCACATTTCAACAGGACAATGTCCGGCCACATATTGCGAGGAATGTAGAAGACTTCTTCGAAGAGCGACGGGTACCATTGCTTCCCTGACCTTTACGTTCGCCTGACATGTCGCACATCGAACATGTCTGGGATATGGTTGGTCGGCACGGTTCTCCAGTAACCAGTGTCATGGATTTGTGGGCTCGAATACAAACTGTGTGGAGGGAAATCCCTTAGGAAGTTATTCAGGATCTTTTTTATGCAATGCCACGGCGTGTAGCAGCTCTAATTGCAGCGCATAGACGCCACACAAAATACTGAATATTAGGGCTCAAAGGTCATGTATAGATTTGAAATGTTTATCATTTGTTACTTGTCACGTACCTAACCTGTGGTATTAAATTCATTGAATTCATGCGTTTCCTTCTTGGTGTTGCAATTTTTACAAACGGTAGTGTATATTTTCTCTAAGAAAACAAGGTGTAAGAGCAAATTTGGGAATATAACATGACGCTGATTTTCGTACTGATCACTTCAAACATTGGAGCGAAACAAACAAACCCCTGTTTTAGTGGTGGAGGTTAACGAGTGTGATGGCTCGCAGTAACGTGCTTGCATTCGGGAGGTTGTGGAGGTGGTCCCGTTGAGCCGGCCACTCTGACTTTGGTTTTTTTTCGCGGTTTTTCCTGGTTGGTAGGATGATGCAGGGATTTATTATAGGTATAGTGCCGCGGATTTTCCTGCCCTCCGTTTCCTGTCGTTTCATTTCATTTCGAACGGACGGCGGGCGAAGAATATGGTTGTGGATTTGCTTTGTGGAACTGTCTGCTCTGGAAATCGGTGTGTAACGGGCACCCGGTCGCTAACTGCTATTCGCACGCAACAATAACTTTCTGAGGAAACAGCAGAACAGAACTATATCATACACATCGACAATCACGTGAATATTCGCGAAAGACTAGGAGGATAAATAGAAGTTTCTATCCCCGTCTCTATAAGAGTTCTGGACAATTGGAGATCAAAGATGAGATCACCTCCTATCTCCAACCAATCATACGCCAGGCTGGCCCTAAAGCCACGCCCTGCCCCAAGCTGGCAAATCCACCGCTACAACATCTAACAGAGATATAGAAGTACGCTTAAAAACAAAAATGAATCTCATTATTCCATAAAACAACCAACTTCCTTTATATATATTTCCGTAACTGTATTGTGTAGCATTTTGATACCAGGATCTTATGCAGCCTCCCATGCGTGCCTTTAAAGCGTAACAAACGGCTATTTTCGCATAATACTTATAGTAGTCGTAATTACTGAGTTAGCAGCTACAAGTAATGATTATATGTGCGTAATTACCTGTTACCGATAGCGGTAACAGCTATTACTGCGCGGATCATGACCACAAGATAAGTTATACCTATCAAACGATATGGGCGAACGGTAGTGTGTGTAGGCTCCTATTCGAGAAGGCGTGTTCAGTTTACCTATGTCGGCCAATCTGACTGCAGTTTCGCTCAGTAGTATATGTTAGTTTTGGATAAACAATGAAAATAGTCTTAATTTGTTTAATTATGATTTTAAGAATGAAAGCGTTCTTAAAGTGTATTGTTCATTACTATAGACGGAGGGTTCCCCAGCAAAAGGACATCTACACCGCACTTAGGCCATATCAGTAGGCCCATTGTGTCTTTAGAGAGGAAAGGATGAAGATGAGACTCGAAGAATCAGATCCGGAAAACGATGCGGTAGTAAGGACGGGATCCCTAACATTTATAGAGTAACACGTATACTTACGGGTCCCCGGGAACGACCCCCCTAGGAATGGACACCAGGCTAGCCATCCAAGCGACAGGGAGAAATCCTTTATACGGCGCAAACTCCACCGTCCCACCGCAATGGTCCTGCGTCACCGCACCGTCGCATGGTCCTGCAACCCTGAAACACATGAAAGGAAATTCATGATAGAAAGGGAATTGCGCTTCCCGACCTGGGAAAACCATGAAAAGAAATAAAGGTCAGGGTGGCCTGCACAACGATATTCGAACCGGAGACATCCCGAATGCGAATCTCACACTGCGGAGCCATCTCGCTCGGTATGTTGTTCATTACATCAATAAGAAACCTTATCTCTAACCTTGCCTCACACCGCAACCACAAATTGAACATTTGTATCTTTTCCCACTTTTACTGTGAAGCTGTTCCTTCCTCCCTTCTTCTTACTTCTATTAGAGTAAAAGCCGAAAACTGATAATGCCGATTCTTGAATGAGCTTGCTCTTGCTTCTAATTAAGTTATGACCCCTTCTGCTCTAGGGTTTTCTTAGTTCCTAATGTGGTATAGTGTGTTACACCCTATTTCTTATAACCTTGCCCCGCTGATATGTATTTTTGCGCATTTCATTTCCTACCCCTTCTCCTCTAATTAGCTAATGTACATCTTTGAATGGCGATGTTGAAGAAGGTATTTTGTTATGTTATTTATTAGCACCACGCTTTGGGCGTCAATTTGAAGTAGTTTGTATTGAACGTGTTGTATCGTATTTCAACTGTTGGGGAGCCGAACTTGTAGTCGTTACAACAGCATGTATAGTAAACAGTTTCCGGTAGCCTTCGCCCCAAATGTATTTTCAGGTGTCCTTTGCCTCAAGTTTAAAAAAATATTAACTTTGTAATTAAACTGTTTCTTTAAATATTTAATATTTATATTTGCCTCGGCTGCGTCAGTATTATTATTAGAGACATGGAAGTCTTGGCAGGGCGTGATGCGACAAGAATGTAGGCTTACACAGATTTTAAGTTTTAATTCACTCCTTTTTATTAATACCTGACACAAATTAAATAACACTTCACTGATATAAAGAGCTGTGAGATTCTTTTATTTAATACTTGCACTTTTTAATACGTATACTATTTTCGTCTCTCACGAATACGTATTTAAATCTCTCATGGACGCATCTTGCAACCGGTTACTATCACTGTCTCCAGGCAACTGACTAGATTTCAACCGTCTAAACTTGTAAATTTCTGTATTTCAAGTCTCTGATTGGCCAATCCTACTCCAATAGAATACCTTCATTTAACTAAAGCTTTTTCTGGTTGTTGATTGGCTATTTTATAAACTTTCACTAAAATTACATTATTATTACTCCAAGAATCACAAGTAGTATTTAAACTCTCAAACTCATTATTGACTCAAGGTTACACATTGTTACCTCATTGTTAGCAACCTTTAACTTATTATTCTCACAGCTCCTACATTACTAATTTACGTAATACATTCATATAACATTATTGAACATGTATACAATAATATAAGCACGTGCAATGACTGTTACATATATTTTACAAATTATTACATAAACATATTGCTTCAAGGCGGGCTGTTATTGAATTTACATATTATATAATTTGACTGAAATCATTTAAATGTTAAAAATACTGCTCAATATATGAGAATCAAGCCGTGTGCAATGCAAGGTCAAGCGATAAGAGCGATATAAACGCTCTAGTCGTAATAGATGGCACGTGCTTTCCTCATCCTGAGGCAGGTTTAAACCGAAGGATCGTCCTACTAATTTGTTGATAATTTTACCTGCAATCAGATGCATTAACTGTGTTACGTAATACAGTGATTTTCCTTCACACTGGGACCACCGCACCGCACGTTCTCATGATTGTAATTCCAATTATAATGGCAATTAGCACATACCTTATCATAAGAGATGTTGCAGATGTCCTTCTTTATCCCACGTTAATGACATCTTGTCAGGAAATTTTTTCACACTCGAGAGTTCATTATCCGAAATTGACTGAATTTCTCTCCTGATGTTTCCTTTTAGTTTTTACAATATGGGTTTTTTGTTGCATACAGCTTTAATATTCATGTGATCATCACAGTTGGGTAAATTTCTGTAATTGGATTTGGCGAAATGATAGAGTAATTGCCCCACGCTTAATATTATTCTCTGACGATGAATGGCTCCATTTGTATGGCTGTTTCATCGCAAAATGACAGATATTGGAGAACAGCGAAACCCGATTTTACACACGAGATCCCTTGCAGAACGTGAAAATGATGTGCAGTAAAATGCATACACAATAATAACACCTATATTTTGAACAAACAATAAATGCAGAGAGTTCAGGAAGGTCATACTCACACAATTTGTTTCAAACCTGACCGACTTTCAATGTCAGTCTGGATTTTTCCAACAAGACTCTGTTACCGCGCATACCACCGAGGAGTTTAAACTTAATTAGGGCATTTTGTTAAGATAGAGTAATTAATAAAGCATAATGACCCTCACGATATGTGATTTTTATCTTTAGGGGAATTAAAAAATTAAAAGTGTCGACATTCTGCTCTTAGTGTATCTCCCACAGCGATAAAAATAATGTGTTATATGTCCAGCAGATGTCACTCTTATGTCATACACTAGCTCTAACGCAATGCTGGCAACATATGAATAACTAATGCCGCCAAAGCGGTAAGATACTCAGCCTCAAGGCTTAACCGGGAGATTGAGGGCCTTCAGCCTCAAAGCGTAGCCGAGGGATGTCTTTTAGGTCAGGACTGTAGCAGTTGCGTTCCTAGCTTAGGTTTCTGATTCACGAGAGTTTAGGTTAGGTTCGGTTTCTTTTATTTTTATATATAAGATTACGTTTCGGATTTACTTTATATATATATATATATATATATATATATATATAAAACCTTGTTTTAATTTGTTACTAGTGGTTCATCAAAGCACGCGAGCGAAGCGAGCGTTCGTTCCTAAGCTTAGGTTTCCGATTCACGGGAGGTTAGGTTAGGTTAGGTTTAGTTTTTTTTATATAAGCTTACGTTTCTAAATTCACGGAAGGTTAGCCCTAGGTTAGGTTTTTTATGTAGGCTTGCATAAACTATCTACCACTGCTACAGTAAAGGAACTTCTTTATTTAATGAAAATAACATATTAATATAACAAACTTTCACAAAAAGAATACAAAAATTACAATTTTGATTGATAGTCTTTCTTACTATGAATGCGTTGCGTTTTTGTCAGCGGCAACACTAAACGAAGAAGAAGAAGAAGAAATTCTAGTAACAAAAATCTGATGTGTTACACTCACATAACTTTCTCTACTCTTGTACAAACTATTTTTACAAACGCTTATTCTCCATATGCTTCATGTTAATGGAGATATCGAGATGTCAATCTTATTGCTAATTTTCTTGTAGATGCAAGGGGAATATGGTAGGTTTTAAGCGATAGTCAAATATTTTAACGCTGGTTGCTATGTGGTGCATTCCATTCTCTTTGCATGTCCAGGACATAAAAAAATGAATAACGAATTTGAGAAAAAGTATAAGTATTGGAAAATTTAAGGGAATAACAAGCAATATCTCGCAAACGCTTCACTCAACAAAAGAAATGTATATGACATAAATTGTGTATTTTAACGCGATCTACATTTTTTGTGTAGTACAATTTTGTCTATCTCTTATGGTTTACCAGTTATGAAAAAGTCGTTCATAATGAAGAATACTTTTGGAGACATTCCCAGAAAATTCGAGATATACATTTTAATTATCATGACAATATTTTAAACATATGATATTTTAATCAAAATCGTTAGAGCCGTTTTTGAGAAAATTAAAATTTTCGAAAAATGTTCCATATAAAGGGTAGTCTGGGGTGGGGGGATTTTTTTGAAAACCTTTGTGTCGCATCTCTGGAGGATACTAAACCTAAATACCAAGTTTGGTGTTTATCCGACTCTTCGTTTTTGAGTTATGCTGTTCACAGACACACAGACACACAGACACACAGACAGACACACAGACTGACACACAGACTGACACACACACGGACATGTTTCCAAAAATGCTTTTTTTGGATTCAGTGAGTCTCAAAACATGTATTTCCGGTGAAATCTCGGTATCGAAATTTTGGGTGGAATACAATACTTCCCCTACTTACTATACGTAGTAGAGAAAGTAACAACACATCGCATATTTAGCGGATTTCACTTTTTATTACTTTCTCTACTACGTATAGTAAGTAGGGGAAGTATTGTATTCCACCCAAAAATTCGATACCGAGATTTCACCGGAAATACATGTTTTGAGATCCCTGAATCCAAAAAAGCATTTTTGGAAACATGTCCGAGTGTGTGTCTGTGTGTGTGTGTTTCTGTGTGTCTGTCTGTGAACAGCATAACTCAGAAACGAACAGTCAGATAAACACCAAACTTGGTATTTAGATTCAGTATCTTCCAGGGATGCGACACGAAGGTTTTCAAGAAAATCCCCCCACCCCAGGATACCCTTTACATGGAAGATTTTTCGAAAATTTTAATTTTCTCAAAAACGGCTCTAACGATTTTGATTAAAATATCATATGTTTAAGATATTTTTATGGCAAATAAAACGTATATCTTGAATTCTCTGGGAATGTCTCCAAAAGTGTTCTTCATTGTGAACGACATTTGCATAACCGGCAAACCATAAGAGATAGAGAAAATTTTACTACACAAAAAATGTAGATCGTGTTAAAATACACAATTTATGTTATATACATTTTTTTTGTTGAGTGAACCATTTTCGAGATATTGCTTGTTATTCTCTTAAATTTTTCAATTTTCATTTTTCTTAAATGGGAATTCGATATTCATTTTTTGTCTTTGATATGCAAAGAGTATTAATCTGTGGGAAAGGGAATGGTGCTGCACCTAGCAACCAGCTATTAAGAGATATGTATGTGCTTAAAGGCTACTGTATTTCTATATTGCCCTTGTAAATATATATTCCCCTTACATGTACAAGAAACTTAGCAATAAGATAGACCCTGCAAATGTTTATCTCGATTAACATGAAGTAGATGGAGAATAAGCGTTTGTAAAAATGATTGGTACAAGAGTAGAGAAAGTCATGTGAGTGTAACACATCAGATTTTTTAGGTTGGCAGTTCCCATTTTGCATGTTCTTTAGCAACAACATGCCTACGTTTGTTGCGTTCATAACGCGATTTCCCTATAAAAGTAAAACACCTAAAAAGGGCGGGCAGGTGGGCACCAGATATTGAAGATCACATCCACTTCTAAACTCACTCCTAAGGTAATTTATTCGCTTTCCTTTTGCTTTTATAAGCATTTTCAACGAGGACACACTAAGAGCAACACTTCCCCATACATTGGAAGAACCAAAAGAATCATGAGGCGAGAAATTCACTCAGTTTCGGATATGTATGTAACTCTTGAGTGTGAACGCAAATTCCCTGAGAAGATGCCAGAAACTTGTGAATAGAGGAAGACAATGTCCCCAGCATGTCTTATGATAAGGTATATGGCTATAATAATTGTAATTGTAACTATGAGTACGTGAAGCGGTTGCGGAGATAATAAACTTTTTATGACGGTAAACCGAGCCGAGGCGGCCGGCGCGTGGCCGCATTCTGAGAGAAAACCAGTGTATTGTTAAATAAGAAACTACTTTGTATCAGAGTCAATGAGAGGTGAATAGTCCATTGGACGGAGACACGGAGCTAGGTTACATATGGAACAGAGTTTAAAGGAATGTATCACGGAGGGGCCCCCACGCTTAATATTATTCTCTGACGATGAATGCTTAGTCGGCCCATTGAGCTTACAACGTGATTTGTGGACACGAAGGGCGACTAGATCCGGATGCTGACAGGCGCAAGCATGGACGGGGTCTATAACGTTTCCAGATATAACGCATCCTACGCCTCCCGGTCCCTGCCCAAGAGCCACCAACCTCCAGGTTCCCGCGCAGCGGAGCTCCAGGTTGAGGATAGACCTAACTGATAAGTACCGCAGCAACGCCAGGGAAGAAACCTTTACAGAGCGCAAGTCACCGACCAGCCGCAACTTGTCGAACACAGTCGCCTGGTCCTACAACCCTGAAACAGATGACAAGGAAGATGGGTACAGGAAATGAGAGAAAGCAGAGTTCTGGTAGAAGATGAACCACCCCAGCATTCACCTAGCGACCCGGGGAAACCACGTAAAACCCAGAGTGGGCGGTGGCGGGGATCGAACCTGGGACCTCCCGAACCATCCCACTCGATTAGAACAGGATTTAGGGAAACGGTGGTAAAGCAAATCGTACGCCTACGATTTCTTGTATTCAGCTCTCCATACATCTCACTTGGCGAGTGAGAGGTTTTTATGTTTTGTACACCTACTTGTCTCTGGCCGGCGCTTAATATCATTAAACACTCACGAGAGACAGTTTCTCCCCTCTGTGTTCCACCCTGCCCCCTTACAAGAAGTGTCTGAATGACACATTGACATCACGGCGGGAGAGCGCGCGTAGCTCTTTGTTTCCATTAATACCCAGTTTACAAGTGGAATGTTTCAGCTCTTTTTACTTTCTCTGCTACCTACCTATAATAGCTAAGCTGAAGTATCGTATTCCACACAAAAACTCGATGTTGAGATATTACTGGAAACACATGCATTTGAGACGTCCTGAATGAAAAGAATGTTTAGAAAAAGCTCCGCGTGGGTCTTTGAACAGCATAGCTGAAAAACGAAAAGTCGTTTAAATACCAAACCTGGTATTTAAGTTCAGCGTCTTCTAAGGATGCGACACAAAGATTTTCGAGATAATTCCCCCACCACAAACTACCCTTTCCATGGAAAGCTTTTTGGAAATTTTGATTTTCTCAAAAATGGCTTCAACGATTTTGATTAAAATACCATGAGAAAGGTGTTTTGTTGTAGGAGTTGTTTGCACCACGTATGGACGTCAATGTGAAGTAAGGTGTTTTGTTGTTGAATTTGATGTTGGAGTTGAAGTTTATGTTGGAGTTCGCACCACGCTTTGGGCGTTAATTTGAAATTGTATTGTTTGTTACGTAATATGCTACTACGTATGTAAAGCCTATATGAAGATGTATTTTAGTTGTTACGCTCCAAGTTTAAAAATAAATATTAACTTTGTTTATTAAACTGCTTCTTTAACTATTTATATTTATGTTTGCCTCGGCTGCGTCAGTATTTCTTTAGAGACGCGTTTCTCGTAATCAGGGCGTGGTACAACAAGAATGTGGGCTTTACACAGATTTTAAGTTTAAATTCACTTCTTGTTATTAATCCTTGACACAAATTAAATAGCACTACACTGATAATAAGAGCTGTGAGATTCTTTAATTTAATACTTGCACTTTTCTATTGCGTATACTTATTTTACGTCTCACACGAATAGGTAATATTTCTATAGAGAACACATCTTCCATCCGGTTACTATCAAAGTCTGCCAGCAACTGAACATATTTCAACCGTATAAACTTTTAACTTTCTGTATTTCAACTCTGATTGGCTAATCTTAGTCCAATAAAATACCTGCATTTTACTAAAGCTTTTTCTGGCTGTTGATTGGCTATTTTTAAACTGTTACAATATTTACGTTATTGCTGTCCTAATCATGACTAGTAGCATTCAAACTCTAAACTCATTATTGCCTAAAGGTTACCTCATTGTTAGCAACTTTAAACTTGTTATTCTCACAGCACTTACATTATTAAATTACGTAATGCATTCACATAACATTATTGAATATGTTTACAATAATATAAGCATATGCAGTGACTGTTACATACATTTTAAAAATTATTACATATATTGTTTTAAGGCGGGCTGTTATTTAAATTACACATTATATAGTTTAATTGAAATTATTCAAGTGTTATAAATACTGCCTCAACCATACATTCAAATATCTGCATGACAAATAAAATGTATTTCTTGAATTTTCTACGAATAGCCCTTGACGTCATCTTCATTATATTCTTTCAGTGGCGTAGCTTGGTACTGTGTTCTGGGTATACTACATTTTAAAAATTGAATTTAGAATTTTTTAAATGATGTACGAATTCCCATACATTAGTGTTTCATAAAATAGTGTGAATTCTCTATTACGATTCAATTATTATTATTATTTGTTGTTGTTGTTTTAGTAGTCATTAACATCACTACTAATTGCCTAAATCGACTGAACATACATTTTAAACTAGAGTATAAAAATATAGCGTTTGGTGTAACTTTACAAAATATTTACAAACCATTTGAGGCAATATTTTATATCACAACACTGTGAATGCCAGAGTGATTGCAGTGTAAATTAATATTATTGTATGTACAGGATTTTAGACGTTTGTTAGCCATAAGTATTGTTAGGAAATAAGTTTACACGGCCTCACTGAAACTGACAATAGAAGTGGGTAACAATAAACCGAGGGGGTGAATTGTTTATCACTAAGAAGAGACAAACAAATGACGTCAGGGTAGTGTGCCTTTTTTTTTTTTAGAAATGTAGAGAATGTCTTCCCTAGAGTATATATGTTAGTAGTAATGATTGGCTGACAAAACAGACGCTAAAGTGGGCGCGATTTGGTAACCAATAGCAGCTCTATTATAATGTTTAGGCAATTCGAGGTGAAGGAGTATATATTCTCGAGCCATAAGCAAGTTTCGCACAGATGCGAAGAATCTTTCACGAGGTGCACGTCACAGTGTTAGTTACAAAAAAATGTTAAGTACGCGAACTAATTGGCGTGCGGCAACTAAAATGACTGTAGTTACATTCGGAATTATCACAGTTTCAGTCTGGCGTGTATAAAGATTAAATATGTCAATTATTAATTAAGTGTAACGGCAATAAAAGTGTAGAAGCAAATTATTTTATCAGTGTTATCTTTTAGTAACAACTCCTTTCCGTTTACACGCCCTGCTTAGAGACACTTGCTCGATTGAGTTGTAATAGCTAGCCGGAGGACAAAGAACCTAAATTTAAAATAATAAAACAAGAGGCGCCCAGTAAATAAGATAACACGAGCCAGAGAACTGCAACACATTTATGATTGTAAATCATGAAAACAATGTAGGTACTCACTTAGATTTTCTTGTATATAAGCTGCAGTTGGCGATTTTTATTTCAAGCTTTTCTTTAAATGTTTTTAATATTTGATATTCCTTTCAACACTCCATTCCTTTTCCCCGCCAAAAAGCAAACATACGAAGCAACACACTTTCTTAATAATGTAAGTGCCAATTAACCAATTAAATTTACTTTGCCAGGATGTTTGAAATGTGCGTTTTTGGTTCCTTTTCTGGAAGACAATGCCAAGCTTAGGAATTGGTCTTTTACCTTTAAGTTAACACTTTTTTCATAAGATGGAGTCGAAAACTGAGTTTTAAATAAGTAATCCACTAAATCGATGGAATTGGCCATATTTCTAAAATCATAAATAAAACACACACAACGAATACAATACACAGGCTTATGTAAAATTAACACTTTACTGCATTGCACGGTTGCACGCACATAATGCTGGTTCACCAATAACTGAGGAATGAAATGTTTGTGTTACACTTCCTGTCCTACACATGTCTCCAGCCCCTATTGTCCTGTTTCCGGACCTTGGAGAGAACAGGTACACAGAGACTAAACACCTCATTAAACGTGTTAAGTCTCTGCTGCTGCTTTTGTGCCCTTAATGCACAACAAAACATAGATATGTCTTTCTACAACGAGTGGTGGAAATTTAGTGGGAAAAGCTATATAAGTCCACTCTTGATGAGACTTTCACACGCTCAGTCTCTACTCGACTTTGCTGCCGCATCATGAGATTTCGAAGCTGCCTAAGAACGCAGCACTACAATCTGACACTTAGCAGTAGGAGCTGGGACGTTGGGGTAAGCAGCGGTGAAGGTGGTGTATTAATTAGTTTTTCATCACTTGTCTGAGGCTGTCTTTATTTATATGTTTAAAAATTTACCTAGTCTCTACGCAATTTATTTAAGTAGACTCAGTCACAAAGTCTACCCTTACGCAACGCCACTGTATTCTTTATTGTTGTTTTGAATGTTCTCTCAAGTATTTGAAACAATGTAAAATACATAATGTATAATAAACAAATTTCTGTGTTTGAAAGAGAATAAATACTTCAGAATTATGATTCATTTCACGTTGTGTTGCACCCAGGGTTACCAGATATTTTAAATAAAAATAAGACAGATGCATATTTATCCCCATGAGCAACGAGAAACACTTATTTGCGACCAAGTAGCACTATCTCTGTTGTGTATTGTGAGTACAGCCTACTTGAATGTAAACACGATAACAGCGCCATGAAACCGGTGCTATTGTCCCCAGTAGTACTTATCGTCACTATTGCATACTAACCACACGCTAAATTCAGTTTCGTTTTCCCAATCCTTACGAAAAATACGAGAGCGGATCGAAAAGTAACTCAGAATATTTTTTTTCTGCCTTGGTATTACTGGAATGTTGCAATTTCACACAGATACAGTTTGAAGCTTTCACTACAGAGGGTATTTTTGGTTTCATGTGCAGTTCTAGCGAGAGAAGCGTGAACTACGCAACAAACATGGCGCGCATGTTACTGTCGTCCACGTGTGAAGAGCAAAGAGGTGTGGTTTGATATTTGTGGGCCAAAGGATATAAACCGAGTGATATTCACAGGGACATGTGTGGCGTGTATGGGGATGGTTGTATGGACCGTAGCAATGTCTCCAGGTGGTGTGCATTCTTCCTAGAGGGCCGTGTGAACCTTAGTGGTTCGCCACGCTCCGGGAGCCCGGTAACAGCTGCAACCCCGCAGAATGTCAGAGGCATTGAGGCAGCAATTTTGAACGACCGGCGTGTGCAACAGCGAACCTTAGAGCACCAGTTTAACATTTCCTATGGTGCAGTGTACGATATTGTTTATTCCACGTTGAAATTTCGTAAAGTTAGTGCTCGTTGGGTGTCTAAGAACCGGACAGACAACCATATGGGCCAGCGAATAATGACGAGCTTGGATCACCTAACGCGGTACACCACAGAAGGGCATGACTTTCTGAAAGGAGTCGGCACTGGTGATGAGTCGTGGGCATACCACTACACGCCCGAAACCAAGCAGGCAAGTATGGAGTGAAAACATGCTGGTTGCCCAGTGAAGAAAAAATTCAAAGTGACTCAATCTGCTAGGAAAGTGCTTGTGACGGTGTTCTGGGATATGCATGGTGTTGTATTGGTGGACTTTGCTGAACACGGGACCACTGTGCTGCAGCCTACATGGAATCTTTGGTGAAGTTGCGTCGTGCCCTTCGTGACAAACACCACAACATGAATGCTGACGATGTCAAAATTCTTCATGACAAAGCTCGCACCCATGTTGCTGCGGCTGCGCGTCAGAAAATCACCAAATTTGTTTGAGAGGTGCTCCAGCATTCACCATACAGTCCGGACTTTGCACCGTCGGACGTTCATCTGTTTGGTCCCATGAAAAAATTTCTGGCCGGTCAACGCTTTGCGACAGATGCGGAAGTGAAATCAACAATCCGCAGATGGCTATACTCCAAGGAAACAGGGCATACTGAAACTGGTATCACGATGGGAGAAATCTGTTCAGAAACTTGGTGACTATGTTGGAAAAGTAAGTAAAAGGTGTAAGTTCATTTATGATTTTTGTTGTTGTCTTAACTATTAAACTATTTTGTAAACAAATTATTGTGCGTTACTTTTCGATCCGCCCTCATACTTATAGATATATATTTTTTAACATGAATACCTTTGCGTTTGAAATTCCTACCCTTTTCCATTATCAATTCACTTCCTGTTTTCCAACAAAATAACCGCGTGTTCGTGTTCACTTCACAAGCTTCTAACAAACACCCTTCATTGTTGAGGATATCAATCCAAAGAGAAGAGTAAAAGGCACCGCAGTGTGTAGAATACCAGCGGCACGGCAGTTGTTAAATTATTATGCATCATAGCCGTTAGGCTGACTAACCGCCAAAATCAATGGCTCACTAACCGCCAATGAACAAAAGCGTATTTGTTGTATGTGGGTCAGCACCAACGCTACCAACTGTTATAACAGGGTGAAACTTCCTGGAAACTTGGAGTATAATCATGAATAAACTTTATTTCTACATATTTTATACACAAATCTTTTTTACAATATTTCACTTGTACACCAACTTAACCTATGTACAAATTTTCTGGCCAGCTATGTTCTACCTGTACTGCTCATTTTGCCTTGCACCCTGTCCTTATGGCTCAGCTGAGCAGCCCTTGCTACCCTTAATCACCTATGATCCATCCTCTCCCTCTTCCGTTTCCCCTTCTACCTTTCTTATCTCTCTACTTTTCTAATCCATTTTTCCTTTACTTTCTTTAAGAACTCCCCTATATTCTTATTTTTCCTTTCTTATTTTTTGTCAAACATTTTAATTCCTACTATTTTTTCTACCGTACTTCTTGTCTCCATTCTGCTAATCTTTGCATCCTATCATATAATGCTCTGTGCTTTCACTGCCTCCGCATAGTTCACAAATTCCACTTTTTGTGCCTCTTAGCACTCTCAGATACATTGATCCTGTTCTTATCCATGCAAACGCTTCTTTTTCTGCTCTATTACAATAACCCATGTACCCTTCTCTTCCCCATTTCCTTCTTACTAGCCTATAGAACTCTAGTGAGTTTTTATTCTCTAAGCTTCCGAAATCTCTTGTATTTCTATATCCTCCATATGTTTCTTACTGTTATCTAGAAGCCGTTACTATTTCTTTCTCCTCCTCTCCAAATATCTCCCATTCCTATCTTTTGCAGTATAAAGCAATATAGCAGTCAGTTTTACCAACACTAGAGCTGAAAGCGTTAACGTGTAATTTTTTTTCAAGTTTCAAAATATTCCAAATATGGACACGGTACAGTTTACCAAAAATACGTGAATGTCCCGTAAAACCCAGGACGTCTGGCAACCCTGACTGTGCCCCTCAAAGTTATCAACCGTTCTGCTCTTTGGCGCTGATGTTCCCATTCTTCACCTATGGATATGATTTTACTTTCCCTACTACGTATAGTAAGTAGAGGAAGTATTGCATTCCACTTAAAATTTTGATACCGAGATTTCACCGGAAATCCATGTTTTGAGGCCTCCTGAATCCAAAATAAAATTATTTTTGAAACATGTCCGTGTGTGTGTGTGTGTGTGTGTGTGTGTGTGTGTGTGTGTGTGTGTGTGTGCGTGTGTGTGTCTGTAAACAGCATAACTCAGAAACGAACAGTCGTATAAACACCAAACTTGGTATTTAGTTTCAGTATCTTCCAGAGATGCGACACGAAGGTTTTCAAGAAAATCCCCCCACCCCAGGATACCCTTTACATGGAAGATTTTTCGAAAATTTTAATTTTCTCAAAAACGGCTCTAACGATTTTGATTAAAATATCATATGTTTAAGATATTTTTATGGCAAATAAAACGTATATCTTGAATTCTCTGGGAATGTCTCCAAAAGTGTTCTTCATTGTGAACGACATTTGCATAACCGGCAAACCATAAGAGATAGACAAAGTTTTACTACACAAAAAATGTAGATCGCGTTAAAATACACAATTTATGTCGTACATTTTTGTTATTGAGTGGACCATTTTCGAGCTATTGCTTGTTATTCCCTTAAATTTTCCAATCCTTATACTTTTTCTCAATTGGAAATTCGTTATTAATTTTTACTTTCTCTACTACGTATAGTAAGTAGGGGAAGTATTGTATTCCACCCAAAATTTCGATACCGAGATTTCACCGGAAATACATGTTTTGAGACTCACTGAATCCAAAAAAAGCATTTTTGGAAACATGTCCGTGTGTGTGTCTGTCTGTGTGTCTGTGTGTCTGTGTGTCTGTGTGTCTGTCTGTGTGTCTGTGAACAGCATAGCTCAAAAACGAAGAGTCGGATAAACACCAAACTTGGTGTTTAGGTTCAGTATCTTTCAGAGATGCGACACGAAGGTTTTCAAGAAAATCCCCCCACCCCAGACTACCCTTTACATGAAACATTTTTCGAAAAGTTTAATTTTCTCAAAAACGGCTCTAACGATTTTGATGAAAATATCATATGTTTAAGATATTGTCATGACAAATAAAATGTATATCTCGAATTTTCTGGGAATGTCTCCAAAAGTATTGTTCGTTATGAACGACTTTTTCATAACTGGTAAACCATAAGAGATAGACAAAATTTTACTACACGAAAAATGTAGATCGCGTTAAAGTACACAATTTATGTCATATACATTTCTTTTGTTGAGTGAACCGTTTGCGAGATATTGCTTGTTATTCCCTTAAATTTTCCAATACTTATACTTTTTCTCAAATTCGTTATTCATTTTTTTTGTCCTGGACATGCAAAGAGAATGGAATTCGCCACATAGCAACCAGCGTTAAAATATTTGACTATCGCTTAAAACCTACCATATTCCCCTTGCATCTACAAGAAAATTATCAATAAGATTGACATCTCGATATCTCCATTAACATGAAGCATATGGAGAATAAGCGTTTGTAAAAATAGTTTGTACAAGAGTAGAGAAAGTCATGTGAGTGTAACACATCAGATTGTTTTTAAAGTAGTTAACGCTCATACTTACGACATACGGCACCACAGACGCTAGGCACTGATGATACATGCATTGAAATGACTACTGGTATAGGAAATATGGGGAGAAAACGTTCCAGGCCTAAGTTTAGAGTACCTCTCCGGCATTTGCCTGTTATGAAGATTGAGAAAACCTCGAAAAACCCCCAGTCAGGGAGGAAAGCCCTAGTGGGCTTGATTCGCGGACCTACCATTCACGATCCGTGCCTAATGAGCTCGGCTAGCTGTGTCAGTGCCTGTGGAGGTGTTAACCCTATGCACAGATCCCGCAAACGAGAGGGGAAAGATAAAAAGTACACACTGCATCTATGTACGGATACTACAGAGTGAGCGAAGAGACTCCGAACCGCCTGCGCGGTGATTTTCCTGTCCGCGTCCTCAGCGCTCGTTGCCGTCTGCCGCTATCATAGAAAGGCGCGAATGAAATACAACATTTTTAAAACTACTTTTAAAGGATTTACTTACCAACTTTACGAAAGGAGATGGTGACACTGGCCACCGTCGTTGTCCACACATTTTTGGCACCTCTTTAGGAAACTATCCATCACTCGCCGTAGTTCACACCCAGAAATTTCCTGGCGGATATTTTGTTTTAATTCTTCCAGGGTGTGTGGGTTTGTCTTGTACACTTTATGTCTTAAGTTACCCCGGAAGGGTATTTTATGAACAATATTACCGGCTGCGCGGTGTTTTTCCACTGGGCGTGTGGAAATATGATAAAAACATAATAACGCACTGCTGCTATAAACGAAGTCACGCTGTTGTGGTTTTGCTGTGCAGTGCGAAGTGCACTATTGAGTTGACGGTGGTGTGATGTAGTTCAGTTATTGCGAGTTATTTATTGTTTTGTCCTGTACTTAGCCACAAAGTATATTATAGCTCAGTATACGTTTTCTACTGCACAGCGTGTATTTATTTATGATTCGTATGTGTTAACTCGGACAACTCGCCAAGTGAAAGTACGATTTGCAGAAAGATTTCCAGGTGTAAATGTTCCAGGCCGTGCAACAATCCATGAACTTTACAGTAAATTTCAGGCCACAGGCAGTGTTCAAGCTAAGAAATCTAAAAGACGGCGTTCGGTTCTTACCGAAGAAACATTAAACGACTTCGGTCATGGTTTGAAAAAATCCCCCCAAAAATTGCATGATGGATAGTTTCCTAAAGAGGTGCCAAAAATGTATGGACAACGACGGTGGCCAGTTTCAGCATTTCCTTTCATACAGTTGGTAAGTAAAGTCTTTAAAAGTAGTTGTAAAAAGGTGTGGTGTCATCCCCGCCTTTCTATGATAGCGGCAGACGGCAACGAAGGCCGAGGACGCGGATAGGAAAAACACCGCGCTGGCGGTTCGGTGTCTTTTGGCTCACCCTATACATAACTAAGGATAGAAGTTTTCTGTTGTAATAATTCCTTTAATGTGTATGCATTGAAAACTTGCATAATATGTACATAAATATGCTGATATAAAAAGTAATAATACATATTGACAAACTAAAAATATAAGACAGTTTTATGTAATCTGAGATTGAATGAAATAAGTTTCAACCGGAGAACGACTGCGAACCTGTAGGAATATTTTCGGAATTAAATTTTTAAAACGTTAGTAGTTGAATATTTTGAAATGCTTTCCTTTTTTGTAAATTAGTAGGTTATATTTTTACAGATCTTAATGAATACTAACAATAAAACTTAAGTTAAATCTAATATTACTTGTAAATATAAACACCCCACTTGAACTGAATTCAGAACCCCTTAACAGCCACCTTCATACCGTGAGGGAACGGCTACGACCAGTTAAGGTGGGGATTCACCGATGTGACGTGACTCTTGATTGCTTTGAGTGTGAGCTATCTTCAGTGTTGCCACCGTTCAAAACAGTGTCGATGACACAAATTAATCGGAAGTATCTATCGTATTTTGTGAATCAAATATGAAGATAAAATAAACATACGACAAAATATGCTTTGATTGTTGAAAATTTAGTAATTAAATCACATATCATATAATTTCTGATACCAGAGAAAACTCTGTTGCATTCATTTGACTTTCTCTAACCTCTATCGCTTATTAGTGGGTATACACTTTATTCTTACGAAAGTTTATTTTTCTATCTACTCCATTTTAATCGAAATAAACCTTTCCGGAAATAGCTACATTACGCATTTCGTAATGGATACAAGGGGAACAGCGTTAGTCAAATGTTTAAGAACTGGATGTTATATGCCGGGCTTAAAATGCCATAGTTTCCATGACAACGCGAGAAACAGCTGAAAATCGACACGACTTTGAATGGCTATGCAGTGAACAATTCGAACCATTAATAACGGATATCTCGGAAATGGCTGATGCCACAAAAGAAGTTATTTGAAATAAATTGTGCATTTTAAAGAGATCTGCATTTTTATGTAGTACGTTTTCGTTTATCGCTTAACGTTTACTAGTTAAACAAGATTATACGAAATTTCTAACGAATGGAGAGGATTTCACAGGCTATTCCCAGAAAATTTAAGATATACATTTTATTTGTCATGTAAATATATTACCACTCGCCTCTCACCAAGGCGGCGTCTGAACGGGTTCTTTCCGGGTTCCCCGGTTTCCCCCGCCATTCATTTCACCAATTGCTGCATCATCACCTTTCGTTTCATTCTTCTCACAGTCATTTCATATCTCCTTTTTCTCATACCAGGCTTCGGGCTGATCACCCATCCTGGCTGTTCTCTCTCATCTATAGCCTGCTCCTCCGCAGGCGCCGACTCCGGGCACCCGCTTGTATGTCCTGGGAGTGTAAGGCCTAACAACGTGGAGGGTAAACAGAGAAAAATGAAGAAGCATGTAAATACCTTTAATACATGGTATTTTAATCAAAATCGCTTAAACCGTTTTTTAGAAAATCAACATTTCGAAAACTTTTACGTATAAACCTTGCGGGCGGCACGGGATTTATAGGGATGGTCCCGGGTGCGATGCTAGCTGAGGGACTTGCATGGATCTTGGATCTAGGGTTGGTGGTTAATACGACTGATTCATTTTATTTCCCGTCACCGTTTTAAAATCTGACTCCTGATATTACCTCGCCCACACACACACACACACATACACACACACACACATGCGCATTTCTTTACTGCCGTGCTTCATACCATCGCCCCTATCCACCGGCACTCACACTTGTTTTCAGAACAACCTCCAAGGAAATACCACGAAGAACTATTTTCTAAACTCTCCTGCTTCTTTATTTAAATTTTCTACCTCCCCATTTTACTATCACATGATTTCTACCTTCTTTCTTATTGTATGCCTGGGCTATGAGAGCACTGATCCTTTCCTACACATCTGATTTTCAGGCGACCTAACGGTACACTAACAAAGCTTATTCTGCTCTCACTTGGCTAGTATAGGTGAACAGCCAACCCCGTTTCCTGCCTGCTGCTGGCACTGTCTTTTCAACCCATATTCACCTTTACATGTAATGTGAGAAGAAGGTTTATTGCTGGAAAAGCCGATTTGAAGTAGAAGTTGTATTGTAGTTCAACTGTTGAACTAGTTGCAACCGCACGTATGGTACCCGGTAGCCTTTGCCCCAGTTTTTAAAAATATTAACTCTGTAGTTTTACTGTTTCTTTAAATATTATATTTATGTTTGCCTCGGCTCCGTCAGAATTTATTTTAGACACATGGATGTCTTGGCAAGGTTGAGGTGCGACTAAGAATGTAGGCTTACGCAGATTATAATTTTACTTCACTTCCTTTATTAATGCTTGACACGATTTTAAATAACACTTCACTGATATAGAGAGCTGTGAGATTCTTTTATTAATTAATTACACTGTTTAACACGTAAACTTATTTTTCGTCTCACACGAATACGTATTAAATTTCTCGAGGACGTGTCTCGCGTCTGGTTAGGAACACTGTTTGCAGGCAACTGAATTGATTTCAACCGCCTAAACTTGTAAGTTTCTGTATTTCAAGTCTCTGATTGGCTATTCCTAATCCAATAGAATACCTTCGTTTAACTAAAGCTTTTTCTGGTTGTTGATTGGCTATTTTTATAAACTGTCACTAAAATTACATTATTGCTTCCAAGAATCACAAGTAAGATTTAAAGTTTCTAATTCATTATTGCCTCAAGGTTACCTCATTATTACCTCATTGTTAGCAACTTTTTACCTATTTCTCACAGCTCCTACATTATTAAATTACGCAATACATTCATATAACATTATTACACATGGATACAATAATATAAGCATATGGAATGACTGTTACATACATTTTACAAATTATTACATACACATGTTGTTTCAAGGCGGGATGTTATTGAAATCATTTAAGTGTTAAAAATACTGCCTCAAATGCTCACTTCCCAGTCTTATTTAATAATAGCATTCCTACTGTTATTAATATTTATTTTCCCTGTGGTTATCGTTTTATATTTAGATACGCAGAACTTACTGCCTCAAGGTTAGTTTTGGGTGGTGGATTTTCTTGAAAATCCTTGTGTCGCATCTTTGGAAGGTACTGCACATAAATACCAAGTTTGGTATTTATCCGGCTTTTCGTTTTTGAATTATGCAGTTCAGAGACACACACCTTCCCTACCTGCTATGTAGCTACGTAGTAGAGAACGTAAAAGCGTGTGTTTGTATTAAAATCCTGTCCGTATGCATTGCACAGAAAGTAAATGCTGGATGGGATAGAAGTAAACGCGGCAGCTGTTAGAACAACAACATTGTTGACCAAGTTTGGTAGTGTAAGTGCTAAGCCTGACTGACAAGTATTTGAAAGTTGGAAACCTCCAATACTGGTTTACGGTTTCTGTTGCATCCCCCCAAGTTTCATTACAATAAAGACTGTGGTTTTACCGATAAAACCGATACCAAAACAAGATCGATAAGCTGCAAGCATGGAGTGACGGACGCTATTTCTGATAATTGGTTTTTTCCGAAGCGCAGGAATCTAATAACCTGATTAAGCCACACAAAACAGCTAAGAGGGAGATCGCAATCGATTACCTATGCCAAGATTCTTCTCGCAGGACTAAACAAGTGAACATCGTGTGCTGCCTCCCCAGGGGCTGTGGAGAAGACCAACTGCTGTGACACTGTAATTTACCGCCACATGGAGGTTATCTGCCCACACAGTCGCGAGCTCGTTTTACTCCGCTGCGAAAATAAAACCACAACTCCGGTTCCTGTTGCTTCATTTCTAGTTATTTAATTTTTGCTTTCTCTACCACGTATAGAAAGTAGTGGACGTATTGCATTCCACACAAAAATTCGATACCTAAATTTCACCGGTACTATATGTTTTAAGCCCCAAAAAAACTTTTAGAAAACGTTTGTGTGTCTATGAACAGATAATTTAAAAATGAAAAGTCAGATAAATACGAAATTTAGTATTTAGGTTCAGTACCTTCCAGGGATGCGACACGAAAGCTTTCAAGTTAATCTTCCACCCCAAACTAACCTTTGCATGGAGCATTTTTCGATTGTTTTTAATTTTCTAAAAAATGACTTAAAGATTTTTATTAAAATAACATATATTGTGATATACCGGGGTGAGGCCAAAATGTTTGCAGCTAAATATTAAATTTAGTTACTCCAGCATATACATTAGGAGGCACAGCTGCAGAGGCAGCAAGAGGACCAGAATCTTAAACAACACATTCCAGAGCAGGCGTGGGATAGTTATAACAAAATACCCAGAATTTCACAATTACTTTACCTGTGGTTTATTCAGTATAAGCACGGTGCACCTACATCACACACAAAAGATGAAAAGGAAGAAACTTCACATACAACCCTTCCAGACCCAACACTCGACCAAAAGTGACTAACACACACCACAAAGAAGTAACGCTCACTTCCCCCACTCTCCAAACCTCGCCAGACCCGCCGGGTCGGACTGGAGAGTTGTTGCCATGCCAGACGAACTTCAAAACCCTAAGCCGAAAGAATTACCTCAACAATGTCGTCGCCAACGACACAATAATGTGTCTGGCATGACAATACACACACATAAACGCCACATCGTTAAAGATATTTACATGACAAATAAAATGTATATCCTGAGCTTTCAAGGAACAGACTGTGAAGCCCTCTTCATTCGGAAGCAATTTTGTATAATCTTGTATAACTGGTAAACGTTAAACGATAGAGGAAAACGTAAAACTCAAGGAATGCATATCTCTTTAAAACACACAATTTATTTTAAATAACTGTTTTGTGGTATCAGCCATTTCCGAGATACAGTTATTCTTTTAAAGTACTGTCGATGTTCAGTTGTTTCTCGCGATGTCATGGAAAGAGCTTGGAATTTTAAGGTCAGCATATAGCGTCCAGTTCTAAAACATCCGACTGTCGCTATGGCCTTTGTATCTATAACGAAACGTGTAATGCAACTATTTTCGGAAATGTTTATCTTGATTAAAATGAAGTAGAGGGCAGAGAAAGTCATGTGAGTGTAATAATCAGATTTTAAACAATACTCATGGAAAGAAATCCTCAAACATAGTAGAATTAGAATGCAATTGTAGTTTTTCCCCTCTAGCCATTTAAATGCCAAAACGCGTCGTTTAAGGCTGCTCGTCTGTGAAAAAAGACAAAAAAAAATGCCAGAATTCATAAACATAGATTTTAGTGTTATTAAAACACTTCTTTAATTCTATTAATGCTTATGCCTGTACAACCTTTTATAGACTGTCATATACCGATTTAAATGCCAGGCTGTAAACCTAGATTGCTATAGAGTTGCAGTAAAAAAATGACAAGTTTTGCCAACATTAAAGTATTCAAATTAGTTGCAGAGGAGCAGAAAAAGTGAAGGTCTTTATTTTAGCGTTATATTTTTTCTACGGTTTTCATTTGTGGACACATTCTAATTTTACAATTGTTCCACAATGCACTTTTCGCTATAAATAATTGAAATCTTGTATACTTCCTTGTTAATAACAGGATAAACAAATGATGAGATAAATGTTTGTTCACATAAATATAAATTTGTATTCTGTAAATCTTAAGTAAAAAATGTAACGTGATACATTCACCTGACTTTCTCTATCCTCTGTACTGAGGCAGTACTTTTAAGACTTAAATGATTTCAGTCTAATTATATAATATATAAGTTCAATAACATCCTGCCTTAAAGCAATATGTGTATGTAACAAGATATAAAAAGTGTATATTACAGTCATTATATATGTTTATATTATTGTATACATGTGTAATAATGTTTTATGAATGTATTACATAATTTAATAATGTAGGAGCTGTGAGAAATAGGTCAAAAGTTGCTAACAATGAGGTAACCTTGAGGCAATAATGAATTTGAAAGTTTAACAATACTACTTGTGATTCTTGGAAGCAATAATGTAATTTTTGTGACAGCTTATAAAATAGCCAATCAACAACCAGAAAAAGCTTTAGTTAAATGAAGGTATTCTATTGGACTAGGATTAGCCAATATGAAACTAAAATGGAGCAAAATTTACAAATTTAGAAGTCAGTTGCTTGTAGACAGTGTTCCTAACCGGACGCGAGATGCGTTCTCGAGAAAATTTAATACGTATTCGTGTGCGACGAAAATAGTTTTACGTGTCAAAAAGTGCAAGTAATTAATAAAAAAAATTCACAGCTCTCTCTATATCAGTTTAAGTGTTATTTAAATCGTGTCAAGCATTAATAAATGGAGTGAAGAAAAACTTCAAATCTGTGTAAGCCTACATTCTTCAGTCGCACCACTCCCTGCTAAGACATTCATGTCTCTAAAAAAAATATAAATATACTGACGCAGCCGAGACAAACATAAATATATAATATTTAAAGAAACAGTAAAAATTACAAAGTTAATATCTTTAATAACATTTTTGGGGGGCAAAGGCCACCGGAAAGTACATTTGGGGCGAATGCTACCGGAAAATTTTTACCATACGTGCGGTTGCTACTACTTCAAGTTCGGCTCCCCAACAGTCGAAATAAAATAGATCTTCAAACTGGCTTTCCATACGTAGCAGCAACAAAACGTCTTCAAATTGGCTCCCAAAGCGTGGGGCAAATAACAACGTAAAAATAACGTAAAGACAAACCTACTTCAATACAAACTATTCTTAGCAAAGCTATTTTTTCTTCTACCATATTTTATTCAAAATAAATCTTTGCAGAAATAGCTACATTACAAATTTCGTTACAGATACAGAGGGAACAGCGATACTCAAATGTTTAAGAACTGGACGCTATATGCTGGCTTTTAAACTCCATACTCCTTCCATGTCATCGTGAGGAACAACGAAAATCGACAGGACAATCTACAGATTGAACAATTCGAACTACTAATAACGGATACCTCGGAAACGGTTTATGCCACAAAAAGTTATTTCAAATAAGTTGTGTGTTTTAAAGAGTCTACTTTTTCATTGTGTAGTACGTTTTCGTCTATCTTAACGTTTACCAGTTATGCAAGATTATACAAATTTCCTTCTGCATGAAGAGGACTTCACAGTCTATTCCCAGAAAATTTAAGATTTACATTTTCTTTGTCATGTAGATATCTTTAATATATGGTATTTTAATCAAAATCATGTCATCTTTCAGAAAATCTAAAAATTCGAAAAATGTCCCATGTGAAGGGTAGTTTTGGATGGAGGTATTTTCTTCAAAATCTTCGTGTCATATCATTGGAAGGTGCTGAATTTATATACAAATACGAGCGCGGACCTCTTCCTAAAAATGCTTTTTTTTTTATTCAGAGGGGCTCAAAGCATATATTTCCGGTGAAATCTCGATATCCAATTTTTAGGTGGTCTGCAATACCTTCTCTACCTACTACCTATATACATGGTAGAGATTGTAAAAATTACATTTATCACATTTTCTTCCATGTGAATGCTCAACGTTTTGTTGCGTTTAAGCATACCATCCATAAAATATTTTAAATGTTACTTTTTAAATTTTCATTTGAAGAAGTTATCATGAATTGCAACACATTTCGCGTTTATATCGCCTTTTATAATGTTCGCCTTTTGAGTCAATTTCGTATTTTATCGCATTTTGAAAACACATTAAAATGTGGTTTATAGGTCGTGATAAATGAAAATACAAGGGTACAAGCCTTTATGAGCACTTCCCGCTATACGAGGGACGTTACTGAAAATTCTTAGATTGCCATGTCTCTAAAATCAAATGCAAGGTGTTTATAATTGACACCTACTTTCTAATGTTTTTCGAGTTGATTGCCGTGTAGATTGTTCGACTTGCGTTAATAGTTTGTTAATTATTATCATTTAAAAATTTTGTGTTCATCCAAAAATAAATTTGACTAGAGAGCACTTCCGAGCTGATTTTTTTAGGATTTTAAACCCTCATTAACGCCTAAAGAATGCGAAGATCGGCTTAGAAATGCATTTGACGAAGAGGACCCATCTAAGGAACAAATTATAATTGGTACAGCGAATTCAAGAGAGATCGGTTTTTCTTTACGAGGAATTTCGTGAAGGACACTCAAGAAGTGCTGTTACTGATGAAAATATTGCCACTGTTCTAGCAATGCTTGAAGAAGATCGACAGATACCTTATGAATTTATTGGGCGACATTGGGCACTGGTATCAGTCAAATCCAAAACATTTTACATCAGCAGTTGGATTGGATTGGAAACGTTACGGAGGGGACTCGGCATTGATCCAAAGAGGGAATATTCTACCTATGCTCCACAAAGGGGCAATCCCGGGAGGAAGGATGAGGCGAGAGGAGACACCGGGCGGCCGGAACCAGGAGTGACGACACAGTAATGGCAGGGTCCCTAAGTTTGCAGATAGAGATTTCACGACAGACGGACAGGCAGACCGGGGACCCCAGGCGGCACAGAGGGATCCAACGCTCCTCAAGGGGGTTCGGATACCTCTGACAGCCAGCCGAAAGCCAAGGAACGGAGAGAGTCACAAAGAGCATTCTTTCCCCCTGCCACATGCACCGAAACACCATCGCCGACACTTTCAACCTTGAAACAGACCAATAGATGAAAGAGGAAATGAAATGAGAATGGAGATGAAATGGAGGGGCAGGGAATTTTCGGAATGTGAGAATCCTTCCCAGCATTAGCCTGGCGATCTGGGAAAACCCCGAAGAAACCATGGGTTAGATGAAAGATCGGCCACGGGAATCAAAACACGACCTCCCGAATGCGGGCCCCGGAGGAAACCGCCTGAGCCATCCCGCTAGGTACCTACATCGACATTTAGAGGTGAGAAAACTTTGTTGTCGACGGATTCCACATAAACTGACTCCCGATCAAAAACAACGCTTTGATTGGTGCAGAAAAACTCTGGGAAAATTCCAAGGCGGCAGTCCAAATCTGGTTTGGAATATCGTCACTGGTAATGAATCTTGGAATGAATCAATCGGCAGTGGATCTTTGGAAGAGAACCTAAGCCTACAAACTCCGACGAATTCGCGGTGGTGGTAAGATGGTTGCTATTTTTTCTTCTTTCTTTCCAAAACAGGCCATATTGCTACTATAGAATTAGAAGTCAGACGTACCGTTACTGCTGATTGGTACACAAATGTCTATTTATCCCAAAGTTTTGACAAAGTTCGTGAAAAAAAACCCAAAAGGAAAAATCATGTTACATCACGTCAACCCATCGTCGCATACAGTAAAACTAACAATTGAGTATGTGGATGCCTTAAAGGTCAGCACTGTGGAAGCTCCACCATACTGCCCTAATCTTGTGATTTCTTTTTGTTAAAAATGAGAAAGATGTATTGTTATTTTGAAGGAGTTGTATTATATTTCAACTGTTGGGGAGCCGAACTTGTAGTAGTTGCAACCGCACGTATAGTAAACAGTTTCCGGTAGCCTTCGCCCCAAATGTACTTTCAGGTGGCCTTTGCCCCAAGTTTAAAAAAATATTAACTTTGTAATTTGACTGTTTCTCTAAATATTATATATTTATGCTTGCCTCGGCTGCGTCAGTATGATTGTTATAGACACGTTTCTATTAGCAGGGTGGTGATGTGACAAGAATGTAGGTTTACACAGATTATAATTTTACTTCACTTCTTTTATTAATGCTTGACACGATTTAAATAACACTTCACTGATATAGAGAGCTGTGGGATTCTTTTTATTAATTCATTAATTAATTACACTTTTTAACATGTAAACTTATTTTTTGTCTCTGGTTAGGAACACTGTTTGCAGGCAACACGTCCAGTTATGAGCACTGTGTAGAAGCAACTGACTTGAATTTGTAAGTGTTTTCTCCTTTTTAGTTTCTGATTGTCTAATCCTAATCCAATAGAATACCTTCATTTAACTAAAGCTTTTTCTGGTGGTTGATTGGCTATTTTATAAACTGTCACTAAAATTACATTATTGTTGCTCCAATAATGGCTAGTAGCATTATTAAACATTCTTACTCATTATTGCCTCAAGGTTACCTCATTGTTACCTCATTGTTAGCAACTTTTAACTTATTATTCTCACAGTTTCTACATTATTAAATTACGTAATGCATTCACATAACATTATTACACATGGATACAATAATATAAGCATATGCAATGACTGTTACATACATTTTACAAATTATTACATACACATATTGCTTCAAGGCGGGCTGTTATTGAATTTACATATCATATAATTTGACTGAAATCATTTAACTGTTAAAAATACTGCCTCAAAAATTAAAGATAAAATGCTAGGAATCACTTTCTCGTCATCGGATAAAGCAGTGAAAAATTATAAAAACCTGGTTTCTTGAAGTGCCTCAAGAAGAGTGGCAACATTACTTTAAGGACTGCCATTCATCGAATGCAAAAAATATACTGATGTTAAAAGGGAATGTTTTAAAAAACAATAAAATCACTTAAATGTTTTAAAACTAATCCTTGTTTGATTTTCAAAACATTATCAGCATCGACCTCATGTCGCTTTTGCGAAAAATCACCTCCCCTAGCAATAATACACTTCCCACACTCATATCGCAATATACTGTTTATAGAAACAAAACTGCGTCGCTTGGAGCGTTTTCCTCAACGTACGTACAACATTTACATAGTAAACAATTAATGTTTTAAAAATAACAATACAAGTCAAGGGTCTGAAATTCAGGAAAAAAGTACTTAGTATTAATTATGCGGGTAACATCTGGTATTAACTTCAATAAGATAGGTCGTACTCTACACATTTTCCAACTTAAATACCGTCTTATTACTTTCTCTACCATGTAGACAGTAGTTAGAGAAGGTATTGCATTCCATCCAAAACTTATTTCGCCGCATATACATGTTTTGAAGTCCTAAAAAGCATTTTTAGAAAAGTCGAATGAATACCAAGCTTGGTATTTAAGTTCAGACATCATTTTCAAGAAATTTCCTCCCACCCAAAACTATCCTTTACATGGTTTATTTTTCGAAGTTTTTTATTTTTTAAAAAAATGGCTGTAACGGTTTGATTAAAATGACGTATATTAAAGATATTTACATGGAAAATAAAATGTATATCATGAATTTTCTGGGAATAGTCTGTGAGGTCCTCCAATGTATTTCAAATAACTTCTTGTGGCATCAGCTATTTCCGAAATATCCGTTATTAATCCTTCGATTTATTCAGTACTTTGTAATTCTTTTAAGTTCTGTCAACATTCAGCTGTTTCTCGCGATTTCATGAAAACAGTACGGAATTTTAAGGCCAGCATATAGCGTCCAGTTCTTAAACATTTGACTATCGCTGTTCAGTTTGTATCAATAACGAGATGTGTAATATAGCTATTTCTGCAAAGGTATATTTGTATTAAAATGTAGTAGATAGAAAAAAAATCATAAAAATAGTTTGTATATCCACAATAAAAACGGTGGAGAAAGTAATGTGAGTGTAACACACCCGACTTTTTTTCATAATATTTAACGCCCATTCTTACCATATACATCACCACAGCCGGTGGACACTAGTGATTAGAGTCAGGACAAACATCCAGTGAGCGAGGAATCAACATAAGTAACATCCTACCTAGTACACATGACGTCATACTGAATACATGGACCGGGCTGCACAGTGACAGTCAGAGTTTGCTTGAGTTACTGCTATAGTAGATTGCTCTCTGGGAGCTCTATGTTTATGTTCTGCTCTACTCGTGACGCTACTGTATACGGTTCCAGTTTTCCTGTGGTACCACCTTCCCTTCGCCGCACTTTCGATACAATGAAATGAAATCTTAATTGGGAAGAAAACGTTCCAGGCCAAAGTTTATGTTAAGATTAGGATTAGGATGACACCTAGCACTTCGACCCACAGGGATCTGTTGTGCACACATCCTCGGTAGGAACGAACGAAATGAAGGAACCGCAGGTAACATATGGGCTACAGGACCGGTCGACGCAGGCGACAGAGACGAGTAGAAGTCCCTAATAGTTACAGGCTTGACCACCCACCTCAAGGCAACCCTACCAAACCACCGGGGTTTGACTCACAGGCCCCCTTCAGCGGAGACCAGGGAAAGCTCGACACAGCAACGCATACTCGAGCGGCCTCCATCTGACGGGGCCAAGAAGAAATTCTAACACGCAAGCCATCTGTGCCATTTGTCTGCAGTCGTCTGGCACATAACCCCGGAGCCAACCTGTAACATGAAAGGGGAAGATGAAGTGAGAGGGAATGAGAGAGATAGAGAGAAATTCGAGGGAGACAGTGAGGCCTACCAGCATTCGCATAGTGAACCGGGGAAACACTGAAAAAAAACCATTGGTCAGAAGGATCGGCCGCGGGAATCGAACCTATGACCTCCTGAATGCGGGCTATAGACGCAACCGCCTGGGTCATCCCGCTTGGTAAAGTTTAAGGTAGGTTTGTGGCATTTGCCGGCTATGAGAACTGAGTAAAACCTGGAATAAACAAACCTTAGTCCTCCAACTTCACGACCCCATGTCTTAACGGCCTCGGCCACCCACATCTTTACGGGTGTATGCGAAAAGTATAAATACGAAATTTAGTTTATACGTCATTTCTGTTTTCTTTACTTTTCATAATTCAGGTAGAATAATAGAATATAAAATAGTGTTATAAACAAGAAAACGTTATGTTTCGTGTCGGTATTTTCGGTGCACAGAATACATTGTAACGGTAACAGTTACAGACTTACATTATAACTGTTTTATTTACAAAATACATAAACAAATGCATTATTACTTCCTCTGCTACGTACCTTATAAGTAGAGGAAGAACGCATACCACCCAAAAATTCGATATTTAGATTTCACTATAAATATCTACATATTTTAAGGACCCCTGAATAAAAACAAGCATTTTTAGAAAAAGGCTCGTGTGTGTTTCTGTATATATGTGAACAACACAACTGAAAAATGAAGTGCTCGATAAATACCAACGGTATTTGAGTTCACTAATTGAAGCGACATGAAAATTTTCAAACAAAAAAAATCCCCCACTCCAAACGATCCTTTATGTGCGTGGAGAAATATTGGTTATGTTTTAGTTTCTCAAAAATAGTTCTGAGAATTTAGGTTAAAATACGTATGTTTAAACCGTTTACGTTAAAAATAAAACGTATATCTTGAATTATTCTGCGAATAGCCTATGAAGCCCTCTTCATTTTGAGTGGCTTTTGATTAATTTTGTGTAACTTGTAATCTGTAAGAGACACAGTCTTAGTTCATCATAAGTATGGATCTCAATAAATACATAGTCAAATTAGATATCTTTGGTGATATTTATCATTTCCGAGTTATTTGTTGTTATTGGTTTGAATTTTCAAACTTTTTTCCCTTTCTATCTTTTTTTCAGATGCTAGACGTCCTGTGTCCCTACTGTAGCTACAAAGAAGGCGAGTGAGGTGTAACCAGGGTAACGTGCGTCGCTCGCATTCCAGAGGTCCCGGTTTTGACTCCCGGCGACCGCCCACTCTGACTCACGGATTTTTCAGGTTCCCCCCCCCCAAGTTGGCAGGCGGAGCTGGGTGGTTCCTCTTCTACCACCACTTTCCTCCTCCTCATTTGCCTGTACCCATAATTTCCTACACTGTCATCTAATTGAGAGTTGTAGAGCCAGGCGACAGTGTTCGGTGGGTTGCAGCTGGGCGGTGGCAGAGCACTTTATAGAGGTTTCTTCCCTGGCGTTGGTCGGGATTGTCCAGTTGGGAATGGATCCCACCAGGGGGGCCACCGAGGTTCTGGGGGCTTGCGGCTAGGCCCGGGCGGCGTCGGGCGCTTTCGATTTGGAAACGCCAGGAAGCCCATCCATGCTTGCACCCGTCGTCATCCGGATCTGATCACTCTTCAGGTGTCTCCCCTCGTTGCTCCCTCCCAGGGGTCACGGTTGCGGGTACTCCTCCGTTTGCCCGTACCTTTTAGCTTTACCTAAACATAAATTTTAATAAACGCATTTCTGCAAAAGCTTATATCACTTAACAACAAGTAGACGGAAAAATTAGATTTTGTAAGAAACATTTGTAGCAGAGTGAGTATCGAGTCCCTTGAATGTAACACTTCAGATTTGTCTTAATACTTTTATCTTTAATACCGTCGTCGTTGTTTCTAACGCTCCCCCATTTGGCCTATGACCTCAGGGGGTTACCTCATTCCGCCAAGCGATGACTGCACCCGTTTCTGAGGT
This sequence comes from Deroplatys truncata, assembly GCA_030765065.1. Lineage (NCBI taxonomy): Eukaryota > Metazoa > Arthropoda > Insecta > Mantodea > Mantidae > Deroplatys > Deroplatys truncata. The sequence continues at coordinate 51,063,806 of CM060975.1, read as the reverse complement.
GGAGGCACCCAGCCGGCGGAATCCGTTCCCTCAATGGTAGGGTGATGATGAGGATGGCGGTGGAATGAGAGGACCTACAGCTTTTACCGTGGAGACCGAACCACGCTGGGCTTTGGAGACACTTCTCATGAGCAAGTCAGAGATGAAGGCGTGGATAGGGTCTATTTAAAATCGCCACCCCAGAGCCGGGAATCGAACCACGGACTCTAAGTATGACAGTCGGAAACGAAACCACTACGCTACCCTAGCGCTCTTTGTCTTTAATATTATGTTATGAACATTAGGATGTATTCAAATATTAGCTATACGAAGAGCTGTTAGAAAAGAGAGGTGAAATATGATTGGTTTCTACGCTAGGATGTCATAACCACCGGTGGTGTAGTGGTTAGCATGTTAGCCTCTAGTTCTCCAGGTCGCGGGTTCAAACCCGGCGGAGGGCGATGGACCTTTTCGGGAGTAAAAATCCTTAGCATGGCTTCCTTCGGGAGGGAAGTAAAGCCGGTGGTCTCGTGTCGTAGATTTACGGCACGTAAAAGAACCTCAAGCCTGATAAAGAGGCCTGTGAGCAAAATTTCCGGTCTTTTACGCCCAATATAGAATGGGACGCTAAGAACCGCAGGAGTTAAAGAGCGTCCATAAATAAAACTCAAATTTTGTTTACCGAGGATTGGATACAGGCAACTATGAGCTGAGGCACCTGTGATACGCTGTACGTGGCGTGCACTAACGACAGTTATCACCAATCTGGACGATCATGCATATTCAAAAGACGTGGGAGAGTGTGCGAGAGCTATCATGTGATGACGTGTGAACATAGGTATGAATCTTTGACATCATTTTATACAAAATGAACAAAGAATGTACATTGTGCGATCTTCTTATTTCATGAAATACTTCAACATCATACATGCTTTGTATTTTCTCGTCCAAACCGTTCATCGGAGAAACAACCACTTTCTTTTATGACTATTCCCGATGACAATATCTTCAGCGAGACTACCTTAATCAAACGGTAGTACAAAGCTACTCCCAACATCGTTCAGGCAGAATGAATGCAGTCCCATTCTGCAATAAATATGCCAGAGACAAGACAATGGCCTATATGTAACGCACATCTGACACAAACTTGTTTATTACATGAAAATACAAAGCAACACGCCCTTCAAATGTGACGTCAGTCTCCAAAGCGGTCTGAATGAGTTGTTTCCAAGGGCACGAAGTTATAACAGCATTGCAGCTTCTTCATTTACTCACCGATGTGTGGTGAGCAACCTAGGGAATGTGAGGTGAGCAAAAACGTGCCTGTTGTTCACAATTTGCTCTGCAAAGTTAAGTTCGGTTGCTTCCAAGCCGTCGGTGTGACTATCCTTTCTGTTAAAAACAGAAATATCCGATTTTTTACGTTTAAATAACATTATCTATATACTGTCCCTAATTCTTATAACCTTTTACAAATTATTCTTTTTTTAAAAGCATTCTTTCTGCCTAGTTTATGTTAATTAAAGTAAAGGTTTGACATAAACTGTGCGTTTTAACAGATTTACATTTCTTGTAGAAAGCTTTCGTCTATCTATCTCTTAATGTTTACCAGCTATATAAAATTATGCAAAGTTCATCTGGAAAAAGAGGACTTTACGTTACTACCACCATACCACTAATATTACCACCACTACTACCACTATCACCACCACCACTATTACCACTGTTATTAATACTATTATTATCACTACTATGTATTATCACCACTACGATTATAACCACTGTTAGTACTTCTATTATCATCACTGCCACTATTAACACTGTTAGTCTACTATTATCACTATCACTAGGTATTATTATCACCACACTATTAACACTTTTAGTACTATCACTAGCATATCACACCACTATTACCACTTTTGGTGTTACTAGTTCTATCACTAGCATATCACCACCACTACTAGCACTTTTAATACTACTAGTGCTACATCTAATATCACTAGCATATCACCACCACTATTAACACTTTTAGTTCTACTAGTGCTATCACTAGCATATCACACCCACTATTAACACTTTTAGTTCTACTAGTGCTATCACTAGCATATCACACCCACTATTAACACTTTTAGTTCTACTAGTGCTATCACTAGCATATCACCACCACTATTAACACTTTTAGTTCTACTAGTGCTATTACTAGGTTTGTTCCAACATACGGTTCTGAACGGATTCCGAACTAATTCCAACACATGCTAATGCACATGCGCCAGTCCGGTACGCTCACAGAACTAATTCTGAATTCTGTGTGGTTGGAACACTACTTGAACCGTTCGCGTTCTGTCACGGCCTTCTTCGTTGCACGGTCAATCAGAAGACGATCAAATATCTACGTTTACAGCGTTGATGAATGAAATCAAACTCCGCCGATGTACGTATAAGCGTTTCTTTCATACTGATTCCAGTCCTAATATTCGAGCAAAAATAAATCGCGTTCGTTTATCGGCTTAAACACTGAGTTATTGCGAATAACAATTGTAATATATAGATATTATATTTAAACCAGAACCCGGAAAAAGTAATTTAACACAATTCCAATTTAACATTAGGTTTCCTGGTACAGAAACTTTAAACACAATGTTTAATTTAAAACTCCAATACTCTGAGACAATGACACCCCACATAAATTCTATTCCGAACGTAATGCAAATAATACAAAACTACATGGTACCAATGTATGCTTATGATCAGGGTTAGGATTTTTAGTTGCAAATTTCAGATGAAAAAAGGAAGGGAAAAGGTGCTCAAATAAGGTGAAAAAAGGCCAATAAGGTGCTGGTTTATTTAAGGGGATGCACAACTAAAATTGCTATTTTCTAAACTATCCATTCAATTGGGCTGAAATTTTTATTTCTTTATATATAATTGTTTTGTGAATTATAACCCAGTCTTAATAATTCTCAGAACTGCGCGGTTGAGGTTATTGTCGTCTCTGCCTGCCCAGGCTTCGTCTCCACGCAAACAGATGACGTCTCTCACAGCAACAAACTCACATTCACGAACAGCAGGCTACTGATTCTGGTGGGATAGAATCACTCATTGTCAATTGCATTATTGCGGGCTACTTTATAGCAGTAAAGTGAGAGAAAGAGGTTATCGTCGAACACACAATTATTTTCCATTGTTGCGGGTGTGCTTTCAATTCCCGCGCGGCGTTTACTGAAAGAGGTAGACTTACTATTCGCACGTACACAGCAAGCTGAGGAGACGTTAATTGAAAGTTAAAGAATAAATTGGAATGAAACTTAAAAGAAAAAAGGGTATTATGGGCATGGTTGGGGGAAAATGGTATAAAGGTGCCAAAAAGGGGTAAAGGTCCCAAAATAACGCAATAATGTTTAAATGGAAATAATCCTCTTCTTCGGAAGTCGATGCATCATTAAAAAGATCACTGTCACCTTCTAAATCACTCATTATTGTTATCTTTGAACGCTGTTTTGCTCCCTGGCTTTGTTAGACGTTTATTCTTTTCCTCAAGTATGTCGCCATACTACTCAACAGCGAGCAACTGCTTACCAAACACCTTTGCTATTCCGTATTGAGAAATAAACACGAATGGAGGAATAAATTACATATTCAAATTTATTTTCTACTGAATACAGAGAGTATGTCGCTTTTTCAATACTCTCTGTCGGGTTTGTTCCAAGCGATTAGAATCGATTCTGAATTAACTGAGTATGCGCTGTAGACCATACAATCTGCGCATGTCTGGAATTTTCACTTCCTATTCTTAATCACGAACCGATTTCACTCGTTCCGAACTAGTTCCCAAATACGTTGGAACAGCAAACTGGAAATTCAGAATTGGTTCTGAACTGATTCTCTGTCGTGTTGGAACGCCACTTAGCTACTTCGCACACTCAGATAATTCGGAATCGATTCTGAATCGTGTGGGAACAAACCTACTAGCATATCACCACAACTATTAAAACTTTTAGTACTACTAGTGCTATCACTAGCATATCACCACAACTATTAAAACTTTTAGTACTACTAGTGCTATCACTAGCATATCACCATCACTATTAACACTTTTAGTTCTACTAGTGCTATCACTAGCATATCACCACAACTATTAAAACTTTTAGTACTACTAATGCTTATCACTACAATTCACCACCACCATTACCACTTTTAGTACTATTAGTGCTATCACTAGCATATCATCACAACTATTACCACTTTTAGTACTACTAGTGCTATCACTAGCATATCACCACCACTACTAACACTTTTAGTAATACTAGTGCTATAATTAGAACATCACCACCACTATTAACACTTTTAGTTCTACTAGTACTGTCTCTAGCATATCACCACAACTATTAACACGTTTAGTGCTACTAGTGCTATCACTAGCATATCACCACCACTATTAATACTTTTAGTTTAACTAGTGCTATCACTAGCATATCACCACAACTATTACCACTTTTAGTACTACTAATACTATCACTACAATATCAGCACAACTATTACCACTTTTAGTATTACTATGCTATCACTAACATATCACCACCACTATTACCACTTTTAGTACTACTAGTGCTATCACTAGCATATCATCACAACTATTACCACTTTTAGCACTACTAGTGCTATCACTAGCATATCACCACCACTACTAACACTTTTAGTAATACTAGTGCTATAATTAGCACATCACAACTATTGCCACTTTTAGTACTACTAGACTATCACTACTACTACCACCACTTTACCATTTTAGTATTACTAGTGCTATCACTAGCATATCACCGCAACTATTACCACTTTTAGTACTACTAGACTATCACTACCACTACCACCACTTTACCATTTTAGTATTACTAGTGCTATCAGTGGCATACCACCACCACTGTTACCACTTTTAGTACTACTAGTACTAGCACTACAACTATCACCACCACTACTACCATTACTACGCACCCATTGCTACTGCTGTTGCCACTGTTAGCCAAAATTAAAAATATATGCATGTATGTATGTATGTATGTATGTATGTATGTATGTATGTATGTATGTATGTATGTATGTATGTATGTATGTATGTATGTGTGTATACAGGATGGACCATTTAAGCTGAGACTGTACAATAACTCCAAAACTAAGAGTTATAGAAAGAAATGTCTTTAATAAAAGTCGCTTGATATTATGGGTGAAAGTAAATGCCATTAGTCGTGTTTTATTTGGAGACGTTGTGATGGTCATTTTAGGGTAAATTTAAATCTATCCTAATTGTAGGTTCCCATTTAAAAATATTAAATTGACCCTAAAATGACCACCACAGCGTCCTCCAAAAACATGAATAATGGCATTTATTTCCCCCCATAATATCAAGCAACTTTTATTACAGACATTTCTTTTTATAACGCTTAGTTTTGGAGATATCTTACAGTATCAACTTAAATGGTCCACCCTATATATATATATATATAAATTAAAATCAGTTAACATTGGGAAGTATTTAGAAAGCATAAGTCTGTTAAACTGGTGATTTATTATGGTAACTGTCTTGAAACAATAATATTGCTTATGCCAGTCGTATATCTTGTTATACTGGGCATTCTTTTGGCTATGTAACTACAAATCACTATGGTCATATAACTCTAAGCCTAATGAGAAGGAGATGTGAAGAGAAAAAGAAATACGCAGTGAATGCCCTTTCACCTAAACGAAGTGGACAGTAAGATAGAAATAAAACTAAACAAATAAATGCTCATGTGTACCAGGTGTAACGCGCTAATGCAACCAGAAAATGCGAGAGTCGGATGATAAATATGCCATTCTCTTGCGTAATGTGGTAATTATGAATATGAGATATTAGAGGGAAATCATGCCGTGACGTAAGGCTCGTAAAACCTTAATGCTATCACATAAATTGTACATTTGCCACACAAGAACTGGAAAGGGAATGAAAGCTCCTAATCAGCCTACCTTCCTCTGTGTTGACACAACAGCACGGGGATACCTTTTACTCTACACACCCCTTTGAATGCAAATTTGAATTTAATTAGTTTATACACTAGTGTGCATTTTCAAACTTTTTGTCAGATGATTTCTTAAAAGTAGCTGTTCTTGAATCAAGTTTTTATGCTGATTCCAGAAATAACTTTCTTTTTTTTTATCACGTCAGGTTTTTACACAAAATAAGTAATATTTGATAACGTTACTAATGAGCGTAGAAAAGTATTCAAATATCATTTCACACGAGGTAAGTTTTTATTCAAGAAACATTTTAAGAATACTCTCAAGACCTCCCCTAATTTATTTCATGACTACATTTTAACAAAACAAGAAGCCAAAGTGTTTCATTTAATTTTTTCAAACTTTCACTTCTTTGACTTCCTTGCAGATCTTTGAAGATGACTGTCCCTCCTCAACATCCAACAGTAGTCGGCCATCATAGTTTCATTCCATCTCCCCTGGTACCTCCTCTCCATTTCCTTAATATCTTGGTGAAAACGTTCACCCTGCTCTTCACTATAATGTTCCAGATTTTCTGAAAGTAGTCGATATGTGAATGCAGAAAATGCACCTTTACATTCATGTTACAACCGATCTTCTTGAAATTTTCCAACACTGTTTCGACAATGCAATTGTAATTAGGATGTTTGTTATTGCCTAAGAAGTTTTCAGTAACTGATCGGAAGGCGGTCCATGCTTCTATTTCTCTCTCATTCATTGTCTTCTCAAAATCTTCATCCTTCATCAATTTTCTTTATTTGAGGACCAACAAAATTCCAGCCTTTAATTTGTACAGTGTAATGAAGGGAAATTTCTTGGAAAGGTACTTGAAGCAGGGTCCGTCCTGTGGTAGAGCCCTTACAAATTGCTTCATCAAGCCCAATTTTATGTGTAGTGGCGGAAGCAATATCTTTATAGCTCTATATCTCTATATTTTTGAAGTGAAATTGTGAAAAAAAACTGTACGTGATAGAAAAAAAACTAAAAGCAGTTCTGAAATCAGCACAAAAAAGTGGGTCAGAATCACTTATTACTTTTCAGTCATCCGATATCATGCAGACTAGTGTTATATATGAAACTCAGAAATATAATGACGGAATTGGTTATGTACAACCCAGTTGTTCCTTTGTTCTTAGTATAGCGGATTTACTTTTAAGATAAAGGGTGGCCAGCACACCAGATGTAACAGCCCTGGCATTGCTGCCAAGCTGAACCCTCGCCTTGTACACGACTCTCCGTAGTATTTGCTAGTTACCCATATGTTGTGTAGTGCAAACTGAAATAAATTTAATTAGAAAAGGCAAAGTAGGAATAAAATCAGTAGCAAAGAGCGGAGCATTGCGCGGATAGTGTTGCCAAAAAAAAATAGTCCTCATATGTACACAAACAACTGAATGCTACTGGCGCGTAACTCCTAACATGTTGCAAAACTGTTGCCAATTTGTACTATTTTCTCAAAGTTGGCTGAATCATAACATCTCGAATTTGTAATATCCACTATAGACCAGTGATTCCTAAAATTTTGCAGCTCGCGTCTTCTTTGCAAGCTCTAGGAATAACATGCCACCTATGATTACTATGAACATTTTCCCTCATAAGCACTCGTGCCTCACGCTTAAAAGACAGCACTGGTTAAATGAGGCGCACTGTTACCACACGTAATATACGTACGCTGACAACTTTAGCGCTCAATTGCGGTCGATCTACCAATTTAATGTCATCTTGTGAATGATACATCACCAAATAGTGAACTATCTGCCATTTAAGGCAATTGTAAGACATTTAATTTTCACCTGCACTTTCTCTCCTCTTTGTACTTTTCGTAATTCGAATCAAAGGAATGTGAAGCTATAAAATGATAAAAGCTACAATTTGTAGGATATAATCTGTGTTTATCCTTGAAAAAATTTCATTCAATGCTTGCGCATGCCATTATATTGCGTGTTTTTGTTTCCCGTCCTTTTGTGCATTTTTATGGGTGCTTACACACTATTGTTTCTGAGCATCCGGGTAGCCTTAGCTGTTTAGCTTACTGCCTTGCTAGCACTCATTTTATTGGAATAATTGAGCATATTCATTATTATACTCTTCTTAGTTTACCAACATTTCGTCTCTTACTAGCTTCTCCCTCCATAACTATAAATCTTTACCTCAAATGTTAAATAATTAACCTACATAACACCTCAAACGTACCCGCTTCCTTACAACTGATGTTAACCCTTACCGACTTCTACGTCACGCTTGGCCTGTTAGGCTGAATAGGTGGATGACTTTTGTATGTCATATACAATGAATGCAGAAGTTACAGGATTGCTGTACAAGTTACAGCTTGTTTTAAAAAACTGTCTCCAACACTCCTTAACATTTTCTCTCGTTTGGTCCCTGTTGTAAACTCAATAACAAAAAAGGTTCTCGCTTGCTTACGTTTCTACTACATAGGCATAGAATTTTCATAAAATATTTTATTTAAAAAATCTTAAAGGTTATTAAAGGTAGAGAATTCAAGGTTTCAGCACACTAGTTTACTCTAGCTAAGAAAAAATATTGTTGCATTCTAACCTTTAGTTTATTAGTTGCCCACAAAAACCTATAAAGACTCTAAAAGTGATATAATCTGAAAGCGAATAATATTGCGCATAGGATAATGTGTAGAAAGCTAAAATTTATAACAATTGAATATTTACAGCATGTTATTGCTTATTAGCAACTTGGCAGCAGCGCGAGAGTAAAAAAGAACGAAGTTAATGGCAACATGTAGGCTTTAGATGCAGAGTATCCCACTTACCTTCACACTGTCTTTTAAAGTTGAGACAAGCTATATGTAGAATATACCAGGGAGTTTCAAAGTTCACAATATTTAGAAGGAACCCCCCCCCAACTCACACATGGAAAAATGTTGCTATTTTTTTTCTTTCTTTTTTTTAAAAAAAGGCTCTAACAATTTTAATTAAAATATCGTTTATTTTAGATACTACACATACTAATAAAATGTGCCACTGATTTCAGATAACTTTTTTGTGAAATGAGGCAGTATTATTAACACTTAAATGATTTCAGTCAAATTATATAATATGTAAATTCAATAACAGACCGCCTTGAAGCAATATGTGTATGTAATCATTTGTAAAATGTGTGTAACAGTCATTGCATATGCTTATATTATTGTAAACATGTTCAATAATGTTATGTGAATGCATTACGTAATTTAATAATGTAGAAGCTGTGAGAAATAGGTCAAAAGTTGCTAACAATGACGTAACCTTGAGGCAATAATGAGTTTGAGAGTTTAAATGTTACTTGTGATTCTTGGAAGCAATAATGTAATTTTGAGACAGTTTAGAAATAGCCAATCAACAACCAGAAAAGCTTTAGTTAAATGCAGGTATTCTATTGGAGTAGGATTAGCCAATCAGAGACTTGAAATACAGAAATTTACAAGTTTAGACGGTTCAAATCAAATCATTTGCCTGCAGACAGTGATAGTAACCGGATGCGTGATGTGTCCTCGAGAAATTTTATACGTTTTCGTGTGAGACGAAAATAGTTTACGTATTAAAAAGTGCAAGTACTTAATAAAAAGAATCTCACTGCTTTCTATATCAGTGAAGTGTTATTTAAATCGTATCAAGCATTAAATAAAAGGAGTGAAGCAAACTTATAATCTGTGTAAGCCTACATTCTTGTCGAACCACAACCCTGCTAAGAGAAACGTGTCTCTAACAAATACTGGCGCAGACGAGGCAAACAATAAATATTTAATATTTAAAGAAACAGTAAAAATACATTTTTTGAACGAAGGCTACCGGAAACTGTTTACTATACGTGCGGTTGCAACTACTACAAGTTCGGCTCCCCAACAGTCGAAATACGATACAACTCCTTCTAAAATACTCCTTTCTCAAATTGACGCCCAAAGCGTGGTGCAAACAACGTAATAACAACAAATACTACTTCAGATATCAGCCTTTTTCGACATATTTAGTGTTATTACTTTACATTTTTCAGTACTTTAATCATTTTAAAGTGCTTTCACAAATCAGTTGTTTATCACGAAGTCGTGGAAAGAGCGTGGAATTTCAAAATCAGCACACAGCGACCTGCTTCTTAAATATTTGACTATCGCTTCAGCCCCTGTTCTAAAAGTAACATATTTTCGGTTTCAATGCACTTAAAAGTTTGTACTTCTAATAAAATCTCAATATAAAATGTTTGGATCGAATATAGTACTTCTTCTATCTTAAGTAAGAGATATAAAAACAGAAATAAACTGAAATAACCCACAATTCCCAAATGTGCTGTATCAACCATGTTCAAATTAATTACCTTCTTCTGTGATGTGCGCAAATTATAATTCACGTCTACAGTCTTTAGTAACCGTGTGTTCCAAATTTATTGATGTAGTATTGCTTAGAGGTTTAATTTTCTAAATTACACGACATCCTATATTCTTGTAGCATATACGAGGGCAGTCCCAGAAATACCCGACCTGATGTATAGATAGTGGTTGTTGTTTCAAACAAATGACTGTGGTAAAAAAGTACCAACCTTATAAAGCTTAAGTCTGAAGTTTGACGATGCTACGTTGTTTAGTCATTGTTTGGCAGCTATTAAGAGTGAACGCTCTCAGCAAATTTGTAAACAGGATAAAACTGGTTATCGTTATGTGATACAATACTTTCATTTGAAAGGTCTTAGTCCAACTAATATTAAAGCTGAGCTAGATTCTACTCTGGGGGAGTCTGCTCCTTCGTTTACAGCAGTAAAATATTGGGTGGCAGAGTTTAAGCGAGGCCGTACGAGCTGCCAAGACGAACATCGCAGTGGTCGATCAAATGAGGTGACCACGCCAAAAATTGTGAAGAAAATCCACAAAATTGTATTGGATGACCGTCGACTGAAGTGCGCGAGCTAGTAGACATGAGAAAGCTATTCGTAAGATGGGTGCCGCGTTTACTCACAATGGAAGAGAAGCAACATCGTGAAGATGTTTCAGTCGAGTGTTTGGCGATGTTTTTCTGCAATAAATCCGAGTTTTTGTGTCGATTCATAACCATGGATAAAACATGGGTCCATCACTTCACACCTGAGACGAAGGAACAGTCAAACAGTGGATTGAAAGGGGAGAATCGGCTACAAAGAAGGTAAGACAGTTCCATTTGGAGGCAAGGTCGTAGCGTCAGTTTTCTGGAATGTGTGTGGAATAATTTTCATTGATTATCTTCAAAAATGAAAAGCACTCAATGGCGAGTATTATGCAGACTTATTGCAGCATTTGAATGATGAAATCAAACAAAAAAATCGGCCTCATTTAGTGGAAAAGAAGCTTTTGTTTCATCAAGACAATGCACCACTTCATACATCCATTATCAATGGATGGCCAAAATCAATGAGTTAAAGTTCTAACTTCTTCCAAATGCACCCTATTCGTCAGATTTAGCCCCATCTGATTATGTTCTATTTCCAAAGTTGAAATAGCTTGGTGGTAAAAGATTTGCCATCAGTGAAGAGCTGGAGTCTGCAGTTGATGGCTATTTTGCAGAACTCGACGGTTCTCGCTATAAACAGGGTATCGAAGCTATTGAACATCGCTGGGAAAAGTGTATCGAGCTGAAAGGAGACTGTGTTAAGAAATAAAGATGATTTTTCCCAAATATTTTGTGTTTTCTTTGTTAAGTAAGGTATTTCTGAAACAGCGCTCGTATGTACATTCCTGGAATAAAACTAAGAACGTTGCATTCTCTTGTGAATGTTGTCAGTTGCTTCATTTTCGCTATACAAGGGGAAAAAACCAAAAGAATCAGAATTTAATGCTCATATATTAAATTCCCCTTCCTCTCTTCTTCCTTTGCTTTTCTCTGTTCGTCTTTGTGTTTTTTTTCTACTTCTTTCTCGATATCTTACAAGTTTGCCAATGCTTTCACAAGAAGTAAAATGCCATAAAAGTAACTACTACAACGGAGCAGGAAGACATGGAATTAACCTTGTTTTCAATTGCACTTGTACTTCTAGTTTCTTTCATGTTGCCAGTCCTGTCACATTGTTGCCGCATGTACAAGAAGGAACATCTAATTGTTACCAAGGTTTAGTTGCGATACGACTACTAAGTTAAATAAGCATGAAATATAACCTGTCATAAACCACGTGAACCTTCATAAAAGAGCAGTTTAACAACAGTTTGTCTCTTATATGGAAACATGAATTACACAAAGCTAATAAAACGATGATGAATTGCTAATAAAAACGAAGGCTGCCATATAAATTATAGCTTGCAGATGTTTGGCGCGCGTCAGGATTGCAACTTGGCAAGAAAGCCAATTGCTCTAAACACGTTTCCATTGCCAACTTCTGGAGTAAAACACGTTTTGTTGGGCATAAACGTTTCTGCTTCTTTTTTTTTTAAGCTATTCAGATCGTGAACTAAACATTACAGACCATCTGTTCGGTAACCTGTAGTGATGTTTCGTGCATTATGCATGGAATTGAAGATTTACATTAGTCGTTGAAGTGTCAGAATTGTGAGATAAGGATTATTTTGACAGGAATTAACCACAAATATAAGCAGTGAGGATTAAAAAAAAGTTGTTAGATACACTCATGAATGTTTATATACCTAATTATATATGCTCATTCAAATGAGGTGGTGGAGCAAATGGACAGGCTTAAATTCTGGAGATACACTTTATTACTAGCACGAGGTATTACCAAGAAATAAAACAATGAAAGCAATGGCAAAAGTAGCTTTTAATATACAAATCTTATGTGTTACACTCACATGACGTTCTCTACTCTTGAACAAACTATTTTTACAAACGCTTATTCTACATACGCTTCATGTTAATCGAGATATCGAGATGTTAATCTTATTGCTAATTTTCTTGTAGATGCAAGGGGAATTGGTAGGCTTTAAGCGATAGTCAAATATTTTAAGAGCTGGTTGCTATATGGAGTATTCCATTCTCTTGGCGTTACCAGGACAAAAAAATGAATAACGAATTCCCATTTGAGAAAAAGTATAAGTATTGGAAAATGTAAGGGAATAACAAGCAATATCTCGAAAATGGTTCACCCAACCAAAACAATGTATATGACATAAATTGTGTATTTTAACGCGATCTAAATTTTTTGTGTAGTAAAATTTTGTCTACCTCTTATGGTTTACCAGTTATGCAAAAGTCGTTCACAATGAAGAATACTTTTGGGGACATTCCCAGAAAATTCGAGATATACATTTCATTTGTCATGAAAATATCTTAAACATATGATATTTTAATGAAAATCGTTAGAGCCGTTTTTGAGAAAATTAAAATTTTCGAAAAATGTTCCATGTAAAGGGTAGTCTGGGGTGGCGGGATTTTCTTGAAAACCTTCGTGTCGCATCTCTGAAAGATACTGAACCTAAATACCAAGTTTGATGTTTATCCGACTGTTCGTTTTTGAGTTATGCTGTTCACAGACACACAGACACACACACAGACAGACACACACAGACAGACACACAAACACACACACACACGGACATGTTTCCAAAAATGCTTTTTTTTGGATTCAGTGAGTCCCAAAACATGTATTTTCGGTGAAATCTCGGTATCGAAATTTTGGGTGGAATACAATACTTCCCCTACTTACTATACGTAGTAGAGAAAGTAAAAAATGAATAACGAATTCCCATTTGAGAAAATAAGTATTGGAAAATGTAAGGGAATAACAAGCAATATCTCGAAAATGGTTCACCCAACCAAAAAAATGTATATGACATAAATTGTGTATTTTAACGCGATCTAAGTTTTTTGTGTAGTAAAATTTTGTCTACCTCTTATGGTTTACCAGTTATGCAAAAGTCGTTCACAATGAAGAATACTTTTGGAGACATTCCCAGAAAATTCGAGATATACATTTCATTTGTCATGAAAATATCTTAAACATATGATATTTTAATCAAAATCGTTAGAGCCGTTTTTGAGAAAATTAAACTTCTCAAAAATGTTCCATGTAAAGGGTATCTGGGGTGGGGAGATTTTCTTGAAAACCTTCGTGTCGCATCTCTGGAAGATCCTGAACCTAAATACCAAGTTTGGTGTTTATCCGAGTGTTCGTTTCTGAGTTATGCTGTTCACAGACACACACAGACATGTTTCCAAAAATGCTTTTTTTTTGGATTCAGGGGTCTCAAAACATATATTTCCGGTGAAATCTCGGTATCGAATTTTTGGGTGGAATACAATACTTCCCCTACTTACTATACGTAGTAGAGAAAGTAAAAATTAGATATTTGTTGTATTCACATGACTTTCCTACTTTTTAGAAACTACATATTTATACAAAAGCTTATTCTTCTACCTACTTCTTGTTAATAATGATTGCTTTCATTACCCGCTTACACATCTCGTTGTAGTTAAAGTAGGCGATAGTCAGATATTTAAAAAAGCTGATTGTGGTGTGATGACTGAAATTTCATATACTCTTTAAACGACTACGAGCAAAAAGGAAGACTTCCACTTGAGAAAATTATAGGCATTTAAAAATTTAAACTAATAACATAGAATATCTCGGAATTAGTTAATGCCACAAATATAAATTTCATTCAGAATACAGAGGATTTCACAACCCATTCGGAGAAAATTAAAGATATACATTTTATTTGTCATGTAAATGTCTTGAACATGTGATATTTTAATTAAGATCGTTAGAGAAAGTTTTGAGAAAATAAAAAACAACTAAAAATGTTTCATGTAAAGGATAATTGGGTGGGGGAAACTTTGTTTTAATCTTCGTGTCGCATCCTTGGAAGATACCAAGTCTGGTATTTAACCCATTTTTCGTTTTTGAGTTATGTGTTCAACAACACACAAACGGACCTTTTTCTAAATATGCTTTTTTTGGATGGAATGCAATGATTCCTCTACTTACAATAGGTAAGTAGTAGAAAAAGTAAAAATATCAAATGTATCACATGATTTTCTCTACACACTATCGTTTATGTTTACATCGTTTCTGGAAACTATGCTTACAAAAGCGACAGGAGTGTCGCCAAAGTATGTAGAGCACGAAAATTACGCAAACCGTATGAAATGCGTTGGTTCTACAAAAGCGATAACATACAGAGATGAAATTGTTCAGTTTCATAAACTGTCCGTAATGTTCCACTTTGTTTGATGATGTGATGATGAATACAGCATATAATGTGTTCATACCCACACAGACCAATCTAGTGTTCAAAGAAAGAGAGAGGGGAAGGAGGGAATTATTCAGTACCTATATCATACTGTAAAATACCCATACAACTTTCACCACATATTCGAGTTTAAGTATGATAATTTCAGAAAAGGGAAAGAATGCTATGTGGTACTTTCCCTACCCATTCTTCTACAAAAGATTTTTATGAATACTTATCCTTCTATCTACTTCTTGTTAATTGAGAGAAGCTTTTGCAGAAATGCTTTCATTACACATACCGTTGAAGATACCATGAGTTCGATTTATAGCCGGGCCACAGATCGCGTATATGCGTAGCTCGCTAACACTGCCATGATCTCCGTATGTTCAATTGATAATTGAGTTTTATTTATGGACGCTCTTTAACTGCTGTGGTACTTAGCGTCCCATTCCATATTGGGCGTTAAAGATCGGCAATTTTGCTCAGAAGCCTCTTTATCAGGTTTGAGGTTCTTTTACGTGCCGTAAATCTACGACACGGAACTACCGGCTTTACTTCCCTTCCAAAGGAAGCCATGCTAAGGATTTTTACGCCCGAAAAAATCCATCGACCTCCGCCGGGTTTGAACCCGCGACCTCGGAACCAGAGGTTAGCATGGTAACCACTACACCACGAAGGACGACTCTCCGTATGTTCCACTAGGAACTAGCGGTGAATGACCTACTCAAGGCAACTTTTATCAGCTGTGTTATACTTGAGGTAGTATTAACACTTAAATGATTTCAGTCAAATTATATATGTAAATTCAATAACAGCCCACCTTGAAGCAATATGTGTATGTAATAATTTGTAAAATGTATATAATAGTCATTGCGCATATGCTTATATTATTGTATACATGTTCAATAATGTTATGTGAATGTATTACGTAATTTAATAATGTAGGAGCAGCTGTGAGAATAATAAGTTATAAGTTGCTAACAATGAGGTAACCTTGAGGCAATAATGAGTTTGAGCGTTTAAATGCTAATAGTGATTCTTGGAGTAACAACAATGTAATTTTAGTGACAGTTTATAAAATAGCCAATCAACAACCAGAAAAAGCTTTAGTTAAATGAAGGTATTCTATTGGAGTAGGATTAGCCAATCAGAGACTTGAAATACATCAATTTACAAGTTTAGACGGTTGAAATCAATTCAATTGCCTCCAGACAGTGCTCATAACCAGACTTGTTGCCTGCAGACAGTGATTGTAACAAGACGCAAAAAGTGTCTTCAAGAAATTTAATACGTATTCGAGTGAGACGAAAAAATTTACGAGTTAAAAAAAAGTGCAATAAATTAATTAAAAATCTCTCAGCTCACTACATCAGTGAAGTGCTATTTAATTTGTGTCAAGGATTAATAAAAAGGAGTTAATTAAAACTAAAAATCTGTGTAAGCCTACATTCTTGTCGCATCACGCCCTGCCAAGATATCCATGTCTCTAAAATAATACTGACGCAGCCGAGTCAAACATAAATATTAAATATTTAAAGAAACAGTTTAATTACAAAGTTAACATTTTTTTAAACTTGGGGCAAAGGCCACCTGAAAATACATTTGGGGCTAAGGCTACCGGAAACTGTTTAACATACGTGCGGTTGCAACTACTACAAGTTCGGTTCCCCAACAGTTGAAATATAATACAACTCTTTTAATACAACGTTTTTCAAATTACGCCCAAAGCCTGTTGCAAACAAGTTACAATACAAACAAAACTTCTTCAAATTGGCGTCCATACGTGGGGCTAACAAAATACCTTTTTCATACTGTGTCAGTTTTTGCCTTCTGTTCGAGCTGTAAAGACTAGTTTGTTCATTGTGCATCTCAAAAGTGAAAGTTTATTCAAGACATCTGTGTTGTGTGTGAATTACATTAGATTATCCTTATTATTCCACTGCCTACCGAATTTGTACCGAAAAACTCACGCCTGATCCAAGAATTTTTATATATGATGCACAGTAAAAACCGAATCATGTTGACAAGTGTGTAGACGTTTTCGGGAGAAATTCCCTGCTATTGCAGTTCTAGGTAGAGAAACTGTTAGATGTACGGTTAATAACTTTAAACCAAGGAATCGCTAAACCTAAGAAGCGTAAAAGAAAATAATTATGTTCTAAAAGAGGAAAAATTTGATGAAATTGGTGCATCATTCGAATGCTCTCCAAAGAAGTTTTACTTCGATAAAAACCAATGTAGATAGGACTGCCTGAGCGAGCTGACTTTTCACCCGAGATCCCGGGTTGGATTCCCGGCCGCGATGTGGGAATATTTCTTTTATTAGTATTATTCCCTACTCTCCATAGAGTCTGAAGATGTGGATTTGAGAACAGGACGTGCTCAAGTTGGGCGTCGAGACGTGCCACCGCCCAGGGTGGCAAAATCTTAAAGCATGAATAAGGTATGTGAAAATATAACGGAATTACAAATCATGCTTAAAATCTAGCGACTTTCTGGACATTTTCGTCATGAAACTGGTGACAAGTGAAGCACCAAAGTGATATAGATGCGACATTCATTGTACGTGGCAGGTGTTCAACAATAAACATCGTGTTTATAAACAGGAGTGCTTCAAGCCACTTGCTTTAGTTTATTTGCTTATATTGGCGAATCCATTAACCCTCCCAGGACAATTACCGCCCCAGCGGTATTCTAAAAGTCGCAGTAGTTACTTCTTGTGTTGTTAACCTACTGTGTTAGTAACTAATACTTTTAACTTCAGAGAAACTCAATTGAAAACAATGAATTAAATGTAATAAAATGGCATATCTATGACTACTACACCTGAAATGAACATCCTACCACACGCAAACCTACTTCTTCACTTAAAGAAGCACAGCTATTTCAGGGGAACCTTACTTCTTTGAATAACTTCCCCAGTGATCCCGGATTTGAGTTCAAGATAATAAATAAGAGAAAAACAATACTCGAAAGATACGATATTGTAGCCGTAAGAGAATTATTTTTACTTTCTCTACTGCGTATAGTAAGTAGGGGAAGAATTGCATTCCACCCAAAAATTCGATACCGAGATTTCACCGGAAATACATGTTTTGAGACCCCTGAATAAAAAAAAGCATTTTTGGAAACATGTCCGTGTGTGTGCCTGTGAACAGCATAACTCAGAAAGGAACAGTCGGATAAACACCAAACTTGGTATTTGGTTAAGTATCTTCCAAGGATGCGACACAAAGGTTTTCAAGAAAATCCCCCCACCCCAGATTACCCTTTACATGGAACATTTTTCGAAAATTTTAATTTTCTCAAAAATGGCTATAACGATTTTGATTAAAATATCATATGTTTAAGATACTTTCATGACAGATAAAATGTATATCTCGAATTTTCTGGGAATGTGTCCAAAAGTATTCTTCATTGTGAACGACTTTTGCATAACTGGTAAACCATAAGAGATAGACAAAATTTTACTACGCAAAAAATGTAGATCGCGTTAAAATACGCAATTTATATCATATACATTTTGTTGAGGGTGAACCATTTTCGAGATATTGCTTGTTATTCCCTTAAATTTTCCAATACTTATACTTTTTCCCAAATTCGTTATCAATTTTTTTTGTCCTGGTAATGCAAAGAGAATGGAATGCGCCACAAAGCAACCAGCTCTTAAAATATTTGACTATCGCTTAATGCCTACCAATTCCCCTTGCACCTACAAGAAAATTAGCAATAAGATTAACATGAAGCATACGGAGAATAAGCGTTTGTAAAAATAGTTTGTACAAGGATAGAGAAAGATTTTTTATGATAAAAATAAAACAAGAATTTGAGGGAAATAGTATGGTTGGCTGGTTAAAAGCCGGCCATACGTATTAAACAGCTGAACTGATGACAGAACTGAGCGCTTCATGAAGTCATCTGCAAGTCTTTATTATTGTCCTTGCTGGAACATCTTATTTTTTATGGCCACCTACTGCCTTTCTTTTCGAGAAGATCTGGAGATTACAATGAAGACATTAACCATGACCGTTTCTACAGATGGTTTAAGGATCAGTTATTTCTTATTGTTATGGACAATGTCCCCTACTACACGGCCCAAATAAATAAGCAGCAACACTAAAGTATAAAGTGACTTGTCGCTTATTCCATTGTAAACTTACATGCTCATATGTACATGTAACGTTACAATGGAATAAGGAGAGCTTAGTAACTCCCGTTACTTCATCTTCTACTTCTTCTTCTTCTTCTTCTTCTTCTGCCTTTCACAGATTAGGCCTATCGACCTGTTTTCTGGCCCCAGTCCCAATTTTTCATTTGCCGTCCTATATCCCTCTTTCCTTTAGGCTTGTATTGTAAGGCCTTCACCTTGGAATCCTTATTCCAGGTGTTTCCATTTTTGTTTACGTTCGTCTATTTTATCACTTATCGTCTAATAATTTAATTCGGAATCCTGTCCAACTTAGTGCAACCTTTAACTACTCATACGAATTTCATTTCCGCTGCCAGAACATCGTTAAAATCTTTTCTCTTCACAACCCAGGATTCACTACCCTACAGTAAAACGGGCACCAAAACGGCCATCACCTTATAAAATGTAATCTTCGTATCTCTTCGTGTATTTTTCAATGCTCTGCTTATAGTGCCACTAATACTCTGATATATTTGTAATTTAATATCCGTATCCTTATTTTCCTTAAAAATAATATTGTTATACACCGGGGTGAGGCCAAAAGGTTTGCAGCTAAAATATTAAATTTAATTACCCCGGCATAAACATTGAGGGACGTAGCTACAGAGGCAAACGAAAGATACAAAGAACTTGCTGCACAAAGCTAAAGCAGGCGTGGAATATTTATAAATAATTACATTTTAATTCACATTTTGCTCAGGTTTATTATAAATTAAGGTGTTCTACATGGTAGACGAAAGGTTACGTGGTTCAAATCCCGGCTATGGCATTGCATTTTTCAGTCGCCTGATTCCACCTTTCCAACCCTGTCCAACACACGGCTTTTGTGGAAGAACAATTAATTCCGTTTTGTAAGAATAGTTTGTACAAGAGTGAACAAAAAAAGTAATGTTAATGCAACACACACCTAATTTTCACAACAAATGCGAGTGATATATTTTAAAAGAGGAGAGTAATTTGTTACGACTGCTAAAGCAACCAATTTGAAACAAGTGAAGCACAGAAGTAAGATGATGTTATCAAACAGTGTCAACTTGAAGCTGTATAGAAGGCCGTGATTTCGCTTTTTGAGCCGAACGCTGTTAGGAGAAGTGCTTATAAAGATAGCCCTCCTTTCTCCTACATTAATTAGGTTAAAGTTTCATTGCTCTTACGGAAGTTGAGGATGTCCTTTGAGACCGGACTAAACTTTGCTGATAAGCTCTGGCGTAGTCTAACAGCTCCAACAAAAATAAAATCCTGCTGCGGCTTGGCTCCCAAGATCAGGCTTACACAAGGCTGTGCGGAATTATGTAATTTTCCGGCAGGGTTGTGCTTAAACTTGTGCGACGCCTCTTTGTGATCCCAGGAACAATTTTCTTCTTCTTTATCGCTTTAGCCCCGAGTATTTCTTTCTTTTTCGCCGCCTTTCAAAATATTTCTCCTAAAGCAGTGTTTCGCAAATCTTTTGCCTCTGAAGATTAGCTACTTTGAAATAGATTCTCCAGAAGTAAGCGTTTGTAATCTTATCTTTACACATAATAAAAATGTCATGCATTATATTCACATGAATTTCTCTATCCACTATCGTTTATTACTTTCTCCACCACGTACATAGTAAATAGAGGAAGTATTGCACTCCACCCAAAAATTTAATACCGAGATCTCACCGTAAATACATGAGGCCCCCCGAATACAAAAAAATTATAAACAGGTCTGTGTGTGTATCTATGGACAGCATACGTCAAAAACAAGAAGTTGGATAAATACAAAATTTAAGTCCAATATATTTAAAAAATGCGAAACGAAGATTAACAAAAAATTGCCCAACCCATAACAATTCTTAACATGGAAACATATCGTTATTTATTTATTTTTAAAAAGTGATTTTTATTAAAATACGACATATTTAAGATATTTACAAGAAATTTACATATATCTTGAATTTTATGGAAATAGCCTATAAAAACCTCTTCATTAGGAAGGAAGTTTGTATAGTTTTACATAACCTTGTTATTTTATATAACAAGAGATAGATAAAACCTTACTATACAAAAAATGTAAATGTCTTTAAACCACAATTTATTTCAAATAACTCCTTTTGTGACATCAGCCATTTCCGAGATTCAGTTGTTATTGTTTTGGATTTTTCAACACTTCGTCATTTTTTGAAGTGATGTCGCTATCAGTTGTTTACACGATTTCATGGAAATGGTTTCAAGGCCAGCGTATAGTGGCCCACTTTTAAACATCTGACCATTGACTCGATTTCTTTTATCACCCGTGTACCTGGAACGAAATGTGTAATTGAATTATTTCTGCAAACGCTTATCTGAATTAAAAGTACATAGAAAAATAAGCTCTCCAAAAATAGCTGGTTATTTTTTCTCTACAAACTATTTTTGGAAAAGTTTATTTTCTATATATTTCGTATTTATTCAAGTAAACGTTTGCAAAAATTACACATTTTGTTGTAGGTAAAAGAAGGATACAGGAGGCTGAAGTGATAGTGTCAAATGTTTAAAATTTAAAACATTTTGGTTGATCGCTATTTGCTCCCATACTTTCTAATGCCATCGAAACACAAAGAAGTTGTGACAGCACACCAAAGAATGTATAAATATTGTAAAATTCAAACCAATAACTGCTAATATCTCGGAAATGGTTAGTGCCATGCAAAAATTATTTTGAGTAAATTATGTGTTTTAACAGCTCTACATTTTTTGCTTAGCAAGTCTCTTTTATCAGTTATTCAAAACGACATAAAATCCATTCCGAATGAAGATGAATTCACAGGCTGGCTATTCGCATAAAATTCAAGGTATAAATTTCATTCGTGATATAAATTATTAAGCATACTGCATTTTATTCAAAAACGTTAGAGCAGTTCTTGAGAAAATTCAAAATGACAATACTTCCATATAAAGGATGGTTTACGGTGAGGGATGTTCTTGAAAATCTTTGTGTAGCATCCTTGAGAGACGAACTTAAATACCAACAATGTGTTTAATACTTTTCGTATTTCAGTAGTGCGCATACGCCGTTTTCTAAAAAGAGCTTTTTATTCAGGAAACCTAAAACGGTATTTCCGGGCAATCTCCACATAGAAGTTTTGGTTGAAATAGTACTTCCTCTATTTATTATACAGAGTGAGCCAAAAGACTCCGAACCGCCTGCAGCCACTGAGTGTTATAGTGTGTTAGTGCTGTTATAATGCCAATAACAGAACCTCCTTGCTTCAGGGTTGCAAGACCATGCGGCGGCGATTGGTGCGTGGCGGCCGGATCTCCGGCGCTTGGGTGGCCGTCTGGTGGCCCTTCCTGGAGGGGCGTGATTGTCCCCGGGAACCCTCGGGTTCTGGATGTCACAAGCAGGCCCACAACGGCGTAGGGTTGGTGTAACTCTGGAATCGTTAGGGACCCCTCCTTGCTAGTCCTTTTTGGGACTCCCCTTCATCTCTTCCTCCCAGGGGAAGTCACAATGGGCCTACTGAGATGGCCTACGTGTGGTAATGAGTTCCACTGCTGAGGGTCCCCTCCGTCTGACCATAATATTCTATAGGAATAACGGAGAAATGTTGCAGTTTTGTTTGTATACATGGCTGTGGAAAGGAACAACGAAATGAGGACATCTGTCTAACAGATAACCAGTCATGTTTACCAAAGAATGTCTAGACAACGTCGCTGTTAAAGCGAAGCAAAAAATAATAAAAACCTTTTTAAAAATATCACTTATATGTTTGCCTGAACAAAAATAGTAATATGAAGTCCGAAGCTCTATTATGAGAGCTACCGCCTCTCATAATCCACATGTGCGGTACATTTATTCCCTTCTTCCTACGGAATTTCTAAGCATGAATTTCATTTGTCTTGGAATATTTTGAGCGGAGTGGTTGGCAACAGCGCTAGTTTCATCGCGATGCGCTTGTTGATAGGCTCAACCTTGAAACAGTAGTGGCATTGAGTGTTAACAATGAGGGAAAAAATTACACACACGCTATCAGATCCTTGTGGTTATAAAGCATAAAGCTGGTGACAGACATGTCGTAAACAGAAGACATAAGAAGTACATGGACAATTGTTAACACTAAGAAACATTTTGCTGCAAAATATGTGAGTTTAATTCTTTCTGTTGTTAGTATAGTGCTTTAATAGATCCAGAACCCAGAGCCCAAAGCCCTAACCCTAAAGCCCAAAGTCTAAATCCAACAAAGCCCAACAAAGCCCTAAGCCCAATTCCCAAGCCCAAAGACCAGAGTCAAAAGCCCATAGTCCAGAGCCTCAAGCCCATAGTTCAGAGCCCAAAGCCCAAAACCCTAAGAGACCTAAACCCTAAGCCCAAAATCTAGAGTCCAGAGCCCAAAGCCCAAAACCCAGAGTCCTAAGCCCTAAGCCCAAACTCTAGTGTCCAGAGCCCAAAGCCCATAGTTCAGAACCCAAAGTCCAAAACCCAGAGACCTAAACCCTAAGCCCAAAATCTAGACTCCAGAGCCCAAAGCCCAAAACCCAGAGTCCTAAGCCCTAAGCCCAAAATCTAGAGTCCAGAGGCCAAAGCCCATAGTTCAGAACCCAAAGCCGAAAACCCAGAGTCCTAATCCCTAAGCCCAAAATCTAGAGTCCAGAGGGCAAAGTCCATAGTTCAAAGCCCAAAGCCCAAAACTCAGAGTCCCAAGCCCTAAGCCCAAAATCTAGAGTCCAGAGGGCAAAGTCCATAGTTCAAAGCTCAAAGCCCAAAACACAGAGTCCTAAGCCCTAAGCTCAAAATCTAGAGTCCAAAGCCCATAGTTCAGAGCCCAAAGCCCAAAACCCAGAGTCCTAAGCCCTAAGGTGAGTGAGTGAGTGACTGAGTGAGTGAGTGAGTGAGTGAGTGAGTGAGTGAGTGAGTGAGTGAGTGAGTGAGTGAGTGAGAAATTGAAGACGTAAACCTATTCTTGTCTTTCTTTTTACTTTTCATATTCCTCTATTCGTTATTCATCTCTGCCCTAAGGATAAATAGATCCCTAAGCCATGGACGGACCTAAGCCAAAAATCAGCCCGAAGCTCTTACCCGATTCGATTACCACTGAGGAAGGGAGGCTCCGGGTCCAGACTCCAGAGTCCAAATACGGATGTCTGGGGCCTTGTGGGCGGGCCCGGGCACCGTCGGATGGGAATACCCTGCCATTAAACAAAGCCCAAAGTCTAAAACCCAAAGCCAGCCCCGAGCCCTGAGCCCAGAGGACGAGTAGTGGTTGCATTCCTCCTCCAAGAGCCCCCCCCTTAAGTGAAATAGAATAGATGAATAATACTTTTTTTAGCGCAAAAATGCCCATATACATTCACATATATTTCATTATTCATTATCGTTTGTTTTTGTATAACTTCCACATACCTTTCTTACGTACCTAGTCAAAAATGCATTTGATATCAATTGTGTGCTTTAACAAGATCTACATCTGTGTGTAGTCTATCTCTTATGGGTTATACGTTACACAACATTCAGTCAGATGAGGCGAACTTCACAGACTATTCGCAAAGAATTAAAGATTGTGCAGTATTCTCTCGTGTTATCTTATTTGCTGAGCGCCTGTTATTGTTTTACTATTTTGAATTTCGGGTTCTTTGTCCTCCGGCTAGCTATTATTACTCAGTCGAGCAAATATCTCTTGATCAGGGCGTGTAAACGGAAAGGAGTTGATAAAAGAATTTGTTTTTACACTTTTATTGGCGTCACACTTAATTAATTTCACATATATAATCTTGATACACGCCTGAGTGAAACTGTTATATTTTCGAATGTAACTGCAATCACTTATTTGCCGCGCACTATTAATTCGCGTATTTCACATTTTTGTAACTTACTTTACGACGCGAGAGATTCTGTAGAATTGCGTAATGTGTACCTCCTGAATGCTTCCTTAGAACTGCCTGACGTGTAACTCGCGAGAGAGATTTCTTAGAACTGTGCGACGTTTACCTCATGAATGATTCTGTAGAACTGCGCGATACTTGCCTATGGCTCAAGAATTTATACTCCCTCACCCCGATATGTCTAAACATTATAATAGAGTTGCTATTGGTTAATAAATCGCGCCAACATTAGCGTCTATTTTGTCATCCAATCATAATTACAAACACATATGCTCCAGGGAAGATATTCCCTCCATTTCTAAAGAAAGGCGCGTTACCCTGACGTCATTTGTTTGTCTCTTCTAATTGATAAACAACTCACCCCATCGCTTCAATGTTACCCGCTCCTATTGTCAGTTTCAGTGAGGCCGTGTAAACTTATTTCCTAACAATGCTTATAGCTATCAAACATCTAAAATCATTGTCATACAATAATGTTAATTTACACTACAATCATTCTGGAATTCACAGTGTTGTGATATAAAATACTGCCTCAAGATGTACATATTATTTGTGATGTAAATATTTTAAAATATATGATATTTTAATCAAATCCTTATAACCATTTTTGAGAAAGTCAAAAATAACGAAACTTTTGGCATGTAATTGGTAATTTGTAGCGGGGGACCAATTTTGTTATTTAAGGATTTTTGATTTTTGAGTTAGGTTGTTCACACGCACGCACGCACACACACACACACACAAGGCTGGCGGCGGACCTTTTTCTAAGTCGTATGTGTTACATTCATATAACTTTCTCAACTACTATTATTTATTTTTATATAGCTTGTACAAATTCTTTTTCCAAAAGCTTTCTTTTTCTAACTACTTCATGTTAATTGAGATAAACCTATGCAGAAAGCTGATTACATGTTTCGTTGTAGATACTAGGGAACAGAATCGATAGTCATGTTTAAAAGCGGGTAGCTATATGCTGGCCTTGAAATTCCACACTCTTTCCATTACAACGCAAGAAACAACTGAAAGTTGACAGCACGTAAAAAAAAAATCTGATGTGTTACACTCACATGACTTTCTCTACTCTTGTACAAACTATTTATACAAACGCTTATTCTCCATCTACTTCATGTTAATCGAGATAAACATTTGCAGACTCTATCTTATTGCTAATTTTCTTGTAGATGTAAGGGGAATATATATTTACAAGGGCAATATAGAAAGCAGTAGCCTTTAAGCACATACATATCTCTTAATAGCTGGTTGCTAGGTGTAGCACCATTCTCTTTGCCACAGATTAATACTCTTTGCATATTCAAGACAAAAAAATGAATAATGAATTCCCATTTGAGAAAATAAGTATTGAAAAATTTAAGGGAATAACAAGCAATATCTCGAAAATGGTTCACTCAACAACAAAAATGTATATGACATAAATTGTGTATTTTAACGCGATCTACATTTTTTGTGTAGTAAAATTTTGTCTTATGGTTTACCAGTTATGCAAAAGTCATTCACAATGAAGAATACTTTTGGAGACATTCCCAGAAAATTCAAGATATACATTTTATTTCTCAGGAAAATATCTTATGATATGATATTTTAATCAAAATCGTTAGAGCCATTTTTGAGAAAATTAAAATTTTCGAAAACTCTTTCATGTAAAGGGTAATGTGGGGTGGGGGGATTTTCTTGAAAACCTACGTGTCGCATCTCTGGAAGATACTGAACCCAAATACCAAGTTTGGTGTATATCCAACTGTTCGTTTCTCAGTTATGCTGTTCACACACACACACACACGCACGCACGCACACAGTTTCCAAAAATTCTTTTTTTGGATTCAGGGGGTCTCAAAACATATATTTCCTGTGAAATTTCGGTATAAAATTTTTGGGTGGAATACAATACCTCCCCTACTTACTATACGTAGTAGAGAAAGTAAAAAAATTCTAATGTGTTACACTCACATGATTTTCTCTACTCTTGTACACACTATTTTTACAAACGCCTATTCTCCATATGCTTCATGTTAATCGAGATATCGACATGTCAATCTTATTGGTAATTTTCTTGTAGATGCAAGGGAAATATGGTAGCTTTTAAGCGATAGTCAAATATTTTAACGCTGGTTGCTATGTGGCGCATTCCATTCTCTTTGCATGTCCAGGACATAAAAAAATGAATGACGAATTTGAGAAAAAGTATAAGTATTGGAAAATTTAAGGAAATAACAAGCAATATCTCGAAAACGGTTCACTCAACAAAAGAAATGTATATGACATAAGTTGTGTATTTTAACGCGATCTACATTTTTTCTGTAGTAAAATTTTGTCTATCTCTTATGGTTTACCAGTTATGCAAAAGTCGTTCACAATGAAGAATACGTTTGGAGACATTCCCAGAAAATTCGAGATATACATTTCATTTCTCATGACATTATCTTAAACATATGATATTTTCATCAAAATCGTTAGAGCCATTTTTGAGAAAATTAAACTTTTCGAAAAATCTTCCATGTAAAGGGTAGTCTGGAGTGGGGGGATTTTCTTGAAAACCTTCGTGTCGCATCTCTGGAAGATACTGAACCTAAATACCAAGTTTGGTGCTTATCCGACTGTTCGTTTTTGAGTTATGCTGTTCACAGACACACAGACAGACAGACACGGACATGTTTCCAAAAATGCTTTTTTTGGATTCAGGAGGTCTCAAAACATGTATTTCCGGTGAAATCTCGGTATCGAATTTTTGGGTGGAATGCAATACTTCCCCTACTTACTATACGTAGTAGAGAAAGTAAAAATGAATAACGAATTTGAGAAAAAGTATAACTATTGGAAAATTTAAGGAAATAACAAGCAATATCTCGAAAACGGTTCACTCAACAAAAAAAATGTATATGATATAAGTTGTGCATTTTAACGCGATCTACATTTTTTGTGTAGTAAAATTTTGTCTATCTCTTATGGTTTACTAGTTATGCAAAAGTCGTTCATAATGAAGAATACTTTTGGAGACATTCCCAGAAACTTCGAGATATACATTTCATTTCTCATGACATTATCTTAAACATATGATATTTTCATCAAAATCGTTAGAGCCATTTTTGAGAAAATTAAAATTTTCGAAAAATGTTCCATGTAAAGGGTAGTCTGGGGTGGGGGGATTTTCTTGAAAATCTTCGTGTCGCATCTCTGGAAGATACTGAACGTAAATACCAAGTTTGGTGTTTATCCGACTGTTAGTTTTTGAGTTATGCTGTTCACAGACACACACACACACAGACACACACACAGACACACACACGGACATGTTTCCAAAAATGCTTTTTTTGGATTCAGGAGGTATTAAAACATGTATTTCCGGTGAAATCTCGGTATCGAATTTTTGGGTGGAATGCAATACTTCCCCTGCTTACTATACGTGGTAGAGAAAGTAAAAATGAATAACGAATTTGAGAAAAAGTATAAGTATTGGAAAATTTAAGGAAATAACAAGCAATATCTCGAAAACGGTTCACTGAACAAAAAAAATGTATATGATATAAGTTGTGCATTTTAACGCGATCTACAGTTTTTGTGTAGTAAAATTTTGTCTATCTCTTATGGTTTACTAGTTATGCAAAAGTCGTTCATAATGAAGAATACTTTTGGAGACATTCCCAGAAACTTCGAGATATACATTTCATTTCTCATGACATTATCTTAAACATATGATATTTTCAGCAAAATCGTTAGAGCCATTTTTGAGAAAATTAAAATTTTCGAAAAATGTTCCATGTAAAGGGTAGTCTGGGGTGGGGGGATTTTCTTGAAAATCTTCGTGTCGCATCTCTGGAAGATACTGAACGTAAATACCAAGTTTGGTGTTTATCCGACTGTTAGTTTTTGAGTTATGCTGTTCACAGGCACACACACACACACACACACACACAGACACACACACAGACACACACACGGACATGTTTCCAAAAATGCATTTTTTGGATTCAAGAGGTATCAAAACATGTATTTCCGGTGAAATCTCGGTATCGAATTTTTGGGTGGAATGCAATACTTCCCCTACTTACTATACGTAGTAGAGAAAGTAAAAATCTGATGTGTTACACTCACATGACTTTCTCTACTCTTGTACAAACTATTTTTACAAACGCATATTCTCCATATGCTTCATGTTAATCGAGATATCGAGATGTCAATCTTATTTGTAATTTTCTTGTAGATGCAAGGGCAATATGGTAGCTTTTAAGCGATAGTCAAATATTTTATCGCTGGTTGCTATGTGGCGCATTCCATTCTCTTTGCATGTCCAGGACATAAAAAAATGAATAACGAATTTGAGAAAAAGTATAAGTATTGGAAAATTTAAGGAAATAACAAGCAATATCTCGAAAACGGTTCACTCAACAAATAAAATGTATATGATATGTTATGTATTTTAACGCGATCTACATTTTTTGTGTAGTAAAATTTTGTCTATCTCTTATGGTTTACCAGTTATGCAAAAGTCGTTCATAATGAAGAATACTTTTGGAGACATTCCCAGAAATTTCGAGATATACATTTCATTTCTCATGACATTATCTTAAACATATGATATTTTCATCAAAATCGTTAGAGCCATTTTTGAGAAAATTAAAATTTTCGAAAAATGTTCCATGTAAAGGGTAGTCTGGGGTGGGGGGATTTTCTTGAAAATCTTCGTGTCGCATCTCTGGAAGATACTGAACGTAAATACCAAGTTTGGTGTTTATCCGACTGTTAGTTTTTGAGTTATGCTGTTCACAGACACACACACAGACACACACACAGACACACAGACACACACACAGACACACACACGGACATGTTTCCAAAAATGCTTTTTTTGGATTCAGGAGGTCTCAAAACATGTATTTCCGGTGAAATCTCGGTATCGAATTTTTGGGTGGAATGCAATACTTCCCCTACTTACTATACGTAGTAGAGAAAGTAAAAATGAATAACGAATTTGAGAAAAAGTATAAGTATTGGAAAATTTAAGGAAATAACAAGCAATATCTCGAAAACGGTTCACTCAACAAAAGAAATGTATATGACATAAGTTGTGTATTTTAACGCGATCTACATTTTTTGTGTAGTAAAATTTTGTCTATCTCTTATGGTTTACCAGTTATGCAAAAGTCGTTCACAATGAAAAATACTTTTGGAGACATTCCCAGTAAATTCGAGATATACATTTCATTTCTCATGACATTATCTTAAACATATGATATTTACATCAAAATCGTTAGAGACGTTTTTGAGAAAATTAAACTTTTCGAAAAATGTTCCATGTAAAGGGAAGTCTGGGGTGGGGGGAATTTCTTGAAAACCTTTGTGTCGCATCTCTGGAAGATACTGAACCTAAATACCTAGTTTGGTGTTTATCCGATTGTTCGTTTTTGAGTTATGCTGTTCACAGACACACAGACACACACACAGACACACACACATACACAGACACACACACGGACATGTTTCCAAAAATGCTTTTTTTGGATTCAGTGAGTCTCAAAACATGTATTTCCGGTGAAATCTCGGTATCGAAATTTTGGGTGGAATACAATACTTCCCCTACTTACTATACGTAGTAGAGAAAGTAATAAGGGATGGAAAATTTGAAACCAATAACGGAATATTTCCGAAATAACTGATGCCACAAAAATATTTGAAATAAATTGTGTGTTTCTAAGGAGATCTATATTTTTATGCGGTAAGTTTTTGTCTGTCTCTTATGGTTTATTAGTTATGGAAAATTATGCAAAATTCCTTCAGAATGAAGAGGACTTGGGAGGCTGTTTTTATAAAATTTAAGATAAACATTTTATTTGTCATGTAAATATCTTTTATATATATACATATATATGGTATTAAACACTAGACTATCGCTTCAGGTTCCTGAAAGTGTGAAAATAACACAGCAGATTATTTTTAATTGGTCAATTGTATACATTTTTCGAAAATTTACTGTTATATTTTTACGAGAAGAGGTTAAGCTTCGCGAATAGAAGCAAATATTCGAGAATTCATGAATAGTTCAGGAGTGTAGAAACATTGCATTAACCAAATATTGGTATACAAACTATTTTTATACACTTTTCGGCAGCAGTGAATTAATTCGCGAATTTTCCGGGCCTGCAATTATGAGTTATCATTGGGAAGTGCCAGAGTTGGTATATCGGGGCTAGATGGTAAAATTAAAGCCCTCCATGTCTGAATTAATAGTATTGAAGCGAATAAGTTTTCCAAAGACCCTATTGTTTCTCTTGTTTATTAGTCGTCTGTTTTATTCACTGTAATGTTATTGTTTCTCTTTTATCTACCTGTTTTAATTTATAACTGCAATTTGCCTCAGGAAAGCTTTGATCGTTTATTTGCTTTAAAAATTCCATAAATTCATGTTGAGGAAAGCAAACCAGAATATTCCTCTCTGACATGACGTCTACTGAAATTATGGCTGGAGGTTTGTTGTTGAAGCATAATAACCGCAGATCTCATTTTGGTTGCGCTAGCAACTGTTTCTTTAGGGTTGATAGGTTTATTTGTTGGTTGCACTGTAATGATTTAATACTGTCAGGTGCAGATTTGCTACAGAGATGCTGCGCTTTATTCTCTCATTCGGTTGTAATATCGGCACAGAAAAGCTAAATTAATTATCAATCTAGGGCGTTATCCCATTACAACCAACATTTAACGACTAGACAATGGATTTTTGCGCCCTAAAGAGAACGTTTCAGGTGTTTAAGACAGCCCTTTCAGTTCCTTATACAGGGAGAGCCAAAAAACTACGAACCGGCTGCGCGGTGTTTTTCCTATCCGCGTCCTCGGTGCTCGTTGCCGTCTGCCGCTATCGTAGAAACTATTTAAAACTACTTTTAAAGGCTTTACTTACCAACTTCATGAAAGGAGATGCTGAAACTGGCCACCGTCGTTGTCCATACATTTTTGGCACCTCTTTAGGAAACTATCCATCACTCGCCGTAGTTCACGTTGAGAAATACTGGCAGTTTCCTGGCAGATATTTTGTTATTATTCTTCCAGGGTGTGTGGGTTTGTCTTGTACACCTCATGTTTTAAGTTAACCCAGAGGTAGAAATCGCAGGGGGTTAGGTCGTGGGACCGAGGGAGCCAAAATCTCTACTAATATTTCTGTCCTCAAACACACTTTCAATTGTTCTCATCGAAATATTGTACGTATGAGCTGTTACAGAGTCTTGTTGAAAAAGTCAAAAACACGCTCCCTGTCTGTTAATTCTCTAAAACCAGGGGGGAAACTTGCATTCACCTATGTACGTGAGGGTCACAGGCATTGAACAGGTAAATAAACAGGTGAAAGATATTACTAAATAACCATTATTTATACTTTCCTGTTGTTACACCCTAGACCTCTGGCAATCCTAGTCAAAATTCCTGGGTTTACGTCCTTTAGGTAACGGAACTATACTACAACAGTCACATCACTTTCACTGTGCAGTTTAATACAACCAGGATAACTGCCTGCAGATTGCATCATTGGAGCGTCACGTGACCTGCAAGAGATTACAACGCTAAGAAGGCTAACATCAGTAGTCTATTGTTGGATGTGCCTACCACACTTCTGGCGGACTACTGCTATTCTCTAAGGCTTCCAATTTACATGCCCGAGGTTCAATTTTAATTTGCCTTACCTTAACACTGAACGGTTTTAAATTTGGTTTCTATATCTTATTTACTTTTGAACTTACTGAGTTTCAAAAATGTCTTACCCTATGCCAGTGTTCCACATTATGAATTTTTTAAAATAATACTTCTACTTTCTCTAGCACCACCTATATTCCACCAAAACTTCGATATCAAGACTTCAGCCGAAATAAATGTTTCGAGGTCCTCTGTGCGGTGGTATTATTTATAATGTATTTAACATTATTGTAGCCCCACGTTGTGGTAGCCAATTTGTGAGTGTTTTAGTTGTAATATTATTTAATTTGTTGAGCCCCACGTTGTGGTAGCCAATTTGTAACGGTATTACTTACAAATGTTTGTATATGTGTGTTTACTTCATGTGAAGCCATCTTGTGACGTCATTCATTTAATCGATTTGTAGCTCCATCTGGTGTTAGCAATTTGTGGTAGTATTAGTGTTTGAAAGATTGCGACTGTTATTTGATTTAATTTTTTTTGTTTACTGTCCTCCGGCTAGCTATTATTTCTCGGTCGAACATATCTCTTGATCAGGGTTGTGTAAACGGAAAGGAATCTTTTATCCAAAAATAACACTGATGAAGAAATTTGTTTTATACTTTTATTGTCAAACACATTCACTATCACCTTTACACATTAATCTAGACACTCGCCAAACTGAAACTGTTATAACAACTTCTTACTGATCACTTTTAATCCACGTACTTCAACCTTTTGTATAATTAACTTTACCATACTTTAGATTTTTTTAGAATTCTGCTGCGCGTAACTTGTGAATCTATATCCGATGTATGCCGTACTAATACTTTCGACGAACTGAAGACGACGTGTAGTGTACACGGATTTTTGATGAACTGACCGACTGAAGGACTTTACCTCTAACCTAGCCTCTATTTATACTCCCACTCCCCGATATGCCTAAAAATTATAACTGTACTGCAATTGGCTAATAAAACGCGCCAACATTAGCGTCTATTTTTAATATCCAATGAAAATTATGAATACATATGCTCTAGGGAAATATTCCAGAAGGTTCTAAACGAAAAAAACGCGCCAACATTACGCAACTTCCTCGTTTCCAATAATGATAAACAGCTCACCCCCCTCGCTGCATTATTGCGCGCTATTATTGTCAGTTTCAGTAAGGTCGTATAAACTTACTTATCAACAATAATTACAGTCAAGAAACATCTCAAATCAATGTCACATAAAGATGCATATTCATATTACAATCATTATTTACATTTAAGTAATTTGTGATACAAATTACTGCATCATATGCCCCACTAGAAACATAATTATAAATATTTACAACTTGTTTGGAAATTTTATAATTGTGTTTTTAGTCTACTAAATCTTGGAACACACGCTATCACTTTCACTTAACACTTCACACGTATTTAACACACGATATGTTTTTCCTCTATCTCGCCACTACTTACTGGCTCTGGTTTAATGTGTTTAGACTTTAATCTGACATTACAAATTTTTTATAGCAAATACTATACCCTGAATTATTTAATTACTGTTTCAAAATGGTTTACAATCTTATATTGTTCACAAAAATTTGTGCATTTAAGAATTTTTGTAATTACTATACATATTTTCCAAAAAATATTCACCCTTTACATAAATATATTTACATCTCTTAAATCTAAGTACTGCTTCACATTTTCTGTTTGCTACATAAATATTTGTTTTATGTACTTTTACCCCATTTTTGGTGTTTTGTACTGTATTTACGTACTTTTACTTTTAATATCATATTAAGTTTCAATTTTTACATTTTTAATTTCAAATACTGTTACAGTTAAAAAAAATCTGATGTGTTACACTCCCATGACTTTCTCTACTCTTGTACAATCTAATTTTACAAACGCCTATTCTCCGTATGCTTCATGTTATCGAGATATCGAGATGTCAATCTTATTGGTAATTTTCTTGTAGATGCAAGGGAAATATGGTAGCTTTTAAGCGATAGTCAAATATTATAACGCTGGTTGCTATGTGCCGCATTCCATTCTCTTTGCATGTCCAGGACATAAAAATCTGATGTGTTACACTCACATGACTTTCTCTACTCTTGTACAAACTATTTTTACAAACGCTTATTCTCCATATGCTTCATGTTAATGGAGATATCGAGATGTCAATCTTATTGCTAATTTTCTTGTAGATGCAAGGGGAATATGGTAGCTTTTAAGCGATGGTCAAATATTTTAACGCTGGTTGCTATGCGGCGCATTCCATTCTCTTTGCAAGTCCAGGACATAAAAAAATCTGATGTGTTACACTCACATGACTTTCTCTACTCTTGTACAAACTATTTTTACAAACGCTTATTCCCCATATGCTTCATATTAATCGAGATATCGAGATGTCAATCTTATTTGTAATTTTCTTGTAGATGCAAGGGGAATATGGTAGCTTTTAAGCGATAGTCAAATATTTTATCGCTGGTTGCTATGTGGCGCATTCCATTCTCTTTGCATGTCCAGGACATAAAAAAATGAATAACGAATTTGAGAAAAAGTATAAGTATTGGAGAATTTAAGGAAATAACCAGCAATATCTCGAAAACGGTTCACTCAACAAAAAAACTGTGTATGACATAAGTTGTGTATTTTAACGCGATCTACATTTTTTGTGTAGTAAAATTTTGTCTATCTCTTATGGTTTACCAGTTACGCAAAAGTCGTTCATAATGAAGAATACTTTTGGAGACATTCCCAGAAATTTTGAGATATACATTTCATTTCTCATGAAATTGTCTTAAACATATGATATTTTAATCAAAATCGTTAGAGCCATTTTTGAGAAAATTAAAATTTTCGAAAAATGTTCCATGTAAAGGGTAGTCTGGGGTGGGGGGATTTTCTTGAAAATCTTCGTGTCGCATCTCTGGAAGATACTGAACGTAAATACCAAGTTTGGTGTTTATCCGACTGTTAGTTTTTGGGTTATGCTGTTCACAGACACACACACAGACACACACACAGACAAACACACAGACACACACACGGACATGTTTCCAAATATGCTTTTTTTGGATTCAGGAGGTCTCAAAACATGTATTTCCGGTGAAATCTCGGTATCGAATTTTTGGGTGGAATGCAATACTTCCCCTACTTACTATACGTAGTAGAGAAAGTAAAAAAATCTGATGTGTTACACTCACATGACTTTCTCTACTCTTGTACAATCTAATTTTACAAACGCCTATTCTCCATATGCTTCATGTTAATCGAGATATCGAGATGTCAATCTTATTGGTAATTTTCTTGTAGATGCAAGGGGAATATGGTAGCTTTTAAGCGATAGTCAAATATTTTAACGCTGGTTGCTATGTGGCGCATTTCATTCTCTTTGCATGTCCAGGACATAAAAAAAATGAATAACGAATTTGAGAAAAAGTATAAGTATTGAAAAATTTAAGAAAATCACAAGCAATATCTCGAAAACGGTTCACTCAACAAAAAAAATGTATATGACATAAGTTGTGTATTTTAACGTGATCTACATTTTTTGTGAAGTAAAATTCTGTCTATCTCTTACGGTTTACCAGTTATGCAAAAGTCGTTCACAATAAAGAATACTTTTGGAAACATTCCCAGAAAATTCGAGATATACATTTCATTTCTCATGACATTATCTTAAACATATGATATTTTCATCAAAATCGTTAGAGCCATTTTTGAGAAAATTAAAATTTTCGAAAAATGTTCCATGTAAAGGGTAGTCTGGGGTGGGGGGATTTTCTTGAAAACCTTCGTGTCGCATCTCTGGAAGATACTGAACCTAAATACCAACTTTGGTGTTTATCCGACTGTTCGTTTTTGAGTTATGCTGTTCACAGACACACAGACACACACACGGACATGTTTCCAAAAATGCTTTTTTTGGATTCAGTGGGTCTCAAAACATGTATTTCCAGTGAAATCTCGGTATCGAATTTTTGGGTGGAATGCAATACTTCCCCTACTTACTATACGTAGCAGAGAAAGTAAAAATGAATAACGCATTTGAGAAAAAGTATAAGAATTGGAAAATTTAAGGAAATAACAAGCAATATCTCGAAAACGGTTCACTCTACAAACGAAATGTATATGACATAAGTTGTGTATTTTAACGCGATCTACATTCTTTGTGTAGTAAAATTTTGTCTATCTCTTATGGTTTACCAGTTATGCAAAAGTCGTTCACAATGAAGAACACTTTTGGAGACATTCCCAGAAAATTCGAGATATACATTCATTTCTCATGACATTATCTTAAACATATGATATTTTCATCAAAATCGTTAGAGCCATTTTTGAGAAAATTAAAATTTTCGAAAAATGTTCCATGTAAAGGGTAGTCTGGGGTGGAGGGATTTTCTTGAAAACCTTCGTGTCGCATCTCTAGAAGATACTGAATCTAAATACCAAGTTTGGTGCTTATCCGACTGTTCGTTTTTGAGTTATGCTGTTCACAGACACACACACAGACACACACACACACACAGACACACACACACAGACACACACACGACATGTTTCCAAAAATGCTTTTTTTGGATTCAGGAGGTCTCAAAACATGTATTTCCGGCGAAATCTCGGTATCGAATTTTTGGGTGGAATGCAATACTTCCCCTACTTACTATACGTAGTAGGGAAAGTAAAAATGTTAATTTTCCTTTCTTTCTTTCTTTCTTTCTTTTTTTTTTAACATTTAATTTTTGTCCAGAATTTATTTCTCTTTTCACATGACATATATAAATAGTTAACCCTCTTACAATCCAATACATTGCTCTGCAAGTCATCTTTAACTATCCAGCATTTACTTTACAACTCATTGCTATTTACCCTCCTGGATCAAATTGTCTGTGGCTAAACATTACTCGTAGCCGTATCCTAACCTTCAAAAATTTGTTCATGAATCGCCTCTTATATTCATATGAAATTTCGTCCCATGATAACATTTGAAAACAATCTAAAGTTTCCTGAACAACACATCTTTTAACAACTGTCATTTTCAATTCTTTTACTATTTCTTTAATCTGAGAATACTCTGACAAATCTGTCATAAATTGTACTGGATTGGAGTTTTCATTTTGAAAAGCTTGGTACTTGTTAATTTCAGAAGCTTTCTTTTGATTATTTACAGGCAAAACTTTAACTTCATCGTACAATTTATTTCTTTGCATTACTGACTCCTTCTGTATTTCTGATATTTCCCCTCTGAAATTAACTTGCGCCTGATTCACATCTACATTCATAACATCTTTCATCTCTCTTATCTCACTTGAAATGTTACTCATTCTACTACCTGACTCTGTACATTTTACATCAACATGTTCACTTTTGGTATTAAGCTCACTTTCTTTGTTACCTATTTCCCTGCTTATGTCTAACATTTGCTTTGAAACTTCCCCTATCTCATTTGCTATCATTTCCTGATTTTCACTTCTAATTCTCATCATACTACTATCTAGCTCCATGAATTTCTTTTCAATTTCTTCCCTGTTTTGATCTATTTTCTTTTCTAATTTCTCATTACTTTTACCAATATCATGAGTTAGTTTTTCTAATTTCTCATTATTCTGTTCCATATCTTCTCTTAATTCCCTATGACTCTTTTGCATATCTTCCCTGTTTTGATCTATTTTCTCATTAGTCTTACGAATATCATCCCTCAATTGATCTGTAATACTCTTATTTAATGTTTCACCAAAATTTCTCAGCATTTCCATCATCATACCAGCATCAAAATTAACATTTCCTGCTATTCTATTCTGACTTTCTGCACTAACATTTCCTCCATCAAATACTACATTGTTTAAGCTATTTTCTGTATCCTGTATTGAATTACAGCTAACTGTTACATTATCTCCCTCCATAATTGTTTCTTCAATATTATTAGTAGCCATTGTCTTCTTTATCCTACCACTCCTCAAGTACATTTGAATGTTATAATTTTGTTTTCAAAAAAAAATTACTATACTCTGACCTTTGTGATGCTGTCTGTTGCTGTTACTTTGATGTCCAGCTTCCTGCCCCTCTCTCCTAGGTTATATGTTGCTTCTGCGTTGTGTTATGATGAATCTACGTCGTCTCGATGTTTTTGTGTCCACTCATCCGCGTTGTTTGTCGTTCCTCTAGTTGTTTCTGGAATCTGCGTCTTCTCGATGTTTTTGTAGTTGAATTCCCCTGTTGCCTTGTAATCTCGGAATTACGATGTCCAATCATCCGCGTAGTTTGTCGTCCTTGTAGTTGTTTCTGGAATCTGCGTCTTGTAGATCAGTTCACTGCTCCATTCATTCCACATCCTGGTTAATTCTGCTACTTTTCCTGGTTAATTCTGCTACTTTCCTGGTCACTTTGCCCCTTTCCTGGTCACTTTGCCCCACGTTCTGGGTGCCAATTTGTAGCGAAAAGTGCTTACGTAATATGTTTTTACGTAAATTATTAGAACTTGAAGATCTTATATTGTGCTGCTTTTGTTTTGTTTGGTTACATAATTTTAACTGCCCCACGTTGGGCGCCAATTTGCGGTGGTATTATTTATAATGTATTTAACATTATTGTAGCCCCACGTTGTGGTAGCCAATTTGTGAGTGTTTTAGTTGTAATATTATTTAATTTGTTGAGCCCCACGTTGTGGTAGCCAATTTGTAACGGTATTACTTACAAATGTTTGTATATGTGTGTTTACTTCATGTGAAGCCATCTTGTGACGTCATTCATTTGTTCGATTTGTAGCTCCATCTGGTGTTAGCAATTTGTGGTAGTATTAGTGTTTGAAAGAATGCGACTGTTATTTGATTTAATTTTTTTTGTTTACTGTCCTCCGGCTAGCTATTATTTCTCGGTCGAACATATCTCTTGATCAGGATTGTGTAAACGGAAAGGAATCTTTTATCCAAAAATAACACTGATGAAGAAATTTGTTTTATACTTTTATTGTCAAACACATT
The DNA here is from genome assembly GCA_030765065.1 of Deroplatys truncata. Classification (NCBI taxonomy): domain Eukaryota; kingdom Metazoa; phylum Arthropoda; class Insecta; order Mantodea; family Mantidae; genus Deroplatys; species Deroplatys truncata. The sequence goes on along the minus strand of CM060975.1, from coordinate 51,023,979 downwards.
CACTATCACCTTCACACATTAATCTAGACACTCGCCAAACTGAAACTGTTATAACAACTTCTTACTGATCACTTTTAATCCACGTACTTCAACCTTTTGTATAATTAACTTTACCATACTTTAGATTTTTTTAGAATTTTGCTGCGCTTAACTTGTGAATCTATATCCGATGTATGCCGTACTAATACTTTCGACGAACTGAAGACGACGTGTAGTGTACACAGATTTTTGATGAACTGACCGACTGAAGGACTTTACCTCTAACCTAGCCTCTATTTATACTCCCACTCCCCGATATGCCTAAAGATTATAACTGAACTGCAATTGGCTAATAAAACGCGCCAACATTAGCGTCTATTTCTAATATCCAATGAAAATTGTGAATACATATGCTCTAGGGAAATATTCCAGAAGGTTCTAAACGAAAAAAACGCGCCAACATTACGCAACTTCCTCGTTTCCAATAATGATAAACAGCTCACCCCCCCTCGCTGCATTATTGCGCGCTATTATTGTCAGTTTCAGTAAGGTCGTATAAACTTACTTATCAACAATAATTACAGTCAAGAAACATCTCAAATCAATGTCACATAAAGATGCATATTCATATTACAATCATTATTTACATTTAAGTAATTTGTGATACAAATTACTGCATCATCTGGTACAAGAAAACAGCCCGCATGTGCGTGCGTGTAAGTGGCATAATGAAAAGTTGGAAAAATAACAAACTTGGTATTTAAGTTCGGCATTACTCAAAGACACAACATGAAGATTTTCAAGAACCCCCCCACCCAAACTACCCTTTTTATGGAAGATGTTTCTCCACTAATGGCTTTCTGAAAAGTGCCATTTTAATTAAAATATATGCTTAAGATATTTGCATGACTAATAAAACTCCAATCTTAAATTTTCTACCAGTAGCCTGTGAAGCGCCTTTCTTTATGAACGTTTTGTATAAGTTTGTGCTATTGGTAAATCTGAAGCGATAGAAAACCATAACCAAACAAAAAATGTACAAAATACAGTGGCGGCTGCTGTAAAAGAGCACGTGAATACCCTAACTTTTAACACGTTGAGGATTTATTGATTATTTTTTCCTTGAATACTATTAAACATAACGTATATGCGGTAATTTAAAATCTACGGCGTTTAAATCTATCGCGTTAGTCCTCTAAACTGGATAAAATGTGGCAACAGGTCGGTAGCACATCTTGACTTGCGCATATTTTATGGAGCTTCTGCGCATGCGCAACTGGTATGACATAATAACTTATGGTCCAAATACATAAGGGTCGTGCACACCTGAAGAAGTGCACTAGCGCGCCAAGTTTTTCCCGCAGCCTGCTTCCACTATCACTACAAGTTTAGGTCTGTACCACTAGGTGGTAGCACACTACGGTAGAGGTTAGAGTCATTGTAGCCGGTAACGTGGACAAGCAGGAAACTTCTGTCGGTTTCACCATACCATCCATTATCTCAGCTACAATGTAGTTTACACATTACTTCGCTCTTGCTATAACACGGTGTTACTTAATTATGTTTCGTTAGACAAGTAATGGATTATTATTATTGTTATTATTATTATTATTATTATTATTATTATTAAGAGCTGATATAGTGATACCATTTTTACAATCATAACTATAATATTATGCAGCAGAACTTATTTCACATTTTCGGCGCACTCTGACTAAAATTTGCTTAATCCAAACGTATATTCACGAGCTCCTACTGACAAAATCTACAAAAAGCACTAAGACAAAATTCTTAAGATTCTCGTGATGTGAGGCAGTATTTTTAACACTAAAATAATTTCAATCTAATTATATAATATGTAAATTCAATAACAGCCCGCCTTGAAGCAATATGTGTATGTAATAATTTGTAAAATGTATGTAACAGTCATTGCATATGCTTATATTATTGTATCCATGTGTAATAATGCTATGTGAATATATTACGTAATTTAATAATGTAGGAGCTGTGAGAATAATAAATAAAAGTTGCTAACAATGAGGTAACCTTGAGTCAATAATGAGTAAGAAAGTTTAACAGTACTACTTGTGATTCTTGGAGTAACAATAATGTAATTTTAGTGACAGTTTATAAAATAGCCCATCAATAACCAGAAGAAGCTTTAGTTAAATGAAGGTATTCTATTGGAGTAGGATTAGCCAATCAGAAACTGAAAAGGAGAAAATTTTACAAATTCAGAAGTCAGTTGCCTGCAAACAGTGTTCCTAACCGGACGCGAGACACATCCTCGAGAGATTTAATACGTATTCGTATTAAAAAGTGCAAGTATTTAATAAAAACCCCTCACAGCTCTCTCTCCTCTCTCTCTCTCTCTCTCTCTCTCTCTCTCTCTCTCTCTCTATATATATATATATATATATATATATATATATATCAGTGAAGTGTTAATTAAATCGTGTCAAGCATTAATAAATGGAGTAAAGTAAAAATTATAATCCGTGTAAAGCCTACATTCTTGTCGCACCAAAACCCTGCTAAGAGAAACGTGTCTCTAACAATAATACTGACACAGCCGAGGCAAACATAAATATAATATTTAAAGAAACAGTTAAATTACAAAGTTAATATTTTTTTTAAACTTGGGTCAAAGGCCACCTGAAAGTACATTTGGGGCGAAGGCTACCGGAAACTGTTTACTATACGTGCGGTTGCAACTACTACAAGTTCGGGTTCCCAACAGTCGAACTAAATACAACTCCTTCAATACGACCTACTTCAAAATGGCGCCCAAAGCGTGGTGCTAATAAATAACGTAATAATACATCAACATTCTTCAGATGTCATATAAAATGTAGGGGATTTTAAAACAGGAAGAGCGACCAGCTTTTTTTAAACATAATCTGTTTATTTATTAAAGTACCATGTACATAAATGGTTATGGTCTGGCCTTAACCCTCTTAACCTTAGTTACTTGTCCAGAGCCATAACTAACTGAGTATACAAAAGGGAAACAGATTACAGATATTACCTGTATCAAGTAAAGTTTATCTAATTACATAAAATTAATTTCAAATTTATTTCATGTTTCTTTCAACTGCCCGCATCCAGTTCATCCTTATCTTCCACAAAAGCTTCCCTACTTTAGATAGGTGTTTATGATCTTCAAAAATCTGTCTTAATGCAACTTCTTTATTCCTTAATAACTATTTCTTGCATATTACGCTTCCCCTGCAACCATTCGTTGCTTTACACTGTAAAATAATATGTACTTCATCCCCCTTCTCCCCACTGATAGGACACATCCCTGTGATAATATTCCCTCTCATTCCCATTAACTTTCCTTCTCTTTAATGTTTCTTATAAATTAAAATGTGCTTATCCCTTATTAAAGATTTTTCTATCGATTCGGTTTCCTCTATCCAACTTGAGGCAGTATTTTTAACGCTTGAATAATTTTAATTAAATTATATAATATGTAAATTCAATAACAGCCCGCCTTGAAGCAATATGTATGTAATCATTTTTAAATGTATGTAAAAGTCATTGCGTATGCTTATATTATTGTAAACATGTTTAATAATGTTATATGAATGCATTATGTAATTTAATAATGTAAGAGCTGTGAGAATAATAAGTTAAAAGTTGCTAACAATGAGGTAACAATGAGGTAACCTTGAAGCAATAATAAGTTTGAGAGTTTAAATTCTACTAGTCATGATTAGAGCAACGGTAGTGTAAATTTTGTGACAGTTTAAAAATAACCAATCAACAGCTAGAAAAAGCTTTAATTAAATTCAGATAATCTATTGGACTAGGATTAGTCAATCAGAGACTTGAAATACAGAAGCTTACGGGTTTTGGACGGTTGAAATATGTTCAGTTGCTGGCAGACCTTGGTAGTGACCGGATGGAAGATGTGTTTTCTAGAGAAATGTTACGTATTCGTGTGAAACGAAAAATTAAGTATATGCGTTAACAAAGCACAAGTTTTAAATTAAAGAATCTCACAACTCTTAATATCAGTGTAGTGCTATTTAATTTGTGCCAAGGATTAATAAAAAGAAGTGAACTTAAACTTAAAATCTGTGACGTACCACCCCCTGACTAAGAGATACGTGACTTTAAAACAGTATTGACGCAGCCGAGGCAAACATAAACATAAATAATATCTATAGAACCAGTTTAATAACAAAGTTAAATATTTTTTTTTAAACTTGGAGCGTAACAACAAAAATACATCTTCAAAAATCAGCTTCTCATACGTAGCAGCATATTACGTAACAAATAATCCACTTCAAAATTAACGTTCATACATGGAGCTGATTAAATAAATAAACTCCAAGACAATAACTTCTTCAAGTTGGGATCACAAGCGTGTGGCTAACAACAACAGTAAAACTTCAACAACAATAAACCACAAGAGTTGAAGAACAATACTACTTTAAGTTTGGCTTCCCAAGCATGAGGCTAATAAAAATAAAAAAAATAAACTCCAAGAGCATACCTACTTCAAACTTCTATCTACAACGAAATTTATAATAAAACTGTTTTTGCAAACGTTTACCTAGATTATCTAACATGTGGATAGACAAACTTTTGCAAGAATAGTATGCAAAATATACGTAAAAATAACCCATAGTGAGTGGAGAAAGTCATGTAAATGTAAAACATTGTACTTTCTCTTCTGGTCACCTATAATAAGTATACGAATAATGCAATCCGCCCAAAAATTCGATACCGATGTTTCACTGGAAATATGTGTTTTGAGGTCCCTGGAAACCAAAAAGACATTTTTGGAAGAAGGACCTAGTCTGTGCGTTCGTGCGTGTGTGTGTTTATACATGTGTTTATGAACATCATAACTCAAAAACAAAAACTCGGTTAGTATTTAAGCTCAGCGACCTACAAGGATGTGACAAGAAGATTTTTAAGAAAATTCCCCGGCCCCACAACTCTTTATATGAAAAATAGTTCATTATTTTTATTTTTTCAAAAATAACTCTATTTTGATTAAAATACCCATACCTAAGATATTGTGACGTAAGGTCACTTTGCCCAAACCGGTGCTTATACGAGATGGGACGAAGACAGGGACGTAGTTCAAGAATGTCATCGAGAGGCTTATAGGTTGCGGGTAGCTGGAAGGGAGGTGAAAGGGTGATACTATTTGAGGTGTAATTCTGATTCCTAAAGAAAATTTAATCTTTCTAATGAATAATCTAAGCTACATTGCCCTAGACAGCTTTTGAGTTTATCTGGTAGAAGGAAGAATTCCGGCATTCCATCTTTGTCGTGCCTAGGACCTGCACCGAAGTTGTGAGATAGCACAAAATAAATTTAAAGAGCTGATCGTCACAGAGTCCTGCTAGGTAAGTGTGAGGCAGTATTTTTAACACTTAAATGATTTCAGTCAAATTATATAATATGTAAATTCAATAACAGCCCGCCTTGAAGCAATATGTGTATGTAATAATTTGTAAAATGTATGTAAGTCATTGCATATGCTTATATTATTGTATCTATGTGTAATAATGTTATGTGAATATATTACGTAATTTAATAATGTAGGAGCTGTGAGCATAATAAGTTAAAAGTTGCTAACAAGGAGGTAAACATGAGTCAATAATGAGTAAGAAAGTTTAACAGTACTACTTGTGATTCTTGGAGTAACAATAATGTAATTTTAGTGACAGTTTACAAAATAGCCAATCAACAACCAGAAAAAGCTTTAGTTAAATGAAGGTATTCTACTGGAGTAGGATTAGCCAATTAGAGACTTGAAATACAGAAATTTACAAGTTTAGACGGTTGAAATCAATTCAGCTGCCTCCAAACGGTGCTCATAACCAGACGTGTTGCCTGCAGACAGTGCTCATAACTGGATGCGTTGATTGTGCGTCCTCGAGAGATTTAATACGTATTCGTGTGAAACAGAAAATAGTTTACGTGTTAAAAAGTGTAATTAATTAATAAAAAGAATCTCACAGCTCTCTATATCAGTGAAGTGCTATTTAATTTGTGACAAGGATTAATAAAAGGAGTGAATTAAAACTTAAAATCTGTGTAAGCCTACATTCTTAGTCGTTTCAAAACCCTGCCAAGAGAAACGTGTCTTTAACAATAAATACTGACGCAATCGAGGCAAACATAAATATATAATATTTAAATAAACAGTCAAATTACAAGGTTAATATTTTTTTTAAACTTGGGGCAAAGGCCACCTGAAAGTACATTTGGGGCGAAGGCTACCGGAAACTGTTTAACATACGTGCGGTTGCAACTACATCAAGTTTGGCTTCCCGACAGTTGAAATATAATACAACTTCAATACGACCTACTTCAAATTAACGTCCAAAGCGTGGTGCAAACAACGTAAAGACAATACGACCTACTTCAAATTGGCACGCAACGTGGGGCTAAATATATAAACAACTCCAACAAAACACCTTCTTCAAGTGATAGGCGGAATTCCAGTTTAAATACCCGAAGAGTGTGCTGACTGTGCTTTAGGCAGCGCTGACGCAAGCGGGTGTCAGCTTGATTTGCATAATTCACCCATAAGGTGAACATAAGGTGATAATTCCCCTCAAAATCATACGATCATAATCCTTGTTTACATAAGCATCCGGGAAATACTCGCAAGAGTTCTAAAGCCAATTTTATGGTTTGCTTAAATGTTCTTCTGAGTATATAAAACCTAAAAATTTAGATTTATCACATTCCTGTAAAATAAAACACACAATATTTACATAACAAATAAAATGCATATCTTGAATTTTCTGGGAATAGCATGTGAAATTATCACTTTTGTATACTTGGTAAATCATAAGAGAAACAAAATCTTACTACAAACACATAACAGAAGAAGACGAAAAAGAAGAGAAGATAGATGTAATTAAATCAAGTAATTTACGTCAAATAAATAATTTTTTGGCGTTAACCATTTAAGATACATATTTTCTTTTTTTATTGGCTTCAATTTTCAAATACTTGCACCTTTTTCAAATAATCAAGTGGCTCACATAGCGATTCGCATTTTAAAAAACTGACTCGCTTTAGCCTACTGTATCCTTACTAAATCTACAACGAAATGTGTTAATGTGTAGTACAAGAATCTGATGTGATAAATTCACAAGACTTTCTCCACCCTCCATCATTTATTAGTTGGTAGGTATACAAACTATTCTTACTAAAGCTTATTAATTTCTCTACTACGTATAGTAAGAAGGGGAACTATTGTATTCCATCCAAAAATTCGATACCGAGATCTCACCGGAAATGCATGTTTTGAGACCCCATGAATCTAAAAAGAGCATTTTTGTAAACATGTCCGTGTGTGTGACTGTGTGTGTGTCTGTGAACAGCATAACTCAGAAACGAACAGTCGGATAAACACCAAACTTGGTATTTAGGTTCAGTATCTTCCAGAGATGCGACACGAAGGTTTTCAAGAAAATCCCCCCACCCCAGACTACCCTTTACATGGAACATTTTTCGAAAATTTTAATTTTCTCAAAAATGGCTCTAACGATTTTGATGAAAATATCATATGTTTAAGATAATGTCATGAGAAATGAAATATATATCTCGAAATTTCTGGGAATATCTCCAAAAGTATTCTTCATTATGAACGACTTTTGCATAACTGGTAAACCATAAGAGATAGACAAAATTTTACTACACAAAAAATGTAGATCGCGTTAAAATACACAACTTATATCATATACATTTTTTTGTTGAGTGAACCGTTTTCGAGATATTGCTTGTTATTTCCTTAAATTTTCCAATACTTATACTTTTTCTCAAATTCGTTATTCATTTTTTTATGTCCTGGACATGCAAAGAGAATGGAATGCGCCACATAGCAACCAGCGATAAAATATTTGACTATCGCTTAAAAGCAACCATATTCCCCTTGCATCTACAAGAAAATTACAAATAAGATTGACATCTCGATATCTCGATTAATATGAAGCATATGGAGAATAGGCGTTTGTAAAAATAGATTGTACAAGACTAGATAAAGTCATGTGAGTGTAACACATCAGATTTTTTTTATCTTGGATATGCAAAGAGTATTAATCTGTGGCAAAGAGAATGGTGCTACACATAGCAACCAGCTATTAAGAGATATGTCTATGCTTCAAGGCTACTGTATTTCTATCTTGCCCTTGTAAATATATATTCCCCTTACATCTACAAGAAAATTAGCAATTAGATAGAGTCTACACATATTTATCTAGATTATCATGAAGCATATGGAGAATAAGGTTTGCAAAAATAGTTTGTACAAGAGTAGAGAAAGTCATGTGAGTGTAACAAATCAGATTTTTTTTCTCTCTACTACACTTTAATCCAAATAAACCTCTGTAGAAATAGCTACATAACACATTTCGTTATAAATACAAAGAAAACAGCAATACTCAAATGTTTAAGAATTGGGCGCTAAATGCTGGCCTTAAAACTCCATACTGTTTCCATGCTATGCGAAAAACAACTGAAAATCGACGGTACTTAGATTGACAAAAGTATTGGCTAAATCGACATTATTAACGGATAGCTCGAAAATGACTTATGTTACAAAAAACTTATTTGAAATAAATTGTGTGTTTTAAAGAGATCTACATTTTTGTGTAGTACGTTTTCGTCTACCGCTTAAGGTTTACCTGTTATACAGGATAATACAAAATTCCTTCCGAATGAAAACTTCACGGGCTATACCCAGAAAATTCAAGATATACATTTTGTTTGTGTGTAAATATCTACAATATGGAAGGAAGGTACTGAACCTAAATATCAAGTTTCATATTTATGTGACTTTTCGTTTTTGAAATATGCTGTTCACACACGCGCGCGAGCGGACCGTTTTAATTTTTTATTCAGAGGGGCTTAAAACATGTATTTACAGTGAAATCTCGGTATTGAATTTTTAGGTGAAATGAAATACCTTTTCTACTTACTACGTACGTCGTAGAAAAAGTAAAAATTACCTGTTTTAAGAAGCAGACAGAAGAATCGTTTAGAATGAATAGAGAAATTCATTATTTTGAACATTCATAGATAAATTAGCTAATGTCAAAATCACTTGTTGCATTACTTATAGCAGACAAAAGCACCTCTTCATTAGGAGCGTTTAAGACTTTTTTCATCAAGCTTGTATTTGAAAAGAAGTCAGATCAAATCTTAAACCTCCTTTTTCTTTCCTGTAAAGGAGCAAGGTATAAGATTAAAAATCAGCACAGAAGGTCGATTAGTTTGTTACAGAGCAATAAGAAAAACGCTTGGTCAGAATTACCACTCGTCTTCATTTCCATTACAACCGGAAAATTAATTCCGTTTTGTGAGATGGTGTCATTAGTGCCCCGTGACGGTATAATGGGGCTCTTGATCTCTTAGCATGCACCAGTCTTGATCACACAATCGTCAGGGTATCATCCCGATTTCTGTTACACGCTTCACTGAATTGTGCTATGGATTTCGAAGAATAATTAATCCTTTCCTTCTTCTACCTCAACAGCTACTTTGGAATCCTTGCAAAACCGAGTGGGATGGTTCCCGCGGTAGCTGTAGCCCGTATTCGGGAGTCCTAGTTTCGATTCCCATTGGGCCGGCCACCTTGATTATGGTTTTTGATATTATAATTACTGATTTAAATAAAGAATTTATAGTAAAATAGAGAAATAATTTCAATAAATAATTTCCGTACATTGAATCAGTGTATAATGTAATAACCTTGAGTTGAAAAGATTTGTCAGGAGAAAAAGGTAATTAACGAGCAAAGTATTAGTAATAATTAAGGAGCGAACGCGTTAGTGTAAAGATTCCTGGAATGCAATTAAGGTTGTAAGTTCTGCATACGTTTAAAAATTAAATTAAATTGAGGTTTATTTATGGACGCTCTTTAACTGCTGTGGTCCTTAGCGTCCCATTCTATATTGGGCATTCAGCGGATTGTGATTTTAGTTTAGGTTAGGTTATACAACGGAGGGGCACACCTCGCGTTTGCGACCTACGTAGATCTATTGTAACTAACACCCCTCAAGAGAAAGGGATGAAGTGAAGGAACTACAGGAGACTACAGGCCGCAGGCAAACAGGGCACAGAGACAAGCGGAAGTCCATAACAGTTCACGGCTCGAAGACTTATCTCACTTCTGGAGCTGCTTAGAGAGGGCGATGAACGACCAGACGATCAAGCAGCCCTCTAGTGTCTACGAAGAGTAGCCAGACGCGCATCCGCGCCATCTGTCCTGCACCGCCATACGTCGTGAAACCCAGAAGCACAACTGAAACATGAAAAGGAACGGAATGAAACGGAAATGATGGAAAGGAAACTATGGTAGATGAGAAACCACCTCAGCGTCGCCCTCCGTGGTGTAGTGGTTGCCATGCTAGTCTCTAGTTCCCGAGGTCGCGGGTTTTTTCGGGCGTAAAAATTCTTAGCATGGCTTCCTTCAGAAGGGAAGGAGAGCCGGTGGTCCCGTGTCGATGATTTACGGCGGGGAAACCGGAGAACCCGGAGAAAAACCGCCCAGACGCCGCTTCGTCCACCACAAATCCCACATGCAGGTCCCTGGGATTGAACCCGGGCCGCCTTGGTGGGAGACGAGCGGTCTAACCACTCGGCCAACTCTTCTAAATAAATTAAATATAGACTTGTAGTTTTGCACAAACGAATGGTGGGGCAAGTGCGTCACCTCCAGTATTCTAGTGGCCTCACTTGCCCCGCCACTACTACTCGGAATAAATTGGTACCTGTCATAGAGGGTACCTTAGGTATTCTGACGCCACTGCACCAGAATATGCTTCAAACAATGCCATTTAAGGAGCATTAAAATCTGCCATGAAATTAACTTGTTAGAATACAATACACCTGCTCTTAGAAATAGCAGTTCTTACATCAAAATCACTAAAAACAATATTTACCTGCCAAAACTGCAGTTTTTCCTGGAGCGTCATTTTCTCTATTGTCACACTTCCAGGCAGCATAGCTCTTACTGATAGGCTCCTACCAGGTCCCAAAAAATGTGTATTGTGGAAGAAAATGAAGGTGACGCTCATGCCCCACCTGACTCACTTGCCCCTCCTTCCCCTATTTCACACTCAATATAGAATGGGACGCTAAGGACCACAGCAGTTAAAGAGCGTCCATAAATAAAACTCAATTTCATTTTTAATACGCCTACGGACCAGGAAAAACCACGAAAAACACACGGTCAGAGTGGGCGGTCAACGGTAATCGAATCCGGGACCTCTCGAATGCGGTCTTACACGTTTCCACGGAGCCATCTCGCTCAGTGATTGTGGCTCTTACTCTGAGATTGCATATAATAGTTGAATCAGTGTTTAATCAAGTAGAATGTGTTCACTGGTTTGAAAACGGCTGACCGCATAACGCAGATTAAGCAGAGCGAGGAATGTGTAACGGTGGATAATTACACGTTTTCTCATCCTCAATTAGAACCGTTTAAATCACATCATAGGGGACTGTCACTTCCGTCCTCCATGACGAAGATAAATGTAGCATATCCTCGGTCTTGACATCACTAAATGGTTAGGAAAGTAACGACTTGATAGAAGAGGGGGGATTGTTCTAAACTAGCAGGATCAAAGAATAGGGTAGCGCAGCTAGATATTCCAGTATGAAAACATAATTATTACAAGAATTATGAAATACATATATAGAATTTCCGGTAATGTTGCTCCAGAGGTCGTCGTGTAATGGCGGACGATGTAAATGCGCAATGTCAGGTACCAACTGTTAAACGGGAAAAACGCTGCGGCGTTAGCAAAGCCGGAAACAGTTTTGTATTGTTGCGAACTGTTACACGCTGTCATAATAGAAAAGCGCTAAATAATGAATAAATGCGATAAAAAACTGAATATTAACCGCGAAGCAATAAATAAATGCAATAAAATTGAATAATGGCCGCAAAGCAGTAAAAAATATTGTTATTGTATTATGTGTGGCGTTTAGTAATGACCATTAGCGCTCGTGCACTACTAAACAAATGTAATACAACTGAATAATTATCGTGCAACAGTAAGCAAATGTAATATAAAAAAAATCCGATGTGTTACACTCACATGACTTTCTCTACTCTTGTACAAACTATTTTTACAAACGCTTATTCTCCATATGCTTCATGTTAATCGACATGTTAATCTTATTGCTAATTTTCTTGTAGATGCAAGGGGAATTGGCAGGCTTTAAGCGATAGTCAAATATTTTAAGAGCTGGTTGCTATGTGGAGTATTCCATTCTCTTTGCATGTCGAGGACAAAAAAAATATGAATAACGAATTCGAGAATAAGTATAAGTATTGGAAAATTTAAGGGAATAACAAGCAATATCTCGAAAATGGTTCACTTAACAAATAAATGTATATGACAAATTGTGTATTTTAACGCGATCTACATTTTTGTGTAGTAAAATTTTGTCTATCTCTTATGGTTTACCAGTTATGCAAAAGTCGTTCACAATGAAGAATACTTTTGGAGACATTCCCAGAAAATTGGAGATATACATTTATTTGTCATGAAAGTATCTTAAACATATTGTATTTTAATCAAAATCATTAGAGCCATTTTTGAGAAAATTAAAATTTTCGAAAAATGTTCCATGTAAAGGGTAATCTGGGGTGGGAGGATTTCCTTGAAAACCTTCGTGTCGCATCTCTGGAAGATACTGAACCTAAATACCAAGTTTGCTGTTTATCCGACTGTTCGTTTCTGAGTTATGCTGTTCACAGACACACAGATATACACAGACAGACACACGGACATGTTTCTAAAATGCTTTTTTTGGATTCAGGGGGTCTCAAAACATATATTTCCGGTGAAATCTCGGTATCGAATTTTTGCGTGGAATACAATACTTCCCCTACTTACTATACGTAGTAGAGATAGTAAAAAGGTATATAGATATTGTGATAAAGCAGGTAGAGAAGATTTCGTGTGCACATGAACTGGAGTCGCGAATTTAAAAGGTCTAAGACATGACAAAGATTTATCAAAATATCCAGTGCGCGGAGAAGTAAATGTAGCTTTTCATTGTGTATTATAACTGCAATCAAATAAAGATATGTATAGAAGGCTTGAAAACAAAAATGGAGTAATTTAGTTTGGAAAATTAAAATTAGCAAAGCTTTTACTGTAAAAGGAGAAAAAATGTGTAAAGAGTGTAGGTAAAGTGAGAGAGAAATGGGCAATAATGGTGAAGAGGGAGCTTATCTGCACTGGGATGCTTTTTAAGAGCGGCTAGATCCGGCTTTGACAGCCTCCTACCAAATTGTCAGTCCGGAAGATGTTGATGCAGCGATTCACCATTTTATAGATACCATTTATTCCTGTATTCGTCTTTCTACGACTTTTTCTCAACGTCCATTTCCTTCCCAATTTCCTTCCCTTCCTTTCTGCCCTCATTCAAATGAAGAATCGCATTCGACGTCGCTGGGAACGGCGACCCTGGCTCCGCCGATGATTAAATGGGCTTATGCGTCGTGTGAAATTGGAACTCGAATAGCACCGCTTCCACACCTTTCAACGACACCTAGACACTCTTTCACCAGATGACCACATGCCATGTCAACAACTAGGCTCATTCTTCGGAAACCCACCGATGTTTCTAGCCTTCATCATGACAATTTAATTGTTGCGTTTACTGCTGACAAATGTGACGTTCTGACCTAAAACTTTACTCCTCATCCTAGTCTTGATGTTGCTACAGCACAATCTTTTAAATCGCGATCGACTGTTCCTGTCCGAATGTCTTTTACCAGCCCTGGGGAGTTATCGCATTTCATTTCCCACCTTCCGAATAAGAAATCTCGCCGACACGATCTAATTCCCAACAACGCATTAAAGAAGCTCGCCAAAAAGTCTCTGGCTTATCTTTCTTCCATTATGAACGCTGCCTTACGTCTTAGCTATTTTCCGCCTCTTGAAAACTTGCTCACATTATTCTTCCCTAAACCCAACAATCCCCGGCATTTACTGTCAAGTTACCATCTGATTAGTTTGCTACCCACCCTTTCCAAGCTCTTCGAGAAGGTTATTCATCGTATTTGTCTCAGTTTTTTTTCGGAATAATGTTATCCCGCCATTTCAGTTTGGCTTTCGACCACATCACTCCGCTACCAAATGCGCCGATTCCATTGTTCATGGATTTCAAAATCGACAATATACACCGCCCGTGTTCTTGGATGTCGCCCAAGCTTTTGATAAAGAGTGGCAACGATGGCCATATGCTCAATCTCTTTCGTGTAGGCCTTCTCCAGTAGTGTTATTAGTTTTCTTTCGGATGGACAGTTCGTCGTCCGTATAGGTGACACATGCTCCTCACCGAAATCCATTCACACTGATGTCCTCCAGGGCTCCATCTTGGTTCCACTTCTGTTCAGTGTTTTCACTTCCGATCTTCCGAACCTCGAGGTTACAGAAGTGGCGTTATATGCCGACGACACAGTTCTTTACTACTCCCATCACGATTTCCTACTGTTGTTGCTGCTTTGCAGCATCCTTGACCTGTTATTCACTGGACTCCCACAAGAGAGAGGAAAATATTTTCTCTCTCCGTACCGTTGGTTCAGCTCCATCCTTGTATATCCAAACACCTTAATTCCCTGGTTACCTTCTCCTGTTCCAGTAAAGTATCTTGGAGTCCTATTCGACATCACCCAAATCAACCGCACTATTAAACTTGCTTCAGTCCGGCTTTCTCAGCTCTATCCGCTACTCAATAGACGTACATCTTTTGGACTTGATTCCTCCTATCTATTATTATATTGTTCCCTCACTCGTCCTATCCTGACCTACGCTGCTGCTATCTGCGGTGGAGCTTGCAAATACAACCTACATCGTTTGCAGGTAGTTCAGAAGAAGGTGCTGCGACTCGCTACCAATGCTCCCTGGTTCGTGCGCAACCATCAGCTACATCAAGAACTCGGCCTTCTACCTCTACTACAGTTCATTCGCCAAACCGCACACAGTTTCTTCTTCCGCCTACAGGAGGTTCCTGGAGTTGTAGAGGGTGTCAGAACAAGCCGGCCAACGCGCCTCAAAAACGCCTCTTTCAAGATACCCTACTTAGTTCACCTCAAGCTCCGAAGACTCCTACATTAATTTCTTACAGGCTGCTCCGTTGTGCAGTTGCTTTGTATCTGTGATCTATTGTGCTACCTCCTGTTTTGTGAGGCATACTATTGTTACGTTCGAGGAGCTGCATTGATGTAGCCGACCTCTACACTTTTACAGCTGTTCTTTCCTTTCTTATATTGCTCTCCCGGGTTAAAGCATTGTTGCTTATAAATCTTTTGTAAATAAGTAAATAAAAAGAGGGAGCGCGAAGCAATGTGAATAATAAGAGGAATGATAGGGTGGTTAAATACGAGTGTAATCCAGAAAGTCCCAGACGTTTTGAAATAAACAATTAACAAAATGCAAATATCAACGTTTATTATCTGCATTTGAAGGTACACTCTTAAGCTATTTATCTACATAATCGCTATTCAAATTGTAGCATTTATCATACCTGGCACAAGTTTTTCAATACCCTCTCTGTAGAAATCTGCCGCCTGCGACTTCAACCACTGGTTTACACCGGCATGCAGTTCAGCGTCAGTATCAAAGCATCAATTTGATGCACCAAACTCCGTGAAATTTGGGGAAAATGTTCCGTAAGTTCTGTAACCGTGAAACGACGATTTTTACGAATTTTGTCATTGATTTGCATTGACAGTTCATCAGTCATAAGGCTAGGCCTACCACTGCGATCCTCGTCGTGAACATTGGTACACTGACTCAGCTTTCACTCATTATTCCCTGCCCGTAAACATCACAAAGTTGACGATAAATTTCAATTGGTTTGTTCTTTTTAGCCAACCGCACTTCACAAGTGGCGGGATTTTCTATTGCAGCGCACATTTTAACAACTCACAGAGAGCACAGTCCTGGATGCGTACTGAATGTAGGAACGTTCTGACACCAAGATGGCGGCTCTAGCCCTACTCATCGCCACGATAGGCCAAAACGTCGGGACTTTCTGGACTGTCCTCGTATATATAGAGGGGGATATGTAATATTAGTGTAATTGTCGCCAAAACAGCAATAACCGAGGTGTGCGTATTGGGTCTAAACATATTTAGGCATAACTTTATAAAGGCAATATTGAGAGCAGATAAGTGAAGTTTTTATTTCTATTTTTATTAGGGGTTGTACATTATGTAATCATTGTTTATTGGGAATAAATTCAATTCACTTCAGCTAGCAGAACCTGGGCGCTTTACGACCATGAGAGATAAGGTGTCCAGTGTTGCCAACACTTCCTCGCAAATAATGGCTAGATGGTATCTTTAAAAAGGCATTTTTTAACAAAAAAAGGCTAGATATAATTGGAGTCTAAAACTATCCATATTTTGTTTGCTAAAGTTAAACCCCATTTAGACAAATTAAATTGAGTTTTATTTATGGACGCTCTTTAACTGCTATGGTCGTTAGCGTCCCATTCTATATTGGACGTGAAAGACCGGAAATTTTGCTCACAGGCCTCTGTATCTGGCTTGAGGTTCTTTTACGTGCCATAAATCTACGACACGCGACCGCTGGCTTTACTTCCCTTCCGAAGGAAGTAAATTGACGTATAGTAATAAAGCAATAAGTACGGAATAAGTAAATCCATGCTAAGGATATTTACGCCCGAAAAAATCCATCGCCCTCCACCGGGGTTGAACCCGCGATCTCGGTAACCACTACACCACGGATGGGCGACCCCATTAAGAGATTCTAAATATCATAATTTATTACATAATTCCATAATATTTAAATATTGTAAAAGAATAAATTATTTAGTATAAAATTGTAATGGAATGATGTATTTTTGCTAAGCACCAACACCGCACGTTAAATATATCTGATATTGAGATATGAAATTTACTGAAAATATTTAGGTAAAATATGTAAAATCGACCAATTCTGTGTGCCAAAAAATCATAGACTTTGAGTACATACTTTAGAAAGTCGACTTTATGAGTAGTACACATTTTGATGACATGCTACAACTCATGATAACTACACAGGTGATAACACAACTACACAGGTATTGGGGATTCACCCTAACCATTTATTCCTTTTGCATAGCTAAAGCGCAGATGAAATTCTGCTATTTAGGCTAGATTCTGGCTAAGGGTCTGCTTAAATTGGCTAGATTTCAGGCTATAAGCATTTTACGATTTCATATGGCTAAACGCTAGAGTAAAAATGCTAGATTTAGCCATAAAATGGCTAAGTTGGCAACACTGAAGGTGTCCCTCTCACGTCCACTCTCTCACTCTCGTATCCGTTTGCCTCTCTCTGGGGCAGGGATGTGACAAACTGTAATAATTGTTGTGAAACGGTAACTTTGTTTTAACGGTTACCAAGGGGTATGTCTCAGTCAGTTGCGTCTGAGACTCGCATTTGAGTTGGATAATGAGAAAGTGTATTGTCTTTACGTTGTTTGCAACACGCTTTGGGCGTCAATTTGAAGTAGGCCGTATTGAAGGAGTTGTATTATATTTCAATTGTAGGGAAACCGATTTGAAATTCGTTGCAACCACACGTATAGTACCCGCTTTCCGGTAGCCTTCGCCCCAAGTTTAAAAATATTAACATTGTAATTTTGACTGTTTCTTTAAATATTATGTATTTATGTTTGCCTCGGCTGCGTCAGTATTTATTTTAGAGACATGGATGTCTTGGCAGGGTTGTGGTGCGACTTAAGAATGTAGGCTTTTACAGATTATAATTTTACTTCACTCCTTTTTATTAATGTTTGACACGATTTAAATAACACTTCACTGATATAGAGCTGTGAGATTCTTTAATTAATTACTTGTACTTTTTAACACGTAAACTTATCGAATTTTTGGGTGGAATACAATACTTCCCCTACTTACTGTACGTAGTAGGACCTCAAAACATGTATTTCCGGTGAAATCTTGATATCGAATTTTTGGGTAGAATTCAACACCTTCTCTATCTACTATGTACGTGATAGAGAGAGTAAAAAGCAATAAAAGCTGAGAGACATTG
The DNA here is from genome assembly GCA_030765065.1 of Deroplatys truncata. NCBI lineage: Eukaryota > Metazoa > Arthropoda > Insecta > Mantodea > Mantidae > Deroplatys > Deroplatys truncata. The sequence goes on along the minus strand of CM060975.1, from coordinate 51,005,932 downwards.
CGTGTCAAATCTCTTAAACCAGAAGGTTTTTATCAAAAGGGTCCTCACTGACAGACTGAGAGAGAGAGGTGACATGGGCACAGTGTCAGTCTGTTCAAATATTGGAGACCACGAAGCTTAGCTGTCAGAAGGAAAAACTGGAAATATTTTGAGCAGATTAAAGCGATCCACCGGAACTGATTGAGTCATACGATAAGTTGGGATTCATAATCTACCACAAACATTCGGTCAACATATCTCTACATACACCAGCCACAAAAAGGCATATGAAACAAATTGTGTTTAACGAGATCCACAGTTTTAGAATAGTAAGTTCTTGTTAGCTTTCCAGCTACAGAAAATTATGCAAGGTTAATTCCGAATGAAGCGGGTGAAGCGAGTCAGGTTTTTAAAAGCGGGTCGTTGTGTGCTGACTTTGAAATTCCGTGGCCTTTTCATGACCACGAAAAAAATAGGAACTCACCACTTGAAAACTGAGCGAGATGGTTCCACGGTAATGTATGGGGTTCGCATTCGAGAGGTCGCGGGTTCGATTCCCGATGACTGCCCATCTGTGTTTTTTGTGGTTTTACCTGCTCACCAAAGCGAATGTCGGGGTGATGTATTCTATCACGGTTTCTCCATCCCCTCATTTCCTCTTTTTTCATCTCCATTTCACGTTTCAGGTGTGCTTCTAGGTCCTGCGGTGCTGGGAAGATGGCGTGGATGTATGCGCGTTGGAAATATTTTCCCCCGTAAATGCCAGAGCGAGCTGTCCTGCCTGTTAGGGTCGCTTCGTCGCCCTTTTCGGATTCCTCGCCACTAGTGCACGGGCGTTGAAACTGGAAATGTTAGGGACTTCTGCGCGTCTCTGTGGGCCTGTTTGCCTGCGGACCTCGGACCTCCTGTGGCTGCTTGACCTCATTCCTGCCTCTCGAGGGGTGTAGCCACAATAGATCAAGATGGTCGCAGTGTTCCCCTCCGATAAATACATCCTGCATCTTACATCTTACTACTTGAAAAAGAACGTGTTTGAAAATTCAACTCAATAAAGAATAATATCTCGGAAATATTGAACGATACACACAAAAAATATATTTTACATAAATTGTGTGGTTTAACGAGATCTACTTTTTTGCGGTAGTAGAATGTTATCCATCACTTACGGTTTAACAATTATACAAAAGTAATTCAAATTAAGAGGATTTCACAGGCTATTCCTAGAAAATTTAAATGTACATTTTCTTTGTCATGCAAATATCTTAAGCATGCGGCATTTTAATCAAAACAGTTAGCACATTCCGTAAGAAAAAAATCTGATGTGTTACACTCACATGACTTTCTCTACTCTTGTACAATCTATTTTTACAAACGCCTATTCTCCATATGCTTCATGTTAATGTAGATATCGAGATGTCAATCTTATTGGTAATTTTCTTGTAGATGCAAGGGGAATATGGTAGCTTTTAAGCGATAGTCAAATATTTTAACGCTGGTTGCTATGTGGCGCTTTCCATTCTCTTTGCATGTCCAGGACATAAAAAAATGAATAACGAATTTGAGAAAAAGTATGTATTGGAAAATTTAAGGAAATAACAAGCAATATCTCGAAAACGGTTCACTCAACAAAAGAAATGTATATAATATAAGTTGTGTATTTTAACGCGATCTACATTTTTTGTGTAGTAACATTTTGTCTATCTCTTATGGTTTACTAGTTATGCAAAAGTCGTTCACAATGAAGAATACTTTTGGAGACATTCCCAGAAAATTCAAGATATACATTTCATTTCTCATGCCATTATCTTAAACATATGATATTTTCATCAAAATCGTTAGAGCCATTTTTGAGAAAATTAAAATTTTCGAAAAATGTTCCATGTAAAGGGTAGTCTGGGGTGGGGGAATTTTCTTGAAAACCTTCGTGTCGCATCTCTGGAAGATACTGAACCTAAATACCTAGTTTGGTGTTTATCCGACTGTTCGTTTTTGAGTTATGCTGTTCACAGACACACAGACACACAGACACACACACACACACACAGACACACACACGGACATGTTTCCAAAAATGCTTTTTTTGGATTCAGGAGGTCTCAAAACATGTATTTCCGGTGAAATCTCGGTATCGAATTTTTGGGTGGAATGCAATACTTCCCCTACTTACTATACGTAGTAGAGAAAGTAAAAATAACGAACATTTTTTCCATGTTTGATGTATTTTGAGGTGGGGGAACTTGATAACCTTCGCGTCGCATCCTAGGAAGACGTTGCACTTAGGTCTCTAGTTCCCGAGGTCGCGGGTTCAAACCCGCTGAGGGTGATGGATTTTTTCGGGCGTAAAAATCCTTGGCATGACTTCCTTCGGAAGAGAAGTAAAGCCGGTGGTTCCGTGTCGTAGATTTACGGCACGTAAAAGAACCTCAAGCCTGATAAAGAGGTCTCTGAGCAAAATTACCGGCCTGTCACGCCCAATATAGAATGGGACGCTAAGAACCACAGCAGTTAAAGTGTGTCCATAAATAAAACTCAATTTAGTTTAGCTGCACTTAGGTAAACACCAAGTTTGGTGTTTATCGGAATTTTCGTTTTTGAGTTACGCTGTCCACAGAGAGACACATACACGAACCTTCTTCCTAAAGATGTTTTTTTTTCAGGAAGTTTCTCGATATCGAATTTTTAGTTGGAATACAATAATAATTCCTCTACTTACTATAGTGAAGAAAGTAAAAAGGTATGTGAAATAAACTGTGTGCTCGTACATTTCTGTGTACTAATCTTGTTGTTTTGTTTGATTTGCTAGTTATACAAAATTATATAAAATTCATTCAGAGTGAAGAGGATTTGATAGGCTATTGAAGATAATCATTTTATGCGAATATCTTAAACATACGATGTTTTCATCAAACCCGTTGCAGTAATTTGCAGAAAAACGAAAAATTCTCCATGAAAACGGTACTCGAGGCCATTAGATGCCTCAACCAGCACTTAATGAGCAACTAAGTAGTGTAACGGGTGTTGCGTTGGGTGTCATTTGCTACTGCCCCGGGCCAACTCGTCTCATGTCTGTGGGTAATACAGTGGTTTTGAAATAATGACACTTTCATTGCCTTATACCACTATAATTTTCACTTTCTCTACTACGTAGATATATTAAGTAGGGGAAGTGTTGTATTCCACCCAAAAATTCGATATTTTAATTCAATCGGAAATGCATGTTTTGAGGCTCCCTGAATCCAAAAAAATCATTTTTAGACAAAGGTCAGTGTACATGTATCTGTGAACAGCATAACTCAAAATCGAAAAGTGGGATCAGCACCAAACTTGGTATTTAAGTTAAATATCTTCCAAAGATGCGACACGAAGGTTCTCAAAATATTCCCCGGATCTCAAACTACGCTTTACTTAGAAGATTTTTCGAAACTTTTTATTTTCTAAAAAAATGGCGCTAACGATTTTGATTAAAATGCCATATATTAAAGATATTTACACAACAAATAAAATGTATATCTGAATTTTCTGGAAATAGCCTTTGAAATCCTCTTCATTCGGAAGGTATTTTGTAAATGTTATATAATTTATAAAAGTTAAGCCATAGACGAAAACGTACTATACAAGAAATGTATCAGGTTATTCTGTAATAAGTTTCCAGTTTAAAATGGTAATAAACTTGTCAACTCTTTAGATTCTGAAGACATAAAAGCACCAATTTGTTCGTACAGAAATGGGATTTTATTAAAACAAGATAAAATTAAATATAATCACCACCGTGTTGTTCAATAAGAAATAATCTTTCTTCTATACTATAAACGGCATTAGCAAGCGCATTCCTAGGAATGTTCTCAATGGCATCCGATAGTTCTTCACGTGTACTGGGTCTGGTAAGAAATACCTTTTCTTTTATATAATCCCATAACCAGTAGTGATACAATATGAAACCAAAGTGCATATATATGTCGTCCTCCGTGGTGTAGTGGTTACCATGGTAGCCTCTAGTTACGGGTTCAAACCCGGCGGAGGGCGACGGAATTTTTTCGGGCGAAAAAATCGTTAGCCTGACTTCCTTCGGAAGGGAAATAAAGCCGGTGGTCCAGCGTCGTAGATTTACGGCACGTAAAAGAACCTAAAGCCTGATAAAGGGGCCTCTGAGCAAAATTACCGGTCTTTCACGCCCAATATAGAATGGAACGCTAAGGACCACAGCAGTTAAAGCATAATAGAAAAAAAATAAAGCTCAATTTAATTTTAAAGTGCTTATATGTAAAGAAGATACAGCTGTTTCAAAATGGGGACTTACTTTAGAATAACAATATAGATCTATTTAAAATACACAATTTATTTTAAATAAGTTTTTTGTGGTATCAGCCATTTTCGAGATATCCATTATTAATGTTTCGAATGGTTCAATCCTTCGCCATTCTTTATCAACAGAATTTTCAATTGTTTCTCGCGATGTCATGGAAACATTATGGAATTTTAAGGCAACATATATCAGCCAGTTCTAAAACATTTCACTATCGCTGTTCCCTTTGTATCTATAGCGAATTGTGTAATTCAGCAATTTCAGGAAAGGTTTATCTGAATTAAAATGAAGTAGATAGGAAAACAAACTTACTTAATAATAATTTGTACATCCACTAATAAACGAAGTTACACCAAGGCAAGCTATTAGCACGTTACACGAATAAACATTTGCCTATTGCGGAAGCTACTTTCAAGCAATTAATAACGCTTACTAGATGATCTAAGAACGCTTACACTGATTTGCATCAACGTGATTCAAGTTGAATAGTGAGAGACTCGGACTGAATTCTGAATTCTGACTGGTCAATGAATAAGACGCGTCGACACACGCCTTCTTATTTCAATTATTACGTTCCGCCTTCCGTTTAGAACATTACCTCTTAATACCATACCTGAAATTGAAAGCCGCAAAACTTACCCTTGTCCAACATAGCATAATAATTTAGCAATCACACGAATTTAGAATGTGTAAAATGATGAGCGCAGTAAATGAACAAAAATGAAATGTAAAATAAATGGAAATTCCGTTTTATAAGAATCCGAAGATTTGGTATTAATGCTTTTTTCTGTCAGCAAAAACTACCATTTCCTAGACATTTCTGATCCAAATTTTACGGTTCATAACATGAAATATAAACAAAAGGGCTAGGAAAAATGGTAAACATATCCCGCAGCCATATAATGCGAATAAGATAAACAATTTATGGGAAGAGTCCATTTTACAATTCACGTTGCCCATTACTGAATATTCACGCCAATTTTCTGCTGCCTACAAGAGCTCACTAGTGATGCAACCAATTTTAAATCCGCACGCTATGCATTTTGTTGCACCCAGTAAAAGGGAACCATGATCGTGATGAACGACAGTCACACAGATAAACTCTGGCCTGTCATAGTACTGTATACCAATTAGCGGTACATTCAGTCCGTAATCTTAAGTTACAATATAATTCACGTCCGTGGTGAAAATCTGTAACACTTTGAATCTACCAAGGCCGTAAAAGCTCCTCCTTTGCCGTAAAGCCATAAAAAGGCCTCCTTTCTCGTACATTTTACGGGTAAACCGTAAAAGTTGGCAAGTACATATGTAATTCTAACTCATTATTGTTTTATTAATTTCGCACAATATTATTGGTTTGCAATTTACATATACACTTTCCTAAATTATTCTGTCCCTCTTAGCTGCATCTAGCCAACTATTTGGAATTTAGAACCCTTACTTTAGACTTCGCTAATAGCTGACTCCGCTTGAGCCACTAATTACTTCTCGTCTACCAAAATGTTAATATTTCCCTCTTTTCCAGTTCCAATTCTTACACAAAATATTACATGAAGTTTTAAATATGAATTATTATACATCATCAAAATCTACTACAAAGTGGGCCGGTACCGGTCCGTTCAGACTCAGGGTTCGCTTGCCCATCGAAGTCGTGGTCGACCAACACTTGGTTTTCCTTTTGGCCTATCTTCATAAAGACATCTAGCTGGTTTTAATGGTGTCATTCTTAATAGGTGTTGGTACCACTTTGGATTATTTTCATGAATGATGCTATTTATGTCAGTTCTGCGTAGCTGATCACGTATAGTACCGTTCCCTACTTGGTCTCTAAATTGAGTTTTATTTATGGACGCTCTTTAACTACTGTGGTCCTTAGCGTCCCATTCTATATTGGGCGTGAAAGATCGGTAAATTTGCTCAGAGGCCTCTTTATCAGGCTTGAGGTACTTTTACGTGCCGTAAATATACGACACAGCACCACCAGCTTTACTTCCCTTCCGAAGGAAGCCATGCTAAGGATTTTTACGCCCGAAAAAATCCATCGCCCTTCGTAGGTTTGCACCCGCGACCTCGGTAACTAGAGGCTAGCATAGTAATCACTGCACCACGGAGGACGACTAATTGGTCTCTTATGGTATGTACAGCCACATAGCGAAAGAATTTTATTTCGGCTGTTTCAATCATTCTCTTATTTTTGGTATTCATTGTCCAGTTTTCGGATCATTACATTAATACCGGCAAAACCATTGTCTTGTAAAACATAATTATTGTTTCGTTTCTAACTTTGTTTTTCGATAATCTTTTAATCGTTCCACATAATTTCTGAAATGCGTATTTTATGTTGAGTATTTTCTTGGTAAATAGGAGAGGTTTTACATCCTAAATAGTTAAAACGTCGAATTGTTCAGGGGCTTTGTTATTTATTATTATTATTATTATTATTATTATTATTATTTTATACAGATATTTAAATTGCTGAAAGCACATAATATACTATTATTATTTCTTATTACTTATGAATGACTTGCATAGATATTTATTTGTTACGTTTTCCTGAATATTAATTACTAGCATGGTTTGCTGTCCTCCGTGGTGTAGTGGTTACCATACTATCCTCTAGTTCCCGAGGTAGCGGGTTCAAGCCCGGCGAAGGGCGATGGATTTTTTCGGCCGTAAACATCATTAGCATGGCTTCCTTCGGAAGGGAAGTAAAACCGGTGATCCCGTGTCGTAGATTTACGGCACGTAAAAGAACCTCAAGCCTGATAAAGAGGCCTCTGAGCAAAATTTCCGGTCGTTCACGCCCAGTATAGAATGGGACACTAAAGACCATAGTAGTTACAGAGCGTCCATAAATAAAAACACAATAGTCTTCCTCAGTAGTTAACATTGGAATTAATATAATCATCATTGATCGTCCTAAAAGTAGTATGCAGTATGAACGTGTTGCTTGCTTCTGTTATAAACCACTTACCTCACTTATGTAGCAATACACTATTTATTGCCGCGGCTGGAGCCCGGCCATGTGGTACAGTATTTCTCATTATGTTTGCTAAACGGTGCAAAACCTTGAGATCGATCATGCACGACGGCCCCCTGCCGAGAACCAAAACTGTTTAAGCTTTCCGACAACGTAGTCATTTACAGCCGCAACAAGAAACAAATGATATCCCCGTTTCTTTTAATGCGAAATTAACGTCGTGTGAATGCAAGGCATGCTTGTGATGTATTGCGTGGTCAACCGCTGCAGCGCAGCGTGACGCAAATGCGAATTATGTTGTGCATTTGAAGTATTCCTTGCCTCCGCCGACATGCGAGTGACATGGATTGTCATTCCAAACAAATTACTGCAGGCAACCGAATTTCCCATGTTGATTAATTACAAATTGCAGAAAACGAACACTCGTTGGAATGGCCGGCGAAGGTTAATCAGCGTGATGCGAGAAATTATCTGCGTTGTTTCAGCATTTCAAGCCTACTTTCTTCTGAACTAAACCTCTGGGCACCAACCTCTAAAGTAAGCATACATTTATGCTATTAAGGTGTTTTAAATACGATCTATAATTTCGAAAATATGCACTAATATGGACTAAAATTGTTCACAACCGTCAATTTCTGTGCACCACTTTGGCTAACTCTATAACACAAGCCACAAGGCACTGACTTGGTCTATCTCTACACCGTGCTTGGCGTGTAGCAATAGGCTACATTCAAATGAAATGTAAGTGCTAACGTAATGCAGCTGAAAGGGGATATAACACACATATATAAGAATTGTACATAGTAATAATATAATTCACCAAGAAACATGTTAAAATATTCAACAACCAAGAATTGTACAAAGCAGATTGTAAGAAACGGGCGAGCTAGCAAAATTCCAAGTAAAAGATAATTCTATGTAGAGCCCACCTTTCACCAAGCTAATGAACAGGGAGCCGGTAGCGATAAGGAGAAATAGAAAGAGACAGATAGAGAAAGGAAAGAGACGGGGATATTGAACTCGCTTCCCAACGCGTCATGGTGACGCGTAAGCGCAAACATTTGGAGTAGAATATTCTCATACATGTTAAGGTAACGCGGTCTGAGGACCAATTAGAAACGTCGTTACACTTTGAAGCGCAGAGGTAAGCGTGCGTGCGTGCGTCAGATGGCAGGTTGAGGGCAACCCGATGGTGTGTTTAGGCGTGTACCTTCCCTAATTAGGGCTTTACCACGTAGTGACGGGATTTGGGGGTTACAGGATGGCGGTTGTTCTTTAGGTAGGGGAGAGAAAGGAGGTAACAAAGTTTGTTCCTCAACGGTAGCCGGTCATGGTGCAAGTACCCTTGTGCACCGCTGGTGGTATGAATTTTGTAATTTTAAACATGTTGGGATTTTAATTTTGAAGTCCAAGCTACTCTTGAATGGATTGTATTGGAGTTCAGCTTTAGCTGCTGTTGGAATTACTCCGCTGTTACCGGATATGCCCGCAAGCCATGCGGGGAAGCCGGTGATGCCTCAAGCGGCGTGTGCTGGGGTTATAATCCCCAAGAGACCGAACAAGGGCGCTCTGATGGTATGGCAACTGGTCGTAAAATTTTGCGGCCCGACGCCTAATTTCATCCTCCACGTAAGGAAGAGATGAGGCTTCGTGAAGCAGTCTCACGGGAAAGGAGCGGTTTACACAATAGATAGCCCGAAGGCACCTATTCTGTACCCGTTGCAGGAGCAGCAGGCTGGAATCTGCGGCCATGCCCCAGATCTCGCAGGCATAAAGCAGGAAGGGGATTATCAGCGCTCGAAAAAGGTGCAACTTTAAAGGGACAGGCATCTCAGACCTCAGCATCGGGTACAATGAAGCCGCAGCCCCATGCCCCCGACGCGCGACGTCCCCGACGTGTCCCCGAAAAATCAGACCCTTATCTAACTTAACCCCCAGGTAGGTGATGGCATTTGTCCATTCTATCCTTCTTCCGAGATAGCTGAATGTGGGGAAGATTGCGGGAAAGCGGCGCTTGGTGAAGAGAATGGCGTGGCTTTTTGCCGGGTTGATGGATAATCGCCAACGCCTGCACCACTCTTGGAGGAGGCGGAGGTGTCTCTGAATGGGGTTGAAGGCTCTGTTTGGGTTTTTACTTGTACAATACAGGAGCACGTCATCAGCGTACTGTGCCATGTTGACGTGCTGCTCTGTGGGTAGATCGGCCACATAGACACTAAACAGTGTGGGGGATAGCACAGAACCTTCGGGGACTCCGCCTCGTATTGGCCTTAGTGTAGATTTGTGTCCCGCAACCGAAACAACAAAAGTGCGGTGTTTTAGATATGTGTGTAGCAGGTGTATTAAGTGTGTAGGGAGCTCCAGTTGGATGCGCTTTTTGAGGAGACCCGCATGCCAGGTCGTCGAGAAGGCCTTCTCGACATCCAGTGAAACCGCGGCGGTGTAAGCCCTGTCCTGGAAGCCCAGGGCAGCCGCTTCCACCACGCGCAGCAATTGCTGGGAGGTCGAGTGCCCAGGACGGAAACCGAACTGATGTGGTGGGATGGCTCGAATGTCTCCTAAGGTGGGAGACAAGCGGGTAAGAATGGTCCTTTCAAACACTTTTGAAAGGACAGAGAGGAGGCTAATGGATCTGTAATTGGCAGGATGTACCGGATCTTTCCCCGGCTTCAATATGCAGATAACCCGAGCCTCTCTCCACTCGCGTGGAAAGTGACTTAGGGCGAAGCACATATTGAAGACCCTGGTGAGAAAGAGCACGGCCCGGAAGGGACAGAGGTAAGCGTCACTAGGCTCAGGTATATAAATAGGAACAAAGCCCCAGATTTTCACTCCCTCTTCTAGAATTTTGTCGACACGAAGTGCTACGCTCTTGACGACAGATGCACGTGTGTGCATATGGGTGGGAGACGTGTGCAGTTAGTTTAGACTCCTGATTTATTCAAATGGTGGGAATTGGTATGATGGGAAAAGCTAGCCGACCATAAATATTTAAATAGTTAATAAACACATTTATTAAAGGGAAATGCAGTATATTTTTAATTTGCCGCATCCGCGATAACCCTGAGAACCAATAATTAGCTATATAGGGAAACGTTAGGAATGGAGACACAGCAGCCGACGAGCATCCATAGCAACCAACGATTTCGCGCTACAAATGTCGACCAACAACCGTTTCCCGCTACTCAGCATAAGCGCAGCCGTAGGCATAACGTAAGAAGTTTGCAGCGCTTCTAGATCCTTAAACTAATTGCGGAAATGTTCCTAGTGCAGCGTAAGTTTTAAATTGAATAATATAACCAACAATACCAAATAAGAAAGTTCACTCAATATTCTATAAATAAATAGGTAAAAAAAATACTTACGCTCAACTGCCGCCCGTAGCGTTAATGACATCACGACTATTTGAACAAAACATTGAAAATAGTTGTGCAAGTATGGAAACTGCAGCAAGTTATATTATGTGATAACATATTGTGCTTACGTAATATGTTTTTACGTAAATTATTAGAACTTGAAGATCTTATATTGTGCTGCTTTTGTTTTGCTTGGTTACATAATTTTAACTGCCCCACGTATAGGTAGCCAATTTGTAACGGTATTACTTACAAATGTTTGTTTATATCACGTGTGTTGAAGCCATCTTGTGACGTCATTCATTTGTTCGGTTTGTAGCTCCATCTAGTGTTAGCAATTTGGGGTACCTAATATCAGTGTTTGAAAGAATTTTAAGTTTTGTTTACTGTCCTCCGGCTAGCTATTATCTTATCTTGGGTCGAACATGTGTCTTGATCAGGGTTGTGTAAACGGAAAGGAATCTTTTATCCAAAAAGAACACTGATGAAGAAATTTGTTCTATAATTTTTATTGTTGAACACGTTCACTATCACTTTTACATATTGATCTAGATACTCGCCAAACTGAAACTGTTATAATAACTTCTTACTGATCACTTTTAATCAACGTACTTCAACCTTTTGTATAATTAACTTTACCATATTTTAGATCTTTCATAATTCTGCTGCGCGTAACTTGTGAATTTATATCCGATGTATGCCGTACTAATACTTTCGACGAACTGACTGACTGAAGACGACGTGTAGTGTACACAGATTTTTGATGAACTGCCCTAAATACGACGTGTAATGTATGAATGCTTTCGGCGAACTGAAGGACTGACTGACCTTACCTACAACCTACCTTATTTATAATCCTGCATCCAGATACGCCTAAAGATTATAACTGAACTGCTATTGGCTAATAAAACGCGCCAACATTAGCGTCCATTTTAATATCCAATTAAAATTATGAATACATATGCTTTAGGGAGGAAACATTCCAGAAGTTTCTACCGAAAACGCGCCAACATTACGTAACTTCCTCGTTTCCAATAATGATAAACAGCTCAACCCCTCGCTGCATTATTGCGCGCTATTATTGACAGTTTCAGTAAGGCCGTATAAACTTATTTCCAAATAATAATTACAATTAATAAACATCTGAAATCAATGTCACATAAAAATGCATATTCATATTACAATCATTATTTACATTTAAGTAATTTGTGATACAAATTACTGCATCATATGCCCCACTAGAAACATAATTATAAATATTTACAACTTGTTTGAAAATTTTATAATTGGGTTTTTAGTCTCCTAAATCTTGGAACACACGCTATCACTTTCACTTAACACTTCACACGCATTTAACACACGACATATGTTTTTTTTTTATCTCGCCACTACTTACTGGCTCTGGTTTAATGTGTTTTGACATTAATCTGACATTTACAATTTTTTTTTATATAGCCAATACTGTACCCTGAATTATTTAATTACTGTTACAAAAAATGGTTTATTTTCTTATATTGTTAACAAAAATTTATCAATCCAAGAATTTTTTGTAATTATTAAACATATTTACCAAAAATATTCACCCTCTACACAAATATATTTACATCTCTTAAATCTAAGCACTGTTTCACATTTTCTGTTTGCTACATAAGTATTTGTTTTTAATTATTTTTACCCTATTTTTGTTGTTTTGTACATTATTTACGTACTTTTACTTTTAAGTTTCAATCTTTACATTCTTAATTTCAAATACTGTTACAGCTACTAAATTTTTTTTTTTTAAACGTTTCTCTTTTTTTTTTTTTAATTTATTTCTCTTTTCAAATGACATATAAATAATTAACCCTCTTACGTTCCAATACATTTCTCTGCAAGTCATCTTTAACTATCCAGCATCAACTTGACATCTCATTGTTATTTACCCTCCTGGATCAAATTGTGTGTGGCTAAACATTACTCGTAGCTGTATCCTAACCTTCAAATTTTTGTTCATGAATAACCTCTTGTATTCATATGAAATTTCGTCCCCTGATAACATTTGAAAACAATCTAAAGTTTCTTGAACAACAAATCTTTTAGCAACTGTCAATTCTTCTACTATCTCATTAATTTGAGAGTACTCTGACAAATCTGTACCAAACTGTACTGGACTGGAGTTTTCATTCTGAACAGCTTGGTACTTGTTAATTTCAGAAATTAGCTTTTGATTATTTACAGGCAAAACTTTAACTTCTTCGTACAATTTATTTCTTTGCATTTCTGACTCTCTCTGTATTTCTGATACCTCCCCTCTGAAATTAACTTGCGCATCATTCACATCTACATTCATAACCTCTTTTATCTCTCTTATCTCACTTGCAATGTTACTCATTCTACTATCTGACTCTGTACATTCTAAATCAACATGTTCATTTTTAGTATTAACTTCACTTTCTTTGTTATCTCTTTCCCTGCTCATGTCTAACATTTTCTTTGAAACTTCTATCTCACTTACTATTACTTCCTCATTTTCATCTCTCATTTTTGGCACACTACTATCTAGCTTCATAACTTTCTTTTCAGTTTCTTCCCTGCTTTGATCTACTTTTTGCTCTAATATCTCATTACTCCTACCAATATCTTCAATTGATTTCCTATGATCTTTTTCTATATCTTCTCTCAATTCCTCAAAACTCTGATCTACTTTTTGTTCTACACTCTTAATAATATCTTCCCAGTTTTGATCTATTTTCTTACTAAGATCTTCCCTCATTTCCCTATTATTCTTTTCCATATTCTTCAGCATTTACACAATCATACTAATATCAAGATTAACATTTCCTGCTATTCTATTGTGACTTTCTGCACTAACATTTCCACCCTCAAATCCTAAAAAGTTTGAGCTATTTTCTGTAACCTGTATTGGATTACAGCTAACTGTTACTTTATCTCCCTCCATAATTATTTCTTCTGTATTATTAGTAGCCATTGTTTTCTTTATCCTACCACTCCTTAAGTACATTTGAAGGTTACAATTTTGTTTTCTAAAAACAAATTACGATACTCTGACCTTTGTGATGGTGTCTGTTGCTGTTACATTGATGTCCAGCTTCCTGCCCCTCTCTCCTAGGTTATATGTCGCTTCGATGAATCTTCGTCGTTTTGTTGTCCTGTAGTTTGAATTTCCCTGTTGCCTTGTAATCTCGGAATTACGATCGTAGTCTGTCGTCCCTGTTGTTTCTGGAATCTGCGTCTTGTAGATCATTTCACTGCTGCATTCGTTCCACGTCCTGGTTCCTTTCCTGGTCACTCTGCTCCTTCCTGGTTATGCTGATCCTTTCCTGGTCATCGTGTTCCTTTCCTGGTCATTATGCCCCACGTTCTGGGTGCCACTTTGTGATAACATATTGTGCTTACGTAATATTTTTTTACGTAAATTATTAGAACTTGAAGATCTTATATTGTGCTGCTTTTGTTTTGCTTGGTTACATAATTTTAACTGCCCCACGTATGGGTAGCCAATTTGTAACGGTATTACTTACAAATGTTTGTTTACATCACGTGTGTTGAAGCCATCTTGTGACGTCATTCATTTGTTCGGTTTGTAGCTCCATCTAGTGTTAGCAATTTGGGGTACCTAATATCAGTGTTTGAAAGAATTTTAAGTTTTGTTTACTGTCCTCCGGCTAGCTATTATCTTATCTTGGGTCGAACATGTGTCTTGATCAGGGTTGTGTAAACGGAAAGGAATCTTTTATCCAAAAAGAACACTGATGAAGAAATTTGTTCTATAATTTTTATTGTTGAACACGTTCACTATCACTTTTACATATTGATCTAGATACTCGCCAAACTGAAACTGTTATAATAACTTCTTACTGATCACTTTTAATCAACGTACTTCAACCTTTTGTATAATTAACTTTACCATATTTTAGATCTTTCATAATTCTGCTGCGCGTAACTTGTGAATTTATATCCGATGTATGCCGTACTAATACTTTCGACGAACTGACTGACTGAAGACGACGTGTAGTGTATACAGATTTTTGATGAACTGCCCTAAATACGACGTGTAATGTATGAATGCTTTCGGCGAACTGAAGGACTGACTGACCTTACCTACAACCTACCTTATTTATAATCCTGCATCCAGATACGCCTAAAGATTATAACTGAACTGCTATTGGCTAATAAAACGCGCCAACATTAGCGTCCATTTTAATATCCAATTAAAATTATGAATACATATGCTTTAGGGAGGAAACATTCCAGAAGTTTCTACCGAAAACGCGCCAACATTACGTAACTTCCTCGTTTCCAATAATGATAAACAGCTCACCCCCTCGCTGCATTATTGCGCGCTATTATTGACAGTTTCAGTAAGGCCGTATAAACTTATTTCCAAATAATAATTACAATTAATAAACATCTGAAATCAATGTCACATAAAAATGCATATTCATATTACAATCATTATTTACATTTAAGTAATTTGTGATACAAATTACTGCATCAATTAATGCAATGTGCATTATCTCTTTACGCCTTACGATTTGAGAGCCAAGAAATCTAAGCACAGATGCTGGGTTCATCCATTAAATGAAAGGATGATTCAGTAAGGAGACTACCATAACCTCTTGAGAGGACCCATGGTTTGTGTGGCACGGCCTAATGGAAGAGTGCATGCATGTGCATTAGACGACGCGATCTTCTGCTGTTGCATAAGAGGCAATGCAAAGAGAAAGAAATGCACAATTCTTCCTCTATGCACGCAAAGCAAGCATAAAATTTGGAGTTTGCAAACTCTTGCGTTGCGTAGCGCGTTGCATGACTCTATGTGAATGCTTCCATCAAATAACATGGGTGCAAAGCCTTGCGCTTATGCTACGTCTGCGCTTGCATTTCATTGTGAATGGGCCCTTAAGCTTCTACGCAAGCAGATCGAGTTCGGTTTTCCGTGGTGGATTGTTAATTTTTATTTTTTGCATATTGTTTTACTGTAATATAATTATATAATATTGTGTTAATTAATTTTACGTACAAATATAATTACATAATAATTGTGAAATTTGTGGTTATAAAATGAAATTGACCGAGTATAAAACCTACGCCCGATCGATAAATTAATGTCATGGTTGCCATCTAGCTGTATGACGGACTATTAAATAAACGCCACAAACCCAACAATGAAGAAAACCTGTTATACTTTTACTAATGTATTAAAAACGAAACAGGAAAAAAGTTAAGTAGCTCCACGGAGATTTGAACCTTCAAATTTCAGGAATGTAAGCTGAGGCAGTATTTTTAACATTTAAATGATTTCAGTCTAACCATATAATATATAATTCAATAACAGCCCGCCTTAAAGCAATATGTGTATGTAACTATATATAAAAAGTGTATATTACAGTCATTGTAAACGTTTATATTATTGTATCTATGTTTAATAATGCCATAGGAATGTATTACGTAATTTAATAATGTAGGATCTGTGAGAATAATAGGTTAAACTTTGCTAACAATGAGGTAACAATGAGGTAACCTTGAGGCAATAATGAGTTTGAGAGTTTAACAATACTACTGCTGATTCTTCGAAGCAATAATGTAATTTTAGTGATAGTTTATAAAATAGCCAATCAACAACCAGAAAAGACTTTAGTTAAATGAAGGTATTCTATTGGAGTAGGATTAGCCAATCAGAAACTGAAAAGGAGAAAAATGTACAAATTTAGAGTTCAGTTAGTTGCAGACAGCCTTACTAACCAGACGCAAAAGATGTCCTCGAGAAATTTAATATGTATTCGTGTGAGACAAAAATAAGTTTACGTGTTAAAAACTGTAATTAATTAATAAAAAGAATCTCACAGCTCTCTATATCAGTGAAGTGTTATTTAAATCGTGTCAAGCATTAATAAAAGCAGTGAAGTAAAATTATAATCTGTGTAAGCCTACATTCTTGTCGCACCATAACCCTACAAAGAGAAACATGTCTCTAACAATAATACTGACGCAGCCGAGGCAAACATAAATATAATACTTAGAGAAACAGTCAAATTACAAAGCTAATATTTTTTTAAAACTTGGGACAAAGGCCACCTGAAAGTACATTTGGGGCGAAGGCTACCGGAAACTGTTTACTATACCTGCGGTTGCAACTACTACAAATTCGGCTCCCCAACAGTTGAAATATAATACAACTCCTTCAATACAAGCTACTTCAAATTGACGCCCAAAGCGTGGTAAAAATAACGTAACAAGCCATCTTCTTCAAATTGGTGCCCAAGCAAACTCTTTAGCCTGAGCTAAGAGCGCTACAGTAAGCCCAGCCTGCTAAGAAGCGTAGCCATACTGCACTTGAGAACCATAAATCAATAAACTGTGCTTTGGTTACAAATATTCAGTGTTGAAATACTCTGAAACGTCCGTCTGTTTGAAATCTCATATATGAATTATTTTCTTGAAAGACTTTTGTGATTATAGTTGAGTTCCCCAATATAACCACTACAGTAATATACGCAGTCTTATGAATAAAGCCTGGCTGTCCCGAGCGCTCACGGAAGTACCCGATTCAAGGCCAGTCTCTCAGACGTCGGCCAGTTTTAAATTGATCGAGTGTGCACTCTTCCTTAGACATCGTTCCGGTCGTAGTAATTTGATTTGCAGTATACAATGATCATTTTCTCCAAATGCTCAGGTGCAAGTTTATGACATTTACTGGTTAACAGAAGTTTGTATGCTGAGAAGTATCTTTCTACGTCTACAGAAATCACTTAAGTACAAAATCTGGAGAAATTTCTTCAGGAAGTACCACATTTTCACCTTTAAGATATTTATCCACAGAACGCAGAACTTTAGCGTCAGGACTTCTCTCTAAAACAATGCAAAATTTACCGCTTAATTTGTCTGTATACTAAAGGAGCACTCTCAGGTTTACTGTGAACCTCATTCAGAAATTATACGGGTGTCTCTATACTAAGCACTTTATTATTTCGTCACTAGTGTGTTTAAATATTAATTTTAAAATTAAGAGTTTGAAAATACGTGTAGTATATGCTCGATGCATGGAAAAATCATAAAATGGGTAGCAACATCGGAAATATGCAATTATACTTCTTCTTCTTCCTCTTTCTCTGTTTAACCTCCTCTTATGTAGGACTTACAGGCGGGTGCCTGGGGTCACAGGCCCGTCGAGGAGCAGACAGTCATGTATCAGACAGAATACCCAGGATGGGTGATCAGCCCGATGCCTGGTATGGGAGGAAGGAAGTAGATGAAACGAAATGATGGTGAAATGGATGAAAGGAAAGGTGATGGTGGAGCAGTTGGTGGAATGAATGGCGGGGGAAACCGGAGAACCCGGAGAAAACCCGCCCAGTCGCCGCTTTGTCCACCACAAATCCCACATGCGGATCCCTGGCCTAGGTGAGAGGAGCGGTCTAACCACTCGGCCACGGCGCCGCCTTTTACACTATAAAACTTTACATATAAGCACAGAAGAACCTAAAACATATTACAAAACTTAATTCCGTATCACAAGTAAAAACAAACTAAATATCCTTTTACATACAAACCCGAAGTACCGAGTGAAATGGCTTAGGCGGTAACGTCTGTGACCAGAATTTGGGAGGTAGCGGGTTCAAATCCAATGGACTGAACGATCAGACTGGAGTTTTTTCGTGGTGTACCCAGTCGCGAAAGTAAATACCGGATTAGATATTTAATACCACGACCCAAAGTTCCACCTTAAGTCTAAAACAATAGTAAAAATGAAAATACATGGTAATAGAGAATGCTCTGTCATCTATCCACAGATAATGTAGAAGCAGAGGCGGTTGCCTAGCAAAAAGTCTCTGTCGACGGGCATCTATCCATCACAGAAGCAGAGGTACACATGTCTTTGAGGCAGTATTTTTAACACATAAATGATTTCAGTCTAATTATATAATATGTGTATAAATTCAATAACAGCCCGCCTTAAAGCAACATGTGTATGTAACAACATATAAAAAGTGTATATTACAGTCACTGTAAATGTTTATATTATTGTAAACATGTGTAATAATGTTATGTGAATGTATTATGTAATTTAATAATGTAGGAGTTGTGAGAATAATAGGTTAAAAGTTGCTAACAATGGTAACCTTGAGACAATAATGAATTTGAAAGTTTTAATGCTACTAGTCATTGTTGGAGCAACAATAATGTAAATTTTGAGACAGTTTAATAAATAGCCTATCAACAATCAGAAAAAGCTTTAGTTAAACCAAGGTATTCTATTGGAGTAGGATTAGCCAATCACAGACTTGAAATACAGAAATTTACAAATTTAGGCGGTAGAAATGAAGTCAGTTGCTTGTAGACAGCGCTCATAACTGGACGCGTTGGTTGTAGACAGTGTTCCTAACCGGACGCGAGACACGTCCTCGAGAAATTTAATACGTATTCGTGTGAGACGAAAATAGTTTTACGTGTTAAAAAGTGCAAGTAATTAATAAAAGAATCTCACAGCTCTCTATATCAGTAAATTCATCCATTATCTGTTTACCCTCCTCTTATGTAGGTCTTACACCCGGGTTAGAGGCCCGTCGAGGAGCAGACACTCATGGATCAGACAGAGCATCCAGGATGGGGGATCAGCCCGATGCCTGGTATGGGATGAAGAAGGTATATGAAACGAAATGTTGGTGAAATGGATGAAAGGAAAGGTGATGATGGAGCAGTTGGTGGAATGAATGGCGGGGGAAACCGGAGAACCCGGAGAAAACCCGCCCAGACACCGCTTCGTCCACCACAAATCCCACATGCAGGTCCCTGGGATTGAACCCGGACCGCCTCGGTGGGAGGCGAGCGGTCTAACCACTCGGCCACGGCGCCGCCTCTATATCAGTAAAGTGTTATTTAAATCGTGTCAAGCATTAATAAAAGGAGTGAAGTAAAATTATAATCTGTGTAAGCCTACATTCTTCAGTCGCACCACAACCCTGCAAAGAGAAACATGTCTCTAACAATAATGCTGACGCAGCCGAGGCAAACATAAATATATAATATTTATAGAAACAGTCAAATTACTTGGTTAATATTTTTTAAACATTTGGGGGGGGGGCAAAGGTCACCGGAAAATACATTTGGGGCGAAGGCTACCGGAAAGCAGGTACTATACGTGCGGTTGCAATGAACTTCAAGTTCGGCTCCCAACAGTTGAAATATAATACAACTCCTTCGATACAACCTACTTCAAATTGTTTTCCTTACGTGGGGCAGAAACTATCTACTTCAAATTGACGCCCAAAGCAAGGTACAAATAATAATCGGTCATGATATGATACCGTAGCTAAAGCAATGTAAAATAACTCCACAGGGGAAAAAATCCGATGTCTATTTATTAGCCGTTAACCGAAATAAACGAATAACCGTAAAAGGCAGTATTGCTTAGTATAAATCAAAGAAACATTAAAGTCGTCTTCAAAATTCACTACCGCAGAAAAGTTATAAATTACAACGTTGTTGACGAGCGAGCGCTTCTCTTTAGATAATTTTGAAGTATGATAAACAACAACAGCGCATATCCGGACGGTTTTCAAATGCTAAACCTCTTGACAGTTTACGATTATTTAATAACTGCTTCTTCGGTCTCGCCAAGATTTAAGTGAAACGATCTGTTTATTCTTAAACGTAACCACCTTGTAAACCAATGCATTTAGTACAATGACTTTCCAACGTTTTAATGCCCCCATTAAAACATGACTTGTCCAACTGTGTAGAATAAGCATCGGCCTCGACTTCGACCTCATCATTTGATGTGAACCTTCGTCCACCCAGCCATTTCTTTAGTTTTGGGAACAAAGCGTAATAGCTGGGAGCCAACTCCAACGAATGTGGCGAATGTGGGCTTACTTGGAAGCAAAGGTCATGCAGTTTTACAGCAACAATCCCAGGCGTGCGTGAAGGCACTGTTTGTTAAGATGTGGACGTTTAGCCGGAATAGCATCGTCTAGTAGTGAAGCGTAATACTTTCCGGTGATGGTTCTGCCCTTCAAGGTAGTCTATGAGACCAAACCATGAGAAACTTCAGCAATGACTTTTCTTGCATATGCGTTCTTTGGTGTATTTTCACCTGTTGCCGCCCACTGTTTTGACTGCTCTTTCGTCTCTGGCGTGTAGTGATGACTCCATGCCTCATCTACTGTTATGAAATGTAGGAAAACTCACTAGAATTGCATTTAAAGAAGTCTAAACTCTCTTCATAAATGTTCACTCGAATGCGTTTTTTTTTGTCCATTGTTAACAAACGCAGCAAACATCGAGCAGGAAGCTTTACCCAAAACTTTCTGTAAAATGTAGTGGACACGGCCTTTCGAAGTCTTTGCATTGTCAGCTTACTGACGCACCTTCAATCGTCGATTACTGAATACGGCATTGTGAATTTTGTGTTACAATCTCGTCGTTCGTAGTGGTTTAGGAGCACCTCGAGCCCTCATCATGTTGAATGCATGTACGATTACGCTTAAATTCAGCAGCCCACTTTTTATCCGTCGAAAACGAATAGGAAAAATCATTTAATGTCGAAGGTAACTGCTTTTATCACAGTTCGTATTCCAGTTCTTGTAGAAAATGTTAATACCAGTTTTTTTTACACGATCGTCACAAACACTACAAAAATGTTCCATTTACAGCGTAGTTTAGGGTACGGGGGGTGGGGGTTCTTCTCGAACATCTTCGTGTCGCATCCTTGGAAGATGCTGAACTTAAATACGAAGTTTGGTATTTAACCGAATTTTCGTTTTTAAATAAAACTGTTCACACACGCGTGCACATACACATATTTTCCTAAAAATGGTTTTTAGACAGCATGGCATAAAAGTAGAACTTTTAACATAGTGCACACGAACTAAAGACTACACACTATTGCACTAGTGCGATAAAATTTTTATACCACTCCATTGTGGCCAACTTTGGTTTCAAGTCCAATCACATGGCAACAACCTTGTATTTGCACATGTTTAATAATTTGGTTTCATTAAGTTTTATTTTTCATTATGTCTTTTTACACGGTTAATTTCTCATGGCGCTCGCATTATCTGTTCACAATACAAATCGCCATACTTCAATGTATCACAATTCGTTGTAGAATTAACCTATACGTTATACTGGCAGCCTTCTTCTTTCTTTGGTCTAAAGCGTAGTATAACCTACATAAAGATTAAATGGCGGCAATTATGAATTCAGAAGAAACTGAAATGGAAGAGCCGGGTGAAAGTACAGAAGCAGCAAAAAGAATAACACTAGAAGTACTTGCCCAAAAATTCCAGAAAGAAATATAATATAGTATTTGATCGCGTCTTTACCTGGGGTAAGGCAAAACATGTTAAAAATAATTTCACTGAAAATGACTGCTAGCGAATCAAAAAAACATCAAAACATCTAACATCTCGCTGAACACAAGAATTGGTCTCATTTTTAACATCATTTTTCTTGTTTCTAGAATCTCGCTCCGCACAGTTGATCTCGTTCTAAACGTGATTTCTGTTAGTTTCAGCAAACAGTATAATACTATGTCAATGATATTTTAAAAATTCGAGCGCTGTCTAAAACTAGTATATGCCACACGTGTTAAAAGTGATTTTATTTTGCTCGTAGGATTGCGAAAAGTAGGTCGTAAGACCTCTGGCTAAGGGCAAAATAAAGTCCTACTTTTAACACTTGCATTAGGTGAGCTTAAAACATGTATTTCCGTGGAATTTGTTTATATTTGGGTAGAACGCAATACTTCCTCTTCCTACTGTGGGTAGTAGTAGAGAAAGCAAAAAAAGGGAGATTCGCTAAATTTTCTTTTTTTTTATCACTGCACGTTTGTATTCTAGTAAGGCCTTGTAAACCATTTTAGTATTTTAGGAAACGAAACAGGAAGCTGTTTTATAGCCTAATGTACCACAGCTATCTAAAGGGATTTACTATGGGCTATAGCTTTTTTTACTTTCTCTACTACGTATAGTAAGTAGGGGAAGTTTTGTATTCCACCCAAAAATTCGATACCGAGATTTCACCGGAAATACATGTTTTGAGGCCTCCTGAATCCAAAACAAGTATTTCTGGAAACATGTCCGTGTGTGTGTCTGTGTCTGTGAACAGCATAACTCAGAAACGAACAGTCGGATAAACACCAAACTTGGTATTTAGGTTCAGTATCATCCAGAGATGCGACACGAAGGTTTTCAAGAAAATCTTTAAAGATTACGCTTTACATGGAACATTTTTCGAAAATTTTAATTTTCTCAAAAATGGCTCTAACGATTTTGATTAAAATATCATATATTTAAGATATTTTCATGACAAATAAAATATATATCTTGAATTTTCTGGGAATGTCTCCAAAAGTATTCTTCATTGTGAACGACTTTTGCATAACTGGTATACCACAAGAGATGTAGATTGCGTTAAAATACACAATTTATGTCATATACATTTTGTTGTTGTTGAGTGAAGCATTTTCAAGATATCGCTTGTTATTCCCTTAAATTTTGCAATACTTATACTTTTTCTCAAATGGCAATTCGTTGTTCATTTTTTTTTTGTCCTGGTATGCAAAGAGAATGGAATACTCCACATAGCAACCACCTCTTAAAAGATTTGACTATCGCTTAAAGCCTAGCAATTCCCCTTGCATCTACAAGAAAATTAGCAATAAGATTAACATCTCGATTAACATGAAGCATATGGAGAATAAGCGTTTGTAAAAATAGTTTGTATAAGAGTAGAGAAAGTCAGGTGAGTGTAACACATCAGATTTTTTCCCTATAAAATCTAATCCCAATTATATGATTCAGGCTATTAGGCGTCGTCCTTTCCCATGGAGAACGCAATCCGTCGGTCACCCCTTGATGGCTTGCAGCTCATCACCTCGACTACCTATTGAAGATATATCTGGGTTCGAATACGTGTTGAAATTATTTTTGTGGTAGAAACATGTTTTCGTTGATCTCCAGGGCGTGATACGTAAAGACTCAGATGACTAACAAAATAACTGTAGACGACAAGCATATGAAATTCAACACATATATTCCTTTTATTGTTCTGAGTGGTAACAGGAAACTAACAACCAACCTTTCAAGTCGTGTGTTAAACAAAGTACATGGCTACACTTCGACTTCCACCAACGCATAACTTAATCACTTGTCTAACAGAGTATAACAAGACTTCTGCATGTTTATTTACACTCTCCGCGAATTTCTTGTCACATTTAGCGCACATTACTCGCGCGGTTATCTCAAACCTCAGTTTCATTCTTAATATAATTCCGGTGCGAAAATTTTGTTGAAGGAGCACAGATTTCGCCTGCTTTTGAAGTCCAAAACTACTTGAAATTTTGACAAGCACCTCAAATATATACAGTTCTGAGAGGCGCGAATGTAAAACTTACAAGACTATTGGTCTTCGAGCTGGCACGAGCCTACTTTACGTTTAAACACTAACAAATTTCTGTTAACCTGATTGGCTAACTCGGGGTCACATGGTAGAACACTGTGAAAAATCCCCTGCTTCGTTACAAGAACTCGCAGCGTCAATTTCCTTATGTCCTATTTGCACGCCAACTAACAAAGACTTTTATAAACATGCAACACAAAGTGCAATAACCTTTACTATTGTTTTTGAACGCTTGTTACATTTCTGCGGATGCAGGAGTGTAAATTTACTAAAAATAAAACATAGGTAAGCACAGACATATTTCTTTACATTGCAAATGTGAATGAACCCTGCTATGTAATAAAATGATAACACAAATGAGACAATAAACATAATTAAATCGCAGGAGAGGTGTAAATACTGTCTCAACTATACATGCTATGAGCACAAACCATGACGAGGGAAAGGCGAGCGGACAAAAACTGAAAGAAAAAAGTATTTAACTTAGTTATTAAATCGTTTTGTTTGTTATCCTACGTACCTTAATAATACAATTACATGGTGGTATCTCCCTGGGTATAAATACGTTTCTTTAACCTCCCAGTAGGCGCACTTAATCTGTCACACAAGCCGACGCGCGTTGTAAAGTTTACAACGTGAATAATTTTATGACATAACAAGAGATTTCTGGGCAAGTTGAATAATGTATTGAAGGACACAGTTAAGTAAATTCTTGTAGGATGCTGTATCAACAGCTTTAGATATTTGAGTTCTTGAGGAGACTATTGTGTTCTATTATTCATTCAATAATATCAAGTTCAATTACACTACGTGATCAAAAGTATCCGGACAGCTGGCTGAAAATGAAGTACAAGTTCGTGGCGCACTCCATCGGTAATGCTGGAAGTCAATATAGTGTTGGCCCACCCTTAGCCTTGATGACAGCGTTCACTCTCGCAGGCATACTTTCAATCAGATGCTGGAAGGTTTCTTGCGGAATGGCAGCCCATTCTTCACGGAGTCCGGAACTGAGGAGAGGTATCGATGTAGGTCGGTGAGACCTGCCACGAAGTCGGCGTTCCAAAACATCCCAAAGGTGTTCTATAGGATTCAAGTCAGGACTCTGTGCAGGCCAGTCCATTACAGGGATGTTATTGTCGTGTAACCACTCCGCCACAGCCCATGCAGTATGAACAGGTGGTCGATCGTGTTGAAAGATGCAATCCCCATCCCCGAATTGCTCTTCAACAGTGGGAAGCAAGAAGGTGCTTAAAATATCAATGTAGGTCTGCGCTGTGATCGTGCCACGCAAAACAACAAGGGGCGCAGCCCCTTCCAGTAAAAACACGACCACACCATACCACCACCACCACCTCCGAATTTCACTGTTGGCACTACACACGCTGGCAGATGACGTTCACCGGGCATTCGCCATGCCCACACCCTGCCATCGGATCGCCACATTGTGTACCGTGATGCGAGGCGTTTTGGCATTTTCGTGCGTGATGTGTGGCTTATGAGCAGCCCCTCGACCATGGAAACCAAGGTTTCTCACCTCATGCCTGTCATAGTACTTGGAGTGGATCCTGATGTAGTTTGGAATTCCTGTGTGATGGTCTGGATAGATGTCTGCCTATTACTCTTTACGACCCTCTTCAAATGTCGGCGGTCTCTGTCAGTCAACAGACGAGGTCGGCCTGTACGCTTTTGTGCTGTACATGCCTGTACATGTCCTTTCACGTTTCCACTTCACTATCACATCAGAAACAGTGGACCTAGGGATGTTTAGGAATGTGGAAATCTCGCGTACAGACTTCTGACACAAGTGACATCCAATCACCTGACCACGTTCAAAGTCCGTGAGCTCCACGGAGCGTCCCATTCTGCTGTTTCACGATGTCTAATGACTACTGAGGTAGCGGATAATGAGTACCAGGCAGTAGGTGACAGCACAATGCGCCTAAGATGAAAAACGTATGTTTGTGGGGGTGTCCGGATACTTTTGATCACATAGTGTATTTACAGAAAATCAATTAACTTTATCAGCGGTATTTGTCACAATCCTCTTTGACCTGGAAGCATTTTCACAATGTTTTTCTCTTTGTTTTGAAGTTTTAGCGCACTTTTACACCATCGTTTATCTTTGTCTCTTCCAATAAAGAACTCCTGCACATCTAGCTAGTCGAGATCTTCGCCACCTACCTCTTCCTGTAGATTCACTATTGTAGTTTCCTGATTCAACATTCTCCTCACCCACAGACGCATTACATTCCTCCAGCTGTGTAAAATCCGCATGGGCTTTATTATCACTTTCTTCAAATAGTTTACGAATCCCTCCGTCCGATAGACTTTGAGCTGAAAATTAACGATACAGATAACAAATAAACGCACGCGTCATGTGGATTTACAAAAGTGTTTAAATATTTCGAAAGCAATCGATTAAGTCCATTTTACTTGTTATTACACTTACCTCTCACATTGCGGACTCATAGATTCCGTCACAGGAGTCGGCGCGTGTGTACGTTTTACAACATTCAACACTTCGTTACATAGAATGCCTTAAACCAAAAAATCTGATGTGTTACACTCACATAACTTTCTCTACTCTTGTACAACCTAATTTTACAAACGCCTATTCTCCATATGCTTCATGTTAATCGAGATATTGAGATGTCAATCTTATTGGTAATTTTCTTGTAGATGCAAGGAAAATATGGTAGCTTTTAAGCGATAGTCAAATATTTTAACGCTGGTTGCTATGTGACGCATTCCATTCTCTTTGCATGTCCAGGACATAAAAAAAATGAATAACGCATTTGAGAAAAAGTATAAGTATTGGAAAATTTAAGGAAATAACAAGCAATATCTCGAAAACGGTTCACTCAACAAAAGAAATGTATATGACATAAGTTGTGTATTTTAACGCGATCTACATTTTTTGTGTATTAAAATTTTGTCTATCTCTTATGGTTTACCAGTTATGCAAAAGTCGTTCACAATGAAGAATACTTTTGGAGACATTCCCAGAAAATTCGAGATATACATTTCATTTCTCATGACATTACCCTAAACATATGATATTTTCATCAAAATCGTTAGAGCCATTTTTGAGAAAATTAAAATTTTCGAAAATTCTTCCATGTAAAGGGTAGTCTGGGGTCGGGGGATTTTCTTGAAAACCTTCGTGTCGCATCTCTGGAAGATACTGAACCTAAATACCAAGTTTGGTGCTTATCCGATTGTTCGTTTTTGAGTTATACTGTTCACAGACACACACACACACACAGACACACACACACACACACACACACACACAGACACACACGGACATGTTTCCAAAAATGCTTTTTTTGGATTCAGGAGGTCTCAAAACGTGTATTTCCGGTGAAATCTCGGTATCGAATATTTGGGTGGAATGCAATACTTCCCCTACTTACTATACGTAGTAGAGAAAGTAAAAAAGCTTAAACAAAGAAACAGTAACATTATCACATCGTCGAGTAGACAACACCAAACGAATACACCGAACCGGTGATGCAATACCTCAAGTTTAAGGAGACAAGGTACTCTGAAATGGTAAAAAATCACATGTTTTGTTTTAGTACTACTAAAACCTCTATTATTTCCAGTTTCAGAAAAAAACATACTTATTGGGGATTAAGGGGTTTTAAAGACATTTAAATACCATTTAAATGCTAGTCTACATTCCTTTAAAGCTGTCAT
Source organism: Deroplatys truncata (assembly GCA_030765065.1). Taxonomy (NCBI): domain Eukaryota; kingdom Metazoa; phylum Arthropoda; class Insecta; order Mantodea; family Mantidae; genus Deroplatys; species Deroplatys truncata. The sequence goes on along the minus strand of CM060975.1, from coordinate 50,978,208 downwards.
GCAACACACATTTTTACAACATTTTTGTATCTTTCAACAACAAACGACTATATCATGCCCAGCGAGCAGTTCAGCAACCAACAAAAGAAGCCAGGACCAAGAGAAGGTAATCAGAAAAGCTGAAGCAATCCAGGAATGAAGGTGCAGATGATTATGGCCCTGGAATGTACTAAAGTGTTTCAGAATTTTAATGTTCAAACCTTAAATTCAGTTTTCTCAAAGCAACATTTTTGGATACTTGTGTAACTTTTTCTCAGAAAGTATGAGAGGTAGAAAGCAAAATTTTCAGTACATGTATACAACACATAGTTAAATTTTCTGAACCACAATTATAATTTATATTAGTGATATTAATAAAGCAACAAGATTGCAAAGCTGCACATTTTTACTTTTTTGACTTTGCAAATGTGAAATGCTATACATAACTAAATAATTTAGGTTCAGTAGATAGCTGATTACACTAAGAACAACCATGCAAAAGTGTGATTATTGCAAGTAGTATCAGAGAAATTCATTCATTATCTGTTTACCCTCCTCTTATGTAGGACTTACACCCCCCAGGACTTACAAGCGGGTGCCTGGGGTCAGAGGCCCGTCGAGGAGCAGACACTCATGGATCAGATAGAGCATCCAGGATGGGTGATCAGCCCGATGCCTGGTATGTGATGAGGGAAGTAGATGAAACGAAATGTAGGTGAAATGGATGAAAGGAAAGGTGATGATGGAGCAGTTGGTGGAATGAATGGCGGGGGAAACCGGAGAACCCGGAGAAAACCCGCCCAGACGCCGCTTCGTCCACCACAAATCCCACATGCAGATCCCTGCGATTGAACCCGGGCCGCCTTGGTGGGAGGCGAGCGGTCTAACCACTCGGCCACGGCGCCGCCTAGTATCAGAGAAAAAGGTACATGAATTCACACGTTTTAAGAGTAAATTTTATTATTTTCTGCTGAATGAAATAATTTTTACGGACTCAAGTGCATAAGCTATCAATGCAAACAACGGCATGATTTATTAATGAAATAATTCTTAAAAATTTCAGGAAAAACCATTGCGAACTTTAAGAGCAGTTGTAATTTAACACAATAATTTCCATGTATTCAGACTACCTTCTCTCCTTAAAACATTGATAAAGTAGTACAGCTGGTGTACTTTTTACAACAGCACGTCTGTCTAAATCTTTTTGCGTAACATAATTTAGCACTAACTGGTACTCGTGTCTTCTGTCACGTTCCTCTAACTGCCCATAACAGCTGCACAGATTTTGTCCCCAGCCACCACGTGACACCTTCGCCGAGCGAACATTAGCGATTTATCACGCTAACCTCTCTAACAACTTTTGATAGCTCTTATTATTATCTATTCCGCAACCCAGGAAAACACATGCATGTTACAAATGTCCGTCGAGAAAAACAACTTTTCAATGAGGAAAGAATTATCAAAATCGGTTGAGAGCTTCGGAGATAACCCTGTGCACCACACAAATACATATACATTTTCTGTCTTATGGACTATATGAACTTATTATTTTCTCAGTTTTGGAACCACTAATTTGCATATATGACCTTTCTCGGCAAGGTTTCTAGTTGGGAGAGAAGCTTTCTAGGAATGATTTTCTTCATACAGGGAAGCTCAAAGCACGTGATGCTGGTGAAATCTCCATATGAATTGTTTGGTTGGAATACAATATCCATTCCACAGAGTGATTTATGACGAACTACACATTTCTTTCTTTAATTATTCTGTTCGAAATTCATTCAATACCCCAATTTTAGCACCAAATTAAGCAGAATGTTCTGGAGTTTTGATTACCTGTCGCTAGATGCTCAGATGTTCATATTCTATTCGTAATTGTTAGTTTTATTGTCGGCAACTGTTTTGGAGATTTTTTTCTAGTCAACGTAAAAATGCAGTACAGATTAAATGAACGAATCTTCCTTGTAAAGCAATACTGGATTACGAATTCAATTACAGCTACTCAAAGGACATACCAGGGAGAATTTGGTGTTCGGAATCCTCCCCAAAGAAACACAATACTGGGAATGGTAAACAAATTGGAAACAACTGGATCTCTGGTGAGTGAAAAAGGCAAAACTCGTTCATCTAGTCTTCCCACGGTTGTTTTTGAACTAAGAGCACGACTGGATCAGTCACCCAAAAAATCATTAAGACGTTTGTCACACGAAACAGAGTACAGCTACTCAATGTTTCAGAGAACTGTGAAAAGTGCAGGCCTAAAACCGTATAGGATTACAGTTGTCCTTCAGTTACAGGAACCAGATAAGGATAGACGACTGAATTACTGTCGTTGGTTTCAGGGGTTCATTGTGAAAAATCCTGCCATATAGTCCATCACATGGTTCATAGATGAAGCATGGTTCCATTTATCCGGCTATGTGAACTCAAATAACACGCTATTGGGTCAGCAAAAACCCATATGTTATTCATGAAGCACCTATGCACCCGGTTAAAATCGGAGTTTGGTCGCAATATCCGCACAGAGAATAGTGGGACCAATTTATTTTTTAAAACAATGTGAACACTGCAGAGTACCGACGGATTTTCGTGGAATTTGCTGAGCAACTAGACGATGTATAGTTGAGCCAAGGATATTTACAACAGGACGGTGCTACATGCCATACATCAAATGAATCCATGGCACTGATTGCAAGTTTCTTTGATGACCGGATAATTTCCAAGAACCTGTGGCCACCGAGATCTTCGGATTTGACAACTCCGGACTTCTTTCTATAGGGTTACTTAAAAGACAGGGTTTATGCTGCACGTCCCCAGACAATGGACGATCTGAAGCACAACATTACACAGAAGATTCAAGCTATTGACAACAGAGTCCTCCAACGAGTGAGCCAGTAACATGGAACGACGTGTTGAGTTGTGCCTTATGCAGGATGGAGGACATTTTCAGAATTTGTTATACAGGTAAATAATCTCCCAAAATTCCTCTGCATTTCGGGTAAAATAAGTTGTCGCTAGCATAACTCGTTTTGAAACAATTAAAGAAATAAATGTGTCAGTTCTGTATAAATCACCCTGTGCATACTATAGTTCAGCGGTGCAGAAATTAAAAATACCGTCAGCTGTTGATTTAAAGATGGAACATTAATTTACTAAACTGATGTTTCACTTTCATATAACGCCTGAGGAAATTCTCATATTCCGTTAGCTTGCAAATCAGCGAATATCGTGGTGTGAATCGGAACCTGATAAATCCCAATCTCCTATCGGAAATCGAATTCCACCTTTTGTGATGCTGAATCAGCTGTTGCATTCGGACATGACGTGAGATGAAACACTTTAGCCTGCAACAATAATGTAGTGTTAGTAATTTATCTTCGGAGTTACAGATACAGGGAACAGTACTCGAAATTTATTAGTACGCAATGCCCATTATTTATTTAATTGTGATTTAAACTAGGTATTATTATTTTCTCTTTTATATTAAAGTAAATTACAGTCTAATATCGTTTGTGAATAATAATGACATAGAAAAATACGAGGAGAAAAATAATAGTGTTATATTCACTAGACTTTCCCTACTCATTATCGTTTTATTTTGTATCAACTCTAGAAATTAATCTTAGAAAAGCTTGTATTTTTATTTGTCGTACCAGAAGGTTGAATCAATAATCAAATCTTGAAAAACTGGTTCGCTATATACTGTCTTTATAATTCCACAATCTTTACATGAGCAGAGAAAACAAAAGAATACTGACTTAGCACTTTTTTCCTGTAGGGAACTTTTGTCTATCATGTATGGTTTATTAGCTATTCGCAGTAAAGGTATACACTTCCTCAAGAAAGTATCCGTCTACACTTTAAAACATGCCAGAGCCAAATTACTGGAGAGAAACATCTATTACTTTCTCTACTACGTATAGTAAGTAGGGGAAGTATTGCATTCCACCCAAAAATTCGATACCGAGATTTCACCGGAAATACATGTTTTTAGGCCCACTGAATCCAAAAAAAGCATTTTTGGAAACATGTCCGTGTGTGTGTCTGTGTGTGTGTGTGTGTGTGTGTGTGTGTGTGTGTGTGTGTGTCTGTGAACAGCATAACTCAAAAACTAACAGTCGGATAAACACCAAACTTGGTATTTACGTTCAGTATCTTCCAGAGATGCGACACGAAGATTTTCAAGAAAATCCCCCCACTCCAGACTACCCTTTACATGGAACAATTTTCGAAAATTTTAATTTTCTCAAAAATGGCTCTAACGATTTTGATGAAAATATCATATGTTTAAGATAATGTCATGAGAAATGAAATGTATATCTCGAAATTTCTGGGAATGTCTCCAAAAGTATTCTTCATTATGAACGATTTTTGCATAACTGGTAAACCATAAGAGATAGACAAAATTTTACTACACCAAAAATGTAGATCGCGTTAAAATACACAACTTATATCATATACATTTTTTTGTTCAGTGAACCGTTTTCGAGATATTGCTTGTTATTTCCTTAAATTTTCCAATACTTATACTTTTTCTCAAATTCGTTATTCATTTTTTACTTTCTCTACTACGTATATTACTTTCTCTACTACGTATAGTAAGTAGGGGAAGTATTGCATTCCACCCAAAAATTCGATACCGAGATTTCACCGGAAATACATGTTTTTAGGCCCACTGAATCCAAAAAAAGCATTTTTGGAAACATGTCCGTGTGTGTGTCTGTGTGTGTGTGTGTGTGTGTGTGTGTCTGTGAACAGCATAACTCAAAAACTAACAGTCGGATAAACACCAAACTTGGTATTTACGTTCAGTATCTTCCAGAGATGCGACACGAAGATTTTCAAGAAAATCCCCCCACCCCAGACTACCCTTTACATGGAACATTTTTCGAAAATTTTAATTTTCTCAAAAATGGCTCTAACGATTTTGATGAAAATATCATATGTTTAAGATAATGTCATGAGAAATGAAATGTATATCTCGAAATTTCTGGGAATGTCTCCAAAAGTATTCTTCATTATGAACGATTTTTGCATAACTGGTAAACCATAAGAGATAGACAAAATTTTACTACACCAAAAATGTAGATCGCGTTAAAATACACAACTTATATCATATACATTTTTTTGTTCAGTGAACCGTTTTCGAGATATTGCTTGTTATTTCCTTAAATTTTCCAATACTTATACTTTTTCTCAAATTCGTTATTCATTTTTACTTTCTCTACTACGTATAGTAAGTATTGCATTCCACCCAAAAATTCGATACCGAGATTTCGCCGGAAATACATGTTTTGAGACTCCCTGAATCCAAAAAAAGCATTTTTGGAAACATGTCCGTGTGTGTGTCTGTCTGTGTGTCTGTGTGTCTGTGTTTCTGTGTGTCTGTCTGTGTGTCTGTGAACATCATAACTCAAAAACGAAGAGTCGGATAAACGCCAAACTTGGTATTTAGGTTCAGTATCTTTCAGAGATGCGACACGAAGGTTTTCAAGAAAATCCCCCCCACCCCAGACTACCCTTTACATGGAACATTTTTCGAAAATTTTAATTTTCACAAAAACGGCTATAACGAGTTTGATTAAAATATCATATGTTTAAGATATTGTCATGACAAATAAAATGTATATCTCGAATTTTCTGGGAATGTCTCCAAAAGTATTCTTCATTGTGAACGACTTTTGCATAACTGGTAAACCATAAGAGATAGACAAAATTTTACTACACGAAAAATGTAGATCGCGTTAAAATACACAATTTATGTCATATACATTTCTTTTGCTGAGTGAACCGTTTGCGAGATATTGCTTGTTGTTCCCTTAAATTTTCCAATACTTATCTTTTTCTCAAATTCGTTATTCATTTTTTATGTCCTGGACATGCAAAGAGAATGGAATGCGCCGCATAGCAACCAGCGATAAAATATTTGACTATCGCTTAAAAGCTACCATATTCCCCTTGCATCTACAAGAAAATTACAAATAAGATTGACATCTCGATATCTCGATTAATATGAAGCATATGGAGAATAGGCATTTGTAAAAATAGATTGTACAGGAGTAGAGAAAGTCATGTGAGTGTAACACATCAGAGTTTTTTTGTTTTGTTTTGCTATATAAAGGTCAAATGGTAATACAGTTTACGTGTCTTGGCACTTTTCAGATCGTTCGTTTATCAGTTTTATAAATTTTTGAAAAAAATGTGCCAAAATTGCAAGCTTTTTTGCGTGCTGTTTTCAAAAGTATCTTTCATGCATTAGGTAGAGCATTTTTTGTGCACACAATGAACACTTTCATCGACATGTAGCTTAAACTGGTGGGGAAATAAACTCGTGAAAACGTATAGAGTGAGCCGAAAAAGAGGAATTAAGCCAAAAACGTTGAAAACTTCCAACTTTGACATTTTATTCCTCCGTCATATTGTAGCGTGTATGTGTGTGTATTGTCACGCCAGACACATTATTGTGTCGTTGGTGACAGCATTATTGGGGTAACTCTTTCAGCTCTGGGTTTGAAGTTCGTCTGGCGTGGCGGCTCACCATCTTCTGGCTGGTGATCCTAGCCAGAGGTGGAGAGAGTGGAGGAAGTGAGCGTTACTTCTTTGTGTGTTGTATGTTGAGCGTCACTTTTGGTCGAGTGTTGAGTCTGAAAGGCTGTATGTGAATGTGTGAATGTTGACTCGTGTGTGTAGCATCTCCCTCAATTCCTTCCTTTTTATCTTTTGTGTGAGATGTCGGGGCACCGTGCTTATATTCAATAAACCACAGGTAATGTGATTAATGTGAAATTATGTGTATTTTGTTATAACTATCCCACGCCTACTGCGGAATGTGTTGTTTAATATTCTGATCCTCTTGCTGCCTCTCCAGCTATGTCACCCAATGTATATGCTGCGAAAACTAAAATGCAATATCTAACTGCAAACCTTTTGGCCTCGCCCCAGTATATAAGTATATACAATCCTTGTTTCATTGCAAAATCAATACGCACAAAAAAATTGCTGTACTCAATGCATGTAAGGCAATATTGAAAACACCACGTGCAAAAGAGTTGAAACTTTTTTGAAACATTTATAAAACATAAAATGAACGATCTGAAAAGCCGCCAAAACACGCAAACTGTACTGTATTACCACATGCTCTTTACATAAAAAATTAGATTTTTCCCTCCATTAATTTGGCTGCCAGAATTTTTTAAAATTCAGACGAATACTTTCTTGAGGATGTGTATACATATACATTTTATTAGTCAAGCAAATACAGTAAAAATCAAAACGGTTAGAGGCATTTTAAGACAATAAAAATAACGAAACATTTTCCGTGTAAAGGGTAGTTTGGAGCGGGGGAAATGTTTTTGAAAATCTTCGTGTCGCATCCTTGGGTGATGCTGAGCTTAAATACCAAGTATGCTAATACCGACTTTTTGTTTTTAAACAATATTTTTCATAAACATGCGCGCACGGTCCTTTTTCCAAAAATGTTTTTATTCAGGAGGTTTCAAAACATGTATTTTCGATGTTTTGGATGGAATGCAATACTTCCTCGACCTATTATAAATAGATGCTAGAGAAAGTAGAAAATACATAAATAATTCTTTTCCTCTGTGCCGGAATTTCAGGGTGCAAAGGTGGCACCCTAATTTAATGTGAGACGTGTAATTGAGATTTCCTACAAGAATTCCGTTTCGGTGCAGAAAGTCACATTTACTCCTTCTTGACAAAAGGCAGCCTCAGGATTCTCCTCAGTCACTTTTTGCCGCAGCCTATACGACATCAAATTGAGGTTCAAGATGTGAGAAATTGCTTCAACATTTCTGGCTTCCTCGGTTGGCTATCGTGCTCATATGCTACAAGCCATATATATCGACGCTCTTTTGCTCTTTCTCCTTTCAACCCTCCTTCCTTTCCTTTTATTTGTCGCTGTTCCCTTTGCCATTCTTTCTCTCTTTACATGTACCTACGCGATCATTTGAAATTCAAAATTGCAGTTCTTCGTGGGAGGACGTAATAAGATACTCGAACGTTTATATATTACAACCGTGTGACGATACATCATTAATAATTCAAAAGGGAGTAAAAACATTGATTCAAGCTGCATGTCAGCTTTAGCCTACTGTGTATATGTACAGGCACCGTCAACGATGATGGCCCGATGTAAACAAACATAAGGACTACAGAGGGGGCGGAGTTACGAGGACAATTCTAGAAGTACCCGACCTGACGCATATATAGTGGTTGCTGTTTCAAAAAATCTGATGTGTTACACTCACATGACTTTCTCTACTCTTGTACAAACTATTTTTACAAACGCTTACTCTCCATCTACTTCATGTTAATCGAGATAAACATTTGCAAACTCTATCTTATTGCTAATTTTCTTGTAGATGTAAGGGGAATATATATTTTCAAGGGCAATATAGAAATACAGTAACCTTTAAGCACATACATATCTCTTAATAACTGGTTGCTAGGTGCAGCACCATTCCCTTTCCCACAGATTAATACTCTTTGCATATCCAAGACAAAAAAATGAATAACGAATTCACATTTGAGAAAAAAAGCGTTGAAAATTTTAAGGGAATAACAAGCAATATCTCGAAAACGGTTCACTCAACAAAAAAAATGTATATGATATGTTGTGTATTTTAACGCGATCTACATTGTTTGTGTAGTAAAATTTTTGTATCTCTTATGGTTTACCAGTTATGCAAAATTCGTTCACAATGAAGAATACTTTCGGAGACATTCCCAGAAAATTCAAGATATACATTTTGTTTGTCATGAAAATATCTTAAACATATGATATTTTAATCAAAATCGTTAGAGCCATTTTTGAGAAAATTAACATTTTCGAAAAATCTTCCATGTAAAGGGTAATCTGGGGTGGGGGATTTTCTTGAAAACCTTCGTGTCGCATCCCTGGAAGATACTGAACCTAAATACCAAGTTTGGTGATTATCCGACTGTTCGTTTCTGAGTTATGCTGTTCACAGACACACAGACACACACACAGACAGACAGACACACCGACATGTTTCCAAAAATGCTTTTTTTGGATTCAGGGGGTCTGAAAACATGTATTTCCGGTGAAATCTCGGTATCGAATTTTTGGGTGGAATACAATACTTCCCCTACTTACTATACGTAGTAGAGAAAGTAAAAAAGACTATGATAGAAAGTACCAACCTTATAAAGCTTAAGTTTGAAGTTTGACGATGCTACGTTGTTTAGTAATTGTTTGGCAGCCATCAATATGAACTCTCTCAGCGAATTTGTAAACATGGATAAAACTGGTCATCGTTATGTGATACAATACTTTCATTTGAAAGGTCTTAGTCCAACTAATATTAAAGCTGAGCTAGATTCTACTCTGGGGGAGTCTGCCCCTTCGTTTACAACAGTAAAATATTGTGGGTGGCAGAGCTTAAGCGAGGCCGTACGAGTTGCCAAGACGCAGTGGTCGACCAAATGAGGTGATCACGCCAGAAATAGTGAAGAAAATCCACCAAATGGTATTGGATGATATTCAACTGAAAATGCGCGAGCTAGCAGACGTCGTACGCATTTCAAAAAGTTCTGTACACCGCATACTAACTGAAAATTTAGACATGAGAAAGTTGTGCGCAAGATGGGTGTCGCGTTTACTTACAATGGAAGAAACGCTTTGTCATGAGGATGTTTTAGCGATATTTTGCTGCAATAAAGCCGAGGTTTTGCGTCGAATCATAACCATGGATGAAACATGGATCCATCACTTCACACTTGAGACGAAGGAACAATCAAAATAGTGGATTGAAATGGGAGAATCGGCTCCAAATAAGGCGAAGGTATTCCATTTGCAGGCTAAATCAACAGCTGACGGTATTTTTACTTTCCGCACCCCTCAGCTATAGTATGTACAGAGTGATTGATGAAGAACTGACACATTTATTTCTTTAATTGTTTCGAAACGAGTTATGCTAGCGACATCTTATTTTACCTGAAATGCAGAAGAATTTTGGGAGCTTATTTACCTCTATAGCAAATGTTGAAAATGTCCTCCATCCTGCATAAGGCACAACTCAACACGTCGTTTCATGTTACTGGCCCACTCGTTGGAGGACTCTGTTATTAATAGTTTGAATCTTCTGTGTAATGTTGTGCTTCAGATCGTCCATTGTCTGGGGATGTGTAGCATAAACCCTGTCTTTTAAGTAACCCCATAGAAAGAAGTCCGGAGTTGTCAAATCCGAAGATCTCGGTGGCCACAGGTTCTTGGAAATTATCCGGTCATCAAAGAAACTTGCAATTAGTGCCATGGATTCATTTGATGTATGGCATGTAGCACCGTCCTGTTGAAAATATCCTTGACTCAACTATACAACTCCTTCAATACAACTTACGTAGCAACAACAATCATTTCTGAAATTGTAATCTCGTAATGCCTCGTAATACACATAATAGCTGATGAAAAATACGTTTGTGTTCACTGAAATCGATATGAAACACCGGAGGATATTATTATTATTATTATTATTATTATTATTATTACTACTACTACTATTATTTTCTCTGCCATGTACATAGTAGGTAGAGAAGGTATCGCATTCCACCCAAAAATTCGATACCAAGATTTTACCAGAAATACGTATTTTGTAGCCCCCTAAATCCCAAAAAGCCTTTTTAGAAAAAGGTCCGCGCGCGTGCGCGTTTGTGTGTGTACAGCATAACTACGAAACGAAAAGACGGATAAACACCAAACTTGGTATTTAGGCAGTACTTCCAAAGACGCGACACGAAGATTTTCAAGAAAATCCCTTCATACCAAACTACCTTTGCTTTCCATAATTTCCTTTACATTCCGTTTCCTGCTCATATTTCAGGCGTGCTTCTATATTTCGTAGCGTATGGCGGTGACGGATGCTTGTTCAAAGGAAAGACACTAGAGGGCTAAACGGGTCGTCCATCGCCCTATCTGGAACCGTTAAGGAATTCCGCGCATCTCTGTAGCCTTCTGTGGTATCCTTCATTTCATCCCTTCCTCCTAGGGGTGGTAGCCGCAAGTTGCAGTCCATATATGCTCTATATCCTACCCTATCACACACATATCTTAACGTTATAAGTAGATCCGGTTACGTTTTACTTTGAATCCTAAACGTCCCATGTGTATTGCTTGAAGTGAAATACCTGCGGTGTTGTCTTTAGACACATTTACTGTTGAGTAACAAAAATTATTTTTTACTCTATGGCGCTCCCATTAAAAGTCAAAGCCTACTATGTTCTTTTATGATTGCAAACAGTTCGTATTCTAGCTTACAGGCTTTGAAAATCCATTTTAGACTGAGCGGGATGGCATGTAATGGCAGGCGAATGTTGGGGCGGTTCATCTTCTACCACGACGCTCCTCCCTCTCATTTCCTCTATCCATAATCTTCCTTGTCATGTGTTTCAGGGTTTTTAAGGGGATATACCACACACACATATACCGATATACATCTAGACATATAAATAAATATCAAACAAGAATTGTACATAATAATATAAGTCAGCAGGAAAGATGTTAGAATATTTAGCGGCCAAGAGATATACAAAGCAGATTGTAATTTAGATAAGTAAGGGATGGGCGAGCTAGCTAATTCCAGGTATTGGTAATTCTAGGTAGAAGTACACCTCCTTTCACCAAGCTAATGAACACGGAACTTGAAGGAATAACAAGAAATGAAAAGAGACAGATATAGAAAGGAAAGAGACAGAGATATTGCATTTGCTTCCGGACGCGTAACTGGGTCGCGTGTGCGAAAAATTTTGGAGCAGAATATTTTCATACATAATAACGTAACGCGGTCTGAGGACGAATTAGAAATGTTGTTACATTTTTTTAAGGTCGAAAGTGAGCGTCACTAGGTTTGGGTATAAAAGGAGGAAGGAGTCCCCAGATTTTCATTCTCTTATAGAATCTCTTCGACACTCAGTGATACTCTGTGGACGACGGCTGCACGTGTGTGCATATGGGGGGAAGCGTGTACAGTTAGATTAGGCTCCTAATTTATTATTATGGTAGGAATTGTTAAACATAGGCGCTCATAAGTATTTATTTAATAATAAACCACATTTTTATGGGAAATGCAGTGTATTTTAATTTGTCTCACCTACCTAAACCCTGAGATCAGTGAAGCTAGTTTGATAGGTAATATATTAGGAATGGAGAAATCATCAGTCGCTGAGCAGAGGTAGCCGAGGACCAGAACACTGCAGCAGAGGGCATCAAACAAGAGGACCAACAATTTCCTTCTACAAAAGACGCCCAACGATTTCCCGCTACAGGTTGTAAGACCAGGCTACGGTGTTCCACGGGTTGCGGCTGGACGGTGGATATGCGTTCTGTGGAGGTTTCTACCCCTGCGGGACTGCTCAGCTAGGTCTCTCCTCCGAGTGGGCCCCGCCTCGGGGGACTGCCGAAGGTTTGGCGGCTTGTGGGTGGGCCCGGGCAGCGGATTCGTTCTGTCTGGAAACATTAGGGACCCCGTTGTCACCCATGGTCGCTCTTCGTGTCTCTCCCCTCAACCCTTCCTCACGGGGGTCACGATAGAAGCAGAAAGGGCCACCTGGCCTGCGTGCGCTGCTCTGACCCCACCATTTATCCGCACCTGTACTCTTAAATTCGTTTTGGTCTTTTAGGAAGTTAAATTAGGTGTCTCGTAGCCTAGTCCATCGTGAAAACAGGCCTCTCGAATGATGAAAGAATTATCAAAATTACCTACACACTCTTTCTCTCCTTACAACATAAATACACATTACTAGGATACACCGATCCACACGGTATCCTTTTATTTTAACGATGTTTTCATAGATGTAGCTATATCGAAACCTTATTCCCAGTGTTGATATGATAATGCCCTTTTGCTACTCGTTGCGCAGATGTGGGTAGTAACAAAAGGAACAAAGGCCAGAAAGCAAACTAATTAAATGATGCAAACGAGACGGCTGGAAAACAAAGGTCAATTAAACGAGAAAATGAGGTTTTAAAAAAGCAAAGGCACACGGCGGAATTAATATCAAATCCTACAAACATTGACAGGATATTAAACAAAAAAGGGGGCGTTGTTAATCATCAGACAATTAAATTTAGTCCGTCTGCCCTGGGTTTGCTTTATTGAGATGCTTGGCTACATTACCACAATATAAAATCCCTTTTAAGGTTTCCTTCGGAAGTGAAGCCAATCAAATACGAGTGCTCCATGATCTTTATTCCAAGTCAAAACTTTCACTGTATGCTTTATGCAGATATTCAAAAATCTGTATGCTACGTCATTTTCTAGGGTTAAATTGGAGCACAAAATGTTAAGGAAATTATTATTCAATGAGCAACACTACCAACTTTATACCAGCAAACAGTTGACAAAAGCTGTCCCAGAAGTACCCGACCTAACAAAGAAAACACAAAATTTTGGGGAAAAAAAATCTTTATTTCTCTACATAGTCATCTTTCGGCTCGATACACTTTTCCCAGCAATGTTCAACAGCTTCGATACCCTGTTTATACTGAGAACCATCGAGTTCTGCAAAATAGCCATCAACTGCAAACTCCACCTCTTCATTGTTGGCAAATGTTTTACCACCAAGCCATTTCTTCAGCTTTGGTAACAGAAAATAATCAGAGGGGGCTAAGTCTGACGAATAGGGTGCATGAGGAAGCAATTCGAACTTTAACTCATTGATTTTGACCATGGCGGCAATGGATGTGGGAACTGGTGCACTGTCTTGATGAAACACAACTTTCTTTTCTACTAAATGTGGCCGTTTATGCTTGATTTCATCATTCAAACTCTGTAATATGTTGACATAATAATCGCCATTGATTGCTTTTCCTTTTTGAAGATAATCAGCGAAAATTATCCTACGCGCATCCAAAAAAACTGACGCCATGACCTTGCCTGCAGATGGAACTGTCTTCGCCTTCTTTGGAGCCGATTCTCCCCTTTCAATCCACTGTTTTGACTGTTCCTTGGTTTCAGATGTGAAGTGATGGACCCATGTTTCATCCATGGTTATGAATCGACGCAAAAACTCGGCTTTATTGCAGCGAAACATCGTCAAACACTCGACTGAAACATCCTCACGACGCTGTTTTTGTTCCATTGTGAGTACACGCGGCACCCATCTTGCGCACAGCTTTCTCATGTCTAAATTTTCAGTCAATATGCGATGTACAGCACTTTTTAAAATGCCTACGATGTCTGCTAGCTCACGCACTTTCAGTCGACAATCATCCAATACCATCTTGTGGACTTTCTTCATAATTTCTGGCGTGGTCAGCTCATTTGGTCGACCACTGTGATGTGCATCTTGGCAGCTCGTACGGCCTCGCTTAAACTCTGCCACCCAATATTTTACTGTTGTAAACGAAGGAGCAGACTCCCCCAGAGTAGAATCTAGCTCAGCTTTAATATTAGTTGGACTAAGACCTTTCAAATGAAAGTATTGTATCATATAACGATGACCAGTTTTGTCCATGGTTACAAATTCGCTGAGGGCGTTCACTATTAATGGCTGCCAAACAATTACTAAACAACGTAGCATCGGCATACTTCAAACTTAAGCTTTATAATGGTGGTACTTTCTATCATAGTCATTAGTTTGAAACAACAACCGCTATATATACGTCAAGTCGGGTACTTCTGGGACTGCCCCGGTACCAATAAGAAAGCAGGAAAACGTATCGTACTCGCAGTCTCCAGAGTTCGTTTTTCGTTCTCTACCATAGTCCAGAAAACTTCGTGTCCTTGACCCGGGATACACAAGCAAAGTACTCGCAACATTTTAATACTTGGACAAGTTTAGGTATGCTTTTATCCATGTACTCAGAAGCATATAAAATGGGAGAGGCTGACACCCGTTACCATTCGGTGATAAAATAAATTATATTGCTTTCTCTAGCACTGCATACAATTGCAATTTGGCAACAAACATATTTAGTTAAAATTTTAGAACATCTTAACAGTGTTATTTGTTATTTTCATATTATGCTGGCATATAACAATACAATTTATGTATTTGTAGCTGTTTTATATTATAAATATATTAATTAAATGAGTATTTTTGTAGTATTTTTTTAACAAAAACAAAATCCTTGTAATGTAACCCCCTCATCATCCACGCGTACCAATCATTTCACGTGGATCCGCCCCATCCTTTACCACCGACACTTTTGACGCAATCATGACGTTCGGCTTTGAATGAATGGCCAGTCCATTTCGGTCTCGCCTTAACGATCATGGCTATTCGAATCGCTTCCGTTAAGGTGCCTGTGACAGGGATATCTAAACCGGTTTAGCAATTAGAGAAACTGTGGCATAATAATTCATGCATTAGAGGTTAAGTTGGTTAAACGCGAAACTTTGTATTTAAGCTCAGGATCTTCCAGGGATGCGACACGAAGATTTTCAAGAAAATCCCACCACCACAAGCTAAACTTAACATGGAAAATTCGTCGCTATCTTTTTATTCAAAAGTGGTTCTAACGATTTTCATTAAAATACCATGGATTTAAGATATTTGCGTAACAAATAAGATGTATATCTTGAATTTCTGGGAATATTCTGTGAAATCCTCTTCAATCTGAATGACTTTTACACAACTGGTAAATTCTAAGAGAACAGACAAAAACTTACTACACAAAAAAATCTAAGTCCGCCTAAAACACGCACTTTATCTCAAATAATTTCTTCTGTGACATTAACCGTTTCGGAGATATTCATTGTTATTGGTTGGAATATTTCAATACCTTCGTCATAGCCAATGTCATACCGGCCTGTTGCCATGGTAGCTTAGTGGTTGGAGCAACCGGATAGAGACCGGCAGATCCGTGGTTTAAATCCCGGTTATGGCATTGAATTTTTCAACCGTGTGATTCTACCTTTCCAAACTTTCCAAAACACGGCTTGTGTGTGAGGCAGTATTTTTAACACTTAAATGATTTCAGTCTAATTATATAATATATAAATTCAATAACAGCCCGTCTTAAAGCAATATGCATATGTAACAACATATAAAAAGTGTATATTACAATCATTGTATATGTTTATATTATTGTATACATGTGTAATAATGTTATGTGAATGTATTACGTAATTTAATAATGTAGGAGCTGTGAGAATAATAGATTAACAGTTTCTAACAATGGGGTAACAATGAGGTAACCTTGAGGCAATAATGAATTTGAAAGTTTAATAATGCTACTTGTGATTCTTGGAAGTAATAATGTAATTTTTGTGACAGTTTATAAAATAGCCAATCAACAACCATAAAAAACTTTACTTAAATGAAGGCATTCCATTGGACTAGGATTAGCCAATCAGAAACTAAAATGGAGCAAAATTTACAAATTCAGAAGTCAGTTGCTTGTAGACAGACTTCTGTAGATCAATCAGAAGTGAACAACTGGTTACGGGCATAGGACCCGACTTCTGGTTCACTTCTGATTCATCTTCGTCACGGTGTTAAAGAGCTTACCTCCAAGATGACCTTTGAGTCAGGGGAAGATGTGAAAATCATTTGGGAAAAGATCTGGTGAATATGGAGGATGCGAGAAAACTTCCCTGTTGAATCTTCTCAGCTCCGCCTGGGTCAAGATTCAACTTGGAAGTTTTCTCGTATCCTCCTTATTCACAGGGGTTTGCCTCAAGTGATTTTCACATGTTCCTCCAACTCAAAGGGAAGCACTTTTAACACTGATGATGAAGTTAAATCAGTGAACAGCTGGTTGCGAGCACAGGACCCGACCTGGTACAACACTGGCTTTGAAAACCGCGTGTCAAGTCCCCCAAAATGCTTGGAAAAACATGTTGACTATGTAGAAAAGTAACAGAAGGATTGTACAATATAAATAAAATTAATTTAACATGACCAATTGTGTGTAATGTTCTTTTTTTATAAAATAGGAAAACTTACTTATTGGACGTCCCTCGTATATACCACACGTGTTAAAAGTGGTTTTATTTTTCCCCTTGTATCATAATCTACGATTATAAATGCTTTAATCACCCAATAAACCATTTATACACTCAGAACCATGAGGAATAACCAATTTTACACCGCCCATTCAAAAGCTTTTAAAACGTATTTATTTGTGCATGCTGTTACTTTAATGTGTACTGCCATTTATATGAAATTAACGGAGTAAAGGATTACGCCAAAACTTTTTGGGAGTAGCTGTACATACTGTGCGCGGTTTGTGTAGTTGATGAAAAGCACGCGTGTTGTCGCCAGATAGGAAGATATCTGTTACTACACCAGAGGGAGTAAGGTACACCATGCTGTGCACACTGCTGACTTTAATTACACGAGGCAACAAATTCAATCTCTTATTACAGGATATTTAATTAATTTTCTAAACAGCTAAATGATGTCATGCAACCAGTCAACCGTGTTGCTGCCGCTGCTGGCACAGACCCAGCAACAGACCACGTGACCCAAAAAGATCAATTATACTTTTTATTCTTATTTTCTGTTCTTCACTTCGCTACAGTCTACATACTAAGTATCGCCAGAAAGCTTCAACATATTTTAAGGGTCATTCACGATGAAAGCTAAACACAAAACAGACGTAACTACAACAGCTTCCAGTCCTTTACACAAGCATTAAAAATCTGAAGTTACACTCACATGACTTTCTTTACCCTCTATCTCATACAAATAATTCTTACAAAAGTTTGTTTTCCTGTCTTCTTCATTTTAATCGAGATAATACTTTCCGGAAATAGTTGCATTACACATTTCGTTATAAATATAAAGGGAATAGTGATAGTAAATTTTTTAAGAACTCGACACCATGTACTGGCCTTAAAATTCCATGCTCTTTGTGTGCTATCACGAGAAAGAATTGAAATCGACAGTTACACAAGGTATTACAAAATTTCTTCCAAATGAAGAGGATTTCATAGGCTATTTGCACAAAATTAAAGATATACATTTTATTCGTCATGTAAATATCTTTAATGTATAGTATTTTAATAAATACCGTAGTGCGATTTTATAGAAAATCAAAAAGTTCCAGAAATCTTTTATGTAAAGAATAGTTTGGGGTGGGGAGATTTTCTTGAAAACCTTCGTGATGCATCTTTCGAATTTACTAAACCTTAATAGCAAGTTTGGTATTTATCTAAGTTTTTTTACTTTCTCTACTACGTAAAGTAAGTAGGGGAAGTATTGTATTCCACCCAAAAATTCGTTACCGAGATTTCACCGGAAATATATGTTTTGAGACCCCTGAATCCAAAAAAAATCTGATGTGTTACACTCACATGACTTTCTCTACTCTTGTTCAATCTAGTTTTACAAACGCCTATTCTCCATATGCTTCATGTTAATCGAGATATAGAGATGTTAATCTTATTGGTAATTTTCTTGTAGATACAAGGGAATATGGTAGCTTTTAAGCGATAGTCAAATATTTTAACGCTGGTTGCTATGTGGCGCATTTCATTCTCTTTGCATGTCCAGGACATAAAAAAATCTGATGTGTTACACTCACATGACTTTCTCTACTCTTGTACAAACTATTTTTACAAACGCTTATTCTCCATATGCTTCATGTTAATGGAGATATCGAAATGTCAATCTTATTGATAATTTTCTTGTAGATGCAAGGGGAATATGGTAGGTTTTAAGCGATAGTCAAATATTTTAACGCTGGTTGCTATGTGGCGCATTCCATTCTCTTTGCATGTCCAGGACAAAAAAATCTGATGTGTTACACTCACATGACTTTCTCTACTCTTGTACACACTATTTTTACAAACGCCTATTCTCCATATGCTTCATGTTAATCGAGATATCGAGATGTCAATCTTATTGGTAATTTTCTTGTAGATGCAAGGGAAATATGGTAGCTTTTAAGCGATAGTCAAATATTTTAACGCTGGTTGCTATGTGGCGCATTCCATCCTCT
Source organism: Deroplatys truncata (assembly GCA_030765065.1). Taxonomy (NCBI): domain Eukaryota; kingdom Metazoa; phylum Arthropoda; class Insecta; order Mantodea; family Mantidae; genus Deroplatys; species Deroplatys truncata. The sequence continues at coordinate 50,959,307 of CM060975.1, read as the reverse complement.
TTGCATGTCCAGGACATAAAAAAATCTGATGTGTTACACTCACATGACTTTCTCTACTCTTGTACAATCTATTTTTACAAACGCCTATTCTCCATATGCTTTATGTTAATCGAGATATCGAGATGTCAATCTTATTGCTAATTTTCTTGTAGATGCAAGGGGAATATGGTAGCTTTTAAGCGATGGTCAAATATTTTAACGCTGGTTGCTATGCGGCGCATTCCATTCTCTTTGCAAGTCCAGGACATAAAAAAATCTGATGTGTTACACTCACATGACTTTCTCTACTCTTGTACAATCTATTTTTACAAACGCCTATTCTCCATATGCTTTATGTTAATCGAGATATCGAGATGTCAATCTTATTGCTAATTTTCTTGTAGATGCAAGAGGAATATAGTAGCTTTTAAGCGATGGTCAAATATTTTAACGCTGGTTGCTATGCGGCGCATTCCATTCTCTTTGCAAGTCCAGGACATAAAAAAATGAATAACGAATTTGAGAAAAAGTATAAGTATTGGAAAATTTAAGGGAATAACAAGCAATATCTCGAAAACAGTTCACTCAACAAAAGAAATGTATATGACATAAGTTGTGTATTTTAACGAGATCTACATTTTTTGTGTAGTAAAATTTTGTCTATCTCTTATGGTTTACCAGTTATGCAAAAGTCGTTCCCAATGAAGAATACTTTTGGAGACATTCCCAGAAAATTCGAGATATACATTTCATTTCTCATGACATTATCTTAAACATATGATATTTTAATCAAAATCGTTAGAGCCATTTTTGAGAAAATTAAAATTTTCGAAAAATGTTCCATGTAAAGGGTAGTCTGGGGTGGGGGGATTTTCTTGAAAACCTTCGTGTCGCATCTCTGGAAGATACTGAACCTAAATACCAAGTTTGGTGTTTATCCGACTGTTCGTTTTTGAGTTATGCTGTTCACAGACACACACACAGACACACACACACACACACACACACACACAGACACACACACACACAGACACACACACGGACATGTTTCCAAAAATGCTTTTTTTGGATTCAGGAGGTCTCAAAACATGTATTTCCGGTGAAATCTCGGTATCGAATTTTTGGGTGGAATGCAATACTTCCCCTACTTACTATACGTAGTAGAGAAAGTAAAAATGAATAACGAATTTGAGAAAATTATAAGTATTGGAAAATTTAAGGGAATAACAAGCAATATCTCGAAAACGGTTCACTCAACAAAAGAAATGTATATGACATAAGTTGTGTATTTTAACGAGATCTACATTTTTTGTGTAGTAAAATTTTGTCTATCTCTTATGGTTTACCAGTTATGCAAAAGTCGTTCACAATGAAGAATACTTTTGGAGACATTCCCAGAAAATTCGAGATATACATTTCATTTCTCATGACATTATCTTAAACATATGATATTTTAATCAAAATCGTTAGAGCCATTTTTGAGAAAATTAAAATTTTCGAAAAATGTTCCATGTAAAGGGTAGTCCGGAGTGGGGGGATTTTCTTGAAAACCTTCGTGTCGCATCTCTGGAAGATACTGAACCTAAATACCAAGTTTGGTGTTTATCCGTCTGTTCGTTTTTGAGTTATGCTGTTCACAGACACACACACAGACACACACACAGACACACACACAGACACACACACGGACATGTTTCCAAAAATGCTTTTTTTGTATTCAGGAGGTCTCAAAACATGTATTTCCGGTGAAATCTCGGTATCGAATTTTTGGGTGGAATGCAATACTTCCCCTACTTACTATACGTAGTAGAGAAAGTAAAAATGAATAACGAATTTGAGAAAAAGTATAAGTATTGGAAAATTTAAGGGAATAACAAGCAATATCTCGCAAACGGTTCACTCAACAAAAGAAATGTATATGACATAAATTGTGTATTTTAACGCGATCTACATTTTTCGTGTAGTAAAATTTTGTCTATCTCTTATGGTTTACCAGTTATGAAAAAGTCGTTCATAACGAAGAATACTTTTGGAGACATTCCCAGAAAATTCGAGATATACATTTTATTTGTCATGACAATATCTTAAACATATGATATTTTAATCAAAATCGTTAGAGCCGTTTTTGAGAAAATTAAAATTTTCGAAAAATGTTCCATGTAAAGGGTAGTCTGGGGTGGGGGGATTTTCTTGAAAACCTTCGTGTCGCATCTTTGAAAGATACTGAACCTAAATACCAAGTTTGGTGTTTATCCGACTGTTCGTTTTTGAGTTATGCTGTTCACAGACACACACACACACACAGACACACACACACACACACACACACACAGACACACACTCGGACATGTTTCCAAAAATGTTTTTTTTTGATTCAGTGGGTCTCAAAACATATATTTCCGGTGAAATCTCGGTATCGAATTTTTGGGTGGAATGCAATACTTCCCCTACTTACTATACGTAGTAGAGAAAGTAAAAAACATTTTTGGAAACATGTCCGTGTGTGTGTCTGTGTGTGTGTGTGTCTGTGAACAGCATAACTCAAAAACGAACAGTCGGATAAACACCAAACTTGGTATTTAAGTTCAGTATCTTCCAGAGATGCGACACGAAGGTTTTCAAGAAACTCCCCCACCACAGATTACCCTTTACATGGAACATTTTTCGAAAATTTGTTATTTTTTCAAAACTGGCTCTAAAGATTTTGATTAAAATATCACATGTTTAAGATATTTTCATGACAAATGAAATCTATATCTCGAATTTTCTGGGAATGTCTCCAAAAGTATTCTTCACTGTGAACGACTTTTGCATAACTGATGAACTATAAGAGACAGACAAAATTTTACTACACAAAAAATGTAGATCGCGTTAAAATACACAACTTATGTCATATACTTTTTTTTTGTTGAGTTAACCATTTTCGAGATTTGCTTGTTATTCCCTTAAATTTTCCAATTTTTCTCAAATGGAAATTCGTTATTCATTTTTTTGTCCTGGTAATGCAAAGAGAATGGAATGCTCCACATAGCAACCAACTCTTATAATATTTGACTATCGCTTAAATACTACCATATTCCCCTTGCATCTACAAGAAAATTAGCAATAAGACTAACATCTCGATTAACATGAAGCATATGGAGAATAAGCGTTTGTAAAAATAGTTTGTACACGATTAGAGGAATTCATTTGAATGTAACACATCAGATTTTTTAGTTATACTGTTCACAGATATATTCGGGTGAGTCTTCTCAGCTTGCGGATTGAGAAGTTATGTAGTCTCGGCGTTGTACAGACCATGCCATAAACACTGTTTACTACATCGCGTCGCATCAGTTTCGGCCGAAAACACCGCTTTCCACCGTTATGCGTGCAGTGACTTGCACTCGTAGTGCAACATTGTGCACGCTGGCCTTTAGTGGTGAAGGTCCCAGGTTCAAATACTGCCACTTGAAGGTACTTTTTATGTTTAGTAAATTTAGCGAGAACTGATAGTTTGGTATGGAAGTGTCGTTTCACTTAATTAGTTTAATTATATGAATTTCAATAAAACGCAAATTGTTACTTGTTAGTATATGCAAATCCACTTTCATGATTTGCTAGAACGCTCTCGAAGCATGAACAGAAATGAATTAAAAAAAACTCATTTATTTGAACTTCCTATCTTCATTATGACTTTCCAGCATTTTTATGGACGTTCTTTAACTACTATACTGGACGTGAAAGACTGGTAATTTTGCCCAGAGGCGTCTTTATCAGGCTTGAGGTTCTTTTACGTGACGTAAATCTACGACACAGGATCACCGGCTTCATTTCCCCTCCGAAGGAAGTCATGCTAAGGATTTTAAGCCCGTAAAAATCCATCGCCCTCCTCCGGGTTTGAACCGCGACCTCAGGAACTAGAGGCTAGCATGGTAACCACTACACCACGGAGGACGACACTTTCCAGCATGACAGCGAGCACCACCGTATCCCTAATCAGTGGGCTGGTGAATGCGGTGTCAGCATTTGCATTTCGCATCGTCTGTAAAGTGCAAGGCTGCCTAGAGTTACCAATCCGCAGGATAAGAAGACTCACGCGGTACACACACACACACACACACACACACACACACACAGGTCGTCCTCCGTGGACTAGTGGCACCGTGCTAGCCTCTAGTTCCCGCGGTCGCGGGTTCAAACTCGGTGGAGGGCGATGGATTATTTCGGGCGTAAGAATCCTTAGCATGGCTTCCTTGGGAAGGAAAGTAAAGCCGACGGTCCCGTGTCGTGGATTTACGGCATGTAAAAGAACCTCAAGCCTGATAAAGAGGCCTGTGGGCAAAATTACCGGTCTTTCACATCCAATATAGAATGGGACGTTAAGGACCACAGCAGTTAAAGAGCGTCCATAAATAACACTCGATTTATTTCACACACACACACGATCTTTTTCTAAAAATGCCTTTTTTAGATTCAGATTACCTCAAAACATGTATTTCTGTTGAAATCTCCTATCGAATTTTTGGGTGGAATACAATGCCTACTAGGTACGTTGCAGAGAAAGTAAAAATAGGATATGTTGCATTCACAGGGCTTCCTCTACTCACTCTTTTGCAAGCTATTCTTACAAACTTATTTTTTGTCTGCTTATTGTTAATCGAGAAGAACAATTGTAATTGCCCTTAACACTGAAACCTAAGGGTTTGTTGTAACATCTCCTATCACTATTGTTTAGTTATAGTCCTGTCTCTTTAATTATGGACAGTAGTTTACTAACTAAGTTTTCTTAAGGAAAATCATCTTTGGGTTTATCAGACCCATAAGTTGATATTTTTTCCTACCCACTGCTTCACATTTGAAGATTATATGAGAGGCAGTTTCATCCTCTTTGAAGCATAGGCTGCATACTGGTTCCTTTCTGAAGATTCCCATTGTATGTAGCTGTTTGCGTAATCTACAATGTCCCGTCAAACCAGGATGGCGCAGGCGGTAACGTCTTTGGTCGGCAGGTTCCAGGTTCATCCCTGGTGACCGCCCCCTCTGACCCATGGTTTTTTCCGAGGTTTTCCTGGGACGTCAGACGAATGCTGGAATGGTTTCTTTCATCCCCCGAATTTCTTGTTCCCCCATTTCGATCGTCCTTCACCCCGTTTGGTCTATTTTAGGGTTGAAAATGTCGGCGATGGTGTATCAGTGCAGTGTAGAAAGGAAAAAGGATACTCTCTATGCACTTTCTCCGTCCCTCGACGTTCGGCTGCTTTCCAGGGTATAAGCACTGCCCCCTGGTGGTCGTTGGGCCCTATGTGGAGTCCCCGGTCTGCCTATCCGACTACTGGGGCGCCTATAAATGGAAACTTTAGGGATCCTGTCATTCCTGTACCGTTATTCACGACTGCCCGGCGTATCCCTTCAGCTCATCTCTTCCTCCCGGTGGCGCCCCCTCGTGGACGTCGGTACGATATCCGGATTCACTGGCTCGATGCCGAATCCAGCCAATAAAATGTCCGGTCAAGAGCTCGGTTGTCAGGTTTATTCCAGATCTATCGAGATTAAGTACAACTGCATGACTGGGAGGATACACTGCTCATCATTCTCTTACAGTGCTTGCATCCCTCTGTTTTAACTCATCGCCAAAACTGGATAATGTGTACTGATGGCACAAATCCTGAATAGTAATTCCTTTAGATTACGTCAGGTGGCCTTACGCTGTTGGTAATTTAATGTTTCTCTTCGAGGTTGTGTTTCGGTTTTGGCTTAGCTTGCCTCGCCTGCCGCTTCACGTTCGGCGAGGAGTCTTTCTTTACCTGTGCCAGCGGACACATCTGCAACTTTGGTGAATTCCCGAACGGCTGGTGAACTATGAAATTTGCTTTTTGTCTAGAGGGCTTCTGACCGGTATATTCTTTTCATCAGGCTGGCCGTTGTGTTTTGCTGCCTGCCGTCCGCTATACAGATGGAGAAATTTAACGGAGCCAGAGTCGAGATTTGTTTTTCCTTAATTTTGTATAGTTGTAGCTCGGTCATGTGTATTAATATGAGTGATCTGAACACGCGATCGTTAAGTAATCTGGTTAGTTCTCTTGAGAGTTTTAAATCATTTTAAATACTTTCAAATGTTACGTAATTGTGCTTCCAATATTTATACAGAATGTAACAACAATGCACGGCACAAATTGCAGGACACATTCCTCACACATAGACGAAGAAATTATCTTATATGAACATGGGTCTGTAAATGCTTTGTAATCACATTACAATTCATTTTCTCCAACTCATTAATCATGAAAAACACCAAAGAATAGAACGTAGCAGCATACCATATGCAACTCTTTCTCACAGCAGATGTTCAATATGCCCTCCGTGAGCATTGATACATGCATCAACCCGCCATCGTAGTGAATCCCGGATGCGCTGATATATCCCTGGAGTATTGTGTATGGTTTCGCAGCCTTCCATAATACGGGCCCGGAGACTCTGAACATCTGGTACTGCAGTTCGATACACAAGAACTTTCAAATGCCCCCACAATAAAAGCCCAGTGGGCTTAGATCCGGGGAGCGTGGAGGCCAGGCAATTGGTCCACCGACACCTATCCATCTGTCGCCGAATTTGTTATTTAGAAGCCGACGGACATTAACACTAAAATGAGGAGGTGCTCCAGCGTACATGAAGCACAGCTAAAGGCACATCTGCTAACAGATCAGGTCGAACATTCTCTGCGAAATTATGGTAACTTTGTCCGTTGAGCCTAGGTGGATGAACGTGAGGCTCTACCGAACAGTCACCAACAATGCCGGCCCAAACATTGACAGAAAATCTTCGTTGATGACCTACTTGAACAGTGGCGTGAAGATTGACGTCAGTCCTACATGCCGATTGTGATAATTTACAATCTGATCTCGTTGAAACGACGCCTCGTCTCGAACAGCACCGTTGCACTAAAATTAGGGTTGACACTTTGTTGCATAAACCATTCGCAGAAGCGTACCCGTGCAGGAAAATAGTGCCTGCACACGCTGTAAATGGTGTGGATACAGCCGGACCTCGTATAACACTCGCCAGACAGTCATGTGGTCAACAGTCATTGTTGCAGCTAGTTGTCTTGTACTGACACTAGGGTCGTCGTCAACTGCCTGAAGAATTTCCGCCTCCCGTTGTGGTGTCTTGGTCCTTCTAGGCCTCCCCGGTCGCGAGTATCAGGCTGAAATACCCAATGTTCCCTAAGACGACGATCAATGGCTTCAAACAGTTTCCTGTCGGGGCATCTTCGTCCTGGTAAAACCTCTCCCGGTACAAACGTTGAGCGCAAGGGCCATTGCCGTCTGCTAATCCATACATCAAATGGGCATCTGCCATCTCTGCGTTTGTGTACGCTGCCATCGCACGAGTCTGTGATCAACTCTACTAGTATGTAGTAACCCGTGTGCTTGCCAAGGTCGTACTTCTCACTGGAACAGTTGATGTTACCTGTAAAGAAGCAATGCCGTAAGTCGCATGGAAACAGGGACATGTTGAAAGCAAAACACTGGCGGTGCACCTACGATAGTGACAACGTAAGCAACGTAACCAAGAGTGCATGTTCCCCATGATTCTAACGTTCTGTTCCTGTGTATTTTCCATGATTAATGAGTTGGAAAAAGCGAGTTGTAACATGGTAACAAAGCGTTTCCAGACCCATGTTCATATAACATACTTTCTTCGTCTGCGTGTGAGGAATGTGTCCTGCAATTTGTGCCGTACATTTTTGTTACACTCTGTATATTTGTAGCCTGGGAGATTATGGACAACATGTTAAATGGGCAGCTGATTATTGAAATGTTGCCAGTGTTTATGAAATTGTTATTTTATCTCGAGTAATTACTTGTTCATGTTTACAGAGTTTATTCAGGGTTACCGTGTGAATAATTTATTTATTAACTTACGGGGATTTGTTGAGCAATTTATTCATACTAGGCTAGCGTGAGGTGAATTTTGTGAACACACACTTTGCCAACTTGTAATTTGAGGCAAGTAAGGTAGTGCTACGCTGTCTCGTTTGAGTTAAGTTTTGCACTATCATGCCATGATTGTAAACTACCTGACCGATAAATCTCGCGACTCTTTCTGTATTCAACATTATATGTTTGGTGAAACCTAATAAACCCAGAACCTACGATTTGATTCTGCTTTATAATGAATGCCTGGGGGGGTATTTTTAGTCTTCACCCAGGTATTGGCCGTTACTCCTTATCCTTGGTCCGTGATTTCCTTTGAAATCCTTGCATCTTCCCCTAGAATAGGTTTAGAATAGCTAAATCAAGTAAGAGGCAGCCTAGGGTGGTGAAAATGTTTGAGCAGATCCTTTTCTTGCTAGGATATCTGCTTTTTCATTGCCTGAAATACTCTTATGTCCAGGTACCCACCCAAGATTAAACGTTGCCAATTTTGCCAACTTTTAGCACAGCCTAACTGTCAGAGAGAAAATCCAAATATTGCTTCCTTTCTAGCCCCTTTTCAAATTCTCCCTGACACAGGTTTCAATTGCATGCTTGAAATACAGTCGTATAGCGACGAAGAGCAGCATTTTGGTGTTTCCCAGTGTATTTCAGCTCCAGATCCATTGTCCATTTTGCAGTTGTCTGTGTGCCCGATCAGGCTATCTTTAGGATATTGCATCTTGTTCTGACTCATTTTAACACTGTGTTGAATGGCTTGTCAAAACATCATTTTGTTAACCCACCTTAAGATGAAGGTTGTTGGTTATACGAGGGCGGATCGAAAAGTAACACACAATAATTTTTTACAAAAAAAGTTTAATAGTTAAAACAAACAAAAAATCACAAATGAACTTACACCTTTTACCTACTTTTCGACATAGTCACCAAGTTTCTCAACACATTTCTCCCATCGTGATACCAGTATCAATATGCCCTGTTCGTAGAAGTCCGTTTCCTTGGAGTATAGCCATCTGCGGACTGCTGATTTCACTTCTTCATCTGTCGCAAAGCGTTGGCCGGCCAGGAATTTCTTCATGGGACCAAACAGATGAAAGTCCAACGGTGCAAGGCCTGGACTGTATGGCGGATGCTGGAACACCTCCCAAGCTAATTTGGAGATTTTCTGACGAACAGCAGTAGCAACATGGGGGCGAGCATTGTCATGAAGAATTTTGACATCGTCAGCATTCATGTTGTGGCGTTTGTCACGAAGGGCACTACGCAACTTTGCCAAAGTTTTCATATAGGCTGCAGCATTCACAGTGGTCCCGTGTTCACCAAAGTCCCCAATACAACATTATGCATATCCCAGAACAACGTCACAAGTACGTTCCTAGCAGATTGAGCCACTTTGAATTTTTTTCTTCACAGGGGAACCAGCATGTTTCCACTCCATACTTGCCTGCTTGGTTTCGGGCATGTAGTGGTATGCCCACGACTCATCACCAGTGCCGACTCCTTTCAGAAGGTCATGCCCTTCTGCGTTGTACCGCTTTAGGTGAGCCAAGCTCGTCATCATTCGCTGGCCCTTGTGGTTGTCTGTCAGGTTCTTAGGCACCCAGCGAGCACTTACTTTACGAAATTTCAACGTGCATGAACAATATCGTACATTGCACCATAGGAAATGTTGAACTGTTGCGATAAAGTTCGCAGTTGCACACACCGGTCGTTCAAAATTGCCGCCTCAATGCCTGTGACATTCTGCGGGGTTGCAGCTGTTACCGGCCTACCGGAGCGTGGCGAATCACTAAGGTTCACACGGCCCTCTAAGAAGAATGCACATCACCTGGTGACATTGCTACGGTCCATACAACCGGTCCAACCCGGCGGAGTGCGATGGATTTTTTCGGGCGTAAAAATCTTTAGCATGGCTTCCTGCGGAAGGGAAGTAAAGCCGGTGGTCCCGTGTCGTAGATTTACGGCACGTAAAAGAACTTCAAGCCTGATAGAGGCCTCTGAGCAAAATTACCGATCTTTCACGTCCAATATGGAATGGGACGCTAAGAACCATAGTAGTTAAAGAGCGTCCATAAATAAAACTCAATTTAAATTTAAATTTAATGACACCAATGGACTACTTTTTCTGGGAGCATGTGAAGAGCTGAGTTTACAGACTCCAGTCGATACTCGCATAGACCTGGTTGCTAGGATTATCGCATCCACGGAAGTAGTACGCCAAACTCCTGGAATGCTTGAGCGTGTCGATGATGCGTCGCTGTACACTCTGCCGTGGTCATGGTGGTCGACATTTTGAACAATATCTGTAAGGGAGCAGTTCTGCATTTGTTGCGTATTGTTCTGTATACACTGACAGATCAGGTTGAACATACTGTGATGGAAGTGTACGTGTTTCGTCTGCATGGATGTTACATTAATCTTTGTTGTACGTTTTGGTTATTGTATATTATACAGGCTTCTTCACTGTTGTGAAGGTATTTTCACAGAAACAAGGGAGTTTGGGGTAACAAACCAAATAAAACATAATTACTTTATTACTCCGTAACGAGCCACTGGAGACATCCCTGAACAACCTCTGAAAGTTGAAAGGGGATATATTATACATATATAGAGAAATTGTACATATGAAAGGGGAACCATACATATAAGAATTGTACAGTAATAATTTAATTCACTAACATGTTAAAATATTCAACATCTAACATTTGTACACAGCTGATTGTAACACACGGGAGAGCTAGCAAGAATTCCAAGAAATCATAAAGACCGTACCTGTCTGTCACCGAGCGGTACAACGCTACATGATGGCTCCTGAGCGCACGGATCTGAAACCACACATTCTCATACATGTCAGGGCCAATAGGAAACGTCGTTACATTTTCAAACGCAGAGGTGAGCGTTACTAGGCTCCCGTATAAATGGGCAGGCAAAGCCTCAGAACCCGCTCTTATTCTGATTCTAACTCATCGAGAAGTCACCTCGACACGAGGTGCTACAGATGCACGTGGGTGCACAAGTGTGGGGGGCGTGTGAATATAGCTAGGCTCCTGACTAACTTAAAGTGGTGGGATTATTATAATAACGGGAAAAGCTAGCCGCCCATAACTATTCAAACTGTGAAATAAATTTCATTGATTAAGGGAAACTTGCAGGGTATTTTTAACTTGCCTCACCCACTAGAACCTGAGATTCAATAATTAAATATAGCTAGGAATGGAATACTCAATAGCACCAATAGCCGAGGAAGAGGAACACTGCAACAGGCAACAACAACCCAAGGATCATCGATTTCCCGCTACCAATGTCGCCCAACGACTGTTTCCCGCTACAAAGTTTGTCGGTGGAGCTCTGATTCATTCTATATAGCCACTCGCAAACTCGCATTTAAAAATCTGGATATTGATTGGCATTCAATCAATTCCTGTGTATCTGCAATGAAACGTAAAATGAAACTCTTTCTGCAAAGGTTTCTCTCGACTATCATGTAGAAGATCGAAAAATAAGATTTCATAAGAAGAGTATGGTAGAGAAAATCACGTGATTGTATCGCATAAGATTTTTTTCTCTCAAGAATACTCACTTACAGCTTAACCTTAGAAGCATAATTGGTTTTCTGTAGTGATGTTCTCTGAAATACATTGCCCCTTGAACACTTGGTGCTCTCTCCTGTTTGAATGGTTGTCTATATTTGCTTTCCGTCCGGCGCTAATGGGCCACCTGGTGTATATAATAGAATGATTTGTTGTTTCTAATACCGTAACTTATAGAGGCTTTGAATGCAGCGGCAGATAAATGTTTCGCAGTTCCCCGCCCCGTCTGCTCACTTTATACCGCAGAAACTACACGGCAAGTAAACAATTGCGCGGAAGTATTTTACATTTCAGTTACCCGGCTGTTGAGTTGGTAGTTTTTCTCTCTTTCTCGCCTTGCATGTTCGGGATTGAGACGTGGCCACCCCTCCCGGCACGCGAAAGAAGCGGTACATTCTCATAATCCGATAATGCCCGGCTCAAACGTGCTCCGGAGGCGGGTCCAATTGTTTCCACGGTAAATCACTCCACTGTGATTTGCAACTGTAGCCTTCCACCTCATTTCCTCGACATTTTCCTAAGTGTTACTGCCATCTATTGAGAAAATTGAGATCGATGATACGCCTGTGGCGCAGTACATTTAGACCTTGTTAGACAGGTACCTACAGTAATTCACGGAACGGACTTCTACCGCATTTCATTGCCTTTTTACTTTCTTTACTACTTACCTATAGTGAGTTGAGGAAGAATTGTATTCTACCCAAAAAAAATTGGATGTAGGAATTTCACTGGGAATGCTAACCTGTCTGTAATGACTCTTCTTACAAAAGCTTATTCTTCTATCTACTTCTTGTTAATATACATAGAAATGCATTCATTACTCATTTCGTTGAAGCTATAAGTACGATACAGAAAACTAAAACCATAGTCATCTTTTTTCAAAGCCAGGCGCTATGTGGTGGTTTTAAAATTCCGTTCTATTTGCATGAACACGTAAAAGAAAGAAAGAAAGAAAGAAAGAAAGAAAGGAAAAAAGAAAGAAAGAAAAAAAGAAAGAGAGAGAGAAAGTAAGAAAGAAAGAAAGAAAGAAAAAGAATAGCATTTGCAATTGAGAAAAGTATAAAGCATTTTTAGACAGCATGGCCTAAAAGAACTTCCAACGTGTGGCAGTATTTTTAACACTTAAATGGTATCGGTGTAATTATATAATATAAAGTATAATAATCCGCCTTAAAGCAATATGTTTACGAGGGGCACAATTTATATTTTGAGCCTAATAATTAAAACAAATTAATTTCTGATTGAAAACTGCCTTATAGTTTTTCAAAATATTCTCCTTTTTGATCAACACACTTTTGCATCCGTTTGAACCAATTGTCAAAGCATTTATTTCAGTCTTCTTGAGACACCTCCAAAACATGGTTTCTGAAGGCATCAACGGTTTCTTCTGCCAATGAAAATCGTTGTCCACGCAACTTATTCTTGATGTTCGGGAACAAAAAGAAGTCATTGGCTGTCAAATCAGGACTGCATGGCGGATGACTCTTCAATTCGATGTTTTGAGCCTTCAAATACTCTGTTGTTAGACGAGATGTGTGTGCGCTCGCATTGTCTTCATGAAGAACGACCCTACGGTTCTTGTTGATTTTCCATACTTCACCGAAGACTTCCTGCAAACAAATGGTTGTGTACCATTCGGCATTGACCGTTTTACGTTCCTCTAAAGGCACTGTTGCCACATGGCCAGTTTTGCTGAAAAAGCAGGCGACCATTTGCTTCGAAGTACTTCGAGTGCGAACGACTTTTGTTGGATTTGCTTCATCTTGAAACACCCATACAGTCGACTGCTGTTTACGTTCAGGCTCATACATAAATCCATGATTCGTCACCTGTTACAATCTCATATACGTCTTTTGAGGCACCGCTATTGTATTTCTTGAGCATTTTTGTACACCACTCGAAACGAGCATATTTTTGAGATTGCGTCAAATTATTTGGGATCCAACGAGAGCAAACCTTTTTCACGGCTAAATAATAATGCAATATTTTATATATGCTGGTGGAACTAATGCCTAGGGTTGCCTCAATCCCACAATATGTCACATGACGATCTTTCATTATTAGTTTTCGCACAGCATCAATGTTTGCTGGCACAACAACTGATTTTGGACGAACTTCATCATTGGGCGAACGGCGGCCACGATTAAATTCGTTATACCAGCGTTTCACAGTGGCAAAGGATGGAGCTTTGTCGCCAAATGTGGAAGTTGATAATCCACGTCGAAAGCCCTAATAAATCATTGCACGAACATTTTCACGAGTTAATTCCATGTTTTTGTTGACACACAATTTTCAAGTTAGTGTAAACAAAACAAATAACGCTCTATTGACAAAATGTTTGAAGTAAATTATGGTCAAAAATGTCAAACTTTCAATTGGAAACGTCAGATGGCACCTACAACATTCACGGTTGCCAAGGCTCAATATATAAAGTGCCCCTCGTATAATATAATATATAAAATGTATGTAACAGTCATTGTATTATGTTTATATTATTATGCACATGTATAATAATGTTATGTGAATGTATTACGTAATTTAACAATGTAGGAGCTGTAAGAATAGAAGCCGAAAGTTGCTAACAATGAGGTAACCTTGAGACAACAATAAATTAGATAGTTTAATAAGGCTAGTAATAATTCTTGGAACAATAATAATGTAATATTTAAAACAGTTTATAAATAGGCAATCAAAAACTAGAGAAGCTTAAAGTTAAATAAAGGTATTCTATTGGAGTAGGATTAGCCAATCAGAGACTTGAAATAGAGGAAATGTGCAAATTCATGCGGCAGACGCTACAAGATTGCGTACCCGATCGGTATGGTACAAGTTCAGCATCAGACATAAAATTTTATTGCGGTGAGAATAATATAAAGTTTACGTGTTAAAAAGTACAATTAACAATAATCTCACAGCTCTAAAGTAGGATACATCAGTGAAGTGTTATTTAATCGTGTGAAGGATTAATAAACAAAGTACAATACAATTATAATTTGTGTAAGTCTTGTTCTTTAGCCGTACTAGCCCTGCTAAGAAATACGTGCTCTGCAAATTACTACTGACGCAGCCGAGGCATACATACATAATATTTAAATAAACCTTAAAATACAAAGTTGATTTTTAAAGGTGGGGCGAACGCTCCAAGAAACATATCTCCCGCAATACGTGGTGCAACCAAAACAATAAAACTACTGCAATTTTGCCTCTCCAACAGTGGGGCTACATCTACTTCATTACAAAAGCTTATTCTTCTGTCTACTTCTTCTTAGTACAGATAATGCATTCATTACTCATTTCGTTGTAGGTATAAGAACGATACAGAAAACTAAAACGATAGTCATCTCTTTTCAAAACCATGCGCAATGTGATGATTTTAAAATTCCATTCTCTTTGCTTAAACACGAAACAGAAAGAAAGAAAGAAAGAAAAAGAATAGCATTTGTAATTGAGAAGAGTATAAAGTACTTTTAGACAGCATGCCTAAAAGAACTTCGAACGACAAATAAAATGTATATCTTGAATTTTCTAGGAATAGCCTGTGAAGTCCTCTTCATTCGAAAGGAATTTTGTGTGATCTTGTATAAACGTTAAGTGATTCACGAAAACGTACTACACAAGAACTGTAGATCTCTTTAAAACACCAATTTATTCCAAATATTTTTTGTGGCATCACCATTTCCGAGATATCCGCTATTAGTTGTTCGAATTGTTCAATACTTAGCTATACTTTTAAAGTCCTGTCGATTTTGAACTGTTTCTCGCGATGTTATGGAAACAGTATGGAATTTTAAGATCAGCATATAACGTCCGGTTCTTAAACATTTGACTATCGCTGTTCCCTTTTGTATTTATAACGAAATATGTAATGCAGCTATTTCTGCAAAGATTTATTTGAATTAAAATGTAGTAGATAGAAAAATAAGCTTTAGTAAGAATAATTTGTATGCTCTAATAAACGACAGAGGTAAGAACGTGGGGAATGCATCACATCAGATTTTTAAAAGTACATTTAAAACATAAGCATTATGCAAAAAAATATATATCAAATTAAAAAGGAAGTTACAGTTTATAAGACTACAGGAAAATAAAAAAAATGTAAATGTTCTGGAGTTTCCCTTGTGGCAGTAATTCGTATCACAATAATGTAAATGCCAGAATGATTGTAGTGTAAATAAGCATTATTGTATGACATTGATTTGAGATGTTTGTTAATTATAAGCATTGTTAGGAAATAAGTTTACACGGCCTCACTGAAACTGACAATAGGAGCGGATAACAATGAGCGAGGGGGTGAGTTGAATATTAATTAGAAGAGACAAACAAATGACGTCATATTGGCGCGCTTTTCTGTAGAAATGGAGGGAATATCTTCCTTAGAGCATATGTTTTCGTAATTTTGATTGGATATAAAAATAGACGCTAATGTTGGCGCGTTTTATTAACCAATAGTAGCTCGGTTATAATGTTTAGGCATATCGGGATGTGGGAGTATAAAAAGCTAAAGCCAGAGGCAAGTATTGTCCAGTCCAACAGAAACATTTGTGCACTACACGTCGATCAGTTCAACATAAGTATTCGTGAGTTACACGTCGCGTAGCTCAACGGAAGCATACATAAAGTACACGTTACGCAATTCTACAGAATCTCTCGCGTCTTAAAGATTGTTATAAATGTGAAACACGTGAATTAATAATGTGCAGTAAATAAGTGATTATAGTGATATTAGAAAATATAACAGTTTCAGTCTGGCGTGTATCAAGAGTCAATATGTGAAATTAATTAATTGTGACGGTAATAAAAGTGTAAAAACAGATTCTTTTATCAGTGTTATCTTTCAGTAACAACTCCTTTCCGTTTATACACCCTGTTTAAGAGATTTGCTCGACCGAGAAACAATAGCTAGCCGGAGGACAATGAACCCAACATTCAAAGTAGTAAAACAATAACAGGCGCTCAGCAATAAGATAACACGAAGTGACCGCGACAAATTGGCTTCCATACGTGGTGCAGATAAACATGAAGCATCTTCCAACTACCAACAAATATCCACTTCACTCTATTTAATCTCTCCTGTAGGCATAATAACTATAATTTCTGTTGTTCATACGTCTTAGATTGAAACAGACTGGGTATTGATAGCAATTGTTAGCCATATGCAAGTACACCTGTAGATAATGAACATTTCAGCCCTCATATGTACACAGAGTGAATGTTTAGCATGCTTGACAGTAACACAGGGGGACTGGGATCGATTACTGGTCAGGTCAAATTACGTGGTGAGGCTTTCTCCAGGGTTTCAACCGTGAAGGCGAATGTAGAGCAATTTGCAGGCTCGGTGCTTCTCAGGATCCTTTGGTTCGGCTCATTAGTCGTGAAACAAGTGAAAGAAGATAACATCGCCGTTTCTGCGGTAATGAAAATTTATGTGACTTTTAGTGACTACTCCAGCAAAAAGAAAGAAAACAGAAATCTTTCTTGTGTGACAAGGACATAATAATCGGTAAAAACAACTGAGTGTTTTATAATTATGTCTTTTGTGATTTAAAAATCAGTCGAGGAGCGTAAGTATTAAGCCTCTTAGGCTTAAATAAACATTTTAAATCCAGTTTTAAATTACTTCCTCCTTCAACTCCATTAATGTGATACTTATGTTAGTGCCCAAGAAGGAAAGAGAAGAGAAGCGTGGTATGGTAGGGAAAGTATAGAAGAAAAGAAAGGAGAGTATAGTAGGAGATAGGAGGAGGAAAGAGAAGGACAGGTTGAAAAGCAAGGGAAGAGAAGAGAAGTATACTGAAATATGGAGATGAGAGAACGGGATGGTAGGAGGAAAAGGAAGAGAATACGGGAAAAGAAGAGAAGAAAGTACAAGGGAGGAAAGAATGGAGAAAAAGAGAATAAAAGAGTTTGGAAAGGGAAGAGTAGAATGGAGAAGAGAAAAGCGGGTAAGAGAGAAGGGTGGAGGTGAAGGAGTGCACAACGGGAAGAGAAGAAAGCAAAAATTAGCGGGAGACGGGAGGAAAGGAATGAGTAAGGAAAAGAATGAGAAGAGAATAGAAGAGAAGAGATAAGGGGATGAGAGGAGGTAAGAGAAGAACAGAGAAAAACGAGAGAGTAGAAGGGAAAAGAAAATATATAAATAAACGATAGGAATGTATGAGAAGAAGAGAAGGAAGAAAAGTAGATGAGGGCAGTGCACTGGAGTAGAAGGGTAGTTGAGAAAGAGCAGAGAGAAGTGAGCAGGAAATAACAAAGAAGAGAAGAATGCGAGGGAAAAAGATAGTAGTAAGAGGGAAAGGAGAGCAAAGGCATAAGAGGGGAAAAAATCAATAATAATGAGAAAGAGGGAAGTCTTCAGCTGATATGTGGTTGATCACTTCTTTGAGTCTAGTATGGGAAGCAAACGAGAGATCCCTTAATTCTGTGTGCGAACGGAGGTAGAGGATGCAAAAGTCGTGGGGTGCTAGAACGCTAAGAAGAGAGAAAAGGGAGGAGGAGGAGGAGGTTAAGTAGGCGGCAGTGATTTGTGTAGACAGGAACGCAGTGTGATACTCTCTTTGTCCAGGATATCAATCAGTGTCAGCCACGTCACTCAATAAACAGCGGAGCGTCATACTCCTTTTACTTTTATTTCGCTCGTCAAACGTTATTGACCAAGACCTGTTGTGATATCGAACAGACAGGAAGCTACCTTTCAAGTTAACGCCAGTCACAAAGCATTTTACTCTTTACTCAGACAAGAGCTGTTTTACAAACAACGTAGTGAGAGTTTAGCTTCACCATCAACATTGTCGGGTAATGCTTGTCTTTAAAAACAGATGAAGCTACACTTGCTTAACGGTTGCACAATGCTTTGTGTCATACTGTTCACAGGCGGAAGGGGCCTCAGAAGCTGGAGCACAGCACCGCAAGTCGCCATACTGGCCCTTTTTGCTTGCAACGTGACCCCTAGGAGAGGGGGGGACCAGATCCGGACGATGTACCTTAACATGGACGGGGCCCGTAATGATTACAGATAGAGCACACCCTGGGCCCCCGGGGTCCCTTTGGTAACGAGACAAGCTCCCAGGAGGGAGCCAGGAAGAAACTTTCCAAAGCGCACAATCCACTGTCCAGCCGCAGCACACCGAACACCTGGTCCTTCAAACCTAAAAGAGATTAAAAGTAACGATGATGATAATGATAATAATAATAATAATAATAATAATAATAATAATAATAATAATAATAATAATATTCAGTACGCGGGTACGGAGCACTTTATAAACATGAAACACATGCACTCACAAAGTCGTCTTTATTTGTTTAATGGCACTAACACAGAGAATATGAGTAATGCACAGTAGTTAACATACACTATCATTAGTGAAAATTGCAACACAAAGAATTTCCCAAATAGCTCCAAACTTGGTGGAAGTGTAAAAGAGTGTGTAAGCAATAAGTGATTAGGTTTGCAGAGAGATGGGGTACATGTGGGCCGAGCAGAGCCCTCTCGTGTCGGTCCGACAAGGCCAGTGTTGCGCCCAGTGTAGTCAGTGCAGAGCTGTCAAACAAGGTGGAAACAATAAAGTGAGTGCCATATGCCTCGTCGACGTCAAAGGGAGCCATATTGGCATGTCAGTGAGTTCAAACGGGGCAGAATGACCGGTCTCTGGGAAGCGGGTTTGTCATACCGTGACATTTCGGCTCGTACAGGGCGTGCTGTTACGACAGTGACGCGTGTGTGGAAGCAGTGGATAGATGAAGATCGTACGCAGCGAAGAGAGGGTACTGGACCACGGAACATGATCACAGCACGGGATGACCGTCATCTTGTCCACATGGCCATAACGGACCGTACAGCTTCATCCACAATGTTCGCTCGATGCTGGAGCACTGCAACAGGGTGAACTTGTCTGCATCAACGGTTCGTCGCCGTCTGCTGCAGGTTGGAATGGTTGCATGCATACCATTACGTCGGTTTCCATTGTCCAGAAACCACACACTCCTCCGACTGCAAAGGGCACGTGAACACCGTCACTGGGGTGCTGAGTGGCAAAATGTAGACTTTCGGACGAGTCCCGCTTCAACGTGTCCTACAGTGATGGCCGCATACGTGGTGAGCGCAACCTGGAGGGTTGCATTGTTGAGCGGCATAGCGGACAAACACCAGGTGTGATGGTTTGGGGCGCCATTGGTTACAACAACCTATCTCGCCTCCTACGAATTGAGGACACAGGTTGTAGAGCCTGAGGTACTCCCCTGCTTCAGGCATTTCCACAGGCCACATTTCAACAGGACAACGCCCGGCCACATATTGCGAGGAATGTACAAGCCTTCTTCGAAGAGCGACGGGTACCATTGCACGTTCGCCTGACATGTCGCCCATCGAACATGTCTGGGATATGATTGGTCGCCACCTGGCGCGTCACGGTCCTCCAGTAACCAGTGTTACGGATTTGTGGGCTCGAATACAAGCTGCGTGGAGGGAAATCCCTCAGGAACTTATTCAGAACTTCTTTGATTCAATGCCACGGCGTATAGCAGCTCTAATTGCAGCGCATGGAGGCCATACCAAATACTGAATATTAGGGCTCAAAGGTCATGTATAGATTTGAAAAGTTTATCATTTGTTACTTGTCGTGTACCTAACCTGTTGTATTAAATTCATTGAATTAATGCGTTTCCTTCTTGGTGTTGCAATTTTCACAAACGGTAGTGTATTTTAGGACATTTATGAAATATATAGCGAGTTTTATTCCGTTTTCAAAGTTGCACAAATAGAGCGTAACACGCATCTCAACCGAGCCATCATGGGAGCGTTGCTGTCGTTGGGATTCTGCTGCCAACATTGCAACATTGGGGGTCCTAAGCCGCAAAGCGTAGCCGAGGGATTGTTTTAGAAGGAGAGGAGTGGAGCAGTTGCGGAGCGTTGACATGGCGTAACCGTAGAACTGTGAGACCAAACTCGAATGATCCATTTTAGCTACAGTTTCATTACTTTGCGACATTCCACTAACCACATTGTTTTATCACGTTGGTAATAACTCCTGACAATATGTCCGCCATGGCCAATATACTAACAGCCGTCGCTAAGAAGGGCCTAATATTTATCAAGTACGCAATCTACTGCACATATAAAAAAAAAGATTTCGTAACCTTCTTAAAATGTTATAGCTCCTACCCGCATATGGAATAATGTCCAATAATCCGTGGCGCTACAGTTCATAAAGAGGCCTGACCTGAAAACCCGACTGTCGGCCTCACGCCCACGTACACACGGCAGAGGTGGGTGGTCACCCAGCCGAAATGGGGAGATGATGCGGCCAATATCACGCATCCGCCAGCCAGAATGTTGGCCTCCGTGCTGCCTATCCTCACCGGTCCAATATCCGTACCCCCATGGGTGGGATCAAACCCGGGCGCATTCCGTAGCCGGGAACCAGAACTCCACGCTCTAGCTCACGGCGCAGAAAAGTAATGACGGATAGGAAATTCGTGGTAGAAGAGGTACCATCTCACCATTCGCCTACCGACCCGGGGAAACCACGAAAACACCAATTGTCAGAGTGGCCGGCCAGACGGATTCGAACCCGGGACCTCTCGAATGCGAACCTCACGTTACCGCGGCGCCATCCCGCGAAGACTTGGAATATTGGTATTACTCCATTGCTCAGAGAAAAAGAATATCACAAAATGATTTCATCTTCTCTCTATAAGCCACGGCAATTGGAATACTGGTATTATTTCATGCTATAGCAAATACGTCATTGCTATATAATGAGTCGCACATGCTCGATATTGCATACAGTAACAAACCGTTTCTAATGGTGGCGCTGCATAAAATTAATTACAGAAGCTGTCATACTTAACAATAGTACCAATTTCTAGAACAAAACTTCCCCTATAGGTTGTTCAACAGAGGGGGACACCTCGGCACCGCGACCTGCAGAGATATATTCTCCCTACCACCCCCAGGAGAAAGGTATGAAGTGAAGGAACCACACAAGGATAAAGGCTATAGGCATACAGGCTACAGAGACGCGCGGAAGTCTCTAAAATTTCCAAACTCGCAGACCGTGTCACCGCCGGGGTCGCCGAGAGAGCGCGATGAACGACCCACCAGTCGAGCAGCCCTCTGGTGCCCACGGGGAGTATTCTTTCCATTGAGCATGTATCCACGCCATCTGCCCGGTATTGCCATAACCACGAGACCTAGAAGCAACCTGAAAGATGAGAAGGAAAATGAATGAAAGGGAAATGGAAAAAAAATCGTGGTAGAGCAGCAACTACCCCAGCATTTCCCTGTCGACTCCGGGAAACCACGAAAAACCCATGGGTCGAAATGGGCGGTCGGCGGAGATGCGAGTCGCCTGCGCCATCCCGCTCGGTAAATCTTCCCCTAAAAGATGGGCTAAACTTTATCACTCTATTCTAAAGAAAGTAGGATTCCCAGAAAATTCAAGGTATACATTTTATTTGCCATGTGAATATCTCTAATGTATGCCATTTTAATCAAAAGCGTTAGAGTTGTTTTTTAAAAAATAAAATTATCGAAAAATGTTCCATGTAAAGGGTAGTTGGTGGAGGGGAGGTTTTCTTGAAAATCTTCGTATCGCATCTTTGGAAGGTAGTGAACCTAAATACTAGGTGTAGTATTTATCTGACTTTTCCTTTTAGAGTTATGCTGTTCACAGACACACGCGGACCTATTTATAAAAATACTTTTTTTTGGATTCAGGGGTATCTCGGTATCGAATTTTTGTGTGGAATGCAACACCTTCTCTACTTACTGTGTACGTGGTAGAGAGAATAAACATAAGTATTGTCCATGCAATAATAATAATAATAATAATAATAATAATAATAATAACAATAATAATATATTAAACTAAAGAGGCTGAAGAAAGAGCTAAAGATGTCAACACACACAAAACTCGTGTCAAATCATTTTTTTTCTGACATTACCGATTTCCGAGACATGTTGTTTCGTATTTGAACTTTGCAGCACTTGATCACCATTCCTTTGTCGTTTGTGATGCAAAGAGTAGAAATTCATAGCCAGAAAATAGTGATCCGTTTTATAAAGACTTGACCATCGCTTCAGTTCCCCGTATCCCTCTTGCAGCTACAACGAAATGTGTACTGAACCTATTTATTATTATTATTATTATTATTATTATTATTATTATTATTATTATTATTATTATTATTATTATTATAATATATTTTATTGTCGCTTCCGCTATAAAGTCATATCGCGACTACTTTAGAATGCAGAACATGATTACAATGAAAATACAATATTTTAAATAGTACATACAACATTAAATTCTCTAGATAAGTGTCCTACACATTGTTATACAATTTTATCGCTTTCATAAAGTTTAGTGTTCTTTGTTGTGCTGAATTTAGGGCGTCTGGTAGGCTGTTGGGGCTGTCACATCTTTCTCTGTGTTGTACATAGCGACCTGCAAACGCGTAGTCTCGAAACAAGTACGAGTAGATACGAAAATCAGCTTTTTATAAGCATAGTTTGTGGAAGAGATTTAAAAATAAAGCAGGTATAGTGGTTAGAAAGTCATGTGAATGTAACACATGAGAGGATTTTTTTTTTCAAAACCAGGCACCTGTATCTTCGTGTCCTTTTCTGTGTTTCACATAATCACTAATTGAATCGCCACACAGCGACCGCTGTTATCGTTCCGTGAATGGATTCTGTATCAATAACAGCAGAAGCTGAAACCGGCGCGGTAATTAACATTTTGCAACTAAACACAGTTCAAACGAATCTCGACAAGAGATCTATAACTAACAAACATGAGTACGACCTCGGCACTGGGCAGTGTAGCGGAAAATAGACATATGTTGCCTGACATATTCAAATAATTGAGGCTCTGCGAGGCACAAACATGTCTCTACACAGGAAGCAAAATTTAACATGGCATGCATTTACCTCACCAAAGGAATGCAACACATTTTCGTTTACCTTTTCAGCTTTAAAAACCACCAGATGGCTCTACATTCACTAGTGTATTTAAGCGCAGGACTCATATGAGTAGCAGTGGAGGTGATCCAACGGACTACGACCTCCACAGATCTATGCGGCTACCACTCCGAGAAGGAAGGGATGAGGTGAAGGAAACACAGTAGGCAGACAGGCCACAGAGACACGCGGAAGTCCTTAACGTTTCCAAGCTTTCAACCTGTCCCACTGTTGGTGCCCGCTGCGAGAGGGGGATGAAAAGCAGCCCGCTGATGTCCACGGAGTACTCTCTCCATTCAGCCATCTGTCGTCACCGCCATACGCCACTAAACCTAGAAGCACACCTGAAAGATGAGGAAGAAACGGAATAAAGAGAAATGATGGAAAGGAAATAATGATGGAGAAGAAACCTTCCCAACATTCGCCTGACCCCCGGGGGAAACCACGAAAAGCCTATGAGTTAGAGTGAGCGGGCCCCTGGGACCGAACTCGGGACCTCCCGAATGCAGTCGCACACATACCGCGGATGAGAGACAGAAGTGAAATACAGAATGTAAAGTTCAAAATCAAATTTATTGTAACAGTGTTTTATTCTAGTCTGCGATCGCTTTTTGCTCTTCTTTTGTTTGTCTTCAGGCGGAATCTAATGGCGATGAAGAACATCCTTCTAACCATCTTTTTAGTGGTCTTCCAACACTTCTACTTCCTGCTGGTCGTTGGTCTCGTGCTACTTTAATCGATCTTGTTTCCTCTGCTCTGCCAACACGTTCATTCCAATGTTTCTTTCTTCTTTTATTACACTCGTATATCAGATCCTTTCTAATATCTTGATTCTTTATTCTGTCCATTTTCGTTTCCCCTACTATTGCCCTTAATGGTTTCTTTTCTGCTGTTCTGAGTAGCTGTTTAGTTTTGATTCTTTCTGTTCCATACATAATTTCACTAGAAATACACATTTTGAGGTCCCTGAATGAAAAATACACCTTTTAGAGAAGATCAGCGCGCGTTTTTGAGTTTTGTGAACAGCAAAACTCAAAAACGAAGGATGCGACATTAAAATTTTCAAGAAAATCCTTCAGGGCAAACTGCCCTTTAATGAAAAAATTTTCCTAAATTCTGAATTTCTCAAAAATGCTCTAACGATTTTTATTAAAATGCCATATGTTTAAAATATTTTCACTACAATTGAAATGTATATCTTGAATTTTGTAGTAAAAGCCTCTGAAGTCCTCTTCTTTCTGAATTACTTTTATATAACTGGTAAACCGTAAGGGATTGTCAAAATATTACTACATAAAACATGTAGATCTCGCTAAAACAAGCAATTTATGTCAAATAATTATTTTAAGTTAATCATTTGCGAGATATTCCTTGTTATTGGTTTGAATTTTCAAATACTTATACTATTGTCATTTGGGAAGTCGTTATTCGTAGCTCTTAAAGGATTTGACTATCGCTTAAGTTTACTGCATTCTCCTACTCCCGTTGTACCTACAAGCAGATATGTAATAAAACCATATCTACAAATATTTATCTTGATTAATATAAAGCAGATAGAAAAATAGACTTTTGTAAGAGTAGTTAGTTGAAGAATGGTTAGATATTAGATTTATTTTTTTTTACTTCTAGTGTCTAAATATTTATTCCTCCAAATAGTGTATTTTAAATAATCAGGTTACTTTTGCTACTGGAGATCGAGAAATGCGATAAATTTTAAAACAGAATGTGCAAAAATGCGAGGGAAATATTTCACAGGAAACTATTTAATTTGTATGCATTTAATAAGCCTTATGCATAAAATGTAGTAAATTCTTGTCCTACGGTTTTGGAGGGAAATATTACGATCAGCATGCATAAAAAGCGTAGTATATGCTTTTCCTCTTAGCACATTATCAACACCAGTAACACTAATGCTGATATTTTTACAATTTAATTGAGGTTAACGAATGCTTCTTTTCATGATAATTATTTCGAGACCGAAGATCGAGATTCTGTATTACTTTGGTCTTCATTAAAATGTTAATAAAAGCTAAAGGAAACTGAATAAACTATCTTAGGAGTAGCTGTTGTCTGTTCTATAGCTGGTGCCCACCTCCGCCCGTTTTAGGACTTTTACTTTTATAGCAAAATTACAGTGTGAAGATAAAAAACGTCGCTTGCACATCTTGTCCCTTTGCACATGCGCAATGGGAACTGCCAACCTAAACGAGAAGTGAAATCCGCGGAATAAGCGATGTGTTCTTACTTCTTCATTTTCTTTTGCTGCTGATATAGACGCAATGCATTGTTATTAACAGTGCATTGCAGGAAACAAAATGGCTTGCGGAGGATGTGAAAATACAATATACACGTTAGTGAGAAAGCATTTAGGTGTGGACAATTTATAGCTACATTTGTAACCTAAACTTATATATATATATATATATATACACATAAACTAACCGTAACCTAACCTTCCGTGAATCAGTAAATTAAGCTTATAAAAAGAGCCTAAACCTAACCTAACCTCCCATGAATCAGTAACCTAAGCTTATAAAAAAGAGCCTAAACCTAACCTAACCTAACCTCCCATGAATCAGTAACCTAAGCTTATAAAAAGAGCCTAAACCTAACCTAACCTCTCATGAATCAGTAACCTAAGCTTATAAACAAGAGCCTAAACCTAACTTAACCAAACCTCCCATGAATCAGTAATCTAAGCTTATAAAAAAGAGCCTAAACCTAACCTAACCAAACCTTCCATGAATCAGTAACCTAAGCTTATAAAAAAGAGCCTGAACCTAACCTAACCTTCCATGAATCAGTAACCTAAGCTTATAAAAAAGAGCCTAAACCTAACCTAACCTAACCTTCCATGAATCAGTAACCTAAGCTTATAAAAAAGAGCCTAAACCTAACCTAACCTAACCTTCCATGAATCAGTAATCTAAGCTTATAAAAAAGAGCCTAAACCTAACCTAACCAAACCTTCCATGAATCAGGAACCTAAGCTTATAAAAAAGAGCCTAAACCTAACCTAACCTTCCATGAATCAGTAACCTAAGCTTATAAAAAAGAGCCTAAACCTAACCTAACCTCTCATGAATCAGTAACCTAAGCTTATAAACAAGAGCCTAAACCTAACTTAACCAAACCTCCCATGAATCAGTAACCTAAGCTTATAAAAAAGAGCCTAAACCTAACCTAACCTCTCATGAATCAGTAACCTAAGCTTATAAAAAAGAGCCTAAACCTAACCTAACCTAACCTTCCATGAATCAGTAACCTAAGCTTATAAACAAGAGCCTAAACCTAACCTAACCTCCCATGAATCAGTAACCTAAGCTGATAAAAAAGAGCCTAAACCTAACCTAACCAAACCTCCCATGAACCAGTAACCTAGGCTTATAAAAAGAGCCTAAACCTAACCTGCCATGAATCATTAACCTAAGCTTATAAAAAGGAGCCTAAACCTAACCCAACCAAACCTCCCATGAATCAGTAACCTAAGCTTATAAAAAGAGCCTAAATCTAACCTCCAATGAATCAGTAACCTAAGCTTATAAAAAAGAGCCTAAATCTAACCCAACCAAACCTCCCATGAATCAGTAACCTAAGCTGATAAAAAAGAGCCTAAACCTAACCTAACCTGACCTCCCATGAATCAGAAACTTAAGCTTATATTAAAAAATGAAATCTAACCTAACCTCACGTGAATCGGAAACCTAAGCTTAGGTACACACGTGAGTTTAAACTAACCTAACATCCCGTAAATCGTGAACTTAAGTGTATATATATATATATTTATATATATATATATACATTTTCATGTGTATCATCGGAGAATAGCGCTCAACAGTTTAAGAACCACTAAAGACTTCGCAACTGTGAGGTATGCTTTAAACCGCAAACCTTGTAACACCAACCCTCAAAGCTCTGCCGACTTGGGCAGGGATGGGAGACGAAGCCGTCATGTTTTGAAAAATACTGTACTTGATTCGCCTACACCACAGGTTTAGCCGTAAGTTGCTGAGCATTTTTGAAATCTAGTGGATTTCTCTTTTCCTTGTTGTTGCGTATTTTAAAAATGTGTATACTCTACAAGTAATATTTCGAGCATGGCTTCGCAATACCTGCCTGCCACTAAATTCACCGCTTAAGGCTGCTGCACCAATTCCGCCTATTCTATTTCTGTTTAAAGCCACAACCGGTTACTGGTATGAAGTATTTGAACTCTGAATGGTAAACATAAGGTCCACATGCTTATACGCCATAAGCATGTCACGGCTGACGTTGTCCAGATGCAGCATTCTGCTAAGTGAGCTATTGGTTCTCATCTTAAACAGAGATAGCAAACAAACAAGCGAAGGAATTCCTTTAGCATAATGCTGGCATTGCGGCACTATGTGAGCCTACTGGTTATGATTGAATATATGGGCGTGTTATTCATTTGTATTATGAAAACTATTTCAGCCATAGATACGAGTATGTGGTCTTCATGGTTGTGTTATAATTGGCGCAACCGTTCTAGACAATTGAAAATCTTAATGACAGCTATGAAGCGAGTTGCTTACCAGATCAGCAGGTGACCGTCGTCTGCATGCTGCAGGAGTGCGTGGGACAGTCATTGTCAAATATCCGCACACAGGTTATGCACTGCACTGATAAACTTATAGTTTATATACAGTCTATTTAAATCCACCGCTGTAAAAAGCGCTTAATATAAAAACATGGCAATCATCTACTTCCAATTCTTCCACATCTGACAGCCCTTCCTCTCCTGCGGAATCAGTCACATCATTGCCGTCATTACTGCTGTCGTTACTTTCTGCACCATTATCCCGGATAATAATTATTTCTATTTGATTTCGTTTTCTTCCACTCGAACCCTGAAACTTTTATAATTTTTTCTGAGATTTGTAGCACCACCTTGAAAATTTATGCTGCCTTTCAGCTTAATGAGCAATCTGCTTATTGTTGGCGCAGTTTTTTCTTCCACATAGAAATTGTGAATCGTGCGCCGAATGAGCGTATCGTCTATTTCTGTAACACGTTTAGGGACTCTATGTTTCTTCCTTGGTGTATCCAATTATAATCTTTCATCCATATGTTTTTCTTCTTATCTTTGAAAACTCTGCGAGTTGCTTTGGCTACACTTTATTTCACTCTCTTAAGGCTTTTGTGGAATTCGGGTGAACATATATTTTCTTCCTTCATCTCTGCTTCTTCCTTCATGAAGTCGAGGACATTTGCAATTTTTCCCTGCTTTGACTATGTAATACCTTACACTTAACTTTGAAAACGTAGGAGCCATGGTTATAAATATAACAAATATAAAATAAGCACTATTTAGGTACTCCTCTCTTTGAAATTTCAACCAGATGCAGACACTTTCTATGCAGACTGTATGTGTTACGCACTGTGAATAAGCAAAGGTAGTATATCGCTTTCGTTGATTAAGCTAAACATAAACCATTCCTAGGCTCGGCAGCTGGAGTAGCAATCAAGGTCACGATTCCAGAAGTTTTGCGCCAGTTATACAAACATTACTATCTACCGTCCTCGTGGATTACTTTTTTGCGAAATTAGAATACTTGGATCTAGCATAAGTGACTTATTAGAGACGGATTCACTCGATGTGCGGCACTGCCTATAAGCGATAACACAATATGACAACACAGTAAGGCTCCTACTGATTGACAGTCTCGTAGTGCTCAAGAATAGACATAATCTCATTTGAAAACCACCTAGTTCACATAGACGTTGGAGGATAGGGAGAATATACAGCTATATCTTACTTCCTGCTCGTCCATCGGCCTTCTTAAAGGAAATCCATTTTAGAAATCCCTAACAACTGATGCGTTTTATTAAACCCCGCTACAGGTCTCTGGGACTGGAAATTCCTTGCGCCGTGTTCGAGTAACTTGATATGCATCTCAGGTAGCTATTTCTGTAACTCCCTGCAAAACACAACCTCCCGAGACAGCATGTTAAACACACAAATGCCAGTCGCAGGGCTGTGCAATTAAAACGCAGTCTCCCATAAATGTAACCACATCCTCTGTACGCACCGGATCATTCCCCTCACATGAAATATTACGTACATAATCAGCAACTTGTAAATCAACCACTACTCGGCGCTGATGGAATCTTAACTTTATTACCCGCTGTAATGAGCTCCACCTTGCGGCCTTCTCCGGTATGCTGCTTGATGTAGATAAGAGCTGACTGCACAGAGAATCTGTTTCGCTTTCTGTCGCCCCTAGCAACCGTGTTGAAATTCATCTCCTGCCTACTCAGGTTCCAGCACAACTTTTATACATAATCTAACAAAATCTGTTGTGATAGGTACATTTACACGACTTTCTCTACCCACTCTTACAAAGACTTATCGTTCTGTTTCATGTTAAGAAAGTTTTACAGAAATTATTTTATTATACTTTTCGTTTTAGTATCAGGGATATACAACAGGCTAAAGTGGTAGTCATATTTTTAAAAAGCGGGTCGCTATGTGAAGTCTTTTGACATTCTTTGCTCTTTGGATGACCACGAGAAAAATCGAATGACTTATCACTTGAAAAACGTATAAGCTTTGAAAACAATAACATAGAATATCTCCGAAATACTTAACGCCACAACGGAATCTGACATAAATTCTGTGCTTAAATGATATATACAGTTTTTTTGTATGGTAAGCCTTTATCTATCTCTTACGATTTACCAGTTATACAAAAGGCATTCAGAATGCAGAGCACTTCATAGGCTATTCCCATGAAATTCAAGAATCAAAAATGTTATAGCCATTTTTGAGAAAATACAAAACATCGAAAATTTACCATGTGAAGGGTAGTCTTGGGTGAGGGATTTTCTTGAAAGTTTTCGTGTCGCATCCCTGGAATACGCTGAACTTAATACACACATATAGATTAGCGCGCGCGGACCTTTTCTAAAAAAAAAATAAAAAATCTTAGCTTATTTCAGGGACATTCAAAATGGCGGTAAAATCTCGATATCGTATTTTCAGTAGAGTGCAATAGTTCCTCTACCTCCTACGGGAGCAGTAGAGAAAGTATAACGCTGTCAAAGGCAGAATGAAATATACAGGATAATGGTGGGAACTAGAAACGGAGGATTACAGCACGTGGCCAAGGCTAGGTCCATTGCGTCTATTAAACCTCGGGGAGAAAGGAATAAAAGAGAGAGAGAGAGCACGAAGGGCAACCATATCTGATGCTGGCAGGCGCAGTGCAACAGGATGCATAACGTTTCCAGGTTGAACATCCCCAGCCGCCTCTTTGTAGCTCCCTGCACGGACAAATTCGAGTAGAAGGTTACACGTCAGCTAACGAACAGTTACCTCTTCAGACCACCTCCAGCGCACACCGCTGTCCACCGCACCCAACTCTACTGCCCTGCAAGTTGAAAGGTAGTATATAATTCGTGGTAGT
Source organism: Deroplatys truncata (assembly GCA_030765065.1). Lineage (NCBI taxonomy): Eukaryota > Metazoa > Arthropoda > Insecta > Mantodea > Mantidae > Deroplatys > Deroplatys truncata. Next base: position 50,928,433 of record CM060975.1, on the reverse strand, counting down.
ATATAATCCATACCAGCACAACGACATACAGTCATTTATTTCCGGGCCCCTTATAGGTGTTTATATGGAACAAAAACAGGAGAAAATGTTACAGACTTCTGAGACTGCAAATAGAATACCTAAATTTAATTAGGGATACCGTCAACATTTCACTAAGAGTGAGATGAGTGTCTTCTCCATAGTTAGTCTAGCAATATTCAGTTACTCAAGAATAGCAGGGAGCGGTTTCATTTTGGTAATAGCCAGCACACGTGAGTTTTTGCATCCCCTGTGTTACTCTCCTATGGGGATGCATTTGTTTATTTGATAGGGCTTGTAAGTGTATGTAGGAGACACCCCTCCCCAAGTAAGAGCAGCATCTAACACCTGTTGCAGAATTACAAAGTGTAAATTACAAGGAGTATTACCAGCTAGACATACAGAGTCCCCCAAAAAACCGTACACACTGTTTATCAGACTGTATCGGGATATTGTCAATTGATTTGAATTACGAGTATGGTTTAGTATGCTCTTTCACTCAACAGATGTCAGTACTTTCAGCACGATAGTGAGAAAGTAAATGGCTGGAGCACGCTTGACTTTGGAGGAGCGCAAATCCATTCTGAAGTGGTTTATAAGGTTTCATAATGCCGTTGAAGTGCAGCGTCTGTGGAGGCGGGAGTTTGGAACAGGGACCCCACCCGTTTAACAATTAAACACATTATTCACAAGTTTGAGGTAATGGAACAACGATTTGTGATATTCACAAAGGAAGATAGGGACAAGTCCTGCTTCGTCAGCTCTCGTGTTGGAAAAGTTTGCTACTTCACAGAAGTTGGCTAGGCAATGTGCACGGGAAGTGGGGATTAACAGTACAAGTGTACGACGAGTTCTGAAAGCTGCTAAGTGGAAAGTGTACATAGCACGATTACTGCACGCGCTTAATGATGACGATCCTGATCGTCGAATGCAATTTTGCGAATGGTATCAGCAAATGGTAACTGAAGATGAACAATTTGTGACGAAGGTAGTATGGTCCGATGAGGTCCAGTTTAAACTCAACGGAACAGTGAATCGTCATAACTGCGTCTATTGGGCAGCAGCAAATCCGCATGTTCACGTGAATAAGGCAGTCAATCTACCAGGGGTTCATGTGTGGTGTGGACTATCATCTAGAGGCTAAATAGAACCCCTTTTCTTTGATGCCACTGTCACTGGAGAAGTGTACCTGGAGGAAACAAACACATCAACTTTACCAGGTATATGTGCACTTTATAGAGCTGATGATGAGATCTACCAACAGGACGGGTTGCCAACACACTACCGCCTAGCCGTACAAGCTTGCCTGGATGACAATTTGCAGGGATATTGGATTGGACGAAGAGAGCCCATTGAGTTCCCTCCACGGTCGTCAGATCTAACCCCTATGGACCTTTACTTGTAGGGATCTGTGAAAGATGAAGCCTATCGACGCAAGCCGCGCGCGCTGGAGACACTTTGCCAGGAGATTACAGCGGCATGTGCCGTGATCTCCATCAAACATTGACCGACATAATTGCGGCGACCGTTCGTCGTTCCGTTATGTCTGACCGCCAACAGCCAACATATTGAAAATCTAAAGTAACCATGTGCCGAAGACAGTACAACACGTGTAATCAGCATTTAAATGTAAAACAAACAAATAATAAATAGTTTTTGTTCCTTAAAGTGTGTATACATTTTTTTGGAGCACTCTGTATTTTCGGAAGTGAACAGGAAGTGAAAAACTCCGAAAGTCTGATGAGTTTCCTTGAGAAAATATTGAATTTGAGATACCAATTGGGCTGAAAATCAATATGGGTAGCCATGTATTTGGTGCTGCAATAAACAGGAAATATCTTGCCGTGTGACATTTACATTACTAGCTGCGCATGAAAGAATCTAAGGATATGACATTTGTCAGAATTAGCACGTACCCTCCAATCCTTCAGGAAAGTATTGAAGTAGGCAAGATAATAAACTCAAGATCTAGATCAATAGTAGAAGTGTGAGAACGGAGAATGGCACTGTGATCTGTATAAGTTATTTGAATCGTATTCTGTTGGGGCATACTGTATGCACAAAAAATGTAGAGAAAGAGGGCTAAGGCAGACCCCTTTGCACTTCTTCATGAATGTTCCTGAGGGGAGAATGGGGACCTGAGGTGCGAATAATAAAACTTCAGGACGTAAGATACGATGCGATTAGATGCATAAGTGAATAAGGAATCTTGCATTGTAATATTTCTAGCGAAGCAAACTACCTGAAAATCTCCTTCCAAGATGTCCAAGAAGATGAGAATTTACCATTTATTGTCCGCCTGAACATTCCGGATGTAATCTGCGACTCTAACGATTTTAAATTCTGTTTTGTATACGCAAACTGGTGATGTGGAGTGTAGGGAACTGTGGATATAGTCGCTTCAGGATGAGTTTCTCATTAAGTTTTTCCAGAGACGTTACGGACCTGGAGTAAGGTCGTGTGTGTTTGAGCAACCGCCCTCTTTAATAGGGGTCTGTGCGTGATACTGGATTGTCGATTTGGAAATTTTAAGGGCTACTACTGATTCCATTGTTTTACTCTTTTTAGTATTACTTTCCCTGCTACGTATAGTAAGTAGGGGAAGTATTGTATTCCACCCAAACATTCGATATCCAAAAAATATCATTTTTGGAAACAAGTCCGTGTGTGTGTCTGTGAACAGCATAACTCAGAAACGAACTGTCGGATAAACACCAAACTTGGTATTTAGGTTCAGTATCTTCCAGAGATGCGACACAAAGGTTTTCAAGAAAATCCCCCCACCCCAGATTACCCTTTACATGGAACATTTTTCGAAATTTTTAATTTTCTCAAAAATGGCTCTAACGATTTTGATTAAAATATCATATGTTTAAGATATTTTCATGACAAATGAAATGTATATCTCGAATTTTCTGGGAATGTCTCCAAAAGTATTCTTCATTGTGAACGACTTTTGCATAACTGGCAAACCATAAGAGATAGACAAAAGTTTACTACACAAAAAATGAAGATCGCGTTAAAATACAACAATTTATGTCATATACATTTTTTTTGTTGAGTGAACCATTTCCGAGATATTATTCCCTTGTTATTCCCTTAAATTTTCCAATACTTAGTTTTTCTCAAATGGGAATTCGTTATTCTTTTTTTTTGCCCTGGACATGCAAAGAGAATGGAATACTGCACATAGCAACCAGCTTTTAAAATATTTGACTATCGCTTAAAGTCTACCGTATTCCCTTTGCATCTACAAGAAAATTATCAATAAGATTAACATCTCGATTAACATGAAGCATATGGAGAATAAACGTTTGTAAAAATAGTTTGTTCAAGAGTAGAGAACGTCATGTGAGTGTAACACATCAGAATTTTTTTATTTAAGGTTGCTTGAACCATTTAATCTTATCGCGACTATACAAAATTAACAGCATAACATTGCTGGTATATGTTACAGATATTGTTACATGTAAAGGAAGAGTTATACTGTATTGGCAGAGTTAAACTTTATGTACATATTTGGAGTTTGATATACAAATTATTTCCTGATGTTGGATAGGTTTCCTAAAGCTGTCTGGATGCATTTCGAAACTCTGCAGCGTCTTCTCTATCCATTATACAATGGACAGGCTGTAATAAGATGTTCGACTGTTAGTTGAATATAACAATGGCTGCATGAAGCGGAAGGTTCTTTAGCTAGTAGGTGGCTAGGGCTAAAGGCGCCATGTCCAATTCTTAGGCGTTTAATGACTAATTGGTGTCTTCTGGGAAGATGCTTTATTGGGTGACTGATGTGTGGAGTTGTGAAATATCGTGTAGCTTGCTGGTTGATGTGTTACCCCAATGTTTTCTCCATTGATAGAGATGTCAATCGTTTGATGTGGATAAGTAAATCGTTATGTGGAGTCTTAAAATTCTGCAACCTAAATGGTTGTCTTGTGGCTTCTTTAGCGGCTGTGTCAGCTAATTCATTTCCTGGTATTCTGGTGTGGGAAGGAACCCAAATGAGAATAATCTGAATTCCGGAAGCTGCAATCTTATGGTACAGGATCCTGATTTCGTGGACTAGCATACTGGTTGTTGAAGAGCTAAAAGTGCACTCATAGAATCGGTGACTACGTGTAGCCGTGGTGATACGTTTTACCAAGAATATATTCCAGAGTGAACTTAATGCTGAAGAGTTCGCAAGAGAAGATGGCAAGATGCTTTGTTAGCGTGTAAAGCATTGTAAGGTCAGGAAAAACGATCGCATACCCGCAACCGGCTTCGCTCTTGGAGCCATCCGTTTAGATGTGTTTGAATTCCTGGTGTGCACTGCGTTTCTGTGAACATGCAGCGGTAAAGGGAACTATCCGTGTTAGGTTTGTGGAACGTAGCTAGAGAAAGGTCGATGGTGGGGACTTGGAGTTTCCAGGGTGGCAAATCAGAATTCAAGGGACGTAGAATTAATGGAGGAAGCGCCAGGTTGAACTCTTCTAAGCAACCGAAAATTCTAAGTGATAGAGGAAGTAATTTATTTCTTCTTGGCGGATTATTCTGGGTCTTGGGAAAGATAGTAGCTTAGATTATGGAAGCAAGTCTTGTGGCAGCTTTTGTAGCGTATACTAGACACAGAGGCGGTTCGTTTGCTTCAATTTGTAAGCTTTGTACTGGAATAGTTGGGAAAGCTCCTAGGGCGATCCTTAGTGCTATGGCGTTTGTGGAGTTGTATTTTATGGATCCGTAGTTCGGTTTAGAACGAATGATTGCCTTGTAGGTGCGCAAAAGAACGCTGTAATTGTCACCCCAGGATTTAGCGGATAAAGTTTTTGGGATATTGAGATGGCGTATGCCGTCGACTCTAAGAACTTTGAGGTGGTGGATCCAATTAAGCTTGTCAAAATGCATGCCGAGAATCAGAGTTTAGGTGGGCATCGGAATCCGGCGATTGTTCCATATAAACTCGGGAGGTGTAGAGACTTTTCTCGACCTGGAGAATAAGACACTTTGACTCTTGTGTGGTGAGAATCGGAAGCCCTGTTTTGTGACTCCAGTTCTCGAGACGGATAAGGCTCGTTTGTAGTAGTTCTTGGGCAGTTGCAATCTTCTTTCCTTTGCAGATGTGTTAAGTCGTCTGCAAATAAGCAGGCATTGACGAGAGACTGTAGGCACGAGATGATACCATTACTTGTCACTAGAAATAATGTCACGCCGATCCCTATCGGATGCCATTGTCTACACTCGCACAGTGTGATATAAAGCCGTTTGCCTTAACACATATTCGGCAATCCTGAAGAAAACTCTATATAAATGCTAGCATGTTACCTCGGATTCCATTTTCTATTAGTGTGTTGATGAAGTGATCGCGCCAAGTGGTGTCGTAGGCATTTTGCAATATCAAGACTAATATAGATAGATGTTGGTGATTGACAAAGGCATCTAGTACTTCTGCTTCGAGTGTAGTCAGAACACCAACAGTAGAATGATACTGACGGAAACCGCATTGTGCGTTTGTGAAAAAATTATTTGTCTCTAGCAACCATCATAAACGCCTGTTGATTATCTTCTCCAGTATCTTGCACATTGTAACAGATAATAGAAATAGGTCGGAAATTTTCAAGAAGTGTGAAACCCTTGTTTGGCTTAGGAATAGGAACAATTATTGAAGTGTGTCTTTGATTGGGGAAGCATTTATTGGACCATATGTGACCGAAGAGTTTCAGGAGATACATCAAGGTTCTAGATGTCATTTGTTTGAAAAACTCGTAAGGAATATTGTCAGTTCCTGAGCTTTTGCTGTTGCAGGTGCGAAGTGCTGTCTGGAGTTCATCTAAAGTAATGTTGGCATTGAGCACCTAGTGATCATCCATGGAGTGTTTGTAGATCAGGCACAGACAAGATTTGTTTAGTATGCGTGAGTTCTCTGCAATGATTAAAATTGCTAGAAGCTTCAGGTGTCAACAACAAGTTGAGAGTCCGTATTAGCAGTGCCGGAAGTTTTAGGTCTAAGGAAGGGAATGACATGTTGCCGAGGAATAGCACAGTTTATTTGAATTCTCTACCACGGTCTGCCTGGGATGTTTTGTTATTTAAAGAGGACAGAAACTTCAACCAAGATTCCCTGCAGCAGCCCGCAAGCGCTGATAATCGAGTTTGTTAGCAATACTTAGATGTGTCTTGTATTTATAATAAGCTTTATTTTCCCTCTTCCCTTGCTAGGCTACAACTTTCATTCTGCCACGGAACAGTTCTGCGATTATAGGCCTAAGAGCCTAGAGGAATGCTTAGTTCGACGCCCTCGATGATCGCAGAAGAAAAGGTAGCCATGTAGCCATGACATTGCTTACATTCATTTGTCAAAAACTTTCGGATGTTGGTAATTTTTCAAGTGATGAGTCAAGAACATCTCTGAACTGAGGCCAGTTTGCTCGAGAAAAATTCCGTATTGGGCGGTTTCTATATTGTGTGAGAGGATAAGACAACCTTAAGACGAGGCAGTATTTTAATACTTGAATAGCTTCAATTGAATTATATAATATGTAAATTCAATAAAAGCCCGCCTTGAAACAGTATGTATGTAATAATTTATAAAAATGAATGTAACAGTTATTGCATATGCTTATTTTTATTGTAAACATGTTCAATAATGTTATGTGAATACATTATGTAATTTAATAATGTAAGAGCTGTGAGAATAATAAGTTTAACGTTGCTAACAATGAGGTAGCAATGAGGTAACCTTGAGGCAATAATGAGTTTGAGAGTTTAAATACTACTAGTCATGGTTAGAGCAACGATAATGTAAATTCTGTGACAGTTTAAAAATAGCCAAACAGCTAGAAAAAGCTTTAGTAAAATGCAGGAATTCTATTGGACTAGGATTAGCCAATCAGAGACTTGAAATACAGAAGATTACGGGTTTTGGACGGTTGAAATATGTTCAGTTTCCTGCAGACCTTGGTAGTGACCGGATGGAAGATGTGTTCTCTAAAGAAATATTACGTATTCGGTGTAATGAAAATTAAGAATGCGTGATAACAAAGTGCAAGTTTTAAATTAAAGAATCTCACAGCTCTTAATATCAGTATAGTGCTATTTAATTTGTGCCAAAGATTAATAAAAAGAAGTGAATTTAAAATTAAAATCTGTGTAAGCCTACATTCTTGTCGCACCACGTCCTGATTAAGAGAAACATGTCTCTAAAGTAAGACTGACGCAGCCGATGCAAACATAAACATAAATACTATCTATAGAAGCAGTTTAATAACAAAGTTAATAAATATTTTAAAACTTGGAGTGTAACAACAAAAATACAACATCTTCAAAAATCGGCTTCTCATTCGTAGCAGCAAATTACGTAACAAACAATCTTCTTCAAATTAACGCCCAAAGCGTGGTGCAAACTCCTACGTAAACAGTAATCTACTACAAGTTTGCTTCCCAAGCGTGTGGCTAACATCAAAACAATAAATAAGTATACATTTCAACATAACACCTACTACTTAAAATTTCTTCCCAAGCGTGTGGCTAACAACAACAGTAAAACTTCAACAACAATAAACTCCAAAAGTTGAAGAACACAACTTCTTCAAAGAAGATGAGGAAATGAGTGTAGAATAAACTGTCCACTGAACGTCAGGAGGAATATTAGAGGAGCACAGTAAGAGGTCAATGCTACTATAGGAGTTATGAGAGATATCATAACGGGTAAAGTTTGACAAGTTGAGAACTAAATCGAAAAAAATGTATAGCAGATTCAATAACCTTTCCTCTGTGATTTGTGATAGCGCTGCACATAGTGATTTTGGCTATTAAAATCGCCAAGCAATAGGGATGGTTGGGATAACTGATTGATTAAGTCGGTTAAAACAGCAATGTCGATATGAGTGCCGTTGGGGATGTAGATGTTGCAGAGGTATATATCTGACTTAAAAATTACTGATACAGCCACGGGTTCCCGTTGAGTATTCACAGGAATTTCTCGCTGGGGTACTGTATCTCCCACGTAGGTAGCCACGCCACCGCTCACAAGTAGACAATCCCTTCTATTTCGGTTACATCCTGTATAGTTTCGCAGAGGGTCCTACAGCAGAGTTAGCACCCACCAGCAGACTCTATAGATCAACAGTGATAGACCGCACTAGAGCTAATTTCTAACATGAATAAAAGTGTTTTGTTTTTACATCGTGTTATATTCCTTAATTGAAGATCAAGCTTTATCGTGAATAACCAAATTGGAAAAGAAAATTTGTTTTTTGGCTCTTAACACGTAAGCTTTTTATAGTAATGTGAAGCAATTTTCTTGCTGTTATCTTAAATTCTCCTATGGTAGGCTTCCCTTTGCGTATGTTGATACACATATAGTGTGAAAAATAGTCATTGGTGTGTAAACTCCTATTTTCCTTGATGTTTTCTGTTTGAAAACCGATGAGTTTCGAAATAATGTGTAAAAGAAGAACTGTACGGCTTCAAGAAACCACGAAATGCTTTAAGTCCCTTGTACACGATCAAACTTTTTTTTTTCAATTCAAGAGTTTACAAGAAAAATTGTCAAATATTTTTACTTTCTCTACTACGTATAGTAAGTAGGAGAAGTATTGTATTCCACCCAAAAATTCGATACCGAGATTTCACCGGAAATACATGTATTGAGACCCCCTGAATCCAAAAAAACATTTTTGGAAACATGTCCGTGTGTGTGTGTCTGTCTGTCTGTGAACAGCATAACTCAGAAACGAACAGTCAGAGAAACACCACACTTGGTATTTAGGTTCAGTATCTTCCAAGGATACGACACGAAGGTTTTCAAGAAAATCCCCCCACCCCAGATTACATTATTCGAAAATTTTAATTTTCTCAAAAATGGCTCTAACGATTTTGATTAAAATGTCATATGTTTAAGATATTTTTATGACCAATAAAATGTATATCTTGAATTTCCTGGGAAGTCTCCAAAAGTATTCTTTATTGTGAACGACTTTTGCATAACTGGTAAACCATAAGAGATAGACAAAATTTTACTACACAAAAAGTGTAGATCGCGTTAAAATACACAATTTATGTCATATACATTTTTTTTTGTTGAGTGAACCATTTTCGAGATATTGTTATTCCCTTAAATTTTTCAATACTTATTTTCTCAAATGGGAATTCGTTATTCATTTTTTTGTCTTGGATATGCAAAGAGTATTAATCTGTGGGAAAGGGAATGGTGCTGCACCTAGCAACCAGCTATTAAGAGATATGTATGTGCTTAAAGGATACTGTATTTCTATATTGCCCTTGTAAATATATATTCCCCTTACATCTACAAGAAAATTAGCAATAAGATAGAGTCTGCAAATGTTTATCTCGATTAACATGAAGCATATGGAGAATAAGCGTTTGTATAAATAGTTTGCACAAGAGTAGAGAAAGTCATGTGAGTGTAACACATCAGATTTGTTAATATGTAACAAGATTGGACAAGACTTGACAATGCCATAAATGTGTAATTACAAGTTGTCTCTTTGCCAAGTTGAAACCTTTCAGAAAACATCGATGATAATAATTTATCACGCGCAATCCAATTTACTGTTTGCGTCACGGTATAACAATTCGCAATGAAATATTGTTCTTTACTAATATTATGTAGAACTTTCACGTATTATATCCAATGAAATCACATTTCGAGTGTGAGATGCAATGGAAATAAAACCAACTGATAGGTTAACCACACTATATAACATTGCATTAATGTATACTTAGTTCAGAAAACTGCCTGGCAAGTATTTCTTCATCTGCTCCATGTTGTGGTAATCCACGGAGCTCTCGATGTACAGACATGGCCAGCTTATGTATAACCTAATTAGTTCGCAGGCCAGGTAGCCATTTTTGTTTACTTTTCGCTTTCGGCCATGTTGCAGATTACGTGACGCTATGTAAATACTCGCATTTCATTGAGAAATCTTTGACCGTTTAGAGCATGTCCTTATTTGCTTTCAAGACTTTCAAAGCCTTTAAAAATATTGGAAACAATTTGACAAGAAGAGTTGTGAAGTCGTGACAACTCTTGGAAAGTCTTGTAAAGTATTGAATTTGACAAAAATTTCATCGTGTACAAGGAGCTTAATGTTTATTCATGGAATCTGTGGAAATCTCACTTTGAAGAATTTTGGCTTGTAGATGTGGACTGTTCGAATGAGAGAAAGAAAACTAAACACGACAGTGAGTCTGTACAAGCCAGGCATTTGAAAGATAAAGGTGAAGCAGCATACGTGGCTGGCAGGAGTCCAAAACTGTGAATATCATTATTGGTCGATAAACTGTTTGTCAATCTGTTGCACGCTAAGTGGTCTGTTTGTTGATACTGCGTACACAAGCCACCTCTGAACAACTTGAGATATCGCGAGCGACAGATGGATGGATGGGTGTCAGGTTCAACTTCGCCTGCAATTATTTATGCCAAGTATACCATTAAACAAAATCGCTCGTTTTTATCACGTTGCCTTTCATTTCAAGCAACCACTTATGAAGTCATCCCATTGCCTGGCCATCGCAGGCACACAGAGGAAAAACATTTTAAATCCAGTTCGCTTATAAAGCCTCTGCAAGGTTACTATACATTTTAAATTTGCTACAAATTAAAAGGAGCGAATCAATGAGTGAGGGAATGAATTAATTTAATTCAATTTAAGCCAACCTCTCAGTGAAATTCCATTAAGTGGTTTTAGTGTTTTATTCCGTTGATAGTTTTATATTCTGATCTCAGTTTTCTAATAGCTGCTATATTTATGAAATAATTCAGAAATTTAAAAGTTGGTGCAGAATGTCTATCTCTTCAATACTTTTTTTCAACCTCTTGCAATTTACAAATTGCTCCACGCGATGCACATCTCAACCAATTTCCCTGAAATTTCAGCATTGGTGGAACAAAGAAGTGCCATTGGAATTGTTTTTATATAATACATATTCATATTGCAATAACAAAATTTATAAAATACTTAGTACAAAAGTGACAAACATGACACCAATATGTGAGAATTTGTTAACAACCAAACTAACAAACATTTCCCAAAGACACCATCGAATTTTTTACCATGATTTAGTGGTGTAGAAATTAAACTTTGAGCCAGAACTGTCCATCATAAGGAACATTTTGAAAAACTGCAAACTAAGAACCTAAAATTTTAGTAAATAATTAATTTATAAATAATGGTTTAGCTTAGAGGTTCCAAATTTCGTATTTTGTTTGTAGAGAACACGGCAATTGCCATAAAAAAGTTTAAGTTTATATTTTCAACGCCTTAAGGGTAGATTAAAAGCGCTTTCCTCTACCCTCCCTCCAATGTTAAGTCTGGTAAATTTATGACCCATTATCTTGGAAACTATTTAAGACATCAAACTGAGTTTTTACAGATAATTTCCCTGATTTGCTTTTATCCAATAAGTTTGTTTATTGGATAGGCAAGTCTATGGTGAAATTTCCAAAATCCGTAATTCTTAACCAATTGTTTTGAAATTTTAGCCACATGCTTAGAAGATTATCCTGTAACTGAGTACGAAGTTTCATGAAGTTATTAGTTATTATTTATGTAAATATTGTTAGTTACATAAAATTTCCTACACGTCAAATTATTTAAGTTGATACACAAAAATATTTCCTGACATTAGCTAAAGATACTGCTAAGAATCTGAAATCGGCCATTTTTATATTTGTTTAACTATAAACAGAATTTTTTTGTTCCATTCCACAGAAAAACTCTCCAAAAAGGTCATTTATTTCAAAATTTATACAATATTATGTCGGATCAATTCACGTATTTTAAAAAGGGGGTTTACAAGCTCTTTGTCTATGCTTTGTATGCTTAGTTTGCAAATTTCAGAACGATTGTTATAAGTTGCATCACGAGGGAAATTCTGTGTACTGTAAAATATGGAAGATTCTGTTTCTTAAGCCGCTTGTACACGATCAAATTTTTGTCAAATTCAATACTTTACAAGACTTTTCAAGAGTTGTCACAAACTTTCTTGTCAAACTGCTTCCAATACTTTTAAAGTCTTTGAAAGTCTTGAAAGTAAATAAGGACATGTTCTAAACGATCAAAGATTTGACAATGATTTGATGGCTTTAGCCAATGAAATGCGAGTTTTTACAGTGCGTCACGAAATCTGCAACATGGCTGAAAGCGAAAAGTAAACAAAAATGGCTACCCGGCCAAGGTATGTCGTATGCGAACTGATTAGGTTATACATAAGCTGGCCATGTGCGTGTGTCTAGGACTCTGTGGATTACTACAAGATGAAGCAGATGAAAAAATAATTACCAGGCAGATTTCCGAACTAGTATACATTAATACAATGTGGTTAACCTATCAGTTGGTGTTATTTCCACTGTATTCCATAATCGTAATGTGATTTCATTGGATATAATACGTGAAAGTGCTACATAATATTGGTATAGAACAGTGTTTCATTGCAAACTGTTATACCGTGACGCAAATAGTAAATTGCTTTGTGCGTGATAAATTATTTATTAATGTGTTCTGAAGGGTTTCAGTTTGAAAAAAGACACTTGTAAAGACACATTTATGACATTGTCAAGTCTTGTCCAATCTTGGCACGTATTGAAAAAATGTTTGACAATTTTTCTTGTAAACTCTTGAATTGAAAAAAAAAGTTTGATCGTGTACAAGGGGCTTTAGGAAATACGTTTAACGATTTACATGCCATTATTTTGTATTTCTGGACTTGATATGGGCTTACGAGGTGCTTAATTAAGCCCGTAAATGGAAAATACAACCGTGTAATTTGTTACTATGGGCTCTAAATTACAAGAAAGTTCAAGAACAGAAAAGTGTGGACATTTTGAACTTTCAACCAAAATCTCACCATAAGGTTGCCCCAAGGAAGATTTAATTATTTTCTTAATTATGGCATTTTTGATTAAACTTTATCAGCAACTGTTTTTAAAAAATTACTAACGATATTATTAACATCAAAGTAGATCTACAACAGCTCTTAGACATTGTTTTATCACCCTAAAATTAAATTTAACTATCTCCAATGTCGTCTAGAAAAACGGATAATTTATACCAGAAAATGTCATTCACAAATAAAGCTGTTCAGGTCAAAAATGGAGAAAACAAACTTACTTATTTGCAATGAAATATGCAATTTTCAATGAGCCCAAGAAGCTGGTATGTACACTTATTGTAGTACCAACTAGTAGTGCAACTTCCTCAGAAAGTTGCTTGTATTTTTAAAAATATGATGTTACACTCACATGACTTTCTCTACTCTGGTACAAACTATTTTTACAAACGCTTATTCTCCATATGCTTCATGTTAATCGAGATAAACATTTGCAGAAACTATCTTATTGCTAATTTTCTTGTAGATGCAAGGGGAATATGGAGGCTTTAAGCGATAGTCAAATGTTTTAAGAGCTGGTTGCTATGTGGAGCATTCCATTCTATTTGTATGTCTAGGACATAAAAAAACGAATAACGAATTCCCATTTAAGAAAAATTATAATAATTGGAAAATTCAAAGCGATAACAAGGAATATTTCGGAAATGGTTCACTCGACAAAAAGTGTATATGTCATAAATTGTGTGTTTTAACATCTACATTTTCTGTGTAGTAACATTTTATTTATCTCTTACGGTTTACTAGTTATGCAAAAGTCATTCAGAATGAAGAGGACTTTTGGGGACATTCCCAGAAAATTCAAGATATAAATTTCATCTGCCATGAAAATATCTTAAACATAAGATATTTTAATCAAAATCCTCACAGCAATTTTTGAGAAAATCAAAATTTTCGAAACATATTCCATGAAAAGGGTAGTCTGGGGTGAGGAATTTTCTTTAAAATCTTCGTGTCGCATCTTTGAAAGATACTGAACCTATATACCAAGTTTGGTATTTACCCAACTTTTCGTTTTTGAGTTATGCTGTTCACAGACTCACAAACACACACACACGGACCTTTTTTCTATAAATGCTTTATTATTATTATTATTATTATTATTATTATTATTATTTAGGAGACCTCATAACATGTATTTTCGGCGAAGCATCATAGAATGCAATACTTCCCTTACTTATTACACGTAGCAGAGAAAGTAAACATACCGTAATAAAATATATATCAAAGTAAGGAGAAAATATCAATTTATGATACTACACAAAAAAGCTAACTAACATGTCAGTTAAACCTATTATTAAAAAATAAACACAAGCTTGTAGCTACTAATGGCTGCATTTGCTGCTTTATAACACATTCGGCCGCCAATCGAACCGTAAAACCTTGATGTGTTACAATCACACGGGTTTCTCTAGCCACTAGATTTATTTTGGTACGCTTCCGCAAATTAATCATACAAAGTATAGTTTTTTTTCTTTCTCTAACACCTATTAGGTAACAAGGTATTGCATTCTACCTAAAAATTCGGTATCCAGAATTCGCTGTATGAATAAAATTACACATTTTTGGAGAAAGAGATACACGCGCTTATGTTCGTTCAGTATCTTCAAAAGTGGCGACACGAAGATTCTCAAGAAACTCCTCACACTACAAACCATCCCTTATATGGAATATTTCAATTTTTTTGTTTTCTAAATCGCTGTAACGATTTTTATTAAAATGTCATACATTTAAGATATTTACATGACAAATAAACGCATATCCTGAATTTTCTCCGAATAGTCTGTGAATTTCTCTTCTTTCGGTAGGAATGTTGTATAATTTTGTATAACTGTAAACCATAAAAGATAGACAAAAACTTACTATACAAAAAAGTGTAGTTCTCTTTAAAACACACAGTTTATTTTAAACGACGTTTCTTTTCTTACATCAGCCATTTCCGAGATATAGTTATCACTGGTTAGAGTTTTTCAATAGCTTTGTTATCCACCCAAAGAATATGACTAGGCGCGGAGAGGAACTTAGCTCCTCGGCCTACGCAGATCTTTTGCACCTAGCCCCTGTTTGTGACGGGGCGCCCCGGGAGGAAGGTATGAAGCGAAAGGAGACACAGGGTGGCCGGATCAGAGGGCAGGGTCCCTCCCGTTTACATATTTAAACTCCTCAGATGGTAGCTGGTGCAGCTGCTCCCCTCCCCCTATGGGCTTACATATCCCCTGGGGGCCCGGGATCCGGAGAGAGCCCCCATTCCGGAGGACAAAGGTTTACTCAGAGCATCCTTTTCCCCTGTCATGCACACGCCGAAACTTCCCGCCGATACTTGTAACCCTAAAAGAGACCAGGCAAATAAAAGGTGAACTAAAATGAGAATGGAGGTGAAATGTAGGGACAGAAAATTCGGGGGATGTAATGATCCTTCCCAGCATTCGCCTAGCAACCCGGGAAAACCCCGAAAAAGTCCACGAGTCAGGAAGTTGGGCCGCGGGAATCGATCCCAAGACCTCCCGAATGCGGCCCACAGACGTTACTACCCGCTCGATACTCCACGCAAAAATTCGATATCGAGACTTCTTCGGAAATACATGATTTGAGATTAAAAACGTGCGTAAAAAGAACATTTTAAGGAAAAACTTCGCGCGCGTGTACGTCTTCACAATGGCTCATAAACGCAATCTCGAATAAATACCAAACTTGGCATTTAAGCTTACCATCTTCCAAAGATGCGTTACTAGTATTTTCAAGAAAATTTTCAAACACCAAGCTGTGTTCTAGATGAAACATTTTTCGGAATTTTACAATTATCTTTAAAATAACTTATATTTAGTTATATGACAAATAAAATACATATCTTGAACTTTCAGGAATTGGGCAATCAGTCCTCTTCATTAGTAAGGACTGGTACAACTGGTAAACCATACGATATAGGCCAAAGGTTATTACCCAAAATGTAGGTTTCTTTAACACACGCAATTATTTCAAATAACGTTTTAGTAATATCACGCATTTCCAAGATATCCCTTTTATTGGTTTGAGTTTTTCAGTACGTTGGTATAACCTTTCTTAAGTGCTGCCAACCTCCAGTTATTCCTCGCGATGTATGAAAAGATCTTGGAATTTTAAAGCCAGTATATAGCGACCAGCTGTAAAACATTTGGCTGTCACTCCCTTTGTACGTATAACGAAATGTGTAGCTATTTATGCAAATGTTTACCTTAACTTGAAGTAATATAGAAGAGTAGTAAGTAGATAGAAGAATATGCTTTGAAGTTGTAAATTACTGTCCCACGTATGGAAGCCAATTTTAAGAACGTGTTTTCTTTTAACTTGTTTGCAACACGCTTTGGGCGTCAATTTGAAGTAGGTTGATTTGAAGGAGTTGTATTATATTTCAACTGTTGGGGAGCCGAACTTGTAGTAGTTGCAACCGCACGTATGGTACCCGGTAGCCTTCGTCCCAAATTTAAAAATATAAACTTTGTAATTTGACTGTTTCTTTAAGTATTAAATATTTATGTTTGCCTCGGCTGCGTCAGTATTATTGCTAGAGACATGGATGTCTTGGCAGGGTTGTGGTGCGACTGAAGAATGTAGGCTTACACAGATTATAATTTTACTTCACTACTTTACTAATGCTTGACACGATTTAAATAACACTTCACTGATATAGAGAGCTGTGAGATTCTTTTTATTAATTACTTGCACTTTTTAACGCGTAAACTATTTCCACTCACACGAATACGTATTAAATTTCTCGAGGACACTTTTTGTGTCTGGTTAGTAACGCTGTTTGCAACCAACTGGATTGATTTCAACCGCCTAAACTTGTAAATTTCTGTATTTCAAGTCTGTGATTGGCTATTCCTAATCAAATAGAATACCTTCATTTAACTAAAGCTTTATCTGGTTGTTGATTGGCTATTTTTATAAACTGTCACTAAAATTACATTATTGCTTCCAAGAATTACAAGTAACATTTAAACTTTCAATTCATTATTGCCTCAAGGTTACCTCATTGTTACCTCATTGTTAGCAACCTTTGACCTATTTCCCACAGCTCCTACATTATTAAATTACGTAATACATTCACATAACATTATTACATGTATACAATAATATAAACATATACAATGACTGTAATATACACTCTTTTTTACAAATTATTACATACACATATTGCTTTAAGGCAGGCTGTTATTGAATTAACATATTATATAATTAGACTGAAATTATTTAAGTGTTAAAATACTGCCTCATCTTCCCAAGAATAGTTTATAGGTACTATATGAAATAAACGAAGTGTGCAGAGAAAGTAAAGTGAATGTAACACATAGCTATTTTTATATATATTATAGGCAACTAAAACATGTATTTCGGGGACATCTGATGTGAATTTTTGGGTGGAATGCTAGATAAAGTAAAAATGTGAACGGTAAGTGTAGATATTTATCGACAGGGGGCAGTAGTTCGCTCTGTAAGGACCAAGGACCGGACGGGAGGAGGAATAACGCAGGCCGTCACTTTGAAATATGGGGCCATGCAGGGTTAGCGTCATGAATATTTGATTACTGCCACGCAGCTATGCGCCAACTACAGTGCAAAGCTCCCCATATCGCTTCAGATTTACGTTTCCAAAGTCAGCAAATTGTTCTCGCATCATTTCGGTTTCTTCCTGGGGCTACAGATTTCGTTTGAAGCCTTTAACATCTAAGGTCACATCGACGACCTTTTACTTTTTGTATACACATGGTAAATAGGGGAAGTAGTGTATTCCACCCAAAAATTCGATGTCGAGATTTCACCGGAAATATATGTATTGAGGCCCCTTGAATACAAATAAAGCATTTTTAGAATATGTTCATGTGTTAAAATTAAATTAAATAGAGTTTTATTTATGGACGCTCTTTAACTGCTGTGGTCCTTAGCGTCCCATTTTATATTGAGCGTGAAAGACCGGTAATTTTGCTTAGAGGCCTCTTTATCAGGCTTGAGGTTCTTTTACGCGACTTAAATCTACTACACGGGACCACCGGCTTTACTTCCCTTCCGAAGGAAGCCATGCTAAGGATTTTTACGCCCGAAAAAAATCCATCGCTCTCCGCCGGGTTTGAACCCGCAACCTTGGGAACTATAGGCTAGCATGGTAACTACTACTCCACGGAGGACGACATGGCCATGTGTGTGTGAACAGCATAACTCAAAAACTAAAGCTCGGATAAACACCAAACTTGGTATTTAGGTTCAGTATCTTCCAAGGATGCGACACAAAGGTTTTCAAGAAAATTCCCCCATCCCAGATAACCCTTTAGATGGAACATTTTTCGAAAATTTTAATTTTCTCAAAAATGGCTCTAACGATTTTGATTAAAATATCATATTTTTAGATACTTTCATGAGAAATAAAATGTATATCTTGAATTTTCTGGGAATGTCTCCAAAAGTATTCTTCATTGTGAACGACTTTTGCATAACTGGTAAACCATAAGAGATAGACAAAATTTACTCATCAAAAACTGTAGATCGCGTTAAAATACACAATTTATGTCATGTACACTTTTTTTTGAGTGAACCATTTTCGAGATATTGCCTGTTATTCCCTTAAATTTTTCAATACTTATACTTTTTCTCAAATTCGTTATTCATTTTTTTTGTCCTGGAAATGCAAAGAGAATGGAATACTCCACATAGCAACCAGCTCTTAAAAGATTTGACTATCGCTTAAAGCCTACCAATTCCCCTTGCATCTACAAGAAAATTATCAATAAGGTTAACATCTCGATTAACATGAAGCATATGGAGAATAAGCGTTTGTAAAAATAGTTTGTACAAGAGTAGAGAAAGTCATGTGAGTGTAACACGTCAGATTTTTTCTATTTCATTCAGATAAACCTTTGCAAGAAATAGCTTCGATTACACACTTGGTTGTATGTGGGTACAAGGGGAATACAAAAAACAATCGCTAGTCAGATAATCCATATTACCCAAACTAGCTGACTGCGAGCGTTTTACGTGTGGCTTTTTAAACTCGAATGAGTTAATTTAATTTACCCTCCTCCGTTCTTTATGAAATTATTGTATAGGTCTCGCCAGAGATATTGGCGTATGACCTTCAGGGCTAGTCCAATCAGCCAGCCCCCCTGATGTTTCAATACCTCCCTTCTGTCCAGTTCCTTCCACGTATACAACTCCCATCTCAACTTGCACCATTCTTCGAGCTGCAGCATCGTATATGTCATGCATCTATACGGTAAATGACTCGTAGCTTTCCGTTAAAATTTTCACTAGCCAAAATCCGTCCCGCGACCTATACAATGATACAGAGTGATACAATGATACCGGTTCTTGTTTTGCAATGTCTTAATTGCGAAATCCTGAACATGTATATGATCCAGAAAGTTCGGACACCCATGAGGAGGGTGCCCCCGGGAGGAAGGAATGAGGTGAAGGGAGACAACGGGTGGCGGGAACCAGTAGTGACGGCTCAACAATGTCAGGGTCCCTAAAGTTTCCAGATATAAACGCTCTGGCAGACGGACAGACAGACCGGGGACCCAGCCCCACTGTGGTCCAACGGCCCCGCCTGGGCGGTCCTTATACACCGAAGTTCGAGGGACGAGCTTCACAAATAACATCCTTTTTCCTGCCACGCTACACCGAAACACCATTGTGACACTTCCAACCCTGAGGCAGTCAAAACGGGGTGAAGGATGAATGAAATGATTAATGGAGGGATAGGAAATTCGGGGGATGTAAGGATCCTTCCTGGCGACTCAGTGAAACCCTCGAAAAAACCTATGGGTTTGGAAGGTCAGCCACGGGAATCGAATCTACGACCTCCCGAATGTGAGCCACAGACGCAACCGCCTGAGCCATCCCACTCGGTCCTCCATGACAACTAGAAGCCAAGGCCTTCATCACTAGTACATTTTTTATAACTCCAATGTGTTAGTTTAAGATTTTAGTAATTTATGATAAAACAAAATAGATGGCGTTTTATAGCCCCAAGTCCGTGAGAAAGACTTGGAAATTTAAATTGTGAAAGAATTATCAAAATCGGTTCATTATCTGTTGAGATCATTCACACACCCACACTCACACACTTACACAAATGTCTCTCGTTATAATAATACAGAATACGGACAACGGGTAGAGGAAGGCATGACTGTTAATATCAGTTTTCTTTTGATTTTATTGTAATGGATGTTCAGGTTCCAGTAGAATGAATGCCCAACTGTTGATCTCAAGGACATGGCAATGCCAGCCCAGACAAATTCCGAAGACAAATTTGTTGACCCTGAACTTATTTTGGGCATTAACTGGCGGTCCATAACGGGACAGATTGATCTCTGGTCAACCAGTTCTTATTGCACTCTCTGGAATAACATCAACGAATATCTTGAACCTTGACAGTAGATGAAGTGCCATTCAAAATAGCACAGCTTCCTTCAGTTAACTTTTACAAGAATTATATATTCCAAGTACGTTATAGTCTCTCCCTTACACATTCTCCTCCTACCTCTTCCTCTCTCCTCACTATCTGACTCTCTCCGTTTCCAATATCTTCTCAGCACTGAACGAGATGGCCCCGCGGTGAAGTGTGAGGCTTTCATTCTGAGGTCCCATACTGAGGCCACCCTGACTATGGGTTTTTTCTGGTTTCCTGGGTCGGCGGGTAAATGCTAGGGTGGTACCTCTTCCAATATTTCCTTTCATATGTTTCAGGATTGGAGGACTAGGAAGGCGTTGATGTGTTACGCCAGGAGGGTGGATTGTGCTCTTTGGAAAGGTTTCTGCCTGGCGTTTGATAGATGTGCTAAGGGCCCCTTTGATGGGAGTGATTCGGATTTCCCGGGCGGAACGGGAATAATGCGTGGTCAGCCGGCGCCAGGATGTGTATGTGTGTCTGTGAACAGTATAACTCAAAAACAAAAAGTCGAATAAATACCAAACTTAGTATTTAGGTTCAGTATCTTTCAAAGAAGAAGACTTTCAAGAAATCCCCTACCGCAGACTACCCTTTTCATGGAACATTTTTCGAAAACTTTGATTTTCTTAAAAATGCCTCTAACGATTTTGATTGAAATATCATAGGTTTAAGATATTTTTATGGCAAATGAAATGTATATCATTAATTTTCTGGGAATGTCCCCAAAAGTCCTCTTTATTCTGAATGACGTTTGCTTAACTGGAAAAGCATAAGAGATAGGCAAAATGTTACTACACAATAAATTGTGGATCTCGTTAAAGCACACAATTTATGTCATATAAATGTTTTTTCGAGTGAAGCATTTCCGAGATATTCCTTGTTATTTGTTTGAATTTTCCAATACTTAAAACATCTTCTCAAATGGGAATTCGTTATACGTTCTTTTATATCCTGAGCATGCAAAGACAATGGAATACTCCACATAGCAACCAGCTCTTAAAAGATTTGATTGTCGCTTTAAGCCAACCATATTTCCCTTTCACCTATAAGAAAATTAGCAATAAGATTAACATTTCGATATCTCGATTAACATGAAGTAGGTGGAGAATAAGCGTTTGTAAAATCAGTTTGTACAAGAGTAGAGAAAATCATGTGAGTGCAACACATCAGATGTTTTATTCAGGGACCGTCATAAAGATTATTTCTGGTGCAATTTTGATAATGCATTTTTGGCGAAATCAATATTTCCCCGACCTTGGGAACATAAGCGATAGAGATTGTAAATTTTTTTAGAACCACATGACTCGTTTACACTCATTTGGGATGAGCCAGGTAAAGGTCGACGTTTCCTTCAGCGACAAAGAACTTGCAGATTGTGGGCAAGAGCTATAAAGTTGTACACGCTGTGGGCAGTAGATTTAGAGGATTGGCTGAGGTAACATCACTCTGGGTGGTCCTTACTGTGGAGGACACACGATGGGCGCATCTACCTGCGCGGAATTATAACACCGTCTAGCATTTACATTCCACTTCTTGTGCTCTCCAAACAAGCACAAAAACATGTTACGCACTACGTCAATGTTTACTTGTTTCCCCACCTGAAAACAATACACCATGCTAGCTATTTTCTCACGACATGTTTACCAATATACACAAGCAACACTGGAAAATGCTTACAATAACATACCGACGCAGATTGTAGGAGGCGTGTTTTTAAAATAAGTACTGATAATTTTTTTAAAAAATAACAGAACATTATTCTCCAAATACTTTATTATCATTCTTCGTCTTACACTTCTTCTCCACATAGTCATCTCTGTTATTTAAGCACTTGTAAGGGTAAACCATGTGTATTCGTCAAAGAATGATGCCGCCTGTGATGAAAGACAAGTCTGCACTTCTTCTTTTACATCATTATCGTCGTTGAAATGTTTTCTGTCAAGGAATTTCTTCACATGAAGAAACAGATAAATCGCTTAGTGTAAAATTTGGACTGTAGGGAGGATGGTCGATTGTTCCTTACCAAATGGTGCGATCAGATCTTAACTTTGTTTGGCTGTGTATGGCCGGGCAATGTCACTCATTATTGTTTACCCATAATCCTAAAAATTGGCATGAATGTTTGCTGGCGTAACATTTCTTGCAGTCAAAAAACGAATCACTGATCTGATTTCACAGACGGCGAGTCTTTCGATTGTCTTAAATATTTCGAAACGATCTAACAACAGAAAACACAAAGTGACTATCGCTCACAGCTGCTAATGAATGGAGGAAGTGATCGCGCATGCTCAAAATGCAAGTGCAGCGCTGCAACGGCAAAATCTTAAAAAGATACTTACTTTAAAAATACCCTATACATTGTTACATGCTGGGTAGATGTCCTAAAAGTTGACATGAAAATTAAATTAATTTCTAATACCCAGCACGAACATTGAGGGGACGTGTACTTACTTGGCTGCGGAGAACCGAAACGTGGCGTGGAGGCTAAGAGGAAGGCGTGGGTTTTCACTGTGCAAAATCCTTAACATAAATCTACTCACACATTTCTAGATTTATTTCCCAACCGTTTGGGCTTCCTACATTATTAAAACTGGAAGGTGGGAGGAGATGTCCACCGATCCAAAGCCCGGCTTACACGCGCGGTCCGTTTCTCACGGAATCTTAACTGAGAATGCCGCTATCCCCACTACTTGTGACTAGCAAAGCTACCAGCCAAGAGTGCCATAAACAACAATGTGTTCTGGTAATGACAATGTAGAACAATAATGTAACCCCCAAATTATTAATACCCCACAATATATATGCGTGATGTAATGTGATATGGTCGTATATCACGCACCGTAAATCGTTACAGGCAGAGGACATTTATGATAGAAGCTCGCTTTGTTACTGGAAAAAATAAATAAATTGTCCAGTTTTGCAGCCATAACAGATAAATAATATTTTAGAACTTATAGTTAAAAATATTAAAACGAGGTGTGTAGCCAAGACCGTTAAGGCATGAACAGGAGGTCTGCGGTTCAAACCCAGTCAAGACCGTCCTCCCTGACAGGTGTTTTTAGTCGTTTCTCAGTGCTCATAACTGGCAAATGCCGGGAAGCTATCCGAAACTTAGGCCTGGAGCGTTCCCCAAATTTCTTTTCCCAATTATCATTTCATGTATCACCGCCTATAACGCCGCATGTACGGTACGGACGAGCGGGGCTTCCGCAATAGGGGAGTAGACCGCAAGTAGACGGCAAAGGCCATTTTTGCTTCTATCATGAACCCTGGGAGGGAGGGAGGGAGGGAGGGAGGGATGAGGGGAGTGACCCAAAGGGTGACCACATTCAGATGTTGACGGCCGCAAGCATTAACGGGGTCCCTAACGTTTTCAGATCCAACGTATCAGCCGTCATCTGGGCCAACTCACAAGCCTCCAAATCCACGGTGATCTCTCTGGTGGAGCCCACTCGGAGGAGGGACCTAATTGAGCAGTCTCACAACGACGTCAGGGAAGATACCTCTACAAAGCACACATCCACCGCCCAGCCGTAACCCGCCGAACAACGTCGCCTGGTCCTACAGCTCTGAAACAGTTGACAATGAAGGAGATGATGGTACAGGAAAGTCGTGGTAGATGAGGAACCCTCCAGTATTCATCTGCCGAATTGGGTAAACCACGAAAAACCCATGGGTCTAATGCGACGGTCGCGAGGGATCCAACCTGGGACCTCCGGAATGCGAGTCGCATACGTTACTGCGGCGCCACCTAGCTCCGTAATGCGTACGTAGTAATAATGGGCCTTAAACATCACAAAATAAATAAATAAAAACTGCTATTAAATAGATTTATTTTCTTTCACGTTTTCCGCTTCTAATTGCATGCATTTTTACACCTTCTACCACGTACCTAGTGGGTGAAAGAAATAGGTAAATAAAAACGTTACACTTGGATTTCATGAAAATACATGTTTTCAGGCACCCGAATAAACAAACAATAAAAATGACTTTTAGAAAAAGGGGAGTGATCCGCGTGTGTGTGTGAAAACCATAACAAAAGAAAACTCGGTTAAGTATCTAAGTTTCAGTATCTTCCAAAGATCTGACCAGTGTTGCCAACACTTCCTCGGAAATAATGGCTAGATGGTATCTTTAAAAAGGCATTATTTAACAAAAAAATGGCTAGATATAATTGACGTGTAAAACTGCCCATATATATGTATGTATATATATATACGTTTTTTGCAGAAGTTAAACCCCATAAAAACATTCTAAATATTACAATTGATTAGATAATTCCATAATATTTAAATATTGTAAAACAATAATTTATTTAATATAAAATGGAAATGGAATAAGGTATATTTTTCTAAGCACCAACATCGTACGTTAAACATAATTGATATTGAAATATGAAGTTTACTGAAATTCTTTAGGTAAAATATGTAAAACCTGACCAATTCTATGTGTCAAAAAATCATACATTTTGGGTGCATACTCCAGAAAGTGGACCTTATGATTAGTACACATTTTGATGACATGTCATGATTCATGATAGGAACATAATACAACCACACGGTAGTGGGTATGCACCCTAACCATTTATTTCTTTTGCATAGCTAAACCGCAGATGAAATTATGCTATCTAGGCTAGATTTTGGCTAAAGGGATTTGTTAAATAGGTTAGATTTCAGGCTATAAGCATTTTACAATTTTATACAGCTAAACGCTACTGTAAAAATGCTAGATTTAGCCATAAAATAGCTAAGTTGGTAACACTGATGTGACACGAAGATTTTCAACAGTAATCTCTCTAGATTTATCTAGAGAAAATCAAAACTCGAGTGGAATTTAAGTGCCTCAGGATTAAAAGAAGGTATATAAATATTACAAAATATAAATACAATATAACATTAATGAACTTACTCAATTAATTGATCAAACTACTTTAATATGCTGTTTCTGTTTCTCTTTGTGTTGTTTGGTGTGTCGATCTATTTTAGTGAAGCTAACTTTGAATATCTATGTGGAAAACAAAAGACGATCGCAAACAAATTAACAGATGCAAAAGGGGTGATAAACATGTGGGATAAGCATTCGTTGAAACATGTTGTTTCATAACATCTTATTGGTCAAAAGGTGCACGCAGCAAGAGTGCGATGGTCAGGAAAATCCGCCCACCCCAAGTACTTTTACATGGACTGAGCAGGGTCACTCAGGCGGTTATCTGTGTGGCCCGCATCCGGGAGCTCCCGGGATCGATCCCCGGCGAACGTCCATGCTGGCCCATGTGTTTTTGTGGTTTCCCAGAGTCGCCAGGCGAATGCTGGGGTGGTTCATCTTCTACCAGAACTCTGCTTTCCCTCATTTCCTGTACCCATCTTCCTTGTCATCTGTTTCAGGGTTGTAGGACCAGGCGACGGTGTTCTGCGGGTTACGGCTGGGCGGTGGTTTCTTCTCTGGCGTCGTTGCGGGACTGGTAGTTAGGTCACGCCTCCGGGTGGGCTCCGCCGCCAGGGGTTCGGTGGCTTGTGGGTGGGCCGGGTGGCATCGGGTACGTTTGATCGGGAAACGTTGGGGACCCCGTCGATATTTGCGCCCGTCGTCATCCTCATCTGGTCACCCTTCGGGTCTCTCCCCTCATTCCTCCGTTCCAGGGGTCACAGTAGAAGAAGAAAAAAAACGGCCCTTGTATCCTACTTGCGTTGCTCTGTCCCAATTGCAGGCGACCCTTCGTTCTTCCGAACCTTTTACTACAGTTCAGTTGAATGGGTGCTCGCAAAATGGGCTAACCATTAATTTAAAAAAAAACAATATGTTACATGCTTCGATCTACTGAAGAAGCTGTAAAACATCCTTTCTGAGTTCTGCTAACCTTAAAGAGATCTGTGTGATGAGATACAAAGTTTTTAATTTTATGACATTTATTAAAAACGTGACATTTTGTTTTGTTAAAGGGAAATTGACACTTTAGACAGGAGGGCATGTAACTCTTAGATGGTTGTATGTTTTTTATTCCTTATGCTACACTCTAACAGAGATTTGTGTTATTGGCATTTGCAAACGATGACTTTCCTTTGTTCTAATAAAATGCTGGTTAGCTCGTTTTGTGAGCACCCATCAATTGTTAATTACTTCCATTAACACGCTTCTCTGTATAAATGATTTTCTTATTGTTACTTTTTTAATCACATATAATATTTCATGTTTCATTTATTATATACGAGGCGTATTCCAAACCTAAGGTCTGTTGAACAATATATAACGGATGGTAGGAGTGAATGACGTTTCACGCATGTAGCGCTGTCTACCGACTCCTGAGGAACCTACCGCAGTGTTGTGACCCCGCCAGTTGTGAAGTGCGCAACATGATTGTGCTGGCAAAAGGATCGTCAGATGCGGACATCCATCGTGAGTTATGCCTCGTGTATGGACCGGACATAATGAGTGACAAACAGATTAGACACTGGTGTCGAGAATTTCGAAATGGCCGCACAAATGTGCACGATGAACAGCGGAGTGGTAGGACCAGTATTCGGATCGACGACATCGTTGAGCAAGTGAACAAAAATCTTCGAAGTGATTGGCGTTTGACGATTAGTGGTCTGGCTGATGAATTCCCAAATGTTGCTCGAACCTCACTTTACAGGATTTTCATTGAACAGCTTGGATATCGGAAACTTTGTGCGAGGTGGGTGCTAAAACTGCTCACCGAATGCGTAGTGCACGGAAGTATTTGGAGCGCTATAGACAAGATGGAGATGGTTTGTTTTCCCACATTCTTACGGGCGATGAGACATGGATAGCATACACCAACACAGAATCGAAACAAGATTCAATGCAGTGGCGCTGTTCCGGTTTACCCAAACCAAAAATGTGTAAGCAATCGCCGTATACGAATCGCAAAATGATAGCTACCGTTTTGGGGACGAAAAGGGCGATCTTTTGATTGATTTCATGGACCGTGGGTCAACAATTACAGCCGACGTGTACTGTGCAACGCTTACCAAACTGAGACGTGCGATCCAAAATCGACGCCGCGGGAAACTGTCATGTGGCATCATCCTCCTGCACGACAACGCACGCCCGCACACCGCTGCCAAAACCAAAGAGAAGATTCAAGAGTTTCGTCGGGAACTCTTTGACCACCCTCCTGGCCTGGCACCAAGCGACTATTTCCTCTTCTTGCATTTGAAACGGTGGCTGTGTGGACAGCGATTTCAAACCGACGATGAACTTAAGACGAGCGCTACCAACTGGTTTAAGTCAAGTCTTCTATGCCGAGGGGTTAAAGAAGCTGGTGCAGCGTTACAGCAAGTGTACAGATGTGAACGGCGATCATGTGGAAAAGTTAAGTATACATGTAGGCACATATTACTGTCAATAAAAACCTTGTCTCATGAGCGATGTTGTTATTCTGACCAAACGGACCTTAGTTTGGGAATAGGCTTCGTATATCACTGAAGTAGATATTTTTATTAGCTCCACGTATGGAAGCCAATTTGAAGAAGTTATTTTGTTGTAGAAGTTTGCATTACGTATTTGAGATAGATGTATTGAAGGAGTTGTATTGTATTTCAACTTTTGGGAGCCAAACTTGAAGTTCGTTGTAACCGCACGTATAGTACCCGCTTTCCGGTAGCCTTCGCCCCAAAATGTACTTTCCGGTGGCCTTTGCCCCAAATGTTTAAAAAAAAATTAACTTTGTAATTTTTATTTTTTCTTTAGATATTACATATTTATGTTTGCCTCGGCTGCGTCAGTATTATTTTTAGAGACATGAATTTCTTAGCAGGGTTGTGGTGCAACTAAGAATGTAGGCTTACACAGATTATAATTTTACTTCGCTCCTTTTATTAATACTTGATACGATTTAAATAAAGCTTCACTGATAGAGAGAGAGAGAGAGCTGTGAGATGTTTTTATTAAATATTTGCACGTTTTAATACGGTAAACTATTTTCGTCTCACACGAATACGTATTATACTTCTCGAGGACGTGTCTCGCGTCCGGTTAGGAACACTGTTTGCAGGCAACTGAGCTGATTTCAACCGCCTAAACTTGTAAATTTCTGTATTTCAAGTCTCTGATTGGCTAATGCTACTCCAATAGTATACCTTCATTTAACTAAAGCTTTATCTGGTTGTTGATTGGCTATTTTTAAACTGTCTCAAAATTTACATTATTGTTG
Organism: Deroplatys truncata; assembly: GCA_030765065.1. NCBI lineage: Eukaryota > Metazoa > Arthropoda > Insecta > Mantodea > Mantidae > Deroplatys > Deroplatys truncata. The sequence goes on along the minus strand of CM060975.1, from coordinate 50,899,931 downwards.
CTCCAATTATGACTAGTAGCATTTAAACTTTCAAATTCATTATTGCCTCAAGGTTACCTCATTGTTACCTCATTGTTAGCAACTTTTTAACCTATTATTCTCACAGCTCCTACATTATTAAATTACGTAATATATTCACATAACATTATTGAACATGGATACAATAATATAAGCATATGCAATGACTGTTATATACATTTTACAAATTATTACATACACATATTGCTTCAAGGCGGGCTGTTATTGAATTTACATATTATATAATTAAACTGAAATTATTTAAGTGTTAAAAATATTGCCTCATCATTTAGAATTATTTATATCTGCTTTTCCGTCATTATTTCCTAATTGTTCAGTCTGGGTTAGATATTCCCATTACAACTTCCAGTTTGGTTATCTACCAAGAAACGAAGTCACAGCTTAACGAGGATTTTGTACCAATTATATCCATATTGTAATCTCCAGTAAAAAAAAAGTGAAATTAGCGCATTCTCAGGAGTCTGAGATGATACGGGTTGAGTTTCTTGATATAAAGGTTGTCAATGAGGATAGTGCGCCAACAATATATGAGGTATTAAGATGTGTTACACCCCTGTTTTGCGAGGCATGGCAAATATGGTGTCAGAACGAAGGGTTCCGATGCTCAACGACCGACAAAGCAATCATAACATCGCCATTAATTCCGTCGGTAAGCTGCATAATGAAATACAAGGCGTAATTTGATGCACATGCCTTCGTTGCTAGCTTTCCTCTCAGATTATTATTTTATTCGCTGCTGTCATAAAGATCTCGCTTGTTCTTTTTTTAACACAGTAGTGGTCGCCTTGTTAGGCGAGAAACAGGGATTCTCATGCTCCAGTAAGTTCACGCGCAGCTACCGTCCCGCTTTAATATGCCTTTATAAAGCCCACTTCCTCTTTCTCTCTCGAATCTTTCAACCACACGAAACCTGTGCAGCCTCTAATTACGACTGCTAAGTGACTGAAAAGAATTTACAGGGTCTGGATATTTACGGCATGAACTCACTGGAAAAGATAGTCATTAGGATTTGATTTTCCGCTAAGAATGCGCATAAAAATAAAACCAAAGTCCCCTATACACTATCAAAAGCGGTTCAGGTGGTTGCATGTAATAACTATGCAAATTGGACAGCTGACAAACGAAATTCCTTTATATCTACGCTCATATCGAACGATGAATGAAATGGTGAAATGATGCTCAAAGAGCTTGGCGTCTAGAGTTACCCGACATTCAACTTTTCAGCATAATGGAAAACCCCGGAAACAACCCTCATCTGGGTAGGAGTAGAACTAAGTGCGGATGAGGACACAGCACTTCGACCTACAAGATCTTCTGTGTTATGCCCCTGACGGGACGCCCCCAGGAGGGAGGGATGAGGTGAGAGGAGACAGGGCGGCCGGGCCAGGAGGCACAACAGGGTAGAGGGCAGGGTCCCTACGTTTATCAGATTGAAACTCGCCGGATAACAGTTAGTACAATTGGTTCCCCCCTGCTGGCTAGCCCATCACACTGGGGGGCCCCAGGACTCGGAGACCACCCCCATTCCGTGGGAAGAAGGATTACACAGAGCATCCTTTTCCCCTGCCATGCAATGCCCAGACTCCCGCCGACACTTGCAACCCTGAAACAGACCAAGCATATGAAAAGTGAAGTAAAATGAGAATGGAGGTGAAATGGAGGCACGGGAAATTCGGTGGATGTAATGAACCTTTTCAGCATTCGCCTGGCGAGCCGGGGAAACCCCCGAAAAAACCATGGATCAGAATCGAACCCACGGCCTCCCGAATGCGGGTCATAGACTTACTGAGTCATCCCGCTCGGTTTATCCGAGTAGTTCACCATAACCGAGATTCGAACTCGGGACCCCTTGTAAGCTCGATGAAACGTATGTTCTTAGAATTATAGCCGCGAAAAATTAACCCACCCTAACAGTGCCGCACTGTCCGAGTTGAACCTGCCTCATGACTGCGTCTGTAGGCTAGTGGTTAGCATACTGGCTTTCAAATCCACCTGTCTCCGGTTTAATTCTTCGCATGAGGATGAGAATTCTTCTTTAGCTAGATTATTCTCTTGGGCTGTAAGTATGAGTGACAGTGTAAATGGGTGTGTGACTTTAATCTTTATAAAGAAAATCATAGACTAACACAGCAGTAAAACGAGTGAACATCATTGCCAATGAGAAATTGTTCCAAAGACAAGGCCGCGGATGCTAAAAGTGCCATATAAATAGAACAAAAAAAACTGTGTTACATTCACAGGACTTTCCCTACCCCACAACTTTTATTAATGGGTATAAAAACTATTGTTTCGTAGCTTATCTTTCTAACAACTACATTTTACTCGAGATAAACGTTGCCAGAATTAGCTACATTACATATTTCGTTATAAATGCAAAGAGAATAGCGAATAGAAAAAGAATTTAAGAACTGGACGCCATATACTGACCTCACTCTTTCCACGCCATCCAGAGAAACAACTGATTATCGACAGGACTTTAAAAGAATGACAAAACATTGAAGAATCAAACCATTAATAAGGGATATCTTGGAAACGGCTTATACGACAAAAAGTTATTTTAAATATTATACAAAATTCCTTCCGAATTAAACATTATGCACAATTTAAGATATATATATATATATTTTTTTTATTTCTTATGAAAATATCTTTAATGTATGTATTTTAATAAAAATCGTTAAGATAATAAAAAAATTTGGGTAGAATACAATACTTCCTCTAGTTGCTGTAAATATGTAGTAGAGAAAATAATGAAATCTACTCTGCACCAGACGTGGCCCCGAGAAATTGACCTTTGACCTTAGCCTGGGATCGCTTGGGTTGCTTTAAAGTTTTAAAATTGCAGTATATTTCCAGTATAAGTTTTGACAACAGTGCATTGAGCCACAATGCAGCAGAAATGCAGCAGTATTCAAATGTATGTTGTGGCTAGCTTAAGATCTTTACTGGTTTTATTTGAAACTGTGTTTATTGTAGTTGCTATACCCGATCTTGCACAGGTGGCTTTTTAAATCTCGAATTGATTTAATTAAATTTATTCTCTCTAATCTTTATGAAATTATTGTACAATAATCCAAAATACTTTTTCATGCTAAATTCTCCTGTGATTTCATAAGATTTCTGTGCTATTCATAATAATGGACCAAATATTCACTGATGTTCACAGAAATGGGAATGAAATATTAGCAGATTTTCTATTTCTAGCCTTAGGTTCCCTCCACCCTTCCCCTCTAACAATCTTCATAATTCTGGAAATGTTATATATCTAGGATGTAAAATGTTTAGGGGTGAAAGATTATCCAAATGTTTGAGCCATTATTATATATGATAAAAACAATGGAAAAAAAGATTTCATGCAAAACAATTACTTATTTAAAACATACTTATTTGATTAAAAGATCTTCCAAAAGCCAATCAACTAAAATTTAATCTGAAATAAAACAATGTTTTTTTTAAATTTATTATTATATCTTTAACATTAAAGCCATAACGCGACTACAATAAATTTTAAAAAATACAATACTTTGAAACAAATTACAACTTTGATTATATAACATTATGCAATTTTATTTCTTTTAAAAAGTTTACCATATTATGACAGATGGTTGGATCACTCAAGGCCACCGAGAGGTTGGCAGGAATACCACACTGAAGCAGATGAACATGGAAGATAGGGCACTCTGCAAATGAACTGTGAGAATGGAATGACAGTGCTGATGATCTTTTCCAAGGAGATATAAATGTGTAATTGCAGTATGTCCGATACGTAGCCTGGTGAAGGTGTGTATGTCTTACTAGAAATCCCTACGGGAAATTTTAGTTCGAATTAGTTTCCTGTCATGCCGTAGGGTTGGCTTCTAACCAACTCTACACTTGGCTGGAAACCTGAGAATATCTAGAATAAAATGCTACATGTTTACGATATTTATATGACAATTAAAATGTACATATATCTTGAATTTTCTGAGAATAGTCTTCTTTATTCGGAACGCATTTTGATTAATGTAAACTGGTAAACTGTAAAATTAAAGTGGTAAACCACAAGGGACAGACAAAATCGTACTACAGCAGAGATATAGATCTAACAGAATTTATTTCAAATAACTTTCTTGTGCCATTAGCCTTTTCCGAGATATACGTTGTTATTGGTTTGAATTTTTCAATACTTAATTTTTTAAAAGTAATGGCCAGTATATATTGACTACGTTTTAAACAAACCTCCATTCCGTTTATATCTTCAACGAAATGTGCAATGAATCTATTTCTGCAAACATTATCTCCATTAAAATTAAGTAGAAGGAAAAATGTTTCCTTTAGAATAGTTTATAGAAGTATGAAATAAAGGATAGTAGGTATAGAACGTCATGTGAATGTAACAGATCAGATTTTTATTCGTATGACCCAGTACTAAGCTGAAGGGAAAATAGGATGCTATTTCTTGTGGCAACTACAGAAAAACATCCCTGCCGAAATGGCACGGTGCATGCATACATACATGATGCATTTTTAAACAATCGTCAAACAACATTTTCGTCACGGTTCTTGATCTTTTGGAATGTGTTCCCCAACAAGGCATACAAATTGTAACAACCTGTAATTCTGTGAAGGAAAGTGGGCAGATCCTCGACTTACTGTATCAATAATTTGCATTTTGTTTGTGCTGAAAGTCCGAGTTTGGTTCATTTGCAAAGAAATCGGTGCAATTGAAAGGTCTAAACACATAAATTCTCGAGATAATGATCAGGTATGGGGACACAGGTAATAACAGATGATGTTCGGGACGCAACCTTAGTGGCTGATTACAGTAATGGGCGAGTGTGCCAAATTGTTACTTGTTTTGTTGTATGTTGTTGAGGTTTAAGAAATTAGTGTCATCTGGACAACTACTTTTTGTTGCACAGAAATAAACAAAACTTAAAGAACCCATTTACGATACTAGCTGGCTAATCTGCCATTGCATCTTACAATCTAATGATGTGTTTTATTAATTTCCTTTAAAACCTGTAGTCTTTATACAGCGCGCAATGTTCTACAGCAGTTATCGTTAAGTACAAAGCAAACTGGTTGGGAGCTTGCTTGCTCAGTAAATATGCGTGATGGGAGGAAGCGAAAGAGGAGAAATGGGGAAAATGTTGACGTCATTCATACCCTCTTTGGCGCAGCGGCGGTTCTTGGGTAATTTTCATTTATCATGGAGGACCGTACGCAAAGCGCGGGTCAACAACACCAACTGGTTTCAACCCTGTTTGGGAGGAAACACGTTTTAAAACATTTAATTTACAGTGCCATTATTCTCTTGTCATGGCAATCAGTATAAAAAATACCAAAGGGAAGAAAGTTCAGCTCTATCGGAACAACTGAAATGTACAACGTTTATGAATGTGAGGCCAGTACATTTTATTGTACCGTAATTTATTGCTATTGCTGAATTTGTTTATGCTGGTCACACTCACAACTTGTTTATTTTGTCTATAAATATACGAATTATCATGTTTTGTTACACAATTTATTATTCTTGCTTGTATGATCCCACGTTTGATGCAATATTCAAATTATTCATGTCTTGCCATATTGAACAGTGCTAATTGTATTATATACCGCAGCAGCCGCGCCACCAACCAGCATCAATAATAATAATAATAATAATAATAATAATAATAATAATAATAATAATAATAATAATAATAGTGTACTATCATATTTATCAATATAGTAAAACAATATGATTTAAACACTTCAAATCAATTTATATCGCAAAGTCACTTTTTTATAGTTCCATTTATACCCTGCCTATAACTACATTGGTCTTATCGGCGGCCTTTCCTTTGTAACTTATTGCCTACTGGCAATGGTGTTAGCTCGTGTAACTCTTGTCGTTGGGTTTCTTGCACTTTGGGTTCTAATCATTAGATCACACACATTCACAGCTCCAGACTCTGGGGAGGATAAGGAATAATCTGGGCTAGAGAAAAATTCCCACCCCTCGAACCACAGTGGCCTTAGTGCATAGCAACTGTACCTCTGCTTCTATCACGGGCAGATGGCAGCTCCACACGTGTCCACAGAGATCTTAGAGCATAGCAACTGTTTCTCTGCTTCCGTACGTGGAGGGCAGATGGCATTAGGGTGCCTCCAATGTACCTGCTTTCATTATTTGTGGATAGATGGCAGAGCAATCGCTCTATCACCACCTGTTTTTATTGCTTTAGACTTAATGTGGAACTTTGGGTCGTGATATTAAACATCCAGTCCTGTATTTATCTTGGCAACCGTGGGAAACCACGAAAAAATCCCAGTGAATTTAGAATTTGAACCGGGACTATCCAAATGGGGCCACCTTACCGTCTGAGCCATTCTGCTCGCTTCAATTTTCTTATTGCAATATTGTAATGATATTTAATTCCGTTATGTTACATTGTTTCTTGACCATTTTGAATTCTGAATTTTAGATAGGGTTTTGTAATGGTTGTACCATCGCTGCTTCCATTGGTGATTGGCTCTCTACTTGGTCGAGAATACGGCAATTTAGAAGCAACTAGTTTTCTGACTCTTTGGAGACTCTCCTTACAAAGATCGAGACGGTGACGTAACAGAGAGAGAGAGAGAGGAAACTTGCAGAGATAGAAGGAAAGATTCGTTTAAGACCTTTTACGGTGTACAAAGCTTTGTAAAGGAAGCTTTAAATTAAAAATTAATTTTCTCTAGAGACCTGTCACCTACGTTTCCTCAGAGTCTCAGGAGTTAATTAATTTCAAGCCTTTTTGTTTGCACTAATTTAACTCTTTAAATATGAAAAACATAAAATGGGTCAACGATAGCTACAGGCTCTATTCTGTAGCACGTAGTGAGAAAAACAAAAGAAAACAAGTTATACGGCTTGATAGCTGGTGTAGCGGATGTGATGCTATTTGCGTCTCGTTTTGAAATTTCCCGACGCATTTAACAACATGGCTTCTCGTCGCATCCTTTGAAAGATGCTGAACTTAAACCTTGTACATTCATACTACTCTGTTGTTAAGCCCCTTTTGAAATATCCCCGTGATATATTTTAAATAGACATATATGTTTAAAAAGCGAGTGCATCCGTGATTTTGTACACTGAATTCTGCATCACTTGATGCAACAAAATCCTATGTGTTGCATTTACATGACTTTCTCTACTCACTGTTCAAAAAACTATTCTTACAAAAGCTTATTCCTATACCTACTTCTTGTTAATACAAACTTACTTTATTGCTCATTTACACATTTCGTTGCAGATATATATGAATACACTAGGCTAAAGCGATAGTCGGATCTTTTTAAAGGCGATTGCTATGTGAGGGCTTTGAAATTCTGTTGTCTTTGCATGAACACAAGAAAGAAAGGAAGGGGAAAAACTAGCCATTAGTAGTTGAGAAAAGTATGAAGTGTTTGAAAATTTAAACTTATAACAAAGAATATTTCGGAAATGGTTAACGCACAAAATATTTTATTTGTCTTAAACTCTCTACATTTTGTGTAGTAAGATTTTGTCTATCCCTTAGGGTTTACCGAATATAGAAAAGAATAAAGATGACTTCAAGATCTATTTCAAGAAAATTCGAGATTGAGGCAGTATTTTTAACACTTAAATGAGTTCAGTCAAATTATATAAATATAAATTCAATAACAGCCCGCCTTGAAGCAATATGTGTATGTAATAATTTGTAAAATGTATGTAACAGTCATTGCATATGCTTATATTATCGTAAACATGTTCAATAATGTTATGTGAATGTATTACGTAAATTAATAATGTAGGAACTGTGAGAATAGGTTAAAAGTTGCTAACAATGAGGTAACAATGAGGTAACCTTGAGACAATAATGAGTAAGATAGTTTAATAATGCTATTAGTCATTATTGAAGCAACAATAATGTAATTTTTGTGACAGTTTAAGAAAAATAGCCAATCAACAACCGGAAAATATATAAAGAATATTAAAAGAAACAGTCAAATTACAAAGTTAATATTTTTTTAAACTTGGGGCAAAGGCCACCTGAAAGTACATTTGGGGCGAAGCCTACCGGAAAGCGGGCACTGTACGTGTGGTTGCAACGAATTTCAACTTCGGCTCCCCAACAGTTGAAATATAATACAACTCCTTCAATACACCTTCTTCAAATTGACGCCCAAAGCGTGTTGCAAATAACGTAAAGATACCATCTACTTCAAATCGGCTTTTCCATACGTAATAAGACATCTTCTCAAGGAATACATTTTATTTGTAATGAAAATAACTTAAAACATATGGTATTTTAATAAAAATCCGTAGGTCATTTTTGAAAATTAAAAATAAGAAAACCTTTCTATATAAGGGGTAGTTTGTGGTAAGGGGATTTTCTTGAAAATCTTCGTCTCGCATGCTTGGAAGGCCCTGAACTTAATTACAAAGTTTTATGTTTAACCGACTTTTCCTTTTGCGTTATGCTGTTCACAGACATACAGAAAGAAGATACATCACGGACTTTTTTAAAAAGGCTTTCTTTGGGTTCAGGGGGGTCTGAAAACATATATTTCTGGTGAAATCTTGGTATCAAATTTTTGGGTGGAACACACTACTTCATTTACTTGCTGTTAGAACATAGTAGAGAAATTAAAAATCATAACTATTATATTCTTAGTGGTAAACTTTAGTGTTTTTTTAGACGAAGTCATGCTCTAAAAATTGATAACACGCTAAGTATGGCAGTTTCCGTGTGTCCAGCTATGGTTTTTTTTCTTTGCTTGTGGGTTTTTTCTCACTTCTTTCAGTATTTTTTTCTAACTCTAAATCCTCTGCGTAGTTTTTAATTTCAATTTTTGGTAATTTCTGAGAGCTCTGGATAATGAGTTAAAGCTGTACAATGATTAGAAAGCATTCATTACTTCAATTTCAATTAATATTTCCATAACTCAATGTCATAAAATTGAAACATTCAATAAAACACACGTTTTATTCTAATGCACTAATTAAAATTAACCAATATATGCACAACAATTTCTTTGTAGTGCTGTTTTAAGTCAAAATAAAATCTTAGGGCGTATATAAAACCATTTGGTACCATTAGCATTTTGTATCAGCATTTAAAAATGGATTATTTTATAATAAAAATAATATTTGAAAAGCTGTCATAACTCTGTAAAATTTTGTGTGTTTCATTTGTTTCTATTTCGCATGTACGTGGCAAAATTTGAGG